>CM057459.1:980085000-981335000 GCA_016271365.2 Neoceratodus forsteri
CTCAGTCTGGGTCCCGCACCATGCGGCTACCACTGTGTGGCATGGTGGTGTCACTGCTGGCTGCAATCCACCTATCCACCACCATGCCCCATTGCCCTGTGGCCACATCATCCTGTACCATGTAGGGGTCATTCCCCAGGTAGGCAGCTGTGCCTGGTGGCACCCCTGGTGGGAGTCCTGTGCTATGCACACCCCACTGGTGCCTGGCCCCTGTTGTCCTCCCTCATTGCTGTGCATGGGCACCAGTGCCCACTGCATTACTGTGCCGGTCGGGATGTGTGTGCAGTGGGCAGTGTTTGCCCCTGTAGTTTGCTGGCCGGCACTGTACGGTCCTGCATTGTGTTGTACCAGCGACATTGCGGGCAGCGGTGTATTAGTCGCTTTCTTTTCATCCGTGATGTTTTGTCCCACAGTGTTCCTGGCCCGAAGCAAATCTAAATAATATGATTTTTTTGACAAGATGCTTAGAAACATTAGACTCTCTGAGTGAAAGTTTTAGATGAACTGGAGAGCTTTGGGCTCAAACTCTCCATCAACAAGTACCAATTCTTCCAAACTTCAGTTAAGTATGTATATTAATATTCCAAACCTTCAGCAAACCTTACAACAGGATTTTCATTTATTACATACTTGGTCTGATAAAGTTATTGGTCTTCTCTATCTCGAGAAAAGCCCCAGTCACTGATTTTATGCTACACGACAATACTGGTAATATTATTGATCAGGTTATCATATTTAAATATCTGGGACTTACTCTTGATCATCATTAGATTTTTGAGCAACACATTACCAAACTAATTGTTAAACTTCACAAGAGGATGGGGATGTTATACCACATAAACAAAAATCTTACACCAGAAACTAGGTCAATACTTACGCACAGTTTATCTTCAGTTATTGATTATAGTTCCATAATATACTCATACTCTTCTGAAAGAATGCTTATAAAGCTCCTGTCCACATTTAATAATATAGTTCGTTATGCTACTGGATTACCTAGAATGACACATCACTGTCATCTATATAGGTCATTTGATTGCTTACCAATGTTTGAAACTTTCAGTCTTAGATCATTATTTTGTTTGCATAAGATCCATCTGGGTCTGTTACCTGTATTGTCAGATTATTTCCAATAAATATTAGTACTGTTAATACAAGAACAAAGCGTAGAAACTCGTTTCTAGTTCCTTTTTTCACACCTCTTTTGCTCAGATTTCATTGAATTTTAAGGCTGCTAAACTTTAAAATAAGTTCCCAAGTTCTTTAGTAGGTTGTTCAAAGATGTCAATTTTTAAGGACTCTCTCAAAGATTATTTGCTTACTAACACTATCTGTGTTTTAACTGATTTTATATTTTGTATGTTGTTTGTATATGTTTAATGTTTTGTTTATTATTGTGTCTGTTTATGTAAGTATTGTATGACCATAACTGGAAGCCTGTGAAAAGGCCTTTCAGTAATAAAAATTAAATAAAATGAAGTATGTGAGACACACTTCATCTGAAGATGCAGTCAGCACTGATCCCAGAAAGATAAAGGCCCTCATCACCTGGTATAGACCCCAAAACCTGGAGGACTTACAGTGCTTCTTTGGGGTCTGTGGTTCCTTCTGACATGTCATTAACAACTAAACTTTAGTGGCATGCCCATTGCTGAACTTGACCCAGGGTTACCCTATTACCAATAAGAAGTGACAACTGCCTAAGTAATACTTTGTTCTCAATACTTACTTCAAAGTGCATGATCCATATTGGCAATGATGGGCAGGGGTACTGATAGACATTTCCAGGCCCGGGACACACCTTTAGGTCTGGGGCCCCCTGTCTATCCCCAAGACATATAAGTGTGTAAATGTGGGCCCCCCAAGCCACCTGGGCCCAGGACACTTGTCCTGGCTGTCCCCCGTCGGCACCCCTGATGATGGGACAGCTCCTTCTGAAGAGCCTTCTGGGAGATCATCCATTAGCTGCTACATGCACCAATACTGGCATATAATGATCTAGTGGCATCCTACAATATTACATACCAAAGCCAGCCTAAGTGGACTTAGAATAGTGCTCTGCCATTAATACCATGAATGTATGTGGCACATGGAATTTGCAAGCAGTACTTTAATTCCATCAGAGAAGAATTTCCCAGTTCACAAATTAGAGTTCTTAGCTCTCAGATGGACTATCCTAACTCAAATGCATGTGCATTTGTATGGTGCCATGATAACTATCAGGGCAGACAGCAATGCCCTCATGTATGTAAAGACTAATGCTGGCTCTTTTTACCTATGATTACAGTGTGGAGCATCAGCCATGACTCAATCACATTGATGCAGACACCCTGACTTGGTGGCCTGCTGGAAAATCTCATGGTGCTCTTGAGTGGATTCACATACCAGAGAATGCAGTAAAGCTCTTGTGCATATAGTATGATACAGATGAGCAGGCCAACTTTGCAAATCCCAACAGACTTGTGGACACCCTGGGAGCACTCTCTCTTCCTTGGGCCTACTGCAGTCCCACCACATTAGATGCGACCTCTCTGCCCAGATTGAGTCAAGAGGACTTAAAGAGAAAAACAAATAAATTAATGGAGCTTCAGAGACATCATCATTGCCCTTGACAGCGAATGGAATGCCACCAAAGTCACTTGAAATCATCCAGACATGACGCTACTCTTACAAGAATGGACAATGTTCAAACTAAAGGACAAGCTCCATTATAAAAAGAAATGCAAACATGTAACAGATTTACCCAGCAGCAACTGCTGGTGTCAACCAAATTAAGAATGATTTTCCCTGCAATAAGATATGGGGACTTAGGAAGTGACTGGACTCTAGTTCTGGCTTGAGTTCAGTATTACTGGCCCAGGATAAGAGTCAAGACTGAGAGGTACTATAAGCAAAGCAGTTGATGTCTCTATAGGTGGACTCTGCCAAGGAGGGTATCCCGCTTGATGATGAACATTATATCAGGTTCGCCAATGGGACTGATGTGCATTGAAACATAGAAACATAGAAACATAGAAGTTGACGGCAGATAAGGACCGCAAGGCCCATCCAGTCTGCCCAGTTTGGAACCAGACAATCAGAATGTCAGTAATGTATTCATCATGACTGACCATTTCTCAAGATATGTACAAGCATTTCCAATGAAAAATCAAAAAGCTACCAAAATAGCCAAGGTACGTGGTGGAAACTTTTTTTGCATTATGAAGAACCAAAATAAACACACTTGGATCAAGGCTGTGAGACTGAGAGCAAACTGATTAAAGAACTGTTGTCCCCTGATCCCCCACCAGAAATAAAACCCTCCACACTTGTTGGATGCACGCTGGCAAATTTTATTAAGGCACACCAATTTTATTTTACATTCCCAACTTCATATTTCAAAAGTATACAGTACAGTACAGTACAGTACAGCACAACCAAAATTCAGTCCACTTCTTTTTCCAACTTGATTCTCTTCTTTTTGCTTTTATCGCTTTGGGGTCTGGACTCCCTGGATCTGGCCCCCCTCACCATCACCAGTAACAGGCACCCCCACCAGGTACCACCAGAACCAGGTACTCCCACTAGGCACCACCACAAACCAGGTACCCCCACCAGGTACCCCCATTTTACCCAGGCCGCACACGCACAGGGTCAGTTCCTGGTCCATACCCCACTAGGTCCAGACATGTGATCCGACCCCTAGTTTTCTATCCCCTCCCCCTTCCCCACTTACCTCCATGCCTAGGTTCCTCTGCACCCAGCCCGTGCTGCCTACCCTCCCTTTTCCCATTACCCTCCCTCCTTTTCCCTCTTCTTTCTTCCTGATTTTTCCCCTTCCTGTGGGCAACTTCCTGTTCCCCGCTCAGCAGGACTCCTTCCCACCCCCAGCACCATTTGCTGCCATTTTGTAGCTTCCTTGACCCCCTACTGGGGGCACATCAGGGTCCATGTTCCATACCTGCCAATTTCTTATCCATGCCAGCCAATGTCAAATCAGACTCCCAAGTTCAGGGTGGCTGGGTGGGGAATCTTTTCCCAGCAAAAGAGGGAGATCAGAGGGTTGCAAGCCTTTAAGTTCCCCCCGGTCCTTCCCCTGCCCCCTTAGCCCCTCCCCCAGCCAACTGAAACCTCTCTCATGCCCCTGGTCATTTGACCCTCTCTGATGTCACTAGTCTCCTCTCCTTTCCTATCCTCCCTTCCCCCTCTCCTTCTCCTTATTTCTGGCAGGGGCCATTTTTACAACCTGGCCTGCCTTTTAATGGCAAGTCCCATTGTCCCCTGATCCCCCACCTGAAATAAAACTCTCCACACTTGCTTTATATTGGATGCACGCTGGCAAATTTTATTAAGGCACACCAATTTTATTTTACATTCCCAACTTCATATTTCAAAAGTATACAGTACAGTACGGTACAGCACAACCAAAATTCAGTCCACTTCTTCTCCCAACTTGATCCTCTTCTTCTTGCTTGTATCACTTCGGGGTCCGGACTCCCTGGCTCTGGCCCCCCTCACCATCACCAATACCAGGTACCCCCACCAGGTACCACCAGAACCAGGTACCCCCACTAGGCACCACCACAAACCAGGTACCCCCACCAGGTACCACCATTTTACCCGGGCCGCACCGGCATGGGGTCAGTTCCCAGTCCATACCCCACTAGGTCCGGAAATGTGATCCGACCACTAGTATTCTATCCCCTTCCCCTCCCCCACTTACCTCCATGCCTCCGTTCCTCTGCACCCAGCCTGTGCTGCCTACCCCCTCCTAGCCTCCTTTTCCCATTTTGCTCCCCCCCTTTTCCACTGACCCATCTCCAGCTTGCGACAGATGATGGGGCTCCACCCTTGCAGGCTAGGGAAAACTGGTACCCTCCTATGGCACTCCCTCATCCTCACAAGGCCTCAAGGGGGTGCCCCACCTCCCAAAGGTGCCCCTCGCATCCTTGCCACTTGCCTTCTCCCTCAGTCTGGCCGAGGCGCACTGTCACCCATTATTTGGCCCCCCTGGACCCTTTAGGCAATTCCTGTGGCCCCCCCACCCTCGTGCTGGCCATCTCCCCAGGGTGTGATGTGCCCCATCCTACTCTCCCTTGCCTTCCACACCTTGCAACCATCCTCTGCACCACCTCCTGTAGCGGACCCCCGCCACCGTTATGCGGATCAACCAGGACACCTGTAGGCCAGCCACTGGACCTCAGATCACTTGCCCAATTTGACCTGCCCTGGCTTCCCCGTCTGCTCATGGCCCTCTGCACCACAACCTCCTGTTATCAGGCCTGTCTCCCTGGTGTGCGACCTGTTCCGTCACTGTGGTTCAAACAGTATGGGGCTCAGGGGGGCACCCCCCTTTTTTCAGGCCTGGCTGATTGTGATCTCCCCTTCTACTTTGAGAGATAAACCCGACCTATGGGAGGGGCTGCCTCTCCTACTCCTGCTGTGGCCAGCTGGGTTTTCTTTTTTTTCTTTTTTTATGGCCCTTGCTTTCCAGCACCCCCCAACTTGTGCCATGATAAGCCATTCCCCATCGTTCCCCGGTTCAGCCAGCTGCTTCTCTGCTGGCATTGATTCCTCAATTGCTCCTGGCATCCTTCCCAGAGAACTTCCTGAAGGCCAACCTGCAGCCCCTGTTGAGCCTCCTGTTCGGTCACTGTGGTCAACCCACCTGAGGCTCGAGAGTGTCTTCCTCCCCTGCCAAGCCTGGCTGCTGTGACCTCTTCCTTCTCCTTTTGGGAGGTAAACCTGCCCTACAAGAGGAGCGGCACCTCCCTGTACTACCGTGGCCAGCTGGCCTATCTGGGACCATGCCCTTCGGCACCCCTTTAATTGGTGCCTTATTATCCCACATCACCTGGTCCTCCAGCTGCTTCTCTGCTGGTGTTATCCAACTGGAGTTCCATTCTCCACCCTCTGGCTCTTCTCCTGTCCTCCTGCCCAGCTGCCCCCCATCTGCCCTCCCCTCTCCCTCTTCCTTCTGAGGCTGCAGCAGACAGTCTCAGGTGAACCCACTCTCCCCGGGGAGATGTTGGGTGCTCACCCAGGCATCCTCCCATGCCCCTGGGCCCCCCAGTGGTTTGCCCCCACCACCCCCTGGACCCGAGGGCCCTCTCCAGCCTCTGGGTCTGCCCAGGACTGGCCCAGCCTCAGAGGTCCCTAGGATGCTAGTACCATTGCCGTCAGCCTACTGCCCCCACTGCCGCCCACTGGCCCATGTCCTGCACCCTTTTTATTGCATTCCTCACTAGCCCCTGCCCTTGCTCCCTTCCACCTCAAGCTCTCTCTCCTCATGAGCGGAGGTTCCATGGCCTGGTCTGTAACCGGCTCATCTCTCCTTACGCTGCAACCTCCTTCAGGAGCCTTCCCCTCTCTTCCTTCCTATAGCTGATCAGAAACCCTGACCACACCAACACGTGCTGACAGACTTATCACGATGCGCCACAGACAAATTCTCCAGGTTGCTCGCAAAGCACGGTGGAAGTTCTCCCCAAGTCTGCTTCTTGACCCCTTCTCTGTGCCCTCACCCTTTTTTTTCCTTTACCGCCCACCTGGGAGCCCATAATGGTGAGTCTCTAATGCCTACTGTGTGACTTGCCCAGGGGATCCGTAATCACATGAGGCTGTGGGATCAAACCCCAGGCCTCCCTAT
The DNA here is from genome assembly GCA_016271365.2 of Neoceratodus forsteri. Classification (NCBI taxonomy): domain Eukaryota; kingdom Metazoa; phylum Chordata; order Ceratodontiformes; family Ceratodontidae; genus Neoceratodus; species Neoceratodus forsteri. The sequence continues at coordinate 980,091,629 of CM057459.1, forward strand.
CCTTCCTCTTGGGGCCCCCAATGAAAACTCTGGCCTCTCTTACCTCTTGAGAGTCACTCCGTGGACTGCAATGCCTCCCAAAAGTCCTTCCCTGCACTAGATTAGGCCACCCCCCCTGCCTGTGTTCTGCTGCCAGCCTCCCCCAGGTCCTGAAACTATTGCCGTTGTGACAGCGGCTTCCTGGTAGCCCTGTGGCGACTCTACCTATGCCCTATACTCGACTCCCCTTCTCCAGCCAAGGGGGACTCAAGTTGAACCCCCCCGCTCTTTCAATCATTGTCACAAGACTGCTTATGTCTAAAAATCCGCCCCCCCCATCCTAGCAAGTCATTCTCTGGCCCAATCAGGCCTTCACCCCTCCACTGTGTTCCTCACCTGCCAGCCTCCACCAGGACCCCCCTAGATTTATAACCAGTTTGGGGGGGTCCAAGTACCCTGCAGGAATTCTACCCCCTGCTCTAAATTTCCACCACCCCAGGCCACCACAGCCCTCAGTTACCCCCCCCCCTTTTGTCTGTCCCCCAGGTGTATGAGGCTGTATGGCTGCTCCCAGCCCATTGCCCCTCATGCTTTCTCCCCATCTTATTATGACCCTCCTAGCCTCAACATGAGTGTACCTTCATCCCCTTTCAGCTTTTCTCATGCATCCTGCATGCATGCTCCCTTTGGTATGATGCCACCGTGTTGCTTATCTCCCTACCCCGACTGCCACCAACCCCTTCCTGCAGCATCACCAAATGCATACCAGAGCTGCCACTGGGTTCCCGGCCCCCGCAGCCACCTCTCATGTCATCCTCACCATATCCTCCCTCCCTTCTAGGTAAGGGATGACAACACGTTAACCTCCACCCTTGAGCCCTCAGTCTACCCTGAAGTTCGGCTGCATACTACTTTTTGTCCCCTACGTCTCTCATGAGAATAATTTCTTTTGCATGCAGCATACCAGGTACCCTGAACCTGCACCCTTTCCATCTCTATGTTTGCTGCAAGGCCCCAGATGTCTTGCTATGCTTCAGTTTGGGGCCCAGCACCACCCTAGCTGAATTAACTTAAATGAAGCTATTATGCCCCACCCCCCAGCCTATGCCGAAGTGTGGCCGTGCTCCCATTTGGAGAAACTGCTCCTCTGGCCCTGATATGCCTCTCCTCCCCCGAAAGAGGGTATCAACAACTGCAGCAATGGCAGGGAAACAACTGATCTAAACCTTGCTGCCAGGACCAGTCAGCAAGATTTGCTACTGATAGCTCCGACCCTGTCTAATCTTGACTCCCAGGTCATAAAGTAGACATGAGGGCCATGGTCAGCCATGTTACGATGGAACTTGACACCATTAAGCTTCGTGCCCCTGAGGTAAAATTATCTGTGTTCCAGCACGGGGCAGCCAGACTACCACTGCATGTCTTAACCAAGTTACCCCCCGGGGGACAAGGAATAGACTATCATCCAATTAAAATCACAGGTATGTAACAACTTCTGGCTGCTCTAATTTTAGCCCATATTAGTAGATGCCCAAAGGGGGATCTTTTTTTTTTATACCCTTATGAAAAGCATGGTCTTGCCTTCCTATACTTATCAAACTATTCTTAGAGAACCCTTTTCCCAAATTTTTGGCTTTACCTGTCGAACGTAAAACAGATTGTCCTTGCTGGGTTGTCTTGCCAAAAACCTCAATGTGTCATCTGTCCGTAACAGTACGTTGGATGACTGACAGTCTAACGCAGTCGCTTTGAACAGGCCAAATAACATTGGGCCCAAAATGAAACCTGAGGTATTCCCACATAGACAGTTCTATCCACTGAGGTCCCCCCTCCCCAGACTCCTAATTTTAACCTTTTGGGTTCGCTTATTCGGGTGACTCCCAACCAAGATATAGTGTCCATAGCCAGACCCAGATTCAACCATTTTCAAGTAGGAGTGCATAGATGGCAAGATCAAAGGCCTTTTCAAGATAATGTAAATTGGGGAGTTTGAAAATCCAGGACTACAGTTTATCACACTAAAGGAGATCAACAACCTGAATGGTTGAACCATGCTCTCCTAAACATTTTGGGAACACAGGGCCCCAAACAAAAAGCCTGATTGAGCCAACAAGTAAGCACCCTGGTCCATGCTTACAGCTGTACCAAGAGTAATGCAATGGGATTTTCTTCCTACTATCAGATGTTTAGGCACGATGCCAGATTGCCTGTGGATCTCTGTTTTGGAGTTTCTACAGATGGAGCTAGGGCAGAGATTTATCTTCAGCATGTTTGTAGATTGAATGAGCAGTTAGCTGCTGCCTACTAGTTGGCATCAGACACTGCTAGTCAGAAAAATCAGGCAAATAAGGAGCATTATGAAAAGAAAGTCAGAGTTCATGAACTGTCACCCAGAGCTGGAGTTTTCTTGAGGAATCTTGGCTTACCTAGCAAGCATAAGATTAGCATTTGTTGGGGTTCCAACCTATTATGTGGTATTGGAAAAACTTGAGAACTTTGCATGTGTACAATGACACAACCAGAAAGATGCCCCCCGTGTGACAAGATGATCTGCATGAATCATCTATTGCCCATGGGCAGTTGATTTCAAGCCCAAACACCGCTGATCCAGACCCACCAAGACAATGGGTAACTAGAGCTGCTATTCACATACAGAATGCACAGAAGCAAAGCAAGTAATGGTTCGGCCCCCACCTGATACTTGTGGAGGAGATCAGGACAGTTCAGATGAAGAACCAGAGATGGTGAGATACTGTTCTACTGTGGCTCTCTCCAAGTCTTCTGCCAGACATAAGCACTCCTTCAGAAGAGAAGCCTCTAGAGGAGTTTAATCCAGCTGAGTCACAGGTGGACTCCAACACACCATTTGTACTTTCAGAAAAAGGGCCTGTACCTAAAGAGATTGCCATACAGGAAGAAGAAGAAAGAGCACAGGGTACAGATGATGTAATGGAACCCAATTTTTACCAAGAATACTCCACTTCTGGTCAAGGAGACAGGAGCTGCAGACTCAGATCCCAAGGAACAAGTGACAGTTTCATGTCATTGATCTGCAAGAGTATAAGTCCATCTAAAAACTACTTATGGCTCTCATGGTGCCTCCTTCAACCTGCCCATGCACATACAGTACTTCATAAAAGTATCTATGTCACCCTAGGTCTGCCTTGTAACACCTGTGTTAATGCCCTTGGTGAAGTGGTACTGTGGGTCCCCTGTTTCATTAATTGTCTAGACCAGGATGCATTTATCTAGACAGGAAGTAATTTGCCACTGTTTGCCTGTGCTAACTAGGAAACAGTTGTCTAAAACATCCTGTAAAGGTTGAACCATATAGATAGACAGATAGATAGATAATGTGCAGTAGCACCACTATATTTAGGGTTGAGCAGGGGGTTCTATGTTAAACCTCAAATTTTGCAATTTATTATCTTTGCAACCATTCAACAGATTTTCACAAACTTTTGCATGTGCAGTCTTGTGGGGTAGATCTCTTGACCAGCCAGGTTTTGTTCTAGTCAGATGTGCAGATTCCGAGATCTGGATAGCAAGAAAAGTAAAACAAATTGCTGTTTTTTTGCATTTTTTTTTTGTCATCACCTTGCACCCAGACAGTTCGAAATTTTGGTCTGAATTGTTCAGGGTAGAAATAGCTTGGCCGACGGATGTGCCTTTCACTGGTTTGGTGAAATATATCCATTCTAAAGGTATTAAATTTTAATGTTTTTGGTTCTGAACGTGCTCAGTAAGCACTTCAGAATAGCTGTATGCAACAACAAAAAAGAATCCTTTTTCATATGGGTCCAATCATTTTTCATTTGGAAAAAATCCTTTTTCATTTGCCACCATCTTGATTCTGTTTTTGTTTTTTTTTGTTTTCAAAATTAAAAAAAAAATAAAATACCAAAAGTGATATCCTGTATAGAGACAAAGACATGTATCTTGTTCATTGGTAGTTGTTAGGTAGAATCTGCATTTTACTGGTGGAAAACATGACCCCCAAATGCATTTTTCAATGTTTCCATCCTTTTCTCTGCCTTGCTTCTGCTTTTTTCGTATGCCATTTCTCGGTCATATGAAAAAGGATACCAAATTCCCACTGGATAACATGAAATCCAATTGTAGAAATGAAAGGAAAAGTGTGACTCTCACTGGGATTTGAACCCAGGACCTCAGCAATTCATGCTTTAGCTCTTAACCTACTGAGCTATGAGACTTCAGCCAATTAAGACCTGAGTTCTCCCATGTTTATCACACATACATTCCTTTCTGATGTTGCAATGAGCAACCAGGAGGTCTTTTTATAGACTCAGATAATGCCTTCTCAATCTCTCCCAAGTGCAGTATATGCCACTGCGAGGCAAATTTAGAAATCGAATTGCAGAAATGAAAGGAAAAGTGTGACTCTTACTGGGATTTGAACCCAGAACCTCAACAATCCGTGCTTTAGCTCTTAACCAAATGAGCTATGAGAGTTGAGCCAATTAAGGTCCCTGAGTTTTCCCATGTGAATCACACATACATTCCTTTCTAGTGTTGCAATGAGCATAGGATAACATGGGAATTTCCACACACCATGAATCTTCTTTTTTCCTGGTGGCTAGCAATTGCTGTCCCCATAATTATTTCATCTTTCCCTGGTGTCTAGTGGCACCCCCACCCTCTGATCTATGTCCCCATAATTATTTTATTTTCACTGGTGTCTAGTGGCTCCCACCCTCTGATTGCTGTTGTTGTGTAAAATAAAGGAAACGGTCTCTCAATGTTTTTATTTTTATTAAACCTGAAAAAAGAAAATGATCCCTTACCAATCTGATCCCCCCAGCCTGACCTCCCATTGAGAACCCACTGCCCCACCCTCCCATACTCTCACACACCTGAACAGGTCCCTGTGTGAAGATTGACTCTCTAGTTGAAAACCTGTCTTGCTGCTGCAACTGCTTACTGTAATATGCAAAACTAAGGTACGGTAAGTGCAGTTCAATGTATTTCAATGGGGTTTTCAACTTTGATGGATACCTTTGCCATTTTTGCATATTTTGAAGCTACATTTTCAACATGGCCTTTCTGGGACCCCACCTCATGAGCAGTGATGTGGTATCATGCAAATCTAGCCTGAAAGGTGATTTTACGGTCACTTGGTGAAATCACCTTTCAAGCAGGATCTGAAAATTTTCACCACCCTTATTCATGAGGTGGGATCCAAAGAAGGCTATGTAGAAAATTTTGATGCAAAACATCCAAAAATAGCAAAGGTATGCACATCCATTGAAATCTTGGTATGCTCGCTTGCAACTTTGATCATTTTAAATATTTTGATCCCAAATTGTCAACAGGGCCATTTTTTACACCATCTCATGAACGTGACAACTGTCATTTTTCAAATACTGGTCAAACTGTATTTTTGCAGTTGTGGCCTGCAATGACATTTGCGGTAGAGCAGAACAACATTTTGGTGGAGATTTGAAAATTTTCAGTACTGGGTTCATTAGGTAGGGTAATAAGAAGACTATGGTGACAATATGAGTGTGGTTTTCCTACAAATGCAACATTCCACAGCAACATACATATATGCATATATAGAGAGGGGTGGGAATGTGTGGCTCAGACAGCCCTGCACTCCCACGACAAATAAGAATATAATTACAGTATTTCAAAAAGTATGGATGGAAGGATGGGAGTACAGGGTCCTCACAGGCACAGAAAGATATGATTATACTATCTCAAAAAGTAAGGAAATGCTTTGCAAAAAATTGCATTAATGCAACACTTAGGGTTCAGGCTAAAGTAAAAAAATGTAGAGAAATTTGGTTTTAGGGTTTCCAACCCTAAAACCCCACTCTAAACCAAATGGGGGTGCAGTTTTCCTTGGAGTTGTCAACCCTAAAGCTCACTCCATTCCATACACTCCAGAAACATGTGCACCTAATGGGGTGAGCTTTAGGGCTGACAGACCCAAGGAAGACTACACCCCTCATTTGTTTTAGGGGTGGGGTTTTAGGGTTTGAAACCCCAAACCACATTTCCCTACTTTTTTTGCTTTAGCCTGAACCCTAAATGTTACATTAGTGCAGCTTTTTTGAAAAGAATATATATATATATATATATATATACTGTATATATATTATGATAGCACGGTAGTGCTACCATAGTTAGGGGTGAGGAGCCATTTACATGTTAAACCTAAAACCTAAAATTTTGCACCTTAATAACTTTGCAACCGTTTGATGGATTTGCCTGAAATTTGGAATACACAATCAAGACCCATATGCCTAGGGATCTGCCAAGTTTTGTACTGGTCGTATATATGGCTGTGGAGTTATTAAGCATGATCTGCGCGTGTTTATGCTTTTTTGGAATTCTACGGTCATGCCTACAGGTCGCACAGTTTGCGTGACCGGTCCAAAATCTTCAGGGAACATGCGGCCTGGATCTGCGATGTGCCTTTTGAAGATTTCGTGAAAAAATATTAAACGGTTCGAAAGTTCCCATTATAAGTCAATGGGAAAAATTAACAAAAAGTGCGACAGTGTCGAAAATGCAGTTTTTACTTTCATAAATGGCCCTTTTACTGTCGCAAATCCACCATTTTGTTTTCAGTTGGTGATCAGAGAAATGCTTGACATTTAAATTTGGGACCCTGTAGCAGCCGAATTCTTTTTGTATTCACCTAGTCGGACCCTGAGGATGCTAGCCATGTCTTTACTTTGGGGTAAAACAGCCCAGAAATATGTTTTTCAAATTTCTGGAAAAATTACTTTCGCACTTACAACACTGTTGAATGAATTTGCGAAAGCTTTCGCAAATTGCGACAGTACATTTCTAGGCTGTGGGAAAATGACAGCTATTCTTTGGCACCCTGCTGCAAAAGAACGGTTTGGTGTTTTGGGCTGAAATTTGGAAGGAATGCATCCGACATCTCACAGATGTGACTTTCAGTGTTTTGTTGAAAAAATATTACATGGTGGCAAAGTTACAGCACTCCAAATTTGATGATTTTTCCCATAGGATAACATTACGGCATCCGACGCATTGCAGCAATCCTTTGGCGCCCTGCTGCAAAATAACGGTTCTGTCTTTTGGGCTGAAATTTGGAGGGAAGACAGCCAACATCTCACAGATGTGCCTTTCAGTGGTTTGGTGAAAAAATGTTACAGGGAGGCAAAGTTATGGCACTCCGAACTTCTCTTTTTTTCCCACAGGATAACATCACGGCATTCGCCGCGCCTTTCAGGGCCCTATCTCGGAAATGGTGTGAGATACAGACTTTTCATAGGAAAAATGCTTAGCCCCCTACTGGGGGCTGAGCTCAAAACTAGCCAGGAAAGTGATAATTCATATGACTTTTAAATATTTTTTCTATGTCGTACGGTTCCTGAGATATAAGCAATTTACTATTCCAAGTCCTCATTTTCTGTTCCGACAGTCATTATTTTGCATACATTCTTTGTACTCACTGTCTTTCTATATGCAGCTTTTGGTGAAAACTATTGTGTGCATTTCCATAACTCTTACCCTTAATGCTTCTGCTTCTGGTTCTGTACCTGTTTCACTTACTTTTCCTGTCTACGCCACCTTCTGCATTACCATTTGCATTTTCATTTGCACTTCTGTTTCTGTAATTTTAACCATTTGTGTCTACAGTACTGTTTATCTTTGTGTTTTGCTTTGTGTCACCATGCGCTTTACCATTTGCGTTTGTGGGCACTGTGTTACTATGTGTGAAGACATCATGTGGCGGGAGCGCGGGGCCCTCCGCCGCTGCATTACAGTCACTATTTCTCATTATCATTCTCAAAAGAAAGGAAAATTAGAGGCAAAAAACTCCATTTAATGCATCAGTTAGGGTTGTTCCACAGCGACAAAAGTGAGGAAATTTGGTGTTAGGGTTGAAAACCCCCCTTGGACACCCCAGCCCACCCCCCAACTGGCATTGGGGTGTGCATTGGGGTCTTTGGTCCTAACTCTCATTCCATTCTCCTATACCTCTGCTTCTTTACACATGTGATGGGGTGAGAGTGGGGCCGGCGACCAGTGCACACCCCAATGCCGGGTTGGGGTGGGCTGAGGTGTCCAGGAGGGTTTCAACCCAACACTGAATTTCCTTACTTTTGTCACTGTGGAACAACCCTAACTGATGCATTAAACAGAGTTTTTTGCCTCTAATTTCCCTTCTTTTTGAGAATGATGATGAGAAATACTGAATGTAATGCAGCAGAAGGAGCGCGGGGCCCAAAGTAACATAGTAACAGGAACAGCAACACAAACACAAGGTGGAAATGCAAATGGTAACAGTAACAAAAATGTAAGAGCAAATGACAACGCAAAGGCTAACACACACGGTGGCGCATACGGGAACAGTAACAGTAACAGGTACATAAACGCAAGAGGAAACAGTAACTGTAAGAGTAACAGAAGCACATACCCTCTTTTTGCTGGGGAACTGCATAGAGAAACACAGTGTGTACAAAGAATGCATGCATTGTAATGGCAATGGAAGCTTAAAACGAGCATTGGAAGTACTTAATTGCAAATATCTCAGCAACCATATGACATAGAAAACAATTTTTAATTTCACAGAAATCATTATTTTCCTGGCTACCATTTTGTATTGCATAGCCCATAGGGCTATGCAGCTCATGATGAAAAATCTGTATCTCACACCGTTTTCGAGATACGATCCCCAAAAGGCACGGCGTATACCACCATGTTAGTCTATGGGAAAAAGCATCTACTTCGGAGTACCATAACTTTGGAGCTGTACAATATTTTTTCACCAAACCACCAAAAGGCACATCTGTGACATGTTGGCTGCCTTCCCTCCATATTTCAGGCCAAAAGACCTAACCGTTCTTTTGCAGCAAGGTGGCAAAGAACTCCTGTCATTTTGGCCATAGTGCTGCAAAGTACTTTCATGATTTGTGAAAGCTTTCGCACAGATTTGCAAAAGTGTCGTGAACATGAAAGTACTTTGTGAAAGTACTTTTTCCAGAGCTTTGAAAAACATATTTCTTGGGTGTTTAACCCCAAAATAAAGACATGGCTAGCATCTTCAGGCTCTGACTAGGTGAACACAAAATAAATTGTGTCCCTAGATGGTCCCAAATTTAAATGCCAAGCATTTTTCTGATCACCAACTGAAAACAAAATGATGGATTTGCGAAAGTACTAGGGCCATTTGCCAAAGTAAAAAGTGCATTTGCGAATGTGTCTAACTTTTTGTTAACTTTTCCCATTGGTTTATAAAGGGAACTTATTTTTTGAATAACTTTTGAACCGTTTAATATTTTTTCACAAAATCTTTGAAAGACACATTGGGGACCATGGCTGCATGTTCCCTGAAGTTTTCAGATCAGTCGCGCAAACCGTGCGACCTGTAGGTGAGAGCAAAGAAATCACAAAAACGAGTAATTGCACAATTCGTTGTCGCTTAATAACTCCGCAGCTGTATAACTGACCAGTACAACACTTAGCAGATCCCAAGAGCTACCATGCCCAATCATTCATACCAAATTTCAGGCAAAACTATTGAACGGTGGCAAAGTTATTAAGGTGCAAAATTTGACCCTTTAACCTTAAAAGTGCTACTCAACCCTAACTATGGTAAAACTACCATGCTACCATAATGTGTGTATATATATATATATATATATATATATATATATATATATATTGCAAAAAAACTCTGTTTAATGCATCAGTTAGGGTTGTTCCACAGTGACAAAAGTGAGGAAATTCGGTGTTATGGTTGAAAACCTTAACTGCGCATCCCCCCCACCACCACCACCACACACACAGACATACATACAAGATGAAACAAGGTGGCAGTAGCAAAAACTGTGTAGCTCATTATGTTTTCAACATATGGCTGCCAAAAGGCATCATGAGTGCTGCAATGTTAGTGTATGGGTAATTACTCAATTTTAGAACAGTGTAACTTTGTCATTGTTAAGTATTTTAGCATCAAAGCAGGAAAAGGCACATCTGTGGGACCAGGGCTTGTCACCCTGCAAATTTCAGCCCAAAGGACCAAAGTGTTTGCTTGCAGGATGATGGCAAAGATGTGCAGTTATCAGGAGCATACTTTTGCAAAATACTGTCACAAACATGAAAGTGTTGCTAACGGAAACACGACAGTGTCTCATCTGTGAAAGCATGCAAAATAGTGTCACAAATTATTGTCGCAAACATGAAACTGTCACAAATGCATAGCATGACACTGTCGCATTTGCGAAAGTGATTTTCCAAAGTATTTCAGGGAATGTGCAAAATCCTGTTTTGGGTCTTCTACACCTACAAATACCATATGTGTAGTCTGTGTTATGTGTTGGTGACAGTGTGTGGCCCAAGATGCCCAATTGTCCGTAGTGATATGTGTTTTGCGGTGCGTGGAACATCTGGGATCTGAGTTACCAGTGATGACCCCATGTCACAGCCGGATAGGAGCATCAGTGTGTGGTTTCATGGTTTACATAGTTGTATGTTATTTCTGTTACCTGCTGCTGGTTGTGTGTGATTGGTTGTGTTGCCTTGGTCTTTCCCCTACTTGCATGTATATGTGTGTGTGTGTGTGGTGGTGGTGGGAAATGTGCAGTTAGGATTTTCAACCCTAACACCGAATTTCGTCACTTTTGTCGCTGTGGAACAACCCTAACTGATGCATTAAACTGATTTTTTTGCCATTAATTTACCTTCTTTTTGAGAATGTGCAATATAAATAGTGAATGGAATGAAGGGCCCCACGGTCCCACCATGCTGGCCATTTGTGCATAATAACCCTAACAGTAATGATAGCATTAACAGTAATGGTGACGCAAATGCAAACAATAATGGTAATGGCAACGGAAATGTGAATGCAGATGCAAATGCTAACACTTATGGAAATGGAAGCGGAAACAGAAACAATAACAGTAACAGTGATGCAAACATAAACGCAAACACAAACGGCAATGCAAACGTACGCACAAATGGCAATGGTAATATAAATGCAAGCGCTAATGTCAGTGGAAACAGCGATGCAAACACAAATGGTAACACAACCACAAGAGCAAATTCAAGTGCAAATGCCAATACCCAGAATCTTACCCATGAAACAGACCACAACAAAATTCATATAATTGAGCGGGGAGAGCCAGTTGAGCTTACTGTACAGATCACAGTGGTGAGTGAGACGAGGGACTCCAAGAGCAAAATGGCAGATGTTATTGTAGGCAACGGTCCACCTAGAGAGGTGGATCTTGGAGGTATGGGCAAACAAAAGGAGCCCATAACAGAGAGATGGTAGAAACACAGCTCTAGCCAGTGCTAGGTGAGCAGCCGGAGTAAGGTTATTCTTTGCCCTGTAAGCCAGACCCAGTTTCTAGGTAACAGCTCTGCACACATTTTGGATGTGGTGACCAAGATCAAACTGAGGGTCAACTGTCACCCCAAGGTATTTGACGGAATCGGTGGTGAGAACAGGAGTACCATCAATACCCAAGATGCACATGGGAACAGAGGAGGCCTTTAACTTGTCCAGGGAACCGAACAGCATGGCCTGGTTTTTTTTTAAGATTTAGGACCAGCTTGTGGGATGATATGCAGGATTGGACACTCCTGCAACCCTCACTCAGTTGGTGGTTAATGACCCCAATATCCTTGGAATGAGTGAGGATAACTAGGTCATCAGCATACAGGATAGCCCTGCAGGAGGTTGCTGAGGTGGGAAGGTCATTGATGAACCCCTGGGGAACCCCTGAGGACACGGGGGTGGCATCCGAGAGCACCTTACTATATTTGGTCAGTTGCTGCCTTCCTTGAAGGTAGTTGGAGAACCAACTCAGCGTTGGAGGGGACAAGGCCAAAGACCTAAGTTGACAGTATAGTAAGGCATGGTCAACAAGGTCAAAGGCTTTAGAGAGATTAATAAAGATGGCCCCAGAGAGTCTGCCCTGGTCCATAGCAGGCCTTATCCCAGAAGTGACAGACCTAGGGTCTATCTATCTCATCTACCCCTCCTGCTGTACAATAGTTACCATATCCAATTTGAGTATTGACACATATCCAAGTTTAACAGCTGGAATGTTACCCTACTCATGCTGTGTAACCCTTAACACCTTTTTACCTCTGGAATCTGTCCAGTCTTGCTCTGGAAGCCTGAACACTACTACTGTAGTGTCCACAACCACAATGGGTAGGTTGTTTCACATATTAGCCACCATCTGTAATGCAGTCCTTTCAAATAGTTTCAATAATCCTCCCCCCAACTTCAGAGCTGAGAGGCACCTCTCACAGTGGCAGAAATTTCCAAAGTGATTAAGTCCATGAACAAACATAGCGCCCAAGGAGAAGAGGACATCTCTATCAACCTCTATCAACATCTACCAGCCTGGTCAGCTCCCTCCTCTGTAAGATGTTTGTGGAGGCACACAACACCAGATTCCTTCCACCTGAGACTAATGAGTTAGGGATTACAGTCCTCTCAAAGGAAGAGAAGGATCTGATGAACTTGGCCAGCTACCAATCTACTTCCATGATTATCATGGACACAAAGATCCTCGCAAAGGCATTAGCCATGTGGCTAGAAGCCATCCTTCCAGAACTGATACATCTGTCACAGGCCAGATTTGTAAATGGTCAAGTTCAGCTCTGACCATTTATGGTTGCTCCTGAATCTCTTTCAGGCAGTAAAGACAGCCCCCAATCCCACTGCATCTGTGGCCATTGACTTTGAGAAGGCATTTAGAGTGGGGGTACCACTTACAAGTCCTGTAATGGATGTATTTTGGCCCTCATTTCCTAGCTTGGATTCAGGCACTTTATGCATGCCCATAGGCATGTGTTCTGATTAAGAATGTCATGTCTCCCCCTTTCCCTTGTATCAACATACTCAACAGGTATGCCTGCTCCCCTTTCCCTTATTTGTGCATGCTATAGAGTCTCTGGCCATAGCCTTTAGGGAACACCTCTATATTTCAGGAGTCAAATTAGAGGCTGCAGAATAACTCACTAAATGTTATGTGGATGACCTTCTGGTCCTCTTCTGTGATGCCCAAGTGGGCATCCAACAGCTATTAGACCTTCTCATTAAGTTTCACCCCATCTCAGGCTTGGAGGTGAATCCTTCCAAAATGGAGGTCCTCCTTCCTTGCCATTTAAAACTGTTAGAAAGAAGGTGGTCTTGACATTCCAGCAGCTAACAGCACCAGAAGTCAGGCTCTGCTAGTTATGTTGCAGGATTGCCTACTGGTGCAGTTGGTCAGGAAACCCACAAGGCAGGCTGCCATTCTTCATGTCATACTCACCAACCTGGAAACAGTAGGCAGAGTGTAGGTGGGGAACCACAGGGATCCAGTGATCATAACACCATATGGTTTGAACTGGCCCTGGGTGCCAGTATACCCTCATCAGAGACTGTGGTGCTGGATTTCAGAAGCACAGACATAGACTATATGAGAAAGCTAGTCCAGGCTATGTTTGGAGCAGTGGATGAAATCAGGGAGGTGGAAGAGAGGTGAGCAGCAGTTAAAGGGGACATTCTTGAGGCAACTGAGTCATGATTTAGAACGGTTACCAAGGGCAATAGGCACAAGAGACCAATGTGGTTCTTGAAGAAGGTCATGGAGGTAGTGAGGGCAAAAAAATGGGCTTCATTAGATACAAGGAGAAAAAAGGAGTAGGAGAATGGAGGGAATGCCAGTTAAAAATCAGGGATGCCAAGCAGACACTCAGAGACACAAAAGGAGTCAAAGAACTGTGTATTGTGGTGGGGGCCAAGGGGAACAGTTCTTTAGATACATTAGGGAAAAAGAAAAATGAGAGGGGGAATTGTTAGGCTAATGGAGAGTGGCAGGGTAATAAGAGAGGACAAGGAGAAGGTAGTCTTTCTTAATGTCTACTTCTGCTCAATGTCTACAGTGGAGGATAGCAGGCCTTTGCCTGAAAGCAGCATAAAGGCTTCCGCAAGGGTTCTCAAAAATGGGCAGGTGATAACTAGAGGAAAAAGGGTCAGAAAAAGGCTTGCAGTCCTGAAAATAAATATGGCTCCATGGCCTGATGGAAGGTACCTGAGGGAGCTCTGGGAATTGGCATCATAACTAGCTAAACACTGTGGCAGAGCTATTCAATAGCTCACTGCAATCAAGGGTGGTCTGAAAGATTGGAGGGTAGCGGATAAAGTTCTGCTCAACAAGGAAAGAGACAAGGAGCAACTGGGAAACTATGGGCCCATCAGTCTTACCTCAATTGCAGGTAAACTAGTAGAGGCACAATTCAACGAAAACCTAGTGGACTACATGGGCTCCAGGATAGTAAGCAGCAAGAGTTCATGGCAGGAAGGTCTGTCAGACCAAGGTCTGTGGATAAGGAAAAAGCAATGGATTTACTCTACATTGACTTCTTCAAGGCATTTGACTCGGTGACACATAGAAGGTTGTTGAATAGGTTAGAGGATCCTGGTGCAGCAAAGGGCCTAGTGGGATAGGTGGATTTCTTGCTAGGGGGAGACAGCAGGGAGCGGTGGTAAATGGGGTCAAGTCAGGGGATAGGGAGGTCACATATGGGGTTCTAGAGGGTTCAGTCCTGGGTCTGGTCCATTTCATTATAACAAAAACTTGAATCAATAAACACCCACAAAGCAGGACAACCACACTGGTGAAATGTAAAGATATTTCTCACCATTTTATTTCCCATGGAGATTTTAAATGGTCATGTGAACTGAAGGGTATTTAATGGCACAACAAGGTGTAATCTGCAACTCTTATGAAGCCTGACTTGATCAGATGAAACCTTAGTGTTTGTGGCTGCTGCTTTCTGTTTGTTGCTTCTGATGTTTTTGCCACCTGCAACCTGGTGTTTGATGTTAACTGCAATTTTTCAAAATAAAATGGTGAAAAATATCTTCTACATTTCACCAGTGTGGTTGTCCTACTTTGTGAGTGCTTATTGATTCAAGTTTTTTTTTAATTTTGTTATTGCTTTTAGCACCAGAGCAGTATCCTGGTGCTCATATTCCTTTGAACTTCTCAATTTCATTATGTTCATCTGCAACAAAGGAGAAGGAATACAGGGCATGTATCACTTCACAGATGACACTAAGCTCTGTTGCAGGGTAGGCAATGAGGAAGGGGTACAGAAGTTACAGAGGGGCTGCAAAACTTAGATAGGTGGTCTAAGGTTTGTTAGAACACAAAGTCCCTGCACTCATTCAAACCTCAACTGGTTCAGGCTTGAAACTTAGAGCTTCAAATAACACAGTGGAGTTGAACTCATTGTCCAACTAAGTCTCTTCAAACTTAAGGTTCAAAAATGCTTGTGGTTTATTACAAAATATGAGTGTGGCACAAAAGACCTGGTACTATAGGTCTGTAGAATGACCCTTCATTTAGGAGACTCAGTTTATACAGTCTGATTTGGACAAGTGCATCTCCATTGTGCTGTTTGGTGGTTCAGGGTTTGGTAGTTGAAATTCAGTGTCAAGAAGTGCAAGATGATGCACATAGGGAACATGAACCCCAGGATGGACTATTGCATGGGAGGGGTCAAGTTGGATACTACATCTAAGGAAAGGAACTTGGGAGTCATCATGAGTGACTTCATAAAACAATCTAGCCAATGCAACAAGGGCTAAAAATGTTGGGGGATATTGGGAGGGGGCTCGACAACAGGAATAAAGAGGTAATACAACCTCCCTATCGATCACTGGTGGGCCACATCTGGAATACTGTGCCCAGTTTTGGAGTCCCCACCTAAGGAAAGACAAAGGCAATCTGGAGTCGGTGCAGCATAGGGTAACCAAAAGAATTCAGGGTAAACATGGCAGATCCTACAATAAGCAGCTTAAGGCTCTGAGCACTAGACTCACTGAAGACTAGAAGAGAGAAGGGCAATATGATAGAAACCTTGAAATGCCAAAAAGGAATAACCAAGGTACAGTAGACTGTGAGGAAATATTCAGCAGGAATGGTGAATAAAAACATAAGCAGAACCGGCGGGGGGGGGGGTTACACAGGAGGGACATAAGAAAGTTTTATTTTACAGAGAATAGTGGTTGAACTGTGGAACAGCCTGCAGACAGACGTGGTGGATGAGAAAGCCATTAATGGTTTCAAACACAGCTGGGGCCAACTAAATGGATGAATAATGTAGTTACTCAGGGGAATAACAGTAGGCTGTGAGGGGAGGGTGAAAACACTGACTAGATAATAGGTTCCAGGGTAGGATAGGATATAACAGGGCAGACCTGATGGACCAATGTTTTTTTTTCTGCCAACATTTCATATATGAAGCAGTACAGCTCAGGGCAACCAAGATGGTCCATGGACTAGGGGACAAGTCATATGAGGAGAAGCTGCAGAACTTTAACAAGTATACCCTAGACAAGCAGAGGGAAAGGGGTGACATGATTAAAACATACTGTATAAGTACTCTACCTGCATGGGATGAACAGGGTGGACACCAAGGAACTATTCTGTCTGAACTGAAGCACATGGAAATGTGGGACCTCACTTACATTTGCAGGGTGGACATATATAGGGGCATCTGTAAGCACTGTTTTGTAGAAAGAATGATGGATAAATGGAAAAAGCTGCCAAATGCAGTGATAAAGACCCAATCAGTGAGCCGCTTCAAGCAGAGATGGGACTGGTATATGGGTTTTGCTAGAGAAGGTGTGGCAGAACGAAAAGGATGGGATGGCCTCTACGGCCAGTGCAGAGTAACTAGGTAGGGTTGGCAGACTGGATGGGCTGGATGGCCTTTTTCTGCCATCAATGTCTATGTATCTGTGTCATGATGTGATCAATGGGGGGACTATATGTAAGGAATAAGACATAACAAGGTGTGGTTTATGGGCTGATAAGAGCAGGCCCCAGGTGAGTAATGAGTCATGAGGCTCAGCCCATAAAACACACCTCAGAGTGTCTTATTCTGCTTTTAAAACTGGTCCCCCAAGTAAATGTTTGAGAAAAAAAAAACAGAAGCAAAAGTTGCCTTAAAAATGTAGAAAATGTGGTTTTAATAGCTGAAATACTAAAAATAGTCCCATTATTGATTTCTAAAGTGTGTTGTCACCAGTAGAGGGTGCCCCCCACATGCTCAGGTACTGCCTCCCAAACTCACACACACACACACACATACACACACACACACATACATTATTAACATTGCTTTCATTTACATTAGACCCCCCCCCACCACATACATTTTCATAGAGGGTGTTTTTGGTGCCAAGGAACACTCGTAGTGGCTGTTGGACTGAGAGTGAGCGGCTGATTTAATTGAGAATGAGCATGTCCCTGGCCAGCCCATATTTAGTGCTGTGCCATAACATGGAAAACTGTAAGGTTTCATTCAAAAAGAAAAATGTCATGTTCTTTTATTTGCATTTTGTCCCCCAGAAACCCACCAAGAAATACACGGACAACTATGTGTGTGTGTGCTCAATTTGGCAATCAATTTACTTAAATGCGCTTTCGTTCTTATTACATTCATTTGCATATTTCTTTTTTCAACATATTTACAACTTCTTTCATTAAATTTCCACATTATGACATAATACTTTTACAATTAATCATTCCGTATGTCATATCACTTCCTTCTATTCTTTGTCCTCTTCTCCCCACCAGATGTATATCACGGGGTGTTGTCTTCTGTCATCCTCTTTCATTCCAAGGGAGGTATTACATATGCTCTGCTCCCTACTTTCTGTTGAATTTGTTTCACCTCTTTTCTTTAATGAATTCCTTCCCCACCTTTTCCCCCCTTTTCCCCTTCCCACCTCCCATGTTTTTTCCCTTTCATCTCAGACTCCTGGCCTTTTCCTGCTGTCCACCTTTGGTAGTCTGCCTGTCCATCACCTGTGTTCCAGCTACCGCAGTGACCCCAACCTTCTCATTGTTACTGCCATAAATCTAGGGTGGGTGGGTGAGAAATCCTCTAGAAGCAGGACTGTGAGGTTCCTGGGCCTGTGCTGGCCCTTGAATAGCCCTGTAGCTCAACCCTCTCTCTCTTCATCCCATCCAATCCCTGCTTCCCACCTCACTTCCTCCATGATGTCATAGCCCCTCCCCTTTGTGACCTCACTAAGCCCCTCCCCTTCCCTCCCTTCTCTTCTTTCTCTTCCTTCTCTCCTTGCCTCAGGCCACCCACATTCCCTAGTTTGGTCCTGTGGACAATGGGGCCTGCCCATTAAGTGGGGCAACACTCTTTGTCCCCCAGAAACCCACCAAGAAATACACGGACAACTGTGTGTGTGGGTGCTCAGTTTGGCAAACAATTTACTTAAATGCTCTTTCATTCTTATTACATTCATTTGCATATTTGTCTGTTCAACATATTTACAACTTCTTTCATTACATTTCCGTGTTATGCCATAACACTTTTACAATTAATCATTCTGTATGTCATATCACTTTCTTCTATTCTCTGTCTTCTTCTCCCCCCTCCCAGATGTATATAATGGGGGGCTATCTTCTGTCATCCTCTTTCATTCCAAGGGAGGTATTAGCATACACTCTGAACCCCTACTATCTCTTGAATTTGTTTCACCTCTTTTCTTTACTTGTTAATTCCTTCTCCCCACCCCTTCTCCCCTTTTCCCCTTCCCCCTCCCCTTTTTTTTTCCACTAGTCCACCTCCTGCCTGGCAGGATGGTGGACTTCCCCACCTCCAAATCAGCAGGAGAGGGGGACAGCACTAGCTTGATCTAGTCTCTCCTCCACCCAGGTCCTAGCATGTTGGCGAGTTCTTCATTACAATGTGCCAGACCTAAAATGAAGAGGTGTATCCCATCCCCTCTGTAGTATTTGTCCTTCTCCTCCAGTTTCCCTCTGTACACTGCTGCACCCCCCCATACCCTTGAACAGCCTTCCCACCTTGGCATTCAAATGCTTCCTTGCCCTGTCTAGCATTACGTGGCTGTCTGCATGTCTCCACACTCTCCATGGAACAATGTACAACCACACCGGGGTCACCTCTGGCCATCATGCCTTAATTAATTCAACATCCAACTTGATGTGATAAAATATATCCAACCATGGCCTGGTCTCCAGGTCATTGCCTCCCAAGTGAATCATAATTAGTTCCGGGTGGCTGTGTTCCCTCCTTAGCTCCCTGAATGTTGCTATGAACTGCGCCCAGTTCATGCCTCTCTCCCCCATCCAGGTCAACTTGACATCACCGAGGTCCTGATAGAGCTGCCTCCCCCAGGCCTCCTGGCTGCCCATTTTTCTGCCCAGTGTATGAAGGAATATCCTCATATCCAGGCCTCCAGCCTCTTTTTCCTTCCTCCTGGGGACCACAAACAAGGTAGCAGTTAATAGCCATTCTGCTTTGGCTCTTTCTCTCTCTCCCCCCCATCACCCCTCCTCGGCCCCCTTTTCAGGGCCCAAAAAACCCACCTGCTAAAGGGAAGGAAATAGAGATACCATTATTATTTTGGCAATGTGTTACCAACATTTATTTTGTAACAATCAGAAGCTCACCTCCCCTTTGTCTTGATGTCACCTGGTGTGCTCCCTGATGCCGCCATCTCTGAGGCTGCACCGATCCTAAATGAATGAGAGAAGTACCCCATTGGATCCTCCCCAAGAACCTTACCCTTTTTGTTAACACAGCCACTATCTGTGACCCCTTCACCAGGGTCCCGTCCCCGTGTACAAACATTAGAGGGCTCCCTTCCTGGGGGCACCCAGCCGCATATGCATGCAGTGCTGCCACCATGCAGATGGATACCTGTCTGCAGTACTGCAGCTCCACCTTGACCCCTTTTCTGAATAGGTCAGTTTTGGACCAAAATCGACACCTCCTCCCCAGCCCACATAATGTCTTCCCATCGCAGACCCTGATGCAGCTCCATCTTGCCATGCCCTACCACTTCACTGACCCAAAAAGCCCCATTATACATGGTGGTAAAGAGTGCCCTGAACAGCACTTCTTCATTATGACAGCTGCAAATTTGGTGTAGGACCCCACAACCCTCCCCAGCAGCTCCTCTGTTACTGGCCTCCTCTTGTCCTTTATCCTACCCATCTCCCGTAACCAACCCTGCATCATGCATTTTACGGGGTTTGATTTTGTGGAGTCTTCCCACCCCTTCAAAATGCACATTTGGCTTATTGCTGCCAGATGCACCCCCATGGTGGTGTAGGCCAATTGGTTCTTCCACCCAGCCACTATGAACTATGTAACCTGTCCCCCTGTCACAACCCCACTTACCTGGCTGCCAGTCTGTGCTTGGAAACCTTGGAAGGCCCTCCATGAGGTTTCATAGGCTTTCAGAGTCCTGGGGGACCAGGAGTTCTGAAACAACTGTTCAGCTCTCCTAATCCAATCCTCTAGACATAATCCAGAACTGGCATCTGCTTTGGCTCCGTTCCTGGTGCGATGACACAGAACTTGTCCATTTGCAGGTGGGAGAGGCAGTCAGCTATCATGTTGCCTGTGCCATTTATATGTCTAGCCCTAAATGACAGGTTTAGCATTAGCCCCCTGAGAACGAACTGTCTGAGGAATTGCATGACCCTCATGGACATAGCCCCCTGCTATTCAAGACGTCCACCACTGCCCTATTGTCACTCCAGGAAGTAACTTTCTGGTTCCTCAGCCTCTCCCCCCAGACTTCCATGGCAACCCAAATAGAGGAATGTCACCAAAAAGGTGATATCCTTCTTCAGCTTGACTTGCGTGCACTTCTTAGGCAATGCCACGGCAAACCTTTTCCCCTTAAAGTACCCACCCATCCCAATGCTCCCATTGCATAAGTATATATCTGCAGGTCAATGTTAAATACCCATTCATCTTGCCAAAAGGTCCTGCCATTGTATTTCCATAGAAACATCTCCCATACCTCTAAATCCTCCTTAACCTCCTTGTTAATGTCCACCCAATGGTGCGGTCTACTTGCTCCTTGCATAGCCTTAGCTAGGTGCCGTGCAAACTTGTGTGCTCTGCAAGTGAAATTTAAGTGCCCCATAAGCTGCTTGACTTCCTGGAGCTGAACCCTTCGCCGGCCCTTGACAGTGTCCAACAATGCCTTTAGCTTGTTCACCTTTTCTTCCAGCAACTGAAATAGGCCCCTGACCATGTCTATTTCAATGCCCAGGAAGTAAATGCTTCTGCTAGGCCCTTCTGTCTTTTCTGGAGCCAAAGGCACTCCTATCTTCCTGCACATGGTCTCAAAATCCTGTAACATCCCCTCCGTCTGTTCTCGCCCCGGTCCTATTAGTAGGAAGTCATCCAAATAATGGACCACTGCTTGATGCCCATATCTCTCTTGGAATACCCACTGTAACCAAATGCTGAACATTTCAAATGTTGCACAAGCAATGGAACAACCCATGGGCATGGCCTGGTAGAAATAATATGACTCTCCCACTCAAAAGCCTAAGAGATCCCAGTCCATTGGCTGAAACAGCAGCAACTGGAAAGTCTCCTTAATGTCAGATTTTGCTAACCATGCCCCCTCCATTGCCCTAACTGGACGTACTGCCACTTCCAAAGTGGCGTACATCACCCAGCTGTACTCTTCCCTGATGTGGTCATTGACCGAATCCCCTTCTGGATAAGACAGATTTTGTATCACCCAGAACTCCCCTGGCTGTTTCTTTGGAACTAGACCGAGTGGTGAGATCCTCAGATTCGAGAAACGTGGTTGCCCGAAAGGGCCTTCTACCCTGACTCCTTCCCAGTTTTTTGCTCCAGTAACTGTTCCCTTCCTTTAATTGACCTTAAATTATTTGCTTTCATCTCCTTTCAGATCCCCTTAAACTGTAGCCTGAACCCCTCCCGGAAACCTTTCAGCAATGTGTCAGCTGCTTCTCTATCCAGGTAGTGCCTTAACCATTCCCCCAACACCTAAACTCTTATGGAGGTGTGGGCTGGGCAAAACGGACTGTCCCTCTCCTTCTCAATTATCCTGTTGTCTGCCGTATGAGGCCTGACCTCTTCCCCCATTCCCCTCCCCGATTCCCCTTCCCCATTGTTGTCCTCTAAACCCTGTTTGTCATCCCCAAAAGGACTGATTATACGATTCTTCTTGGCTAGCGTTTCCTCTGTCCCAGCTGTACCTGCATTTTGAGGCCCAGTGGTTGCCCCCGCATTTGGAGCAAGCATGCCAGAAACGGGAGTTCAGCCAAGGGCAGAATGCCCGGTTGAATGCCCAACAACATTTTGCCATGATCCCCCCTTTCTTCTCTGCCTCACCCCCAGTGTTGGAGCCCCTGTGTAGATCTCTAACCACAGGTGGATCTGCCGGGCATCCCATTTTACATCCCCAAAATGTGCCATTCATTTCCTAATCTTCTCATCATACTTCAACCAACTGAACCCCCCCCCCCTTTTTGTAAGCATTCTTTATGATTAATGAGTAAGTTAACAGGGGGGGTGACCAGTTCTGGCTTTTTTCCTATCACTATCGCTGTAAAATATGTAAACCTGGTAGACCAATTGTCCCATGTCTTCCCCTTCATTGACTTTTCTGCTTCACCTTTCCCTAAAAGAATGACAGCTGCCGCCATGTCCTTCTTTTTGAAACTGTCTTTCCCCTCGTATTTGTCCAAATTGTCTACGTTGGCAAGGGCAAAAATATCCACAAATTCACCCTTCCAAATTTTTTTTCTTTCTTGGCTAGCGGGACATGGTCCCCTATCAGTACCCCTGGCCCCCCAATCTTGGCACCTCTCTTGCTGTCACTTGCTACTGTGCACTCATCTCCCTTGCCTGCTCCTTTCTCTTTGTTTGTTATTTCTTCTAGGACTTTCTCAAACTGCCCTACCCCATTGTCCCCCATCATCTTGAGCATTTGCTTGACATATTCTTTCACACACTGCTTTCCACTGTGAAACCTTTATTACCTCGTAGTGAGCCCAGCTGTGGGTTGGGAGTTGACATCATGACTGGCTGTATGTTGACTGGTCCAGGCATGATGTTTTCCAGCCCTACTTGCGCAGGAGTGACTAGGGCCAACGGCCAGGTGGGCTCAGGCAAGGGAGCAGGCAGAGGATCCAGGGTTGGTGCCGGGGCAGGTACAGGGACCGCGGGAAGTACAGGACAGCTCAGTTCAGGCCTAGGCTCCAACGGTGTGGGTACCATCCTTGTCCCGGGCAACCTTTTGTCCTTCTTCCCTCCCGGCTGCTTACCCCCCTTCCGCTGCCTGTCCTTGCTGGTACTGGGTGGGTCTGCACTCTCCAGTAACAGGTTCACCTTTGACACTAGCTCCATCACTGCCTGGTAGCATTCTTCCTTAATGGGCTTATTCTTTCTAGGCGCCATAGTTTGAAAACTCTGTGAAACAAATAACACGTATCATTAATATCCAGTACTTGAGTCCCTATCCCATCATGCTGTGTGGTCTTCTCCCCCCCATTTGCCTGCTCCCCTTCCAGGTCTCTGTATGTCTCTACCTGCTACCCTTGCATGCTGTTCATGAGGCCCTCACTGCCCCTTGGTAATGAACCTAGTATACCACATGCCACACCCCAAGGGGGGGCACCAAATACCCCTTCTGTCCTTTCTCGGACCAGCCTGGCAACATCCCTGTCAGCTGGAGGGCCATTTGCCACCTTCCTCTTGCTGTGCTGTGAGCTTCTCTCTTTCGAGGCTGCTAGCTTCTCTCCCTGTCCCCCCGGCCCGTGCATGCTCTTTTTTTTATATACACCTTTGAAACTTGTGCTCACTGAAATTATCACCAATGCCCTCTGCTTTTCCAACTGCCACTCACGGCGATCCCACTTGGTGGAGGGGCCAGTTGGCACCTTGTCCACTACTTGTACCCCCACAGCCCCCCCCTTTGTGATGCAGCACAGGAGAAAGGACAAAACATAATGGCTCCATATTGCCAATGAAAAAGAAAACCAAACCCAGTTCTGTACCCCCTTTATACTGCTGTAGTAGTGGCCCAAACCAAAACCCTGTTATCCTTTCCTTGCCGCTGCATTTTTAAGATGGCGAGGCCAAGTGGTGCTGCCATCCCCACCCCTACCCCCAGCCACTTGTGGCCAAATTGTCCCACTATGTCCAAAACATTGCAACATGCGTTGAAAACAAACCCCATCCCCCACAAACAGGCTAATCTGTCCACCTCTGCCACTTTTCTCTCACCAATGCAGGACCCCCTTTCCCTTGCAGGCCTGGTCCCAAAATGTTGGAGGTCACGTGGCGCTGTCGTCACCCACCAACACCACATGGCCCACTCCACGGCCTACCTGTTTGCTTCCTCCTGCTCTTGTACCAATTTTCAAACCCTCAGGGCCTACTGCTGCCCTTGAAAATTCTCATCCCCAACCCAGAGAAACTCACTAATGTCATTACACTGGGCACAAGTAAAAGAGAAAGGGAGGATCAGCCTTC
Organism: Neoceratodus forsteri; assembly: GCA_016271365.2. Lineage (NCBI taxonomy): Eukaryota > Metazoa > Chordata > Ceratodontiformes > Ceratodontidae > Neoceratodus > Neoceratodus forsteri. The sequence continues at coordinate 980,115,929 of CM057459.1, forward strand.
TCCGACTCGAGTCCCCAGTCCCCTTTCCAGCCCATATAGCCGCAGATGCCCCATCCTTCATGCCTTCCCTGCCTTCCGTCGTGTTATCTAATTCTCATCCCAGCATAGTAGGGTGCTCCTTGTCTCCTGTCCCACAATTAAAGACTACAATGGCGTTTTCTGCAAAAACGCCCGCCAGGGCCTCTAACCCCTTCACCATAAAGCTCCACAACGTTAAGCAAAACAGCTACTTGTCGCGTTCTCTATTCCAATTAATTGTGTGACTTACCTGCTTCTTCCAACATAGTAATACTCACATAAATTGCAAAAACTCCTCCTGATCGCTGCACCTTTTAAGGGAATCATGTCAATACTGTGCAAGCAATTCGGCGCAAGAATTTGAGTGTGGTAATTATTGTGCATACAAAATCAGTGCACGACAAAACTGAGCGCATAACAGATTCAGCGCATGAGCGCATGTACTTAAAGGATACCTAAACAACATTTTGACAACAAACTATTTAAAAATCTGACCTCAAACAGGACTAAAGAAAAGGCTGCTGAATTCGTTAATGCTAAAACTACATTTACATAAGTTACCTAAATGTGGTTCCAAAGCATTTGAAAAATGTAAAATCAGCCTTCCAACTTCAAAAAAACTGCCTTACCTGCTTCTTAAAATGGCCACCAAATGTGTTAAGTGATGACATCATAGGAGCCAAAGTCAGAGAGCTATATGGCTCTGTATCGTGCTAACTAGTTCTTTTTCCCTTTGTATAGAATTGTTTCACCAAAATGGGCAAAAACATGTGCATTATTTAGATCAATATCAATATCTTGGGGAGGAAATGGACAAGCAAATGACAGAAGGCATCCTTAGGATGGCAGAGAAAGGGGAGATATTGCTGATGGGGGACCTAAATATGCCAGATGTTAACTGGAGCACCTTTGCTGCAGCCACATCCAAGAGCAGGGCCATTCTCAATGCCCTACAGGGGGCATGCCTCAGATAGCTAGTGTTGGAACCCACTCAGGAGGGAGCAATCTTAGACCTGATACTCTCAAATGGGGGCCGCGAGAGGGACTCAGATCTAGAAGTGGGTAGCCATTTAGGAACAAGTGACCACTAAACAGTGTGGTTCACGATAAACTCAGCTGTAGAGTCAAGCCATACAAAAGTGAAGGTACTGGACTTCAGGAGGCCTTATTTTGTCAAACTGGGAGAGTGTCTCAGAAACATGTTAGCAAACAGGCTAGAAGAAGGGGTGGAACAACAATGAGGAAACATCAAAACTGCCATCACAGAGGCAACACGCCTTTGTGTGAAGCAAATAAACAAATCAAAATGAAAGAAAAAAAACACCACAGTTCTCAAAAGAGGTGGCGGGGAAGGTTAGGGAGAAAAAGATAGCATTCAGGAAGTATAAGGAAACACAGAAGGAGCAAGACAGAGAACTGTACCAGTTAAAGCAGAAGGAAGCAGGGAAGACAGTCAGAATAGCAAAGGCCCAAACTGAGGAAAAGATAGCCAACTTGGTTAAGAAGGGGGATAAAACCTTTTATATGTACATTAGGGAGTGAAGAAAGACAAAGGGAGGGATACTGAGGCTGAATAAAGAGGAGGGTGGTTGGGCAGAGAGGGACAGTGAAAAAGCAGGGATACTGAATGAATACTTCTGCTCAGTATTCATAAGGAAGTAGAGGGGGAGGTACCTAATCCCATCAATAGAAGCACTCTGGATAGGGGGGTCGATATCAGTCCTTTCACAGAAGAAAGGGTTCTGAAAGAACTTCTAAAACTGAAGGCAGACAAAGCAATGGGGCCTGATGGGATTCACCAACAGAATTCTAAAAGAATTAAGGAGAGAACTAGTAACACCATTGACTACCCTTTTTAACAAATCATGGGAGGATGATGTGGTACCTGAAGACTAGAGGACGACAGATGTGATTCCCCTTCACAAAAGTGGGAGCAAGACAGAGGCAGAATACTACAGACCTGTCAGTTTGACCTCAGTTGTAGGGAAAATGATGGAATCACTTCTGAAGGAAAGAACTGTTGAGTACCTAGAGCCCAATGGGGTACAGGACACAAGTCAGCATGGATTCATAGTGGGAAGGTCATGTCAGACAAATCTAATTGATTTCTTTGACTGGGTGACCAAAGTAGTAGACTAAGGAGGGGCTGTGGACATGGCCTACCTAGACTTTAGCAAGGCATTTGACACAGTCCCACACAAAAGATTAATAAACAAATTAGCCAGCCCGGGAGTGGGTCCCAGGGTGGTAGCCTGGGTAAAATGTTGGCTGGACAACAGGATGGCGAGGATAATAGTAAACAGAGTCCACAGTGAAGAAAGGGGGTTACTAGTGAGGTACCGCAGGGTTCAGTAGTAGGTCCGGTCCTTTTTAATGTCTTTATAAGCGACATTGCGGAGGGACTGGAAGGAAAAGTATGTTTCTTTGTACACAACCCAAAGATCTGCAACAGGGTTGATACACAAGGTGGGGTGGAAAGGATGAGAAGGGACTTGGCAAGGTTGGAGGAATGGTCAAATGTATGGTAGCTTAGATTCAACGCAAAGAAGTGCAAAGTAATGCACCTGGGAAACAAAAACCCAGGGGAAGAGTACACAATAGGGGATTAGATACTGACAACAACAAAAATGGGAAGGGACCTGGGGGGTTAGTTATATCAAATGACCTAAAGGTGGGCTAGCAATGTGAGAAGGCAGTAAGGAGGGCTGGGGGATACTGGGATGGATAGGGAGAGGCCTCACCAGTAGAAAACAAGAAGTTGTTATCCCTCTGTACAGACAGTTGGTGAGACCCCAGCTGGAGTACTGCGTGCAGTTCTGGGGACCCCATCTCTGCAAAGACATAGACAGGGTGAAGGCTGTCCACAGGAGGGCAACCAAAATGGTGCAGGGTCTGCACTAGAAGCCATACAAAGAGAGACTAAAGGAGCTTAATATGCACACCCTCGACGAAAGGAGGGAGAGGAGGACATGATAGAAACTTTTAAGTACCTCAAGGGAATCAACAAAGTCCAAGATGATAGCATCTTTCAGAAAAAGAGATGTGCAAGAACAAGGGGGCACAATTTGAAGATAGAGGGGGATGGCTCAGAGGTAATATGAGGAAGTATTTTTTCACGGAGAGGGTTGTGGATGCATGGAACAGCCTTCCTGAGGAGGTCGTGGAGTCAAAAACAGTGGGGGAATTCAAGAATGCATGGGACAGACATAAGACAATTCTAGTGGAGGTAGGAGGAAGCAGGCTGTTGGTTAACTAGGATCTGCTGCTTATCCATTACATAGGTAAATGGAAAGACAAGGTGGGCCAAGTGGTCCTTATCTGCCATCAAATTCTATGTTTCTATGTTTCAGAGCCAGCAGCTGCAGGAAGGAGTGAGCTGCAGGATGAGCAGCAGTAGAAATGGAGCCAGACGGCGACTGGAGGCACTGTAAAAAACACGGCAACAGCAGAGAGGGAAGAGACACAGAGAAAGAGGTGGGAACAGCAGCGCCTCCGGCCGCAACGAAGAAACAAATCCTGTAACAGTCCAGAAGGAGTGGCCTTTTATGGCCTGATGGGGGAGTGATGTTGAACCACAGGCATAGCCTTCACAATAATAAGTATTACCCCAGAGAGTGTACCAGAAGTATGCTTTGTAAAGCATATAGTGAGGTGCGTGCGATGAGTTTAAAACAAAAGTAAATCTTTCTTAGAATGATTGTTGTGTTCTTTACAGGTGAATGTGGGGAGGCACAGTCTCAGCTGAAAAGGTGCCCAACAGGAAACAAACACAAAGGGTGTGGAATGATGGATGACAGCTGCAATGAGAAATCTGTTGGTAGATCAGTAGGCAGAGGAGGAAAGAGATGATGGATTAGTATTTCATCTGTCAAAAAATGAGAAACATTAAAGTAATCAGTACCACGAACAAATCACAGAAGTGAGATGAAGGAATGATGTCTGTACTTTGTGAAGATATTGTGAAACTGTAAAATTCAAATATTGAAAGTAAATGCTATTTATTTTGTAAAACATGATAATTAAGCAGTACACAGCAGAGTATGGTATAGAATGAAATTTTTAATGCCTTGGGTACATCATGAGGCACAAGGCAATGACAAGTGTCTTCAACCACCCAAGAGATGATGATACGGAGGCAATAAGACATGATGGGATGTTCGTTGTGCTGCCACTACTACACACTGAGGGGTGTCGTAAGGCACAAGGCCACAGGTTGAGTGTCTTCAGTCCCTGGAAGTATCAATCAATCAATCAGTCAAAGTCTTTATTTACCCAGGTGATCACCGTTAAGCAAGCTTATTTTCGAGGTGGATCTGGGTTTGTTAACAAGGAACAAGGGACAATATACACGGGATGCAACACACAAGAAAATAGTAATAATACAAACAATGTGAGATACAATAATACAGTATATACAAAGTATCAGCAGGTAGCATTGACAGTAGTATATGTTTGGAACAGAAGATACAGCTAGTTTTGGGTAGGACACAATTTTTCATAAAAGTAAAGAAATATACATATCAGGTGCACCGAACATGAATAAAACCTAATATAAAAAGATACATAGTGATACGATATGGAGAATTTAGAGCTGAAACCAGGGTCAAAGGAATGTGGAAGGGACAGATATGGGGGTAGAAAAAGGAGAGAGGGAAGAGTCGATTATAGATGTGATCAGTCTTTTAACAGTAGTAATTAGAGTGTGCTTGGACTTGTAGGAGTCACTATTTAGGGTAGACAGGCACAGGACACCTTATTATGATGTAGATATAGAGATTTAAAAGCTGCTAGGCTGATGGGGTGAGTTAATTTCAAAGTTTTTTGCAGCTTGTTCCACAGTTGAGGGAGCACAAAGCTGATTGCTTTGTAAACATAAAGGTAGATATATGTGGTGCTTCTCAGAGCATACTTCCCCAAAGTGCACAAAGGTAAACAGACAGAGATATACTGGGGCAGTTTATTTGAGATAGCTTTGTATGTCCAAACCGCAGCATTTTTTTGCCATCTATAAGCAAGGGATGACCATCCCACTGCCGTGTACAATGCACAGTGGTGGGTTGAGTATGGAAGATCCGTGATAAATCTTATGGATCTGTGATAAAGTGTATCGAGTTTCGCTAGGGTACCTACAGGTCCCTGACTATATAGAAAGTCTGTGTAATCCAATAGGGAAAGAAAGGTAGTTTGAACCAGTTTCAGTTTAACGTCTCTTGTAAGGAGATTATTAATCCTAAAGAACAGACCAAGTCTTTGTTGAAGTTTCTTTGCCAGTTCTTCTAAGTGATCTGTGAAAGTAAGTCTATGGTCTAACCAGACCCCCAGGTACTTGAACTTTGGTAAGTAGTCCAACTGCTCACCTAGAATGGTAGTGATCTGTGGGAGTGTTCCAGCAATTGCAGGATTTATTTCATTTTGAAGGGGCAAGAGGAACATTGCTTTGATTTTTTTTGCATTTAAGAGCAGTTTCTGGTTTATAAACTGATGTTGCAGCCGATTAAATTCATTTTGAAGGGCTTTACAGGCCGCTTCAGGTGTGGGATTACTAGCACAGAGTACCATATCATCCGCGAATAGGTGTATTTGTGATTCTTTGATGGGAGCATCTATGTTGCTAATATAAATGGTGAAGAGCAAGGGACCAAGAATGGAACCTTGTGGTACACCCCTCAGTAGGGGTTTTGGTGGAGAAACTTCTCCTTCTGCCTTTACTTGTTGAAGTCATCCTGAGAGGTAGTTGGAGAACCATTTAAGAGATAGGGAATCCAAATCAATGTTCTGGAGGGACGACAGAAGCAGTCTGTGATCAACGGTATCGAACGCCTTGCTTAGGTCCAAGAAAACTACGCAGACAAAGTTTTTTTTGTCTAATTCAAGCTGTCAGTCATTTGTCACCTTGGCTAGAGCAGAGATTGTACTGTGCTGTGCTCTAAAACCAGATTGTAATGGGTTGAGCAATTTTTCTGATTCCAGGTACTTCCGAAGCTGGGAGTTCACTATTTTCTCCAGCATCTTTGACAGCATTGGAAGTAGGGAGATTGGCCTGTAGTTATTGAGGTCACTAGGATCTCCTGACTTAAGCAAAGGGCCCACAAGTGCATTTTTCCAAATGGGCAGTAGGTCACCCTGGGACAAGGATAAGTTGAAGAGATGAGTAATTGGGACTGCGAGGACATGGTAGCTGACCTTTAAGAAGTACGGGTCAATGAGGTTGGCCTCAGAACTTTTCCTAGTGTCCAGCTGAAGGAGAAGATCTTCGACTTCTTTCAGGGAGGTAGGCTGCTGAGAGAAGGATGGACTGGGGATGGGTTTTTCTTGTGTATCCAATCTAAGTTGTTGGCAGAGGATATTCACGGGAGAGGAGTCAAAGGCTAGCCCTGCAGTGGCAAAATGATTATTGAGAGCATCAAGGATAGACGGTCTGTCGGAGGTGACAGTATTGTCGATCAATAATTTAGTAGGTAGGGGAATTTACAGTGGTGTGACCTTCAATGTCTTTGATAGTCCTCCAGAATTTGGAGGCATTTCTTGAGGAGCTCTCCAGCTGAGATCGGTAGAAATTAGCTTTGGCTTCTCTGACCATTTTGGTGCAGAGGTTCCTCGCCCTCCTGAAAGAATTCCAGTCATTTATTAAATTAGTTTTCCTAGCAGTTCTCCACAGTACATCCCTACTCCGCAAAGCATCTTTCGGGTCTTCTGTAAACCACCGACAGGATTTGTTTCTGGCACAAACTTTTACTATGGGAGCATACTTGTTGAGAGCCCCCTAGCACAATTTCTGAGAAAATATCATAAGCCGTAGTCAGGGACTTGGCTAGATAGAAGTCCTGCCATTGCATGGAGTCTCTTAGGTCTAATATATACCCATGGAGATCAAAGTTGCATATGCACCTTTTAAAGGAGAATTTTGGTGCAGTTGTGGATTTAAGAGTGGATATTATACACACGACGAAGCAATGGTTGCTAATATCAGAGAAAAAGACGCCAGCATGGGAGAATAAATGGGGTTTGTTAACTAAAATGATAGCCAAGAGAGTACTGTTATTAGGATTGAGCTTGTTAGGATGAGTAGATTTGTTTATTAACTGTGACAACCCAAGGGAATCACTGAACATTTTAAGTGGGGTGGATGCACTGGACAGCCAGTCTAAGTTGACGTCCCCTAGTATGATACACTCTGAAGATGCCGAACCCAGGATGTTTCCGAGATGTTTTAACAACTGTAGTCCAGCTGATGGGGGGTCTGTAGCATCCTATTATACATAATGAGACACCAGTGGCAATTTCAATCTTTAATAACAAGCTTTCGAATTCTTTTGGGACAGAAGTTGAGTCACTTATGGAGGCAGGGAATTTATCCTTGATGTAAATAGCTACCCCACCACCTCTGGTTTGCCTGTCAGCTCTGAACAAAGAGTAGGAGGGGATGTTAACTTCGTTGTTACTGGTCGCCAGTCAGAGCCAGGACTCCTAATCACCAGAACATCTGCAGCAGTATGACATACACAGGCCTGAACGGAAGTGATTTTTTTTTAATAGGCTACATACCTTAACATGCAAGAATGTAAGCCCCTTGAGGCTTTGTAGCTCTGCTGGGGATTCCATGAGTGCCAGAGGACCTGGATTAAGCTCAACATTTCCTGAGCATAGTAAAAGCAGGAACAAGAGTTTCCTGCAGAGTCCTAGGAGAAGTGTGGGTGGCTGAGTCTTCTTTCGGTTACATGGTTTGTCTGAGGCAGTATAGGGAGTTCTGAGGCTAGTTCCCAGTTTTCCTGATGCTGCATACAATAATACCCTGACCAAGAGAGTCAATGGGAGTAGGGGGGAGTATGCAGAAGGGAGTGTAGCCCTGTGGAGGCAGGCTCTAGGAGGTTTCTGTATGCGGTGCAGGTGAAGGACCAGCAGCAAGCTAGGGGAAGTTAGAGCACATACAAGTTCTTCTACTTGATAGGAAAAGTCCCGGTCGGACAATGTAAAAAGAGAGCCATTCTCCACTCTAGGAGTTATTTTTCAATTCACTTTCGGGTCCAATACATGTAAGATGAGCAGAGACAAGCATAGAAGCAGGTAATATGCCCTCATTATGAGACTATCACCCAATGGGCACTACAAGTGCAGGCAAGAGAAGGGATTCTCAATGGAGAATTTCTTAATCCCTGCAGAATACTACTATAGGTAGTGGAGACTGAAGCAGTAATCCTTAAATACAGCTCCTAGTCAGGCTAATAAGAAAAGAGTTCACCTGACTATAGAGTAGTACTAAGGGAAGAGAGGCTTTGAAGCACATTTCTTAGCTACTACTCTGGAGCAGACTAAGTACTAGAGAGATCACCTGACCTAAATCAACTGCCTTAGCAAGACAGGATATGCTAGTGAGCAATAAGCAAACCTAAAGTACTAAAATGGTATGCCTCAGCAAGACAGAATGAGATAAAGCTGCTAGAAGGCTTAGTTGCAAAAAGGGGATGGGAGGAATTGCAGTTGGTGACAGTAAGTAACCAATAAATTGAAACATCAGATAGGAGTGAGCGGAGACTGTGTGCATTTAAAGGAGGCCTGGGAAGGGGAGGGTGGGCGAAAAATCAAGGGGCAGTTTGCAGAGCTAGCACTGAATCAGTTGGAGAGAAACTGCAGCGGGGGATGGTAAGTTACTTTACACAGGCCGAGCAGAACAGGCTAAATTAAAATATACAAATTAGGAGCCGAGTACAGGGATGCAGGCTTACATTAAACCACATGTCTCAGGTGCTTCTGTTTCAGGTGAGTGAGACACGCCAATCAGGGAGCTCTACACAGGTGTGGAGCCAATAGCGCTACCCTGAGAAAGCGCCAAAATTAAAAACAGCAAATTGCAAGTGATGATCTGGTTCAGCGTTCACACAGCCCAGAGAAATTGTGGCAATTTTTCAAGTATCATACCTTATCTATCTCTTTGGGGGGGTGGGTGGATCAGGCTCCTTGCACTGTAGAGGTGCTATGGCTGTATCGTGACCGCTGCCCGAGGGGGCAAGTGGCACCTGTAAGGAAGGAGACAGCAGATTAAATAGGAGCAGATGGGGGTGTGTGTGTCTAAACAGAGACACACAAAGAGAGCTGAGCACCAACTTGAAAGACAAAGCCAGGGGGCAGTCTCAGACAGAGGCAAGGTGCCGGCTAATTTGGGAATCCAAAACAAGCACAAAAGAACAGACTGATGGGGGAGGGCAGAAGGGACAGAACAGAGACAGAGGAGGACAGAGGGACAAAGAAAGATGATTAATAATGAAAGTCAAGGGCAGAAGCCTTAAGCTCAAGACAGAGGCTGCACAGACTTTACAATTCACTGAATTTTCTAACGAAGTCCATAGCAGTAAGCATGTAAACCCAGTACAGTCTTAAATAGGATTAAAAAAATATATTAACAAAGCCAGTAAAACTTTTTTACAAACTCAATTCAAGGCAGTGTACAGAGTGAAAGCTTAATTGGGGAAAAATCAAGTGGAAGTTTGCAGAGCTAGCACTGAATCAGTGCACATACAGTTGGAGAGAAACTGCAGCAAGGGGGGAATAGTAAGTTACTTTACACAGGCTGAGCAGAACAAGCTAAATTAAAATATATAAATTAGGAGCCGAGTACAGGGATGCAAGCTTACATTAAGCCACACGTCTCAGGTGCTCCTGTCTCAGGTGAGTGAGACCAGCTAATCAGGGAGCTCTACACAGGCGTGGAGCCAATAGTGCTACCCTGAGAAGGCGCCGAAATTTAAAACAGCAAATTGCAAGTGATGATCCGGTTCAGCATTCTCACAGCCCAGAGAAATCATGGCAATTTTTCAAGCGTCGTACCTTATCTATCTTTTTGGGGGGGGTGGGTGGATCAGGCTCCTTGCACTGTAGAGGTGCTATGGCTGGATCATGGCCGCTGCCCGTGGGGGCAAGTGCCACCTTATCTATCTCTTTGGGGGGTGGGTGTTTCAGGCTCCTTGCACTATAGAGGTGCTATGGCTGGATCGTGACTGCTGCCTGTGGGGGTAAGTAACACCTTATCTATCTCTTTGGGGGGTGGGAGAATCAGGCTCCTTGCACTGTAGAGGTGCTATGGCTGGATTGTGACCACTGCCCATGGGGCCAAATATGGTGGTGACAGTGTACAACCAACATCCTGGAGTGTCTTGTTGCACTTATAAAATGGGATTTGGCTCACTTTTGTGTGAAATAGTCTATCAGCAGATGGGCTATCACTGCAGGGTGCTAGCCTGAACTGCACAGTGTGAGCCACTATAGTGTGTACTTATTATGTTGGCTCGTTCTTGCGCGTCAGCCAACATCTTGCGGTAGTAGCAGATCTGGAGGTGCGGTCACTGTTGGGCAAATGCAAGGCACACATCAGAAGGTGCATCCCTCATTCCCCAATCAGCCAGCAGCAAGCGCTGACCTCACGCATCTCTAATGTGGCCACCAGAAAAAAGAAAAGGTCCGCTGCAATGAGAGTGATGCTGTCATGCAGCGTGACCACAACATGACGCCCGACGTGCAGGCAACATGGCGGCAGTGACTGCCGCCACCGTCTGTCACAATGCAGATGAGGGAACCCACTCCCCGTCAGCATACTGAACCCCCTCCCATTTAAAATGTATGTCGACGGGGTGCCCAATCCCCCTCGGCATCATGCATCCCCCCCAACAGTTTTTCTTTGTCGATGGAGGGCCCAATTCCTGTTGGCATTTATCCCCCATCCCCATTGATTTTGCTGTTGGGGAAGCCCACTCCCCATTGGCATATATCCCCCACTTTTGTTGCATCCGAGAGGGTGCCCAATCCCTCGGCTTCGTGTCTACACCCCAGTATGTGCCGACAGGGTGCCCAATCCCACATCGGCTACAGACTGCCCCCAAAATACTTAGGTGGCAGGCAGACCCACCCAAGCATGCCAAAGCCACAAAAAAAGTCCCTCAATGTTTTTTTTTAAACCCCTGTAAAAAGAAATGGTCCTCGCGGTCTCCCTTCCCCTCCTAAAACCCACAACCACCCTCTCGCATCCTGCCTCCCCACACCCCTCACCCCACACTTATCTCTGAGGTCCAGTGCTACTATCTTCGGTGGACCAGAAACACGTCTGCACTCTTCAAAGCCAACCGCGAACTGAAAAAATGCTGGTAAGCTGTATAATGGCATAAATAGGGTTTTTCCAACTTTGTTGCATATCTCAGCCATTTTTGGGAATTTTGGCACCAAATTTTCAACATGAGTTATTGGGACCCTTCCTCATGAATTCAGGCACAGTCACTGTGTTATTTGGTCCCGAAAGGTGATTTTGCGGTCACTGCGCGGAATCACCTTTCGGAACCGATTAACGAAATGACAGTGCCACTGTTCATGAGGGGCTCTCAAAAAGCCTATGTTGCAAATTTGGGGAAAATCAAAAAGTGGTTGTTTTACGAGCGCATCGTGATATTTCCACGCACGCGCGTAACTTTGTGAATTTGTAATATTTTCACTCCAGATTTTCAAAATTGCCATTTTCCACACTTCCTTATGAACAGTATAGCTGTCATTTTACATATCCTGACCAAATGTGTTTACATACGTCCAGCGCAGAATAAGCGCGGTTGCTGTCTTGAAATCAGTTTTCAGGACAGTTTGAGAAATGGCGGTGATACTGTTCATGAAACAGAAAATCTAAAATGCCTATGTTGAAATTTGGTGCCAAAGGCCATAAAATGACTGTGTTACAAGCATGCGTTGTGCAGTTTCCACGCACCCTTGTAACTTCACAAATTTGCAATACTTTCATGCCAGATTTTCCACACTGGCATTTTTTCATACCTCCTTATGAACAGTACAGCTGTCATTTTTCACATCCTGCCCAAAATGTGTTTCCGCATATGTGGCGCACAATGGAGTGGTCACTGTGGGAAATCAACTTTTGGGACAGATTCACAAAATCACAGCGCCACTGTTCACGACGGGAGGTCCCCAAATGCCTATGTTGAAAATGTGGCTAAAAAACTCCCCAAAATAGTTGGGTTATGGATGTGTATTGTGCAGTTTCTATGCATGCTCATGACTTCAGCAATTTTTCATATTTTCACTCCAGATTTTCAGCGTTGCCATTTTATCACACTTCCTCATGAACAATACAGTTATCATTTTCCACATCCTGCCCAAAATGTGTTTTCCTCCCTGTGTCACCAAATGGCATAGCCGCTCTGCAGAACTACCTTTCAGCTAACAAACTGATTGTGCTGCTTTTCATGCGGTGGGCTCACAAACAGCCCCTGTTGAAAATTTGGAGTGAAAATACCAACACACTCCTACGGTGTTAGGGTTTCCAACTGTAGCACCCCACCCTGTACAGACTGACAGGCATCAGGGGTGTGACTTGGGATCATCAGCTGTAATGCTCACACAATTCCACCCCCACCCCCACCCTGCAGCCAGTGACAGGCATTGTGGTGTGCCTCGCACTTTTTGGCCACAAAGTTCACCCCATTCTCCTACACTGCACCCACCTCAGCATATTTCCTTATGGAATGGAGTAAGTATAATGCCCAAAGCACACCACCACACTTGTCAGTGTCTACAGAGTAGGGTGAGGTACAATGGCATGAGCATTATAGCTGACAACCCAAATGCACACCCCAATGCCTGTCACTCTCTACAGGGTGGGGGTGGGGCTGGCGTCCTTCAATACTTCACTGCCATTCGTATTATGTGTCTCTAGCACTACCAATGCCAATGCCAGCGAGACAACATTCGGCATTGACAATGCTTGTTGAGTGAACTGTCTCGTGAAGTCAACTCCCCCCCCAGTTCTGTTCCACTTTTTTCTTTAAACTGCAAAACAATAACTTTCATATTGTTTTCATTTTTGGACTTCAGTTGAAAGAGATTGGTTTAAGGTGTAGGTGTGGGTTCAGTGACTGAGTGGACCAAGTAAGGTAGTAGTGTAAATGATAAAGTGAAACTAGGGTTAGGAATTGCAGCATCTACTGTACAGTATACTGTATTATTTAACTGCCATTTTGAACCTTTTGGTAAAATTGTGATGTTTTGATAATTATATTTTTTGATATCATTTCAGATTCTGATTTAGAACATGAATGCTGACAGAGTACGATCAATTGAAAAATATGAATTGCTCATCTTCGTTAATATTATAGATGGCACCAGCTATCAAGTGTCACAGTGTGCAATTAATGATTACTCAGTACTTAGTGTCAGCCACTTGCTTATTCTTTCTTGTTCATTTGTTTATAATTTCATAGGACAAATTTCACTTTTTGAGTTCACTGTGTAGGACACCTCTTGTGTCACCATGAATTTAAAATAAGTAAGACTACTTACTGCCATGTATGCGCTATTGCTGTGGCACCACATACCCTGATCCTCTTGGATTTCTTTTAAATTTCAGTCACGGTACACATAAGCATCACAGGGTGAGGTTTCCTGCATATAGTCATATGACCTTATTATAAAGTCCACTACTAATGACATATGGGGGAGGTGCTCCTAACTGTGTCATTTGATGTTGACTATTTAAACAGACCACTACAATGCCCCAGCCATGCCCCCTGAGGAAGAGGGTCCACCCTCTAAGCACCAGAATTATGCAGGTTTGGTCTAAGGTGCATCCATTGTTTTGCTTCTTGTACATATTTTGACGTATTTGCACAGCTTTATAACTATGTATGAATGCACTAGCTGTAATAATCAAAAAACACTCAAAATCTGAAATGCAGAGGAATTGAATGAGTCTGATTTATTTAATTAATCAGCATTAAAGAGTGTTTTTTTCTACTCCGTCCTCTCTAAGATTTATTATGTGTGCCACAGCTGTGCTTTAGCTTTTCTTCTAGTTAAATAATTAGTTCCATTCCAGCTCAGTGACAGTGTCACTCGTCATCATTCGCCTGAGAGAGTGGATCCCCTCTTCCATCCTGGCACTGCCTGACATGGCTCAAGTTGAGACAGGAAGAGAGGAGGTATCCTCACATCAGCACTACGCTTCCACCACACACACAAGAGACACACCACAAGCCTCAGTTACAGTACCTGACTAGCTGCTACTGTACTAATGTTGGCCAGGTGGCATGAGTTACTGTATATAAGGTTACTGTGTGGCAGGAATCACTGCAGTCCATGGCTAAGAGGACTTGAGTAAGGAGGATGGAGTTTGGGCTCAGTGCCATAATGGAACATATTTTTCAAATCTTGATTTTGAAACTAAAGAAGTGAAGACAGTTCTAAAGTCTGCCTTGCGTAAGCGACTTCCATTAAAAAAATTAAGAAGAAAGCAGCTAAAAGAAAAACAAAAGGGGGAAAAGAAAACAATTAATCAACCTGGTGGGGGGGGGAGCAGGGTGGTCAAGAAGGGTAGTGTGAGTCAATGACTGTCTGTCTGTCTATCTGTTGGGCTTTTTCTGCCTCGCATCATTCAAGTACAGCCAGAGAATGGAGACTGAGGAATAGAATAACTAAAAAGAAAAGAAGAACTATATGAACAATCAGTTAGTTCAGAATCCCAGTCCCTGCCTCCTGCTTGAATGAAGGGAGTGAACCTCTTGGGGGGATCACATTATCCAAGGTGCTTTGATTTCTGCTTTGTTGGAACAGTTGGATTGCCTCCATGATTTGTGCTGTTGCTGCTGTGGTGTAAATAGTTACAATTTGACCAATTTCATTTTCCAGTTCCATTTTTGCATTCTAAATGGGACCCCGCAGGTACTAGTTTTTTTCCTTAAACTGAGGTCACTGGGCATCAGTGCTCCCACACTCCCTGATTGGTCCGCATTCTTTAGCCCCTGATTGGCTCAGTTACTCCATTACCCTCGGCCTGCAATTGTCCGATTCTGTTTGTTCCTCTCAGACTGTGATTGGCTGATTCGGTGTCTGCTCTGATTGGTTGTAGCACCCAGATGAGGAAAAGGCGTACTGTTAAATCCAGGTCTGTCTGCAAAAAGAGTGGTTTCTCTGTGCCCTATAAGCTCGCTACTTGGTCGAGCCAAGTTTATTTATTTATTTATTTAATTTTTGTTGACCGGGTAAGTGCACTAGACAAATCCTGCCTATTTTCAGGCACGACCCGGGGGAGGGGGATACAGATGAATGCCAATTGACCTTGAACCAGATTAAGCTGTTGGTGGTATTTTGAGTGAATGAGGGAAATTTGGCCAGGACACCGGGGAAATTCCCCTACTCTTCAGAGGGGGAACCTCTGTCCAAGATGGCAGACGCACCCTTGCTTGCTGAGGAGGTGGCGATGGAGGTGGGAGACCTGGTCTCAACTCCTACCTCTGTGTGTGTAGAGACCATGTCTATAACTACTGAAGCAATGCTGGTTTCTGTGTCTACTGCAGAAAATGAACCTACACTACAGGTTACAACTTTAGAACCTCTGCTGGGTCACCCTGACATGGACTCTCAAACGTCTTTACCCCTTGCCGTCCCAATGAGGGATTTTTCCACTTTTGACTCTGCTACTGTCTGTTTGGCTGAAAAGGAGCTTCAGGACCATTTGGGTGATGCAGAACGTTGATTGGCGATTACGAAGAAGAATTTGAACAGAGAACTGCAACGGATTCGTGAAGTCAGATTGGCAGGATGTATGTCTCCGGCAGCCCACAATAATACTTTGCAACAGCCTACATTGCCTTTTCAAGTGGCTGAGGTGCTGCCCTGTGCAGCCCATCCTGGCGAGTTCTCAGCTGGAATACTCCCACCCGCTTTTCAGCTGCCCCCGCAGACTACAGCGACATCATTGCATACAGTGCCTAGTTTGCCTATTGTGACATGCTCTCCCTCTCAATTGCTATCTCTTGATACCAATCCTGCTACAACATTTACCTGGTCTGTAGAAATAGCATTGCAAGGAGCTGGCTGGCTGCAGGAACCTACAGAGGGGAAGTGGGTTTCTGGTCCGTCCCCTATTCGGTCCCCCTGTCTCAATGATTTTCCTGAGCTGCAGCATTCACCAAACAGAAGTCTGCCTATGTCTGACCCCTTGTGTCTCCCCAAGGAATTGGAACTTACCCAGCACCCAGTCTTGGAACCTTTGCAGGGTTCTCTTATTTGTGCTGCTTCTCCCACTACCATTACAGAGAATACAGCTCCTGCAATAGTGGAGCCCCCCTCAAAGAAAATAGAGCCAAACCGTTCTTTTTCCTCATTGTTTAAATTTCCAATTCTGGCTGCAAAGTGGCATAATGCGGTATGATTGGCTTATATGGGCGGTTTACCTGAGCCACCGGACCGAGTGTATGTAGCTCAGACACTACTCAAGGACTCTGATATTCTTTTCTCACGAAATATATGCACTGATTCATATTTCCGGCGAAACTACGTTTGATGTCAGCTTCCAAACGCCTCATGGCTTGGAGCATTTTTGGTCACGATATCATGCCTTAAGAAATACTGTCCTGTGGACCCCGTTTAAGGCCATTCCCCTTTCCAAACCAGCCTTTAAGAATATTACCGTACTGTTTCGGAATGAAGGTGTTGACGTCACTGACGTTGTCTATTGGCTAAAACAATGTTGTATTGTTCAGGGTCAGCCTGAGGCAATATTGGACATGGAGAATATTTGGACTGGAGGCTGGAAGGTTAAGGTTTTGTTACACTCTAATGATTCTGGTCCAGTGCACCTACCTAATTTTTTATAGGTCGTGATAGGGGTCTTGTTTTACCCTGGACAACTGAAAGCTTGTTACGGTGTGGAGACCCTCTCACCTTAGTAATGTCTGTGATAAGCTGAAATGTAATACCTGTGGAGAATTGGGTCATGTGGGGATTCACTGTCTAAATGAGTGTAAATGTAATCTTTGTGATGAGCTGGGTCATACGTTTCAAAATTGTCCGTGGGCTGCTCATAATCAGGACACACATGATGATGGTGCTGATCAACGTTTTGTAATCACGCAAGCCCAGAAGGCTCGTCTTAGGACCACCTTAGTAGAGCCGACTTCAGTAGTCACTCGACCTCTATTGCAGGTCCCTGAGCCTGTTGTAGATCAGGTTGTGGTACCCCCAGTGGCCTCTTGTGTGGCACCGCTTACTGAAGCGACCCCTCCTACCCCTGACTGTCCAATCTGTCCAGCTTGTCCTGGACTCTGTTCCAGGCCCGAGTACTATGCCACCACCCCGAGTACCCACTAGTGTTATGCGTCGGAGGTCTATGAGAAATTACCCCCAGGCATTACCATCGCCTCCTTTGCTTTTGGAACCCCCTCCTGTGGCTTTGTCTAATGCCTTTGAGCTACTCCAAACTGTTTCTGATGATGCTGGAGGTGAGTCTGACTCTTCCTCTGTTGCATCTTCCTTCCCGGATGGTATTACTGATTCTGAGATTCAACTGGGTACTGGTCTTTCTCAGAAGCGGAAGGCCAGGGTTAAGCTAAAAGGGAAAAAGGTGATAGGGAAAAGGAAATTGTAAAGTGTCTCTGTTCTCCTTGTGTTATGTCTCACTTTGTTTGTCATACTATTAATGTGAATAGTATTAAGCGTCTGGCAAAAAGAAGATAGATTTTTTCCTGTTCACGGCTTTTACCTATCGGGATCTTTCTGCTGCAGGATACCGACTCCATACCACCAGTTAGACAGGAACAACAGGACTGGCTTCCAGGTCTTTCTTTTTGGTCCATTGGCCTGGACTCCTGTTCCGGACTTGGGATCTTATTCAATATCCCAGATTTTTGTTTGCTAAAATTGATTGACGTAGCCCCTGGCAGAATGTTAGTCTTAGATTTTGTAATTGGGCCCTGCCCTTATTGGGTTATTAATATTTATGCTCCCCAAATTAAGTCTGCACGTATAGCTTTATTTCTTTACTTCGCCCTTATTTGCATACCTCCTTTCAGTTGATATTTTCTGGTGACTTTAACTGTGGCTTAAGTCTTCTTGACAAAAGCTCTTTTGCTACTACCCAGAAATTGTTTTGTGACTCCCACAAATTAGGGAAGTTGGTTCGTACTGCTCATCTCACGGATGCCTATTATTCTTTTACTAAACAACATACTCTTACATTTCAAAAGGGTAAGCTGGCTACCAGAATTGATTTTGTGTTTTTGTCCCGTACACTCCCAATTACCTCTGCTACTGTACAAGCTGTGGAATTTTCTGATCATAAACCGCTTTCCGTAGGCCTTGGTTCTGATGTCACTGTTCGCAAAGGACTAGGACTCTGGAAATTCAACATATCTCTGTTGCAAATTCCGACTTTCATGCAGTCCCTTTTATCCTTTATTCAGGCCTGGAAATCCATTTTTATTTGTTACGCAGACCCTATTGCATGGTGGACAGACATTAAACATGATTTGGTGTTCTTTTTGAAAATATATAGTTGTCAAAAATGTCGAAGAGAATATTTGGAATATTTACAGAAAAGGGTACATTTTCAGTCCTTGTTGACAATAGCTTATACGACAGGACAAGATCCTTCACAACAATTGCACTTAATTCAGAATGATATGTTGAAATTCCAATCTAGACAATCACAGCAACTTTATCATCAACACAAATTTAATGTGGTAGGCACGAGGGCTGTTGTTTGCCCCTTTGAGTTGAATTCTCAACAAATTACACAAAAGAATATGTTGTGTCTTGCTGATTCTGATGGCACCTTATGTACCTCTCAGTCGGACATCTGTCGGATAGTGACATGTTACACGACTGCCCTCTTTTCTCCCTTTCCAGCTGCAGATGTTGATCCTGCAGTGTTGTATAGGGACCTTGACATCCCTATCCCTTCACAGCCGTGTTCCGACTCAGCCTGTATACCTGTTACTGAGTTAGAATTGAAGTCGGTTATTTCTTCCTTACCCTTACAGAGGACTCCTGGTGCGGATGGACTCCCCGCTGCCTTATATAAGGTACTGGGTGACCACCTGATCCCTGAATTAACTTCAATGTTTACCTCCCTGTTAGCTAGTGAGTTTATCCCTTTAGATTTTACTAAGGGTACTTTGATTTATATCTATAAACAGAAAGGAGATATACATTCTCTTGAGAATTGGCGCCCCTTATGTATGCTAAACACTGACTTTAAGTTATTAATGAAAATCATTGTACAACACCTTATGAGGATAGCTGAAGTGGTTTTGCATCCTGCTCAGTCCTGCTCTGTACTGAACAGGAGAATCTCTGACCATTTGATTCTCCTTCAAGAATTATTTTCTCATGGCTACACAAACTCTGTTTCGGGTTTTATTGTATCAGTAGATCAGAAGGTGGCTTTTGATTCAGTTAACCATGATTTTTTATGGAAGGCACTACATTTTATGCATGTGCCTGGTGAAATGATTCACTGGATTAAGACTTTTTATAGGACTGCCACTGTTGTGCCTGTTGTGAATAGTTGGGTTGGACCTATGATCCCCATTAAAAGACGGGTTCGCTGAGGGTGTCCTTTGAGCCCTCTGTTATATGTATTTTTTTTAGATGTTTTGCTTCACCGTCTGAATACCCATCCTCAGATTCATGCCCTTTCTAGTTCTACTTTAATCTCACCGTATACGGTAATTGCATATGCAGACGATATCTGCATTATTGTGTCTAATGCAGCCTCTGTGGTTACTGCCCTCCAGGAATGTTCTTCCTTTGGTGATTTTTCTGGTGTGAGTTTAAATTTTACCCAAAGTTTTGGTATTCGGTTAGGATCGAAAATAGCCCCCTTTTCGCATATTGGTCCTTTACAACTTGTTGAGGGGCCTCAACACATTTTGGGAGTTTATTTTGGGACTGTAGATTCTGACCTTTTTAATTGGTCTGCTAAATTACAACAAGGCTAACTTAAGGTTGCCTCATGGAATAAGGGCAGATTGGGAAGAAGGCAGCGTTTTCCTAATCAAGACTTATTTGATACCGACTTTCTTTATTTAAGCTATGTATTCCCAATCCCTAAACAATTAGAAACTGCAGTTCTTGGTCTCTTCTTTCAAGCTCTGTGGGAAGCCCGGCTTAATCCGGTAAGGAATATTACTTACTTACCTATTTCTGAGGGGGTGTTAACATGATTAATCCTCTGTTATCTTTTTCATGTATTTTTTGTCTGCAAATCTTGGCCTCTATTGATAAATACTCAGAGAGGTGGGAACCTTGGTTCTATGATTCTTGCAGATTATGGTTTCATTATAGGAATGTGATTCATTAACTGTGATCGACAAACTTTGGGTATACCGATATATATTAAACACATGTTTTACGTTTGAAACAGTGGAGGATATCTACCCAGATGTTGTTAACGAATTCTCATAAAGTATTATATAATAATCTGCTCCTGACCATTTGTGCAATACAGTTGCCCTTTGAAAAGTGCCCTATCCAACATCTTCCTTCCCTATTGGTTTTGTTACGATGTAAAAGGGTGCCTGCTCACAGGTGGGACTTTCATTGGCTGTCGTGTCATGAAAGAATTAACATCAAAGATAATCATAAACACAAGCAGTCTCCAGACCGACAATGTTCTAGACTATTGTGTATTTCTAAATTGGAAACTATATCGCACTTATTTCTTGAGTGTTCTTTTATTCGGCACTGGTGTTTTTTTTTGGCAAGAGTCTGGGCCACTCCATTATTTCAAACGGTTTCTTACCAGAATATTATGTATGGTGTTTTTTCTCCCCAGTGGTCCCTTTGGACTCTGGACACGTTAAATCTAGTTTTTGTAGTAATTAAATGGAATATTTGGATGGCTCGATGTCTGTTTACTCTACAACAAAAAAACTGTTCTTATCCAGAGCTTGAGAAGAAAATCGTATCAGACCTAACAAACATTTATGTACATGAACGTACATTATTTTCCAAGGAGACATTACTTGAACTTTGGAAAGCTCTTCCTTGGATCAAGGACTCTGATTTTGCAGTAACCTGATGGATTGTCTCTTGATATGCGTAGTTCTGTTCTGTTTTTTTGTTTGCTTCTGTTTTGAGTCCACATGAGTTTTTGCAAATTGCTTTTGTTTTGGTACTGTACGATTTCTTTTGTTTCAATAAAACTTTCCCCTACTCTTTTCGATAAGTGCCATGGGATCTTTAACATACACCTGAACTACCACCAGTCCAGGCAGATGGGACCTCGGTTTAACGTCTCATCCGAAAGATGGCACCTCAGAGGTGCAGCACCCCTCTCATGCTGCACTATAGTGTCAGTACTAGGATGTTGACCCAAGTGCCAGATGTGGGAATTGAACCCACAGCCCTCTGATCTCCCGGCCTCAGAGGCGAGTGTGCTACCCACTGAGCCACTGACACTTATGCCACCACTGTTGCTGGATAAAGCTGTGCTCTGGAGAAGGGGGTGCAGCCAGCCCTGCTTGAGGGAAGGAGTAGGGGGGTGCAGCCAGCCATGCTTAAGGGAAGGAGTGGGACTGGTGGACAGGGATGCACTGATCTGTGCTTGGGAGGGGGTGCAGCCGGCTCTGCTTGAGCAAGATCAGTGGGACCGGTGATTGGGGCTGCACTGATCTGTGCTCTGGAGTGGGTGCAGCTGGCCCTGCTTGAGGAAAGGAGTGGGGGATGTATCTGGCCCTGCTTGAGGGAAGGAGTGGGACTGGTGGACGGGGCTGAACTGATCTATGCTCAGGAGGAGGTGCAGCTGGCCCTGCTTGAGGGAAGGTGAATGGTACTGGTGGTTGGGGCTGCACTGATCTGTCCTTGGGAGGGGGGGTGCAGCTGGCCTTGCTTGAGGGAAGGTGTGTGGGATGGTGCTCAGGGATGCACTGATCTGCGCTCAGGAGGGGGGTGCAGCCAGCCCTGCTTGAGGGAAGGTGAGTGGGACTTGTGGTCAGGACTGCACTGATCTGTGCTTGGGAGGTGGTGCAGCCAGCACTGCTTGAGGGAAGGTGTGTGGGATGGTGCTCAGGGCTGCACTGATCTGCGCTCAGGAGGGGGTGCAGCCAGCCCTGCTTGAGGAAAGGTGAGTGGGACTTGTGGTCAGGACTGCACTGATCTGTGCTTGGGAGGGGGTGCAGCTGGTACTGCTTGAGGGAAGGTGAGTGGGACTGGTGGTGAGGGCTGCATTGATCTGTGCTCTGCAGGGGGGTGCAGTCAGCCTTACTTGAGGAAGGTGAGTGGGACTGGCGGTTGGTGCTGCACTGATCTGTGCTCTGGAGGGGGTGCAGCCAGCTCTGCTTGAGGAAAGGAGTGGGGGGGTGCAGCCGGCCCTGCTTGAAGAAGGTGAGTGGGACTGGTGGTCGGGGCAGCACTGATCTGTGCTAGGGAGAGGGGTGCAGCCATACCTGCTTGAGGGAAGGTGAGTGGGACTGGTGGTGAGGGCTGCACTGATCTGTGTTCTGGAGGGGAGTGCAGCCAGCACTGCTTGAGGAAGGTGAGTGGGACTGGTGGTTGGTGCTGCAGTGATCTGTGCTCTGGAGGGAGTGCAGCCAGCTCTGCTTGAGGAAAGGAGTGTGGGGGTGCAGCTGGCCCTGCTTGAGGAAGCTGAGTGGGACTGGTGGTCGGGGCAGCACTGATCTGTACTAGGGAGAGGGGTGCAGCCATACCTGCTTGAGGGAAGGTGAGTGGGACTGGTGGTCAGGGCTGCACTGATCTGTGCTCAGGAGGGGGTGCAGTTGGCCCTGCTTTAGGGAAGGTGAGTGGGACTGGTGGTCGGGGTCACACTGACCTGAGGGAACTTGGTTGAAGCTTGAGGTTATTGGGAGTACATCAGTGGCGAGTCACCTGAGGGGGTTGGTGTCAGAGGATGCTATGGACCACTGAACATGCATGCCTTTCAACCTCAAACTTCAAAGCAGGGGCAATGCTTGAAAAGATTAAGTTCAAATAACAAAAAACAGTGACACATCTTAAAATACAGTATGGAACTAATCAGTGCAAGATGCCTATTATATTGTGGGAAACACATTTTTAAGGTAGTAGTCGATTGTATATTTCATGGGTATGATAATTTTACCTTTCAGATCCCTATGGTAAAATGTGGTAACATGCACCAAAATGACAAGCGCTGCAACAGACCTTGAACCCCCCCCCATTTCTTGTGCTAAATGGTGGCCTGGTGTTTTGGTGCCTCCCCCGCTAAACCCCCATGGCAAAAATCCACTCAACATATTGTCTACCCCAAATACTGCAGACATTCCCTTTTGATTATGAGTAACCAGTGTTGTTAGAGCACTGACTTAAAGTTGGGACTGTCCAGTGGGTAATGCTTGGTAGCAGTACCACTGCAGTGAATGGTGATAGTGTTGAATATTGGGTACACCTAGAACTTGCAATATTTGCATAGAGTTTAAGTTACGCCATTTGTTACAGTCACCAGTTCCTTTAAATTTTATTAGTTTATTGTGTTGTGGTTTGCCCCCACATGACCCTTAAAAAAAAAAAAAAAACTCAATGGTGCTATGGGGCGAACAAAAAACAAGGGTGGTGTTGTGGGCATTGGGTCACACTCACTGACCCAGTACCTCCATGCATGGTGTTACACCCTACTTTGTCTCCAGTTTTCACCTTCCCTTGCCTTACTCTAAGATCCACTTGAGTTTATCCCATGCATTCTTGAACCTGGTAACCATTTCAGCCCCCACGACCTCCACTGGGAGTCTGTTTCAAGCATTCGCTACCCTTTCAATGAACAAATACTTCCTCACATTTCCTCTTTCACAGTGTGACCCTTTAATCTTGAGCTTCTTTGTCTTAGGAATATGGTCTCTCTCAATGTACCTATACCTGTGAGGTATTTTAAATTTTCAATCATATCCTCCCTCTCCCTCCTTCATTCTAGCGAGTATATATTTAATTCCTTAAATCTTTCTTCATAGGACTTCTGATGCAGGCCCTGCACCAATTTGGTTGCCCTCCTTTGTACCCTCTTCCACCCTGTAGATGTTGTTTGGGAGGTGGGGTCTCCAGAACTGAACACTGTACTTGAGATGAGGTCTCCAGTGATCTATACAGGAGTATTATTATCTCCCTTTTTCCACTTCTGATACACCTGCCTATGCATGTAAGCATCCTACTAGCCTTTCCTACTGCCTTGTCAAACTGTTTAGCTACTTTTACAACATGAGGAAGAACTAGGGCCAATGGGTTTGCACCCAGAGCATTAGGTGACCATGCATTGAATGCCTATACATGCACAGTCAGTGTGATGCATTCCCATAGAAGATCATAAGGCAGGCTGGCACTACTTCAAATGTGCAGAACTAAAGCTTGAATGGCAGCCTTATTGGCTGTAGCTTAGCGAGGGTCTGAAAAGTCACTTTTCTGCAAGATGTGTGTGGGAGAGTCAGTATATTGTCAATACCACACAGAAAGGGGCAAAGTATTGCAGCTGTGTTCCTGCTCCCTACAGTGTGGAGGTGCAGTGTTGCACAAGACAGGGAGAGGCACAGCAGTCACAAGCTGCATAAGTGACAGCGAGCTGTTTTGTCCCAGTCCCCAGCAATTTCCCCACCACCACCATCACCCCATGAGAGAGAGACAGCCAGAGAGAGAGAGATCATGGTCTGCCCCCACCCTCCACACCACCACAACTCCGCGGATCTCAGGTTAGATACATATAAAAGTGATGGCAGAAAATGATCACCACGCCCACCTAGTCTGCCCCCTTTGCCTAGTTATCTGCTAGGATATGTCCCCCCCAACAGTCCCTTGTGTCTGTCCCATGCTTGTTTGAACCCTCTCACTGTTGTTTCTCCAACCAACTCCTCAGGGAGCCTACTCCAATTATCTACCACCCTCTCAGTGAAATAGTACTTCTTAATGTTCCCCTTGAACTGTCCCCCCACAATCTGCAATCCACGCTCCCTAGTCCTCTGATTTTCTTTCAGCTGGAAGTTGCTCTCCACCGGTGCTTGGTTTATACTTGTTAGGTACTTGAAAGTGTCAACCATACCCCCTTCCCTTCTCTTCTCTGCTCCAGGGAGTACATGTGCAATTTCCTTAACCATTCCCTGTAGGATAGGTGGCTGAGCCCCTTTACTAAAGTATCTTAGTTTCCCTCCTCTTAAAATGCTCCAGCCTCCCACATCCTTGCTAGGATATGGCCTCCAGAACTGGAGCCCATATTCCAGATGCGGCCAAACCAGATTGGTGCATAAGGGTACCATGACCTCCTTCCTCCTAATAGTAATTCCCCTTCTGATGCAGCCCAGCATTCTGCTGCCTCTATCCACTGCCCTCTTGCTGTGCTTTGCCACCTTCAGGTCTCTCTATATGGTGATGCCTAGCTTCCTATCCTGTTCTGTTACTGCCAGCTGACGGCCACCCATACAATATACCACCCTCTGGTTTTTGTTGCCAAGATCCATGATCTTACACTTGTCCATGTTGAATGAAAGCTGCCACTCTTCTGACCATGCCTCAAGCCTCCTTAGATCCTTCCACATCCTTTCCACCCCATCCTGTGCATCCACCCTATTGCAGACCTTAATATTGTTCACCAGCAGACATACACCCCTTCAAGGCCCTCTGCAATGTCCCTTATGAATAGATTGAACAGTAGTGGCCCCAGTATTGATCCCTGAGGAACCCCACTGGTGACCATGCCCGCTGCTGATGTCATCCCATTTACAATGACTTTCTTGTGCCCCCCAGCCAGTTTCTCATCCATCGAACCACAGTGTGGCCCAGACCCAGGCATGTCAGCTTGTACAGGAGTCTCCTGTGTGGCACGGAGTGAAATGCCTTCGTGAAATCCATATACACGATATCCACCCCCCCACCAATCCACTACCTTGGTGACCCAGTCAAAGAACTTGATCAAGTTTGTTCGATAGGATCTACCCCTTGTAAAGTCATGTTGCCTTTGATTCATCATGCCGCTTGCCTCCAGGTAACTGGTAATTCTGTTTTTCAGTAGCTTCTCCATGAGCTTGCCCACCACAGATGTCAAGCTCACAGGCTTATAGTTTCCCACCTCCTCCCCCCTTCCCTTCTGCAGAGAGACCACATCCTCCCTTTTCCAGTCATCGGGTACCACTCCCTATTACAGTGACCTGTTGAAGAGTGCAGTCTGCAGTGCTGCCAGTACATCCTTTATTTCCCTCAACACCCTGTTGTGCACCACATCTGGCCCCATCGCCCTGTACACCTTCAGGCAGTGTAGTTCTCCCAGAGTCTCCTCCACCCAGAATGTAGTCATATCCACTCCTGCCCCTACCGCCCAGGCTTCTCCTGCACCACTCCCCTCCTTTTCATTTTCCCTAGTGAACACAGAGCAAAAATAGCTGTGTAGTAGTTCTGCCTTCTCCCTTCCCCCTGTGCTAGCTCACCATCACTTGCTCTTAATCAGAGTATTCCCTGCCTAGTTTTCCTCTTCTCAGTGACATATAGGGTTGCCACCTGTCAGGTTTTTTACCTGGTGATCAGGTTTTCAGGGTCCCTATCAGGTAATCCAGTTTTGCTCTGTGCTGGTCAGGTTTTTGAGCCATATTTAGTGCTTACATACTTTTGAAACAGATTGTGTCATATCATTCAGTGTTTCAGCTACATGTTAAGGTTACAAACAAGTTATCTTGTCAATATAACCTTTTGTTTGTGAAAGCAGTCAACCTGGGAGGTGTAAAGCATGGCCATTAACACCATTAGCACTTACTTAACCTAATCTTTTCCACTGTATCTTAAACTGGCATAGCAGCAAAGCTGCCCCCTCCTTTTGTAACAGTAACTCAGCCAGCTGTCTTCCACTTTTATTTGCTGGTAAACATTTTCATCTCTAACAGAATATAGGCATTTTAAATATTTAAATTGCTTCGTTTCCTCAAGAAAAATATATGGTCACTTCTTTGGCTTTCAAATAATACTGTGGACATAAAAGCAAATGGAGCCAGAAAGATATAAAGTACACATTATAGGAAACAATATCTTTATTATGTATCACTATATACCATGTACTGTATACTGTTGTATGCTATTTACAGTATTCCCTTGTCTCCCTCAGATCATATCTGTAAATAAAATTTATTTTATCTCTGTATGTGTATCTGGTAAACCAATGTCAATAAATAAATACATAAGTAAATAAATAACTAGGAAGAATCTAGGAAAGTAACTTTAACAGGTACTGTACAGTATCTTACCATTTTTGTTGAACTGCTGCTTTAAGTGTTGTCTTTTATTGATAACAAATGACTTTCTAGGAGGAGCAATGCATGATGAGCCATGAAAAGGGGTGGGGCTAGGGGCGGAGCTTAGGATCCGGTTTTTGCCTCATCCAAAGGTGGCAACCCTGGTGACATATCTAAAAAAAAAGGTTTGTCCCCCTTTTTGACCTTGCTTGCTATGTTCTCCTCTGTCCGTCCCTTTGCCCTCCTTACTTCAGCCCCTGCTTCTTTCTGGCTTACCTGGTACCTTTTCTAGTCCTCCTATTTGCATTACCTTGAACTTCTGAAAAGTCTTTCTCTTTTCCCTGACCATTTCTGCTGCGACACCATTAAACCACAGTGGTCTCTTCCTCCTCTTATTCTTACTTAACTTCTTTGCGCATAGATCAGTGGCCCCCATAACAGCCTCTTTTATCATCTCTCACATATCCTTCACCTCTGTTAAATCCTCCACCCCCTCTAGAGCCCTTCCCATGTACTCCCCCATTTTCTTGAAATCTGTTCTCCTAAAATTAAGCACCTTTACCTTGGTCCTGTGAACATCAGCAGTTTTCCATATTGTAACCCAAACAGTGCTGTGGTCACTCATACCAAGGTGTTCCCCCACTGACACATCTCCTACACTATCCTCATTTGTCAGGACCAGATCAAGAACTGCTCTCTCCCTCCCTGGTTGGTTCTCTGACTAGTTGCCTTAGGAGGGCTGCTTGCAGAGAGTCTACTATTTCCCTGATACTTGTGGATGATACCGATAGGTTGTCCCAATCCACATCTGGTCAGTTCAGGTCTCCCATCAGCACCATCTCACCTTTAGCAGTCACTCTCAAGATTTCCTCTGTCATGTACCTGTCCACAGATTCCTGTTGTGTTTGGGGCCTATAATACACCCCGGTATGCACCACTTCCCCTTTTCCTGCTGCCAATAACACCCACAGGCCCTCAGCCTCCCCCCACTTGACCTGTAATTCTGTCACCCTTATACCCTCCTTTATGTAGAGTGCTTCACCCCCCCATCCTACCTGTCCCTCCTGAAGAGCATATAATCTGGTATCTCCATGTCCCGTCCCTGCTCCTGATGGCACCAAGTTTCAGTTACACCCACAATGTGAAGGCTCACCTCAGCCATTACCGCTGCTAGATCTGGGATCTTTTTACCCAGACTTCTGGCATTTGTACACATAACCCTCCCAACCCCTACTTCCTGTTCCCCTTCCATGCTGTCTACACCCCCTACATTTTCTTCACTTGATCTGCTTGCTTTTTGGGGGGGGTGTTTGCCCACTTTGCCACATGTCATACAGCTCAAGCTTCCCCGTGACCCCCACCCAAGTCAGTTTAAATGGTAGTGCTGCTCAATATAATCTTCTTGCTTACACTTGAGCACTGCCTTTCATTTCCTTCCCCATTTAAGTGCTGTCTATCCAGGGCATAGAGGCTTTTGTCCCTCCACGTTGTTCCCCAATCTCCTACTACTCCATATCCCCTCTGAGCACACCATGCTGTTAACCAGTTGTTAAATTCCTCTATTTTTTGCTTCACCTCTGTGCTAGCCCTTGGTGCTGGTAGCACCTCAGAGAATGGCAGCAATTTAAAGGCCAAACTGCTGCAGAACCTGGCCACCATTGGTGGCCATGCATGTGGCACACCACAGTGACAACAGTTAATGTGGCACAGTAACGGTAGTGCACATGGCACAGTGCAGTGTTGGCAGCACATGATGCACAGTGCAGTGACATCCATACATGTGAAACAGTTCAGTGATTGCAGTGCACATGGCACAGCACAGTGATGGCACAGCACATTGCACAGTGCAGTAATGGCATTGTACATGGCACAGTGCAGTAATGGCATTGCACATGGCACAGTGCAGTGATGTCACTGCACATGGCACAGTGCAGTAATGGCAGTGCACATGGCACAGTGCAGTAATGGCAGTGCACATGGCACAGTACAGTAATGGCATTGCACATGGCACAGTGCAGTGATGTCACTGCACATGGCACAGTGCAGTAATGGCAGTGCACATGGCACAGTGCAGTAATGGCAGTGCACATGGCACAGTGCAGTAATGGCATTGCACATGGCACAGCACATTAACAGCAGCGCAAGTGGCATGGCATAGTGATGGCTGTGCTTATGGTGCAGCTCAGTAATGACAAGCCATGTGTTGCAGAACAATGGTGGGAGACCATATGGCAAACTGCATTGTTCACTGTGCACAAAGTTCTGCTCTGTGGCAGCAGTACATGTTGCACTCTGCTGTGTTGGCACTGTGCTGTGTTATACACAGTGGTGTTTCCGCACAGTAGTATTTGCTCTGCCTACACTGTGCTGTTCCATGTGCAGTGCAGACACCACAATGTGCCACATGCAGTGCTGACACAGCACCATGCCAGGTGGTGGGCTGACACCTTACAGTGACATGTGCACTGCTAGCACAACACGGTACCATGTGCACTTCCGATAACACATTATGCCACATGCACTGACACAAGTCACTGTGCCATGTGCTATGCAGACATCGTATTGTGCCATGTGACATGCAGACACTGCACTGTGCAACGTGCACTGCTGGCAGTCCACTGTGCCATGTGCAATGCTAAATCAACACTGCCATGCGACATACTGACACTGTGCTGTGCCATGGTGATGCTGACACCACACTTTGCCACATACAGTGCAGACACTGTACTGTGTCACATGCAGCACTGACATCGGGCTGTGCCACACAGGGATCCAGAGAAGATTTTTTTCAGAGTGAGTACTGTACTTCTTAGTTTTGAACAGAGGTGAGCCAAACCAAATTTTAATGCATACAAATAACAAAATATGGTGTGCAAGGAGTACAAAATAAAATGTTACAAAAAATTGATTAGTGTCATTTGTCTTCATTTATTATTTTTTGTTTTTGCCACATATTGCCAGGTTAAATTAATGAAAAGCACAGATAAGCACTTCACAGTTAAACTTTTCCATCCTGCCGGCATAGTGGTAGTACTTCCGCTTGCATCGCTGATGTCCCTGGTTCTGAAGCACACTGGGAATGTCAGAGGGCCAGTCAGGGGGATCAAGCATCCCAAGAACTGCTCTCCTCTGGGGGGGAGCATAGGGAATCATTCGTCATCTTCATAAGGTGTGCCAGACGTCCAGCACTCTGCATGCCACTATGTCATTGCACACCATGCATCCCTGGGTGACAGAAAAAGCAAGAGGACATCCACCCTCCACCAGATCCCACACAACCAACTGAGGCACTCCCCTCCCGGATCAAGAACCACTCCAAGTTTGGGGAGAGGCCCCTCCACGATGGACTCGTCCTGAGGGGTAAGCCAGAATGTACCCTGGTGGGGCTTCACTGAAACACCAGCTCCTATTTTCTGCTCTTCTCCCATTCCTACTGCAGTGAATGTGAAACATGGATGTGGAGGCACACAATCATCACCAGCCTGCAGTACTTCTCTCAGGAAATGTGGTCTGATGGGGGTCAGAGGCTGAGGAGGCTGGACAGGTTGTCCAGGTGCAGGGAGGGTGGTTGGCCGGTACTGCATCCACCCCCACCCCTCTGAGCCCCATCCTGATGAAACAATGAATGCTATGGTTTCAATCAGCACCCCCCGATCACCCACACCAGTCCAAGTCACAACCTCACTGGTGTCCAGTGGCACCCCCCCACCTAACACCTGTCCTGTGATGTGTACGGTAAGCCCTGATCTCCAGTGGCACCCCACATCTGCCTGTTACACAGCCCAACAGGTAGAGTGTAGTCCCTGGTGTCCATTGGCATCCCCTGTCCTCTGATCACTCACATTAGTAGTTAATACCTCATTCCTGTTGTTTAGTGGCACCCCTCGACCTCTGATCGCCTGTCCCTGTTTGGAACACCATGTCCCTGGTGTCTACTCGGTACTCCGTGCCCTTCAATCCCTCAGTTGTGGCTGAATATTGTGCTGTGTTTCCCAGCACCATCTGGTTTGGTGGCACAGTTCCTTATGTGCTGCATACAGCCCTAGTCCATGTTGGGGCAGTGCTATTTGACTTAGCACTGCGCCAACACAGGATGATATTCAGGCAGATAGCACCAGTGTG
This sequence comes from Neoceratodus forsteri, assembly GCA_016271365.2. Taxonomy (NCBI): domain Eukaryota; kingdom Metazoa; phylum Chordata; order Ceratodontiformes; family Ceratodontidae; genus Neoceratodus; species Neoceratodus forsteri. Next base: position 980,147,059 of record CM057459.1, read on the forward strand.
CTGTCTGAATGAATGACAACCTCTGGGACAGGTGCAAGCACAGCAGCACTCTCTGCTTTTGCACAAATTTATATATCCAGCCCCTGGTGTCTGTGACCATTTTTTCAACCCATGGCTAACACTACCTACCCAAGTTCACAAAATGTATTTCTTTTAAATGTATCTTCTTAGCCAGAGCACTGGCCAATTGACTTGCAGATTACCTATCAAATATAAACTTTAAATTACCTTGTATGAACTCCAGGAATGTTTAAATACCCACATTTATACGAATAGATAGAACAAGCAGTTAATACATTTGCTATACAATAGTTATTACATTTACAGCACATTGTCCCAGGAAATTAATGACAGCAAAGACTTTTAACTTTATTATGTGCCACATAGTCCAGGCGGTAGAAATAAACAAAACAAAAGTAAGCATGGTTTTGGCTTAAAGGAAACTGTCTTAATGTGAGGGTCCCCACCCCCAAAAGCCTTACTCCCCCCACCCAATTAGGCTGTTCACAAGGATGACACTGTTTTTCATGCACATTAACTTTTGTTGTTGTAAAGTCCCAGATTTGGGAAAATGGTGGATGCTGCATGGTTGCATTTCATGTGAAACTGCAGTGCTACACTGCTCGCTTCAATACAAGTGTACCGAAGCAAGCGATGCGGCACCACTGTTTCACATAAAATGGAACCGTGCAGCATCAGCCATTTTCCCAAATCACAGACTTTACAACAATAAAAAAAAGTAAAAAGGTGTCTTATTGTGTGCTTCTTTTTTATCTTCTGGTTTCTACCCCTTATGTGTGTAGAATGCGGTTTCATCTACATATGTGGGTGGTGGTGGTTTGGTGGTGTACATTTGTGAAATACATCTAGTATGCTCTTCAGGGAAACCAGCTGTAGGGTATGGCTTCTCTTTGTGAAAATGGGTATTCTAGCTGTGTAGGGGGTAAAGAGGGTGTGCTGCCCCTGCAGGGGGATAGTCCACTGTAATGGCTCTCTATTATACCCCATCTACCTCCTCTTCTCTAGGGTGTACATATTGAGCTCTTTTTGCCTCTCCTCATAGGGCTTTTGATACAGACCCTGCACCATTTTGGTAGCCCTCTTTTTGGACTGCTTCCACTTTGTCTATGTCCTTCTTGGCATGGTCTCCAGAACTGGACACAATAGTCAAGGTGGGGTCTATGTTTCTAATATGTATACCCTTGAGGAAAGGGGGGGGCATGATAGAAACTTTCAAATACCTCAAAGGAATTAACAAATTCCAAGATGTAGCATTTTTCAGAAAAAGAGATGTGCAAGAACAAGGGGACACAATTTGAAAAGAGAAGGGGGATGGCTCAGAGGTAATGTGAGGAAGTATTTTTTCACAGAGAGGGTTGTGGATGCATGAAACAGCCTTCCTGAGGAGGTCATGGAGTCAAGAACCGTTGGGGAATTCAAGAATGCATGGGACACATATAAGGAAATTCTAGTGGGTGGTAGGAGGAAGCAGGCTGTTGGTTAACTAGGATCTGCAGCTTATCCATCAGGTAGGAAAATGGGCAGACTAGGTGGGCCAAGCGGTCCTTATCTGCTGTCAAATTCTATATTTCTATGTTTCTATGATTTACCAGTGATCTATAGGGGCAACACCACCACCTCCTCTTCTGCAGGTGATGATACCCTTTCCTATGCTCCCCAGCATCCCTCTAGCCCTCCCAACTGCCTTGTCACACTGCCTGGCTAACTTTAGGTCATCCAATCTGATTACCCCGGTCTCTTTTCTGCTTGGTGGTTGTTAATACCATTTTCCCCATGTTCCCCAGCTTGTTCAACAGCCTTCTATGCAGCGCTGTGTCAAAGGCCTTGCTGAAGTCCAAGTAGGCCACATTCACTGCCCCTCCCATACACCTCCCTTGTCACCAAGTCAAAGAATTCAATGAGGTTAATCTGGCACGACCTCCCTCCAGTAAAACCATGTTGTCTTGGGTCCTGTAGACCGTTGGCAACCAGGTGTTCCACAAGTCTTTCCTTTAGTAGTGTTTCCATGATCTTCCCCACTACTGAGGTCAGGCTGACTGGTCTGTAGTTTCCCGCTTCTTATATGTTCCAGCTTTTGTATATGGGGACTACATCAGCTGTCCTCCAATCTTTGGGTATCTTTCCTGTTTCCAGTGACTGGCTGAACCTGGTCGCCAGAGGTTCAGCCACCACCTGTCTTTGCTCCCTCAGCACCCTGTAACTGTGCTGCACATTGAGAAATGGCTGGCAGTGTAAATTTGCTGCCCACCGGGCATCACGTGTCCAGTGGACATGTGCTCCCCATGGGGCAGTACTTGGACAGTACTATAACTGTGCTCCCCTTTGGAAAATGGCTGGGCAATGTAAATTTGCCACCCACTGGATATTCCATCCACCTGACATGTGATGCCTAGTGAGCAGTACCTGTACAGCTGTGTAAATGTGCTGCCCAGTTGGCAGTACCTGGACATGTGTTTAAATTGGCTTACTCATGGACAGTGCATTATTCTGTAAATATGGCCTCCCCCTTGGCCAGTGCTGGGCTACCTGTTACAAATGTCCTGTGTAATGGGCAGTTTATGCCCAGTCTGTGAGATACAAGATGCAGTAGGCAGAAAAAGGATACTTGGTTCAATGTGGTGCCCCACGGCTACTGTTCTCGAAAATGCCCTGTGCCATGCTTCAAGAGAGTTGTTGCTTCTTGGTACACCCATGTCAAAACTACATTATACCAGTGGTTTCTAATTTGCATTACAGCACACATTCATACCACTAGAGCACAGGTGCAAGCGGGTATGAAACAGCTGGATAAATGTTGCACTAAGGAGGAGGACAATTGGTTGCGGGAATAAGGTGGCAGTGGCTGCATTATGTCCGCTACCAATTCTGATCATGACCAATTGAAATAACGACATAAGTGGCACAACCTATTCTCTGCGGCAATTTAAACCATGACATTATGACCGTATGCCATGCTGCCCAGTTGGCAGTACCTGGACATGCATTTAAACTGGCTGCCCCATTGGTAGTTCTATAAAAGTGATCTCGACATGGATTCGTGCTTGGTTACCTGTTGCCAATGTCCTGTGTAGTGGGCAGTTCTTGGCCAGTCTGGCAGGTGTAAGATGCAGTTGGCAGAAAATGGCCACTTGGTTCAATGAGGTGTCCAGTGGCCACATGTTGTCGAGCACCCACTGCACCTCAGCACACACACTCAGTATATGATAGTGTATCCCCCACATCTACTTATAACACCCAGCTACTGATCAACTGTCCTGGTGATTTGATGGAGATCTCCTTGCATATCGGCAATTCCAACCCAACATTGAGAATAGGGCTGCAAGTTCGGTTCGACCATTCAGCCTGAATGGTCGAACCCCCAATGTTCATGTTATTGCACCATGCAAAAACATATGGATGAAATATGCAAACTTTGGTTCGCCCGATTCACCCGTGCAATACTCGTAAATTTTAAATTTATGGGTATTGCAGGGTCGAATCAGGCAAACTAAAGTTCACATATTTCATATTGTAGTGCCTGGTCAGGTGGTGCAGACTAGATCTCTCATCACTGATCACCTGACAACTCCAAGACAGACAACAGTCCAGTCAGCAATCCATTAACCCCACACATCAGCCTTATTCGCGCCTGGAATGTTTGTAAATGTGTGGGTGATTGGCTGCAAAAAGCTGTGTCTAGCAGACAACTCCATCTGTTGGCCAGCAGAAAAGACAGTCATGTGTGTGGCTGGCTAGAGTCGAGTCACAGCACCAGTTTTCATTCTGGCAGTTGGTGTGCGAATCGACGAGATGAGCATTATAAAGACAGTGAACTGCTCTCTCTGTCCGTACTCCGTGTGAGAGGGAAAGCTCCAAGCCTACCTGAAAAAAATATATATTGGCACTACTGCAGTGCAGTTGATGTAATTTAATATTTTTTTTTAACTTTACTGGACAAGAGGAGTGAGGGCATTTGACTGGGAGTCAGTAGGGGGAAGGGAAAACTCCAGCAGGAGCGCATGGTGGGTGGCAGTGCCCAGTCACACTGTACTACAGGAGGGCTCATGGACCGTGGTGGTTGCGTGTGTGAACTAAACTGAAAAAAATTGAAACCCTGAAAGTTTATATTGAAGAGATAATCCCAGCATCTTAACTAAATAAGTTAACACAGCAACTTGCTGCAAGGCATAATATAGTTGCAGTAGTAGATGGCAGTTTGTGTTGTGTGGGGGAGGGGTAACAGAGTCCAGACACTCAGACAGGCAGCTCATCATTGTTGCCACAGCACAGATTTATTATTACTTTTTTTTTTACATTAGTCAGGCAGCATCTGTCTTATTCTTTCTTGGGGCAAATACATATATTTAGTGTTTTCTTTCTGGGAGGGAGCGATCAAGGCAAAAAATTTGGCTGAACCAACTTAGGCAGAGGTAAGATTGTTGTTTTTTTTTTGTGGTCTGAGTCTGATTTTCATTTTAACAACTTATGTATAAAATTTAAATACTTATACTTAAGGTTACCAACAGTTTAAATTAAATCAGATTGTCTCTCTACTGTTAAAAAAATTTGGGCCCGATTCTAGAAGGGTGGCGCAAGTTGCCGCTGAACACAACTTGCGCTACTCGCAACTGCGACATTGACTCTGCACCCTATTCTAGATGGGGCAGGGTCTCTGCAGCAAAGTCCTTCAACTTATGACATGTGGCAAGGTACGCCGCACAGAGGGCATACCTGACTAGCATGACGCAACCCGCTGCCGCAGGTTGCAAGTGCACCTTCCACCCATGCCCGACCCCCGAGTCACCTGCCACAAATGCGGCACGTCTCCTGCCCTAGTAGTCCAGTGCCCTCCCAACCATAAAACAATAAAAGATCCCTGTTTCCCTGGTAGTCTAATGCCCCTCCTAACTGTACAATAATATAATGAAAAATGATCCAGTTTCCCTGGTAGTCTAGTGGCCCCCCCGAACTGTACAGTAGTATAATGATAAACGATCCAGTTTCCCTGGTAGTTTAGTGGCCCCCAACCAGCTTTTTTGCTGTATTCTTGGCTATTCAATGCAGCCATCAGTACTGCTGTACTTGTACTGACCTTGACTCGAAGCAGCCAGCAGTGCTGTCTTTATCTGTCTGGGAAATAATCTCCCCTGTGTTTTACTACTTAAATTACCTGTCTTGACTCAGACAGCAGTGCTGTCTTTATCTGTCTGAGAAATAATCTCCCTGTGTTTTACTACTTGAAGTACCTGACTTAATGCAGCCAACAGTGCTGTCTTTATCTATCTGGGAAATAATCTCCCAGGGTTTTACTACTTAAAGTACCTGACTCGACGCAGCCAGCACTGTTGTCTTTACCTGTTTGGGAAATAATCTCCCTGTGTTTTACTAAAGTACTTGATGTAGCCATGAGTGGTAAAAAAAATGGCAACACTTCTCAGCCAATCAAGGAAACAGTGACAACAGTACAGAAAATTCAAGACATTGTAGGAGTAACCTGTTGTGGTACTAGGAGGATGAGCACAAGGGCTATCACAGTGCGGCAGCCAGTCTTAGTAAGCAGTGATGGATGATGAGGAGGAGGAGAACACAGATGAAACTGAGGGAGAAATCAGTGAAACAGATCCTGAGTTTGTAGTAGATAAAGTAGTAGACAATCTGTCAAGTAGCAGCAGTTCTGGGGAGTGGGATGATGAGGAGGAATACAGGGCCAGAAAAAGAGCAAAAAAGAGTTCTAGAAAGGATGGTTGTGCTAAGAAAAAAGTAATGGGGCATAATGAGACAACCACACCTGCAGTGGAGAAACAGAGAAGAGAAGATGTACAGGATTCTAGAGGAGTAGAAACAGAAGCAGTTGAGGCAGAAAGAGTTGCTGTGCATCAACTTTCGGTGATTGGCATGGAGATGGAAAGATCTCAAAGAGATACTGGCAACAGTAATGGCTGTGGTGGTGGCAGGGCAGCGGTGAACATATCCCCCCCCCCCTTAAGCAGCAGTGCAACAAAATCTGTGAAATCTGTAGTGTGGGAATTTTTTACACAAGATAAATCATCTTGCAGTCAAGTGGCTTGCAAATTATGCAAATCAAAATTAAGTCACGGTAAAGTGGGTACCAGGATGGGAACATCAACAATGATAAGACATATGAACAAGTCTCACATTTACCAGTATCAAAAAGCACAAAAGGAGCACACATAAGTTGTTGCACTGTTCCACTCTGCTGAGGAGGATAATGATATGGATGTTTACCAAGGCCACGGTGATGATGTAATTGATATGGAGTTGGAGGATGATGAAAGTCTGACTTCCAGTCAAAAGCACAACATCTTCAATTTCACGTTTCTTTACCCCTCTGAGCCCACCACTACAGCCTGCCAGGAGTCATATACCATCCATGTCCACGACATCCACCCCTCATGATGGCAAAAAATCAAGGGCCGCTACCCAGAAAATCTGCTGATATCAGCAAGTGTAGCAGTTATCAGATGTCACTGAAGTACTGTTTTGAGTGGTCACAGAAATATAAGCCCAATAGGCCTGAGGCAAGGCGATTAACAAAGGCAATTGGAGAAATGATAGCCACCGACTTGCTACCATTCTCCTTTGTGTCTAACCCAGGTTTTAAAGCACTTATGGAAATCACTGTGCCCAAATATCAAGTCCCCAGCCAGACTTATTTCTCAACTGTTGCCATCCCAGACTTGTATGACGCTGTTCGTAACAGCATGTCTGAAGCTCTTAAAGGTTCAGTGGGCAAAAAGGTCCATGTCACAACAGATATGTGGACCAGTGGCTAGACGACTGGCTATATGGCTGTGACTGGCCATTGGGTAACCTTTCCTCCCCCCTCCTCATCATTTTGTAGTGGCACTGGTGGCAGTAGCAGCAGCAGCAGCAGCAGCAGCAAACAGCAAGGGTCTTTCTCTGTTCACTGGCAGGCAGCATTATGTATTTATAGTTTTGAAAAAGATCACAAAGTGGAACATCTTCTGGAGGGCCTTGTAGAAAAGTTTACCGAGTGGCTAACTCCAAAGTCCTTGCAAACAGGGTTTATAGTGTCTGACAATGCTTCTAATATTGTGAAAGCAGTAAGGCTTGATAATTTTACACATGTACCATGCTTTGCACACACTGTTAACTTGGTGGTGAAAGATTTTATCAGTGAGGACTGAAATATTCTGAACTTGATTGCAGCTGCCCACACTGTGTGCACTCACTTTAGCCATTCTGTTAAAGCCAGAAAGTTGTTGTGGCAGATTCAAATAGAAATCAGCCTCCCTCTCCACCAGATGATCCAGGAAATTCTTAACCAGGTGGAATTCCACCTACTATATGCTGCAGAGAATGCTTGAGCAACAGAAAGCCAACCATCGATATGCAGTCCAACATGGCATTGGGAAAGGAAATGTAAATATCAGCCTCAATCAGTGGCATCTGATGGAGAATCTTACTTGTATTCTTAAACCCTTTGAGGAGGCTACATGAGTGGTGAGCTCCGATGGTGCTGGACTAAGCCAGATATTGCCATTAATCTCATTCATCAGAATGAGACAGGAGCATCTTGAGTCACAGTTCCTTGATGCGATCAATGCTGCATCCCTTGTGGGAAAAATGGTGAAAACATTCCTGGCTGATGAGCGCATTGCAAATATGTGCAAAGCAGAACATTACATTTTGGCCACACTTCTCGATCCTCGGTTTAAGGATACAATTGAGACATTCTTCAAACCACATGACTTTAAAGACCTGGAATACTACAGCAAACTGCTAATTGAGAAAGTGTCAGCATGTATAGTTGAGAAAAGTAGTACATCATCAGTGCCCTTGTGGCAACATTCACATTCTGAACGAGATCTGGTGGAGATGGAGTGAGCACAATCTGCCGTTGCTGCTGCTACTGGTGGTGCCACCACTACTGATGTTTTTTGTCATCAAACACCAACCAGAACTGCTGCTAAACCACAAGAGGACAAACCACTGTGGGACATGCTGTCAGACTGTGGTCTGATAAAGACAGCTGGAAAGGCTAAACTGGCTATTGTGGTACCAGAAGTCCCTGTTGCAAAAATGGTGAAAGAATATATGGAGGAGACTGTACATCTCACTGCAGGTGATGAACCATTGCTGTATTGGCAACAGAAAAAATCTATTTGGCCTTCTTAAACTGAGATCTCAACTGAATACCTCAATTGCCCAACTGCAAGCACATATTCCTAGAGAATTTTTAGTGCTGTTGGGGCAATAGTGAATGACAAAACAACACGTCTTTCCATAAAGAATGTAGAAAGGCTCACTTTTCTTAAAATGAACCTGCCACAGTTAAAAAACATATACTGTCCAAAATTTATGCAGGCTGACAGCACCCGGATGGCATGCCACACTGATGATGATGATGATGATGAGGGATTCTGTTGCCACTAGTAGCCACTAGCCTTTCCACCTGTCTGTCCTCCACTGGTGGGTCTTCCTGTCTTGTCCTCATTCTGTTCCTTGACTTCTATTAATTTCAGAAACAAACATCCACTGCTGGTTCTCATGTGCCACTGAGGCCCAATCTGGCTAGCACCAGAAATTGAAGGATCACTACATACGGCAGTTCAGCTAAAACAATCAGAAATGACTACACATTGTCACACAACTCTTCATCCATTTGTTTTTATTGGATTTTTAGAACAAAATACACACTCAATAAATACTTAATAAGCTTGAGTGTTAACAAACAAAAACTTTAATAAAATAAATAATAAATAACTGTTCTTCTGGTTCAACTCCAGATGGGGATTTAATTTTAATAATTTTTTTTGCTGTAAAATGTAAATTTTACAATACATTCCCAATTTCAGTGCTGCACCCAATGTCACATCCAATGTTTTGAGCTGAAAGAGCCATCCACCAGATAGAAACTGTTTTCATAACCTGTAAAATGAAAATAAAAGAAATTGAATAGATTTAAAAAAATGGTGTTCCCACATACTGCACTAATTGACCATCATGACAAAAAAAAATTCCTGATCTTGCTCTAGGCTAGCCCACCTCCCCAACTCCAAGTCCAACCCCCCTGGAACACTTCCTCTTACAAATAAAATTCACCCTCCATTGTTAGACCCCAAATCACACACCTGGTATCTTAAAGATAATTTGCAGATGGTATACTGTTATGAGTTTTTCAATTATTCTGAGTAAACATGAGGAAGAGGTAAGTGTTTGGGAGGATGGGACAAATGAAGTATTATAAATATTGACATAGTTACCTATGGAAGGTATAGGGATCAGGACAGGAGAGTATACTAGAGGGAAAGGAGAAAGCGAGGGTGGGTAATATATTGATAATATTTGACAGTTACTCAGAATAACAGAACACCCCAAACTGAAACTAGATACCTAACACTGTTACACCCCTGCATTTCTTTATGGCCCATGGCCACAGCCATTGGGCTTTATTAGTAGTAGTTCAGTAGGGGGTTACTACTTATGTCAAACTTCAAGCAGGAGCCACTCAGTCAGAAAGGGGACCGCCCTTGGATTCTGAAAAGTTCAACACGGCTGGCACTCCTGGTACCTATAGCCTCAGCTGCTATAGTACTGTTCTACATGGACAAAAGTTTAAAATAGAAAAAGAGGATCACGGGATGCCGCGGATGGAATAGCAGCTCGGAGAGCCCATCTCCTCCCCAGCTCTGCCTTATTGAGAAAATTTAACAGTAACTACTGCGTTGATCCCAAAAGTACATCTGCTATATAGCTCCTAATAGCTTCATGAACCTGCTATAAAACAGGCAAAAGCGGTCGCAGCAGTGGCTGGGAGAAAAAGCCGAAACAAGAATCAGGCCTACTTGAGAATGGAGGCAGAGATGCGCCAGGCACCTCCCCTACACACACCGCCGCAAACACCAGAGAAGAATTCCAAATGGGCCAAAGGGCAGCCCGGGGCAGCTACTAAAGCAGGCTCACCATCGACTGCAGGACCACCAACCACCCCTCTCATGGAGCAGAAATTCTTGGAAGAACTAAATCCTTTCTGAGTAGCGCTCCAGGAACTTACCTCAGAAATGAAGGCTATGAGAACAGAACTTACTGATACTAATTGAGCGATCAAAGATGTTACAGCCAGGACGGCCTCGTTGGAGGGATGGAGGGCAACAGTTGACTTTGAGCTCCCGGCACTGCGCCAAAGATTGAATAAGATGGAGATTAAGTTAGAGGACTTGGAGGGCCATAGTCGCCGAAATAACATCTAATATTCGGCCTCCCGGAGGATTCAAAAGGGGCGACCCTGATCACCTTCCTGCAATGGCTGCTAACTAAAATAGCGGGCCCCTCACCCAATAACACCACCTACGTGATCGAGAGGGCCCATCACTCGCGTAGACCTAAACCGGCGACTGGGCAAGCACCAAGGCCCCTGATCTTAAAATTTTTTAACTACCTAGATAAAGTGTATGTGTTGGGAAAGGTTAGGAGCCTTCAGGAAATTCTATGGGAGGGACAGAAGCTGAGATTTGCTCAAGACTTCCCTGCAACCATAAGGCAATGAAGGGCTGCCTACCATCCCACTGTCACAAAATTAATCACTGCCAGCATCGAATTCAAAGTTCAGTACCCATCTAAACTACTAGTGCACCATCAAAATTCTTGGAGGAGTTTTGATAGAGCTGAGCAAGCTCAGGCAGAATTAGCAGGAATGTTTCCAGATCTGTTCAAGCTATGCTGAATTTACTGCTAGCTACGGTGTTTAATGAGCAGACAACCGAAACAAATGGTGTTGAATATGGATCTAACTAATAAATATCAGTTTCAGTAAAATTTTGCTACGGTTCTGGATCTCTCTGAAATATGGCAGAATGACGAGGGCTTACTGCGAAAGGGAAAGACCGCATTTACTGCAAAAAATGAGTAAGAACTGGCCTTATTCTTGAGTTTGTTCCCCCTCCCCTGGTTCTTGGGCTGTCACACCTTCTAGACGATGAAAAAGCTGGGAAAGGAAGAGATGGAATAACTGGGAAGGATATAACACCCATGGAACTATCAGTTTTTTTTCTGTGCCCAAGGCTTCAATACGTTGTACTGCCACTTTTCTGTGTTGCCCTAATGACACTCATACTTACCGCCGCAAGAGGGTGCTCAAAGTCTGTGAATTGATCGGACTACTTAACCTGTTTTATTTTCCTTTTCGTCTGGAGAACTGCATCTTTTGACAGGAACAGCCCTGTATTACGAGGATCAGAGGATTGACTGTGCCGCTTCTGAACTAGGAGGAAACATTTCTTCCCCCTTTTTTTTTTATTTTAATATATATATATATATCCCTGCTATTTGAGGAAAGACTAATTAGGAGGGCATGATATGCACTTGCCCTGTGTTATGGTTTACAGAACTTGTATGGCAGACCAACTACAGACTTGGGTGCATTTCCACAGTGTTCAAAGCTGTATGAAAATGGCAGGGGTGTCATTAACTATCATCTTCAAGAGGACCTGAAGACTGAAAGAGTTTGCAAGGGTTCCAAAGTTTGGTTACTTCTCCCCCCCTTTTTTTTTTCCTGGGTCCTTTTTTCTTTTCTTCCCTCTGTCTTCCTCTCTGGCTTTCCTTCTCCCCCCCCCTTTTTTTTTTAACATACGCTAGATCCTCATTGTGTGGAGCTGGGGAGGGAAAGGGGTAGATCTGGATACTGCAATTTCAAGAAGGGTGTTGCAAACCAGATGAAGCGAGGGGAGTATGCCTTGGGTGGGGGCTCCCTGGCTTTCCCAGGCCTGACATTTTGGTGGCCTGGGACTACTCAATATAATACGACTGGGAGATGGTCCTGGGAGAGCCTCTACCCAATGGCTGTGTAGAGGGGAAGGGTAATGTACAGCAGAGGGAGGGGGAAGGAGAAGCGGGGGCTTAAAAGGGAATGGAGGGTGGGTGGGATCAGGTATGCAGCACAACAGCCTTTTAAAGAAGGCTATCTGAAAGACAATATGAGCAATCTTAAAACTCTTGGAGTAAAGCTGGATAACCCAGTAAAAAAATTACCAATAAGGTGACTTCATATAAAATATGTTCATGGAATATAAAAGGGTCTCAGTCTCAGGCTAAATGTGCAAAAGTATTGTTGCATCTTTGTAACCTTGGCATTGATATAGTGTTTCTCCAGGAAACCCATTTGCCTCCTTCCCAGGTCTCACAATTAAGAAGATCCTGGGTTGGCCAGGCCTTTGGGAGTGGACTGGATACTCAGAAGGGAGGGGCTGCCATTCTCATTGCAAGAAGAGTCCCATTTAGACTTATAGACACCATAGTAGACTCTCAGCATAGATATATTTTGATCAAGGCCCTGTTGGGTCAAACCGAGGTAGTGCTTGGTTCCATATACGGCCCCAATGTGGAGGACCCATCCTTTTTTGTTTCTCTTATGAATGACCTTACCCCATGGTCCCACTCTCCCATACTGCTAGGAGGAGATTGGAACCTTGTTTATTGTAATATTATAGACCACTCTCCGAGTCTTTCTCTGTCTCTTTCTCCAGTGCAGGTTGCCATTAGAGAAATGGTGGACTCCATTGGATTAAAAGATCCTTGGAGGGCCCTTTACCCTCACCAGAAAGAATATTCGTTCCACCCTATTCCACACAACTCATTCTCTCGCTTAGATTATTTTCTCGTAGACGTGGGGCATCTCTCAGCTATAACAACCTGTAATTACCTCCCCAAGGTGATCTCAGATCACCATCCCACTTTACTAGGTTGGAACCTGGGCCCGCCTGTATCTAGGAACAAGGTTTGGAGATTTAACTGCCAATTATTTCGATCAGAATATCTGAAGAACCAATTAGCTGGATTCATTTCAAAATTTATTGAGATAAATGCCCCCTCAATGACCAAGACAGACACGCTACGGGGTGCCTTAAAAAGTACAGTTAGAGGAGAGATAATTCGCATGGCAACGGTTAAAAAAAAACAACCTCAAAAGTTACTTCCGCTCTGTTGAGGGATATCAGGGACATGGAGTTGTCACTCTCCCCGAACTCCACAAAGGATCCGTTTAAAGCTCTAGAAGTTTTAATGGATCGATATAACTCAATCCTGACTGAACATGTAGAGTATCTTCTTATACACTCTAAGATTAAGTATTTTGATCAGGGCGACAAAGCAGGAAAACTTCTGGCTTTGCGACTTAAGGCACAGGCCTCACATAGAATTGTTCCCAGTATTCAAAACTCTGCAGGACAAATAGTTACCTCCCCGAGAGAAATTACTAGCTGCTTTCAAGAATACTACAAAACTTTGTATTCCCATACCTCCCATTCTTTTTGCCCAGCAATATTGGAACAATTCTTGCAGCCGATACAACTCCCGAAACTTAACATATCCCAAGTAAACTTGCTTAAAGCCCCAATCTCTCAGGATGAGATAATACAGGCTATTGATTCCCTCCCCACAGACAAATTGCCAGGCCCAGATGGATTCACAGTAGAATTCTACAAACTTTTCAAAGAACAAATTGGGCCAATGCTTTTAGATACCTACAACTATATGTTTGAGCATGGTATTACTGACCCCACCCTATTTGAGGCCACCATTGTAGTTATCCCAAAACCTGATAGGGACCATCTTCAGGTCACAAATTACCGTCTGATATCACTAATTAATGTTGATATAAAAATACTGGCAAAAATTATGGCCATTCGGCTATCCAAGGTTTGGCAAAGTCTAATAAGCTGTGAACAGGTTGGCTTTGTAGCTGGTAGGGTCTCGTCTGACCACATGCGCAAGTTGGCATACTTGATCTCCGCATCCAGGGACTCCCGAATTCCAGCTGTCTTGGTGTCCCTGGATGCAGAGAAAGCGTTCGATAGGGTTTCCTGGGAATATTTATTCCATTTGTTACAGCTTTACAATATTCCAAAACAGTACATACAATGGGTCAAGATATTATATACCTACCCCTCAGCACATATACTGTGTAATGGGCATCTATCTCATCCCTTTAAGCTACAACAAGGAACAAGACAGGGGTGCCCACTTTCCCCCTTCCTGTTTGACTTATATCTGGAACCGCTCATTAGATGTATTAAACTATCCCCAAATATTACCGGCATCTCTATTGGGCCCACACAATACAAAATCTCGGTCTATGCCGATGATATTTTACTTCATATAACTCACCCTTCAAAATCAGCTCCCACCGCTCTCGAAATTATCAAAAAGTTTGGAACCATCTCTAATTACAAACTCAATATCACAAAAACAGAAGTGATGCCCTTAAATGTTCATACATTCCAGGCTGAAACTGCTTACCTTGGATTCCACTGGACCAGAGATAAGCTAAAATACCTATGTATATATCTCTCCCATTCGGAAACCAGGATGAAACAATACAACTTGGACAAAATTCTTATGCAGATCAAAATGGATCTCTCCCACTGGGCCATGCTGCCGTTAACTCTTTGGGGATGGGTAAATGTTCTGAAAATGAACATCCTTCCGCGATTTCTGTACCCCCTACAGATGATACAGCCTTTTCTACTCAAAGTATGATTTACCCAGGTTAACAAAATTATGTCCAACTTTATGTGGGGTTGGAAGACATCTCATCGGGCTCTCTTTAAGCTGCAGAGGAGTAAGAATAATGGGGGCTTACAACTCCCAGACTTGCTCCTTTATCAGTTCTCCATTGTTTGTTCGGTCCTAGCATATTGGATGAAGGACAATTCCTGTCAAGAGAGTGTTCATTATATTCCCTTGTGGTATCAAATTGAGCAACGTTTACTCTCTCTACACAACATATCTCCCAAGGCTCTTATTTTCTCCCCTCTCAAGAACTTGCCTAAAGCTGTCAAAGCCACACCTATGGAAACAACGCTTCGAGTACACTCCCAAATGTGTAACTTTTTTCAGATATCTCTGGTAAAGGATGTTTCCCAGCCTATATGTGCTAACCCCAGTTTCAAAATAGGGGGACTGCCCCTCTCAAACAATTTCTGGCCGGGTAACACCCAACTGAGAGTTGTGGATTTACTTCATGAACACACATTGATACCTTTTCAAGCAGCCAGCTCACGGTTTAACCTCCCTAAAACCTTTTGTTTTAAATACCTCCAATTGCAACATATGTTCCTAAAACATTTTGGGGCGGGATACTGGACACAGTACCTAAATGGCTCCCTTTTACAAGCTATCCCTAACTTACCTTCCTCTCACCTCATTTCCCACTTCTATTGCCTCTTAAGGAAGGCTATAGAAGAAAAGCAAGGTGAGCCACATTATGTCTGGAACCAAGTACTACCTCCAAACACCTTAGCTCCTTGATCATGGCCAAAAATTTGGTCACAATTGTACCAAGATGTGAAATGGATCAGATACCGCATCTTACAGTTTTACCTTATACACAAATTATACTATACCCCAGCTAGGCTTTATCAGAAGGGGAAAATCTCCTCAAATGCATGTTCACGCTGTTAGCTGATGTGTTCAAGCCAGAAATTTGTATAATAGGAGACTATGGTGAGGTTCTAAGTGGCATCCAATGAAAATATATGATGCTAATATCAGTGTATGCAAAGAAAGTGATTATGCGCCACTGGTTAGACCAAAATATCCCTACATATGTAGAATGGCTAAAAGAGATACTATTTGCCTTGCAGGCTGAGAACACGATTGCTCACATTGCATGGAGATCACAATACTACCAAAAAACATGGGCACCCTTTCATATTCTACTGACTATTAAGTGGTTTAAGGACACCAAATAAGTAACTAAGGCAAGAAGGAGACAGCACTACATTAGTGATATGACTACATAAAGATGATCCCCCCCGACTACCTTACCTGGAATACAAGGAATGATGGACACTGCTGCTGCATACCTGAATGGGAGGGAGAGGGAGGGGGGTTTGGGGAGGGAGAAGTAGGAGAAGGAATATGAAAGGTCTCTGTAGTCAGCTGAGCCTGTAATATTTGAATACAACTGAGATCATGTTTACAATATACACTTTACAAGCCTTTGTATTGAAACAGGACCCTAGCTTGGAACATTGTTCATACAGAATGTATGTGTCAAGTTCATGTCAAATGTACGAGTTAAATGATATCTAAACTCTTCCTACAAATGAATAAAATATATTCAATTTGAAAAAATAAAGTAGGAAAAGAATTTAATCCATGCAATGTGGTAAAGCAAAACATCACACTGCCCCAGCGCTTCTGACCCCCCCTGCCCCAAGGAAGACAAGGTGCAGAAGTGCTGGGGCAGTGTGGCATTTTGCTTTACAGCATTGTGTGGATTAAATAAATTCATTTTCTGCCTTAAACTTTTGTCCATGTAGTTATTTGGTGCTATGGCAGCTGAGGCTATAGGTACCAGGAGTGCCAGTCATTTTGAACTGAGCTCTATTAGTAGTGTACCTGGGTCTAACAATGGGGGAAGATTTAAAATTATTGTAACAGGGTCACCAGAGGATATGGCAAGTTACAGGCCTATATCTTTACTTAATCAGGATATTAAAATTCTGAGTAAATTGTTAGTGGACCGTCTCAATATAGTTCTTCCGGATTTAATAGGAGTAGAACAGGTGGGCTTTATGAAGGGGAGGTCAGCCAGCGATCATATTCGCACCTTGGCGCATGTCTTCTCGGTGTCCAGGAATGTGGAGTACCCAGCTGCTTTGGTTTCCCTGGATGCCGAGAAAGCATTCAATAGAGTTAATTGGAATTTTCTTTTCCGGACATTACATGCTTTTGGTTTTCCCCTAGAGTTCCAAAACTGGATACAGGCACTTTACAAATCTCCAACAGCCAAAGTCGTATGCAATGGATGTATTTCCGATCTGTTTCTCTGTGCTCGGGCACTAGACAAGGCTGCCCTTTAACCTCTCTTCTTTTTAATTTGTATCTGGAGCCCCTTATCCGAAGGCTGGTTGCTAGTCCTAGGATACAAGGTATAATTGTACAAGGTATTGAAGTTAAGGTCTCGGCCTACACAGATGACCTACTGCTTCAAATCTCGTACCCTGGAAAGTCTATCCCACATTTATTGGAAATTATTAAAGAGTATAGTTTGCGTTCTAATTATAAATTAAATGTAGAAAAAACTGTGGTTTTCCCCTCTCAATCAGAGAGTGATGAAGCATGAAGTTAGTGCATCGGGCCTGTTATGGGAAAGGGGATCACTGAAATACCTAGGTATTACTTTCACAAGAAGTGTTGCACTTTTGCAAAAGAATAATCTGGACTCCTTATTACATATTATTACCCAAGATCTAAACATGTGGTCCCTTCTCCCATTGACTGTCTGGGGCAGAGTTAGTCTCATTAAAATGAATGTTTTCCCTCGTTTGTTTTACCCACTTAGTCTCTTGAACATATGGTTACCCCAATCATGGTTCAAGAGAGTGCATAATATTTTCTCAAACTTTATTTGGGCTAGCAAATGTCACCATCTGGTTTTTCATAAGCTAGCGCCCAAAATCCAGAGGTGGCTCGTGTACACCGCACATTGGCCTTTATTACTGGGGCCAGTCATGCGAGCAAATATCTGAGGTGTCTTAAACCAAGTGACTTGAAGAATTCTGTGTGTACAAGCCTCTCTGGATTAAAATAGAATCTGCCCAAATTCGGTTTTATAATTTCTCTCCTGCTGCTTTGCTTTTTGTGCAACCTAAGAACCTCCCAAAACAGTTGTGTTCGACGCCTATTGCAACATCTGTGAGGGTGCACTTCCAATTTTGCTTCTTTATAAAATACAATCACTGCCTAGATTTGGAGCAACCCTTGATAGGCAATCCCAACATCAGGTTAGGTGGGAAAGTCCTCTCCTCTTCGTGGCTCCCGCAAGCTAAGGAAGTTAAGCTTACATATTTCTGGAATGAGATCGAACAGACATGGTTTTCATCCACAGAAATTCTAGATAAGCTAGGAGTTCCGGCCTCAAATATTTTTAAAATTTTCCAATTGTGGCACATACTGGTGAAGGTCATAGGGATGAAGGCCCAGGTACACAGGTGCCCTCCCTTCTGGGCGAATCTGGTTCAAATGGTGGGCCTCCCACATGCGGTATCAAAGATTTTTAATGCTTTATATGATAAGATCTACCCCGGACCTTACAGACCTTCAGATTACTGGGCAGCACTCCTTCTGGAGGTACTTATTAACTGGGAGAAGCTTTGGCAAGGTTGCCACAAATTTATTACACAAGACAGGCTCTGACTCATGCAGTTCCAAATTTTGCATAACTTATATTATACCCCTCAAAAAATGGCTAAACTTGGTATTGCCTCTTCTGCTACTTGTATAAGGTGCGACCATGGGGAGGGCAACCTAGTGCATATTTTTTGGCTTTGTCCCAAGATAACCCCCTTATGGTCGCAAATCAAACAAAGAATAGACCCCCTATTGGGACTCGATGACTTGTTTTCTGCTGAAATCTGCCTTTTAGGAGATTACTCTGAAATCCCAATAGCCACGCACAAATACCATATGGCTCTAATATCCATGTCTGTTAAAGAACTGGTACTCTGACTTTGGAAGGATAGTGAAGTAATATCATATGCTGAATGGTTGAGGGAATTCTTAGCTAATATTAGAATGGAAAAAATGACAGCCAGTCTGCGTAACAGAATGAGTAAGTTCAACAAAATCTTGGCCCAGCTATTAACCTTATCCTCTCTTCAAGTGACACAATACAATGGATCCTTGAGAGTAGAGGTGTAAGTTAAGTAATGTTCTGGGCACTTAAATCTGGGAGGGGAAGGGGGCGATAGGGGGGATGGAGGGATATTGTGGAGGGGTTTTCTTTGTGGGGTGTGACACCTCTCTTTGATTATTTGGGTGTAGGCGGGGGAGGGGAGTGTGGGGAAGAAGAGGTGTTTATGTTTTTGCCAAAAGCATGTACTCGTATTCTGTGTACCGTGTGACTATGGTGTATTGTATGTTGGAAACTTTAATAAACTTTAAATTAAAAATATATATATATATTGTAACAGGGTGTAGCTCAGGGGGTTAACCCTTTGGGCTGCAGCCAGATTTAAAAAGCTAAAGTTGTCAGGGATGATATATGAGTTGTATATTATCACTGACCTTTATTACTTGCTAAATCTGTTTCAACACTATTTTACAATATCTACTGGCCTGGTAACCACTGGTGGTTCTACAATATATGATCACATTCTCAATGATTCTACCTGGTTATACTTAACTATAAAAAATCTACATATTTTATTTTGCATGTTTTGTAACATACATGTAGTACTAAGATTCTAACTTTAAGAATGGTAAGTTTTGTAAAGCTTTCGAGCACTGAGACAGAATCTTATGCACTAAAGCTTTGCAATACTTACCTGTACATACCATTCTTAGTACTACATGCACTTTCCCAAACAAAAAACAATACTTCTGTGGATTTCTTAATTCAGTACCACCAGGTAAAATGTTTTTAATTATGCATTATATATTATAGAACCTTGTTATACTATGTAGAACTTGGTTTTACTTAGTAGAACCTGTTTTTGTACTTAGTAGAACCTAATTTTATTTGGTGGAACCTGGTTCTACTTGGTAGAACCTGGTTTTGCTTGGCAGAACTTGGTTATAAATGGTAGAACTCAGTTCTACCTGGTAGAACCCAATTCTACTGGGTTCTACCTGGTAGAACCAGATAGAACCAGGTAGAACTTTTTTGGGTTCTACTCAAAAAATTTGTGAGTTAGAACTTTTAGAGGTTCGCACAACCCTAATTCAGAAGTGCTGGCTGGGAAGATGCCTGCCTGGTGACTACTACCAACTCACCCTCCCACAACAGAAGACCAGTTCCCAGAACAGGGGCGCACACATACACAAGTGTGTACATACTGTAACTGTGTGTCTGCTGCCCAGTGAGCATCACAGTTAACACTGTGTGGCCACTGCCCAGTGGGCATCTCTGGCAATACTGTGCGGCTGTTGCCCAGTGGGCAGCACTGTTAACACTCTGTGGCTGCTGCCCTTTGGGCATCATTATGGACACTGTGTGTTTGCTGCCCAGTGGGCAGCACTTTCTTAGTAGATGTATACTTGTCAATGGGGAGCACACAAACACTAGTGTTTACATGCTGCTCAGTGTACAGAACTGTTAGCACTGTGTGTCTGTTGCCCAGTGTACAGAACTGTTAGCACTGTGTGTCTGTTGCCCAGTGGGCAGCACTGTTAGCACTGTATGGCTGCTGCCCAGTGTGCATCAATATGAACACTGCGTCAGCTGCACAGTGGGCAGCACAGTTTTATTAGACTGATACTTGTCAATGGGGAGCACACAGACACTAGTGTTTACGTGCTGCCTAGTGGGCAGCACTGTTAGCACTGTGTGTCTGCTGCCTATAAAGCAGCATATGTAAGATTTTGTGAATGCTGCCCAGTGGGCAGCACAGTTTTATTAGACCAAATCTTAAATGTGCTGCTGACTGGGCAGCAGTGGGCATCAGACACACAGTGTTACCAATGATGTTCACTGGGCAGCTTCTAAACACTAGTGCAGGGTTTAAATAATTGATTAGCAGTTTTTTTCTTGGGACAATACTAACTGTTCAGAAAGTATTTATATAGGTTTTCTAGAAGTGTTATGTTTGTTAAACACAGTGAGGCAAGTGCTATGCATTTTCACAATGTTTTAGCACTTTTATGAGCAAAACGCTAATCAATTTTTAGAGTTAAATAAAATCCTGTAGTGTCTGTGTGCTCCCCAATGACAAATATCCATCTACTAAGAATGTGCTGCCCACTGGGCAGCAAACACACAGTGTTCATAATGATGCCCACAGGGCAGCAGTCGCAGAGTGCAAACAGTGCTGTCAACTGGGCAGCATGTAAACACTAGTGTCTAAGTATCCATCTACCAAGACTGCTGCCCACTGGGCAGCAAATACACAATGTTCATAATGATGCCCACAGGTCAGCAGCCACACAGTGCTAACAGTGCTGCCCACTGGGCAGCAACCATACAGTGATAACAGTGCCACCCACTGGGCAGCAGCCACATAATCCTAACAATGCTGCCCAGTGGGCAGCAAACACACAGTGTTTTTTTTAAATGTTTTAATTTTTTTTGAAATCTTGGATAGCACCAGTGAGCGGATGCTCATTAACTGGTTCCACGTCAGTTAACAACTACAAAGTGATACATAAACATTCAAATACAGAGTGGTTCGGTATCAAATATACAAACACATGTTTTGGTACAACAATACAGATAAAGTTCATGGTTACACTATACTGAGGCATTGTACAATGCATTCCTGCATCAAGATAGTGTTGCCAGTGATGTCAACTGGGCAGCATCTAAACACTAGTGTCTGTGTGCTCCCTATTAACAAGTATCTGTCTACTTAAAATGTGCTGCCTACTGGGCATCAGAGTACTAACAGTGCTGCCAACTGGGCAGCATGTAAACACTAGTGTCTGCATGCCCCCCATTGACAAATATCCATCTACAGAGAACAACAAGAGGAAGGAGGTGCTGTTAGAACTTCACTACTCTACTGGGACTGAAGAACTAGAACTCTACTACTGGGACCTTCAATTTAGGGTAAAAACAAACAAACAAACAAAAAAAAGAGTCAGTGTGTTTGTCTGAGTTGGGTGAAGGGAATTGTTAGCTGTGCAGTTAGCTAGGTGAAGAAGGAAACTGTGAATTGGGGGAGTGGCTTAGGCAGAATAAAGCCAGGTGTTTGGATTTAAAAACTGTCCTAGATAGCTTTTGGCAGAGAACAGTAAGAGGAAGGAGGTGCTGTTAGAACTTTACTACTCTACTGGGACTATATAGCCCTCCGTCCCTCCCCTCCACCCCCCCACACCCTTAGCCAGTTCTACTTTTATAGGCACAGGATTTGACTGTCAACAGGAACTTTCTGTTTGGGAGCAGAAAGGGACTGATCACAGAGGCACAAAAGACTCTCCATCCTAGATGGAAAAGAGTAGCTCTCCACCCCCGCCCCCCAGCTGTGGAGGTCTGACTCTGAGCAAGTAAGAAGAAGACTACTAAGGAATATAGGAACTTCCTATCCCAGAACAGGAAGATCAGGAGCTTTAAGGGCATGGAGGTAGTAGAAAAGTAGGGAGAAAAAAAATTATATAAAATAAAAAAAAATAAATAAACACAAAGAGAAAAGAGTAAGTATACAATACAACAGAGTAGGAGCCATAAATAAGACATGATGGGAGTAGTGCAGTGCAGTGGCTGTGGAGCAGCAGTCTTCTGGGAGACATTCTGGAGGATGCAGTGTTGTCCCATCCACAGGTACCTGTCTGAGCTGAGGGAGGAGGTTGCTTATTTTTACTTTTTTTTTATTTAGCTTTTGGTAACCGGGTAAGTACACTAGACAAGTAATATGCCTATTTTCAGGAACGACCTGGGAGAATACAACAATGGGGAACACAGAAGTACAGAAAAACACACAGTTCATCATTACAGTACAAGAACACATGATAACACATCGGGAAGCATCATCAAAGAGAGAACAGGTCATATACAACAGCAGTTCAGTTTAGCACGAATTACATTAGAGTAGATAGTCATGCCAATTAATATGAGTTAAAACTCAGTCAGTGCATGGGGTACATAACATAGAGTGGAGACAAGCAGGTTATGGCAGGAGGTCCCAACGAGAGCAATCTAGGATCCAGTGGATGGATGCCACTACACTAGGGGGGCCTGGGGCAATCACATGCTGAGGCAAGTTTCAGGACACTCCACAGGGATTTACGGAAGCACTGATGTGAGGAGGCCAAGTGAACAGACTCAGGAAGGGAGTTCCAGAGTCTAGGAGCACACACATCAAAGTCCCTGTCACCCATTTGGGTCCGGGACGGGGGAACTTTTAGCATCCCTGGGGCCTGGGACCTAAGTTGATATGGGGGTCAGTCGGCTGGAGGAAGAAGCCAGGCCAGCCCCAGAGGAGTTCCGGTTCTCAGCACTTTGCCCACAAAGCACCCTAGCCCAAAGTCTAAGTACTTGGCTGGGGAGAGCCAGTGGAGCTTATCGTATAGCTCAGAGTGGTGAGTGAGTCGAGGGGCGGCCAGGGCAAAGCGACAGACATTATTGTACGTCGTGTGCCACCTCATGAGGTGTGTTTTAGGGGAGCGGCCGAATAGGTGCATCCCATAACTGAGAGTAGGAAGGAGGACTCTCTCACCAGGGCCAGTCGGGCTGCAGGGGTGAGGTTGTATCTGGCCCTGTAGGCCAGTCCCAGTTTACTGTTTGCTGCTCTACAGACATTGAGAATGTGACTTCCCAGATCAAGTTGAGGGTCAAGTAACACCCCAAGGTACTTGACTGAGAGCACTGTTGGGAGGGAAGTACCATCCGGACTGGTTACAGCCAGCGGGGCTGGTATGGTTTTGAGTTTGGCAGCTGAGCCAAAAAGCATGGCCTGAGTTTTTTTCAGGTTCAATACTAGTTTGTGCTTAGTTACCCAGGCCAGGACGTAGTTGAAGCTCTCAGTCAAGTGCATGTTGAGAGTGGCGATGTCCCTGGAGTGAGATATAATAACCAGGTCATCTGCATACAGAGTGGCTTGGCAGTTAGTAACTGCCTCCGGGAGTCAATTGATGAAGAGGGAGAAGAGAAGGGGGCCCAGGACTGAGCCCTGGGGAACGCCGGAGGTAACCAGTAGGGGTTCAGATAGAACGTTGTTGAAACAGGTCCTCTGCGTTCTTCCCTTCAGGTAGTCCGATAGCCAAGTCATAGCAGGGGGGGAGAGGCCAAGCGCCCCCAACTGAGTACAGAGCAGCTTGTGGTCGACAAGATCGAATGCCTTGGACAGGTCGATAAATATGGCACCAGAGAGTTTGCCCTGGTCCATGGTGGCCCTAATGCTAGCTGAGACAGAGACCAGGACTGTGGTGGTACTATGTCCTTTACGGAATCTGTGCTGGGCCGGGGACAAGAGTTTATTCTCCTGTATGTACTCCGAGAGCTGCCCCGCCACTACCTTTTTGAGGAGCTTACTGAGGGAAGATAGGATCGCAATAGGATGATAGTTGTCCAGAATTTTGGGATTTCCTTGTTTCAAGACAGGGACTACCCGCGCCTCCTTCCAGATGTCTGGTATGATCCCTGTAGTAAGTGATAGATTAAAGATATGAGCTACTGGGGGAGCAATAAGGAAGGCCCCAAGTTTTAGTAGCTTAGGTTCCATGTTGTCAAGGCCTGGGCTGGAGTTGGAGTACTGGGAGAGGCCTGAGAGAAGACTCATCATGGCCTTTACTGACACGGTTCTGAGGTAGAACTGTTGATGACGGGGGTGGTCCTCCTGCCCAGTAGGTAGGGGAGAGGAGGAGGTACCCCCGTCTGGTGGGAAGAGTGCGGAGAAGACTGATAGGTCTGAAAAATGAGAGTTTAAGGAGTTGGCAATGGTGAGTCATCTCCAAGATTAGTTGGCCAGGATTCAGGGAACCTCCTGTCCCTCCCAGGGACCAACAGGGCCACTGTCACTGCCTCAGAGGTTGACAAGAAAGAGGAGCTGTTGGACCACAGTGGGCTCAGGGAGGGTGATGGTGGTGGAACAGAGGCGCATCCATCCAGTTGTATCTCTCCACAATCCATATGCCATTCTGGCAGAGTGTAGTTCCTCAATGGAGGCACCCACAGTGGAGACCAAGGAGGATGCTGAGAACCTCCACAAAGGAGACCCACAGGAGGGTGGCATGGGACCCCCACAGAGGAAGGAAACAACTGCTGGTGGGGGACTCCATTTTTAGGAGGGTAGAACTGGGGCAGGGAGGGGAGAGGGAGGTAAGGTGCCTGCCTGGCGCCATGGCTTGGAAGGACAGGAAGTGAATCCTCAGGATCGTGGGAGAAGCTGCATTGGGAAGGGAGCTGGATGTCATTGTCCACCTGGTGACAAATTACCTGGCTGAGAAAGGGATCAGAGCAGTGCAGGAGGTGTTTGTGGAGTTGGGGAGGGACCTTAGACAAGTAGCTGGCATGGTAACCTTCTCAGAGGTGCTGCCTGTCTATGGCATGGGTGAGGCTAGGGTGCTCTGCACCATGGGATTCAATCAATGGTTGAAAAACTGGTGCAGAGCTCAGGGTTTTGGCTTCATTGGGGACTGGGGGTCCACCTGGAGGGATGCAGCCTATACTGGCATGATGGTCTGCATCTGTCCAGGAGGGGAACCAGGATCCTAGGTAATCAGTTTAAATGCTTCTTTGGCAAGCATTTAAACTAGCCAAGGGGGAGGCACTGAAAAGGAGCAGGTAAATCCTAGCCCCCCATCCAAAAAGATCAGGGTAGTTAGTGAGTTAAACACCAAGACAGAGAAGTCGATAGGGAGAAGGGCAGGGGTAAATGGAGAAAAAGGCAAAGGCAGTAAGGACAGGGATGGGGCAAAAAGGGATAAGGCCATCAAAAATGGAGGGTAATGAGTACCAGTGCCTGTAGTCTAGGTAACAAACTCCCTGAACTGGTGGCCTTGGCAGAAGAGACTGGGAAGGGAGAAGCCAGAGAAGGCGAGGGGGACAGCAAAGTCAGCACCCAGGGTGGGGGCTGACCAAACGAGCAGCCACGAAAGACTGTTAGGCCTATTCTGCTGGCATTTTAGTATGTTAGTAAGAGGGATGCCTGGATATCATGGCAGTCACAGAAACATGGTACACAAAGAACCATGGCTGGGATGTCAACATACCGGGATACACAATCTACAGGATGGACAGGGAGGGTAGAAGAGGAGGAGAAGTAGCTCTCTATGTAAGGGAAGAGATCAAAGCAATGGAATAAAGGGGTAAACAGGGAGGAGAGGAGGCACTGTGGGTCACCCTGGAGACTGGAAATGGCACCACAATCCACACAGGGGTTGTATACAGACCCCCATATGAGGGGGAGGAAATGGACAAGGAAATGATAGAAGGTATCCTTAGGATGGCAGAGAAAAGTGAGATATTGTTGATGGGGGACCTGAATATGCCAGATGTTAACTGGAGCACCTTTGCTGCAACCACATCCAAGAGCAGTGCCATTCTCAATGCGCTACAGGGGGCATGCCTCAGACAGCTAGTGTTAGAACCCACTTGGGAGGATGCAGTCTTAGACCTGGTACTCTCTAATGGGGATAGAGAGAGGATCTCGGATCTAGAAGTGGGTAGCCATCTGGGAACAAATGACCACCAAACAGTGTGGTTCACGATAAACTCAGCTGCAGAGTCAAGCCATACAAAAGTGAGGGTACTGGACTTCAGGAAGACTGACTTTGTCAAAATGGGAGAGTGCCTCAGAAAAGCACTAGCAAACAGACAAGAAAGAGGGGGTTGAGCAATAATGGGAAAACATCAAAACTGCCATCACAGAGGCAACAAGCCTTTGTGTGAAGCAAATAAACAAATCAAAACAAAAGAAAAAAACACTGTGATTCTCAAAAGAGGTGGTGGGGAGGGTTAGGGAGAAAAAGATAGCATTTAGGAAGTATAAGGAAACACAGAAGGAGCAGGACAGAGAACTGTGCCAGTTAAAGCAGAAGGAAGCAGGGAAGGCAGTCAGAATAGCAAAGGCCCAAACTGAGGAAAAGATAGCCAACTTGGTGAAAAAGGGGGATAAAACCTTTTATAGGTACATTAGGGAGCGAAGAAAGACAAAGGGAGGGATAGTGAGGCTGAATAAAGAGGAGGGTGGGTGGCCAGAGAGGGACAGTGAAAAAGCAGGAATACTGAACAAATACTTCTGCTCAGTATTCACAAAAGAAGAGGAGGGGGAGGTGCCTAATCCAATCAGTAGACGCACTCTGGATAGGGGGGTCGATATCAGTCCTTTCACAGAAGAAAGGGTTCTGAAAGAACTCCTAAAACTGAAGGTGGACAAAGCAATTGGGCCTGACAAGATTCACCCCAGAATTCTAAAAGAACTAAGGGGAGAACTAGTGACACCACTGACTACCCTTTTTAACAAATCATGGGGGGATGGTGTGGTATCTGAGGACTGGAGGAGGGCAGATGTGATTCCCCTTCACAAAAGTGGGAGCAAGACACAGGCAGGAAACTAAAGACTGTCAGTTTGACCCCAGTGGTAGGGAAAATGATGGAATCACTTCTGAAGGAAAGAATTGTTGAGTACCTATAGGCCAGTGAGGCACAGGACCCAAGGCAGCATGAATTCACAGCGGGAAGGTCAATGCAGACAATTGTAATCGATTTCTTTGACTGGGTGACCAAAGTAGTAGACCAGAGACGGGCTATGGACATGGCTTAACTAGACTTTAGCAAGGCATTTGATACAGTCCCACAAAAAAGATTAATAAACAAATTAGCCAGCCTGGGAGTGGGTCCCAGGGTGGTAGCCTGGGTAGAACATTGGCTGGACAACAGGACACAGAAGGTAATAGTAAACAGCGTCCACTCTGAAGAAAGGGGGGTTACTAGTGTGGCACTGCAGGGTTCAGTACTGGGTCCGGTCCTTTTTAATGTCTTTATAAGTGACATTGCAGAGGGTCTGGAAAGAAAATAATGCCTCTTTGCAGATGACACAAAGATCTGTAACAGGATTGATACATGGCGGAGGGGGTGGAAAGGATGAGAAGGGACTCGGCAAGGTTGGAGGAATGGTCAAATGTATGGCAGCTTAGATTCAATGCAAAGAAGTGCAAAGTAATGCACCGGGGAAACAAAAACCCAGGGGAAGAGTACACAGTGGAGGGGAGGTAGTAACAACAACAAAAATGGAAAGGGACCTGGGGGTAGTCATATCAGATGACCTAAAGGTTAGCAAGTAATGTGAGAAGGCAGTAGGGATGGCTGGGGGATACTGGGATATATAGGGAGAGGCATCACCAGTAGAAAACAGGAAGTTGTTATCCCTCTGTACAGACAGTTGGTGACACCCCATCTGGAGTACTGCATGCAGTTCTGGGGACCCCATCTCTGCAAGAACATAGACAAGATGAAGGCAGTCCAAAGGAGGGCAACTAAAATGGTGCAGGTCTGCAACAGATGCCATACGAAGAGAGACTAAAGGAGCTTAATATGTATACCCTTGAGAAAAGGAGGGAGAAGGGGGGACGTGATAGAAACTTTTCAGTACCTCAAGGGAATCAACAAAGTCCAAGAGGGTAACATTTTTCAGAAAAAGAGATGTGCAAGAACAAGGGGACACAATTTGAAGTTAGAGGGGGGGCGACTCAGGGGCAATGTGAGGAAGTATTTTTTCACAGAGAAGGTGGTGGACACAAGGAACGGCCTTCCTGAGGATGTCGTGGGGTCAAAAACAGTGGGGGAATTCAAGAATGCATGGGACAGACATAAGGCAATTCTTGTGGGGGGGTAGGAAGAAATAGGCCGTTGGTTAACTAGGATCTGCAGCTTATCCAGTAGGTAGGGGAAATGGGCAGACTAGGTGGGCCAAGCAGTCCTTATCTGCCGTCAAAGTCTAAGGGCAGGATTTTCCATCCAAGGTCGGAAATGTCATTGCCTGTGGCAAAGGTGATGCTTGCGTCAAAGAACGCTGCGTCAATGCACCTGCGTCAGAATTTCCAAGAAGCGGCAATAAAATAGCAAAGTCCCATGCAAGGATGCAGCCAGCAGCCTGCCCCATAAGAATGATGCATAGGGCTATGATGGCTATTGGCTGCGTCAACCAGCAAGTCGGCCTTCGAGAATGTCGCAGCAGGGTGGAATCCGTGCAGCAAAGGGCCAGAACAAGGGAGGGAAGGATCTCAGGGTCACAGAGGGTGGCAGGAGAAGGAGAGTGGAGGAAGACAGTGGGATGGAGAAGGGGTACACTCCCATGAAAGTGGTCGACAGGCAACGTCAACTGGGGGTACATGTGGTCGATGCAGACCACAGTGCACAACCCACACAGGAGTACGGTACCAATGATGGACATCGTAGTACTGCCCAGGCAGTAGGTAGGAGACACAGAGTGCACAGGGCATTGGAACAGAGTAGTGCACAGAGGGCACAGAAAGCTGCAGACATAGACGGGGACAGTGAGACTGACCCTCCAACTGCCAGAAAAGGAAGACATTTGGTGCCAGGTAGGGTTACCACAGAGTGCAGGGCACAGAGGGCAGACAATGCTGCAGCCACTAATGTGGACAGTGAAGCAAACCCCCCAGTTGCCACACAGAGAAGATGGGCCACCCAGATAGGGGTCTCACAGAGTGCAGGGCACAGAGTGCAAAGGACGCTGCAGCCACAGAAGATGATGCTGGGGCTGGCCATTCGGCATCCAGGATATGGAGAACACTGCTGGATGCCAAAAGGGCACCCACAGAGCACAGGCCACAGAGGGCACAGGAGGACAGTGCTACAGAAGAATATGGTGGTGATACCCATTCAGCAGGCAGCAGGAGTAGATGCACAGCATAAGTCAGAGCTGGAATGGAGCATGTGAGGTCAAAGGGAAGCCATGGGAGGGACGCACAGGTGGCAGGAGGTGGCAGTGGAGCAAGGCAAGCCAGGTGAAGGTTCGCAGATGTTAGCAGTGGGTCAGATGTGGAAAGCAGAGCAGGAATGGCAGAGGGCAACACAGGGGATGTAGGAAGATGGGCATGGTCCCGCAGGCCACCTGCCATAGCAGGAAGCAGAACTTTACTGGATCTGAAACACAGGTACTTGCGGAGGAAGTGGAGGAATCATGTACGCTGCTGCTGTCCCGGGGTGGTGACAAGGATATGAGGGACAGGCGGAGACTGGCGTGGGAGGAGGTAGACACCCATGTGAATGCTGTGGGGCCTGTGAGATGCAGTATACAGGTGCTGCAGAAGCGCTACAATGATGTTAAGAGTGGCAGCAAGGAGAAACTGGCACACAACAGGCAGTGTACCAGTGGTACAGGTGGAGGACCAACACAGTTGCTGACCCTGACTGGCCATGAACAGTTGGTGGCAGCACACCTGAGACTGAGCACAATACAGGGGGACACCAACCTAGACCTGTATATAGGCTACAGAATACAGTGCAAGGTGTGCAGGGATGTGATGCCTTGTGTAGTAACAGACACTAGGAGCATGGTAAGGGCGTCACCGGCCACAACATCACATGTGTGTGCATGGGTGTCAATTGCATCACACTGGTGGACACACAACACGGTGGGCTGTGCAAATGGCAGTGGAGGGCATCATGGTTCATGCCACCACAACCACATGCATGTGAAGGGGCACAATGTACACTGGGGCAACATGACTGCATGACAATGCATGCGACAACCTCACATACATAGCCAGATGTGTGTCAACTCTGTGTGTCCATGAGCTGCATGGCAGACACAGGCACCACTGCGGACACACCCATGAACCAATATGGCATGCCACTGGTCCAATACACACATGATGACTGAACAAGGCTGTGGTAAACAATAGCACTGTTCAGACATGCACACAACAGTATGGGTGGGTATGTTGGACACAGTACACAGGGGCACAAATGTGTGCACCTGTGAACACACAGACATGTAATGCTGTACTCCTCACCTGCAGATGAGCATGCAGATGACAGCAACACAGACACCAACAGCACCAGCACCAGTAGTAGCAGCACCAGTAATAGCGGAAGCAGTGATGACAACAGCACCAACAGCAGCAGCAGCACACGTACTGCAGACCACCAACTGCAACAGGAATGGCAGGGGCAGCATGATGTGGCAGCCCAAAGCAACACTGACACTGTGTCCAATGGCACAACGGCATTGGTGTACAGGACTACACAGGGATATACAGGGATTCAACATGCAGGGATGCTGCAGCAAGCCCCACTGCCAGTGTGCACAGCTCTGCACAGGACATGCACAACAATGCTGAGCTGCACGACAACAGCAGTGAGTCAGCGAGAAGCAGATGATGTGCAAGGCACAGCAGTAGCCCCATGTCACCCATGCAACATGTGGCCACACCGCAGCTACCGGATGGGACAGAAGTAACATCACTACCACTGGACTCCGACCTTGGCCAGTACTGCTGGGAGGTCATACAGACTGAGGCTTCAATTGTAGCAGACCTTCAGGACCATGAAATGCAGCCGAGTTAAAAAACACACAAGCAGACAAACACCTGGCTACCATCATGGAGGGTATTGGGACCATGTAGGACATCATGGTAAATGCCAGCTGGAGTACACAGGAGTACTACTTGGAGCCACTCTCCACACAGAATGGTGTATTGTCCTGTAGTCAACATCAGAGGTCCACACTGGAGCACATGTCATCAATGATGGAGCACAGCACTGAACAGCAATGGGAATTGGTAGAGTTGCAGTAGGTACAGACACAGGCTGCAACAACCGTGGCCAGTGCCCTACAGGACATAACCTGGGTGATGCATGACAGGCAGACATGCAGTGGGATAGACATGGTAGCAGGCACACAGGCCAACACCTACACCAGGGGTGCACATGGTCTATGCTGCAGCCAAGACCATGGCAACGGTTATGGGCACACGAGGCAAAGCACCCATGCTGGAACACACAGTGAGACAACAACAACCATCAATGATCCAAATGCCATTGCAGGAAACTGTCACACAGCAACAGCCGACATGCAGTGCCACACCCAGGGAGGTGGGACAGGCAGTGAGCAACATGTCACAGGGCACGGTACAGATGCCTGAGCACCATACTGACATGCTGCAGGGGACAGGCGCTGTTCAACAGGCCACACTGCATGACAAGCACATGTGGTGATGCTAATCACAAGACACTTACTGGGGACCCAACACAAGGTGGATCCAGTGGATGCCATTATACCATAGGTGGTGTACTCACAGGTGCATGGGGTGACACCGCCAGCTGCAAACATCGGCAGGGAGACAAGGCCCATTGTGTGAACACACACCAGTGGACACAGCCTGAACAGCTGCACCAGCAGATGAACACACACTAGATGGTGATCAGTCCACCAGAGTGGACAGATAATTGGAGCCTGGCATTACTGGACCATGCTGCACACATGGCACACTGCACGAGGGGCCATGCCAGCATGGCTGCTGCTGATGATGGTACCCCATACGTAGGGGACAGCGGAACACAGGACATGTCCCATGCCCCCACCACTGTGTCTGAGCAGCCGGCACGCACACGTTGTGGAAGGAAGAGGAAGCTGAAGGACACTACCACCAACGTTAGCAGAGTCAGAGCAAGTGGGGGACATGTACAACAAGTCACTGTAGGCTATGGGCCTGGCGACCAACAGCAAGCAGTCCCCAGCAAGAGGACCCCTCGATGATCGCTATGTCTGGCCATCTCAGGCAACGGATGCAGTGGGGCATCTAAATAACTGCCACGAATGTGGTGGATACACATCAGAACATGTCAAGCCATGACCTGCACACTGGATCCACACACACTAAGACACACACAGTCACCCAGGCACACACAAAGTCATGCTGGCACACACACAGTCACACATATTGGCATGCACTGTTTGCTGTAGCACAGATGGTGTTTCTTAGGTAAATCTGATCCACATTTTTATGGCACTTCGCCATCTGTACACAGAGGCAACATCCATTACACTACACAGTACACCCTCCCGATGCATCACGTGGGGGGGGGGTGTAACACAACACCAGAACACATGGATGGCATGCGCTGCTACATGATGCCTACATGCTCAGCATTTATGTACATAAGGGGCCACCATCCCACCATGATGGCATGCAGGCCATGCCCATCCCTCAGCTTTGTAGCACAGGGACATCCATGCTTTCCATCATGCCAGCACAGGGAGCCTGCAGGATGGGTGGCGCAGTGGCCATGGGTCCCAGAGGTTTCCTCCACTCGGGTTTTTTCCTCTCCTGCGTGCCACTGACCACATACCCTGTGCATGGGTGGACCACAATGCACGCCACTGACCAACCTTCCCTGAGCAGCCCAATCTCACTATAGGTGGCACGATAAGATATATATATATGGCCAATGGAGCATACAGCCTATGTACCCATCCCACCCACTCATAATCAACACAGCGGTTCTGCATGCTGAGCATGCAGCACAGCATATACCCATTTGATCACAGACCACACAGCACACCATCACATAACAGCAAACGTTAATGTTTATTGAACCATCATGTATTACACAAGCATAACAAGATCACACACAACATCAGGAAAACAATACCTACATGGATCTATGCATACTGTATGAAACAAGGGTAACTGTTAATGCATAAAAAGGGCAGATATCCAAACACTCAGTACCTGTGTGTGCTAACTACACTTCTACACCAGGCTGTGGTACCCATTCAGCGGAGGCCAACAACTACGGTACCCTAGTGCACAGAGGACTAGCCTATTACTATGCACCACACCTGTCTAGGGTCCCCAGTACAGTCTGTACTGAGTCCTGTAGGGCAACCAGCTTCATGACAACATCCCTCATCTGCCTGCAGAGTGTCCCAACAAAGTCCTGCATGTTCCCATCATCCTGCGGCATACCCATGGAGACATCCGTCCCTGCATCCCCTGTCATGGCACATGCATGGGCACTGGCGCCCATATCCTTTGAGGGCTGCATCACATCTGACTGCACATGTGTGGAAGGTGCATCGGTACCATTGGTTGGTGGTACTGGTGGTGGCACTCCAGTATGGGATGGTGCTTGAGCATGCACTCCCACTTCCCCCTGTGTTGTCTGAGCAGCCCCATGATTGCTTGTAGCCATACCTACTCCAAGTCCTTGAGCTACAGTGTCCCCAGAGTTATTATTGTCCCTGTTCCGCTGCATCTTTAGGGTCTGCTCTGCATACTGGCTTGCCTCCTTGAGCTTGAGATCGGCCATGACCTGTTGCAGGTCTCTCGGGCGCTGATGTGCATGGTCCTCTTGTCTTCCTCTGTGTCGTCCCCTGAAATGACATAATAGGACACAGCTCAATGTGCTCAATGTACATGTTGGACAGCACAGCAGCATGGTGTGTCCACCATGGCTCACCATGATGTTGTGTGTGTGTTGGCTACAGGCATTACCAGTACCATGGCACCAGTACTGCATTGCACGCATGGCACAGGCACATACAATTATGCATGCTACAGCAGTCCCCTATGTAGTACAGGTGTCCTGCACACATGTATGCAGTGGTACAGGGGCATGCGTGCCCTGTGCTGCCATGTACAAGCACAGGGGACATGCAGGGATGCATGTGATGTGCCACAGCATGTGGGACCATGCCCACACCATGTCGCACACATGCACCCATGGCAGTCTGTATGCGTGGCTACAGTCCTATGTTGTACATGTGCAGATTATACACCTACCTTGTGCTGCATCATCTGGTGCATCACGGCTTTCATTGCTGTCCCTGTTGCTGGCGAGGTCTATTCTTCCATCCTTGGTAGACACTCCTGGCGCTGCATCTGTGGGAACATTAATAGGTAATTGGTCACTACATGCATCTGCACACAGTAAATGCTGTATGCACATGCAGTGGGGGCTGTTCATGAATGCCACCCTTGCTTTACTCACCTGTCTGCCTGTGGTGTCTGCCATGCATGGCAATGCCCGCCTGCCCGCAGTGACATATCATTCATCTTGTGCTTCAGTTGGTGTATTGTGCGTGAAACACCTGACAGGGCCTGTAGCTGATTGGCGATGACACGCCACACCCTGTTCCGCTCCTTGGGTGTGCGCTGTGAGGCACCTGGGGGCATAATAACACGTGCCCATTTCTGGACACTGCTGACCAGGAGCACAGTATCAGCATCTGTGAAGTTTGACCATCTTGTATGTTTGATGGCCATCCTGTGGTGTAGCTGCACCTCTGCTGTACCAGGGGTGTGCTCTGTGCAATGTATAACACCCAGCAGCTCTGTGGAAGCAATGCCCCACTGCTATGGTGGGTAGCAAGTTGTGTGACTGGAGTGTGGTCAGACAGTGACACAGACTAATGTGGGGTTAGTTGGGGCTCGTGTCTGGCACATGGTGGTGTTCTACAGCTCAGTCACGCAGGGCTTAGATGAACACAGGCCGAAGTAGCACCCCTACACTGCTGTGAGCCTACACTGATGCTGTTGCAGCAAATTCGCACTGCCTGAGGTGGGGAATGATGCGCACTGTCGGCTATTGCGTATCCTTGGTGTCACTTTGGGGCTTTGACTCATGTCGCAGTGTACATGCCACAGTTCTGAGGAGTACCTTTCACAATGCTACAGGGCAGGAAGCGCATGGTGACTGTGCTTGAGGATGGGGCTGGATATAGTGTGCAGTGTTGCTTCATTCACAGTGGTGTGGGCACCGATTCTGTAAACTAGGGTGCATTGTCCAGCGTGGGCGCTTCCGCGGGGATGACGCACTAACGAATGTCGGTCTACAATTGCATAAAATGTAATGCTGGGCCCATGCATGCCACACATCTCATTGGCTCTGCCACAGCTGTGTCACTTTGCCAGACTCTGCGTCACCTTGCTGCTATTGCAGCACCCCTAATGCAAATGGGTCAGGACCCTGCCGCATTTGCCTGAATGGAGTGGGGTAAATGCTGCATGTACATCAGTGTGTGGTGTTCAGCATCACCCTGCAACTGTTGACACACTAAGTGTGGGACTGTGCCACATTAGCACCGGATGGTGCCCCACATTGCCACTGGATGTCCGGAACGTGTCCCCACAGTCCATCTGTTTCCCCATGGGCATTGTGGCCTCTATGTACAGTGGCACCTGTTAGTAGTGATGTTGGCTGATGTACTGGTGGCATGGATATCCCAGGCCAACTGCTGCACTGCAGCACTGTCATGATGTACACAGTGTGCATCTTGTGTGTGATTCAGGGATCGTCACTGCGGTGATGGGCAGTGGCAGGGCATTGGATTGCTGGTACATATCACACATCACTGTTACAGTATATGCCCATGGGCTATGTCTCTACGTGCATCCCAGTGGAGTCAGCATTCCATGTCCATGATGTGTCGTGCTGCTACCTGGTCACGACTGTGACACTGCAGACATGGTGATAGATGTGCACAGGGCTGCAGTGTAGTCACCATCCCAGGTAGCAGCTTGTCACACCGTGATGCCTCTGCGATGGGCATTGGATTGTTGTCCTCCACCTGGGTGTCTGCTGTTTCTCCAGTCCATGTAGACATTGCGCGGGTACAACAGTGACACTGTTCAATGTGTTATAGCCATGCTACAGATGTCACAAACAGGATGCATGCTGGTGTCACTATATGGCACTGGTTCACTCAAAGTGGGTTCTGACAAGCATTGACCGTGTCCGGCATCTGGCTGCTGCCAGTGTTGCTGCATTGCCACACACTGCTACATTGTTGCCATCGACATTATCATTTGCATTGTCATCTGGTGCCACTCCTGCACTGCTGCCATCCATGTTGCTGTCCTCCTCAGGCAGATGTATGTGATGAGCAATGGCTAATTTGTGCAATATGCAGCACACTATGAATATCTTGCACACCATGGCTGGGCAGTAGTGCAGCGCACCGCCTGACTGGTCAAGGCAATGGAAGTGCATAATCAGTAGTCCAAATGTGCGCTCTATCACTGAGCGTGTTACAGCATGGGCATCATTGTATCTTCTCCCGCCTTCTGTGGCAGGTGCCCTGTAGGGTGTCATCAGCCAGGGCAGGAGCAGATATCCACTGTCACCTGCGGAGACATATGTAACAGTTAGCATGCGTGGGGTATGCCGGGTGGATGACGTGTGTCTCTGCATGGCTTGTGTGTTCCAGCAATGCATGCATGGTGGTTTAATGTGCTGCTGTGCACATGTGCCACACATTCATGTGTGCTGGCCTGTGTGTCTGCTGCATGTCCCCTGAGTTCCATCTGCCTGCAGGCCCACCCATGCGTCTGTGCCCCTGTGCCTTGAGCTGACTATGGCTCTTCTGTGGTGTGCAGTATGCTGCCAGTGTTTCCTTGCACCACATGGCAGTGTGGCTATGTACAACTGTTGCACTACAGTGAATGTGGATGTACCTGTGCTGTGGTTTGCTGTGTGTTGGGCTGTTCACACCTACATAACTGTGTGCTCCATGTTATCCATGGCATGTGTCCTGTGCCATGTGTGTGCACTCCCACATTGTGTATGCCAGTGTGTGTATATGTCTGCTGTGTCTGTGTCAGATAGGCAGCTTAGCATCTGTACTCACACAACATGTGTGGTGCTGTGCAGTTCAGTCCCGGTGTGCCCCTCAACAGTGCAGTGTGTGCCCGTGACGGCCACCATGTGCGTTGATCTGCCCACTGCCCATATGCTGGTCATCGTGGGGCATGTGGACCTGTGTGCGTACTCCCTTGGCCACTGTCTGCATGCATGTGTGTGTGTGTCATGACCATTACTGCCAGTACATCTGTGACATTGGCTGCCATATGTGTCCTAATTTGTACCCCTGTGTCACCAATGACCATGCTGTGTTCCTTAAGCGCTATCCTGACCTTGTCCCATGGCTATTATGCAGGACTCGGCTGTCATATTGCAGTGCAGGGTATGTGTTGTGGATGTGGTGTGGTGCATGTGTATCTGCGTTGTACCTGCACCACCTATCAGCCAGCCATCTGCTATGTCTCCACGTTCAAGGACCTCTGAGATTCCTCAGTGCCTGAAGATGTATGAATCATGTGACGATCCAGGGTACTTCACCACCACGTCGAGTATTCTGTTTTAGCTGTCACATATCACCTGCATGTTCATGCTGTGAAAACCCTTGCAGTTAACATACACCTCCTCATCTACTATGGGTGCCTTTATGCTGATATGAGTGCAGTCAATTGCACCAAGCACATGGGGCAACTGTGCTATGTTATAGAAGCCCTGCTACATGGCATCTGTCCATGGTTATCCTGTGGGTAGCATATGTAGTCCCTTGTGTGGCATACAAGTGCCTCCACCACCTGACATATGCAGTTTGATACAGATGACTGGCAGATGCCTAGCATGTCTCTGGTTGGTGTTTGGAAGGTTCCGGTGGCTGGGAAGCGTAGTGCTGTGCTGATCTTCACCTCAACTGCTATGGAGTTGCTTCTCTGGGTCCAACTTGTCAGCTGCAGCCTCAGGACACTGCAGAGTGTAGACATGACTGCCTTCGACAGGTGGTATCGAGCCAGGCACTGTTCCTCACTGAGGTCCAGGTATGAGGTTCTGTTGCGGTACACCAGGGGTGTGTAGTGCCTGTGGGTTACCGCCTGCTGTTGTTGTGCGGCTTGTCGATGTCTTGATGCTAGGCAGTGTTGCCGTCAGGCATGGCGCTGCCTCCGTATTTCCATGACCATCATGAGCACGAGTCATGCTGCTGCATCTGGCATTTTCCTCTCATTCAGATCCCACTGTGTTGGCTGCACACCACTGTGTCTTTCGCCTGACTGAGGCCTACCTGTGCTATGTGTTGCTTTATATGCTCTAAGTACCTTGGACCAGCCTTGGCTGGTCTAGCTGGTGTGGCCACTTTGTGATTGGCTGCTCCGCTAATCACATTTGATATTTGCAGTTCCTTTGTTCTTGGAGCCAGTAGATGGCACAGCCATGCCTGCACCTTGTCACAAGGCTTTTGTTGATGCAGGGGTGAAGCAGGCTCGGTTGACACAGGCTGCAGGGGTTGTGACACTACTGCAGTTGGAAAATGTGATTTGACACCAAGGTTTGACGCAAGCGGCTCTACCGTCATGGTCCATTGACGCAGCATTGCCTTGCATCAGGGACCACTGACACAAGCCACCTTATGTCAACTGTGCAGCTTCCAAAATCCTGCCCTATGTTTCTATGTTACTAAGAATGTGCTGCCCACTGGGCAGCTGACACACAGTGTTCATAATGATGTCCACTGGGCAGCAGCCGCACAGTGGAAACAGTGCTGCTCAGTGGGCAGCAGACACACAATGCTGCGCACTGGGCAGCAT
Source organism: Neoceratodus forsteri (assembly GCA_016271365.2). Taxonomy (NCBI): domain Eukaryota; kingdom Metazoa; phylum Chordata; order Ceratodontiformes; family Ceratodontidae; genus Neoceratodus; species Neoceratodus forsteri. Next base: position 980,185,825 of record CM057459.1, read on the forward strand.
ATAAACACTAGTGTCTGTGTGCTCCCCATTGACAAGTATCAGCCTAGTAAAACACTGCTGCTCACTTGGCAGCTGACACACAGTGCTAACAGTGCTGCCCACTGGCCAGCAGACACACAGTGCTAATAGTGCTGCCCACTGGGCAGCAGACACACAGTGCTAACAGCGCTGCCCACTGGGCTGCAGCCATACAGTGCTAACAGTGCTGCCCACTGAACAGCAGCCACACAGTGCTGCCCAGTGGGCAGCATGTAAACACTAGTGTCTGTGTGCTCCCCATTGACAAATATCAGTCTAATAAAACTGTGCTGCCCACTGGGCAGCTGACACAGTGTTGATAATGATGCCCACTGGGCAGCAGCTGCACAGTGCTAACTGATGCCCACTGGGCAGCAGACACACAGTGTTACCAGTGATGTGCACTGGGAAGCATCTAAACACTAGTGTCTGTGTGCTCCCCACTGACAGACGCTCAGTGTGGGACTTGACTTGCGTGTGGATTTCTGGGACACTTGGGTGACAGGCGGGTTGGGAGGAGTTCTGTACAGAGTGACAGAAGGATACTCCAGAAAGAAAGCAGAAGGAACCAAAAAAAGTAATGATAAAAAAAAAATTGTAAAAGAATAGAAAAAGCATGTGAGAGTTGGGCCACTGGGCTGGGGGATGTAATTTATTGCCTTTGACATCTTTGTAGTGCCCCAGAGTTCCTGGAGCCCACCAAAAATGTGGGAATCTGAGGTTCTCCGAGGGCTGGATACGGGTTAGGTGTGCACCAGGGAGGTGCCTCATCAGGTGCCCCAGTGTAGTAAGCTGCCCCAAGTAAAGTTAGTCCCCCTTCAAAAAAGCAAGCCACAGTGGGCTGCATTAAAAAAGTTCTCATTCATTTCCCTGCTGTCTGCACCTTTGAGTTAGAATGCCCCCCCTCTTTCTTCACGCCAGATGCCTGCATGCATGGGCACGGTCACGAGGGCAGGCAGGGATGGTCTCAAGAGAATTCCGATCGGAATGTTCAGCCCTTGTTTGACCAGCAACAGCCATTCAGTTCCATTAAGAGGGAAGGAAAGCAGAATCAGTGGTGAGAGGGAAGGCTAAGAGAAAGGGAAGGGACCTACCTAATGTCCTGGGATCCCTCCTGACATTCCGGCTAGTCAGAAGTGAATTGCTCCCTCTCCTTTGATGGCAGCAGCAGTCCAGTGCTACGACATTGCCAGAAAGTCCTGTTGGGAAGGGCAGCAGGTGTAAGCTGGCCCCTCCAGCACCCAGCAACCATCTAACTTCATCGTGAGTGACAGCAGGTCCTGGCCAATCCCTTCGGTCCAGCAGCCCAGCAGACATATGTTGAAAGGGGCAGCAGGTCAAGTCTGGGCCCTCCACCTTCAATTTACCATCAGGAGGTTCATTTGGAGCCACAGCATTAGAAGGCTGTCCCTCCAGCAGTAGCAGCAGCAGCAGCAGCAGTAGTTCCAGGAGGCCAGTGGGTGGAGGTGGGTCCTGGCCTCCCCATAGATCCCAGCAGCAGTATCGGGCCAGATATCCATGTGGGCGGCAGGGTGAGTGGTGGCAGCACATGGTCCAGGTGATGGATGCCTTACATTTAAAGGAGGATTTGTTTGTTTTATTTAAAACAATCGGGCGCTTCTGGTGCCAGCAGTGACTGTGGGACAGGCATAGGGCCTGGACCTGGACCACCCACAGAGTGGAGTTTGAGAAGGCTCCATAGAGCAAGGAAAATGCGGAGGCAGGTAATGCCCAAGCAAGAACCGCCTATGAGGCTGAGTGCAAGCAAGGGCTCCCTTGAGCTGAGTGACTGTGGGGTTGGCATAGTTAATAACAGTAAAGAACCCCCTTAATAGCAAGATAGGGGTCTGGAACTAAATTTTTTTTTTTTCTTTCTATTTTTGCCTCCTCCCCTACACTGGAATCCCGCTCAGTTGGGAGACACTCAGTTGCCACCCTGCACCACCTCCTTACCTGTTCTGCGGCGGACCCCCATGGAGCTGTGGTTATACCCCCCAGGAGGTACGAGGTGGGGCCCGAACACCCCGATGCTTACTTGTTTCGTCGGGTCTCCATCAGTCCAGACAGGAGAGAGCCATTAGGGTCTGCAGTGGCGCTCCTTCCCCTCGGCATTCCGGTGCTTGTTTTTTACAGTGTTCTGTGGGCGTTGAGTGAACCCCTGCCATCAAGGCGCATAGCGCCGACGTCCACGACGTCCTCCCCTCTCTTGTCTCTGTGCATGCTGTGCCCCAGACCTCCGCCTGGGGCCAGTCTTGCACTGGGACCTTGCCCCCCCCCCCGGAGAAGGCGAGCTGTCCTGGGATGCTCAGGCCTTCCCCCCCCCAGTCAGACCTCCTGCTCCCCGGGCTCGTTCCTGAACCCAGGTAGCTGTCATCGCAAGGGGAAGTCCAATCTCTGTGTCAGCGGGCCGGCCCCTAAATGTTTTTTTTGCATTATTAACTGCCTTACAAAAACATTAAAAAGGGGCAACTAAAGGCCCGCCAATTAAAGGGGCAACATCAGGCACCTCTGGTTTTAAAGGGGCAGGAACAGTACATTGGGACAGTAATACGCATGCATGCCTCAGGATGGGATGTAAATTGACATGTGATGGATTTAAAGGTGCAGTAGTAAGTGTGGATTAATGACTGCCAGCCAAGGATGGTAACCAACAGACAGTGCCATTGGTATTTTTATTTACTGTACATAAACTGTTTCATTGGGTAGAGTGCCCAATCTGAGTAATGTTTTATAGTAATAAAGACAGCAACACAATGTTTAGCAATGAAATGTTTTATTGTACTGCCAACATTTTTTTTTTTTTTGGGTGTTATTTTTCCTCCTCAGAGCTCCGGCTACACCCCCCCACACACTGCATCGTTCTCCCGGTGCCATCCTCTAGACATGAGACCTCCTTCCGCACTCACGCGATTTCACCGCGCAGGGTGGTGAGGAGCGACTCGACCCACCACAACGGATCCATGCTAGGAGGCGCCTCCAGGAATGGCACCAGGGAACGACGCCTGCAGCCGACACCCATTTTCTTGATTTTCTCCCGATGGGACGTGGCGTGATGACGCTAGCGACTGAGTGCGCTGACGCCCCTGCAGCGCTCAGTCAAGGCCTGCCATGTCCCACCCTCCCTTGTCTTATGGCTAAGTGCTGCTGATCCCAGCCTCCGCTAGGGGGTCAGACAAGCACCGGCCAACTGAATCCCCCCACCCCAGAGATGGAGAGCAGTCCTCTGGACGCTCAATCCATCTCCGCCCTGCCGACCCCTGGCAACCCGTGCCTGTTCCTGAACACGGGTCGCCGGCGTGGCGCGAGGTGTGGCGTCCAGCGCCTCAACCCTCAGCGCCACCGGGCCGGCACTGCCAACATTTTGCTGTGTGCTGTCCAAGGTGACCCGACCCTGTTTCTCCCCAAACCAGTGATCATGTCCCCTTCTGTTCTCCTAGGTTCCTGTTTTCCTATACGTCCTGGTGTTCTGGCCGTCCATGGAGGGGCTGTGTCTGGTTGATAATTGGAACCATTTCTGGAGGTGTGATCTGTCCCAGTGGTCCGTGGAGACCTGTAGCTGTAGAACCACTGCCTCAGAAGAGTCCCCTGCCCTGTGTTCTTTTCTTACCTAGACCACTGGTTCCTCTATCCTGTACCCTCCACTTCCCCATGGGACATGCGGGGTGACTGGCTTACAAGACAGTACCATAAAGTCTGTGGAATACATTGGTTGCTGTATACAGTATAGAATGTAGTGTAATAACTTGGTACTGTGTAGATAGTTAGTCTTTTACAGTTTAGGATTTAGGGATGTTGTACAACAGTTTAGTAATGTTATAGTTCTACACACTTTAGATAATTATTGTACTCTTCTTGGTTAATATGTTTAATAAATCTTGCCTTTTTTTGCGTTCAAGTCAGATTCACCCCTCTCCTTGTATTTTTTCCAGCTAGCATTATCAGGCTTGGGACCCCTTACCCTGAATTTCCTGACACCAGCTGGATGGATGTCACCTTAATCAAAATCTGTCTTCAGATGGTTGGTGTATATTCATTGTATTCCTTCCAAGTGGTAGCTGGGATGGACTTGTGCCATGACCTGTGACCAGGTTATTTTGAAAGCGGTCATCATCACTGGCTCCCACGACCATTACAACATTTGTTGCCCATTTAAACCTTTTTTTGTAAGGCAGTCAATCATAGTTAGGAAACCATTTAGTTTCAGCACCCTCTCTTAATGTCACTGGGACTCTTTACTTTCTTAACTCCGCCCCATGGGCACTCCATGGATGGGGCTTGCCTGCCCCCACAATCATTTGGCTTAAAGGAGCCCTGTCTTTTACTATGCCCCATGGACAGTTCTTGATGGGGCATTACACGCCCCACATTTCTCTGGCTCTACGGAACCTTTTGTAACTCCGACCCATAGGTGGTCCATTTTCAGTGACTTGCATGGCGCAACAACTGATGCCAACACCTGGGAGAGCCACGCTGTTCTTTATTTAATTAAAAAAAACTGTCTCTAGTGGCCAGCACCCCAACATGGTGTTGCTGCCACTCACCCTGCCACCCTCATGGACCTCGGGGACAGGACTGCTGCTGTACCTGGTGGGGAGGCCTAGACCCACCTCCCGCCTCCATCCTTCTTGGAGCACTATTACTGCTGACCTGCTGGTGGAGGGGATGGCCTTTGTCTGTGTCTGCTACCCCTCCAAAGGAACCTTCTGCTGCTATGGTACCGGAGGGGCAGGCCTGGAACCACTGCACCTCCAGACAGCGATCTCCACTGCTGGACTGGGCTGCTGGACTGTAGGAAACTGCCTGAATCTGGTGCCCCTCTTGATGAATATTGCATGGATGTTTTGGTGCTGGCTAGCTTTGCCTACCGGCACCCCTCCCGAAGGAATTTCTCACCACCGTGGCATTGAACTTATACCACCACCACACAGAGAGGGAGCCTTCCACTTGCAGGACCTGCCAGGACATCGGGAGGGATACAAGACCACAGGAAAGTCCCTCCCTTTTTGCTAAGCTCAGGGCAGCCTACCACTCCTCCTCTTAGTCAGTGCTGCTGCTTCTCAGCCTCCTAAATGAATCACAATGGCTGAGGCTATTCAAATGGGCTGAGGATTCCCTATGGAATCCTCTCAAGCCAATCCCTGCCTGCCCTCTTGACCGGGCCCACATGTGCCGGTGCTAAGCGCGAGGTAACTGGGGGGGTTGGGACTGGAACAGAGTACAGCAGGCAGGGAATGTAAGCAGAAACAAACAAACAAAAAACCATTTAAAAATGCAACCCACTAGAGCTTTATTGGGGGGGGTGGGGTCGACCTAACAGGAGTAACTCCCTCCCTCCCTGGGGCACATGACAGGGGCACCACCTGAAACTGGATACCCAACTACTTGGGGCACCTTCCCTACCTAACCAGCAACCAGAGCACCTGGATGCCCATTTTTGAAGAGCACCAGAAATTCTGGGGCACTACAGTATGGCTTTGCCATGAGCAACTGGCCATTGACACTTGCTGAGCTGAACAGTTTACACAATAACAAGTTAGTGAACCATAATCAGAGATAATACTGTGTTGTATGCCCACTCTAACACATCCACAATCCCACAACACAAGGATACGCACACAGTGTCAGATTTACATAAACTTTATTTGCATCATACAAAGAGTGAGACAACAATATGAAAAAGAATGAACAACACACTTTTTTTCAGTGTGGTCAGCAGCAAAGTAGAGTTGCGTAAGAACTTACTGTAACAGTTGGTCTTCAAGCATATCTCTTGCAGCAGGTCATAACACATGGGAATTCAGCCACAGGTGTCATTTCCTCCTGATGACTTCTCAGCAGTCGACCCTGGGACCTCCTCCTAACACTACCATGTGATGTCTGCCTGGCAGGTATAAAAGGGGGAGGTCCCAGCTACTCCTCAGTGCTTTCCATCCCGGCAATAGAATGTGAAAACATTTCTAAGGCCTCCGATGGGAACCAAGGAGGGAAATCACAGTAGCTGCTCATGGAGTTGCAAAAGACCGGAGCAAGGAACCCTTCTGAAGTAACAGCAAGGGGGAAGAAGGAGGGGCTGCATGACCTGCTGCAAGAGCTACTCTCGAAGATCTACTGTTAAAGTAAGTTCTTATGCAACTGTATTATCTTCTTCAAGGCAATCTCTTGCAGAAGGTCATAACACATGGGAAGATTCCCAAGCAGTAATTATGCACAGCGGGAGGAGGAAGCGAAACATGAAGGCCAAGGACAGTAGGGCATGTAAGATGGACCATCCAAAATTGATCTGCTTCTTAGAAGCGAAATCTGGTACTGGAATGTTTGGTGAAGGCACGTACAGTAGACCACATGGTGGCTTCACAGCCATCCAAGGCAGAAACACACTGGAAACATGCCATAGAGGCAGCCATGCCTCTGGCAAAATGTGTCGTATTTAGCATAGCGTGTATGCAACTGTGAAGTGTGGAGAAGGTAAATGCTCAATGCTCTATGCACCGAGAGGAGGAAGCGTGGCCTCCCCTAGATTTTGATGCTCCGCAAAGCACATTGGTAATTGAATGGTCTGATTTAAAGTAAATTCAGAAACAAAATTTTGGAAGAATGCCAGGATAGTGCATAAAGATACCCGATCGTTGAAGGGTAACATATTAGCGTAACTCCGAAACACATCTGTCAGACATAATAGCAACAAAAAACATAGTTTTCCATGAAAGATAATTGAGGTAGCTGGTTTCAGTGGGCTCAAACAGACTCGTATTCCATTTGTGAAGTACAATATTCAAATCCCAGACAGGGACTGGATATCTGCTATGGGGATGGAGGTGCAGAATACCTTTTAAAAAGGTGTGAATCACTGGCAACTGGGACAAAGGTACAGGCAAATGAAAGTGGCAATGGCCGAAAGGTGGATTTTTACAGTAGGAATATTTCAGTCCACCCTCCGATAAGAAGAGCACATAGACTAAGATGCATTGAGGGGAACACCCATAAGGCTCTAAGTCCAGGGAAGACACCCAATTAAAGAAGCGTTTAAATTTCTGGGAATAGAAAGATCTAGTCAAAGGCTTCCAAGCTGCACGGAGAACCACCACCACCTTTGGGGACACCCTGAAGCGTGAGAGGACTATGTCCTCAAGAGTCAGGCATGCAGGTGGAGGGAGTGGAGACCTGGGTGTAACAGTAAGCCTTGTGCCTGGGACAGTAAGGCCCAGCTAATTGGCTGAGGTATAGGCTCAGGTCCCAAGAGTTGTAAAAGGAGAGGGAACCAAATCTATCTTGGCCAGAACGGCACAATGAGAATCATTGACACCATGTCCTGGACCAGTTTCAGGAGTGCTCTCTGAATGAGTGGAAAGGGTGGGAAGGCAGAAAGAAAACTTCCTGTCCAGGGAAGAGTTAATACGTCCTGCAACACAGTTCCAGGACCTCATACAAGAGAGCAGTAAAGTGGCAGTTTTGCACTTTGCAGAGTGGCAAATAGGTCCAACTCTGGTCAGCCACACAAGTGGAAGATGTCGTTCAGAACATCTGGTTTTAAGATTTCGCACTCATGGGCCTGGGCACAGGAGCTGCTCAGGGCATCCGCCGGGGTGTTGGACACTACTGGGATGTGTACTGCCAGAAGATGTATATTTCTCAGGATCACCCAATACCACACTCTCATTGACTCTCTACAGAAAGGGAATGGGTGCCACCTTGTTTGTTTATGTAGTGAACTACCGCAGAAATGTCTGATTGCACTTGCAGACAACATGGAGGGAGGTGAGCTTCAAACGCCTGTAAGGTGTAGAGTACCTCTCGTAGTTCCAAGACATTGATGTAGAGGTGGGCCTCCACAGACATCCAAGATCCTTGCGATCGGACGTGCAGGAGGTGAGCACTGCACCCTGTCAAGGAAGAGGTTGTCATCAGAATGAGACTCTGGACTGGCGATCGAAAAGACATACCTCGCATGGGATTGTCCCGTGACTTCCATCATTGCAGGGCTTGAAGAGCCGGGGAAGAAAGCAGGACCAGAGCATCGAAATCGTCCTGTTTTTTTTTTTTACCCTATTGGACTCTGAGGGACCACTGAAGGACCCCCATATTCAACCTGGCATTGGGGACCGTCGGGATCATGGCCGCCAAATGTCCCAAGAGGCGGAGTTAGTCCCTTGCCAAGATCAATCTGCTGGATTCCAAGCTTGCGCACTAAAGCAAGCAAGGCGTTCACCTGAGCCATGGGCAGAAATGCCTTTCCCACGGAGGAATCCAGCATGGCCCCTTTATACTGGAGGCATTGAGAAGAGTCCATTTTGGACTTCGGATAGTTTACTGCAATCCCTACTTGGGTGAACAACTGTAGGCTTCAAGAAAGCATGTGAGACAACTGGTGTCTGAAGGATGCTTCCAGGAGCCAGTCTTCCAGGTAGGGAAAGACATAGAGGCCCTCCCTTCGGAGGGCCACTGCGACCACTGCAAGGCATTTTGTAAAGACTCTCAGAGCCAAGGAAAGACCAAATGGAGGACCCTGAACTAGTAATGACACCCTTGGAACAAGAAACAGAGAAACTATGTGAGCCAGGTGCATCATGATATGGAGGTATGCATCTTTGATATCCAGAGAGCAGAGCCAATCGTCTTTGTTCAGCAAATGAAGATGTGTTGGAAGGGACACCATGCGGACCCTTTGGTAAATGATGTAGAGGTTGAGATACCTCAAATCCAGAATGGGGTATAAATCCCCCGTCCATTTTGGGACCAGGAAAAAGTGGGAGTAAAATTCCGCACCCTTCCAAGGAGGGGAAACTGGTTCGATAGCCTGTTTTGACAGCAAGGCATCAATTTCAGTCCATAGGACATGGGCCAGATCTGGTTTTAGGTTTGTAGTGAGAGACCCAGGGTGGTAAAGGAAGAGGTATCCCCATGAACTCCAGTGTATATCCTGCCTTGATTAGCTGCAGGAGCCACTAGTCAGAGGGGATAGCCTGCCACCCTGGCAGGTGCAGGGAAAACCCACCCCTGATGGCCGTGGGTAGGGTCTCCAGACCCATGACCGGAGGAAGGTCTTCAAGCAGAAGGCTAGCCCTGCTGGGGGGCAGCAGAGATGTAATTCTGAGTATTTCTAGGACCTGGCAACTGTATTTGAGATTTTCTCTTGTTGGCAGGTTGCCTCTGACCAGAGGGACGGCTCTTGTAGGGGTGTCCCCTCGAGCCCCTGAAGGCTGTTTTTGGCATTTGGATGGTAAAGGATTGCACCTATTTAATGGTACGACTGGAGTCCTGCCCTTTAAAGGGAATGTACAGAATAGATTGCCATACATCCTGTGAAAAATCTGACATGCTGAGCGAGGTGTGTCATCTGAGGCAGATACCAGATGAGGATGTACAAGCCGTAGTATCAGTAGTATCAACGGCATCATAAGTGGTTCTCAGCAGGTGGTGGCATACAGCTGCCGCAGTAGATAGGTTACCATCAGATCATCCTGGACAGAACCCACTGGGAGGGACAGGACTGTTGCCTGGGGGGCCTTTAAGATATCTTCCTGATATTTCAGGAGATGCCCTATGTAATTAAGTATGCGTAGAGACAAGGTGGCCGAGGGAAAAAACCTTTTCCCTTCGACATCCAGTTTATTGGATTCCAATTCTGGGGGCTGAGCACTCATGTTGAGGTCTAGAGGACACATCATGTTGCAGCATTGATCACCACTAATACTGCTGGTTTTAGGCAGAGACATAACTTAGGGGTGATCTATCAGAGCCTGATAAATTAGCCTTACACGGATTGAAGGGAATCTTGAAAGGTTGCGTCCATACAGCAATGATAGCCTCTTCAAAGGCGTCCACCTGGGTTTTGGGGAGGGACGACTAGAGTGGGGCATTCTGGCACACCCAGGAACTGAGCCAACTGCTTCCTCGATGCAGCTTGTGCAGTGCCTTTGAATCCAAATGTTTTGTGGAGATGGATCATAATGTCCAAAAACGTTGGGTCGTCTGCCGGAGAACAATGGAGTTCAAAGGTTGTGTTACCTTGACTAGTGGAGGTGACAGAGGGGGACAAAGGGGATTCCCTTTGATCCATGCCATCCATATCCTCCAGGTCAGCAAGATCCCAGTCCTGCAGGAAAGGGTCCTCCATGTCCACGTCCTGGGCATGCAGGCCCGTGGGGACAGAGGAAGAACTGGCCATCCGCTAGGCCAAAGAAGGCAGAGAGGCTGCAGAAACTAGAACCCACCCCTCCATAGGGGGGCTCGGGGTCCGAGTCATGTCCAGGAAGGTCTGTACCAGAGCCTGGACATTGATCATGGCCATCTGTCCAGTGGGCCATAGCTGACAGGACAGAGTGTATTGGACCCACTGACAGAATAGAAGTAAGCAGTGGAACCAAATGTGTAACCATCAACAAGGGGTGTTATATAGGACCCCAGGATCATCAACGAGGGTGCCAGCAGTAATCCCTGTGAAGCAAGGCCAGTCGTTGAAGATGGGATCATCGACGGGCCTGAAGCTGTTGGCTTCAACATCTCTGAGTGCCAGGAATCGTCACTGGGCCATAAGGCAAGGTCGACTATAGTAGAATCGTTGATGGTCCTGAAGCCATCATCAACAGATGATGGCTAGACAGCACTGAAGGGCAAGGCAGCTCTTTGAAGCTGTAATTTGATCCTCAAACTCACTGTCGACAGAGCAGCCATCGAGGGAGGTAAGAGAGGAGCCAGCAGTCGTCGATGGTGTAGAAGATGACATAACAGCTGCCCCCATCTGAGGTACTCGAGAACTCACCATCGACGGCGGTAAGAGAGGAGCCCACAGTCATCAACGGTGTAGAAGACGACATAACAGGGGCAACCTCTCAGATAACTTACCTTTTTTTTTTTTCTTTGCTGTTAATCTTTTTATCGAGTGATTTCATAATTATTACAATACTGGAACTTTCTACATATAAAACTGAGTGGTTTACAACATCACCACCATATATCCACTTAGTACAGCATTAATGTCAATATGAGTATAGCATAGACAGTACGTAAAATAAACAGAGTTGACTGAGGCCATCTTCAGGATGCATTCTACCTAGGGTTCCAGAAGGTCTCAATGGACTGGACTTACCCGATTCTCCTTCAGTTCATAGCACTGTGGAGCCTATGGTCAGTAGTTCATATGGGGGAAAGGGGTTTGTAGCAGAAGTTACAGATCAGCTTCTATAGAGCAATGCAATAATATGAGGGGATAGTGGGGGAGACCGAGTGGATATCCATCCGGTAGCACTCAAGAGGTCTGTCAGGAAAAAGAGAATAAACATTCAGAAACATACAAAGTCTACCAACTTTACAAGAAACTTCAGGGGGGGGCGCAGTAAGTCTTTCATGTACATAATGGGTTTTCCATTATGCATACGGTCATAGTAAGAGAGGTAGGGGGTCCAAACACTTTCAAATTTGGATAGGTTTCCAGATTTATAACCGGACATTCTGGTCGGTGTGCAGCCCCTTCTATGGCTTTATGCCACTCCATAAATGTAGGGACCAACTTCGTTCTCCACCGTTGCAGGATTAGCCTCTTCACTTCCACAGATACTTGTATGATCCATAACAATTGGACTTTGGGCAAACCCAGCACGGAGTGAGGCAGGCCTAGTATCCAGAGCTCAGGAGCTGATGGGAGGGGCACCCCCAGAACTCGAGAGCAGTGCTTAATTACCACATCCCATAATGATGACAGAGATGAACATTCCCAGAGTATATGTAAAAGATCTGCCCCAGGGTTGTCACACCTTCAGCATGTTCCACTGTTCTGTGGTTGCAAGCAATCCCATCATTTTGAGCTGAGAGGGAGTACGATACCAGAGATGCATAATTTTGTTCTGAATGAGTAAGATCCTCTGTTCACAACAAGCTTGGTGCATTCTCAGCCAGCCCAATTGCCACAATTGTTCTGTGATAAGGAAGCCCAGTCTTTTTTCCCACCTGATTTTGATGGGGAGGGAGGGGTTGGGGGCAGAATCCCTCATAAACTTTTGAATGGTGCCCACTCTCCCTTTTGGGTGTTGGAGCCAAGGCTCTAGTGGAAGTGGGGCGCACATCTTTTTCTTATTTTTAAGACATACCACAGACCTACATTTTCACTTGACCCAGGTAGAAAGGAGGTTTCTTATTTGGAGATATCTCCAGAATTATGTCTGTGGCAGACCATATCTGGCCTTCAGCCCTTGAAAGGAGTCCAGAGCCATATCCCCCTCTATGTTAAGATCCCCCCAGGTTTCTATTTGTTTGGATTGCCAATTAGGCCACCTGAAAGATATATTGTCAATACATACGTGGGGGTGAAGCCAAAGCGAGGTGTACTTGCCCAAGTGGAGGCAGTGTTTGGTTTGGAGCCCTAATTTTTGCCAAGCCAAGAGGGAATTGTATAGAGTGGGCCATTGTTGTAGTTTCTTAGGGAGAGGAAAGGGCATAAAGGCCAAAGGAAGAGGGCCATCTAGTAAATCTCTATTTGTATCCAGGCCAGAGAGGATGAAGAGGGCGGAGGGCTTAGCCCATTTAAGGATTTTGCTACTATGAATGCTATAGAATACTGGGTGAAATCCAGCATATTCCATCCCCCTCTTAGCTTCTGGGCTGTTAGCTTAGCCGCACTATACCGGGCTTGGAGGCACCCCATAAAAATCTACTAACTAGGCTGTTTAACCGCTTGGCCCATACATCAGGCAGTAAAGTAGGTATGTGAGATAGTAAGTGAAAAACTTTGGGGGCTAGCATCATCTTGATTGCAGAGATTTTCCCCGCTAGGGACAGGTGTAAGTGTTCCCATCTCTCCTTGTCTTTCCGAAGGGTGTCCAGCAGCGGTTTGAGATTGATGTCCATCAAGGACTGTATATGAGGGGAAATTTTTATCCCCAGGTATTTAATGGAATCATGAGCCTAGGCAAGGCCCAGATTGCCCAACCTGATTGGGGAACACAATTCATTTAGGTGCAGAATTTCAGATTTGGAGGGATTAATATTTAGACCCGAAAGAGCCCCGAATGCCTTTAGTGTAGACAGAATGCTGGGAAGGCTGACCGGTAAGTTTCCAGTCAATATTAGACAGTCATCTGCATATAGTTTGGTGGTATATTGCTTGTCCTTGATAAGTATACCCTGGATCTCCGAATGAATTCTCAAAGCTGCAGTAAGTGATTCGATAGCCAGAACAAACAGCAGGGGGGGAATGGGGGCAGCCTTGTCTTGTCCCTCTGTATAGTCGAAAGGCATCAGACAAGTTGCCACTGGTAAGTACCCGTGCTACAGGGCCAGCGTATAAAGTTTTAATCCGAGAGGCAAAGTATAGGCCTATGTTAAAGCTTTCCAGCATGGCATGCAGATATTCCCACTCTACCGAGTCAAAGGCCTTTTCGAAATCAATGGTGATTGCTGCGGCTGGGGTCGGTAGGGTCTTGGCTACTTGCATTAGGGAAATTAGGGCCCTTATATGGTCGGAGCGTATTCTGCCCCAAACAAAACACACTTGGGAGGGGTGCACCAGGTCTGGAAGGAGTTTTTCCAGTCGGGTGGCCAATACTTTAGCCAAGATCTTGGAGTCTGTTGATGAGCGAAATGGGCCTGTAATTTGATGATAAGGTATGGTCTTTTCCTTCTTTGAGGAGAACTGTTATTATGGCCTCTGACAAGGTGGGGGGAAGTGTGTGGTTCAACTGGGCCTCCTACAGCATATTAGACAATAGAGTGGTGATCAGCTGCTGGACCACTTTGTAAAAACCTGCAGGAAAGCCATCCCCCCCGGAGCCTTATGTAGGGCCATGCCTGCTATGGCTGTGGCTATTTCCTTGGTGGTTATCTTCTGGTCCAGCTCTTCCTTTTGGGTTTCTGTTAGTTTAGGGAGAGATAGGGGTCCTATAAATTGGCGAAACTTACCCTTGTCCCATTGTGCTTGGGATGTATATAAGGATTTGTAAAAGTTAGTAATAATGGCATTAATGGCCTTGGGATCAGGGTTTAACTTCCCTACCCCATCTCTCATCTGAAGGATCGATCTATACACCTGTTTTTGTTTTAACCTGTAGGCTAGCAGTTTGCTTGCTTTTTACCCCTTCTCCCCATACCTATGTTGTACCCTGTGTATATATAGTTCAGCTTTTCTGGTTGCCAGTTTGTTACGTTTTAGTCTGAGGGCTGTAAGTTTTGCTATCTCCAAGGGTGACTGCAGCATAGAGGGACACGATTTATACTTGACCTCTAATGCATTAAGATCCGATTCGAGGCATTTTTGTTCCTTCTCTTGCTGCTTCCGCCTGTAGGAGGCAAAGCCAATTATTTTGCCCTGTATGGTGGCCTTATAAGCTTCCCAGATATTGGCAGCCGAGGCCGAACTGGCTGGGTTGTCCATGAAGAAGCCCTCGGTTTCTTTGTGCAACCATGGAACAAATTCTTTATCATGCATTAAAAGAGGGTTTAGTCGCCACATTAATGATCTGGGAATTTGTGTGGGGGGAAGGAAAGTGATGGATACCGGAGCGTGATCTGAGACATATATGGGTGAGATCCGAACCACGGTGGTGGCCGATGACAGGTTAGGAGAGGTGAGCCAGAAATCTAATCTGATGGCCATAGCCCTCAAGGCTGAAAAAAAAGTAAAATCTTTGACCATAGGATTTAATACCCTCCATGTGTCTGACAGCTGATGCAGTGTTATGTGCTCATGCAGGGCATGGAGGGATCTCTGATGGGGTTCCAATTTGGCATTGGATCTGTTCAGCAGGCGGTCCATTACCAGATTAAAGCCCCCTTCCCCTAGTATGTCTGGGTCATCGTAAGCAACATCCAGAATTTTTTGAGTAATGGTGTGGAAAAAGTTTGGGGAGTCTTCATTTGGGCCTTATACATTAACCAACATCAGGGGGCCTGTGGGTGTGGAGACTTTTAGAATAATCCACCTTCCTTCTTCACCTGCATGTACCTCTATAGGCTGCCATTGCAGCTTCTTATACAACAGAATGAAGATCCCTTTTTTGGCTGACCCCACTACACTATGAACTTCTTTACCGACCCAATCTCTGACCAGCTTGGAGGCTTCTTTGGAACTTAGTTTAGTCTCTAGAAGGAAGTCTACCTGAGTGCCTAATTTTTTGAGATGAGATAATACCATTTTCCACTTCACTGGGGAATTTAATCCCCTTACATTCCAGGAAGTGGCAGTTATATTATTAGGATCAGCCATAGTCAGCGTGTCTCCATTTTGTGTACATGATGATGATTACACAAGCCATCCTCTTGAGTGCTTTGGGGTCCCTACCTACCACAAATATCCCCCTATAATCTTCACAGGTAGATATTCTGTTACCAGATTTGGATTTGGGCCTATTTAGTGGTAATGCTCCTAAGATGGACACAGAAATCACTAGTTTTATCTTAGTTAACATTGAAAACATCTCGGCCAGGTCCAGGAAGGCACTTACCCCCCGACAGAGGATGCCCAATAGAGCAATACTGAGCTACAGGAAGTGGCACCTCCCTGGATTGTGAGATACACAACACTGGTGTCTAAAGTAAGTAGAAGGTAGGTCTGCAAAGCAGATCTGGCGTTCTTACACTTTCAGAGAGGAGAACTTAGTAGAGAGTGTAGAGCCATCACTGATCAGGGAGGTATGGGATAGGTCCCCCTCCCAACGATCAAGTTCTACACCTCACGGGGGCGTATTGTGGTTGATCTTGTCCCACAAGATAGAGTTATTTGGGAGAAATAGATCCGAGCCATTTGGGGTACCAGCCACCCATTTGGTCCGTGTCTGGTCATCCCACTATCGTTTAATTAAGGTATGCATCTCATGGCCCATAAGATTACAAATACTTTCCAGTAAGGGCACTGCCTGTTATAACCTCCACAAGAGTATGGCGGCCCAACTACCTCTACCCAATCCCGCCAGATGTTGTAACCTAGTTACGGTATCCGAAGTGCCACCCTTACTAAGGCATGGGCATCCTAGCCCAGAGCCATCCAGCGGTCGCCCAGCTGTCCTCTGAGAGAGGGTTATAGTTCTTCCTACTTATAGTGCGCCTTTCCTACCATAATAGGCATTGAGCTATAAATTCGTTGTGGGTACTACAAGTTGTGTTCCCTGTTCTCGCTTCAGGGTGCTGGCGGGAGGCTAGATGACAAAACCCAGCTCAGTTCTAGTCTGTGAGGGCCAAAAAAGGGGTTGCCCCCTAATCTTGTCATGGTAGCTGTGAATACTCAGTAAGGCCTGACCCCTGGTGTAATCTCTTCCAGACTGGAGGATATTTAGGAAGCAATTAGCCATAGCCTTAGAAACAAATAGGAGCTATCTAGATTAACTGAGGCGCCTTGCTCATACAAGGCAACAGCCTATGGGGCACTGTTTCTTTGGCCACATTAGATTTTGGATTTTAGCCATTTTCCATGCTGCCTACTGTTCCTAGTTAGGAAATAAGCTGATTAGGCTATGATTGCATCTAACTAGGGCTAACTGCTTCAGCGTATATGGGTAGTAACATCCTGTCAACTATACAGCCACATACATTTCTGACCCAAAACGGACTTCGTCTGCAATTAGCAGGAAACATAGAACTGTAAAATTTCAATAATGAGCGAAAAACCAGAGCTCATAATTTATCATACAACTAACGTCCCATAAGAGTCTTGTAGCTGCATCAACTAAGCAGCAAGAAGCAGGGCGTCACAAAATGGGCATTGCGGCTATCCTCGGCTGGATGAGGCAAAAAAGAGAGGTTCTCGATACAGGAGCCCCTTACCTCGAACATGTTGCCTGCCCCTCCAGCCCTACCTGGGCAATACACCTGGGTTCTGAGTGGAAAAACCCTGCTGGACAGGAATAGGGCACCTCCTAGGAAATAACGGGGGGGGGGATCGCCGCAACCCCTTACCTGCATGCTCCCAAGGTTGATTCAGTCCTCATCCCGATGGAAACATGACCGATGGGGAAACCACTTCTGGGTCAGACTGGGGACTCCCTGCATTCATGGCCCAATCTCCGGATGTCGGGGCCCAATCCTCCGTAAGATCTGGCATTGTCGGCTCCACTTGGTCCGCGTGAGAGGGACTCCTCTCGGGTAGGTCCAAAGCTCCAGGGAGGAGATCACCAAGAGGTTGGTAGCGATTGGAAAGTTTCACCTGGGTGGAGTAAGTGGACCATCCACTGCCTTCGGAGTGTTGCATCCTCCTCTGCTTGCTTCTAGATCGGAATCTTTTGGTGTTGCTCCTTGGTTTCGCCGGGCTCTTGCGCTGCTTAGCGGGGGCCTTTTCCTCTGTCTCCCTCGATGAGTTGTCTGCCAATCTGATGGAGTATCTACCATTGGGACTGGGGATCTAGAGTCTCGCTCATCAGGAATCAGTCCCTGCGCAGTATCCATCGGAAGTTGGGCCTCACCACGAGGCATGAGCGGCTGCGGTAGCGGGGGGTGCCTTTTCGTCCATGATGTCATCCAAAAACATTTCCACCTCTTCTGGCTTGTTAAATGTTATGTAGTCCCCTCTGAACAGGATCCAGAGTTGGGCAGGGTACCTCAGGGACACTGGAATTCTGAGTAGGTATAGCGCTTGTTTTACCAGGCCATAAGCGCACCTCCTACGGGTCAAGTCGTAAGAGAAGTCCTGATATATTTGAACCGGCTTCCCCTCCCATTGCAGATCCTTTAGGTCTCTTACCGCTCTAAGGTATAGCTCTTTAGTGGGGTAGTGGGAAAACTTGCACAGTATGGGATGAGGTCGTTGGCCTGGCTGTGGTCTGGGTGCAAGAGATCTGTGGGCCCTCTCCAGCTCCAGTGGGGGTTGACTGACAATTTTTAACATTACCGGGAGGGCATGTTGTAAGAAGGTTGGCAAGTCGTTTCCTTCAGTCCCCTCTGATAACCCCACGATCCTGATATTCTTCCTCCTCACCCGGTTTTCCAGGTCATCTACCTTAGCCAGCAAATATTGAATTTGTTCATGGTGCTCTCCCAGTTGGCAGTGGTGGTCATGCAAAGCCTCCTTTTGCTGCTTAACTTGTGTTTCATTGTGTGTTACCCTGTTCGTGAGTTTCTCAACATCTGCTTTAGTGCTGGCTGTAGTTTCAATAAGAGCAACAGTATCCAAAAGACCTTTATTAAGGAAAAAGGTTATATTACTAAGTTGTTGGTCCACAGACAGGGGAGTAGTGGGCTGAAGATCCCTCGGATTAGCCATTGTAGTGCCAACTCGACCCTAGTGGCTTAAGGATGTCTCACAGGCCAGGCTGTTGCAATGAGGCTAGATATAGATTTGAAGTTTAGATAACAATCCTAAGTTTGATTTGCACAATTTAGGTATCACCGTGTTCAGTACACTCTGAGGAAGTTAAATCCGTTAAGTAATTCCTGGATTGTGGTGTTCAAGATGTTAGATGGGTCCTGATGGGTGTAGCTGGTACTGCAGTAGTACAATTACACTACTACCATATTGGATGGCAAGCTCCCCACCTTTTTTGTTTAATTTTTTTTTTCTTTTGAGCAGTGAGACCCCGATGGATGCATGGGGAACCACTTTCAGAGGCACAATCCTGGTGCCATGTACAGGGCCAAGACCCCGAACAGATTTTCTTTCTAGTCGACGACTGGTAAGCAAAGTTCTGAAGGAGTACTTGTTTCATGCAAGTTGCAGTTGAAAAGAACTGAAGAGTAGCTGGGACCTCCCACTTTTATACCTGCCAGGCAGACATCACATGATAGTGTTAGGGGGAGGTCCCAGGGTCAACTGCTGAGAAGTCATCCGGAGGAAATGATGCCTGCAGCTGAATTCCCATGAGTTAATACCTGCAGCAAGAGATTAACTCAAAGAAGATCAGCATCTTTTGGCAAAAGACAGTCACCACAATACATCATTTACTTTGTACAGTAGTACAAGTCTGGAGGTAAGGACAATCTAAAACTGAATAAGTATAGGTCAAAATGTTAACTGCCATCAAAGAAAAACTAACTTACTCTAATGACTTCATTCACCCTCTCAAGAAACATGCTACAATTAGCATTACAAACAATAAAAAAAATACGATTAAGATCTTGCAGGTTCACAAACCTCATGGGTTTTATGACATTACTAAGGTACTTAAGCTTTGTGCTTATGCCAAATAATTTCACAGCACCCACTAGGTATGTCAACCAGCTTGTTTGTAACCAAAGGTTTTCCTGAAAGCAGTGATGTATTCTTTAGCCACAAAAAGCATTTATTGTTGCTCTTAATGTGTTGAAACAGAGCGTATCATTTCACCAGATATCATAGAGGTTTGAATAAGTGTTAAAGGAAATTGCAGCAAACAACCATTGCTGTTGAAATTGCATTCAAAGGAATCTCAAGTTGAGTCTCTAAATTATTGACAGAGTGCAGCTTAACATGTATACATGCAAGTGATTTATGGTCAGAGCTAGCTCAAGCATTTTGCTGCTAATGAGATTAGTCTTGGGACTCACCTACCCCACCCACATTGGCCACATCTTTTATTCTATCCTTTATGCAGATACTTTTACTTTGTATACAGCCAATTGAGTTGTTTTAGGAGCAGAAATCTTAAATTGCTAGACAATGCACCCAGTACTGAAAATAGAAATACAGTAATTCACTAAGGGTACCCACCATTTCTTATTTAGGATCAGGAAAACCTACCTGACCCAGTCTGGAGACATGCTTCCTCAGACCAGGTCTGGGGATGTGCTTCTTCATTCTGTCACATTTTATTTACTTAGTATAATGCCATTAGGGGCTATATTTAGCACAGGACCTGTCATTCCCTATTTTGCCCCAGGAACTGAGTTGGACTTATAATTTCACCCAGTGAACTGAGCTCCTCAGGTCCCCCTTCCTCGTTTCTTCCACTCCCTACACCTGAACTCTTTACATCCATATGCGCCAGTTTTGCTGGGCCCCCCGTTCTCAAGTAATTATTCACATAGTAAGGATCTGCACAGCCCATTTATGCCTTTTATTTTTTTAACAATACAGTAGCATTTAAAAAACAATGAAATATAATGGTGCTGGCTGGAAATTCAAGTGAGCAAAGGGCCCCAGTGATGGCAATAATTGCTAGTATGTAAAACTGGGTGTGTATCGAGGTAATGAGATGTGGGGGTTGCTTCTTGACATGATGCTGCTATATACTGTATAATAACCAGCCCCCACTCTGCCCACATTGTAAGATCATCATTGATATCATCACTAACTCTTCTTATTCCCTTTATACCATCACTACAATCATGGCTCCTGGGTCCAGTGTGTTATTCCTGCACCGTCATCATCTACCTTTGTCCAGTTTGTAACACCATTGTCAGCTCCCTCCTGTCAAGACTGTAACAAGTCCACCATCACCAACTCCCTTTATCCAAACTGTAACGACCCCAGCATCACCATCTCCCCTTCTTCACTTTGTAACACTACCACCAACTACAGTATTCATGCTCAGTTTGTATTACCACCACCCCCGTCCAGACTGCAACATCCCTACCCTGTGTCCAATACGTAACTCCAGCACCATAAGTTGTCCAGTTTGCAACACCACTATCATCTGCTCCTCATTAACATATTTGTAACCCCACCACCAGCAGTAGCTCCTGTAATACCACCATCAGTATTACCTCCAGCACAATTATGTACACTTTGGAATATCACAGGCATTACCCCTTGAATTCAGATTCCATTATCTAGTGGCAAATACTGTATACTCTAAATGGAAACAGTCAAATTACATCCATAAGTACGAACACAATATATGCAGATATGCAATAATTGCTCGAGTTATTTTGTTTTCTCAAATAAGTCGCCATTCACTCAGTACTAGGCATCCAGTTACTGTGCCCTAAGGTGAGTCAAGTGTTTATACAGTGG
Organism: Neoceratodus forsteri; assembly: GCA_016271365.2. Lineage (NCBI taxonomy): Eukaryota > Metazoa > Chordata > Ceratodontiformes > Ceratodontidae > Neoceratodus > Neoceratodus forsteri. Next base: position 980,206,688 of record CM057459.1, read on the forward strand.
CTGCAGGCTGGCCCTTGGCTTATAATATAATTTCATAATGAACTCCAGCCTCCAATAGTTAATGGCAAATTAAGTACAAAAGCTTAAGTTTGGAAGTCTGTGGCAGCATTTCCTCCATAGTGCCAGTATAGTATCTTTTTATTTTCATGGCCTGCATTACCCTGATCTTAAACAAATGCTCTGCATGGTCCAACAGTCACCCACTTACTGTCTTTCACTGGGTGTCATGGGGGGGGCAATCATGGTCAGTGCTGCTGTTATGACTCTCATTCCTGGTCCCATTAGAGTCTGTGTTCTGAATTTTCATTTTGGAGGGCTCCTCCTCGGCCAGCAAGGTCCCTTCCTTTCTGAAACACCATCCGTGTGTCCAAAGCCCCTGTCCGAGGCTGCCTGGTGATCATGGAGGTGGGAGCCGGGTTCCTTTCACTCAAGGATTGCACCATGGAGGGTGACCCTGTGGTTGTGTCATTTGGGGCAGTGGGTGTTCTAAATGGTGGTTGACCAACTGAGATGCACTACCTCCTGTCCGTGTTGAGGGCAAAGCCACTGGTAGCATTGCACAGACAGTGAAAGCTGCCCGGAGTGTTTACGCACAGAAACTCACACCGCTGCCCCAGGCACTCATCCATGTTCATTGAGACATGCACTCCCCTGCCCCATTTCATTGGTAGCCTGAGGCACACTTATACACATATAAGTTTTCTTTTTGCAGACAGAACGAGATTGAACAGTGTGCCATTTCCTCATCTAGGTGCTGCAGCCAATGAGAGCAGACACCAAATCAGCCAATCACAGGCTGAGAGGAACAAATGGAATTGGCTAATCGTGGGTCAAGGGTAACAGAGCAATGTAGCCAATCAGGGGCCAAAGAATGCTGACCAATCAGGGAGCATGGGAGCGCTGATGCCCAGTGACCGAGTTGAAGGAATAAAACTTGTACAGTAGCAGCATGGGCCCCCCTCTCAGGTCAAACAGATCAGTTTACACTGCCACAGTCAGGCAGAATGGAGGAAACCAGGACATCTGCATGCCACCATGTATTCAGAACTGACCAGCACATGTGTGACAATAAGCTCTCAGTTATCATTTCCTGAAATGCTGTTTACAATTTTACATGTAAGCCATTGATCTTCATGTCATTTTATACAATTGTAAGGCAGAATTTCAATTTTCCTCACATTTTACAAAAGGTTCTGATCAAAATCAGAACTAATCAGAATGTATCAGGACTTTGGTCAGGATCCTGATCTTCATAATAATGGTCAGGACCTTTTTGGGTCTGCCTGACTCTACCCTGTATTCAGTACAGACACCTCCCAGAGTATTTTTTTATATCACAGGGTTGAATCTGCTGTTGTGACCGGTTTATAAGAACAAGTTTCAGTCAATCAGGATGCAGGATTCTTAGTTCTCATTTTATAACCTATGACATACCATGCCCTGGAGTGTATTATGTACTGAGACATCATAATGGGTCAAAGCCAGCTTCAACCAGTCAGGTTTCAGAAGTGTCCTTTCCTTTGTATAATACATTTTTGCGGATATGTGGGTGTTCTTTATAAATTGTAACCCTTACCGACAAGGTATAGCTAAACCCTGGCATACCTCATAACATAAGGCTTAGAGGGTCTGTCCTTTAGACCGATGACCCTGGTATCATTGATGCAAGTTTAGTTCTTCTTATGGCATGCCACAATGCATCCATTTAAAGTGATGTATTTCTAAGTACCACCTAGCGGTACATTCCCTTAGGGAATATAATGTGGTATGATGGTACTCTACTTTCGCTCCCTCCTGTGAGGAGGGTACTGTTCTTATTTGTGTGCTGAATGCATGCAGGCCGACTTAGGTTCAAACACCAACTGTATGGAAACTGGCTTAAACCTTTGTTGAAATAATATTTTCACAGTTGTTTTTTACCTTTGGTTATTTCCCTTAACATTTCAGCTACTCTACTGATCACATTAAACAAGCACAAATGAGGCACATAACATAAAGGTTGCAGTAAAAAAAAATTATTAACAGATTTGTGCACTGTCCTTTTGCTGTAAATCTCACACCACAAGGAATAATTCAACACTGGTATTTAAATTACTTTGCCGTTTTCTACTACTCACTACAACACTAACAAGCATTTGTCAATGTCGAATGTTTCCTTGCATGGTGTATGTGACAGGGTATATTGTGTTAGTTGAATCACAACTTGAGGTTAGTAATAGTTTTTGAACCGGATTAAGAAACTTAATTTGGTTTAAATGTGTCTAAGGGCCTGTCAAAAGCAATGCTTTTAAGTCAGCAAACCGGTCTGGGGTACAGTAAGTTGGAGTCACTGATATAAAGCAATAAGGGGTGGTACTTTTGAAAGGTATGAATACCCCTTGTAGTTTCTGTGTGAATTATGCATATTATTTGAAAATTGTTTTGTCTTTTCATTTAAATACCTCTTAATCTCTTTAGTTGCTTCCAGTGTAGTCCTGCCATACCCCCTGGCCCCTTCATATATTCACTGCAGCAAAATGGCACTAACTGTACAGACATTGGCTCTGTAAGTTGGGATTTCATAATGGGTGTTCTGTATCATTATTTTCTTGCTAATTGAAGAATGGTATAGCAATATCTGGTTGAAATGGAGACCCGAAATTCTAGAATTACTTAAGAACTGAAGAGGAGCAGACCTCTGGTTTTGTGGAGAACAAGATGACCGTGTGCCAGTTCGTCTCTTCACCTTGGACACTAATTGACTAAAACTCTTTATTTTGAATCGCAAAGATCCATATTGGAAAAGCAGTAGTTTGTTAGTGATCTTTCTGCTCTAATGAAAAATATGTTTTTTTCCTGCTCTTCCGCAATAATATTTAGTCAGAAACTTCAGCTAAAGTTTGACCAATGGCTGAAGTGCTCCACACTTTGGTCCCACCAGCCGTGATGACTGTTGACCCAGCAATAAAAGTTATGTTTGAAAAGATCCTGATGGAAGTCTTGGGAGTTGAATCTTTCATTCTAAACTTGGAAAGTAATGTGGAGTCTCAAGACTGTCATCCACCCCACCCCGGTAGGTAGCAGCAGCCCCACTCCTGAAACCCGTACCCCCGCACCCGACTGTAAATTAAAAGAGAAGGCAACTGCACAGCCTCCTCCCCCATGACCGCTTGCCTTCTCTGAAGCAAAGCAAAATGTTTCTTGCACATGCATGGAAATATAAAAAGAGAAGAGTTCAAATGTACAGTATTAGCTCTCAGGTAGCTGAGGTAACAGTAACTTCCCATCCATATAGGATTCATCTTGTAGAGAAAAGGAACTGTCAGCAATTTATGTGCAGTTTTCATAAACATTTGATCCTTAATTCCTGGATACTGGCTGTAGTTAGAGGCTATATATACCATTGCCAGATCCCCCACCCCCCATTTTGAAGTTAACAATGTGAATTCTTTTGAAATTTTGATATGAGAAAGGGGGTGTTTTAGAAGGATTAATGTTGCCTTTTAGTTTGCACAACCTGGCTATGGTGCAGTCTGCATAGTGACGTGGGGCCTGATTTTTCAGTCGAGTGCGACAGACGCAAGGGACTTGCATCAAGGGTGTTTGACACAAGTTGTGATTTGTGTCATAACTTGCATCAAACATGATTTTATAATTGCAGCCTAACAGAAACATAGAAACATAGAATTTGACGGCAGGTAAGGACCGCTTGGCCCACCTAGTCTGCCCATTTTCATACCTAACAGATAAGCTGCAGATCCTAATTAACCAACAGCTTACTTCCTCCTACCCCCCACTAGGACTGCTTTATGTCTGTCCCATGCATTCTTGAATTCCCCCACTGTTCTTGACTCCATGACCTCCTCAGGGAGGCTGTTCCATGCATTCACAGCCCTCTCTGAGAAAAAATACTTCCTCACATTACCTCTGAGCCATCCCCCCTCTATCTTCAAATTGTGCCCCCTTGTTCTTGCACATCTCTTTTTCTGAAAGATGCCACCCTCTTGGACTGCATCTGTTCTTGACATAGCTGTGTCAAAGCCCACTTGTGCCAGGGTTGCGTCCAACAAACCCAGTGCAGCACATCACAAGTGTCCTTGCACCATGGTGGGGATGCCTCATCCCCTTTTTGGGGATTTTGAAAAGTCCCACCATGGATGCAGGAAGGGCTGCCAGTTTGACCAGCCAGGAGGTCTAACTAGCTTATGCCAATGCGGTGAGGTGGGACTGGGGGTTGTAGGGGCACACCAGGGGCAGTACATGTTGTGTGGGGGCAAGGAGGGAGGTGGCAACTTGCCCCCAGCATGTGATGCAGTGTGTTATGTCACCAGCTTGGACTGGCACACTACTCACTGGGCACCCCTGTGCCCAGACACTACAGTGTTGTAGCCATCATGTCCCCCCATCCTTGTTGGTTTCGAGAGTCATTGGTAGTGTAGTGGCCCTCCTCCCTCAGCAATTGCCAACAGGCATTGGTCACGGTCACAAACCGCATTTCTCTATGGCTCCCCCCACCCCTCATCCCCAAACATGTCCCCACACATTATGGTACCACTTCCTGCTGGTCTGGTGGCCCCCACCCTCCACACCCTGACAGCCACTGCCCAACATCCCACCCCCCATCCCAACATGCATCCATGCATGGCACAGCCCTCCTCACACCACCATGGCCAGCACAGACCACATAAGTGAACAGTAGGCTTATGCAGTCCTTGCAATTGCAGTTTGTGGCTGGCAGTGGTGGTGTGTGGAAGGCTGTGTAAGCTGTAGCTGTGTGTCAAGGACGGGGTAAGCAGGGTGCTTAGACACTTGGCGAGAAAGCTAGGGTGGGGGGGCCACTAGACCACCAGGTTTTGGCACTTGCATTTGCTCTGGCAGGGGTGGGAAAATGGGAAGCCAGACTGAGACCTGGGTGGGTTTCTACTAGTTTGACAGGGAGCTGGAGGCATGATGCCATCTGGGTGTGCTAAGAAACAAACAACTGGGCTCTGCCTGTATCAGGGACTGGGGGGGGGTTGCCAGGTGTCTGCCGTGGTACAATATCATCCTGCACTAGAACACAGCTGCCTGACCTCTCCTGGGGCACAGCGCTATGATGGAACCCACTCAGGGCCACAGCCATGTATCAGCTATCCAGATTGTGCCCAGATGCCATGCTTGGTGCTCTTGGGCCACCTGGGTGGGCCACTTCAACCTAGTCTATGGCTGTATCATGGACTTGGAATGATGCTGTCCTTTGCGCCACTCCTTCTGGCACAGGGCCACAATTTGCAGCTATTCCAGATCATTTGCCGCAAGTGGCAAACTTTCTGGAATAGCACATTTTATGGTTGTCACACCTGCACCAGACCCAGTCCCCAGCTGTGCCACACTTTGCTTTTGGGGCAGGCACCTTCTGGAATTGGACCCTGGTGTTTGGCAAATCTCAGGACCATTGGTACTTTAATTGCTGGTACCACCTGGGCTGAAGAATAGCACTGGTGAGAGCCAGAGGCAAATCTGAAATCGAACGTAGAGTATATTTATTTAGCACTGTTCATGCACAATATGCCAACGTGCTCTTCAAGTAAATTGTTTACACAGGATAGCATAGCTGAGATGCCACATCTTGTTTTCAGTGGAGTCCTGCTTCTGCTTAGAGCAACTTGATGCCTCTCAGTAACAACCATACTTTGATTTCTATTGTCATGGTTATTAAATTATACAAAGGCAATGTTCATCTCGCGTAATCCCGCCTTTGGATCCCCCCCTTTGCTGCCAAAGAACCTTATTGTCAGTTCACTGGGTGAAACCCTGGAAGTCGTTCCTAAATTTAAATACCTTGGATTCTGGATAGACAACAAGCTCACCTTCAATGACCACATTGAGGACCTATCCAAGAGGCTCAAGCATGGCTAGGCTTCTTCTTTCGAAACAGGTCTCTCTTCCCTTTTGCGACCCGAACCAAGCTTGTACTGGCCACATTTCTTCCCCTACTTGACTACGAAGATTTCATCTGTGCCACCTCTGCAATCTCAGGCCTAAGTAAACTGGATGTTCTCTACCACTGTGCTATACAGTTCATCACCAGTGCCCCCCACAGAACCCATCACTGCGACCTGTACACAGCTGTTGGTTGGACCTCACTCACTACCAGACACCTGCTCCATGCTGGGATCTGGACCCTCAAGATACTCCTTTACAAACTACCAAGCTACATAACGTCTCTTATCTGGATCTCCCGCAGTGCCTACTCACTCAGGAAATCAAACTACATCCTGCTTGACGTCCCAAGAACTCGTACTGCCTTTGGACAACGTGCCATTTCATTCGCACTTCCTACATTCTGGAACCAACTCCAATCCATACTAAAACTAACCAGCATTGTCCCAATAAATCTCTACAAAGCCTTATCCTCATTTAAAATAAAAGACATCTGTCACTGCCACAAAACCCCCCACATCACCCTTACGTTAGATACTCATACACTGACTGCCCCTGCTCTGTCCAAAACAGGTTGGCAACTGCACAGGAAGTATAAGACTAAGTTTAACAGCTATAGATTTGATTTCCATGACCTGCTTTCACTGCTCTTCACCTCTAGATCTCCTTATCACACCTTTCTCCACTCTACTTTGCTAGCCCCTAGCCTCATCTTTTACTTTCACCATTTCTCCCTACCTTCCTTCTTAAACGCTCCCTGCTGTCTCTGCACATTAACCTTCTCCTATAATACACTTATCTTATTATGTATACAACTCTGCCCAAACATTTGCTGATACAGCATCAGACTTTACTGCCAGAACCCTGCCTTACCTGGCTGTATCACGTCATGAATTGTCATTTATGAACTTTGTATGTGCCTTTACCTCAATTGACAATGATACCTTGTATGTTATGTCCATATGTCTATGTAAATGACCCAGGACCTCCTTGTGAATGAGCTTGCTCCGTGGAGTTTTTCCTGCAATAAACTTGAACTTGAACTTGAACTTTTCTCTTCAACTTTGTCCTTATCAGCTTGTTGATTTGGAGTGTATTTGACCCTAATACTGTACACACTGTATCCCATGCCCACATTGATTCTTACAATTGGCTTTCAAAAAGATAACTTTTGAATTTCAATATTTCTGAACTGTAAATCTGTACTGACATTCTGCAATAAACATTACATGGTGCCAGCCCATTTTATTTGACAGGAATTAGTCTTGTAATTTCATTAACCTGAAAGAGACAACAGTAATCCAGTACTTCCGTGAGCATTTTAAGTTATCATGGAATGGAGTTTCTTCTCTCTGTTGTACCTGGTGAAGACACAAGTTGCACAAGGACTCTGCTCTCTTACGCATCTATAACAGAACTACTGGGTCACATTACTTAATCTCCAATTCCTAAACAAGTTGTTGAAAGAACACAGCTTGCTGAACAAATTGTCTGTGGCTGCTAAGACAGCCATCTAAATAAAATGCCTCTCCACAATATCTCCTCTCTCGCTGGTGCCTATAATACAGGTTCTATATCTCTATTCTCATCTGTAGGTTTGAGTAGACAAGAACCTTTGTGCTGTGGGGGAGCAACAGTATAGCATAGTGGTGCTATAGGGAACTATTCTGTTGAGCACTAAAGGGCAAGGACCACCATGGAATTGATAAGGGTAGAAATGAAGTCTGACTGCTGTGTACACTCACAGCTGTGGCTTACACATCCTTGGCATGCATGGTTTCCTGATGGTATATGAGGCAATGAAAATGGAAATATATACACCATGTTATTCAGACATCTGCTGATGCTGTAACTACCTCACATCAGTCCATCAAAACAATAGGGAGCTTCCATTCTACATCTATTAATTATTTTGGCAGCACTATATAAGAAGCTCTCCATCAAGCAGCTGAACAAATTGCCATGTGTGGTTGCTGAGAAAAGCATCTAAATACAATACCTCTCTACAGTCTCTCTCTCTCTGTCTCTCATGCTAATAATACAGGCACTATATAATTCTTTTCTCATCAGCAGCTCTGAGTAGGCAGGATCCTTTGTCATGTGAGGGAACAAAAGTGCAGAATGGTGGTGCTGAGGGGGACTGCATCGCCAACCACTAAAGGGCAGAGAACACCATAAAAGAAGCTCCCCAGTGAGCTGTGGGGATTTGCTGAGCAAACTGCTGTGTGTGGCTGCTGAGACAGGCATTTAAATAAAATACTTCTCTGCAATCTCTCTCTCTCTCTCTCTCTTGTACAAATGATAAAGGCACTCTAGCTCTTCTCTCATACTGTATGTACCTTTGAGTAGGCAGCAACCTTGTGCTGAGGGAGAAACAAAAATGCATGTGGTGGTGCTCGGGCTGCACTACTGACCATTAAAGGACAGGGGGCACTGTTCAATAGTGAGCTGAGGCAAGCTTGACTGAGGTGACGAGGCCAAGGCAGAGGCTACCTCAGAGTCAGCCATGGAAGAAGCCTGGGTCCAGCTACTTAGTAGATGGGAAGATTCCTGAAAGTAAACATGGAAACTCAGGAAGAGCATGATAAAGCTAAGGACTTTGTGCAATAAACAGAGTGTGAAATGTTCACTTTCATCTGTGAGACATTAGAAGGGGACTTTATTTGTTCAAAATGCATTCGGCTAAAAGATATTAAGAAAGAGCTAGAAGAACTGAAATGCAATTTTACAATGCTCAGGTACATATGTGCAGAGGAAATCTAATCTAAGCAGAAGCAGAGGAGGACAGTGATGGCTCTGAACAGAAAAATGCAATTCAGAGAGCAGGAAAAGGTAGAAAGCAAATAAGAAGGGTGGTAAATAAGCATTTAGAGCTTTAAACAGATTTGATGTGCTAACTAGCAAACATCACTCTCTAGCCCAGAAAAATACTCAGGAAGAAATTAATAAACAGCAGGGGCTCAATATTTAAAATAGCACAAAGCGGAGCACAAAACTGTGCACTGCGCCTTACAATTGCTTGGGAGCCAGAGGGTGCTATATTCAGTTGAATAGTGCATCAGCACTATTTGACTGACTATAAGACTATGTCAGTGCAGAGCTAAGGCAAGTAACACTGCCCTGACATGGATCCCAAAGTAAGTTGGCAGAGTGGATAGTGCCAGAGTGCTATCTGCAATATTCAAAGGGACCCATGCAAATGAGGCTGTTGGGCATGCAAGGTGCTAATGGGCCACTTGCATGCCCATTATAGGTTTATTTGCATGGGTAGTGAGGCATGTTAGCATGGCACTGCCCTCTTATCAGCTAAGGCACTTAGGAGAATGCCTTGTCCTCACTAAAGAAATCAGTCTTTTCTTTCATTCGCAGATGGTTTCTTAGTTAGCCTCAGTCCATGCAGCACCCGCTCCAGTGATAAATATGCTTAAGTGAAGCTTGCTCCCAGTAGTTGCAACACACCTTCAGATGCACTTGTTCAAACTGTGAAAAGGCATTTCTGACATTGATGGCTTCTCCTACCACTTCTGGTATGTGTGCCATTTCTAATGGAGCCTGTGTAGATAGAGTCGGCATTCTCAGTGGGGCGTAATATCAAGTCACTCAAACATTTTGTAGCATCCCTGCTAATACTTGCAGCTGCTTCATCCCCAGCAGACATTTCTCAATTGGTGAGTGGGAGTACAATTCCTTGGTCTTGTGGAAACGAAGTACTGACTAAATAAACAATCTCAGACAGGTGCAGTTGAAAGGTGGCACCCGGGAAGTAGCTGGTGCGGACACTGAACACCAGCTACTTCATGCAAAGTCCACTGCACCCAGCCTAAGGACTTATGTATGTTGCTACACGTGGACAAGGCATATACATTAAAGTGCTATTGTTGTTTTATTAAAGTGATTGTGTCATTTTTCCCCATTCTTTCTTCTAGGTGTTTGACTGAATATGAACTCAATGGTGCATTAATTTCCTGTTTTTACCCTGTTTTAACCAAGTTTACATAATACTAACACAAACGCACATATGCACATTTATTTATTTAAACTTTGGTAACCAGGAAAGGCACACTGAGCCAAGGCTCATTTCCATGTGTGGCCCGGGGAACAGGGTATTTTAAAACATATACAAAAACAGTGACGATGGAAATAAAAATACAATGTAAAACAGCCAGATACAGAGCTCAGCAGTGAGGATATACAAGCACATATTTTAGAAATAAAGCACAGTGCAATACAACCAGATTCATGTCTCGACAGTACAGTTTTAAAAACACATTTGGATAAGTTACTATTAGTATAAGATTAAAATAGAAAGGTGGAGCATATAGAAATCAGAGTTAAGCTAGTGGAGAAAGATTAAGAGCAGTGGCAAGGAGCAATCGAAGCACATCTGAGCAGGCATTTGAATGCTGGGGGTGAGGTGGCTTGACAGAAGGAAGGTTATAGTTGGTTCCAGAGGGAAGGTAGATAGAAGGAATGCACACCATTTAATAGTGCCAGCCAGGAAATGGATCATGTTAGTAATGGTGTGCCCCAAAAGGGGCTGGATAATAGCGTGCTTCTGTGTGATTTTTTGTGGGACCAGTGGCAGTGGCAATCCAGTATGGGATAAGGGGCAATAAAGAGTACTGAAGGCAGAGTGTGCAACAGTGGGCAGCTGAGCAGGCAGGCTGGCTGGTTGCGGTGGGGGGGGATGCATTTCATGATTACATTTTTGGAACAAAGAAGGCTGGCTACAACAGAAGTGGATTACCACCTAAGAAAACAAACTGTGCCATTGTACCATACCCACAGGTTTCAATACATATCGGGACTAGCTACTAGACCACCTAGATATTGAAACATTTTACAGTACTGTACTGAGGTTTGGAAAGCCATTTTGATCAAAATATGATTTCTGCAGTATTAGGTTAACAAAATGAATAAAATCATAGTCTAACATGTACTGGTTAAAATAATACACATTAAGTCATGGTTTTGATCGTCTGTAAAATAATGCAAAACTAATATAAAAGAAGAGAACTGATTAGCACATAGAGAGCTAAAATAGTCCTCTGTCACTCACTCTGATGACATCATTATGTTGCACGTCTGGCAGCCATTTCAGAGAGTAGACAGAGCAGGTTTTTTGAAATTGGAAGCCTGGCATTTACATTTTTTTAATGCTATGAAACTGCATTTCTATTAATTTTATAAATGCAGTTTATCATCAATATAAACAGTAGCCTTCTCTCTTTACCTAACTATAAAGTCAGATTTTCTAACAGGGTCTTCTGAAAATAGGTTGTTTTTATTTGTCCTTTCATTCAGCATACACTCATGCCTGGACTGGCTTATTACACTTATAAAATCGAACTATGTTGCTAAAATAAAGACAGAAATATTTTATTTATTTATTTATTTATTGAATTTTGATGACCGGGTAGGCCCACTGGGCCCCGGAGGTCCCTTTTTCAGGGGCGACCTGGGAGTTACAGGACAAGTAGGATATACAAATAGTACAGATGTAGGTTATAACATATACAGGTGACTTATAGCAATAACATGTTACATAACAGGTTACAGTGATTAGCAAAAGTCAGCAATGGAGGAGAGCCAGAGTAACACCTGGGTTGCAATTGCCCGAGTAGAGTATGTTAGGAGGAGAGCCAGTAGAGAAGGATTAGGGCTCCCAGCTTTAGAAGGTTGAGGGTAGGCGTTCGGGTAGGAAGGTAAAGTGTAAGTGTCAGACTGCTGAAAACCTGAAAGTAATTCCTGCTGTTAGTGGTCATTACATTTTCTTTTTTTTTTCCCCTTCATAGTTTCTCCCCGGGGCTGCGGTCAGTGTTGACATCCTGACTGCCCCCCTAGCACTGACACCCGACATCAGGCCATTCTCCTCATTACCCCCATGGATTACCCCCCATGGCAGGGTGGTGAGGATCTACAAGCTCAACCCACCAGAGCAGGATCTGGATGAGGAGGCGCCATTCGGGTCAGGCAGCGGGGATCAGAAGCTAGCTCATGCTACCTGACCGAAGCCCAATTTTTGATTTTTTCCTCCTTGCAGAGTACCGGTGTGCAATGATGTCCAGGCACATAGCTGATGTCTGCCATACTCTGCTCCCCCTTGCTGCACCGCTCTAGTAGCGCCCCCCCCGGTCATCACCAGGGGCTGCTACAGAGCGATGGGACCCTGGATCCCTCCCCAGGATAGGAGAACAGTCCTCCGCATGCTCCACCCTATCCCTTCCCTGCTGACCCCTAGTGGTCCGGACTCGTGTCTGAACACGGGTCGCCAGCATGGCGCGAGGTGTGGTGTCCAGCTCCTCAACCCTCAGTGCCACCAGCCCAGCAGTCATTACATTTTCAAACTATTTATTTTGTTTTCATTAAGTAGGTAATTGCACTGAGCAAATAAATGACTATTTTCAGGCAAGAACCTGAAGGTTATAACAGATTAATGTCAACAGTGAACAAGTACAATACAAAATACATATAAACACAGAAAAGAATAAGCAGAATATAAATACGGAGTACGTATCATTATAGTTCATGGTAAACATATGAACAGAATGCATGACGATAATGCCTTATCTAGCATGGCACTAACATATCAACCCTATGCAGTGCAGACAAGTGGCATAAGTTGGGGGGGAGCATATAGTAAATTAGTCTTGAAATTACATGCAACCAGAATCTAACATAATTAGCTGGGCACAGAAACATACTGATGACATGAGAAGATGGCTTGGTATCTCTGTTTGAAGGTGGACACAGTCTGACACTGACAGAGATTTTAGCCTCTATGGGATTCCATAAACGTGGAGCAATAATGGAGAAGGCACTTTCCCTCAGTCTCTTTCTAGTTCTAAGTATGAATAACAGGTCTAGATTAGAGGATCTTAGTGAATAGGCACCACTTGGGGACCGGAGAAATCTTGTAAGAGATGATGGGGACTGATTGTGCAATGCGTTAAAACACGCAGAGTCAAGGGTGGAAATGCAAAATGGATTACAAAGAAACTGGTCAACCTCATAAAACTTTGTGAAAATCCCTGGGCTGCAAATAATCAGCACCCACATTACAAAACTGGTGCACATACAGAAATCTAAGGAAAACTGGTAAAAGGGAAATCAAGTCCTTGAAAGCTACAGACTTTCAACAATAGCAAATAAGTAACCAAGGGAACCCTCGTAGGTTCTGGTCAGTAATAAACTCAGTGATTAAACCAGTTGTTAAAAATAGTTCCATTGCCCTGCACACTGATTCTGGTCTACAGTCTGACCCAATAACCATGACAAACATACTCAATGACAGGTTTGCAAATCTTGACACATATCTATCCCAGCTCCCCTCTCTTCCACTAGATCCTGACTCTCCCTGTAAGATGGTAACTTGCCTACCTTTTTACCTCAAAAGTACATCCCAAAATTAAATAAATCGACATCTGATGGCACTACCAAACACAGGCAGTTCAGGTAGTGATGGGCTCTCCCCTAAATTTCTAAGACTGGCTGCAACCTCTACTGCCAAGACACTCTCTTTTGTTATTAACCCATCCATGACTATATACATGGTCCCATCAATATAGAAGGAGGCTAGGATTGTCCTTATTTTTAAGTCAGAAGATTCCCACCTCTCTGAGAACTATAGACCTGTGTCTCTATTATCTCTCATGAGTGACATCCTTGAAAAACCTGTTCATAGACAGCTCACTGCACACCTGGAAGAGTATAACCTGCTCTCCTTTGACCAGCACAGTTTCAGAAGTGGTTTTAGCACTACTACAGCTCTAGCTAAATTCACAGACCATGTGCTGTGTGAAACAGATAACAGCAAACTAACAGGAGTCATATTCCTTGATCAATCAAAAGCCTTTGACTTGGTGGCTCAAACTCTCTCAATATTCAGTCTCCAGATGGATCCATGCTAGAACAAGTAGAAGAATTTAAATATCTGGGAGTGACTCTTGACCCCCTCATTAACCTTCTCAACCCACCTTGCTTTCACAGTTAAAAAGTCAACCAGCATCTAGAGGCATGCTACCAACTTAAACACCTCCTCTCTCAAGAAGCTAGACGAGGTGTGGGTAGAAGAAACATCCTTCCAATTCTGGACTACTGCTTCCCTGTAACATCCCTAACATCTCCTAGACTCCTAAACTGGATGAATACCGCTTATAATAATATTTGCAGATTTGTTGCACAAATCTCTTTCTGCACACACCATTGCCGGTTATACCAGACCATTGACTGGCTCTCCCCTCAAGATTGTAGAAACCTGCTGTTGGGCTCCTTCACTTGCAAGACTCTGCATGCTGGGACTACATCTCCACTACTATGTATGCTAAACCTAAAAGTAAACAGTCATCCACTATGCTCCACTACCACCTGCTTGCTTGATACTCCTAGAGTTTTCGATGACATAGGTAGGAGAGACTTATCCTATGCAGCACCAAAGCTCAGAACTCCCTAACAGGCAATCTCCGACTCCATTCTCTCACCTCTCTGCCTAGATTTAAAAAGCACTTCCAAGAGACACTATCATCAAAGGCACTCTGTAAATGTCTAGCGTAGGCTCCCCATTTCATTGCTTAATTACTCTTGTCTCATACGTGTCACAGGTCCAGGGCAAAAAAACTGAAATGTACTTACTGCTTGTTTGTATTTGTTTTTCACACTAGTCTGCTTTTTTTTTTGCTACCCCATTGTTTTATTTCATGCATATAAAGTTCACAAGACCAATACTATGTTTCACTTATGTCAATGTAATCTCATGCACTATGTGCCATCTGTATGGCCCAGTCCGTGCCTGAAAATGGTCCCTGGAATCTGTGTACTTACCCAGTTATCAAATAAATAAATACAAATAAAATAATAAAATGTTAAAAATGTCACTACCTAATATTAGATCAAGCATAGCTGCAGTAATCTGCTGTCAAGTGCCAGATCCCTGAGGAAGAATGGCAGGCCTGCTGCAAAGGCAGTGCATGTCCCAGTTAGCTGCACACAAAGTAGGCTGATACAGAGTAAGATCTTGCACTGGTAGTACAGAACACCAGGAGTCCTGTATTCTGCTCATCTATTACCAGCTAATACATGCTGGAGATGTATGAAGCCTAATGGTGACCTGTTTCACATACTTTCCTATGGTCTTGTCCTAAGATTATATGCTATTGGTAACAGATACAAACCATGTTACAACAGGTGATGTACTGTATGCTCAATTACCACTAGTTCCTTTGCTTTTTGTACAAGATTCCAAGGTAGTAGCTCCTTATCTCAATAAAAGTCAGTGTGATTTCGTTATTTTGGCTACTATAGAAGCCAAGAGATTTCTTGTGTGCAGGTGGAGATCCAACTCATTCCCACTAAAAATGAATTCTTAGACTGTATGACACAACTAGCACATTGTGAGAGAATGTCACCCGTATTCACTAACACTAAACTGAAATGTAACAAAATATGAGCCCCCTTCCAACACTTTTTGCAAGTAACCAACCCATCCCAACATACACCAAACCAGACAATGCCACCTGATCCCAAGACAGGCATTGGATAAAAGGATGTAGCACAGGGGAGTTAACCTTATTATTTTGTAGAGGGACACTGCACCCCCACTCTTCCTCCTTTCTCCCCCTCCCCCCGGGACCTCTAACAGTTTAAGCTGTAACAACCAGATGGGTTCCAAGCAGAACCCAAATCAGATGTAATATGACCCATATAATCTGTTTGCACTAATTTGTATATATTTCTTTCAGGCTTTGAAACAAATATGTTATACTTTTTCTATCTCCATACATATCATGTAGGGTCTTGCTATCCTGGATGCTAATTATTAGGTAAAGTGTAGTAACTAAAGCAGAAAGCTGAATAAATGTAGTGTAAAGGCCACCCATCCGTACTGGCTTAGTGCATGTATCTAAACTACTTATTAGCTAATTACAATGGACTTATCTGACTAATAAATCATATATGCATATCTGAACCGCAAAAGCACCTGTAAACATCATAATACTTATGTGCTGTATGGACAACTGTTTTTCTGTAATACTGGCTGGCTGTTCCTTTTCCTTTGTTTTGTTTTTTTAATCAATAAAAATGTTTAACTACAAAAGCAAGGCAGCAGTGGGAAGTCATCCCAGTTTAGAGTATAATGTACAATAATGGACATGATGGTTCAATAACAAGGCAAAACAACAGATGTTGCTATACATTCAACCCACTTTTGCAAGGTAGATTTGGCTGAATCCTAGAATATAGACACCCCATAGGTAAGTTTAGGGAATAGGACTCCTCTGGCTATGGCTAAGCAGGCAGAAGGGGTGAGATTATGCTTGACCAGTTACAGCAGCCCTAATTTGGTGTTAACTAATTTACAGTTGCCCATAATGTGCAGGGAAAAATCCAAGTATGGGTCTAGTGTCACACCTAGGTACTTGAATGAGGACGCTGATGTAAGACGAGTTCCATGACAGCACACAACAGTTGAGGGAGTATTACAGCTTTTGAGTTTGGATGCTGAGCCAAACAACATTGCCTAGGGTTTTATTGTATTTTAAAGCATTTTGTTTGCTAGGAGCCATTGTTGAACTCCATGTAGGTCATTGGACAGCCTTTTATTGACATCTGTCATGCAGCAAGAGTTGAGATACAGCACCAGATTATCTGCATACATGATCGGGGTGCTGTGGGCTAGTTCCTGGTGTATATTGTGTATGTGAAGAGAACAAAGGAGAGTCCCATGGATGAATCCTTGTGGCACTCCTACTAGGGTAGGTGCAGGTCCAGAGAAAAAGGTTGCAATCCTCACACATTGACATTTACCATCCAGGTAATTCCTGAACCAAGGTAGGGCAGAAGGACACAGCGGATAGTGATCAACTAAATTGAAGGCCTTTGTGAGGTTGATGAAAACAGCCCCAGTAAAGCACCCCTATCATACAAACATATGAACATACGAAGAAGCCAGCAGAAGAAGGCCATTTGGTCTATCATGTCTGCTTGTATTGCAGGGTTCACAGCTTGAGCTAATGTCCCTGCGCTCACTCCCCACTCCTCCCATCCTCCCTATCCATGATCCTTACCTTCCTCCTATGCTTATCCCAGCCTCTCTTAAACCTGCCCACTGTCTTCAATGAGATGACCTCTTCTGACAGTGCATTCCAAGTGTCCACCACCCTTCTTTGATGGAGTGCTTCCTTACCTCCCTCCTAAACCTCCCACCCTCCAGCTAAAGAATGTGCCCCCTCATGTTATGGTTGCCAGTCAGCTTAAATAGATTCTCCTTATCAACCTTATTCCTTTCAAGTACTTGAAAGTCCCAATCATGTCTCTCTCTCTCTCTCTCTCTCTCTCTCTCTCTCTCTCCTGTCTTCCAGGGAGTACATGTTCAGTCCCCTCAACTTCTCCTTGTATGTCTTACCGTGCTGACCTGCTGTCATCTGTGTAGCTATCATCTGGACCTTCTCCAGCAAGTTAATGTCCTTTTTGAGGTGTTGGCACCAGTACTGAACTCCGTACTCTAGATGTGGCCTTTCCAGTGACCTGCACAATGGCAGTATAACCTTCTCTCTCCTACTACAGATCCCCCTAGATATGCATCCCGGCATCTTGTTTGCTTTGTTACTGCTTTCTTGCACTGCATGGAGTGCTTCAGGTCCTTCATAGAACCAGGCTGTGCCAGAGACATTAGGTTATACTTGGCTAGGTCCTTGTGTAATTGAAAAGATGAGACAGAAGTTAGATGTCTACATCAGATGTTTCAACTGACTGTGGGGGAAACTGGATCTAGGGGAACCACTGTGGCAGGTGAAAGGAAGGAGATCATTGCTAGTACTCCTCCGCATCTGAGGGCTTGTTGCAACACACCAGGTACAAGGAGAGCTATGGCCCCCACTGAACTAGATGCGGGGATGTTAGAGAGGGGGAACAAAAAGTATGCGATCACCAGGAAACACATGAGGAAAAAATGACAAGGAAAGCACAAGGGTAGTAGCAAAGCAGGATCAGATGTCAGAAGGAAGGGGGTATGTCTTAACACAAGGATCGTAGGTAACAAAATCAGTGAACTCCAGGTGCTAATCAAAAACAATGAGGTAGACCTTGTGGCCATCATAGAAATGTATGTTTCAGTAAATAATGACTGGAAAGTGCCATTCCACAGGTACTCATTGTTCAAGAGGGATAACTGAACAGGTAGAGGGTGGATGTACCAATTTTTGCAAGGATGGCATCAAGATGGTGGAAGATGGGTGTATCATGGATAGTAAGGGGTAGACAAGGTCACTGTGGGTGTAATTCACAGCAGCCTCAGGAAAGAAACTGTCCTTGGGGTGATCTTTTGACCACCAGGGCAAAGGGAAGAGAGAGAGAGAGACAGAGAGCTCAGGGAAGGCCCTGAAAGAAGAGTGGCAAAAGGGGAAGTAGTGTTGGTGGGTAATTTGAACCTACCAGACATCAATTAGGATGTTCCACTGGCCAGGAGCACCAGAAGGGAGGTTTTGCCAGATGCCTTCCAGGATTATCTACTGGTACAGTTAGTTAAGGAACCCACCAAGCAGACTACAATTCTAGATGTGGTGCTCATCAGCTCGGATGCAATAGGAACTGTGAGAGTAGGGGAGCCACTGGGGAACAGTGACCATAACTCAATTTAATTCAAGTTGGCCCTTGAGTAAAAAAAACCAAAAACAATTGAGAGCTGAAGTCCTTCATTTTAGAAGGACAGACTTCAATAGAATGAGGGAGCTGGTCAGGGAAAAGTTACTAGAGATGGACAACATATATGGGGTAGAGGAGAGATGGGGACAATTAAGGGGGGCATTCTTGTGGCATCTAGCTTATTCATGAAACTGGTAACCAAAAAGAACAGGTTCAAGAGACCATTATGGTCCTCAGCAAGGACCAGGGACGGGGTGATGGTCAAGAAAAAGGTCTTCTACATGTATAAAGAAAAGCAGATAAAGGAAGAATGTAGGGAATATTTACTGAAAATAGGGATGCAAAGAAAGTGGTTAGCAAAACAAAAGCAGACACACAGCTGCATATTGCAGAGGGGTGCAAGAGTGGCAAAAAACAGTTCTTCCTATATATTAGGAAGCAAAGGAAGAAAGGAAGGGGGAATCTTAAGGCTAGTTGAGGGCGCAGGGTGTTAGTGAAAGACGGGAAAAAGATCTCCATCCTCAGTGATAACTTTCACTCAGTTTTCACTAGGGAGGATAATGGGCTCTTGCCACAGAGTGGCATCAATGCCACCACTAAGGGGTTCCAGGAGATGAGACAGCTGTCATTTACAAGTAAAAGGGTCCAGACATGCCTGGCAGTCCTAAAGATATATAAAGTCCTGGAGGTTACTCAGGGAACTGGCAACAGAATTGGATAAACCCCTGGTAGGTTTATTTAACAGCTCACTGGAGATGGGGTGGTTCCAAATGATTGGAAAGTGGCAAACATGATTCCATGCCATAAAGGGGCAGCAAGGAACAAACAGAGATCTATAGACCTGTCAGTCCTACCTCTATTGTAGGAAAATTGATGGAATCACTGGTCAAAGAGGACCTTGTGAACTTCTTGGAGAGTAACAGCCTCCAGAATAGTAAACAGCATGGATTCATGGCAGCATGGTCTTGTTAGACTAACTTAGGTTTCTTTGACTGCATGATGAGGGAAATAGATAGGGGCCACACTGTGGATCTGCTCCACTTTGACTTCAGTGCATCACAGACACTTGTTGAAGAAGATGGAGAATCTGGGTGCAGCTAAGGTCATAGTAAACTGGGTAACTGGCCAAAGGGAAAGCATCAGAGGGTTGTGGTCATTGGGGTCAAATCAGAAGAGTGGGAGGTCTCAAGTGGAGTACTACAAGAACCTGCCCAGGGTTCAGTCCTCTTCAATATGTTCATCAAAATTGGTGAAAGAATCCATGGCAGGTTGTGTCTCTTTTACACTAAGCTCTGTGGGAGGGTGGATAGTGACAAGGGAATCAGAGAAATGCATGGGAACTTAAAAAGGCTAGAGGGTGGTCAAGGTTTGGTAGTTGAACTTCAATGCCAAGAAGTGCAAGATAATGCGCCTAGAGAACAGGAATCTCAGGTCAGACTACTGAATGAGCGGGGTTGGACTTAGCACAGTGGTTGAGGAATGATACCTTGAAGTTGTCAGTGCAACAAGGCATAGAACAAAGCAAGTATGATGGGTTGCATCAAGAGGAGGTATTGATAACAGAAGGGAAGCGTTAATAGCTCTAGATCCTTAGTGAGACCACACATGGAGTACTGCACTCAGTTCTGGAGTTTGTATCGCAGAAAAGATAGGGATAGGCAGGAAACTGTGCAGTACCGACTGATGAAAATGATTCAGAGCCAACGGGGCAGGTCATGTAAGGAGTTTCTCAAGACACTGAACATGTATTTGTTGGAGACCAGAAGGGAGAAGAGAGATATGATAAAGTACTGGAAAACAGACTCTGCACTCTAGTGGGAATGGCTTGGTCTGTGAAAAACTATGCCTCCATGCCACTACCAACTCGGTGTGGTTGTGGGTTGGTAATCCATGTTTAAATACCCAAATCCACCAACAGTGCTGTAATCACACTCATTAGAAACTCCAAAAACATCTGAATTCATACAATTTAAAGACACAGTGCTCAATTCCCTTATAAAAAAACACCATTAAGTTAAAAGCCATATGATAGAAAAATTTACTGCTGCTAAGAAACTAGCATTTGAAATTGAACATTTAAGTTAATTACAGTACTGTTTTCAACATTTAAGCCTTTAATAAATAAATGGAAAAGGTGGGATTCAAACCTGGGTTCAAGTCAAACATATTTATTTACCTGGCTCCACTGCATAATAATTTCCTTCATTATAATAATAAATATTCATACCAAACAGGCAAAACATTTTTATTTAAGCTATTTTATTATTTCTTAATAAAATATGCAAACGGACACCACAAACGATTAAACCCAGGTCCTTTTGGATTGTGGGAAAATGGACTATTTCATACCTAAAACAACATGTTGAAAAAATAATACCATTTTTATTCTAGGGGCCCTAATTATATTTTACTGCTTCAAGGACATTAATTAAAAAAAAATCACCAATGTGCGCTAACTCCAGTCTACGAAAACAAGATATTAACACAGTTTCCAACATTAGATACCACAACAAAATTATCTCTGATTCAAAAATGACCTAGGTATTGTACTTGTCACATCATTTTCCTTATCTGATTCCAAATTAATTTAACCTCGAACAGCAATCATCATAAATTTTAAACCCTTGAATCTCCAGTACTTAAAGTAAACTGGGATCACTTACTTATCAAATAAAGAGTATTACTGGGTGCTGAGCATATCAAATATAGGAACCATTACAAGTTAAAGTGCCTGTAGATACCCTTGTTTAGGAACTAACAAAATGACTACCCCAACCTAATAGAGTACCAGCATACCATATAAAAATCTAGACTAACAAGTGCTTGATAGTTTAGTAGTACTAATAAGCAAAATATTTATGTCCCTGTCCATTCTTTTAAAAGGGGGTTGAGGTCCCATTCATCACTGAGACCAAAAGGTTTTAATGTATTCATCATGCAAATCCACCAGTTCTCTTTCTGTAATAATCTGTTTGTTCTATCATCACCTTTACTTAAGGTGAGTGGGGGGACCCACTCAATTCCAGAAAAAATGTATATTCTGTGAGTCTGAATTATGAATTTCTTTGAAATGTGCACCAACAGAACTATTGTTATCAGGTCTGAGTATACCTCTTACATGTTCTTGTACTCTGACTTTTAAGGCATGACTTGTCATGCCTATATGTGCCAAAGTATAACTGCACCACAACATACAAATGACAAATATTGCAGTACAATTAATGAACTGTTTGATCTTATTTCTCTTGAGATTCTCTTTCAGTTCAGTAGTCTGACCCATCTTATAGTACTTTCAGACATTGCACCTGCAACATTTAAACATTCCCTTTGGTCTTGTTTGCCACCACTGTTTCTCTCTTGTATCTTTAGCAGGCCTGTATTGGCCATAGACTAAGATATATTTTAGGCTGTGTCCTTTCCCCAAATGTGATTCTAGGGATTTCTCTTTTCCGTATCCCCTTTAGGATGGACAAATGCTTTTGCTCTACTGCTCCAGTCTTTCCTGCTCATGGAGATAATCTAGGATAAATCAGAAACTCGGTCTCCTCTACTGCTTCTACCCATTCCTTACGCCCTCCTCACGTCTGGCCATTGCCTCCTCTTCCACCCTCCTTTCTCTCATCCTGTATGGTGCACCCATTCTCCATTCAGCAGAAATCTCCACACTCACTCCCCTAAAACAAGTCTGCCATAGTTGGTCGCTTTGCACTTGGCTCTAACTCAAGGGAGCACCACTGCACTGTTCTTGCCTCACTAGGGTAGGCTTCATTAGAGTCCAGATTACATTACCCCACCCTCTGTCTGCTTTATAGATTTGTTCACCTGTATAACCCTCCTTGTCTCCAAAGCATTATTAAGAGAAAAACTGCTGTTAGATCCCTTTGGTCATCTGGCCTCCCTCTACTGACCACGTCCAATCCTCATCTAGCTGTTGGAAGGCAAGCATTTTCTTACTCTGGACCATTCCTCTGGAACTCTCTCCAACATGAGATTCTTACCCACTCCTCAATATCTCAGTTTAAATGCTCTCTCATGTCCTACCAAACTCCCCTCTCTCTCCTGTCATTGTGCGTAGCCCCAACTCGTGCCCTTACTAGTATCCCACTCAGCTGTCCGACCACAGCTCCTCTAGCTAACCCCCACCTTCTCTACTCTACTCTCCTTTACCTCTAGCTAATCCCCTGCCACCTTTTACTCTCCTTCACCTCGATGTGGACATGCTTCTCATTGCACTGTTTACTGCTGTCTGAATCTCTATGTTTGGTATCCATATGCTTGGTATGTTAGGATCATATCATGCTTTATTTGTCTTGTACTGGTATGCTGTAATCTCAACATTTGATTATCAACTAATGTATATTTAATCTACGTACTTATTCCTTTGTTAAATATTCCCTGTAATTCGCTGTACATTATCCTTGTACACTACTATGTACAACTGTTACTGATAGCATAATTTCTCTTCCAACTTGTACCCTCCCCCTGGTCACCCCTGAAAAAGGGACTCTTAGTCTCAGCGGGCTTACCCGGTTAACAAATTTCAAAGAAATATATAAATAATGTTACAGGTTCCTTGGTATTACGCCCTCTGTTTTTAGGTTTCAACAATTCATTTATTTTTTCTTTATTTTTCCTATAGAGCTTTTTGCTCCCTGTTGCCAACTCCTGCCTGCTTCAGCAATTGGCAAACACAGCATTTTTACTGGTTTTTCTCCCTCCTATGCCCAGACCACAGAACATGGTCATGCATGCCCATAGAGGTAAGCATGCACCCCGTGGTTCAAGTGACAGCCCTTCCCTCCCCCCACCCAGCCTAACACCAAGTCTCCCACTGGGCTTGGTGTTACCACCAAACTTCCACTAGGTGGCTGCCAGGAGCCTGGGAGACTCCAGATCCCTCCCCAGGAGAGGAGAACTGCCTGTCAGCAGCTCAATCCTTGTCCACATCCTCCCCCCCAGCTGACCCATGGCAACTCGAACTCACTCCCAAACCCCAGTTGCCGGTGTGATGCAAGGTGTGGCACCCAGTGCTTCAACCCTCAGTGCCACCGGACTGGCTACAATTAATTTCTATCTAAATTCCTAACCCTCTCTTTTGCTTCTTTTAAGAAATTCACATCCTATCCTCCCTGCAGTAACCGTAAGACAAAAGCTTCTGATTCCATTTCAAAGTCCAATACCTCATTCAAGTTTCTTCTAATTCTTAAAAATTGACCATATGGAATGGAACTAAGTAAGGACCTTGGGTATGCACTATTGGCTGTAAGAACTGAATTAGTTGCAATGGCTTTTCTATAACATTTAGATTTTACTTTCCAAAATTGTCCTCACTGCAAAGTCGTATCCAAAAAATTAAGCTGCTGAAAGTCTGTTTTACCTGTAAACTTTAGACTCAATTCACTTACATGTAACCACTGAAGGATGTTTCTGTCTTTCTGTTCAGAATCCCTCCACAACCACACCACATTGTTCAATAAAGTGGTACCACTTAACGATGTTGTGAGCATGTGGATTTGCATTTTCATTGACCACTGTTCCAGTGTCCCAAGGGTCGAAAAATAAATTTACCAATGTAGGGGCCATTGAGGCCCCCATTGCTGTCCCACACAACTGCAAATAAAATGTAACATTAAATTCAAGATATTTTCTAGCCACTACAAAATGTAAAGTTTTCAATAAAAACTGAATTGGGAATTCTTTTACCTTTGACTGTATCTTAAAACAATGCTCACTAGCTCTAATCCCATTCATATGTTTAATAGAAGTATACAGTATTCTACGTCTGTTCTAAGCCAAATGTAATCCTCCCTCCACTCAGTCTTTACATTTATTCAGGACATCCATGCTGTCCCTGAGGTGGGATCCCAGATCACCAATACATTCTTTCAGAAAAAAATGTATAAATTTAGTAAGGTGTTCTGTCAGGGATCTCACCCCAGAGACAATGGGCCTTCCATGAGGATCTGATGCATTCTTATGTATTTTTGGAATAGTGTAGACCGTGAGGATAATGGGGTTAACATGCATGAAAAAATCAAACTCCTCTTCCGTGATCGATCCCTCTGTCAAAGCTGCCTCTAAAAGTTCTAATTATTCCAATTTGAACTTGAAAGCTGAATCAAAATTCGGTACCCTGTAATCCTGTATATTTTATAGCAAATTTGTAACACATTTCTCATATGCTCTTTCCTCATTAATACCAAGTAACCCCTTGATCAGCTTGTCTGATGATTACATTTTCCATATTCATTAATTCTGTTAAAGCTGCATTCTCCTCCCAGACATATTTTTTCTAACAGCAGTATTCTCCTGCAGCAGTGATTTTACTTCCTGCAAAACTATGTTCTCAAAAGCTTTAACATTCACATTAAAAGTGATAAATCTACATCAATTACTGCTCCCTTAGGGGTTACAATAACCCAAAAAGCTTAAGTTTTATTTTTTTTGGCTGTTTGGCATGAGTATTTATTATTATAATGAAGGAAATTATTATGCAGTGGAGCCAAGTAAATAACTATGTTTGACTTAGACCCAGGTTCAAATCCCACCTTTGTCCATTTATTTATTAAAGACTTAAATGTTGAAAACGGTAACTAACTTAAATGTTAAATGTCAAATGTTAGTTTCTTAGTGGCTAACTCCACATTATGGGCCAGATATTCAGAAATGCACCAAAGGCCGGTGCAAGTCTGGTGCAGTGCAAATCTGATGGGCCATGGCACATACTCAGAGGTTGCACATGCTGAAATGCACCAGTGCAACATGGTTGAATATGGCAGAGATGCACTATGGTGCAACCAGACTTGCACCATGGTACAACCAGATCTGCACTATGGTGCAACCAGACATGTGCCATGGTGCACAAAGAGAAGCCACAGGCAATGGTTGGAGCACAGCAGCAGAGTAAAAGAGGGGGCCATGGCACAGGAACAGACCCAGGGACAGTGCCAGGGAAGCACAGTGGCAGGCCACAGGTAGCCACCACCAGCAGGGCACACACAGGCACCCAGACACCCCCACCCTGGAACATAACAGTGGCACAGAAAGCAGGCAACAGGTGGCACCAATGGCCAATGGAAGGCCACCAATGGAGACTCCCCCCCGGCTGCATGCTGTGCCCTCACCCTCCCGGACCCCAGCAAGCCACATCCAGGACCTTGCTGCCAAGCACACACATGCCATACACCCCTGACAGCTGCCTAATGGGCACCCCAAGGCACAGCCACTGACAAAGGGGCAGGACACCACCACTGTGGGACACACCACAGCACACAGCAGAGCACCGCAGATGCACGACCCACACACCAACACATGCACACCACACAGACAGACACCACACCATTGCAGCATGGCTCCTCACACCAGCTGCAAAGCAGACACTGACACATGCAGGTAAGTCAAAATAATTGCATTGTAGAAAACTATATACAACAGCAGGGGGTGGGAAAGGACAGGAAAGCAAGGGAAGGGGACAGGGAACAGGGACTGCACAGTGGGAAGGGGGATGGATGGGGAGAGACAGCAGGGGAAACAGGGAAAACCTGGGGCTGGAACTAAGGGCAGCCATGCCCTGCCACTGCCTGGCACCTCCTTCGCTGCTGTTCAGCCAGCAAGAACCGGTGCACCTGCTAGACTGCCTCCATGGTGGTGGAAGTTATGAGGACTATCTGGTGCAGAAGCCTACAGTACACAGACAGCCTCATCCTCCACCAGATACCTATGACAAGGGACAGGACAGGTGATCAGTACAAGGTCCCAAGGTACCATGCCCACCCACTGTACGCAATGGGCAGTGGGAACACACACCCCTGGAGTGGTGCCCTGGCCACCCACAGGGGAGTGGGCCAATGCCTGCCAGCAACCCAGCATGCCATGACAGTGCACAGAGGTGGACACCACTGCCCAATGGCCACCAAACTTTGCAGCAACAGTCACATGGCACAGGGTACCAGCAGCACCACAGCAACACCAGTGGCAGCCGGGCACACACCCACCCCACCAACAGCTGGTACACGTGTTTAATTGCCACCCCACAGTAGCATGCACCATGCACAGTGTGACACACACAGCTGCCATGGCACATGGCACTGGTGGCCATGGCCACACCCCACTGCCCCACCAACCACCCTGTACTGTGCACAGGACCAAAACATTGCCTACCTGCCCACTGTGGCCCCATTGGTGCCTGTCCTGCTGCTGCACCACCACTGGGTCCTGCTGTAGCCTGCTGGCCTGTGTACAGCCTGGACAGCCACCAGAGGGGGGGGGCTGCTAATGTGCCACAGCTCATGGCACAGATGGAGTTGGTGGCAGCCCTGTGGAGGGTGTGCTGGGTGGAGGTTTTCAGATGAGTGGAAGCCCATCACTGCATGGTATGTATGTTGGGCATGCACAGCAAGCAGTGGCTGGGGGGGAGGATGAGGGGGAGTTGTGGCGGGATGGGGGCCTTGCATCATTGACACATCTGTTTTCTCTTTCAGCACCAGCACACCTGCATGCAGAGGATGGGGCACCAGCAGCAGCAGCCATGGAGGAAGGCCCAGCCCCGGAGGACCAGCCATCCACCTCCATGGGCATCTGGGGGGCCTAATCAGCTGCAGCACACCACCGCTGTCCAGCCAGATGTCCTGGGCATGGGGTCAGATGAGGCCCTGGCCATGTTTCTGTAGGATGCCAGCCATGGCATCCTCTGCATGGAGAAACAGATCAGGGCGGGGTCCGACCCTGATGATGACCTTACCATGGTCCTGGACAGCATGGGTAGTGTTGTGGGGGAGATGCCCATACCAGGTACCATCACAGGCACCGCACCCAGTGGTCTGACAGCAATGAGACAGGTACCCACCACCACTGCTGGTGGTGCTGTGTGCACTGCCACAGCAGTGCCATGTGGTGGTGGTGGTGCAACCGTGCAGGCGCTGGGTAATGTACAGCAGCCAGAAGGGCAGCATTGGCAGGCAGCAGGGGCCATAGGACAGCCAGATGCCAGGTCCACTGCCAGAGTGCCTGATAGGGACTTATCCCATGGGAACCCTACTGTACAGTGTCCACCTGAGTGGGGGGATGTGCAGTGTGGTCGTTCACCACAGGAGGGTCGGCACCCTGCCCAGGTTCCCCTGGGTGCCAACCCATTAGCAGAGCACACCCGTTTGCTGAGGGCCTCCATGGAGCAACAGGTGCTGCTGGTAGCTGGGGTGCATGCACTTCATGCAGAGGTGCACCAGGCAGCCAAGCAGCATGAGAGATGCACTGCACTGCTCCTGACAGCTATACAGCGCGCTTGTGGGAGGAGACCACCACATCCCAAGATTGCATAGCCAATGCGATCACAGATGGCCTTGCACTGCTGGCTGCCACAGGGCATGACCGGCCACCTCAGACACCACGTTGTGCACTGTCCATCCCACGATCCTGGTGTTGAGTGACACCGTCCCTGTCAACACTGGGCTCTGTTGTTGGCATCCCAGGCATGCCTGGGGCGGGCCTGTTTGGGTGCCTACACACCCCTGCACAGATCTGGTCATGGTCCCACAGTACAACCCCTGGGGTGGCTGTTGCAAACACCCCCTGTGGCTGATGTGCAGCCTGTGGCTGCTGATCAGACCCGGTGTGGCCACCCCCGTGGCCATGGTTCCATGTGGCGGACATGATGTGTGTGCCGCCCTGCCTGCAGTCTGCTGCCACTGCCCTGTGTGTGCAGAGGCAGTGTGTGTGTGTGTGTGTCTGTGCATACCACAGGTGTGGCACCTGTGTGTCGCACCACACGCTGCCTGTGTGTGTGCCTGCCCAGCCGCTGGCCCATGTGGCATGGGTGTGATGAGAGCAGATGTCCACTGGTTGCGCCTGGGCACGTGTGTGTGTGTGTGTGTTGCTGTTCACTGCTGTGTGCAGTTGTGTGTGACTGTGTGGTACCAACACCCCCACCCCTGCACCACGCCTCTGTTGTGTTCATGCCCATTGATCTGGATAAACCAGTAAAATGGTCAAAAGAGTGGCAACTGGGGTTTAATGCAAAGAAGTACAAGGTCAGGCACATAGGGAAGAGAAACCCTGAAGCCACCTATAGGCTGGGAGGGGAGTTGCTGGCGGTCACAAGGGAAGAAAAAGACTTGGGCATCATCATCACCAATGATCTGAAATCATCTAAGCAGACCACTAAAGCAGTAGCTAAGGCTAGGGGGATGTTGGGGTGTATTAGTAGGGGTATCACAAGTCAGAAGAGGGAGGTAATAATCCCTCTTTCCAAGACCCTGGTTAGGCCCCATCTGGAGTACTGCGTACAGTACTGGAGGCCACACCTTCACAAGGACATTGACCAAATTGAGGCAGTCCAAAGAAGGGCAACCAAAATGGTGCAGGGAATGCATCAGAAAACATATGAGGACAGATTAATGTAGCTCAATTTGTATACCCTAGAGCAAAGGAGGGAGAGAGGTGATATGATTGAAACATTCAAACACCTTAAGGGCATTAACAAGGTGAAAGCGTCTAACATGTTTCAATATAAGAAAAATAGCAGGACAAGAGGACACAGCAGGAGATTAGAGGGAGGCCAATTAAGGGGTAATGTGAGGAAGTATTTTTTCACAGAAAGGGTGGTGGATGCATGGAATGGCCTACCTCAGGAAGTGGTGGATATGAGTACAGTGCAGGGCTTCAAACAGGCATGGGATAAGCATAAGGGAGCAATACAGATGAGTATGAATAGATAGGCCATTGACAGAGCAAATGCCGATGGCACATTCATAAGGTAGAAAAAGAAATGGGCAGACTGGATAGGCCTTGCTGTCCTTATCTGCCATCAACTTCTATGTTTCTATGTTTCTATATTTCATGCACGCCCCTGCCTGTGCGCTGTACCTGTGTGTGTGGCCAATGCGTCGGTGTGGCACCACTTACCTGCATGCACCATAGTGCTCCTGTGCAATGGTGTCCCTGTGCTGCCATGCCATCCTCTGCAGCTGAGGGTCCCTCCACCTGGGGGGGCCTGTCCACCACCCTCCTGCCATTGCCCTTGTCGTATCCACTACCATCACCCTCATCAGCCTCGACAGCTATCTCACGGTCAATGGCCATGTTGTGCAGTATGCAGCAAGCCAGGAAGAGGCCACAGGCTTTCAAGGGGCTGTACTGTAGGGCACGTCCAGGCCTGTCTAGGCAATGGAACCATGCCTTCAGCATCCCAAATACACACTCAGTGATGTTCCGCATGCTGGCGTGTGCCTCACTGTACCATTCCTCTGCTGGGAACGATGGGCACCGATAAGGGGTGAGCAGCCAGGGCCTGAGTAGCTAGCCACTGTCACCTGTTTGGATAATGACATGGTTAGCCCTGTGTCCTCTGTTACTGTGCTCCTTTTCTATCCCTGGTGCCCTCGCCAGTGCACCCACCCTGCCCTCCTACATCCTATACCCTGCTGTGCCGACACCCCTTGCCCATCCCATACTCACTCCCTAGGTGGCCTGTGGGGATGTCCCCACACTTGAACCTGTGGCACAGTGCAGAGCTGTGCCAGATGAATGCATCCTGTGCACTCCCAGGGTGTGTGGCACAGACATTGATGATGCACCTCTTGGCATCGCCACACCACCTGGTAGTTTGCACTGGGGAACCCCTTCCTGTTCATGTGGACCACACCCTCAGGGTCAGGTGGCACGCAGCTGCCCATGTGGGTGCAGTCAATGGCCCCAAGAGCCCCAAGCATGACAGGTATGAGTGCTACCTTGTGGAAACCCTGCATGGTTGATGTACACTCTGCCTGTGTGCTGGGGAAATGGATGTATTCTGAAGCATGTGGCAGCAGGGTGTTGAGGAACTGTGTGAGGAGGCAGAACATGGTTGACTAGGTTATGCCTGTAGTGTCCCCTGTTGGTCTCTGTGAGGTATCCATGGCAAGCAGGCACATGGCTGCTGTCACCTTTGTCTCCACAGATATTGTGTGGCTCCATCTTGTGGGTGCCTGCATCTCCTCACTGCACAGCTCACAGAGCTACCTCAGTATGACCCTGTTCAGGTGATACTGGCCCATAATCTCTGTATTGGTGTAATTCTCGAAGGTGGTATGGACACAGTACCACCTGTTCCGGGCGTACCACCGACGGGCCCTTCCATGGCTATGTCACTGTTCCTCGCCTCCTCACACCCCTCATTATGACCTCCATTAGGAAGGGTGCACTGACCATGGTCCCTGATGTCCTGTCTCCCCTGAGTGGTCAGCTGCTGTGGGCTGTATGCCACCCTGGTGCATTGCATGGCACTTTGACTGCCTCTCCCTCTCACTCTCTCAGCCCCTGGCTCACTCTTCACCGCCACCTCTGTCCCACACCCCTGTGGTTGCCTATGCCAGTCACTCTGTCCCTCACTGGCTCTGTCTCCCTAGCTCTGCCTCTTTTTCTGTCTCTTCACCTTCTCTTCTCTCTCTCTTCTCTCTCTCTCTCTCTCTCTCTCTCTCTTTCCCCTGGAGCAAGTGCTGTGTGCTTGCACCCTGTATTTATAGTCTCAAGTCTGCTTGGCATATCCAGGGTTTGCTCCGCACTTGAGCCATGGTTCCACAGTTGAATATCGCACTGCACCGCATATTCATGGGCACGCCCCCTTCTCTTGCGCATGCATTCGTTATAGTTGCGCATTGGCACAATGGAACTTGTACCATACAATGACTCCCATCGAATATCATTCCTTGGCACAAGTCCACACTTGCACCAACACAACTCAGTTGCACCATGCACAACTGCTTTGAATATCTCAGCCTATGTGTAAATTTTGGTAAGGTATTGTTTTTAAACTTAAAGGGACACTGTCAACCCCCTTAGGTCTCAAAGTGTCCCTAGTTTAAAAAATGCATTTTATGATTGCCAGCATTCTGTAAAGATTACTGATGCAGCTGGTAGTTTGATTGTGACTCTTATTTTCTTTAAAGAAGTGAAAAAACAGACTGCCCAATATACTGGTGTTATCACACCAAAACAGGTTTGTTTACATTCCTTGATCAGCTTCAAATACATCTTTCCTGGACTTGGGAATGTCTACAACACAGTCTAGCCCCCTCATGATGCAGTGGGAGTTTAGGAGGCCACTGTCTTATGAGTGACTGCACTGTTTGGGTGTGTTTCTAATGCTCACAAAGCATGCAGTGAGAACAGATCCAGGATTGTAAACAAAACAATGTTGTTTATAAATATACATTGCCCTGCATTTCAATTCTAGTAAACAAGGAGACAGACAAAACAAACAACATCATCAGTGAATTTTAGAGAAGATGGACAATAATTAAACATGGAGTTTCAACTAGAAATATTATGACGAAAAACAGGTTGACAGTGTCCCTTTAATGGTGTTGGCTTATAAGGGAACTGAGCACTGTCACTTTAAATTGTATGAATTCAGACATTTTGGGAGTTTCAGATGTGTATAATTATAACACCGTTTGTGGATCTGGGTATTTAAACATGGATTACCAACCAACAACAATGGCTCCTGAGGAAGGTCTAATGAGTGAAGCAATGAGGCAGTGGTGGTGCGAAAGTTTAGTCTTTCACTGACCAAGCTGTTACTGAAAAAAGGTAAACAGTTTAGTCAAGTTGTGGTTTGTATTTTTAGCAACCAGAGTGTAAAGTCTGTTTCTAGTACATTTCAAGTAAAGGGTCGGTACCCTGACACAGCACCTAATCACCAGTCGCACAGAGAACATATGTTTGTTGTTTTGTTTAGAGATATGATTAATACCTTCAAATTCCTTGAAGGAATTAACAAAATGAACTGTGGGGAACTACTTAGCTTGAATATTACCTTGCAGTCACACAGTCATGTGTAAAAATTAAGAGGAGGGAGATGCAAGAAGGATGTTAGGAAGTATTATTTTGCAGAAAGGGTAGTGGAGCCATGGAACACTCTACCAACCGAAACGGTAAGTGCAAAAATCATTGGTGGCTTCAATCACAGTTGGGACAGAATGATGGGTATAGTGGTTGCTTGTAGTGGCAGAAACTGGAAGGAGAAAGGGGAGGTTGGGGAGAGCTAAGACCCAGGAGGGTCAGTAGGTCCCAGGGCTAAATAGGGAACTTGTGCATGCTGGATGGACCATGGGTCATGTTCTGCTGTCATTTTCTGTTTCTAATTATCTTTTCCAGTATTTTAACTTATGAACTGTTTTATTTGTATTTTGTATTGATTTATTTTACTAGGAAGAAGTTCTGTTGAACATGTTCATTTACAGGTAGGTTCTTAACTCTTAAACTAATAAAAAGTAAAGACATTTATTTTAAATAAAATGAAAAATGCCTTACCTTAGCTACCCTTACTTGATCAAAATTTTGTTTTCTGTCTTTTCCCAGGTTGACTTTTTCCTCCTAGATTTGTGTTCGTAGCAGCTCTGTTTTTTATTTTCTGTTTTTAAATGAGATTGCTCATGTTGCTGTTAGATACTGTATCCTTATATGCTTTTTCTTTGCTGTATATGAGCCTGTAGTTTTATCAATGGTTCGTTTTCATTTTACAGACTCAGTTCAAAATGGGACTTCAGCTTGTATCTCAGTGCAGAGTCCCTTCCCAACCTGTTGCTGTTGGAATGCTGAGCACAGATGGCATACAGTTCAAGCAAATAGGAACTAGTTGTCAGAAAGAAAGACAGGCTGCAGTTTATGGGATGCAGGCACATGCTGTATTAGAAGCTGCTAAAGAACCCACAGTGTACATATTTTACGTTTCATTGTGAGGTCACCACTAGCTTGAGAATGTAGTTCAGTAACCAACTGTTGATTAATATAGTGAAATTAATGAATGGTCAAGTGATGTATTTTGAGGTTTTCTAGGATTCTGAAACCTATTTTATGAATGAAACAACTTAAATGGAGATAACATCACTCCAAGTTGTAAGTACCAGATGCTAATGATATCCCCCATTGCTACCAGAGTCCATTGTAGTCTGTCTTTGTTCCTTTTACTTCAACAGTTGCCTCCAAGTGGACTGTGGATTAACTATGCAGTGAGATTCCAGTGTTTTTAAACCCTTCCTTCTCTTTGAAACATCTCTTCCCACACTGTTAATGTCACATATATGTTATATGTTATGCCTAACAGAAGGCATTCATGCCTTCACAGAAATAATCATTTAAGGTCCATTACTATAGCTTTAGCACCACCAGCCATTTGTATTCATCTTGTCACTTTCTGACACAGTTTTTCTGTTTCAAGTTTGGAAGTTAAATGGCTTAGAGCTTCTTTTATACAGCAATCAATAAAGGACTTCTCTAATGTCAAAGCTTAATGATTTATTGGGCATTATTCTTCTCCCTCCCCCTAATTGTTACTTTTCTTACTATCTCCTCCACTCCTCTTAAGAACAACATCTTAAACCAGTCTTCAGACAAAGTCAGAAGTCATTACTGTCTGGGGTAGAACCCAGCCAACCATCATTTGTACCTGCTTGTTTGTGTCTGTTACAGTGGGAAGACCTGTACTGGACTGTAATCTAACTGTCTGGTACCAAATGGTCAAGGTCAGAACAAAAATGTTTTCTGGATCTTTGAATAAATGTGTTTAGAACCCCAAATAAACAGGGAGTTCAAAAAGAAACTACTGTATATCATAACAGCTTGCATTACACAGAGAATAATGCCCTGGCAACCATGGACAAATGACTGTGTTTCCATTGAGGGGTTCTTCTGGTGAAATCATAAGAACCTCTAGAGTGGAGCAAGAGGTCCCCGATGTCATCAGAAGCCCAAGATGGAAACACAGCTGAGCTGTGCATGGTTGCCTATGTGTTATATGGTGTAGTGCAGTGGTAGCCATTACCATTTTCAAAGATTTTGCACCATGGTTCAGGGTATCGGATTTGCAATGTCTTTTTTATTTTGGTTTGTTTTGTTTCATTCTGATATTAGAATCTTTCAGACACAGAAATTCCTCTGGTGGCCTGCAGATGTCACAGTTTGGTATTTATACTGCACATGCATCACTCTCTAGCATGGTATGAGGACATCAGTTCAGAGGTATAGCAAGTAATAAGTGCTATAGGGCAATGAACACTCTAATATGCACATTGTAACAGTTTGGAAAACCCGAGGGCCGGTGTGGTGCCCTTCGTAAACAATCAGTGCCATTTCCGTCTGAATACTAATAATTCTGCAGGTCAAAGGGTAAAGCTCTGACTGAGGAGAGGTGCATACTGTACCTCTCAACCTTTTAGGTTCCCAGTTGAGAAGAGGGGCCCTTTGGAAAATGCAATGTCACATTCTCAGTTTAGGAGAAGAGTCCCTTGGGAACATTCAGTTGCATTCTCAGTTTGGGACAGGGTGCCCCTGGAAACACTATGTGCAATTTGCAGTTTAGGAGAGGGGGCCCTTGTGAACACTCTGTCACATTCTCAGTTTAGGGCGATATTCTCAGTTTAGGAGATGGTTCTCTTGGAAACACTATGTCACATTCTCAGTTTAGCAGAGGGGTCTCTTGGAAACACTCTGTCACATTCTCAGTTTAGGACAGGGTGTCTCTGGCCTCTATGTGACATTCTCAGTTTATAACAGGGGACATTTTATTTTATTTATTGAAATGTTTCACCAGGAAGGCATGCTAGGCAGCAAGTTGCTCATCTCCCAGTGTGACATGGGGGGTAGGGAACAATGGGATAGAATGTAGAGAAATGTTGCAATGTTGGAATATAATTTGTTTACATGCATACAATGAGAGCAGGAGGGATTACAGGTGGATCACATTGGCTAACAATGCAACAGTTAACTATAGTAGATATGAAGATACGTACAGCAATTTGGCAACAGTTGGTGACAGTTGGTAACACTGGAACACATATAATAACTTGGCAGCAGTATGTAGCACTAGATGGTAAGGTGACACAGTAGTAACTGGTAGCCATTAGCGTAACATAGATATTCAAGTTTACAGTGATTGGAGTAAAGAGAGGAAGAATGGAAGGAGGAAATGAAAAATTGAAGGACGGCAGAATGGAAGAAGGGAAAGGAAATGTATGGACAGACACAGGCAGTACACAATTTTCAAGGCAAAGAGAGACGACAAGGTGGAGTAAAGTGCATATAAGAGGGGTATGGGGTAGGTTATAAGTGCTTAATTGAGTGTAGGGGCAGACCAGTGTTAGGCTATGTTAACCAGAAGGGGGATATGAGGAGAAGAGAGGTAGAGTATGGCAAGGTGATGAGAGAGAAGTATTGTAGGTGGGGGTTATCCAAGGGGGAAAAGGGGAGCTGAAATTCAACAGTGTTCTGTTATCCCTATCTGAGCAGGGCAGTGGACAGCCCTACTGGTAGGACACAGGTTATAGGTGATGAGTTATTTATATATAGTGATGCGAGAGGGGTGTTGGGAGGGATGTTGTGGGAGGGGATGGCGAAGTCCCAGCTATAGTAGGGGAGGTAGTACCCCACCAGTGTGCTGAGTGACCCTGCCTACACAAGGCAGTGATCTAGCAGTGACTGAGGGGGTGCAGTAAAAGGAGAAATAGGGGAAAGGGGGTAAAGTTGTTGCCCACCATGCGCTATGGATCCTGCCTGCACAAAGCAGTGATTGAGCTCACAGGCAGGAGATAGATTAAGGTTAGAGAAAGAAAGGGGAGGAACACTTTAAGAGGAGGGAGAGTAGGGGACTAGGAAGAGCACAATCAGAGGGAAATAGAAGTGGTGGGGAGTAGGCATGTGGTAATATGGACTTAGGGGAGATGGTGGTGAGTTAGGGAGGGTCATGGCAGGCGCAGGAAGGGGCAAGGAAGTTTTTGAGGGCAGAGTTAATAGAGTAGCAAGAGCATGAGTGACAAATTTAAGGGGGAAGTGAATTCCAGAATTTTGGGAAGCAATAAGAATAACCCAAATGGCCAATAAGGGTGGAGTAGTGTGGGACCACCAGGATTAGTGAGTCAGTAGATCTTGGGGAGTAGGAAGGATGGGGGATGGTTATAAAGGCAGGGGAGAGATAGGAAGGAAGTTCACCCAGTCAGTGCTTGGAAGTGAATTTTGCACAGTAAGAGAGACATTGGTTTGTCAGGGAAGGGAAGAATAGGGCATGGTACAGATTAAAATGATGAGTGCAGATGGGGGCATCAAGGGCAAAATGGCAAAAGGAGTTGAAGAGGGTATCTAGTCTGGCCAGGGAGGACTTAGGCGCAGCACCGTAGACTATGTCACAGTAGTCGAAGATAGGTAGACTCATCTTCTGGACAATCTCACACCTAGCCATGGGTGGGATGCAGGTACGGTTCCTGAATAAGGTGCTGAGCGAGAGATATAATTGTTTTTGAATGGCATTGATATGACCAGAGAAGTCCAGATGTTGGTCCAGCCAGACACCTAAATACCTGAAGGAGGATGTGTCCTTAAGTAAAGTCCCATCAAGGGTGTGGAAGAAGGGTAGAGAGGGAAACCTGGTAAGTCTTTGCCTAGTGCCGAAGGTCATGGAAACTGTCTTTTTGGTGTTGAGAGATAGTTGCTGGTTTGCAAACCAACACTGAACTTTGTCGAAATCATCAATCAATCAATCAATCAATCAAACTTTATTTTTAAAAAGGCGCTTTTCTTAAAACCAAAGCGCCTGGACAATTTCATAGAACAATAAATAAACAAAATCTAAAACTATTATAAATCAATAAAAGCTATGTTAAAAAGGTAGGTCTTCAAGGCTCCTTTAAAACTCAGGACAGTCGGACTATTTCACACCTGACGAGGTAGAGAATTCCACAGGGTCGGCCATAAAACTAAATGATCTAGCCCCTGAAGTCTCTCAAACGGACCCAGGGAATTTCCAGCAACCTCGTCAGTGGATTGGAGGGGCAGGAGGGACAGTAGGCAAAGGAGCTTTTCAGGTAAGCAGGTCCCGTAGGGGCTTTATAGGTCAGCAAACCGACCTGAAGGTGAGTCACCGAATATTGCAGGCCAGTGCAGTCTGGGCGGAGCACAGGCATTATATGGCTGGATCTAGAAGAACCAGTCAATAACCCGCTGCTACATTCTGCACTAGGCTGCAGATGCGATAGCCTAACCCGATAGCCCTAGGTACAGGGAGCTGCAATAGTCACAAGGGAGGTAAATTAGGTGTGGATCAATGCTGGGATGTTCTGAAGGAACCAGGTGCTTCACCTGGCTATATTCCTCAGATGGAAAAGGAAGTTTTGACCACCTCCGACACCTGAGCTTTAAGTGTCAAGTGGTCGTCAATTATTACGCCAAGATTCTGCACCTGATCTGAGGTCGACAGTGGAACGCCTGCAAGCCTTAAGCCTGAGTGTGATCCAGCCAGCAAACCCGCCTCACAGCGACCTTTGTCCACAACCAACACCTCAGTTTTCTCCGGGTTTAACCTCAACC
Organism: Neoceratodus forsteri; assembly: GCA_016271365.2. Classification (NCBI taxonomy): domain Eukaryota; kingdom Metazoa; phylum Chordata; order Ceratodontiformes; family Ceratodontidae; genus Neoceratodus; species Neoceratodus forsteri. The sequence continues at coordinate 980,244,557 of CM057459.1, forward strand.
AACTCCCATTCATCCAATCTTGGATTTCTGCAAGGCAGTTATTAAATCGACAAGGCAGCATCCTGCTGGCATAAAAGATATATACAGCTGGGTATCATCGCATAGCAATGGAAACCCAGACCGTATCATCTTATAATCACTCCCAACGCAGCATATACACCGCAAATAACATAGGCACTAGAATAGAGCCCTGCGGTACCCCACAAGATAGGGAGACTGATGCCGAGGAAAAAATTCCCGACACCACCCTCTGAGTCCTACCTTCGAGGTAAGATCTAAACCACCCAAGGACCATACCAGATAATCCACAGATGGACCACAGACGCTCTAACAGCACACTATGATCAACAGTGTCAAATGCTGCTGAGAGATCAAGAAGTACCAAGATAAAACAGGTCCTACGATCTCTCGCTATTAGGAGGTCATTTAATACCCGAACAAGTGCTGTCTTGGTACTATGCCTCTTGCTAAATCCAGATTGGAGAGAATTGTAGATATTGTTGTTGGTCAGATGATCCTCCAATTGCCTTGCGACTACCTTCTCAATAACCTTACCCACAAAGGGTAGGTTAGAGACTGTCTGTAATTTGCTAGACAATCTGGGTCTAAGGAGGATTTCTTTTAAAGAGGCTTAACTATAGCCTCTTTAAGGGGATCTGGAAAGATCCCCCTCTCCAAAGACTTCCAGACTATCAAAGCCAGGACTAGGCCGATTTTATCCACACAATCTACTAAAAGGCATGTGGGGCCAGGGTCCAAATCACAGCTGGTTGGTCACAATGCTTGGATGACCATCACAATATCATCGATTTTGGGGAGGCTGAAGTCAGACCATACCAACTGGGTGTTCGACATCTCCAGCCGACCATCACCGCTCCCATTGGAGAGGGAAGAACGGAAGTCTGACCTGATTTTGGCAACCTTATCTGCAAAGAAGAGAGCAAACTCCTCACACCATTCTGTGAAAAAGGCCCTTCCGGGCTGAAGACTGACTGGATTGAACAGTCTGTCCACAGTCCAAAAGAGCTGAGCTGGTCTATTCTGTGCAGCCACTATCTCCTGGACAGGAACTCTGCCTCTTCACGAGAGATTGCGATTGATAAGCCATATAATGGTCCATCAAACTAAGTCTGTCATCATCCAGACCAGACTTCCGCCAGCACCTTCTCCAGCTTCGCTCAACCCTCCTCAACTCCTCATGGTCTCATCAAACCATGGAGACCTGGAAGTAAGAGGAGAGGACGAACACGAACAGGTGCAATAGAATCCAGGGCTCTATAACTTGCCCTATTATAGGCCTGTACTAGGTCACCAGGATCCAAGCAATCTCATCGGAAGGTCCGAGGGTCCAGCACCGCCATCAGGTCATCCAGGACACACCCCTTAATGGGCGATACCGACCATCTCCAAAGGGGCTGACCTATTAAGGGCGGCCTCAAAATTGAACCTGATGGAGTGATGGTCAGACCATCCGACCGGTTCCACCACCAAATCAGATATCCCCATCCCAGAAGGAACACCAGATCAATGAGTGCCCACCAATATGGGTCGAGAGGAAACTACCTTGTGAAGCCCAGTGATAACATCAACTGGAGGAAGTCTTGACTAAAGCGTGGCGTTCATTGTCGACACAGCATTGAAGTCCCCCAGAACCAACAATCTGGGGGACCCCAATGTCAGGTCGACAATGAAATCTCTGACTTCCTGCAGGAAAGCATTCTCGTCACCTGGTGGACGGTATACGAGAAGTATCCTGCACCCCACACCCTCGCCTAGAACACACTCAAAGGATCTGGTGACTCCCACCTGTACCTCCACCAGGCCCAATTCTGATTTAAAACAAATGGCAATGCCCCCGCCCCTACGATCCTGCCTCAGGCAGTGTATCACCGAGTACCCGGCCGGAACTGCTGCGGCTAAAACTGGCCCAGCATTTCCATCCAGCCAGGTCTCAATGATGCATGCTAGGTCAGTTGACCCAACAAGATCGGCTATAATAGTCTTCTTGTTTTTAATAGACCTAGCATTGCACAACACCACCCGAGCAGGATGAACCTCCGATGATGACTGCCTTACCTGCTGATAACCAGAACCCTTGGGTATGGGCACAAGACAGGAAGAACCCCTCTTCTGTGCCCATTTCGCCCCACGGCATCTCTTTGACCTCACTATCCCTTCAGTCGCCTCGCTTTTCCATTCCCCACAGGCCTAGCTCCAATCTCTCCTCCTCCCTTACAATCCCCAGAGCCCTACACTTTCTATAGGCTCCTGGGTGATGGGGGGACAGGGAAAGGACGGTAAGCCCTGAGCCTGAGGGGGAATAAGAACTGACTGTCCTATTTTCACTCCAACACATAATGAATAACACACTAATTACAATAAACCCCACCGGTTTATATAAATAACAGAAATTCTAAAACACAACACCCAAATAATAAAATATAAATACTACAGAACAAAATTATACCCTAACAATACAAATAAATTAACCACACTATATTCAAAATATAAAATATAAATACAATAATTAAAAACAAAACAAAACTATTTTCCTAACAATGTGTCAGAGCTTACACATTAATTTTATCAGAAGCACTTATCCATCTGCCCCCACCCACAGTGCTCTCACCACTGCAAAGGAGGGAGCTTTCCACCTATACAAAACCCCTTATTATAAAATTTTGACTCAAAGTTTAAATCTCCCGTAATCCTAAATTCAATGCTCTCATTTACCCAAAGGAAAACCAAAAACAGGAGTTCAAGATTTTTTTTTGATGTCCACACTTCTTGTGCTCTCACCGCTAGTATGGCCCAAAGTTTTAGTCAGTCTCCTCTCACAAGACTGAACTAATAAACTCAAGTTTTAGTCTTTCCCAGTCGTTTTCCCAAAGTATCATAAACTAGCTAAAAGTTCAAATATACATCACCAAGTCAACACCATGATCCTCATAGATCCAATTTTAGTGCCAAAATCCTATAGGCATCCAGCAGAAAGCTCCAGCTCCAGCTAACAGTCCAGACTCAACCTAGCCCTCGCTATGATGAGGCAGGCTGAATCACCCTCCGGTGGTTCCCCTGTCTCAACTAGGAAGCAGAGCTAACCCCACCACCCTCTGGAGGCAGAGAAACCCACTGCCCTGTCTGGGCCAGGGAATCTGGACACTCAGTTCCAGGTAATCGACCGTTTCCACTGTCCAATTGCTCCACAGATGCTTCCTAGAAATCATGCTGCAAGTTGGATGCAACCTCGGTGGGACAGGAGCCAGATGCATACAAGACTGTATCATCAGCATACATGTGAATGGAGGAGAAGGGAGAGCAGGTGGATGGGAGATCATTTAGAAAAATAGAGAATAGTATGGGGCCTAACACTGATCCCTGGAGGACACCAGTTCTTATCGGGAGGGGTGGGGAAATTGCATCAGAGATCTTGACTGATTGGGATCTGCCAGTGAGGTATGCCTTGAACCAGTCTATGGCTAAGAGGGATAGCCCAGCTGTTGAAAGGGTGTCAAGGAGAAGACAGCTGGAGACTATGTCAAAGGCTTTGGCCAGATCGGCAAAAATGGTTGAGGTGATTTGGCCATTGTCCAATCCCATGAGGATAGAATCAGTGAGCCAAAGAAGAGAGGTGGTGGTGGAGTGATTTTTCCTGAAGCCAGATTGATAAGTGGTGAAGAGGAGCTGGCTGAGGTAAGTGGTAAGCTGGGAGATGGCTTGGTGTTCCTGAAGTTTGGCAAGGGTAGGGAGAAGAGAGATGGGGTGGTAGTTGCCAGGGGAGGTGGAGTCTCTGCCTTTGGGGAGGGGAAGGACCACTGCATGTTTCCATGGGGAAGGAAATTGAGAAAGAAAGGTTTAGGATGATAGAGAGTGGGTAGGTGATGGATGGGGCTGAGAGGGATAGTAGTTTAGGATCAGGGCCATCCTGGGAGAAGTCTTTTGAAGGGTTGATCATTAGCAGGGCATTTAGGGTGTCATTTGGGGAGATGGTAGCGAAGGAGAAGGGGGAACCAGGGTGGTCATTCATAGGCAATAGGAAGGGGAGAAGAAGGGGCATAGTTTGGGAGGGATTGGAATAGCTTATCAGCAGAAATAGTGTAATAGAAGCTGAATTCAGTAGCTACTGTAACTAGATTGGCAACTAGGGTGGCATTTATCTTAAGTATAGGGGTGGATTGGCAACTAGGGTGGCATTTATCTGTAGTATGGGGTGGTTGGACAGGATGGGAGAGAAAGAGGGTTTGGACCACCCTCCAGAAGTTGGAGGGGGAGTTGATGTTAGTCATGAAGGTGGATTTAAAGTACTCTGTTTTGGCTAGCCTGGTAGCCCAGGTGCAGGCATTACAGAGTTTTTGGTAAATAAGAAGGTCATTTGGAAGCTGGGAGACTTTATGCCATTTCCAGGCCTGATCTCTGGCTCTGTGGCAGGCTAATAATTCAGGGGTAATCCAGGGGAGGTGATGACCTCTAACCCTTGTTTGTTTTGGAGGGGGGCGAAGGCATTCCAATTTGCTAGGAAGATGTCTTTAAAATAGATTAGGGCTTTATCAACCAAGTCGGTGCTTACTAGAGGGGACCAGTCTGAGAGGGCAAGGCTATGCAGGAGAGATTCCAATTCTAGGGATTTATAAGTCCGTATTTGTAGGGGTTCAAGCAGGGATTTAGGGCTGTGAACTTTTCTGACCAGGAAAACTGGGCTGTGGTCACTAAGAGCATATGGAAGGATGCTGAAGGCGATGATTCTATGGGGATGGGAAATAAAGGCCCAATCAAGTAGGGAGTGGTTTTGAGTCTTGTGATTAGGGGTGGGTGGGTTCTGTAATTAGTTGTGTGAGGTTGAGGGTACTGATAGCATTTCTTGTGGTAGATGTTGTTGGGGAGAATCAATTTAAATTGAGGTCACCAAGGATGTAAAGCTCACCAGATTGAGAGAGAGAAGTAATGGAAGTTAGGAGGTCAAGGGAAACAGCAGGCTGGATATTTGGATGGCAATAGATACCGGCTACAAAGATAGGAAGTGAGAAAGGGAGGGATACATTGATGGCTAAGGCATCATGGGTTGCTGGGTTGGAGGAGGAGAAGACTGAGAAGTATTGGAGGAGGCACAGATATACATGGCCACTCCACCACACCTGCCTGCTCTGTCTAGCCTTAGGATGGAATAACCGGGGATGAAGACTGAGTGGTCAGGAATCATGCTTTTTAGCCATGTTTCTGTTATAATTAGAATGTTTGGTTTCAGGGCAGCAACCGTGGCTTGCTGGAGGTCTATTTTTTGAAGCAGGCTATGAATGTTTAAGTGTAATATATTGAAAACCCTTTATGAGGGCTGTTGGGGTAGGGATACTGGCAGCAACAGTCAGGAGATGGCAGGGGTGAAGAAAGTCACGGGACTGGGGTTTGGGTGGATGTCCCCCAAGATGAGTAATAGTAGAGCTAGGATGAGGAAGTGTAGCTTTGTGGATTTGGAGTGATGGGGCTTGAACGAAGAGTGAGTGAGGTAGAAGGGAGTGGTATAGTGAGGAAGCAGGAGGTGGAGAACAGCAAAGAAATTTGATAAAGTTGGTAAGGATGCATGTGGAATAATGACAGAATGAGACCAGAATACATTGGGGGGGCAGGAATAATAGCATGAATATAAGTTGGGGCCTGGAGACAGGGGGTTTGAATGGATTTGGAGTTATGCTGCCCTGAGCTGGAAAAAGCAGGATGGACAGGTAGAGAGTGGGTAAGAAACAAGGTTAGTGGGAGGAGGTGGAAGGGAGAAGGATTTGAATGGACAGAAAACATCCTTAGGGTCAAGGAACATCAGAGGGGGGCAGACTTTGGTAGGTAGTAGACTACAACAAGGGGGTATAGCGGAACAGAGTTGCTTTGCTACCAAGGGGAAGGGGTGTAATGCTTAAAACCCCTCAGGTATCCAGCTGAATAGCCTGTAGTAGAAAAGTAGAAAGTGAAGGATGCTTGCTTAAGTATACACCCTCTAGTGCAGGAGCTGTATAACCTGCTAATGGGGAAGCAGGTACTTAGAACGTTTCACCTTGTGTACCATGTGTTAGTAAGCAGCAGCTCCCAAGTACTGATAAGAGAAGAAGTTGCCAAGTCAATGAGCAGAGTGAGTGCATCATCATTAGAAATATTGTATGCAGTTAGTTTGGGAAGGTAAGGGGAACTGGATAGAGACTGGCAAAACAAGATAATGAGGGAGTTGTGAGCAAAGTGCAGTTTGTGCAGCACTATAATTCAGTTTCAACAATTTACAGGGATTAATTCAAGAATTTAACACAACATAAACAACACTGTAACAATAACTGTAGTCACTGTGTCTGAAGGGAGGGGTTAATAGTGGAGTTTATTCTAATGGGGAGGTAAAGAAATCCTGGTATTGTGGATCTAGGTATTACCCCTTTAAGTGTTTTGCTATAGCTTTTAGGTGCTTCCCCTTTAAGAGGAAAAGTGAAGTGTCACCAAGTAGGAGGTGGACAGGTCTCTCAGCTCTGGTAGTGTATTTAATAAAGGAAGAAGGTGGGGGAGGAGGGGCAGAAAAATCACTAATAAACCAGTTCAGGTTAGGCAAATGCTGAAAACAGAGCAGTGAAGGATTGATCAATTCAGCAAAAGATATAAGTCAGGTTGAGATTCAAGTCAGGCTGTGCATCCCTGAGGACTGAGCAGCTGACAAGAAAAACAAGCAAGTTGCAGATCTGCACTGTGCAGCTCACAGAACTGTACAACTGAATAAACTGTGAAGCAAAAGATCAGGACTTCATCAAGCAGCTGCTAAAAGAGAAAAGTAAAGTCAGTGTTTCTCAGCAGTCTTATGCCCTAGTCCAATGATTGCAGCACTAGCTGCAACGCTGGGCAGTGTGGCTTGTGGAGGGAGCATGTCCATGGTACTAGTCCGGTGGGCCCGATCAGCCTGAGAGAGAAACAAAAGACAGGGCAGTTATAAGCCCTCAGTGGTAGTCAGGGAGGTTTCAGAGCAGGGAGGGGTGAGAAAAATAAACAGTTAAAAAGGCCTGGGATGAAACGGGGTGGGCTCTGTTATAGACTCTGGCAATGTGCCAGAATCAAATTGCAACAGGGAGATAAAACAAAGGGTATTAAATGGGGGTGTGTATCTGACCTGATCACTTGGTGCCAGAGTCAAGGGGAGGTCTAGTAGCCAGACAGATTAGAAATGCAGATTCAGTCTTAAACTTTAAAACGCAAGTGCAGAAATTGCCATTAATAGTCTAATATGTAATGTAAACACTGTTCAACTTAAAATTAATTCAGAAAATCAACTCTACTGTCCATTTAAGGAAACCCTAGAGGCAGGATCACCATAAATAATACAATAAAATCACTAAGAAACCCGTTCAGGTTAGGCAAATGCTGAAAACAGTGCAGTGAAGGATTGATCAGTTCAGCAAAAGATACAAGTCAGGCTGAGATTCAAGTCAGGCTGTGCAGCCCTGAGGACTGAGCAGCTGACAAGGAAAACAAACAAGTTGCAGAGCTGCACTGTACAGTCATAGAACTGTGCAACTGAATGAACTGTGAAGCAAAAAGATCAGGACTTCATTACACAGCTGCTAAAAGAAGAAAAGTAAGGTCAGTGTTTCTCTGCAGTCTTATACCCTAGTCCAAGGATTTCAGCACTGGCTGCAATGTTGGGCAGGAAACCAATGTCAGCACTCCAGGGCCATCTGGAACCATTCAAGTCCACATCAATGGGTGCCAGGAATTCAATTAGAAAAGGGAGGAAAGCTCCAAACTCCCCTTTCCCTTGTCCTGGGTCAGGGACCTGCCGTTACCTTGTGAGCCAAGGAGGAGAGTGGGCAGCAGGTGCCTTCTCCCCCTGTCCTGGGTGGGCAGGTTGCTTGTGGAGGGGATCATGTCCAGGGTACCAGCCTGCTAGACTCCGATCAGCCTTGCGAGCCAAGGAGGAGAGCGGGCAGCAGTGTCTTCTCGTCCTGTCCTGGGAAGGTGGGTTGCTTGTGGAGGGGGCCACATCCACGGTACCAGCCCAGTGGGCTCCAATCAGCCTTGTGAGCCAAGGAGGCCCTTGTGAACACTGTCACATTCTCGGTTTAGAAGGCAGTGCCCCTGGAAGCACTATGCAGCACTCTCAGTTTAAGAGAGGGGTCACTTGGAAACACTATGTGACATTCTCAGTTTAGGAGAGGGGTTCCTTGGAAACGATCAGTTGCATTCTCAGTTTGGGACAGGGTGCCCCTGGAAACACAATGACATTCACAGTTTAGGAGAAGGGGCCCTAGAAATACTATGTGACATTCTCTGTTTAGAAGAGGGTGCCCTTGTGAACACTGTCACATTCTCGATTTACGAAATGGTGTTTTTGGAAACATTATGTAACATTCTCGAGTTAGGAGTGGCTACCCCTGTAAACACTATGCAACGTTATCAGTTTATGAATGAACCAGCAGCAGGAGTATCACCACCTGCCAGAATAAAAATGAAACATGTAGTACATTATATAGCTATTCATTTAGTTATCTATCTATCTAACTATATATATATCTATATATATATAGAGATATATATATGTAGATAGATAGATATTATAGGGGCACGGTCGAGCCCCTATAGTTAGGGTTGAGTAGACACTTCATTGTTTAACTCGAAATTATGTACTTTAATAACATTGCAACCGTTCGACAGATTTGCATGCAAATTCACGTGCACCATTGCTCAGTGTAAATCTCTGGATGTGGCAAGATAGTTCCAGTCAGATGTGTTGTTTCCAGTTCTGGAAAAGTGAAGAAAGCATTTTTTTGCTCATTGACTTTGCTGGGATTTTCTTTGAACTTGCCTACAGCCCATACAAATCGGAATCTGGTCTGACTATTTTAGGCAGAAAGGACTAGCCCACAGATGTGTCTTTTGCTAGTCTGGTGAAAATAATAAGCAATTTTAAGTTATTGCATTTTAAAAATTTGAAAAAATCTTTTCTGAGCATGCACAGTGAGCACTAAAAGATAGCCGGATGAAATGAAAAAGGAATGCTGTTTCATATGGAGAAATTCCTTTTTCATTTGCCACCATGTTGTTTCTATTTCTTCTTAAAACAAAATTTCAAAAGTCACAAAAATGACATCCTAGACAGAGAGACCAACACACCTAGCTGGCTGATCTGGATCCCCTTAGGTGTAATCTGCACTTCACTGTTGCAGACATGCCCTATAAATGTTTTTTTTTTAATATTATGAATTCTTTTTCGTCACCGTGTCATACAAAAAAAGGATCCTTTTTCGTGACTCAAGAATCTTTTCAGGCAATTCTGCTGCCCTTCTCCCAAACGTTCCTGTATTACAGGTGCTCACACACACACACACACACACACACACACACACACACACACACACACACATATATCTATCTCTCTCTCTCTCTATATATATATATATGTATATATATATATATATATATATATATATATATATATATATAGAATAGATAGACGAGTGTCTATTACAAGGAGTAATACTATTGAGAAAGGGGACAAGGGAACCCCGAGAGTGAAGCTCAGCGAGAGGTTCCTTGTCCCTAGAACTCCCGAGATGGTATTACTACCAAGTGATAGACACTCGCCTATTTTTTAATTTTTGTAATATATGGATGCAAGGGTTTTTTGTTAGCCATTTATGTGGTGCTGTGAGGCTAGGTTCCCACCACAGTAGGGGCTCACTCTCGCTATGTACACCGCCCTCTCTCACTTGCCCACCCACTAGCTCGGTTTGTCTCGTGTCTTTTCTTTGGTAGGCTGTCTTACTTTTAATTATTTTCTTGTTCAAGGCTTTGAAGGCTATAAAGGATAGGTAGGAAAACGGCATGTGAACTGAACTGCAGGAATGATTTTCTCTCACTAAGCGAGAGACGCCCGCCATGTTTGCTTAAATAATTGGCCCACCCACAACGAAACCGTGTCCAGTCAGGAGGTGCGGTTTAGAACGCCACCACGCACAGCATGTCCCTTCCCACGTGTGTCCAAAAGATATTCTGTGCTATCACGCCTGTTTAAAAATCAGTAGTGCAGTGGCTAATCCATTTGGAAGGTGATGAACAAACAACTAGGTAGCCAGAAAATGCCTTTAGTCACCCCATACAGCTGAACAGAACTGGTCCTGTGATTCACCAACTGCTGCAGAGGATTTTGTTTATTCTCACTAACATTTATTCTGGCAACTAGCACACTGTATTAAGTATAATAGAGGTCAAGTCATTATTCAGGTACAGTGTTGACAGGGTCGGAGGCAAAGTCAATATTGGGGTTGAGCTGGGATCAGATTATATGATACTGGCCAGCTCTGTACGATAATGCAGAGTTGTTGAAGGGTACATGCAATGCATGGTGCTGATGTTGTGGAGGCACTGGAAACCTGAACAGCTAAAAGTTATACAGGGATCGTAACAAGTGGATATTTCTATCTTTTATTCCTCTATAGGCTGAAAAAGAAGGGTGATTATTTCTGTTGTGGGTGTGTCTGTGTGTGTGTGTGTGTGGGTGTGTGTGTGTGTGTGTGTGTGTGTGAGAGAGAGAGAGAGAGAGAGAGATGTTATTTCTGTATATAATGACAATCCAAACAAAAAAGTTGTCTGATATTTTACTTGTGACCTTTAAGCCTCGCCAAGGGATCACACATCGATTACAAAATATTAGTTATATTTTAGTAGGCCCGTGCCATAGCATGTGTGTGTGTGTGTGCGTGTGTGTGTGTGTGTGATCAACCTTTTGTGGGGAACAGAGTCAAAGGCCTTGCTGAAATCAAGATAGAAGATGACTACCGAATAGCCCCTGACTACTGTCTTAGTGATACAGTCAAATAAGTCAATCAGATTCATTTGACATGGTTCCACCCCATGAACCCATGCTGCCTCTCATCCTGGAAACCATGATCCTCTAGATGTTCCACCAACCTTTCCTTTAGTATGGTCTCCATAAGTTTGCCCACAGTGGAGGTCAGACTGACTGGTCTGTAATTCCCTGGGTCATCCTTGGGACCACTTTTGTGGAGGGGCACTACATGTGCTTTTCTTCAGTCCTGCAGTACCACACCTCACGCTAGAGAAAAATTAAATAGGTCTGCCAGTGGCACTGACAGCACCTGAGCTAGTTCCTTTAGTACCCTTGGATGTACTCTGTCCGAGCTTGGTGATTTGTCCACCTTCAATGCCAGTATCCCCTTCCTCACTCTATCCTCCCTTATCACTACATCTGTGTTCCCCTCACCCTATTCTCCTCTTTTCCCTCCTGAAGGCACTGGTCCATCCTTCTTCCTGGTGAAGATGGAACAGAAGTATTCATTTAGTATCTCTGCTTTTCCCCCATTATGCTTCGTCCACTGCACCCCTTTCTTAAGCCTAACAATCCCTTCCTTCTTGTCTGTTTTCTCACTTATGTAGAGAAAGAAAGCCTTCTCCCCGTTCTTAATTCCTTTAGCTATCTGCAGCTTGTTCTGTACCTTTGCTTACCTGACTTCCTTAATTGCCTCACTAGTCAACCCTAGTTAATTTTCCCTATCCACCTCTGTCTTGGTCTTTCTGAATTTTAAATAGGCCAACCTCTTTTTTCTTAATGCCTGGACAACCCCAGATCTGAACCAGCTGGGCGCTTTGGCGCTTGTGTTCTTCCCCTGAGCCTAACGCACTCATCTGTGGCAACCAGTATTCCTTCCTTAATGATGAGCCAACTTTGATCCACCCCATATCTGCTCTGATGCCCACCAGATGGCTCTTTAGCATTTCGCCCATTTCCCTGAAGTCTACCCTCCTGAAACCCAAGATTTTGGTCTTAGTTGGGATGCTTTCCCTGCCCATATCCTACTGGAACCACACTGTGCAATGGTCACTTCCACCCAGTGGCTCCCTGACCATTATTTCCTGTACATGCTCCCCATGTTTGAGCACCAGATCAAGAGTTGCCTCAGCTCTTGTTGGTTTAGTGATGCCCTGAGTCAGGAACCCACTCTGCAGTCCTTCCAGGATCACCTGACTCCTAGCACAAGTTGTGGAGGGTATGTTCCAGTCCACCTTGGGCAGGTTGAAGTCCCCCACAGTTACCACCTCTCCTTTCCACACAGTTTCCAATATTTGTGAGCTCAGTTCCCTGTACCTCTCCTCATCCTGATTTGGTGGTCTGTAAACCACCTCCAACCTCACCTTTCTCCCTCTATTGGACCTTAACTGAACCCATCATGTCTCCACCTCCCCATCCTCTGACTCCTCCCTCGTGCAAGTTATTCCCTCCCTGATATAAACTGCCACCCCTCCCCCCTTCCCGACTACCCTGTCCCTCCTGTATAGTTTATATCCAGGGATCGCAAGGTCACAGTCATGGTGTAATGTTGCCCAAGTCTTGCTTACTTCAGCTATGTCCACCCTCCTGTCTGCTAATAGTGCCTGCAGGTCATCCATCTTGTTTCCAAGACTCTGTGCATTCAGAGACACCACCCTCCACCTAGAATCTGACCTTCCTTCTCTTCCCTCTATTCTTCTGTTCACATTTATTCCCTCTGTGTACACCCCTCCACTTACCCTTGTTATGTGTTCCTCACCCCTTCACCCTTTGCTAACTGTGTTCTTGCCCCTTCCACCTCCTCCCTCCAGACCTCTTGCATCACTGTGTGTGTGTGGTAGGGGTTCTCTGACCTCCTCCTCTCAGAATTTGTGGGCCTGCATGCCTCCTCCTCTCAGAATGTGTGGGCCTGCATGCCCGCTGCACCCCTACAGTAGTTTAAATTATGTAGTGATTATGTATTCCCCAGTCTGTGCCTGAATACCCTCAAAACCCTTCCTACTGAGATGTAGCCTGTCTGGTGAAAAGAATGCTTTGTTTGACCAGGTCTCCTCCCAGTCCCCAATACTGATAAACATCTCCTCCCTGCACCATTTCCTCAACCAGTCATTAAAATCCTCTATTCTTCTTTTCCTGTCTGTGCTGGCCTTTGGTATTGGTATCACCTCTAGAGAAGGCCAGCGAACTTCTTCCCTCCTTGGAGATCTTCCTAATCTCTGAACCTACTTTGCACTACCTCAACCTCCTCCCCAGCTAGGTCATTGGTTCCCAAATGTAAAACTAAATTAGGTTTTTCTCCAACCTCCCTTACTATTTCCCTTAGTCTTGGGCTAGCCTTCCTCACTGTCATCCCTGGCATACAAACCACCCTCTTGCTTGCATTTGTGTCCCTTTTCCTTCCCCAGTGAACACCCCTAATTATGGAGTCCACTATGATTGCCACTCTTCCATCTCCTGCACCCGTGCGCTCCATCCTTCCTTTCTTACTTTCAGTACTAGCTGCTTCCCCACCTAACTGCTCCCTCTGCACCCTGGTGAATGTATCTCCACATCCACAATTTATCCCCTTAACTGTTTTTCCATCTCCCACTCTGCTCCTCCCATTCTGACTATCTGTATCTGCTTTCAGTTTTCCCTTCCCTCTTCCATTCCTTTTCTCTCCCTTCCCCATCCTCCACTCTGTTTCGTCTGCCTCCTCTTCTCTGCCCACCCTGATTAGTTGCCTCACCCTACCCTATAGTCCTACTCTCAGCCCTGGCTCAACCTGACCTCCCACTCACCTCCTGCTGCCCCTCCCTCCTTCCAGGCAGTGGTGCAAATCTATTCAATAAAGGCACCCCTTTAGAATTTTCCAACTCTGATGCTACTCTCACATTCCCATCCTTCCACTTACCACTTGCCATTCCTCCACCCTGGGCTCCCTAGTCCACTGAGGAGAGATACTCCTGTATACTGGGTGCTCCTCCTCACTCCCATCCCCTGCCTGATGCCTTTATTCTCTGGGCGGAGCATGACAACACTCCCAACTACTGCCTCCCTACAAACCTGCTTCCAATGCTATGTTCTACCTAATAATTTGCTCCAGTAACAATTGCCTGACCAATTTACTCCTCATCACATTTTTCGCCCCGGAAACAATTCCAATTATCATTAGAGACCTTTGTTTGTGCTTGCTCATCCCAGCACTAAAATAAAAAAAAAATCAGAGCGTGGTTCCGATTAAATGAGATGAGTGACGACAGTAAGTAGAAGGAGGGGGTGGGATCCATGTTTCCCCTTTAATATGCAAGGGTGCAAGGGGGGCCTTGAGAGGAAGATGGATCTAGCAACCTGCCCTGTTCTCAGCATCATTATTGACTGCCAGGGTCTTGCATCCCCCCCTTCCTACATATGTACAAGGTGGTGAAAGCAGCCCTGAAATAAAAGATGCTTATCTGGGACTCCTAAAAGACTGTATCATCGCCTCTATAGCCATGTGCACAGGCACTTATCTCTATATCTTCAGGTGTGTTCCTCAGCTGGGGTGGCAGTGTCCCCCTCTTCAGTGGCTGTTGGTGGAGTTGTGGTAAGTGGGAGTGCTTAAGTCAGGTCAGATTCCTCCACTTTGCTGTTCCTGCCAGGAGAAGCTGCCATCCTGTGGTCCCTTTTGTCTTGCTGCCTGGAGGCCTCTCAGTTTCTGCTATGGGTGAGACCAAACCCCTTCTGCTTTGGCTTGGTTCCCTCCTCTCCCTGCCTGCACTGCTGTAGATCAGGTATACAAATTAGCTCCTCTTTGGTCTGTTCACTTTGCAGTTGGGTTACGGGGCACCTCATCTCCTGAGGCCATGTTCTATAAAGAAAATCCCATTCTGCATCACCCACATGATGGTCAGGTATCTTGGAGAGAAGTGGTTGGGCGGGGGAGTGAATTAGTCAGGACAGTGTTAGTGTGGGGACGAATTTACTACGGAGCGTATCCACGGATCGAGTTTGTAGGGGAGCAGTAGATGGGAGCGAATTGTCATAGACCCCCACTGGGCATCACCCTTCTGCCTTTCTCTCCACTGCTCTGTTCCTCAGACTTCCCACACCATCCTCCCCAGCTCCCATCTGAGCAGCCTTATTTCAGCCCAAGGTGCTCCAGGATCTACACAGGACATCCCTCTTACTCCACAACACCCCAGAAAGACTTCTGCCCCACAGCTGTTGCAGTTCACCACTTTTTCTGCTTCCCATACATGTACCTATTTCCCCACATCCCTCCAGCCCAGCTTCTCATAGCCTCCAGTTATATATAACTATAAAATAACTATAAAATTCAATAATATATAAATGTATAAATATATGTATTCTTTTTTAACATCATAACAGGTCATTTGACTGAACAACTGCTGAGAAATGCAGATGTGATAGAATGGCTCTGTACTATCAGACATTTTTATGGAATTAATTGAAATAAATAGGTACCAGCACGTTAATAAGTCATATTTTGTCTCCCCACTGATTGAGGGCCAAAGCACCTTCTAATAGATTCAGATGGACTCTGTTGTCATGCCAATATGTGGTACTTAAGAAACAAAATAGGTGTTTATGGCAATGCTAGCCACCATGAATTAAAACAAGATCAGGATAATCCCCATCTAGAATGATACTTTAATGAGCTCAACTGGGCAAAAAATACAGTTTCACAGCAGAATCAGTCACGCTACTAAGAAGCAAATGAGTTTCTTTGGTTCACACATCTTTCTTGAAGAAAACACTCAACGATCAGTTTTTTAAGCACTGCCTGCTAGAATGTTTAGGGATGTGGGTTATCATTGTCTGAGAGGGTTCAGAGTTCATCAGTGGTTGAACATATATTTAGAAGCTTTGAGTCTGTCACAGATTCCCAGTCGTTGACTCCACCACTGCTTTGCCTGTCCCCCCACCTGGCTGAGCTAGGTAGCAGTTAGGAAAGAGGCATGAGAAAATACTAATCAATTGGGGACACTTGGTAATAGGAGCGGCTTCACATGAATGCAACCACATCTGATTCAGAAATGAAAAGCACAGTACTATGGTGTTACTAAACTCCCAGGAGTTGGATTGATAGAGAGGGTAGCTGGGGTTGGGGGATTGCAGAAGTCCTGGGTGGCAGTATAATAATATTGTTTGGTTGACCTAGGGGTTTGAACTTGAAATCAAGTGTGAGTTTGGAATATAGGGTAGCAAATTTTCCATCAAAGGCAGGAACCTGCTGTAGATTTATAACTGCTCAACTTGGGTACACACAGGAGGACTAATATATAATCACACATTAGAGATGAATCTCCCTCGAATGTGCAAGCTGGAATTGAGGGTACTCAGACTGAAGGCTAGTGCAAACATGGACAGAGTGCTCCGTCATTTCCTTTTGGTGGAACCCACCACATCAGACACACAGGGCTTTGACTGGGGAAACCAACCCAGTTTAGTCACTGCAATACATGAGCCTGGTGGTTATCGGGTAACTGGTGCAGCAGCGAAGATCTCCACTCATTACCTAGTAACACAAGCTGCAGGTAAACCCAGTGAATGACAGAGATTAGACTGTAAGGATATAAGCAAACAAGGTGATTGTTTTACTTTAAATTTATGTGAAAACTGAGACTCTCTCTCTCTCTATATATATACATATATATTCCCTTGACACTGTGACAGTGTACATTTTGTACATTGAAAGCACCCTGTCTCCTTACCCTCCCCACACACACAGTAAGCAATACATCTTGGTACTGACCCTTATGGAATTGTGTCTCTGTGTGGAATCCTATCTCTGTGTTGAATATAATTTGGCCTTCTTTCTTGTGCATGTTTGACTTTTTATTAGTAAATACAGCTAATTTTAACAGATGATGTCCAGCTGTGGCTTGTGATTAACCTCTGTCTCACAGCAAGTTGGCACTTTAGAGGTCAGGTTATGAAATTCTAATTGTAATTCCTTCTGAGAGTTACTGACCACCAGTGCCACAGAATGCTGGTGGGGGAGCACTTTTACATAACGCTTGCATGAGGATTCTTATCATCCACTTCCCTCGTCCCTTCACAACCCTCAGTTAGTGTCCAAAACAACCCAATCCTTTAGCAGATCTACATCAGGGCTTTTAAACCCAAAAGAGAGTGAGCAGCCAAATGGTGCAAATCCAGTGCAAACTCTGCTATGGAGCAGAAACTTGCCATAGGCATCAGCAAGACACTTCATTTCAGAGTGTATTTTAACATAGAGAGATGCAGACTTGTCTGGGAGTACATCCCCTGCAAACACATACAACATATAACTCAAATTATCTGCTTTCCACAGGAGAGGAGAAAGCAAAACACTCTCCTTCATTGACATTTCAGCCTGGAGGATAAGGGCTGTTCAGTGAGAAGCTCCACTTCAGGAGCATATTTCACTTAGCTGAGTTGACAGGCTCAGGCAGAACAGTTTCGGGCAGCACCCCTAAAGCTAAATTAGAAAAATAATAACTTCAATTACATACTTTCTACCCAGTGGGAGAAAGTGAAAAAAACGCTTTGACACTTTCAGCCTGCAGGAGTAATTTTTTTTTTTCAGCTTCTTACATCAGGAAACTTTCTCTTGACTGGTGAGCTTTCTCAGATCACAAGGCACTACATACAGTAATATACCCATCATCTTTCCTCCACTGAGGCAATACAACTGGTTATACTATAACAGCTGTATCACAGTATTTACACACAGACACACACACACGGCTCATATTTCAAAAGAGCTCATATTGAGCAATGGATATCTGCCCTTATATTTTAGCAAACTGACACTGTGCTAGCTAGCCTTCAAGTCTTTAAGTAAAACAAATGGCATTGTGCTAGTTAGTTTTTATATATTTATAGTACCACTTGAGCCATTCACCATGCACTCTTAGAGGGACTTGAATGATAGAGTAGAGAGGAGGAACTAATGGGTGGAGAGGGTGGTTCGTAGGCGGATATCCTAACAGAACAGAGAGAGGACAAGACTGTATATAAGAGATACCAGGCTATTCCAACAGGCTTTTGGAGAAAAAAGAATAAAGTCCCTATGATTCCTGTTAGGACAACTAGCTCTACCATGGGCCAATCCTTTTTTGTGAGGGGAAAAATCCTATATTTTTTCCCTGGTGTCTTGTGGCACCCCTCACACACCAATATCCATCCTCATATTGTTTATTATCTCCTTGGTGTCTAGTGGCATCCCCCACCCTCCAATTGCCATAACTATTTATGTTTTCCTTGGTGTCTAGTGTGCCCACATCCACTGATTGCTGACCCCATATTGGTTTTGATTTCCTTGGTGTCTAGTGGCACTCCCCACCCTCTGATCACCATCCTCGTAATAATTGAATGTTTTCCTGGTGTTTAGGGCACCCCACCCTCTGATTGCTGTCCCTATTAAAATGTTGTCTTTCCCTGGTGTCTACTGCCACCTCCCTCAATCAGCATCCTGCCTGTAATAAAGAAAATGGTCCCTCAATGTCTTTTTTACAACTTGTAAAATAGAAAATGGTCCCTCAGCGATCTGACTCCAACCTCCCACTCAGCAGGCACCCACCACCCCACCCCTCCACACACCCTCACTCATATGAACAGGTCCAGAGTGAAGATCCACTTTTGATCCAAGATATGTCTTGCTGCTGAAAATGCCACCACTATATGAGAAACTAAGGCAAGTGTGGTCCAATGTATTGTAATGGGTTTTCAACTTTGATACATAACTTTTCCATTTTGCATATTTTGACACCTAATTTTCAACATTGCCTTTTGGGGTCCCCACCTCATGGACAATGTCACTGGTATTTTGCAATCCATCCTGAAAGGGATTTCAGTCACTTGCAAAATCACCTTTTGGACGTGATTTGAAAACTTTCACTGCTTTTGTTCAAAAGGTGGTTTCACTGGAACTCGCTCCCCCCACAGATCAAAATCTCCACCTCTCACCTTTTGTTTAAGCATTCCCTGTTCTCTCACCTCTGTGCCCTAGGTAACTGCAACTGCACCTAACTGGGAGCCGCCACCTAGGTCGCCATCCTATTTTTAGCTGAGAATATATTACTTACTGTGCTGCAAATGACTTATGTGACCTCCATTTCCACTTAGTTTTGGATTAAAATGGATTGTTCATGCTGCCCTCAAGCATATCCTACTTCTTTGTTACCTTTATTGTTTAACTTATTGGTGCCTCTATAAATGTCTGTGTATGCAACCTCAGTTTAGCTCAATCTGGTATGTAATGACGCCACCCGAGTTGTTGTTTTGAATTCTGTACTGTTTACATTTCTGTATTCTCCAATATTGTTTGAACTGTACTGTTGTCATTTCTGTATTCTCAACTGTGACCCTTGTGGGTCGTGCCTGAAAATAGGCAGGATTGTTGCCTATACTCATCCGGTTACCAAAAGCTAATAAATAAATAAATAAATAAATAAGGCTACGTTGCAAATTTGGTATCAGAATATGTAAAAATGGGAAAGTTATGCACATGCATTTAAATTTAGCTATGCTTGCTAATAACTTTGGGAATTTCAAATATTTTCTCCCCAAATTTTCAACATAGCCATTTTCTTTATATTTTATGGGGTTTTTTTTACATCACCTCATGAACGTGACAGCTGTCATTTCTCAAATACTGGACAACATGTGTTTTCTCACCTGTGGCATGGAATGATGTTTTAGCGGGAATTTGAACATTCTCAGCACAGCATTCAAGAGGTGGGGTAATAACAAGGATATGCTGACAGTTTGGTTGATGTTTTGACTGAAATGCTTTCATGCCAACATACATATACGCATTTCCCATAGGCAAATGAGGATATGATTATACTAATCTCAAAAAGTAAGGAAATTCTTGCAAAAAAAAAACTCAGGTAATGTATCTATTAGGTTAAAGTGACAAAACTAGGGACATTTGGTTTTAGTGTTCCAGCTGTAACACTGCACCCTGCAGGCAAGCAAGCCAGGTATGTGGTGTGCCTTGGGGTTCTCCAGCCTAATGCTCACCACCTTCCATCAGTAAAGAAACTGAGATGTGTATAGTGTATGAGAATGGGATGTGTATTAGGCTGGCTTGTTGCTCTGTTGGGTGGGTGTTAGGTTGGGAACCCTAACACCAAATTTCCTACTTTGTCACTTAACGCTAAATGATAGATATAGGTATATTAATGCCACTATAGTTATTGTTGAGTTCTCACTTCTATGCTAAAGCACAATTTCTGTAATAACTTCGCAATGGTTCAAGGGATTTGCATAAACTTTTGCATGCATAATACTGTGGTGGTAGGTCTGTTGATGTTGTAAATTTTGCTTGAATCACTTGTGTGGCTTCTGAGACGCAGAGTCTGAATATTTGTTAAATTTATGTATTTTTTGCTGTTTCTTTGTCCACCTGTATCTCAGAAACTGTTTTAAATTGTGGTCTGAAATATTCAGGGTAGAAAGCCTTTGCCTCACATTTATGCTTTTTGAAGGTTTGGTGAAAAATACTTATCCATTCAAAAGTTATTAAATGTTGAAGTTCCCATAGTTTTCAATGGGAAATTATAGATGTTCAGCTCAAAAAAGGATTCCTTCTCGCAGCTGGCTAATCCTTTGTTGCAGAGAGGTCATCCTGTATCATAGATGGGAAATCATTTTTTGAGCTACAGCCATTTTGTTTGATGGTTAACGAGGGAAAGAAAACACATAAAGTCGATGGATTTCAAAACAAACATCAGAATCTAGCAAAACAGAACTCGTTTAACTACATTCTGATGTTTATTTTTTCAATTATGCCAGGAAATACCTTTTCTGGACACTCGAGATCCTGGGTGCCCAGCTTAGCAGGATGAGCGCTTCCCACGCTCTCTGCAGCTGAAGTTGTGTTGCCAGCTGCAGTGTGAACTGTAACCTCCTTTTCCTTGGTGTCTAGTGGCACCCCTACCCACCAATCAGTATATCCGACTTCATATAAGAAATACATATGTTCCTGGTGTTCAGTGGCACACCCTACCCACCAATTGCCATTCCATCTTTCCATGGTGTCTAGTGGCACACCCCATCTGCTGATCGCCATTCCTGGTAATCTAGTGGTCCCTCCTATGTCCGATCGCTGTCCCCATAAGTTTAAAAAAATTCTGGTAGTCTAGTGGTCCCTCCCCACAATGTCCGATCGCTGTCTCCATAATGAAAAAAAATACATGGTAGTCTAGTAGTCCCTCCTCCTCCCCAATGCCCAGTCACCATCTGCTTATAAAAAAAACAATCCTGGTAGTCTAGTGGTCCCTCCACCTTCCCCTGATACCTGATCCCTGTCCCCATATAAAATGCAAATTACCTGGTAGTCTAGTGGTTCCTCCCACCTGGTAGTTTAGTGGTTCCTCCTCTCTCCCTGATCTCCATCCCCTGAAATTTCATTGGTTTTTCTGGTGGTCTAGTGGCCCCCCACCCTGTTGGGTAATGGTTAAGCCCAGCCCTATCCTGATTCCCTGGCAGCAACTAGTTATCTCTTCCTTTCACCTCCACAGCTGGCTACAGACTGAGCTATGAATGAGCACCAATTCCCATACAGTAGGTGCTCATTGATAGCTGCATCTGCAGCCTGCCATGGAGGTGAGAGGAGGCTGTGCTGGTCACAGACCAGGAATAAGGATGGAGAAAGCAGGGTGATGAGTCATTACCTAACTGGGTGGGGAGGACACTAGACCACCAGGAAAATTAATGAGTTTTGAGGGGAAGGGGATTGGAGAGAGGTGAGGGACCACTGGACTACCAGGTAATTTGTATTTATATATAGGGGTAGGGATCAGACATTCGGGGAAGGGGACCGCTAGACTACCAGGATCTTGTTTTATAAACAGAGAGCAATCGGACACCAGGAAAAAGGGAGGGGCTACTAGATTACCAGGTTTTTTTTCATTAAGGACGAAATTGACATCGGGCATCGTAGGGACCACTAGACTACCAGGATTTTTTTAGCTTATGTGGATGGTGATCAGACATGGGAGGAGTAGGATAGAAAAATATTTTACCAGGGTCTTTTTTTTTAAGGAGATGGCAATCAGACATCGGGAGAGGGAGAATCACTGCAGTACAATGGACACTATTAACATTAGTTGAAGTGGGACTGGCATTAAATAGGATCCTATTTTGCTAAAATAGGATCCTTATGGTGCTTTTCCATTCAGTACCATGGGATTAGTCTGTTTTAGGATCCTGTTTCACAGCAGGATCCTTTATTGTGCTTTCCCATTGACTATAACTTTTTTTGTGAGATAGGATTCTACTTTGTGCTAGTACCATTGTAGTCAATGGGAAAGCACAATAAAGGATCCTTTTGCAAAACAGGATCCTGTTTCATGTGGTATTGGGTCATAATGTCACATAGACAATCGCACGGTACAACAATGCCGCAGTCAAAACAGCAAAATGCAAAAACAGAGTGAGTGAAAACACTGACTCAAACAACAACTGCGCACACCAGAGGAAGAAATGGGAAGCATTCCCATTTCTTTGTTTTTTGCAGGAGGCTCTGTCTCCTGCACCCCCTAAACTAAGTTACCAACTCTGAGGGAGGGGTGGCTCAAGGGAAAAAGGGGAAACTTGGTAGAGGAGAACTTAGGGTTTTTTTGGGAAAAAAACCCGATCCCTGGCTCTCCAGTGTGCCAGGAGCTTGCTCCTTAGCCACTCTACCATTGGAGTGGCTTGACCAGACACAGCATCTGTGTCCTCTTCAAACCTATATCCAGTTCCTAGTCAGTGGCAGAGGTAGCGGTAATTTCCTATCGCTATTATACCCCGTCACTGTAATTCATTCCACGCTTTAGACTGCACAGTTATCCTTGCACTGTTTCGGCAGTACTGTATTAACCTTTTGTGCTGTGGTTCCATGTATTTCAATGGGGTTTTCAACTTTGGTTTATTTCTTAACTTTCTGACCCCATATCTTCAACGTGGCCTTTTGGGAACCCCACCTCATGTACAATAGGACTGTCATTAGGCAACTCCTGCCTGAAAGGTAATTTCACAGCAGCTTGACAATTTCACCTTTCTTGTGGGATTTGGAAATTCTTTCTGCCCTTTTAAAATATATAAAAATGGCAAAGTTATGACCATTCATTACTATTTCACCACACACCCTCATAACTTTGGAAATGTTAAATATTTTCACCCCAGATTTTCAACATAGCCTTCTTATTACCCCACCTCATGTATGTCACAGCTACCATTTTTCAAATCATGTCCAAACTGTGTTTCTGTGCCTGTGATGCAGAATGGTGTTGCAG
Source organism: Neoceratodus forsteri (assembly GCA_016271365.2). NCBI lineage: Eukaryota > Metazoa > Chordata > Ceratodontiformes > Ceratodontidae > Neoceratodus > Neoceratodus forsteri. Next base: position 980,267,612 of record CM057459.1, read on the forward strand.
TTGTGCAGAATTATGTTTTGGTGGGGATTTGACATTTTCTGGACTGGGAACATGAGGTGGGGTAATTACATGGCTTTGGTGACAATTTGGTCACTGTTATCCTACAACTGGAAGCACAGGGCATACATATAAGCATCTATGGAGATATGGGAGCACAGGGCCCTGAGGGTCATGCACTCCTACAGGAAAATAAGGATGTGATTATACTATCTCAAAAAGTAAGGAAATAAATTGCAAAAATGTCATTAATGCATCAGTTAGGTTGTTACTAAAGTGACAAAGTAGGAATGTGGTGTTAGGGTTTCCAACCCTAACACCCCACCCCACTCTGCACACACTGACAGGCATTGAGATGTATTTTGGGGTCATCAGCCCTAATGCTCTCCCATTTTCATATACTGTGCCCATCTTAGCTTATTTACTTATGGAATGGGGTAAGTGTTAGGGCTGATGATCCCAAGGCACCCCCCTAATGCCTGTGATATCACAATATCCTCATTCACACATGTCACTTCATGACCTGATGCCCTGCACCAAGGGAAGACTCAGGCCCTGCACTTCACTGAATTGATTGATGCGAAGAATTCATGGTGCTGTCTGGCAGGCCACAGAAGTGCAGGGCCTTGTGGTCCTTGCGCTTCTATGTGTCCACAGATACATATACAGAGGACAAAGAGTGCATCTCTAAGACAATGTACAGGGCCCTCTGCCACCCAGGGGTGCAGAGGTCCAGGGCCCTATGTCAAGAGGATAGTTGCCTTCACTATATGGTACGCAGGCCCATGCGGACAACTTTGCACCTTTCAGTCCCTGGCTGGGGGGTGTTTCATAACAGCACCAACCCCCACCATCACTCCATCCAGCTGAGTCACTGAGTTCACCCTGAACTCAGCTCACCGTACAGGACCACAAAGCATACATGTTGGAGTCAAGAGTGACACTACACACAACGCTTAACAATTATATATTGTTGTTTTTTTTTTCAGTTTTGACCCTAAATTTTCAAGATACTTATTTTATGGTTTGCCTTATAAAAATGACATGTACCATTTATAGTATACTGGCTGAAATGCCATTTCACACCAGAAGTGTGAAAACACATCTCAGCCAGGATTTTAAAAATGGCACATGCCACGTTTATGAGGTGGTATGGAAAATGGCTATGTTGAAAGTTTGGAGTCAAAATAATAAAAAAAATTAGTGAAGTTATGCATGAACATTGAAATAGTGCAATGTTCGCTCATAACCTGGACATTTTACCATATTACCAAATTGTTAGCATAGCCTTCTTATTACCAGCTTTCATGAATCCAGTAGTAAAAATTTTCTAATCATCTGCCATCCATGGTATCAAAATGTCATTCCATGCCACAGGTACAAAAACACAGTTGAGCAGGATTTGAAAAATGACATCTGTCACGATCAATTATCAAAATTACAAGCAAGCATAGTAAAATTTCAACATACAGTATGTGCATAACTTTGCCATTTTTATGTATTTTGACCCCAAATTTTCAACATAGCCTTCTTATGACCCCACCTCACACACAAAGGGTGGTAAAAATGTTCAAATCCCACCCAAAAGGGAATTTCTCCATGTAACTGCTAAATCACCTTTCAGGTTTGATTTGCATAATTCCATCACAATCCATCACGAGGTGGGTTCCCAAAAAGTTCATTTTGAAAATGTTGGGATCAAAATACACAAAAATGACAAAGTTATGTATTGATGTTAAAAATTCCATTGAAATACATTAAACTGCATTTACAGTAACTTAGTTTCTCATACTGCGTGCAGTGGTTCCAGCAGTAAGATGTGTTTTGATCACAGAGTGGATCTTCACCCTGTGACCTTTTCAAGTGAGTGAGGGTGGGATGTACTGGGGGTGGGGTGGTGGGTACTGAGTGTGAGGTGGCGGTGGAGGTCAGATCAGTGAGGGGCTATTTTCTTTTTTGCAGGTTTTTGAAACAAACATCGAGGGATGGTTTTCTTTATTTGAGATTGAGCAGTGATCAGAGGGTGGGAGTGCCACTAGATACCATGGAAAGATAATTAATTATGGGGACGGTGTATGGAGGGTGGGGGGGTGGCAGTAGATACCAGGGAAAGATGCATTCTTTATGGGGATGACAATCAGAGGGTGGAGGGTGCCACTAGACACCAGAAAAGATACATTCATTATGGGTATGGCAATCAAAGGATATGGGTTGCCACTAGGCACCAGGGAAAGATACATTGATTATGGGAATAGTGATCAGAGGGTGGGGGTACCACTGGACACCAGGGAAATATAAATCAATAATGGGAATGGTGATCAGAGGGTGTGGGGTGCCACTAGACACCAGAGAATGATACATTCATTATGGGGACAGTGATCAGAGGGTGGGGGATGCCATAAGACACCAGGGAAAGATTTGCCCCTTACAGTAATGGCGATCAGAGAGTGGGGGTGCCACTAGACCGCAGAGAAAGATACAGTCATTATGGGGATAGTGATTGAAGGGTGGAGAGTGCCACTAGATACCAGAGAAAGATACATCCATTACATGGATGGTGATCATAGAGTGTGGGAGTGTCACTAGACACCAGGGAAAGGTAATTTAAACATGGGGACAGCAATCAGAGGGTGATGGGGTGCCACTAGACTCCAAGGAAACATAGCATACTGAAAGGGATACCAGTGAGGCAGGTAGCACCGACACCTCGGAAAGGGTGACTCACTGCTGTCAATGCAGCCCTTAGCATGAGTTCCAGCTACAGTTGCAGAAGCCAAAGAAAGTCCCACTGTTCTCATACAGAGAACATGGGTCAGTCGCCTCCGCTAAGCTGGCACCTGAATTTTGGGTGCTCAGATAATGCATTTTTGTAACTACAAAACACATTCAGAATCTAGCTAAACAGATCCTATTTAGCTAGGTTTAAGTGTTTTTTTTTTAAATGCTTGTACAGTGCATCATTTGTATGTACTTTTACTGTTTGCAATTTTAAGGAGTAAGAAGAAAATGGGTTTTTTTTCCCCTCAACAAGTAAAGTATGCTAATAACCACTAATAATGTTTTTTTTTACCTTTTGTTTTTTTTTTTTTACCAAACACTCTGGAATGTTAACACAAAAATCACTATAACTTTTGTTTGTTTGTTTCACTAAACTTCCAAAGGCACACCCTTGGCATGGGCCCCTTCAACCCGGAACATTTCATGAAAAAATTCCACACCCTCTAGGCTGAAGGATAGAACAAAAATACACAATGTTAAGTATAGGAGAAGCAAACTTTTTTTATCCATTTTTGGTGCTCCATCTCTCAAAAATGGAACAAGATGCTGTCACAAAACTTTTCAGCCTTGAGACCTAGATAGTGATCAGAGGGTTGGGGAGCCACTAGACACCAGGTAAAAGATACATTCATTATGGGGATGGTGATAGAAGGGTAGGGGGTGCCACTAGACACCAGGGAAAGATAAATCCATAATGGGAACAGTGATCAGAGGGTGAGGGTGCCATTAGACACCAGGGAATGATATATTTGTTATGTAACATAAGCTTTAAGGTTGAGAACCCCAAGGAAGGCCTCACCCCTGACTCACCAAGAATCAGGACAGCAAAAACTGAACTGTTTTTTCCTTTTCCTGCTGAGGATGGGGGTGGAGAGTTAGGAGTGGAAACCCTAACACATTTCCCTACTTTTGTCAGTTTAATCTGAACCTTAACTGATGCATTAACACAGTTTTTTTTTCCAAATAGTTTCCTTACTTTTTCTGATGATGGAATCATATCCTCATTCATGCAGGACCCTTGGGATCTGCGTGAACACATCCATCAGGCTAGGCAAGCAAAGACCTATCTGAGCCTGCACTTCCATCCCTCCATAGATGCACACATCCATCTGGCCCTGTACTTCCATGCCTCCAGAAAAGCAATGCTCTTGAGCACAACAAAACACCACACATTGGGATGGTGGGGAGGATGCAGTTCAAAACATAACCTCAGGTAGGAACACATCAGAAGCTGCACTCCAAGGCTAAGATAAGGAATGAATCAACTTACATCAAAGTTGTTTTTGCCATTTATAAATTTATTCAGTGAGCTACAGTGAATCCAGAACCTTGGCACTTCACATTTATTACATGACGCTTCATCAAAAGCATCACATCATAGATGCAAAGCACCAAGGTTATGGGCTTACTATAGCTCTGTGAATAAATTTACAAATGGCAAGAACAACTTTGATATAAGTTGGTTTATTCCTTATCTTAGCCTTTGAGTGCAGATTCTCGTGTGTTCCTCTCTGAGAAATCAATGAATGCTACTGTTGTGCACTTCTGCGTAACTAGTGTTTGCTGCTGCTCTCAATGAGTCTTATATAAACTCACCTTGCTTTGTTGATATCCTCAATGTATCTTGCATTACCCTGCTTTTGTAACCTCCCAGGTCATACCTGAAAGTAGGCAGGTGTCTGCCTAGTGCACCCTATCTGGTTGACAAAACTAAATAAAAATAAAATAAAGTATGTGCTTGTTTATAATTGTTTTTGTGGGGCTTACTTTAAGGGAAAAAATATATTAGGTGTCCCTCTTAACTGCCAGTGGTTCATTATATATGAGCAAAAATGTGGTTTTCACTTTGTTACATATAATACAGTTAATTTTTGTCAGTTTGCTATGCAGTTTGCCATGGCTGTAGTGGAAAACAAGATACACTATTGGTGCATTTTGGATGATGATCACACTATGATTGTGGATTTTGCAAATGTTGAAGATTGGAGGGAATTTGGGGGTAAAGTGCATACCCCATGAACATGAAGTCATTGACATCTTTTTTAATCTATATCTCTAGCTATTTATCAGCCAGTCTATCTATCTGTCTGTCTGTCAATCTATCTAGCATGGGTTTCTATGTTAAACATCAAACTTGGCACGTTAGTAGCTTTGCAACTGTAAAACAGATTTGCATGAAATTTTGCATGCATAGTTTTGGGGGAAAGATCTCTTGATGTGCCAGGACTTGTTCTAGTCAGATGTGCAGATTCCAAGATACAGATAGTGAAAAAAGTGAAAATAATTTGTGTTTTTTTTTCATTGCCTAATGTCCAGACGGTTGGGAATTTTGCTCTGAAATTTTCAGAGTAGAAGGAGCCTTTAACAGTGGTACTTTTCACCGGTTCCTGTTCCAAAGTTATAAGCATTTGAAATTTTGATTCTGAGCATTCTCAGTACAGTTTTTTTGGATACCTGCTCGGAATAAAAAGAATTTGGTCCATACATAAAATATTCTTTTCATAGGGTAATCCTTATTCATAAGAAAAAATATTTTTTGTATTCAGATTTCAGATTCAGATTTTTATTGTAGCAAAAGAATATGTATAAAACCCACTGTTCATTACATATAACTACTTAAAACACATGCATATACTAAAGTCATCACCAGTTTACAAATTTACATACTTATACACTACGGCCCAGATATTCAAACTGCGCCCAAAAGTGCTCAACAGCAGGAGTGAGCGCAAGTCCACTGCGCCCATGCACAAGAAACATGATATTCAAAACCTGCGAGGCCAAGATGCTCCTAAGGCCAATGACTGAATATCACACCACCTGAGCCATAGCGCAATTAGGGAGGTGAAGCTGAGCATATCTGGTGCCCCATAGTGCAACAAGGGATGTGCAGCTGAGCAGTCCAGATGCACCATAACGCAACCAGGGACACCCCCAGCAGCAGGGCAGCAATGGAACAGCACAACCAGGGATGCAGGTGCCCACCACCCATGCCACAGATGGACAGAGGAACACACAGAAGAACAGACATCGTCCCCCCACACCCCATGCACTGCACAACTAGGGGAGAGCTGGAATAACCACCGGCCCATGGATACCAGCAACCAACCCACAGCTGGGCCATGGTGCCCCATCACACCCCCTGGCAAGCTGCGACCGGCACACAAGGATGGATGACGACCCCATACCACACCATCCCACCAATGCACAGCACACCCTGTATCATGATTCCCATACACCCTGCCCAAGAGTAGCACCCAACAGTGCAGGACACCCCATGCATGCCACCACCCCCACTGTGACACGTAACCTCGTGTACCATGGAGCCATGCAAGGCAGCCCCACCATGGACACCCTGCATGGTGGCAGCAGACAGTGGTGCAACAGATGCATACACAGTGCCACCCTGCACTTCCCCCCCCCGAGGTACAGCTAAGAGACCGACCATGCGTCAGCACACGAGGTACCCCACATGTGACAGGGCATGCCCCGGACCCCACCTCCAGTGGTACAGCACCCTGCACACCCTCCCAAGGACACATCCCATCCAAGCACTGGCCACAACAGTCAGCACAGACACACACAGTGTAGCAAGGAGGCATGCACCACACAGGATGCAACACAGTGCATGGACAAACACCCACCCATACCCAAGGGTACAGCAACACAGGAACACAGTAGCAGGTCAACCAAGCCACTGGCGCGTGGCCACGGCTGATGTGTACACATGGACAGCACCCCTACATTGCACAGGTGTGCCAGCCACCCTGTGCATGACCATGAAGCTGTATGCCACCAGCATGCTGCCAGAGCACAAGTGACAGACACTGGAGCACATCCCCTGCAACAGACACAAGTGACAGCATGGATGGGGGACAACAACAGCGGAGGCCACAGTGCCACCGGAGGCAGACTTGCACCATACTGGTGATGGTGGTCAACCTGGCATTGTGCTGGGTACAGTTGTTACCCAGCATGGACAGCCACCACTGACATGCCAGCAGACCGTGCATATCACAGACATGCATGGGTGTTAGCTGCATAGGCCATGGATGGTCTGATGGGGTGCCAGCACACAGTGCAGGCCCTGTGGACCACTGCACAGGCATCCAGTGCACAGACTACAACACACAAACCACAGACAGTGACTGATCCCCTGTCAACACCATAGGTGGTTCACCTCTGCACACACACACACACACACACACACGCCATGAGTGCACCACCCCTGACACCATGCACACCACTGCAGCTGAGCAACTGTAGCCTGCTGCAAATCAGAGACCACCACAGTTCTTATAACAAAATGTATATATTAAAACTATGTACAGTAAAACCGTATACAAAACTATATACAATAGTGGGGAAAGAGCCACATAGCAGGTGGGGGTGGGTAAGGAGTAGGGGTGAACATATGGGAAAGGAAAGAAGGGGTGTGAGGGTGGTTCAAAGGGGGGGACGGTGGTATTTGGGGCATGGGGATGTCACTGGCCATCCCGGTCCTCTTCCTCCTGGCGCCGATGGGATCTCCACCTCCTCCTCCTCACCTCATGGCAGTGGATGTGCCTCAAGAGCTCCAAAGTCTCCCTCCTGACCCGCAGCAGCTCCTGGATGTCCCTCTGGATCTGCCGGAGAGTCCGGCCACCTAGGAAGAGGGAGCAGAGTCAATAGATGTGACTGTCCATCCTCCTGCAGCCCACCCATTGTGCATGGCATACAGCAATGTGACACGCCCCTGTGATGGTGTGCGACCACCCACAGTGACCGTATCCACAAGACCTGCCCACCAGGCAGCCATAGCCATGTGGACCACTGCATACACCCACTGCCTATGTCTTGCACAGCACCACCATGGCTGTACAGTGACTTGGCTATGTGGTGTGAAGGCAGTGCCACACCCATGTGCCTGGTGCACGCATGGACCACCACTGATGCACTCCCAGACATGCAGTGACACTGGACAGTGCTGACTGTAACAAGTTGCATGCATGGCAGTGGTGTTACTGGATGGTGGCCATGCCCTGCTGCCCACCCAATTATACAGCATTCAATAGTAATCATAGATGTAAGGCACTCACCATCATCAGGGTGGTCCATGCGCCACTGACCACCATTACCCCTCCTGGCTTGCTGCTCCTCCAGGTGGCGCCTCCGGTCTCTGACCTACTGGCATTCTGTGGGCCATAAGGTGCAAAACATGGAGAGAGGAACATCAGTGCAATCCTGTAGCAATTTCCCCACCCCCATGTGTGTGCAATCCCACACAGCCAGACCCACCCACCTCACACCCGATAACACCACTCACGGCCAACACGATTTGCCCTCCATGTGCTAAACACATGCAACCATGATACCCATATGGGACGATAAAAGTGTATGGATGTTGCACCTACCTGGCCGTGGCACCATACCCCTCCTGGCACATGCCCGCAGGTGGGCAAAGAGGTGGTCCTCCACCTCAGATCCCCATATCGGTGGCGGCACTGCTCTGCCATCCGCCCCATACCGTGGCCCTCCAGGGTGTCGCCGCCTCCTGCCATGCCTGACTCCTGGCCTTGTCCAGGGCTGCCTCCCCAAATAAAGGCCCAACATGTGGCTCCACAATGGCAACAAGATTTGCCAGCTCCACCTGGCTCCACTGCACAGAATGCCTCAGCGCATCTCTGCTGCTCAGTTCAGTCAAATGGCACTCTGCAGTGCTGTCCTGCCACGCGCAGATGCTGTGCAGTACAGCACTGCTATTCTCATCACGCTGTCACCGAACAGCGTGATAGTGGTGCGCCCATGCCTGATGCATGGTGCCTAGGGGCAAAGGTCAGGCACAGGGTCAAGGGTCTCTGGCACACGGACAGCCACAGCACGATTGGAACCCAATGCATGTAGCATGATTGGGTGCCTGTGTGCCACCTCCTGTAGCAGCCTACAGCGCTGTTGCCCCAGTGCGCCTACGATGCCCCAGTGCCACAGCGCCATATAGGTGAACAGCACTGTAGCGCCACTGGCACAATGGTGGCCATGCCCTGCATTGCCTCCCTGCACACAGCCCGTCAGCAGCATGGCAGGCGCCCGCGCCATCAACCCGGCATGCACAGTTAGGTGTGTACTCCACATGTCACAGAACTGCGCCTTGTCTCAGCATCGCTCAACACAATTGTGCAAGCACAACAGCACGATATTCAGCCGGCATATGCAAATCAGCTAATCATCCATTCAATGATGCAGTCACTGCATTTGCAGCCACTTAAAGATGTGCTCGCCTCATTTGCATAGGATGCGCTATAAAAGTGCAACATAGGGATGCACTGGCCATAGTCGGTTACTGCAGTCTATTATGGTGAGTTGCATGCTGTTTGGGAGTGTGGACTGTGGATTTTGGGACATGCATGGGACTGCACAGTCACAGGTAACACCTGTCATTCTCACAGGCTGAATCATGACTGAGCGTGTTGTGGAGGAAGAGGAACAGAGTCGGGGAGAAAGAGGAGGCTGAATTTCACCAAGGCAGACGGATGCCCTGTTCAAGGCCTACCTGACCAGGAGCTGCTTCTCAGCGGATGCCAGGGAACACCATAGCCTGTGCGTTACATGGGAGGGGGGTGGCGATGCTGTAAACCTGCATGGTAGCCATCAGCACTGCAAGAGTGCAAGAAGAAGATGGGCAGAGACAGTGGAGGATTAAGGAGAAGGTGGCTGCCATCAGGGCAGCACGGTCTGCGATAGATGGGGACAGCTGAAGGTGCTACACCTGACCCCACAGGAGGAGCGGGTTGCTGGCATCATGCAGCATTACACCATTGAGGGTGTTCCAGGTGGTGGATTCCAGATGGGTAGTAGCCCGTCACTGCATAGTAGGTCATGGTCTGTCTATTGGGGGGGGACAGGGTAGGTCACATGCAGTGACGCGACTTTGTTTTCCCTTACAGCTCCTGAGCATCTGCATGAGTCAGTGGTGGTGGGCTTCTCCACTGAGGCCGTTCACATGGATATGATGGAGGCCCATCCACCCGACAGGAATACATGGGTCAGGACAACAGTGGGCCGCCTGGATGTCCATATTGATGTTGGTGGAGCAGGTGTGGAGGAGGCCCCAGCCCATGTCCCAGCGTGCTAGCGCCCATGGAAGCCAGCATGCTGAGACTTGGCTGGTGCTGGATCCATCATTGATGATGACGCCGCTAACGTCATGGACAGTGACAGTGTGTGTGCCACAGGATGGCCACAGAGCAGGTTACATCGCGCCATAGCTGTGGGTGGTGCCACTGTGGAGGCCTGTGTGTCATCACAGTCCCAGCCTGTGCCTGTCAGCACTGGTGGGCAGCACTGGTGTGTGCAGGACAGTGGGACTGTTGCAGCCACTCGCGGTGGCACCATTGAGCCCTGGGAAGCAGCAGCGAGGGCAGCATCAGCAGTTGGCCAATGGGCAGGAGGTACAGTGTCAGGGTGGCATCAGTGCACCACCTGTGGACATGCCCTGGCCTGGCCCTGGTGTGCAGTGCCCACCTTCAAGGGAGATGAGCATCAGGGCCGTGAACACCCTGAGGGACAGCGTGCTGATCACGCAGATGACCTTCTTGGATGAGCACACCCACATACTGCAAGCATCAGTCAATCAGCAGATGCGCTTGTGACAGAGGGTGGATGCACTGAGTGCGGCTCTGTGCCAGGCAGAGGAGCATCGCAACAGAGACACTGCTCTGCTCCTGGCAGGGATGGACCAGTTGCAGGAGGATGTGACCGCTGCCATTGACAGGCAGACACAGGCATTCACTGCTGTCATGGCCACAATGGGCACACAGTTATGTGCCCATGCATCACAGACACCACGCAGTGCACTGTCCAACCCCCGTTCCCAGCGTCATGTGACACCATCCTTATCGACACCGGGTTCAGCTGTGGGCATCCTGAGCACACCTGGTGCAGGCATGTTCGGTGTGCTACAGACCCCGCGCAGCACAGTCGTGTTCATGCAGTGGAACCCCTGGGGACCGTCTGTGCCACTCCATGAGGCCAGTGGTCATCCTGTCACTGCTGGCAGGTCTCGGTGGGGCCGCCCATGCATCCATGGCAGCTGTGGCACTGTGGCGCATGACTGACCTGTCTCCAGCGTGACTACTGTCTGATGCTGCCCTGTGTGCATTGTGTCATTCAGTGGGCAATGCATGGGTGGGTACCGCCCTGCACGCACAGACACAGTCCATCTGCACACCCTCCCAGCTGCTGTCCACTGTTGCTGCATGATGATGCCTGCATTGTGCTGTATGGTACTGTGCAATGGTGCCCAGTGTCTGGACACACACAATGACAGGCAGTGGGCATGGTGGTCTGTGGACATGTGTGTGGCTAGGGTGTTGTTCTGGGTCGGTGTGCCTCCCACCCTTGTGCATGTCTGGTGAGTTGTGTGTGTGTGTGTGTCTGACCATGTGCCATGTTAGACCTCGCCCATCCCTGGTGGTGTGTGTGGTTCCATGCCTGGCCACTTCTCTGATGGCATGCACCCCTGTTGTGTGTCCATGCTATAGTGGGTTGTGCCTTTGCCACTGGTGGCTGCACATGGCCCCATGACTTACCTGGGTTGGCTGAAGTGCTCTTCCAAGATGGTGTCCTGTGTAGCTGTGCCAGCCGAGCAGTCAGGGGTCCCAGTTACGGGGCTGCCCATCACCATTGTCACTGGCATCCTCATTGTCCCCATCGCTATCCCCTCTTCGACCTGTACAGCTGTCCCACATTCATTGGCCATGTTGTGGAGGATGCAACAGGCCAGAATAGCCCACAGGCCTTTGAGGGCTGTACTGTAGGCGCCTGCCAGAGGTGTCCAGGCATGGAAATGTGCCTTCAGCATACCGAACACCCACCGATGACATTACGTGAGGTGGCATGTGCCTCTTTGTAGCGCTGATGTAATGGGGTTGGGCGCTGGTATGGTGTGAGCAGCCAGGATGGAGTGGGTATCCACTGTCACCTGTGTGTAGAGGGTGGAGGTTAGTTTGGTGATCACCATCGCCCTGCTCTGGGCCACGTAGGCCACTACCCATGTCACCTCTGACCATGCCCCTCCCAAGCCCTAAGTTTGCCAGTGTGGTTTGCATTCTCAACCACTAAGTGGCCAGTGGAGATGTCCCCACTCTCAAATCTGTGGCACAGTTCTGACTGGTGCCAGATGAAGGCATCGTGTGCTCCCCAGAGTGCATGGCACAGACATTGATTATGCGCCCCCTGGCATCGCACACCACCTGGCAGTTGATGCTAGCATAGCCCTTCCGACATTAAATGTGGCCCTCGGGCCAAGTAGTGTGCAGATGGCCACATGGGTGCAGTCTATTGCCCCTAGCATGCCAGGCATACGGCAACCCTGTGGAACTCCTGCATGTTTGTTGTGCGCCCACCGGTGTGCTGAGGAAATGGATGTACTCCGCAGCATGCGGCAGCAATGCGCTGAGGAATTGGGTGAGGTGGCATGATGCGGCTGACTGGGTTATGCCTGTGGTGTGCCCTGTTGGTCTCTGGAAGGTATCCGTGGTGAGCAAGCACATGCAAGCTGTCACTTTAGTCTCCACTGACAGAGCATGGCTCCGTTGTGTGGGTGCCTGCATCACATCACTGCACAGCTCTCAGAGCCACCTCAGAATTGCCTGATTCAGGTGGTACTGGCCCATGATCTCAGTATCGCTGTACAGCTCAAAGCTGGTGCGGGCTCGGTACTGTCTGTTGGAGGCATACCGCCGATGGGCCCTTCCACGGCCACGCCCTCCTGCTGCCCGCCTTCTCACCCCCCTCATTATTGCCTCCATCTGGATGGTGGCACTGGCCATGTCCCTGGCTTGTGTTCACCCCTCCCGGCAACTGTTCCTATTTTCCCCCGGCTGTCCTGGCTGCTACTTCCCCTGCACCGGGAACACCTAAATGTGGTGGCCTCTGTGCTGTGTGGCACTTCCCCCTTCTGCACTGGCTGTGTCTCCCCACACCTTCCCTGTGCCTCTCTGTTCAGGGTGCCCTTTCCCTGGCCTGTCCTGTGTGTCCCTCCTGCCCTCTTTGTGCAGTTATGGTTCAGCCTCATGTGCCTTCCCTGTAGCGTTCTTGCTCCTCTCCCTTGTTCCTTTTTATTTTAGCTCATTTCCACTATCGCACAAGTTCCGCTTGCTCCCCTATTGTGCATGGCGCATGTTGTTGAATATCACACTGCGCCATTTATGCATGGTTACTCCACCTTCAGTTGCACATACATTCATTATCATTACGCTATCGCTCAGCATGATTTGGGGGGGGTGCATCTGCCTCCCGCTGAATATCGCAGAATGGCACATTTTCAGACTTGCGCTGGAGCAACCTATTGCGCATGGCGCAACCCTTTTGAATATCTGGGCCTAGATGTCCAACATAGAAAACATCTTATGTGCATATTTAGCCGATGCAAAATAGTTAACATGTTTTTCTGAAAACAGAAGAGTCCCTAACTTACGCTCTGTTGTATCATGTATATTAATACAAGGTAATACATATTTATTTCTTTCCTTTGACAATAATGGACAATACAACAACAAATGAGTGACAGTTCTTTTTTCATTTATGTCATATTTGCAATATTCATCACCATCAGTTCCAGTCCAATAACTACCCCACCACTTCTGTTTGTTAATCAACCCTAGTCTTAATAAACAGATTATATTCCTGTCTTTCTTGTTTTCTACCACTTTAATATAATACTCTACTTTCTTGTACGATTTCTTTCTCTTATATATTCTCATACTAGGCAAAATTATATTTTTTCATATCTTTTGACAAATACATTCACTGTTCTTTGCCTGACTCTTTACATATGCAGTCACACACCTTCTGTTCTTGAAGTCATATTGGCACAAGGCCAAGATGTCTCATTCTATTGTTAAGCAAGTTAAACCAAGGTAGGAATAACCCATTTTTAGTTTCTTCCCAACATTGTTTTGGCAATGTCATAGCTTCAATTTTTATTATCCTTTCCCAATAATTCAAGGCTCTGCAGTATGCCAATTGTTCTATTCTACTCATCCCTGTTTCCAGTCTAAGTATAACCATTGGGGTGTTCTTTGGTAATCCCAACACTAACCTAATAAAAAGTTTTGCACAGTCTCTAAATTCTCTGTATTAGGCTGCAGTCCCCATACTTCACTAAAGGAATCATGCCTGACAGGGTGGGAGTTATGCTGGGATAACATCCCACCTTGGGTGGTTGGGCCCAGACCACCAGCCGAAGGTGTCCAACACCCAAGAAGGGATGTTATCCCAGCATAACTCCCACCCTGGAGGGCATTATTCCTATTATACAATGGCTTGTTGTTTTATAATAAAAAAATAATTTTAAAGATTGTTTTTGTTGGTGTGTAAACATATTTTTGCTTCTTAAGAGAAAGAGGAGATCATAATGCTGGGGCTGCTCATCCAAATCCTACAAACAATCAGCAGGGATGTTATGCCAGGATAACATCCCTACTGTGACAGCCAACTGACCAATCAGAAGCCAGGATTCTTTCTTGCCATTGTATAATACAGTATAGAAGCTGGCTATTTACTTTGGCTTGAAATACCCTTCTCATTACAGTGAAGGAATTACCTCCAAGATGATTTGCAAACCTATTTATGGCTTTTGCAGACACTATCCCTGTTTCTTTGACTCTGTCCACATGGTCTTTCTACCTTCCATTAAAACTAAATGTTACCCCTAAATAAGTACACATTATAACTTGTGCTGTTTCTAGATTATTAATAATCCATTTTTCAGCCATTTCTTTTCTTTTCCCCATAACCATTACTTTATTTTTTGTTACATTTAACCTTAAATGTAGGTTTTCCTGATGTTCCATAGTCCTAGTTAGAGCTTTTCTCAGTCCAGCTGGTGTTCTTGAAAGTTAAATAATGTTATCTGCATACAATAAAACTTGTACATCTTTATTGTTAATCTGCGGGCTATGTGTATCAATCTTCTTTAGTTCTTTGACCAGGGATTCAATATACATTGCAAACGGTGATGGTGCAAATAAACAACCTTGCTTTACTACCCTATCTATATATATTTCATCAGTTAGTATCTCTTGTCTTGTTGCCCTGACCCTGACTGAGGTATTTGAATGTAACATTTTCAATAATAGCAATAATCTTGCATTAATTTTCAGTTCTTCTAATATTTGCCATAAAGTCTCTCTGCTGATATTATCAAAGGCTGCATGAATGTCCCAAAAAGCCATATATAGTTTTCCTTTTATGCCCTCATATTTTTGGTTCAAGTATTTCAGAGCAAAATATGATCTACTGTACTATAAGATTTCCTAAACCCAGCCTGATATACAGATCAAATCTTCTGTTCTATGATCCAGGATTCTAATATCTGCAAAATTACCCTGGTATAAATCTTACGTAATAATGTAATAGGTTAATAACAAGCCGGGTTTGTCTTAAGACCTTTCTTGAAAGAGGAACTATGATGCCTCCGCTCCAATTTTTTGGTATTTTGAAGTTGTTATTTATATATGTAAAGATTGGAACCAGTATCTTTGCCCACCAATCCAGCTTTACTTTAAATCATTTCTGCCGGGATACCATCCAGCCCTGGTGCTTATTAGTTTTATGCTCATTTATTGCTCATATCACATCCTCTTCTGTAACCATAGGCCAGGCTCTATTTTCTATCTACATTATTTATTACTATATTTTCCTTTAATTGGCTTCCATACAAGTTGTCATAATACTTAAACCATACCTGTGGCATGATTATCCCTTCTGTATTTAATTCTCTAGTGTCCATACCTAAAGCTACCAAATTCCAGAACTTCTTGCAGTCCCTGTATATAATGGCATCCTCTAAACAGGTCCAAAGTTTGTTCTTATGTTGATTCTTTTTTTATTTTATCAATCTTTTATATTCTTTCCTAAGATTTAAATAGGCTTCTCTTACCCCATGTTATTAAATCCTTTACTACACCTTCCAGCTTTTATTACTACATTTTTATATTTCTTACACTCCTTATCATACCATCCCTTATTTATGACCTGTCCTTGTATTTGCTTCACTCTAGAGACTTTACCTAAGGACTCTACTATAACTTTAAAGATTTCCTCCAAAGTTTGTATCCATTCCTTATTTCCATTAAAATTGTCCAAATCAGTTATATGTTCAACCTTTTCTTAAAATATTTGTATTTAATAGCTCATTGATTTTCTTAGAGCTATATGGATCCCACTTTACCTTTTTTATTCATTACTACCATATGCTCATTGACATCATCATTTTTCCCCTAAAAGATGACATGATGCCCCTTACTCCCTAAGTCCAAAGTTACAGCTGTTGGGAAGTGATCACTTTCCCACTTCTCCAAAACCACAAATTCTTTAGCTTTATTAAACAACCAAACATCTACAAGGGTGATGTCAATGACTAAGCCACCATTTTTCAATGGGAATGTATAATTACCAGCATAGTCTTCCTTTGTCCTCCCATTCAATATTTTTAGACCATTATTTGCAGCAAAACTAAGCAATTTCTTACCCCTGGGGTTTCATTTTGTATCCGTCGAAGCTCTAATTGGTATGGACAATAAGTTATATATCCCCATTTATTAGAATAATTTTCTACCTTGTCAGCTATTCTCGCATTGACATCACCCATTAAACATATTGGGCTGGAACCATAGTTTTCCATTATTTTCTCTGAAATGTGTGCCAGTTCTAAAGATATCTGATTTTCTATATCTCTATTTACTTTTGGTGGAATATATACATTAACACAAATCAGAGGAAGTTTATCCTTGCTTCCCAAGATACTTCCTAAAATATAATAACTGTTCCATTCTAACCTTTCTGCATTTTTAAATGCTGCTATTGATATCAGAGTAGCTAGACCCCTCTTGCATGCCCATACCTTGTTGTTCTTTTGCAGGTATATAATATACATGAAAACTTTTCATTACATTTACTTCAATTCTTTCTAGCCATGTTTCCTGTAACATCACTACCCAGAACATCTGTATATCCTGAACCCACTGGGCATCCTCTAATTTTCCTACTAGGCCAGCTACATTCCAACTCCAAATTTTGGTCTCCACTTTATTTGTAGTATGTTGGTCTAGACACTCTTTCTTTCATGCTGATATTTCAATATCTACAATATAAGGGGGAATGCTGCTGTCCCAGCTTCCATCTGTCTCTATGCTGTCATTAGTAACCCTTTTCCATTTTGGGGAGTTTACATCTTGAATTGGACAGGAGGTTGTTGGGGCTAGCAGGGAAGTGATTTCTAGTACTACACTAGAATTGATCTTAATACCTTTACATTTACGCCCTCTTATATAAATCTCTGGCTCTTCTTCTGTGTCACTACCAAATGAGTGTATAGTGACCATTGGTTGTAAATATTCAGTTATTCTTTGTTGCTTCTGTTTAACAGTATGGTCTTCCAACTCAGTCTTACTTGTCACCATTTTCTTTGATTTTTCAATTTCCTTTTCTTTATTTTTAACTCTCTTAACCCTAACACTGTCTCATTCATGTTAATTCCTGTTTCCTTAAAATCCTCTCTTTGACTTAGAATTGTTGTCCTAGTGTCTGGTCTTTTTAATGTAATACACACCCAGCCTTTCTCTTCCCCTGTTAAGTATTTCTACACTGTTGTCAAGTCTGTCCATCCTATAGCATTTCCTAGAACTCCCTTACAAAGATTATATGCCATCAGTTTTAAGGTGAAAGATGACTCATTTTTCACCTTAGATATTCCTTTAATAAAACAGTAGGTAATAATTGCCCTGTTTTATTAGCCTCTCTTTATCCAGTTTATGTCACTTATCCATGACCTGTACCCTTGCATCAACTGCTTTTCTCTCTTCTAGTTCTATCTCATTCTGTACACTTTATTTTCCTCTTCTTTAGTTTTTCCTTTCCTTTGCATTCTGTCAGCTCCTTTCTCTTTCTCTCTATCCTGCTGTCCTGTTCCTTTTCCTTGTTTACAATATGGGCACTGTCTATTGTTGTTACTATCTGCATTTTCTCCCTATTTCCTCAGTTATTTTTCAAATTTCTTTCCTTTTGTTATCCCTTTTTCCTCTCTCTTGTTTTAATACATCCTTACCCTTCTCTTCCTTTCTTAACTCTTGCCCTTTGTATAGTAGTTTCAGCATGTCTCTTAGTAATTCACTTGTTCTTCAATTTCTCTTTAATTTCAGCTAGCCCCATTATAATTAAATTATGATTCACAAATGATTCTACTGCTGCTGGCAAATGTGTCTTATCAATATTTGGGTATCCCTTTCTCTGTCTTTGATCCCATCCTTGGATTAATTTTCTTGTCACTCCCCCTCCATTGTTTGCCATAGATATGATATCTCTGGTGGTGCCTCAGATGGTGGGTCAATGCTTAAACGCTGTAACGTAAGGGGAGATAAAATTCTCAAAATCATACAGTAAAGATCCATATTCCCTATTGTGTTTGTCATTGCCTTGACCAGGTGAGGAGTTGTTATTCATTTACTTCTAGCTGCTTCATTACATACTAAGTTCTGCACTATAATGTCTCCCTTATCCCTAGCATTAATTTGTGGTAGTCCTTCCTGCCTTATTTTCTCCTCTGATCTATCTTTATCACTAATAGATGTAACTTCCTGGGGGGATTCAAACAGAAATGTTCTGTTTAATTTCTTCCCCTTAGTGTTATTCCCCTTATAGGTTTTTTTACTCTCTGACCCTTCTAGTTTTCTGATTTGGGCCAATAATGGATTAATAGCCTGTTCCTCATTTTCATTCTCTATTCCAACTTGTACTGGACTTATATCAATTCTCTCAAATGCAAGTACTTGTCCCTTAATCATCTCCTGTCCTGATAGGACAAAATAATTAGTGATTACCCTGTTCTTCTCCAGGATCTGGTTTTACCTCTGTGATTTAGTCAAGTTCCTATTTATTTTACCTTGTGCTGTAGTCACTATCTTTCTAGTTGCCATAATCTGTTTACACAATACACATGTTATACAATATGAAAATATACCAAAAAGGGAAAAGAAACGCTAATAGTCTGTTACTCTGGGTGATAACTTTACATGCACACCATTTAAGCTCAGATTTATAGTCTGTGTAGATTACTCTTAATACAATGACTAGAGACCCTCAAGAAAAAATGATATCTCCTCTTCTCTAGTCAGTCTTCTACTGATAGCCTTGTGGATATATGATCTTTACTTGTTCATTCAACTGTGACATGACCCATAAATAGGATTTAAAAAACCTGTTTCTTTCAAAAATTAGCTTGCACACTTTTTTAGACCTAGAATAATGTCCTTTCTTTGCTTGTCTTTGGTTGACTTTTATTCTTATCTTCACTTGTCGTCCCCACTTTCCATTCATTCTCTCCTTCAGTATCACTATATATTGTCCCTGAGAGTGCTATACTGATTGCCCCAATTGCAGGCCTTAAAACAAAAGGAAAGAAGTAAATAAAAAACAAAAGCAAGTTAAAAACATCTAAAACCTTATCTAGCAGAACAAAAATACAGATTGACCTGGAGTATGGAAAATAAGTCAAAACATAAAAACACCAAGACAACTGGTTATAAGATTAGATTGTAAAATCTTAAGTACCCTTAAGTCTCCTTTAGTAATCCAGGGTGTAAATTGCCAGAAAGTAGATATAATATATATTTCAAGTTAAGTAGAAAAAAGTGGATTTACATTTCATACATTTATTGCCAGCTGTATACTCAGCAATCAGAATTATACTACGGCCGAATTCACATGATCTGATAAATTTCACAATCACTGTTTTATAAAAAAAACACACTTCTATTAAAGTCCTGCTTCTAAGCAGCATGAATCAGAACTGCCCGATACAAAGAAAACACTCTGCAAAACATGGAGCAATGAGATAGCTGCTGAAAAACGTTTATAGAAAAATAAGCAAAATGCCTCAATTCTTCAAATAAATCCAGATGGACTGAAAGTTAGAGGTGATAAAAGCTTCAGCAACTATCACAGCTCAAACTCAAACAGTTGCCACTGCTGCAGATGACAGGTAGCTCTAAGAAAAAATGCTGAGTCTGTAGTTTTAACTCAGACCAGTGACATCATACCCCGAGTAGTTCTGGATTTGTCAAAAACTTATAGCATCAAATTTTGAAAAGGAAGAAAAGCTGAATATACCTAATACCCCAAAACTTCCACTCAAAATTCAAAAACTTCAACTTCAACAGTTTTTAAAGCTTGCACACCAAGCCAAACCCAAAGTAAGTGTAAGTGCAGGGCAAATAACAAACAAAACAAAACAAATTTAAAATATCCTGCCCAAAAATAGGTCTACTAACTAATATTAATAGCTAATCCTAATTTTAATAATTTCCCAGATCCCATAAAATATCTCAAACTTGAAGAATATGAAAAAAATGTACGCCCCTTTTCCTTTTGTTTGGGAGGGGGGATCTTATTCAAGGTCTTCTGAGATGGTGCATAAAATACAGAGTTTTTCAATCAAACACTTGTCTAAAGTTTGAGTTTTTCAGTCTGACCTCTTCTCCTTCTCACCTTCTCAGAGCCTCCCTACAGCTTCTTCGATTCTTTGGTTGTGTATCGATGTCTTCTAGCTCTGTCTTCTTCACTACCAGCTCTGTGATCCTCCAAGTCTCTGGTTCTTCAACTCTATAGACCTCCGATTCTCCAGGTATACCAGTTGAAATCTCAAATTTTTTGAATTTTTCCACCTTCTCCACCTCTTTCTGCAGTATACCCCCCACAGGGCTCCTGTTTCTTCTCCCACTGGGTGGGATCCTGCTGCCACTTTAGGACTCCAAGCACTGCAAGAAAAAAAAAACGATGACAGAAAAAGGGGGGAAAAATTCTAGGCCACAAGTTCTCCTGGAAAGACAGCAAGTCCTCTATTAGGCATAAATTCAGCAAAATTAAATCCCAATTTGTGTATGGCAACAGTGGCATATGTTACATAAATAGAGAGCAAGCATTCTTGCTGCCCTGCTACAGCTCCTCTGAGACTCAGCATGTATGGCTTTCTGGGACGCCTTCCATTCCAATCATTTAAGAGTACTGGTGGACTGCTGCCACCTTTATCCTTTTTCAAATGACATTTTTGAAATCCCATAAAATGAGATCCTGCAGAAACACCAACACATG
The DNA here is from genome assembly GCA_016271365.2 of Neoceratodus forsteri. NCBI lineage: Eukaryota > Metazoa > Chordata > Ceratodontiformes > Ceratodontidae > Neoceratodus > Neoceratodus forsteri. The sequence continues at coordinate 980,288,516 of CM057459.1, forward strand.
TCCTGCTAATTGAGACACCCTTAGGTGGATCTGGAGTTACTTTTTGGTAATTTGACTCAGAAAGTTTTGTATGGCCATTCAAAAAAGGAACTGGGCCATATGAAAAAGGACCCCTTCATACAAAAAAGAATTTCAGCTTTTTTTTCAGATTATTTTTCCATATAAAGGCATTATTTTTCCTATGAATGAAACAACCACATGAAAAAGGATCCCTTCATACAAAAAAATAATCTGAAAAAATACATAAGCCCACATAATTTTTTCATATGAAGCCATCATTTTTCATATGAATGAAAAAAACTCATGAATAAGGATGCCTTTATACAATTTTTTTCACATTCTTTTTTTGAATGAAGGGATCCTTTTTTATGAGGTTTTCTCATTCATATGAAAAAGGATCCATACATATGAATAAAGAATTTGGACATTTCAACTTCAACAAGCCATACCTTCCTCAATATTTCTAGTTAAGGGATAATCTATATATCAAAACGAATGCCTAAAAGAGTACTATGAGAATAACATATCACACCCCAAACATATTTAGGGGCCATATAAAAACCATACAAATTATAAAATCAAACTTCCCATAGGATAACATTGACAATTTAACAAGCTATACAACCAAGCAAATAAATTGCTTTTTGGGAGAAATGGAAGCACAGGGCCTGGAGAACCATGCGCTCCATACTAACACGGATGTATGTATCTATAGAGGGATGGAAGTGCAGGCCTTCTTGGCCCTGACTTCATAGGCAAATGGATATCTGGACCTGCATGAATGAGGACATGATTATACTATCTAAAATAGTAAGGAAATTATTTGCAAAACTTTGTTAATGCAAAAGCTGGGGTTCAGATTAAACCAACCAAATGAGAATGCAGTGTTAGGTTCCCAACACTAACACCCATACTCTGCAGGCTGCACAAGGAAAATCATTATGGTTTCACCTCTCCTGAGTCTTCACAAATCAGGCATTGGGTGGCCCTTTGGGTTGTCAACCCAACACTCACCCTGTTCTCATATAGTCTGCACATCTCAGCTTCTTTACTGATGGAATGAGGTGAGCATTAGGGTTGACACCCCCAAGAAACACCCCAGGCATGATTTGCAAAGAATCAAGGGGTGAAACTATCATTTTTTTTTCCTTTCGCTGCCTGCAGGTTGGGGTGGGTGTGAAGGTAAGCAAACCTAACACCACATTTCACTTATTTTGTTAGTTCAATCAGAACCTTTTTTTACCTATTTTTTTCCCTCCAGTCACAGTCTGCAGAGCCTCTCTCAGGCATCCTGCCTGTTCCTTCCCTGCCTGAAGTCTTCCTACCTGAACCTCCTCTTTCCTCCCTCTCAACCACACAGCTGGCACCCCAGCTTAACCCCTCCAGGGTGGGGTTGCCTCTATCTTAGGCACTTGTACAGTCAGCCTCCAACTTGTGGGTGAGAGCCCCTGGTGGAGGACACTGAAAGGCCAGGCAGGTTAGACCCAGCAGTGGGCATGGGCAGGTGCCATCACCTCACCCTGCAGACCAGTGTTTTCCTGTTCTGTGTGCGCCCTCCATTGTGTGGGTGTACGCCCCTGATGCTACGGCACATGGTAGCCCTACAAGCATCAGCCATGCTATGTACATGATGCCATGCATGCTGCAGCACCCCCAGTCTCCACCAGGAGCTGCTGGTACACCAAGTGATGTCCCATTCTCCCCCAGGGAGGAGAGCATCCCAGTGGGTGATCAATCCTCAACTGCCCCTGCCAACCTCTGGTGCCCGAGCTCACTTGCAAACTTGGGTCACCGACATAGAACGAGAAGTGGCATCCAGTGCCTCAACTCTCAGTGCCACTGGGCTAGCTAATCTGAACCTTAACTGGTGCATTAACAAAGTTTTTTGCAAAGAATCTTCATTTCAAAAAAACTCCATTAATGCATCCGTTAGGTTCCTATTACAGCAATAAAATATGGAAATTCAGTGTTAGGATCCTCACCTACAAAACCCCACCTACCACCCTCCACACACCAATAGGTGTTGGGTGTGCCTTGAGGTCATCAGCCCTAACCTCACCTCATTCCATGTGTATGGAAGCTGATATGGTACAGTATAGGAGAATGGGGTGAGTTAGGCTTAACAACCAAGGCACACCCCAACACCAGTTGGTATTTGAGGGTGAGGGTTGTAGGGTAGGAACCCTAACACTGACATCCATACTTTTGTTGCTGTAATAGAACCCTAACTGATGTAGTAACAGAGTTTTTTGCAATGAATTTCCTTACTTTTTGAAATAGAATAATGGTGTCCCTTATTTTACTGTGGGAGCACAGGGTCCTTTGACGCTGCACTCCAGTCACTTCCTAGATGCACATATATATGTAGGTCTAGGCCCTGTGCTTTTATGTGTCAAATAACAGTGACTAAATTGTCAGCATAGCTATCTTATTACCCCACTTCATGTGCCCCGCACAGAGAAATTGTGAAATGCAAGGCAAAACTTAATAATGTGCAACTGCAATGCCATTCAGTGCCACAGGTGCAAAAACACATTTTGGGCAGGATGTAAAAAATGACAGCTGAACTGTTCATGAGGTGGTGTGACAAAAATGGCTATGTTATAGATTTGGCAACAAAATATTGAAAAGTACCAAAGTTATGCACGTGTGTTGAGTAAATTCAACAGACGGACATAACTCAGGCATTTTTAGGAATTGTTTCACCAAATTTTTAGCATGGCCTTTTGGGGACCCCACTTCATGAATACTGGCACTGTCATTTCATTAATTGGTCCAGAAAGGTGATTTTGCACAACGTGTGCTCCATTCTGTACCACAGGAGCAAAAACACATTTCGGCAGGATGTGAAAATGACAGCTATACTGTTCATAATGGGTGAAAAATGGCAATGTTGAAAATTTAGAGTGAAAATATTAAAATTGCCTATGTTATGAGCATATGTAGGAGAATTTCAATGACCATGTGTAACTCGGGCATTTTTGTGGTATTTTTGCAACAAACTTTCAACATGGGCTTTTTGGGACCCTACCTCATGAACACTGGCACTGATGTGTTGTTAATTGGTCCCGAAAGGTGATTCCATGCAGTGACCATGAAATCACCTTTTGGGGCTGAGCAGCGAAATGACAGTGCCAGTGTTCATGAGGTGGAGTCCAGAAAAGCACATGCTAAAACTGTGGTGGAGATCACGTGATGCAGGATCGTAAGTAGAAGCACTCCAACCATCTCCCGCTCGTTCAGTGTCTAAAACTCAAGTTAAAACCTTTTTTCATCATTGTAAACAGCAGAGACAGTAGCTTTTAGGAGGAAATAACCGCTTTACAAAACAAGTCTGCAATGCTCCACTTTAATATGGAAGCAGAGATGAGGCAAGCCTTGCCTAGACACATGCCTCCCCACATGCCGGACAAAATCAGCAAGAAAAACAGGCCACAACTTACCCCAACTGAATGCACAGCTCAAGCCCAGGAAACTAACGCTCTTACTGTGGATCATTTCCTGCAAGAATTCAAGCCCTTTCATGAAGAGCTGCGCTCACTAACATCACAATTCAAATCCATGACTTCGCTCTTGATACTATCACTATGAGCGCTGAACAATAAAACACACATTGTCTCGGTAGAAAAGCATCTGGGCAGAATAAAGCCAGAGTTGGCATTGAGCAGCTAAAAGATGGCTCGATTAGAAGCCAAAATTGAAGATTTGAGGGCAGCAGGTGCAATAATGTGGTAATAATTGGCCTGCCAGAGAAGGAAGAGGGCTTGGATACTGTTCTCTTTGTTCAAAAATTGGTGTCAAAGCTGGCAGGTCCCTCCCCGTATGATGCAAATTATTCGATTGAATGGGCTCACAGATCTTTGCACCCTATGCCTGCAGTGGGTGCCCACCAAAACCATTAATGATGCATTTTCTCAACTATTTAGAATGGCAGCACTTTCTGATTAAAATTCACAGTCTGGAAGCAATTCAATGGGGAGAAGCTCAGCTCAGAGTTACACAAGATTTATCAGTTCCTGTACATCAATGGAGAGCTCAGTTTCATCCTCTAGTGAACAAGCTAATTCCAGCAGGAATCAAGTTCAAAATGTTATATCTAGCGAGATTGCAAGTGTAAATCGAGGGAACCTGGACCAGCTTTGAGGATTCAAAAGCTGTGGAGGCTGCCTTGAGAGCCGCTTTGCCCAACCTGTTTAAAGATCGCTGAATGTGAAACAGGATGAAGCTCAAGATAAGTATACATCAAGGTGTTCTTAATGCCACTGAGATTGCTTGGGGGCACTGTAACTTCCATTGTTTCAGCTATCTCTTTTTTTAAGTTTGAACAGTTTAAACCCAAGGAGATGGATGGGGCTGTTTTTTATCCCTGACCTGGTAAGTTTTAAAGTGCAAAGACATGCCTTTTCTTTTCGGTACTTCATACATGCATACAAAAGCCTCCAGACTGTTGGGACATATTGTTTGAAGCCCTGTGACATGCTTTCCGTTTAATTTTATAAGGGCAACAGGAAAGTTGGATTACCTGGGTATCCTGGTGCTGGTTGCAGAGGCGATCTATGCACAGTAGTTTACAAGGTGTACACTAATTATCAAAATTTAAAGGTTGATCTATAAAATGCTGTAGGTTAACATTTTATTTTACAGGAGGCAGACTTTTGCCCAAAGGAGAAGGTTACAGTAAAATGTATTATTTAATGTGCCTATAAACCTTATACTTCTCATTTAGTATGTTTTATAGTGCCTATTACACTAGAACTGATTTGAATAATTCTAAGGGGATAAGAATAGATTTACTTTGTCTGCAAGAAGGGGAGCTTGGAACAGATGAGTGGGAGGGAGGGGTGTTGATCTTTCTACCTGTTCATCATGTACCACAAAATGATTATGTTGATGGGGAGGGGGGGACTCTGCTTTCATTCTACAGCTTAAATGCAATTCAAGCTGGAAATATTATGAAATTATGGGTAGGTCCAGTGGTTTTATTTGTTTTTTTCTTTGAAGGTATGGGGTATTACAGGGGGACGGGGGAGTATGAACTTGGCTGTCTGCGACTATTAATCTGTAGCAAAATATTCTATATAGCTTTCAATCTGATAGAGCATGGGATACCAATATGGCAAACAGCATGAAAATGCTTACTTGGAATATTAGGGGAGCCAGGAAAAAAGTTAAACGAGATCAGATTTTGAAACACATACAACAGCTGAAAGGAGCAGTTATCTTCTTGCAAGAAACCCATTTGTTGGAATCAGAAGGTTCCCTGTTTAGAAGGCAATTTGTGGGCCAAATATTTAATGCTGGAGATAGTACTCAAAGCAGGGGAGTGGCCATATTATTGGCAAGAAATGTACAGTTTATCTGTGAACACTGCATCAGTGACCCCAACAGTAGATATGTAATTTTGAAGGGGTTGGATCGCATGGAGATGGTGTTATGTTGTATCTATGGTCCTAACTCTGATTTTCCAGCTTTTTTTCCCAACCTATTACAACCTTGCTCCCCTATGCTTCCCTTCTTCTGATTTTAGGGGGAGATTAGAACGTATCTTTTACTCCTGATCTTGATAGATCAGGGGTGGGTAGATCTGGCCTCTCACCTGCACAAAGGGCCCTTAGGGATCTGGCTGATCAACTTGGTCTGGTGGCTCCCTGGAGGGTCCTATTTCCCTTATTGAGAGAATATACATTCCACTCAAACGTCCATGGGACATCTACAAGAATTGACTACTTTTTAATCAGTCACACTTTTTTGTCTGGAGTCTTAGATAGTGCTATAGTTCCAGGTACCCTTTCTGACCATGCAGTAGTATGCTGCTCACTAAACCTTTCCCCAAATGTGCCACAGGAGTCTAATTGGAAATTGAACAATTAGCTATTAAAGGAAGAGGTGGTGATAAGGGACACCTCAGAGGCTATAGAACAATACGTTTACTAACCTTAATTCTACTGGCAGAATAGACCTGGAATGGTGTGCTCTGAAATGTGCTCTGAGGAGGGCCCTGATTAGAACAGCTTCTTACAAAAAGAAAATTAGAGAGCGTAGAGCCCTTACTTTACTTGGTGATATACACCTGATAGAAAATAATTTATCGTTTGTCACACCAGAGTGTGATAGAATTAGGTTGTTGGGTTTAAGAGAGCAATATAATTCCATCTTACATGAAAGGGCTGAGTATGCTATAATGAGAACCAAAGTCACATATCTAGAACATGGTGAAAAGATGGGCAAAATATTGGCTCCCGACTAAAGTCACTTGAAGCTTCTAGAATAGATAAAGGCATTAGATCCAGACAAGATGACTCCATCCAGGTGAATCCAAAAGATAGTTCAAGAGTTTGCCAGCTACTACCAGGATTTATATAGTTCAATGCCCAATCCTGGCAGGCAAAGATAGAGGAATATTTGGAACCCTCTTTTGCTAACACTGTTGGAGGCCCAGCAATTAGAATTGTTTGCTCCATGCTTGGGCTTTCTCCTTCCTTTGCCTCAATCCAATGCCTTCTTTTGTATGGTATTTGCATCTAAGGAGTATGGAGATATAAGTTGCACCTCAGCTGCAGTTCGGGAGGGGATTAGCTTAACAGTAATGGGGATAGAAGGGAGATGGGATAGGGAGAGGTGGGGGTATTAAAGAGGGGACATGTTACTGTTATAATTGTTTCTGGCTCTTTTGTATGTCACTGTAATTCTTTTGCTACTCCTGTAACAGTGTCATGTCATTTATGGTTGTAACTGTGAAAATAATAAAGATAATAAATTAAAATAAAAAACAAAAAACAACTGTGGTAGAAATATACCTAGAAATGGCCAAGATATCAACATAAGTTCAAAATGCCATTGGCAGCCATTATATGGCACTTACCTTGATTTTTGGTTTGCTGTTCAGCTTTGAAGAGTGCAGACATGTCCCGGTCCACAGAAGATGCCAGCTGTTGACCTTCAATGGTACCCTATAGGGCAAAGGGGTAGGGTGGTGAGTTGCTCAGTGGGAGGGTTGGGATGGGGAGGTGGGATGGGGAGATGATGTGGGACCGTATTTTTTACAGGATTTAACAAAAAATAAAAATTCATTGAGGCTGTTTTTTTTTTCAGGTATACTTTATATAAATAAACATTTGTGACACTGGAGGTGGGCTCCTCAGTGTCCCACAGTACTGTTGGTGGTGAAGTATGATATAGTTGGGGACACTGCATATGGACTCCCCAGTGTCCTCCTTGGGGGTTACTGCCACCACAGGGTTTGATGCCCCATTGTTGGAAATGTACAGTTTGCTTCTGTTAGGAAACTGGAATGGGCTCCCAGTGTCTCACACACTGGTGGGGGGCATAGTGTGCTGACATGGGAATTGGGCACCCTAATGCTGGCAGAAAGTTTATTTTAAATAAATATTCCAATTTTCAGCTCACAAGTAGGATCTTACCTCATATCTCATCATACATATCTCACCTACTTCATATTATGCCGATACAAAATAACAATTTCTATACTAAATAAAAGCACATTTTAAGGGAATTTTTGAGCAGGAAAGTACATAATGCACCTAAGGGTCCCAATAAGCAAACTACATGTGTTGGTTCCTCCCAGATTATCATTTCACAAGGTTTCCAAATCTGAATATTTTAGGCAAAACTGAAGACAAGATTGAGGCTATGTGAAAGAGGAATTTTCTCATGAAGGATTCCTCTTTCATTTTATACAGCTATATTTTAGTGCTTACTGAGCATGCTCAGAAATGATTTTTTTCTCATTTTTAAATTGCAATGAAGTAAAAAAAATATATATATAGATATATAATAGTGGCACAATAGTGCCACTATAGTTAGAATGGAGTAGGCAGTTTAATGTTAAACATCAAATTTTGCAGTTTAATAACTTTGCAACTTTTCAACGGATTTGTACAGAATTTGGCATGCACTGTCCCATGGGGTAGATCTCTTGCTTTGTTCTGATTGGATTTGTGATTTTTGTGCTGCGCATTAGTGAAAAAAGTGTAAAACTCACTTTTTTTTACCAGTTTTGGCTATTTTTTTCTCATCATGCTGTGGCCACACCATTTTGGTCTGAAATGTTCAGGGTAGAAAGAGCTTGCTCCAAAGGACAAGCCAGCATTGGTTTGGTGAAAAAATATAAATCCATTTCAAAGTTATTCAATTTTGAAAGTTCAGGTTCTTAACATGCTCAATTCAGTCTTTTGGATAGCTGCACAGGTTTGAAAAGGGATTTGAGCAAATGAAAAGGGATTTTGACAGCTCACAAAGCGAGATTTATAAAATCCCTCTTCATGAAAAAAATTCCCTTTTGCAGGCCGACATTTTGTTTTCAGTTTTGTGCCCAAACAAAATGTTATAACTTGCCCCAGAGATGTCTTCTGTAGACATCCAAGTATGGATTTTGTTCATGTGGATGTCCTACACACTTCTGTGACTTTTGTTTACTTTAATTTAGTAAAAAAATGCTTGTTTTAAAATTTAAAAATCCCTTTTTGCGACTCCCTTACAATCCTTTTTCATGAGCTATCAAAATCCCTTTTTGCAAGTTGACCCCTTTTCATAAGCTGTCAGAATCCCTTTTCATGAGATGATGACCAGATGGCCCTACCTTGCAGGACGGACTGGCTCTAAAGGGATTTTGACAGCTCACGTGAAATTGATTGGCTTGTGAAAAGGGATTTTGACAGCTCGTGAAAAGGGATTACTATTTATAATCCCTTATTGCAACTTGTCAAAATCCCTTTTCGTGAGTCAATCCATTATCACAAGCTGTCAAAATCCATTTTTGTGAGATGACAACCAGATGGCCCCACCTCACCCCACTTCATGAAATGTGATTCACTCGTGAAAAGGGATTTTGACAACTCACAAAAAGGGATCGGTTCGCAAAAAGGGATTTTAACAGCTTGTGAAAAGAGGTTACTTTTTGTAATCCCCTTTCATGAGCTGTCAAAATTCCTTTTCGTGAGTGGCTGACCAGATGTCCCTACCTCGCTAAAAGGGATTCACTTGTGAAAAGGGATTTTGACAGCTTGCAAAAAGGGGGTTATCTCATGAAAAGGGATTTTGACAGCTCATGAAAAGGGATTTCTAAACTTTACTGTTTCTTTACCACTTCACTGCAAAGAAACGGTCTGGAATTAAGGGCTGAAATTTTTAGGATAAAAAAGGGATTTTCCCACAGATGTGACTTTTGCTGGTTTGTTGATAAAATTTACATTACTTCCATAGTTATAACATTTCAAATGTTTAGAAATTTCCCATAGGATAACATTGTGGCAGACGCAGTGCCTTTCAGTATCTATATATCAAAATGGTTTGAGATAACAGATTTTCACTAAACTCAGCTAAGTTCACCTTTAGGTATACTAAGCATGCACACAGGTTGCAATGACATGATTACAACTGCAGTGGCAGTTTTTCCAGTGTTGCAATGGTTACCGAAATATTGCACCATTTGCATCACAAGAGTTATTTTGGAATATCTCTAGGTCTGTGCTGAGTCTCTACACTTAGAGGGCCCTACGCTCCCACATATGGAAAGCATTTTGTAGTAATGGGACTGCAGGTCCCTCCATTATGTAGTAATGGGAGTGAAGGTCCCAAATTGCCCTGTGCTCCCACGGGGAGAAGACAGTTCATTACACTGTCTCTACACTTATGTATGGAAGGAACAAGTGGATACCATTATTGAGTGATGGGATCATGATGGGAAATGCAACCACAACACACTATAGAGTGATGGGAGAGCATGGCCCTGAGGGCCCTGCATTCCCACAAACCATTCTGCTATGCTGTTCCATCTCATCTTCCATACACATGGAATGGGGTAAGAGTTAGGGTCAGTGACCCCAAGGCACGCCACAATGTCTGTTGATGTGTGGAGGGTGGGGGCAGGGTGGAGTGTTAGGGTTTAAAACCCTATCGCCACATTTCACTACTTTTGTTGCTTCAACCATAACCGATGCATTAACAAAGTCTTTTGCAATGAATGTATGTATATATATATATATATATATATATATATATATATATATATATATATATATATATATATATATATATATATACACTACCGGACAAAAGTTTTAGAACACCCCCATTTTTCTAGTTTTTATTGAAATTTAAGCAATTCAAGTCCAGTGAATAACCTGAAATGGTACAAAGGTAAACGGTAAACTGCTAGAGGTTAAAAAAAAAAGTTTCGGTTAGCAAAAACTGAAAAATAATGTAAATTTCAGAGTTATAAAAAAAGGCCTTCTTCAGGGAACAAGTAATGGGTTAATAACTTACAGCTGTTCTGCAGCAATGGAAGTAAATTAAGCCTTGAAAGTTGATGCAAATAATTCCTACAGGTGTCCCAACTTTTGTTGATTACCTGATTACAAACCCCTGTATGTATAAAAGCAGTGTTGGAACAGACTGTTATTACACCTCTGAAGCATTATTTGGACAATATTGCACTGCAGGAAGTAGTATATTGCTATCATAATGGTGAGAAAAGGCAATTAACAAAGGAAGACAGACAGACCATTATAACCTTAAAAGTGTAGGTCTTTCCTTTAGAGAAATTGCAAAGAAAGCCAAGGTGTCATGGAGTACAGTTTCCTACACCATCAAAAGGCACTTGGAAACTGGAGAAAACTCTGACAGGAAGAGGTCTGGCAGACCCAAAGCCACAACGAATCAGAAGGCAAGTTTCTGAGAGTCAACAGCTTGCGTGGATAGGCGGCTCACAGGACAACAGCTTCAAGCACAGCTTAACACTGGTCGGCGGCAAGTCTCAGTTTCAACTGTGAAGAGAAGACTTTGAGCTGCAGGTTTGACAGGTCAAGTGGCAGTAAGAAAGCCATTGCTAAGATGGCAAAATAATAAAAAGAGGCTTGCCTGGGCCATGAAGCACCGCCAGTGGACTACTGAAGACTGGACCGATGAATCAAAATTTGAAATCTTCGGTTCATCACGCAGGGTTTTTGTATGCTGTTGAGTAGGTGAAAGGATGGTTCCTCAGTGTGTGACACCAACTGTCAAACATGGAGGAGGAAGCGTGATGGTCTGGGGCTCTTTTGCTGGATCCAGAGTCGGCGATTTGCACAGAGTGACTGGCACCCTGAACCAAAAGGGCTACCACAGCATTTTGCAGCGCCATGCAATACCCTCTGGTCTATGCCTAGTTGGTCAGGGGTTCATCCTATAGCAAGATAATGACCCAAAACATACCTCCAGGCTATGTCAGAACTACCTTCGAGGAAAAGAACAAGACGGTAGGCTTCAAATCATGGAATGGCCAGCACAGTCTCCAGACTTAACCCCATCGAGCTGGTTTGGGATGAACTGGACAGAAGGGTGAAAGCAAAGCAACCTACAAGTGCAACACATTTGTAGGGAACTTTGCAACAGTGTTGGGAAGAACTTCCAAAACAATATTTGATGTCCATTGTAGGAAGAATGCCATGAGTGTGTCAAGTGTTATATCTGCAAAAGGTGGTTACTTTGATGAGTCAAAATTTAGATTAAATTTTGTTAAACAAAATGATTCTATGATTTCTTTTTATCTCCAATTGTTTATTTGTTCTATGCTTTAATTTCAGAGTATATTGAGACATTAAACTACATAGAAATTTCAATACAAACTGGAAAAATGGGGTGTTCTAAAACTTTTGTCCGTAGTGTATATATATATATATATATATATATGGGGGGGAGAGAGAGAGAGAGAGAGAGAGAGAGAGAGAGAAAGATACAGTATATATTATACAGGCATGGTTACGCCTGTATATTAGGTTGAGTAATCACTTCTATGTTAAACTCAAATGTTTGCACCTTATTAACTTTGCTCCCATTGATGTATTTATTTATCTATTTATTGAAAGTTATACCAGGAAGAATGTACTGAGCAGCAAGTGCTCATTTCCAGATGTGTCCTGAGGCATACAAGTACCATACAGATTAGGAGCATCAATACAGTAGAGGTACAGCAGAAATACATTCATTAAATACTAGTTAAATACAGATACCGATTTATACATTTTAATACAGTGAATACAGTTTAATTTCTACAAATATCTTTCAGTCCAATTGCAGAGAGAACACACAGGATCAGTGAGATCACAGCGAGATATAGCTAAGGGGGGAGGGCAGCAGGGATGTTAGAAACAAGTGCACGGAGTGATGAAATGGTTTTTAATAAGGGCTGAGTGAGCATGTGGGGACAGAATGGATGCTGTATGGGAGGGAGTTCCAAAGAGTTGGGAACCTATAGGAAAAGGCAGCCTGACCCACTGAAGAAGTCCAACAGGGAATAGACAAAGTGAGTGTCTGAGTTTCTGAGCAAATAGGAGGGGATGGATGGATAAAGGATTGGTATGAAGGTAGGGACTGGGCACACTGTTTTGCCACACAGGTGGCACAATGAGAATGCCATCTGTCTTCTAAGGACAGGAGTGATAGAGAGTGGTATAGAGTGCAGTGGTGAGTGAGGGGATAGCCAAGGGTGAAGTGGCAGAAGGAGTGGAAGATTGTGTCCAGTCTGGTTAAGGAGGTGGAGGGAGTGGCACTGTAAACCACATTCCCATACTCAATAATGGGAAAATTATTTTCTGTACAATAGACTGTTGGGCAAGCAGTGGGATGCAGTCACAGTTGCAGTACAGGGCACTCATTTTAGGGTGCAGTTTCTTGTGAATAGCCTCTATGTGTACAGAAAATTGAGGTGCCAGTCGAGCCAGACCCCAAGGTATCAAAGGAGGAGCAGTCCTCTCAACAGAGTCCCATCTAAGGTGTGGAAAGAAGGATGGAGGGTAGCTGAGAAAGTCTCGCCTAGTGCCAAAGGTCATGAGACTATTTTCTTGGCATTTAGGACAAGCTGATTGAGTGAAACCACCACTGAACATTATCAAAGTCATGCTGGAGTGTGATCACCACTTCAGTTATGGAGGGCCCAAATGTATAAAGATAGTGTCATCTGCTTACATATGGATAGAGATACTGGAGCAGGCAGAGGGCAGGTTGTTTGGGAAGACAGAAAACAGCAGGGGGCCAAGGATGGAGCCTTGGGGCACACCAGTGGTTATGGGTAGAGGGGGGAGAGAGAGAGAGTTGCAGACTCTGACAGATTGAGACCTACGTACTAGGTAGGAGTGGAATCAACGAGTGGCATTATTTGATAGCCCTGCATTGGCCAGATTTGTGAGGAGGAGGGGATGTGACACAGTATCGAAAGCCTTGGGAAGGTTGACAAAGACGGTAGAGGTGATATGTCCCTGATCCATACCAGTTTGGATGGAGTCAGTGATGCTTAGCATGGAGGTAATGGTGAAGTGGGATCTCCTAAAGCCAGACTGATACAGGGTGAAAAAGGAAGTGGAGTCAAGGAAGGAGGAATGCTGAGACAGCACCATATGTTCCCGAAGTTTGTCAAAAATAGGAAGGAGAGTGAGAGATAGGGTGGTAGTTACCAGCCCTTTGGGAGTGGAACTACAGTAGCATGTTTCCATTCAGCTGGAACAGATGTGAGAGAGAAGTAAAGGTTTAGTAAGGAAGAGGTGCTGCTATAGCAGGGGTGGATAAATAGAGCATTTTGACATCCAGCCCAGAGGGCAACTTACTCTTGAAGGGGTTAAGTGAAATAGCATTAAAGACTTCCTTGGGGGTAAGGTGGCTGAAGGAGAAGGAATGGGGAGAAGATGCAGTTTGGTGGGAATTGTGGTCAGCCAAGGCCAAAAGAGGGAATGACAGCAGGGATGATGTGCATGAAGTAAAGAAGGAGTTAAACTCTGTAGCTATGGATTGCAGGTCAGATAATGTGCTGTTGCCAGTATTAAGCACAGGTGTAGGGGGCTGCGATGGGGGAGGACTAGGGATCTGACCACCTTCCAGAATTTAGGGTGGTGGTTTATGTTAGTTAGGAAGGTGTCCTTGAAGTAATTAGCTATAGTAAGTCTGATTGCCCTGGTACAGGCATTCTGGAGCATTCTGTATGCCTGTAAATCAGTGGAAAGACCAGAGGATTTGTATATCTTCCATGTTTGGGCCTTAGCTCAAAGCCGGGCCAGGAGATCAGCAGAGACCCAGGGTAGGTGAGTACCCCCACACAGATCTGTTTCAGTTGCACATGTTTATCCCAATAGGAGAAATTTGGTTTCAAATAAGCAAGTGTTGAGTTGATGGAGGGGTTTGGGTGATGTAGGACCAATCGATGCTGGACAGATCATTAAGGAGAGAAGCAATATCCATGGAGTTGTAGGACTGGGTTAGTAGGGTTTGGGGAGGGAATTTGGGGTGGAGGATTTTCCAAACTGTGCAGATCGGATGATGGTCACTCAGTGAGTCCAGGAGTAAACCAATTGCTATTAAGTGCTGTGGGTGGGAGGAGAGTATCCAATCAGAGAGTGGTTGGAAGATTTGGTATTCAGATGGGAGGGTTCATTTAGAAGCAGAGAGAGGTTCCAGGAAGCTACATCTTGTCTTATTTTAGAGTGGGAAGGGGCGAGACAATTCACGTTGAAATAACCCAGGACATGGAGCTCCACATTTGCAGCATGTGTTTGCAGGGAGGCTAGGAGGTCAGTGATTGAAGATTTTTGGGTGGAGGGATAGCAATACAAGTCAGCAACAAAGATAGGGATGGAGTAGGGGAAGGTGAGTTTCACCAGCAGGGACTCATGTCTGAGGGATGGATGTCGCAAGTATAGGGGGTGAACGTAAGAGTAGAGACAACATACATAGATACCCCTCCACCCTTACCACTTCCAGGCTAGTCTTGGTGGATGATGGAGTAGCCAGAGATGGAGACATAAGCACTATTGATGTGTGGTTTTAACCAGGTTTCTGTGATGATTAGAACATCAGGGTTGAGAGAGAGAGAGGGCCAGAGGTCGGAGTTGTGAAATTTTATTGAGGAGACTCCTGATGTTTAAGTGAAGTAGTTTTAGGCCACAGGGAAGCTGTATGGGTGTGGTGGGGTCAGGACCTGGATTGGGTTCTATGTCACCTGCTAGCAGAAGCAGCAGAATTAACATGAATTTTACAGAGGGCACCATGCATTTGCAGTGTGAAGAGGGCTGGCGGGAAGTAGAGGCTAAGGCATCCCTACTGGCAATATTTAGTGGGATTAGCCCAGTGTGAAAACTCAGGGGGAGGACTGAAGGGCTTATCTGCCAAGAGTTTTGTTGCCAAATGTTGGCCAGTGGTAGAGAGGAGGTATCTAAGGTAGGGGAGAGAGAAAGAGAGAGGGGGGAATACTGGATTATTAGCCAACCAGCCAGTGGCAGAGGTGGGAGGGAGGGAGAGATATCAAGGGGCATGGCATAGTGATGGCAGCTATATGTATAGAAACATAGAAATATAGACTTTGACAGCAGATAAGGACCCACCTAGTCTGCCCCTTTCCCTACTTACAAGATAAGCTGCAGATCCTAGTTACCAACAGCCTATTTCTTCTTACCCCCCGCAAGAATTGCCTTAAGTCTGTCTCATGCATTCTTGAATTCTTCCACAGTTTTAGACTCCACAACCTCCTGAGGCAGGCTGTTCCTTGTGTCCACCACCCTCTCTAGGAAAAAATACTTCCTCACATTGCCCCTGAGCTGTCCCCCCTTTGTCTTCAAATTGTGTCCCCTTGTTCTTGCACATCTCTTTTTCTGAAAGATGCTACCCTATTGGACTTTGTTGACTCCACTGAGGTACTCAAAAGTTTCTATCTTGTCTCACCCTTCCTCCTTTCCTCAAGGGTATATGTATTAAGCTCCTTTAGTCTCTCCTCATATGGCTTCTCTTGCAGACCCTGTACCATTTTAGTTGCCCTCCTCTGGACTGCCTCCATCCTGTCTATGTCCTTGCAGAGATGGGGTCTCCAGAACTGGATGCAGTACTCCATATGGGGTCTCACCAACTGTCTGTACAGAGGGATAACAACTTCCTGTTTTCTGCTGGTGATGCCTCTCCTTATACATCCCAGTCTCCCCCCAGCCCTCCCTACTGCCTTCTCTCATTGCTTGCTAACCATAAGGTCATCTGATATAATTACCCCAGGTCCCTTTCCATTTTTGTTGTTGTTACTACCTCCCCCCATTATGTAATCTTCCCCTGGGTTTTTGTTTCCCAGGTGCATTATTTTGCACTTCTTTACATTGAATCCAAGCTGCCATACTTTTGGCCATTCCTCCAACCCTGTCAAGTCCCTTCTCATCCTTTCCACACCTTCTTGTGTATCAACCCTGTTGCAGATCTTTGTGTCAACTGCAAAGAGGCATAATTTTCCTTCCAGTCCTCTGCAATGTCACTTATAAAGACATTAAAGGACTGGACTGATACTGAACCCACTTGGTACCCACTAGTAACCCCTCTTTCTTCAGAGTGGACTCCATTTACAATTACCTTCTGTATCCTGTTGTCCAGCCAATGTTTTACCCAGGCTACCACCCTGGGACCCACTCACAGGCTGGTTAATTTGATTATTAATCTTTGTGTGGACTGTGTCAAATGCCTTGCTAAAGTCTAGGTAGGCCATGTCCACAGCATCTCCTTAGTCTACTACTTTGGTCACCCAGCCAAAGAAATCAATTAGATTCATCTGACATGACCTTCCTGCTGTGAACCCATGCTGCCTTGGGTCCTGTGCCCCACTGGCCTCTAGGTAATCAACAACTCTTTCCTTCAGAAGTGATTCCATCACTTTCCCTACCACAGAGGTCAAACTGACAGGTCTGTAGTTTCCTGCTTCTGTCTTGCTCCCACTTTTGTGAAGGGGAATCACATCTGCCTTCCTCCAGTCCTCAGGTACCACTCCATCCTCCCATGATTTGTTAAAAGGGGTAGTCAGTGGTGTCACTATGGTCTCCCCTTAATTTAGAATTTGAGGTGAATTTGTTAGGCCCCATTGCTTTGTCCACCTTCAGTTTTAGGAGTTCTTTTCATAACCTTTTCTTCCATGAAAGGACTGGATCGACCCCTATCCAGAATGCTTCTGTTAATTGGATTAGGCACCTGCCTCTCATCCTCTTTTGTGAATACTGAGCAGAAGTATTCATTCAGTATCCCTGTTTTTTCACTGTCCCTCTCTGCCCACCCACCGTCCATTCTATTCAGTCTCACTATCCCTCCCTTTGTCTTTCTATGCTCCCTGATGTACCTATAAAAGGTTTCATTCCTCTTCTTAACCAAGTTGGCTATCTTTTCCTCAGTTTGGGCCTTTGCTATTCTGACTTCCCTCCCTGCTTTCTTCTGCCTTAACTGGTACAGTTCTCTGTCCTGCTTCTTCTGTGTTTCCTTATACTTCCTAAATGCTATCTTTTTCTCCCTAACCTTCCCCGACACCTCTTTTGAGAACCATAGTGGCTTTTTCTTTTATTATGATTTGTTTATTTGCTTCACGCAAAGGTTTGTTGCCTTTGTGATGGTAGTTTTGATGTTTCCCCATTGTTGCTCCACCCCTCCTTCTAGCCTGTTTGTTAGTGCTTTTCTAAGGCACTCTCTCATCTTGCCAAAGCCAGCCCTCCCTAGTATGAGAATCATAGTGGAGAGGATGGGCAAAGGACTATGATAGGATGAAGAGGAGAGTTATAGTAATAAAAAAGGGAGATACTGATGGGGGAGAAAATGGCAGATGGGGGAAACTGCAGTGAATTAGGATTATAACAATAAGGATGCTAAGTTAGACAGCACCAGGGAGAAGCTAGCATTGAGAGATAAGTCCCAATCAAGTCTGAATAGATAAGCCCGCGTCGAGTCAGAATAATGTGCTGAACTGCCAAACTGGAAGTTTCAAGAAGTAGTTTAAATTGTATGGGTTAGGGCTCACCAGCATCAGGGTTGGAATTCCTGCAGAAGATGAGGGAGGTAAGGAGGGCAGGCTGGGTGGGTTGTTCAGAAGTTGTCACTTTGGCTATGCCTCCTTGATTGTACAGACCAATAGCAGTGAATAGGAGTGGGGAGGAAGCATATTTAATTAAGGACAGAGGAAGGGGTGGGGATGGGTCAAAAAATTATTTCAACGGGCACAGTCAAAAACCAGCTCAAGAGCACAGTTTCAGCAGTGGGAGCCAAGGAACTTAAAGTTATGCTCCAGTCTAACACAAAAGGCACCAGATTCAAATTTGTGGCAGCAGCCATGACCCATACCTTCTCAGTGGGGCAGAATCAGTGGTGGCTCAGTCAGGGGTTGGGAGGGCACACAAAACACTTTCATACCCTCAGACCCTGGGAAGTGAGAAGGAATTTGATCAGGGACAACCAGATTAAATGTAGCTCAATACGTATACCCTACAGCGAAGGAGGGAGAGAGGTGATATGATCGAAACATTCAAACACCTTAAGGGCATTAACAAGGTGAAAGAGTCTAACATGTTTCAATATAAGAAAAATAGCAGGACAAGAGGACACAGCATGAGATTAGAGGGAGGCCAATTAAAGGGTAATATGAGGAAGTTCTTTTTCACAGAAAGGGTGGTGGATGCATGGAATGGCCTACCTCAGAAAGTGGTGGATATGAATACAGTGCAGGGCTTCAAACAGGCATGGGATGGGCATAAAGGAGCAATATAGATGTGTATGAATAGATAGGCCATTGACAGAGCAAATGCCTATGGCACATTCATAAGGCAGAAAAAGAAATGGGCAGACTGGATGGGCCTTGCGGTCCTCATCTGCCTTTAACTTTTATGTTTCTATATGAGGGCTGAGCTACAAAATGTGTGTGGGGGGGAGGGAGGTACAGAGCAGAAGGATAGCCAAAATTAAATATAGGGGCTGAGCTACAAAATGGCGGGAGGCAAAGTACAGGGCAGGGAACGCTAAAGGAGGGGTTGAAATAAAATAGATATCAGAGCAAACAGAGCAACACAATAGGATTTGAAGTCACTTAATAATGCAGCATATAAGATAACCAAAACAGACTTAAAATGCAGCAGAAAAAAAGTCAAAATTAAATCATTAAAAGAATTAATACACAAAAACATGAGTTCAAGGGAGCACAGTCCAAAAACCAGCTCATAGAGCACAGTTTCAGCAGTGGGAGCAAAGGAGCTTAAGAAGTTATGCTCCAGCCTAACATGAAAAGGCACCAAGTTCAAATTTGAGGCAGCATCCATGACTCATACCTTTTCAGCGGGGCGGAATCAGCGGCAGCTCAGTCAGGGGCTGGAGTGGGCACACAAAACACTTTCATGCCCTTGGACCATTCTGAGAGGAGCGTAATCAGTGGCGACTCAGTCGGGTTCTGGGGAGGGCACACAAAACACTTTCATGCCCACAAACCCTTCTCAGCGGGGCAGAATCAGTGGTGGCTCAGTCAGGGGCTGGGGAGGGCACACAAAACACTTTCATGCCCTTGGATACTTTTCAGTGGAGCAGAATCAGTGGTGGCTCAGTCAGGGGCTGGGGAAGGCACACAAATCACTTTCATGACCTTGGACCCTTCTCAGTGGGGCAGAATTGACAGTGGCTCAGTCGGGAGCTGGGGAGGGCACACAAAACACTTTCATGCCCTCAGATCCTTTTCAGCAGGGTGGAATTGGAGGAGGCTCAGTCAGAGGCTGGGGAAGGCACACAAAACACTTTCATGCCCTCATATCTTTCTCACAGAATCAGAGGAGGCTCAGTTGGGGGCTGAGGAGAGAACACAAAACACTTTTATGTCCTCGGACTCTTCTCAGCAGGGCAGAATCAGTGGCAGCATTTAGCCAATTTAAATGAAATTTGGACAACACAGTTTTTTTGCCAGGATCTTTTGATCCTGTAAATTTCATGTAGATCAGTTTAGTAGGAGCAAAGTTACAGAGATGCAAAAAAATGCAAAAGTCTCCGTTTTCGCACATTTTAACTTTTTGCCACCCAATAATGAAAAAAACAATCTTTAAAATCTAAAACTTTCAGGTTTGATAGAGTTTGGTCCAAGGTGTGTGCTTTTGTGGTTTTTAGGTCCCACTGTTGAGTAGTTTTAAAATATTTAAGAAAAATGTTCCACTTCTGAGCATGCGCTGTTCAAAAAATCAGTGTTCTATTCAAAACTGAATTTTTGCCACAACAGCTGGTTGCATTATGTGATATAGCTGTCATTTACTAACAAAACAACAGCTGTGTCATATAATTTAACCAGCTGTTGTCATGACTCATAAGTCAGGGCAGGGCTACTGTCTGTGCCTGCATACATTGTTATCTGCACACCAGAGGCCCCCAAACCCTGGTGGCAGTGTACTTATTTATTTATATGAATTTTGAATTGATATTTATATAATCCAACACCGGGATGCCCACTCCCAGTGTTGGTTGCCCTCTCTTTGCAGCCCCTTGTTTTATTTAATAGTTTCTGACATCAGGTGGCCCAGTCTCTGTGTCAGCAATAACAAGTCCCCCTTCAAGCAGTGTGGGACACTGGGGAGGCCACCCCCAGTGTCCCGAAATAATGTTTTATTTGTCTTTGTTTCTTAAAAAAAACTGTCCCCAACATCTTGTTTTGGTTTTTTAAGCTAAAAAACAGAAAAAAATCCCTTGTTGTCACCATCATCCCTCTCCCATTCCCAACTCTCCCACTGAGCACTCCCCACCCAACAACCCCTTACGCTATACTTAACTTATAATGCATCACAACAGCTGGTTGCATTACACAATGCAGCTGTCATTTACTAATAAACAACAGCTGTGTCTTATAGTGCAACTGACTGTGTCTTGACATATGTCAGGATGGGCTACTGTAACTATATAGCCCCGCCATCCTGACTGTGCTGAGCCTTGAACTATATCTGCATGTATGGGACCCCAATCCAAGTGGCAGTATATTTATGTTTTTTTTTTTTATTTATGTATAGTCTGACACCGGGATACCCACCCTCAGTATCGGATGTCCCCCCAGCCTGTTGTCTTACTGACAGTGCCAATATTGGGGCACAATCCCCTTTGTCAGCATTTACAATCACCCCAGCAGTGTGGACAAAGAGGAGTCCACCCCCAGTGTCCCAAAATTGTTTTATTTATTTATTGTTTTCCTGAAAAGACGAAAAAAGTCCTGTCTTCTATGTTTTTTTAACCTGAAAAAAAAAACCATCCATTGTCATCCCTGCTATCCCCCTCCCCTTATCTCAACCATCCTACTGAGCACCCAACACCCCAGAACCCCCTTACCCTATACTTACCAGCCTGGGTTGTATGCTGTCATCTTCTGTGGACTGAGATATGTCTGCACTCTTCAAAGCTGAACCATGAATTGAGGAATAAAGGTAATTGCTGTGTAATGTGTTTCAAAGACATTTTTTAACATGGCCTTTTGGGGACCCTGCCTCATGAAAACTGGCATGTCATTTCAATAATCAAACCCGGAAGGTGATTTTGTGGTTGCTGTGCAAAATCACCTTTTAAGACTGAATAATGAAATTTCACCACCAGTGTTCATGAGGTGTGGTCCTGAAAAGACCATGCTGAAAATTTGACGAATATATTCCTAAAAATGGCCAGGTTATGTGCGTTCATTGAATTTGTTCTACACACGTGCAGAACTTCAGTAATTTTCAATATTTTGATTCCAAATTTTCAACATAACCGTTTTTAACACCACCTCACATACAGTACAGCTGTTATTTTTTGCATCCTGGCTGAAACATGTTTTTGCGCCTTTGGTGCATAATATCATTTCAACATGGATTTGAAAATGTTTACCTATGGGGTTTATGAGGTGAGGTCATTAGAAGACTATGTTGAAAGTTTGGGTCAAAAAAATTATTTTTTTATATTTTTATTTTTTTATTTAAGTCTAGGATTATAAAGTATCTTTGAGCCAAGGTTCTTTTACAAGGTTCCACATCAGTAAGAACAGACTATACAGGATAGAAATTACAAAATAAAACAATAATGACACTGATGATTACAACAGATTGGTTATGGGTACAAGTACATGATACACTAGGAGGTGTATTAAAACATGGGAGGTGGGAGAGGAGAGGTGGGTATGGGACAGAGTATAGTGGCCTAGATGGCCTTGTCAAGACAGAGCAGTGGTGAGTGCATGGGTATGGGAAAAAGTAAAGAAGTGCTAGGAGTGAGGTAAACATGGACAGTGGAGGGTACTGGCAGCAGCAAAAAGGAGAATTGCTCAGCTAGGGCAATCACAGGTGCTTGATGCAATGAAGGAGTGATGGAGCTTCTTCTTGAAGGTGCCCAGAGTTGGTGAGGCAGAGATGTCACTGGTAAGATTATTGAGCCAGCTTAGGGCTCTGTATAGGAATGACCTTTGAGCTTGTGTTGTACGACAATGAGGGTTTCGCGGTAATTGAGGTTTTGAGCTTCTGATGTTTCAGTTGTTGACGCTGGTCTTGAAGGAGCAAACCCCTGAGGGCATTTACCATCATTATTTTCTTGGCTGTGATGCAGGTTTGATACTTTAGTCAATCGTTGAGTTGCAGCCATCCAGTTTGAGAGTAGAGGTCACAGGTATGGGTGAGACGGTGGGCTCCAGTGATGGGACGACATGCTTTATTTAGGGAGGTAGCAACATGTTTGAGTGTGGAGGTAGTGGCAGAGCCATAGACAATGAGTTCATAGTCAATAACACTCACAATGGAGCTTTGAATGGCA
Organism: Neoceratodus forsteri; assembly: GCA_016271365.2. NCBI lineage: Eukaryota > Metazoa > Chordata > Ceratodontiformes > Ceratodontidae > Neoceratodus > Neoceratodus forsteri. Next base: position 980,311,070 of record CM057459.1, read on the forward strand.
ACAGGCAATGCTTCAGGGGTTAGATGTTTTTGGTGACATAATAGAAGGCCCAGCTAGGTATTTGCTGTCTTAGCCACATTATTGATATGGGCAGCATAGGAGAGTTTGGAGTCAAGGGTGATGCCAAGATATTTGAAGGTATCGACTAAATCAAGGGTGACTCCTTGTTTGGTATTCACGGTGAGGAGATACTGTTTATTTTTATTTTCTGAGCTACTGAAAAGCATGGCCTTATTTTTATTTCTGGTTTAGTATCAGTTTGTGCTGCAAGAACCAGTTTTATGGATGTAAAAACCCCATTGGAGATTTTCTTGCAGTTTTTCTGGATCTTGATGGGAGGCAAGAATAACCGCATTGTCCGTGTACAGTATAATTTGTTCTGGACAAGCATCCAGCAGTATGTTCAGGAATAGGATAAAGAGGAGAGGACCCAGAATTGACCCTTGAGGAACACCAGAGGACAGGTCTGGCATCAAAGTGTGTTTCAGCTATTTTTACTCTTTGAGACCAGTTGTCTAGGTAGCTATTGAACCAGTCAACTGAATGGGTGAGAGTCCAGCATTCCTTAGTTGGACATGCAGAGACGGTGATTAACAGTATCAAAGGCCTAGCTAGATTGATGAAAGCAGCCCTGTTATTTTACCATTGTCCAATGAGTGGTGAATGGCTCCGGTGAATTCGAGTAGTGCTGTGGAAGTGCTGCAACCCTTTCTAAAACCATGTTGCTGCATGCACAGGATGTTTTGTATGTCTAGGAATTCAGTAAGCTGGTCAGCCACAATACATTCCAGGGCCTTGGAGAGTGGCGGTAGGATGGAGATTGGACAGAAATTTTCATGGCCAGTTTTGACACCACTTTTGTGTATAGGGATCACAGTGGCCGATTTCCATTTATCTGGGAACTGGCTGAGGCTAAGAAAGAGGTTAAAAATCTTAGTCAGAGGCCTGAGAACTTCTTCCAGGGTGAGGGATAAATGTTTGAGGTCGAGTGAGTCACTGCTGGATCTGGACTTGGTAATAGCTTTAGTACCATAGCTGTGGACCTGGTACATCTTGACTGATTTAAAGCAAAAGAGAGGGTGGTCAGTGGGGGCAGAGGGAATTGGGGACATTGGAGTGTCATCCTCTCTGAAGAAATCAGGGGGAAGTATAGAACTAAGGTCAGTGAAAGCAGCATTAAATGTGTCAGCAATGATTTTCTGGTCTAGTGTGGTAACACCATCAATGCAGAGTATGGATGGGGGGATTTAGACTGCTTCCTGGTGACTTCTTTAGTGTTGTTCCAGAAGTCTCTTCCGTTTCTCCAAGAATCTGTGAGAGCGCTCTTGAAATAGGCAGATTTTGTTTGCCAGATGGCTTTGGTGCAGTCATTTCGAGCACGTTTATAGTTACAGATGTCTATTTGCCTCCCAGAGTTTTGAGCTAATTCCCAAAGATGATCCCTTGCTTTTAGATTCCTTAGGAGGTCTCCTGAGAGCCAGGGGTTACAGAGGGCTTTTACTTTATGCTTTTTAAGAGGTGCAGATTTGTTGCAGGCTCCATTAAAGGTTTTGATAAAGTGGTCCAGGGCGGTGTTTACATCAGTTGCAGTGAAGATTGGTGACCAGTCCAGTTGAAGGAGGTGGGTTTTGAGGTGAGTTAGATGGCACAGGCAAGACTCTTCTGGTTATGGTTTTGGGGGTGGGTCAGCTGACAGGGGAGTGGTCACTGATTATGTCAGGGCGGACAGTGGTGTTGGAGATCCGGTAGGGTGGCTTGTGAGGATCCAGTCCAGAAGGGTGCTGGTGCCCATTTTATAGTTCTTCCTGGTAGGGAAGTCAACCATCTGGGTGAGATTTGCTACTGCTGTAGAATCCCAATGCGCCGCTGCCTCTGCAGCAAGCCAATTTATATTAAAGTCCCCAAGAAGGATAGATTAAGTGTCCAGTGGGAGAGACCTGACAAAGTCCAGAGCTGCATGTAGGCCACAACCTTGCTCTTTTGGGGGAATGTAGATTGTGACAACTGTGAGGGCTTTGTTGTGGGCACCAAGGAGAATTTTGATAGGAAGAATCTGTGCCACACTGGTTTGGGGAACAGTGCTAATGAGGTGACCCATGATTGTATCCTTTAGGTATAATGTGCAACTTCCACCTCTTTTAGTTATCCAGTCAAGCTGAAAAACATTGTATCCTGGGAGGACGATAGCATGATCTGGGGCAGATGGAGAAAGCCAGGTTTCAACAATACCTAGGCTGTCTGGACAGTGTTGGCTAGCAAAAGCCTGAATGGCATCAATTTTGTGCAGGAGACTACAAATGTTTAGCAACATGATAGAGAGTGCACCAGTGTGCTTTTTCAGGTTTGGTACTTTAGTAGGGGTTGGGCCAGGATTAGGGTGGATGTTGCCAGATAACAGCAGAAGAAGAAGCACAAGCTTCATGGTACACAGGCATAGTTCCCTAATCATGTACTTTCACCTTTGAGCCTGGTGAGCGCGTGGTTCACTGATGTATGTCAAGAGGTAAAAGCATGGGTAAAGGGTAAGAGCAGTGTGAGTGGAGGAGGGGGGACCAAAGCCCATAGGTGGGAGAGGGTAGTTCCATAGGGAAGGCTGTTCTCAGGGCAGGAAACTAGGTTCTTGATGTAGGGTACCTAGGTGTTTATACCTAGGAGCAAGAAGGAAGCTGTTTGGGATGGAGGGGAAGCAGGCACTGGGAAGGTGTAGTAGATGAAAGAGGGGAATAAGGAAGAGGAGAAGGGGGATCAGAGTATGAGTAGGGAGCATGATTAGCAGTCAGAGAGGATGGCGACAGAAAGATGGCACAATGAAATGGTAAGATGAGAAAAGAAAGGCAGAAATGGCAAGTGAATTGGAAAAGTGCAGGGGGTGCACTGCAAAAGGTAAAACACTGTAACACAGTGGGACTGAGATGTCAGAAGTAAAGGGATTGGGTGGGCAGTAGGAAGGATAATAGAGAGGGGGGACAGGCAAAGGCACTCAATAGAAGATACAAAGGGGAGGGGCAAAAAGGGGCATGGAGTAGGTCTATTTAATAAAGGTCGGAGGAGGGGGAGGGGCTGGTGTAAAATTTCGGCCACTACTACTAGCAGTCAATGGGCATGGCAGCCCCAGGTCAGGAAGGCTTCAGCAGACCAATATCTGCACAGGAAAAAACACAGGGTCCAATAAGGGTGTAATGCAGTGAGCTACAGCCAATGGCAGCAGCCCACAGCAGCCCCAGTGAGTCCAAGGGTCTTACCCGGCTTTCGTCAATCTCAGGGTGGCCAGGAGGTGTGCAGTTTGTTGGCTGGGAGTGCTGAGCCGTGGCCGGTCCAGTGGAGGGCTCGTAGCCCAAGAGTTTGAGGCAGTTCTGGAGGGGAGAGAGAGAAATAGGGAGATTAGCAGTAGGAGGGCAGCACAGACAAAGGGAGAGCTAGGCACTGAAGATAGCAGACAGGAGATTACAGGGGGGGCACACAGCAGCAAGGGCAGTTGTTACAAATAACAAAGCAGTGCCTGGTGCCACAGGGGAGGTGACAAATTTAGAGGTTAGACAATAGGGGAAAATAGCAGGCTTTACAGGGAGAAAAGCAGGCTTCAGAGGGAGAGAGGGCTAAAGGCTTTAGAGGGAGAGAAAGCAGGCTTTAGAGGGGATGTAGGTGGAGGGAGGGGTGGTTCAAGCCCTCGGAAAAGCCACAGGAGAGAAGAAAAGAGACAGCTAGGAAATTAAGACAGTTCACAGGAGAGCAGCAATATCTTAAAAGAAAACAGTGCAGGAGAGAGCTGTAATTACTTTAACAATCAATGCAGAAAAAGAGCTGCCATACAAAATAACTTTAGAAAACCAAACATTGCAGCAGAGTCATCAGAATCGGCTCAAATCCAACTGAGACAGAGTAATTAAAATCAGAGAAAAAAGTCCAGGCAGAGCAGCTCATAGCTAGCCGTAACATTTCAGCCGCTACCACTAGCAGTCAATAGGCGCAGCAGCCCTGGGTCAGGAAGGCTTCAGCAGACCAATGTCTGCACAGGAAAAAAACACAGGGTCCAATAAGGGTGCACTGCAGTGAGCTACAGCCAATGGCAGCAGGCCACAGCAGACCTGGTGAGTCCAAGGGTCTTACCCGGCTTTCGTCGATCTCAGGGTGGCCAGAAGGTGTGCGGTTTGTTGGCTGGGAGTGCTGAGCCATGGATGGTCCAGCGGAGGGCTCGTAGCCCAAGAGTTTCAGGCGGTTCTGGAGGGGAGAGAGAGAGAGAGAGAAATAGGGAGATTAGCAGTGGGAGGGCAGCAGAGACAAAGGGAGGTGATGAGAGAGCTGAAATCGGGGGGCAGAGAGCTAGGCACTGAAGACGGCAGACAGGAGATTGCGGGGGGGCACACAGCAGCAAGGGCAGTTGTTACGAATAACAAAGCAGAGCCTGACACCGTGGGGGAGGTGACAAATTCAGAGGTTAGACAATGGGGAAAATAGCAGGCTTTACAGGGAGAAAAGCAGGCTTCAGAGGGAGAGAGGGTGAACAGGCTTTAGAGGGAGAGAAAGCAGGCTTTTAGAGGGGGATGTAGGTGGTGGGAGGAGGTGGTTCAAGCCCCAAGTGCCACAGGAGAGAGAGAAAAAAAAAAGAGACAGCTAGGAAATTGTGCACAGTTCACAGGAGAGCAGCAATATCTTAAAAGAAAACAGTGCAGGAGAGAGCTGTAATTACTTTAACAATCAATGCAGAAAAAGAGCTGCCACACAAAATAACTTTAGAAAACCAAACAGTGCAGCAAAGTCATCAGAATCGCTCAAATACAACTGAGACAGAGTAAATAAAATCAGAGAAAAAGTCCAGGCAGAGCAGCTCGTGGCGGGCCATAAAATTTCGGCCGCTACCACTAGCAGTCAATGGGTGCAGCAGCCCTGGGTCAGAAGGCTTCAGCAGACCAATGTCTGCACAAGAAAAACACAGGGTCTAATCAGGGTGCATTGCAGTGAGCTACGGCCAATGGCAGCAGCCCACAGCAGCCTAGAGTGAGTCCAAGGGTCTTACATGGCTTTCTCCGATCTCAGGGGCGGCCAGGAGCTGTGCAGTTTGTCAGCTGGGAGTGCCGAGCTGTGGCGGTACAGCGGACAAAGAATTTATAAAGTAACATTGTTTGCTGGGATGTCCATTGCACCACTTGGGAACACTCTGCCTTACCATGCCAGTCAACTGAGTTCAGGTGTAAACTCAGTGAGCCAGTTTAATGGGACAAGGCTGATGGGGAAGATGCTGCAGCATGCAGCACCAGCCCCAGCCTGGGTTGAGATGAAGCAATGTTTTGGCACAGATGTCACACCCTGTAATGGATCAAGGAACCTCAACCACAAAGTATTGACATGCGTGTTGGGGCCTGCTGGCCATGCATTGTGTCAGAACTGTCTCCGTATTGTATTTGTCACATTTTGTGCAGATGCTAAAGGATACAATTCCACTATCACAAAAAGAAGGGACATTTTTTGGAAAAAACTACGTTAATGCAGACATTAGAGTTGTAGAACACAAAGCGCACAAAGAAGGAAAATGAAAAATATTAGGGATTTGGGTCTTCGGTATATTGAAGAATCAGTGGCCCTTAAAATAGGCTTTTATTTAATGGTGAAATTCTTCTTTTGTAGCCACGTACTGTAATAAGAAGTAGGATCTTACTTCGTATGACAAGATACGAAGTGAGATCCTACTTTGTGAACCAAAAATAGAACTATTGCTGTAGAAATAAGTTTTGCTGCTGACAATGAGGTGCCCAATCCCCATGTTGGCACTAGACAGCACTGTGGAACACTGGGGAGCCCACTCCCAGTGTTTCCAAAACAAGAAAAGTGTCCATTTCTGACAACAGGATGCCCAATCCCTGTGTCGGCAGTAGTCCGCCAAGGCAGGGCTCTGGGGAGCTGCTTCCAGTGTCCCCAGTTATATCATATCCCCCCCACACCATCACCAGTACTGTGGGACACTGGGGAGCCCTCCCCCAGAGTCCTGAAATGTTTATTTATTAAAATTATACCCGAAAAAGAAAACCATCCCTGCCTTTTTAATTTTTTAGAATCCTGTAAAAAAGAAAACAGTCCCTCGTCATCTCTCTTTCCCCAGTCCCCCAATCCAACCCTCCCACTGAGCAACACACCACCCCACACTCCCCCCTTGTCCAATGCTTACTATCAGAGGTCAGCATCTGTCATCTTCTGTGGACCAGGACATGTCTGCATTCTTCTTAGCTGAACCACAAACTGAAGAATTGAGGTAAGTGCCTTAAAATGGCTGTCAATGGTGTTTGAGCTTATGTTGGTATGTAGCCATTTCTAGAGTATATTTCACCAAATTTTTAACATAGGCTTTTTGAGACCCACCTCATGAACACTGGCACTGTCATTTCATTACTCAGTCCTGAAAGGTGATTTGCAGTCATTGCATGGCATCACCTTCCAGGACCAATTAACAAAATGAAGTGCTGGTGTTCAAGAGGTGTGGTCCCAAAAAGCCCATTTTGAAATTTGGTGCAAAAATACCAAAAAAATACGAGTTATGTGCAGTAATTGAAATTCTACACACGCTTGTAACTTTGCAAATTTTTAATATTTTCACTACAAATTTTTAGCATTGCCATTTTTTTATGATACCTCATGAACAGTACAGCTGCCATTTTTCACATCCTGCCCAAAATGTGTTTTCACGCCTGTGGTGCAGAATGGTGCATATGCTGCGTGAAATCACCTTTCAGGACCCTACGCTCCCACAGTAAAATAAGGCTACTATTATACTACCTCAAAAAGAGGGGAAAATCATTGCAAAAAACTCTTTAAATGAATCAGTTAGGGTTCTTATTACAGTGACAAAAGTATGGAAATTCAGAGTTAGGGTTCCCAACCCTTCCACCCCACCCCCACCCTCCACACACCAACAGGCATCAGGATGTGACTTGGGGTCACAGCCCCCAGGAAAGATCCTCCCCCCTACCTGTGGGTCCTTTCAGGCTGGGGAATGGGGTGCTAGAGCTGGAAACCCTAATGCCACATTTCCCTACTTTTGTCACTTTAACCGTAACTGATGAATTAACAAAGTTGGTGCAATTTATATATATAGATATATATGCCCTTTGGGTAACCCTTGCCTCAGTGTTTGCGCACAGAGGTTCTTTGTCTTTTAAATGTTCTTTTATTTTAATGGGTTCACCACAATATAACCCAGACAGACTGTCTTAGGGTAGCTGGTTCATTCCACTGGGGTGTCAAAGAGACGAGACATACTGATGAGTCCTGGTAGGATGAAACATGTGTCTATGTCATCTGTTAGCACCCTTTGCAAACTGTGTGAGAGGCCTTTCGGCACCATGCAATTCTGCTTGAAGTTGAACCAGCATAACATTCTGTGGTGATTTGCATATGCAGCCCATGATGCTTTGCATTGTGTGGGCATGTGTGATTTTGTATTTTCTTGAAACTTGGCTTCCCAGTCAAATGCCCTTTGGGGTAACCCTTGCCTCAGTGTTTGCACTTAGAGGTTCTTTGTCTTTATATATATATATATATATATATAGGGTTGCCGACCTTAATCTCACCCCATCAGATGTGTGAAGAAGCAGAGGTATAGGAGAATGGGGTGAGAGTTAGGACTCATAACCCCAACGTGCACTCAATGCTGGAAAGTGGTGTGTGGGCGGAGGGTCCAGGAGACTTTCAACCTAACACCGAATTTCCTCACTTTTGTCACTGTGGAACAACCCTAACTAATGCATTAAACAGGTATTTTGCCTCTAATTTCCTTCTTTTTGAGAATGATAATGAGAAATAGTGAATGTAATGCAGCGGCAGGAGCGTGGGGCCCGATGTCTTGTGGCATAGTAACAGGAACAGCAACACAAACAGAAGCGCTAACAGTGGCGCACATGGTAATGCAAGCACGAATGAGAACAGAAAGGGTAACGCACACGGTGGCGTAGGCGGGAACGGTCTGCCACGTGATGTGATGTCACATAGTAACATGGTTTCTGCAAACGGAAATGTCAATGGGCATGGTGACGCAAAGTGAAACAGAAAGAGAAACAGTACTGTAGACAGAAATGACAAAAAATAACAGAAATGCAAGCGCAAATGAAAACGCAAAAGGATAATGCACATGGTGGCATAGGCGTCAACGGTAAGTGAAACTGCGCGAACCACAAGGGAAAGGGCAACAGTAACTGTAATGTAGCGCATAGCTGGTTTTCCCCAAAAGCTGCATAGAGAAAGACAGTGAGTACAAAGAATGTATGCATAATAATGGGTAACAGAGCAGAAAATGAGGACTTGAATACTAAATAGGTTATATCTCAGGAACCGTACGATGTAGAAAAAAAATTTAAAAGTCATATGATTTATGACTGTCCTGGCTAGTTTTATACTTAGCCCCCATTAGGGGGCTAAGCATTTTTCTGATGGAAAGTCCGTATCTCGCACCATTTCCGAGATAGGTGCCCTGAAAGGCGTGGAGAACGCTGTAATGTTATCCTATGGGAAAAAAAAGAGAAGTTCGGAGTGCCATAACTTTGCCTCCCTGTAATATTTTTTCACCAAACCACTGAAAGGTACATCTGTGGGCTGCTGGCTGTCTTCCCTCCAAATTTCAGGAAAAAAGACCAAACCGTTATTTTGAAAAGAGTGCCAAAAGAATTCCTGTAATGCATTGGGTGCCGTAATGTTATCCTATGGGAAAAACCATCAACTTTGGAGTGCCATAACTTTGCCGCCAGTATAACATTTTTTCAACACAACACTGAAAGGCATATCTGTGAGAAGTTGGCTGTGTTCCTCAAAATTTCAGCCCCAAACTCCCAACCGTTCTTTTGCAGCGGGTGCCAAAGAATTGCTGTCATTCCCACAGCCTAGAAAAGTACTATGCTTAATTTTTGAAAGCTTTTGCAAAATTTGTGACACTTATGACATGAGCAGTACTTTAGAAAGTACTTTTTCCAGAAATTTGAAAAACATATTTTGGGGTGTTTACCCCAAAATAAAGACATGGCTAGCATCCTCAGGCTCCAACTAGGTGAATACAAAAAGAATTAGGTTGCTAGAGGGTCCCAAATTTAAATGGCAAGCATTTTTCTGATCACTAACTAAAAACAAGATGGTGGTTGCAAAAGTAAGAGGGCCATTTGCGAAAGTAAAAATGCATTTGCGACACTGTCGAACTTTTTATTAACTTTTCCCATTGACTTATAATGGGAAATTGTTTTTTGAATAACTTTTGAACCATTTAATATTTTCTCATGAAATCTTTGAAAGGCACATTGGGGACCCAGCTGCACATTCCCTGAAGATTTGGGGTTGGTCTGCAAACCGTGCTACCTGTAGGTAGCGATTCAGTAGAATTCCAGAAAAAGCGTAAATGCACGCACAGATCACACTTAATAACTCACGCAGCCATGTATCCGACTGGTATGAAACTTGGCATATCCCAAGGCATATGGTTTTGATTGTGTATTCCAAATTGCAGCCAAATCTGTCAAACGGTTTGCAAAGTTATTAAGGTGCAAATTTTGGGTTTAACATGTAAATGGCTCCTCAACCTAACTATGGTAGTACTACCGTGCTACCATAATATATATATATATATATATATATATATTTCATGCAAAAAAACTCTGTTTAATGCATCAGTTAGGTTGTTCCACAGTGACAAAAGTGAGGAAATTCGGTGTTAGGGTTGAAAACCTAACTCGCATCCCCACCACCACACACACACACACACACACACACACACACAGTACATGCAAGTAGGGGAAGGACCAAGGCAACACAATCAATCACACACAACCAACAGGAGGTGTATACCTGTTCTGCCATAGCAAGTAGGCAAGAAATCTAACTTCAGGTATCATACAGTATTTTCCAAACTTCATTCATGAGTTAGTTTGTCTAAAAGGTGAAACAAAGGTGGCAGTAGAGAAAACTGTGTACCTTGCTACGTTTTGACTTATCAGTGGCGAAAAGGTGTCATGGGTGCCGCAATGTTAGTCTTTGGGAAATTGCTCAATTTCGAACAGTGTGACTTTGTCATGTTTAAGTATTTTAGCACCAAAGCAGAAGAAGGCACATCTGTGGGACCAGGGCTTGCCACCCTGAAAATGCCAGCCCAAAGGACCCAACTGTTTGCTTGCAGGATGATGGCAAAGATACACAGTCATCAAGAGCATACTTTCACAAAATACTATTGCAAACATGAAAGTGTCACAAACGGAACATACGACAGTGTCACATTTGAGAAAGCATGCAAAATAGTGTCACAAAATACTGTCGCAAACATGAAAGTGTCGAAATGCATAGCATGACGCTGTCACATTTGTGAAAGTGATTTTGAAAGTATTTCAGGAATATGGAAAATCCTGTTTTGGATCTTATACACCCCAATATACCATATGTGTAGTCTTTATTATGTGTTGGTGGCAGTGTGTGGCCCAAGATGACCAGTTGTCCATAGTGATGTGTGTTTTGTGGTGCATGGAACATCTGGAATCAGAGTTAGCAGTGATGACCCCATGCCATAGCCTGATGGGAGCATGGATGTGTGGTTTCATGGTTTAGATAGTTGTATGTTATTTTTGTTACCTGCTGCTGGTTGTATGTGATTGGTTGTGTTGCCTTGGTCCTTCCTTTACTTGCATGTATGTGTGTGTGTGTGGTGGGGGGGATGCACAGTTAGGGTTTTCAACCCTAACACCGAATTTGCTCACTTTTGTCACTGTGGAACAACCCTATTTGTAAATTTCCCTTCTTTTTGAGAATGTGCAATATAAATAGTGAATGGCATGTGGTAGTGGGAACGTGGGGCATGAATGCTGGCCATTTGTGCATAATAACCCTAACAGTAATGATAACGCTAACAGTAATGGTGACACAAACAATAACGGTAATGGTAAAGCAAATGTAAACACAGATACAAATGCTAAAGCTTATGGAAATGGAAGTGGAAACAGAAACAGTAACAGCAATGGTGAAGCAAATGAATACACAAGCGGAAATGCAAACGGTAACGGTAACGTAAAAAGAAATGGTAACGGTAATGGTGATGGAAATGTAAATGCAACTGCAAACATTAATGGTACCGGCAATGGAAAATGCTAACATTGATGGGAATGGTAATGCCCACGCAAATGTGAACGGAAATGCAAGTGCTAATGGTTACAGTAACAGAAATGAAAATGCAAATGATAACACAAACACAAACGCAAATGGCAATGGTAACGTAAATGCAAATGCAAACGACAGTCTAACAGTAATGCAAACAGAAACAGTAACGCAAATGGAAGTGCGAACACAAGTGCAAACACAAACGATAACAGTAATGTTTATAGTAACGGAAATGGAAATGCAAATGGTAACGCAAGTGGAAAAATAATAAAAATGCAAATAGCAATGGTAACATAAATGCAAGCGCAAATGCAAATGGTAACATAAACGCAAATGCTAATGGTAATTCTAACAGTGATGCAAATGTTAATGTAAACACAAATGTAAACAATAACATTAACGCAAGTGCAAACTGAAATGCAAACTGTAACAGTAACACTAATGGTAACGCAAATGCAAATGGTAATGCAAGCACAAACGCTAAAAGGTAACGTAAACGCAAGCTGTGACAGAAACATAAATGGAAGCGCCAACTCAAACACAAATGGTAATGGTACCGTAAATGCAAACACTAATGGTAGTGGTAATGATGACACAAACGCAAATGTAAATGCAAACAGTAAAGCAAACACAATTGTAAACGCAGACGCAAATGGTAACAGTAACACTAACGGTAAGGGTAACACAAATGCAAATGGTAATGAAAGCACAAAAGGTAATGAACAGGAAAACCGTAATGGTAGTGGTGAACCAAACATAAATGGAAATGCAAACAGTAATGCAATGCAAACGGTGACACAAACAGAGTGCTAATGTAAATGGTAATGGAAACACAAGCACAAACATAAATGCAAATGCAAGCGATAACAGAAGCATGAAGTGCAAATGTGAACACAAACACTGACACTAATGGTAACACTTTGTGTTCGGAAGAGTGCTTTCTGAAGCACAGTGAATACAAAGAATGTGGGCATGATAGTGGCCCTCAGACAGGAAAATGAGCACTTGGAATACTAAATTGCTTATATCTCAGGAACCGTGTCGATGCAGAAAAAATTAAAATCTCATTTACTTATGACTTTCCAGGCTAGTTTTGCTTAGCCCCCCTCAATGGGGACTAAGAATTTTTGTGACAAAAATGTATCTCAAACCGCTTTTGAGATACGGACCGAAAAGGCATGGCAGATGCTGTAATGTCATCCTATGTGAAAATCGTCAACTTTGGACTGCTGTGACTTTGCAGCCCTGTTATATGTTTTCACCAAAAGGCACATCTGTGTGATGTTGATTTTCTTCCCTGCAAATTTCAGCCCAAAAGACCAAACTGTTGTTTTGCAGCAGGGTGGTAAAGATGTTCTATTGTTTTGGGCATAGTGTAGCAAATTACTTTAGCATATCACAACACTTTTGTAAAGCAAATCATGAAAGCGTCACACGTGCGAAAGTACTTTGCGACATTATGTTTTACAAAAATTCAAAAAACATATTTCTGAGGTGTTTTACCCCCAAAAAAGACATGGCTAGCATCCTCAGGGCTTGACTAGGTGAACACAAGAAGAACTGTGTCCCTAAAGGGTCCGAAATTTAAATACCAAGCTTTTTTCTGACCACAAACTGAAAAAAATGTGGCTGAATCATGAAAGTAAAAGGGTCATTGCTACACTAAAACTACATTTGCGACACTTCGATAGTTTAACTTTTCCCATAGACTATAATGGGACTCAGTGTTTTCTGAATAACTTTTGAACTGTTTAATATTGTTTCACAAAATCTTCGAAAGGCACATCAAGGGCACTGGCTGCAACTTCTCTGAAGTTTTCGGACCGATCGCATAAAATGTTCAGGCTGTAGGCACGAGCAAAGAAATGCACAAAAATATGTAATTTATGCATTTTTGGTAATCTGTAGCTCTGTAACTGTCACGTCCGACCATAACAAAACTTGGTTGGTCCAGAGATTTATGGTACCAGACTGAGCATTCCAAACCCTATATGGTGCCAAAGTTATTAAGGTGCAAAATTTCAAATTTAACCTTAAATGGGGTACTCAACCTTAACTATAGTGGCACTACCTGCAACTATAATATATATATATATATATATATATATTTATATATACATAGATATACATATACTGTATGTATATATATATTCATTGCAAAAATCCCTTAATTCATCAGTTAGGGTTGTTTCAACAGTGACAAAAGTGTGGAAATGCGTGTTAAGTGTTACCACACCACCCCTACGCCGCCCTCAAATCCCTAATTCCACATTCCCTCCTCCCCACCCCCACCCCACACACACATATGCAAGCAGTACAAGACACATCCGTCATCATGGTCCAGCAACTGTATGAGTTCTGCAGTCATCAGAGAGCCTTGTGTGTACACACACACATGCTGAGCAACCATGGGATATGGCTCACAGTAATCATACAAACATCAATAACAAGGTTTAGGCAGATGCCTATATTTCAATTGTTAGGAAATGATGAAGCACACAGTATGTTATCTATAGATAGCTGTATTCGAAATAAGAGTGTGGATAACCCTAGCAACAGTCAATGGATGTTTGCAATTTTTTTTCTGATAGAGTGAGTCAGTCCTAATAACAAATGGTAATAATAAGAAAAGCAATGTTTTGTAGTATAGCTTACAAGCAACATGTGACAGCAACATCTCTCCCTCATAAAGTGGAGCAAGTCATCCTAGGTGATCTCAATGTTAACTGACTTGCCTCCACTGCCTCCCATATAAGGGACTCCTTTGCTGCCCTGGATATGTCCCGGTTAGTCACCCAGCCCACCAGATTCAACCACTCTACTGGCACCAGCACTCTCCTAGATGTTGTTATATCTAACCGCCCCTACAAAATCCAGGATGTCACTGTCCTCCCACACTTTCTTAGCAATCACTCCCCAGTCCTCTGTCTCTGGTCATCCTCCACTCTGAAGCCAGTGTCCCAGGCCACTCTATGCTGCCATTTACACCCAAGCGGCCTCAGAAAATTAAAACAATACCTAGTCCAGCTAGACTGGTCCCCTATCCAGCATGCCTCTGACATTGACTCAGCTGTTGACCACTTCACAAATGCCTTCTGTAAGGCTTGTGACCTTTTCACCCCCCCTCAGCAGGATTTGCCCCAAAAATGCAGTGCCCCATGGATCACCCACCCCTCCTCCAGAGACTCAAAAATAGATAATCTCTGGCACATTGCTTTAGACTTTGAAAGGCATCTGATAGACAGGTCTACAATGCAGAATGCAGTAAGTGCACTTGGGCCATTAGGGCGGGCCAAGGCAGAGCACTACCAGACCACCCTCGCTTCCACTTGGGGTTCAGGCCGGAACTTCTGGGATAATATGAAAGAGCTAAATGGGAAATCCCACTCCCCCCCCACCATCTCAGCTCTCCATCAATGGTAACCCCACCATAGATCCAATCCTTATAGCTGATTGCCTTAACATTGCCTTATCTGACCTAAGCTCAGTCCTCTCCAGCAGCTGCTTTGACCCAATCCCCACATCTCTCCCTCCAGTCCTGCATCACCCACCATTCTACCTGTGCACCCTGTCCCCTCAAGAAGCCAGACCACACCTGCTAAAAGCCTTAGGCAGCAATAACCGCAGCAGTGACCCCCTCTACTCCAGGATCCTCTGTATGGTCTTGGACAAAGTCCTAGTCCCCCTGACTGACCTTCTAAACCAGTCTCTATGCCTGGGTCAGTTCCCAAGTGCTGGAAAAACTGCTGAAATCACACCTATACATAAGAGTGGGGACCGGTCCACCCCCAACAATTACCGGCTGATCTCCATCCTCCCCAACTCTCTAAAGCCCTTGAAAAAGTTGTGTTGATCCAGCTCTCTGAATACCTAACCAAGTATGACATTATGTGCCCAGAGCAGCATGGTTTTCACCCAGGACACAGTACAACCACGGCTCTCCTGGAATTCTCCCAACACCTGTATGCTGCTCTTGACTCTGGCAGCCTTGCAGGAGCAGTGTTCATTGACCTCTCCAAGGCATTTGACTGTCTGTCATCCCCTGCTACTCAACTCTTCCACCAACTTGGCTTCTCTGGTGGTTCCATTTCCTGGTTCTCTAGCTACCTCTGCTAGATCCCAGCATGTCAAGATCAGCGACTCCTCTCCAGCACTCTTCCCATTCACTCCGGGGTCCCTCAGGGCTCCATCCTGGGTCCAATACTTTTTCATCTCTACCTCAACACCCCCCCTAGCTCATGTACTGGTAAAATGCTCCTCTACACCGATGATGCAGTCCTCATTGCCTCACATCCCAATCCCACCTCCCTCCAATTATCCCGCCAGCAAGCTTACGACCAAGCTGAAAGGCGGTTTGGTGACCGCAGACTGGTCATTAACCTAAAGAAAACCTAATCAATGCTCTTCTCCCACCACCAAAATAAAGCTAAAAATACCCCCTCTTGATTATCCGCTGCACTCTACACCTGCTAGAACAAGTGACCACATACAAGTACTTAGGCATCATGTTCAATACTGCCCTCTCCTTCCACACCCACTTTAATGCCCTGTCAGCCACCATTAACTCTCGGATTTGCCTGCTATACCAGCACAGGGATTGCCTGCCTCAGGTTGCCCTCAGGCTAGCCATCACCTCCTCTGTCTTGCCCCTCATGGACTATGGCTTGCCCATCTACGCCACAGCTGACAACACTGCCATCTCCAAAATCCAACTCTCCATCAATAAGGCATGTAGGCTCCTGACTGGTGTCCCCAGCCAAACTCACACCTGCCTTCTCTATACTACCACTAATCTGCTCAACTTTGAGGAGTGACTGCTGTACCACACCTGCCTTCTCTCTAAGAAATCACTGCTAGGACTCTCCCCTTCAGGGGTCTCAACCTCCCTACAGTAGTCATCATCATCCGTCACCACCCATAGCTCTGTTAAGGCCACTTTCAAGGTGCCCAGAACCAAGACCTCTCTTGCCCAGAGATCCTGGTTCAACTCCCTCCCTAGCTGCATCTCCAACTTGCTAAAAATTGGCTCCTTCAAAACAGCCCTTCGGAACTATATCTTTAATACCCGCTGTTGTAGGTGCAACTAACCCCCTGTTGTAACCTGTGGTATCCACCCACCCACCTTGCCCCTGGCTCAACAACATCCACTGGACAGCCTCCTCCCCAGACCCACTTTTTTCCCCTACTAGGTCCAAACTCGGCTGTAACCTGCTGTCTTCTCTGAGGACCTACTATATCCATGAGTGTAACTCACAATTTGTAACATTACGTAACCTAAGTAACATACAAACTATTACATTATGTAACTTGAGTGTATCTATGTTAAATGTTCCTTTTACTGCACCTGTAATGTTATCCTCTGTTTTAATCTGTACTGTAATAATTGCCTTGCTGTCTGCACCCCCATGACGAGGTGCCTTTGTAAATGAATCTCTGACTCAAAGATTGCAAACCCAATTTGCAATGAATAAATAAATAGATTAATAACATCCAAAGCTAACCATAACATGATGCTAATGAGTATTTCCAGTAAATGCAGCAGTATTACAACATGTGATGGTGCTAGTTTCACATTGCAAATACAGTTTGAACGGCATTTTTAATTACCTTTCATTTTAAAATGTTCTCCTAGCCGGCCCGGCGGTGCTGAGGGTTGAGGCAATGGATGCCACACCTCGCACCACACTGGCAACCTGGATTCAGGAGCAAATTTGTGTCATTGGGCTATTGGCAGGGGCAGGAAAGGATTGAGCATACAGAGGACTACTCTTCTGTCCTGGGGTGAGTGGGTATGCTTGCTGTAGTGGTGGTGACTGGGGGCAATGCACTTCAGCATGCCCAACTGGGGTTGGAGCAGCCACAGATGCCTTATGTGGGTGCACACACTTTGTGCAGGGCTTCATGCACATCCATGCTACAGGAATACACACCAACAGAAAAACCCAGTCCCACAGATGGCGCGGCAACCTCCAGTGCCTGCCGCCACATACCCAATGCCCGTTGGGTGTCGTTAGGGGCAAGAAAGGATTAAGCATGGAGAACTGCTTTCCTGTCCTGGGGTGGTGGGTATGCTTGCCATGGTGCTAGTGGGTCCTGGTGGTCACTAGGGCGCACCTTGCAGCATGCCTGTCCGGGTTGGAGTGGCCACAGATGCCTCACATGCAGGTCTGAGTACATTGTGTGCAGGGCATCATTACATGTCCATCTCCGGGACACACACCAACTGAAAACCCTGGTCCCACAGATAGGTGACAGCAACCTCCAGTGCACACCACCACACACCAAACATTAAACTCTTCTTGCCAGCTCTCTTAATCCCCTGCCTTGCCTTAGGTCATGTGTGCTAAGTGGAGGTCATCAGATCAGGGTAGGGTGGAGAAGTGTCTGTCCCTGATTTCCTGGCAAGGCAAGGACCAGGCAGGTTGTAGAGTGGTTGAGGCGAGTGAAGTCTGCCTGAGAGAGTTCCATGGGAACAACGACAAAGAAAATCCACAAAAAAAAAGTTCTGGGGTGCAGAACAGGCACTGCAAGCTGTATTTTTACTGTACAAATCTTTTTTCTAATTATTGTTCACGCTATATTTGCAAAATACAGTTTGAATGTTTTTTCTAATTACTGTTCGCACTGTATTTTCAAAATAGAGTGCAAATGTTTTTTTTAATTGCCATTCAAATTGTATTTCAAAATACAGTGTGAATGGTTTTTCTAATTACCATTCGAAATGTATTTACAAAATACAATTTGCACTGCCTGTCCTGCATCTATCACAAAACTTTCTTTGCCACCTTACTGCCATTACATGGTTTCGCCTTTTGGGCTGAAATATGCAGGGTGGCAAGCCCTTGCACCACAGATGTGCCTTTTGCTGGATTGCTGAAAAACTTTACACTGGTTCCAGAGTTACAGCACTCAAAAGTTGCAAATTTTCCTATAGGATAATATTGTGGCACCCTTGATGCTTTTCAGCACCAATATCTCGAATACAATTTGAGACATGGATTTTTCACTCCAGGCAGTTTAGTCCACCTTCAGGTGGACTAAGCCCCCACAGAGGTTTTGAAGTCATGATTACACTTGCAGTGACATTTTTTCATAGTTGCTATAGTTACTGAGATATTGGCAAGTTAGTGTTACAAGGGTTCTTTTCAACACTATAGGGCTGATGTATGGCTCCGTGGTTATGTGTAGAGGGAGCTCAGGGCCCAGAGGGCCCACACTTCCACATACACATACCATTATGTAGAACTGGGCAGCATGAAAGGAGCACAGGGCCCAGAGGCCTCGCTCTCCACAAACATACCGCTAAACACTTACATTACACTTTCTTGAAATAAAAGGAAATTCATTGCAAAAAAAACTCCATTAATGCATCAGCTATGGTTGTTGTCTACAGCGACAAAAGTTTGGAAATTCAATGTCAGGTTACCACCTAACCACCTACCCACTCCCACCATACATGTACCAACAGGCATTGGGGCATGCCAAGGGGTTGTCATGCCTAACTGTCACCCCATTCTCTTACATTGTAGGGTGTCACTTTGTTTACACATGGAATGGGGTGAGAGTTGGGCCTGACCACCACATGGCACACCCAATGCCTGTTGGTGTAGGGTGGAGGGGTGGGGGAAGGTGGTAGGGTGGTAGGGGTGGTAACCCTAACATCAAATTTCCAAACTTTTGTTGCTGTGACATCAACCCTAACTGATTCATTAACAGAGTTTTTGTAAAAAATTATATATATATATATATATATATATATATATATATGTATATAATAGAGGTACTGTCGCAAAATGGTGCAAAATTTGGAGTTTAAGGAGATCACGTAATGCGTCTGGCTTGCTAGCTGCTGCTCCCAGGCTCCGCTCTCCCCTTCTATAATCTATTATAATCAACAGTTTTCAGGCTAATTCCAAGGAGTCTGCCTTCTTGGTATTATAGTTATACACTAGCAGAAGTCACCTGGTGTGTTTTCCAGCATTTTCTGGGAGATTAACAAGCCAGTATGGAGGTCGAATGAAGGCGGCCCCATCAGGCATACACCACCGGTCTCACCTGGCAAACAGGCCAAGAAAGCAAAGTCCCAACAACAATCATCGGCCAAACAACTAAATGCCCTCTCAGCTTTGACACCGCTATCTGAGGAGCGCTTTCTACAGGAGCTACAACTGTTTAAAGAGACATCGCAAGATATCGCGCTGATCTAAAACTTCCGTAGTGAGATGGCTGACCTCAAAACCCGGCAACCGATAACGAAACGCGTACCCACTCTCTGGAAGTCTGGCACAACAAAGCTGATCCCGAATTGACAAAGCTTAGTCAACAAATTACTAAATTGCAGCTGAAAATGGAGGACCTAGAGGGTCGTAGCAGAAGGAACAACATTTTAATTTTTGGCTTACTAGAAGGGGCTGAGGGTTCCTCTGCTATTACATTTATTCAGAAGCTCTTCATTAAGATTGTGGGGCCCTGCCACATAATCCTACCTACCTAATCGAACGGGCGCACAGGTCTTTACGTCCAAAACCAGAGGAGTCAGTCCCACCTCGACCAATGATTATTCGGCTGCTCAACTATCTTGAAAAACAGTATATTCTCTTGAAAGTCAGGGAATTACATGCCATCCAATGGGAATATAAATGGCTGCGCATTACCCAGGACTTACCCTTAGAAACCTGCCAGCGGAAAGCCACATTCCATCCGGTGGTTAGTAAATTGATTGTGGCCAGCATTACATTTCGGATAGCTTACCTGCATGCCTCCAGGTCTTAATAGATGGCTGATGGCACTTGTATGATTCTGTCACTCAAGTCCAGGCTGATTTGGGAAAGAAGATGCCCTCGCTGTTCAAAGCCCCATGAAATGGCCTGCACAATTAGACGTATGGGACTCTGGCTGCCTTTGGTCTCCCCCTTTGATCTTGTTTATTCCCTTTTTTTTATATATCCATGCTGCTTACCTCAGTTCTGCTTGGTTTGGTGTGGTGCCTGCAAGATGTGAGACAATCCCTGGTGGAGCATCGACAGGGCTGGATCCCGGCGAGTATCGACTGAGATCTGTATATCTGGGAAGATCTGCCCATTAGCGTGTTGTTTTCCTGTAGGACTCTTTTTGTGTAGCACTAGTTTCCAGGGGGTCTGTTTTCTTTTCTCCAGCGTGGTGACAGCCCTTCGTTATTTCAGTTCCCTTGGGAAACAATCTGCCCCTTGTGGGTCTGCCTATCACACTAACCCTGCTGATGCTAAGCCGCTTTCTCTAGCTCATTACATTTGTCTGCTCCCCTGCTATTGCTTCTGCCAGTCCTTTTACTTCGGTTTTGTCTTCTTTTTTTTCTTACTCCCTTTTGCATTGTCCCTAGTCAATGCCTGCTGGCAAGGCAAGGCTTATGCCTTCTATTTTGTCTTTTACTGTTTTTTATTTTTGTACCTTTGTTTCCTTTTTTCTGCTTGCAGTCCCTTTGCTTCTGTTGGTTTCAGTGCTTCCTATTCTATACTTAAGCCGCATCTATATCCACTCCCCTTAAGTTTACTCATTTTTTTTTTCTTCTTCTTTTCTTTGCTCTCCTTTTTCTTCCACTACTCGGCGCTTTTCTAGGCTACTCATGTAGTTTAGCTCTCATTACTCCCAATTGTATGCTGTAATTCCCCCCCTTTTTTTTTCCCTCAGGCTGATGGTAGAGGGTTGGCTTCAGGGGGGGAGGGGGAGGGGGATAGCATTGGTTTATGTATGGCCAACCACACGTACTGGTGTGTGGGGGAGTGTACCCTAGTTCCTCTCCTGAGTACTGATATCATTTTTGCCACTTTGGGGATTATACTGAGGCTTTTAGGGAGGATTGTAATGCTGAATATTTTATTTGGTGAGAATCACAATACTTTCAGATTGGTTACTGCCTCCAGCTTATACCTAGCTGGAACTACGGAGGGCGAATTCCCTAGGGTGCAAGGGGGACCTCTAACTATCAAGAGCAATATGGCATGCCCGTGTTACTGGAATTTGGGTAGAGTGTCAGTTGTAAATAGTTGTAAGTGGGTAGGGTATATTGGGGGTTAATTGGTAATCAGGGTGTTCTACAGTTTGTTATACTTAATATCATGTGGAGTATTCATCACATGCCACAAGTTTATTGGTTTAGGCTGTCGTTATGTGCTCGTTGGATTGAGCGGAACACCAGAATTAGCTTACTGAGAGTTTATGCTCATAGAGAGGCATCTGTGGTGTACTTTTCCTATACAATAATTGGCCTGCACAGGAGGTATTGGAGAACTAATGGCCAGTGGTATTAAAAAATGTATAACGTGGAACGTAAGAGGAGCTCGTGAACCTAGGAAAAGAGTGCAAATTCTTAAACACTTATCTTTTTTACAGGCTAACATCTCTTTTATTTAAGAAACCCACCTCCTTCCTGGGGAAGCTACTAGCTTGCGTAGACAGGAGGTAGGGCAAGTCTATGCCTCTGGCATATCGACAGCAAGTGGGGGAACTGCCATTCTAATTCACCACTCAGTTGCTTTTCAGTCTAAAGCAACAATTACAGATCCGTTTGGGAGATATGTATTAGTCCATGGCCTCTTAGCTCACACTGAAGTAGTCCTGGGGAGCGTATATAGACCAGTAGGTGGGAACCCTGACTTCTTCCTGGATTTGTTAGGTAAACTGCAAACGTTCGCATCTCTGCCATTAATCCTTGGCGGGGACTGGAACTTACCCCACATCCAGGAATTAGATCATTCTAATTACCCACTTAAGCCTCCCTCCATTGCCCAGAAAGCACTCTCCAACTTTTTAGACTCCGCTGGGCTATGTGACCCTTTGAGACTACAGAGTCCCACGACTCGCCTTTTCACCTTCCAATCCATGGTACATTCCTCTTGGTCCTGGTTGGACTATATTTTACTTAGCCACTCGCTTATGCAGGGTTTAAGTGACTCTGCCATAGAACCAATTTTTATATCAGACCATGCAGCAGCCTGGGTGACCATCTTGTTAGATCACAATTTTCAAAGAGACCCAGTACGGCATCTAAATATGCAGCTTCTGAAGTAAGACTATGTTATTACCAGAATTTCTGATTTGATTCAAATATTTGTTAGTAATAATCATGGATCTGTTGCAAGAGCAGATCATGAGTGGTGCGCCTTAAAATGCTATTTGAGAGGGGAGTTTATTAGGCTCACCTCCACTCATAAACGGAAAAGAGAGGCTATCGCCACATCACTTCTGGCTCAAATTCAGTCACTCGGATACTCCCTCCCTTCTCCCCCCTCGTCGGACACTCTGAAAACATTGTTACACTTAAGGAATCAATACTCCCTGTTATTACAAGAAAAAGTGGAATTTGCCAGATTAAGAACCCAGGCAAAATATATTGAGCAAGGAGAGAGGGCGAGTCACCTTTTAGCTTTGAGGCTGAGGAAATTGGAAGCTTCTAGGTTAATTGCCTCTATTAAAGCCCCTGATGGGACCATTAAAACCCATCCTAAAGACATCACCTCGATCTTTAAACAATTTTACTCTTCCCTATACAATAGACGTTCCCTTCTCCCATCTCAAAGTGAGATGTTAGAGTACTTGTCTGCTTCTTCATTACCAACTCTCTCTCCTGCACAGCAGTCCCTCCTAATTGCTCCCATTTCTCTCCAAGAAATATTGTCTGCCATTAGTAATTTGGTGTCGGATAAGGCCCCAGGTCCTGATGGCCTACCATCAATTTTTTATAAAATTTTTGCTAAAGATCTTGCACCCAGTTTGTTGTGTTTATACCAATACATGTTCTCAGGACAAATCCAAGACCCATTCTTATTAGAGGCCTCAATCATTCTCCTTCTTAAATCTGATAAACTGTCACACTTCCCAAGTGAGTTATCGCCCAATTTCCTTGTTAAATTGTGATATTAAAATTCTTGCCAAGATACTCGCTAATAGGATTGAACAAGTCTGGACTTCTCTTCTCAGTACGGAACAAATAGGTTTTGTGTCCGGTAGAACTCCAGCAGACCATCTTCGTAAACTGTCATACATTATCCAGTCAGCGAAAATCTCCCCGTTCAATGGCACTCATTTCTTTAGATGCAGAAAAGGCATTTGATAGGGTCGATTGGAATTTCTTGTGGACCACTCTACAGGTAATGGGTTTTCCCAATGACTTCATTAAGTGGATTCAAGCTCTATACCTTTCTTCCAGGGCTAGAATACATTGTGATGGAGTATTATCTGAGGCTTTCCCCCTTTTCTCAGGCACACGGCAGGGGTGTCCACTTCCCCCTTCCTCTTTAACTTGTATCTTGAGCCTCTTATTAGGCGTTTGAAATCCTCTCCTCTAATCATCGGTATACCAGTAGGTAATAGTGTTCGCCTGCTTTCGGTTTATGCTGATGATATAATCCTTCACCTCTCGAACCCAGTCCCTTCCCTAGAAGAGGCTTTGGCTATTATTGATAACTTCAGGAAATTCTTGAATTACAAACTCAATATTGGTAAAACCGAAATCTTTCCCCTTAATCACTTAACATATAGCTTGGCTTTCAGCCAATTTGGTATGAAGTGGACTCCACGTTCCATTAAATATTTAGGGATTTATATTACCTCGGATCTATCTTTATCACAGAAGCTTAATTTTTCTGATTTATGGCACAACATTCAGCAAGATCTAATAAGGTGGAAAAACCTTCCACTCTCGTTATGGGACAGAATCAATACCATCAAGATGAATGTTCTACCCAGACTGTTTTACCCTTTAAACATGTTAGATACATGGTTACCATTATCCT
Organism: Neoceratodus forsteri; assembly: GCA_016271365.2. Lineage (NCBI taxonomy): Eukaryota > Metazoa > Chordata > Ceratodontiformes > Ceratodontidae > Neoceratodus > Neoceratodus forsteri. The sequence continues at coordinate 980,334,949 of CM057459.1, forward strand.
TTTTTTCAACTAATTCACTCTGATGTCAACTTATTTATATGGCAAGACAAGGCAATTAGAAGATCTTATTTTAAATTGTCCCAGCCTAAAGAGCTAGTAGGGCTCTGCCTTCCTAATTTTCTATTCTATTACTGGGCCTCTCATTTGTATAAGTGTGGAAAATGGTTGTCTCTACCCGAACTCCTTACTCATCACGAATATGTCCCACTATGGTTGCAAACTGAATCGGACATGCTTGTGTCTCATAGATTAGCTCCAGCATCTCTTTTTTACACATTAAGGAAAAATATACCCAAAGCCTTACAGTCTCTCCCGATTGGTATATCATTAAGAGTCCTTTCTCAGCTGTTCAGTTACTTTAAGGTGTCTCCGACTTTAGATTTTTCCCAACCTATTTGCGCCAATCTGAACCTCAAAACCTCCTATAACTGGAAGTTGGTTACCAATTTCCCCTGTGCACACTGTCGCCGATTTTTACTTGCAGGAACTTATTCTAACCAAAGAAGAGATTTTATCCAAATTTGGTTGGCCGTCATCGGCAGCCTTTAAAATTCTTCAGCTTAAGCATCTTTTAATTAAAACATTTGGGTGTAAATTCAAACCCTCTCAAATTGCTGATTTTCTTCAGAAAATCACCATTTCCATTAATAAACTGCATGGCATATCTACATTGTATGGTCTGCTTTTTACTTTTCCGCAATCTCCACCAGCAGCCAGCTCTAAGATCTGGCAAATGTTCTTCCCGGACAAAGACATAAACTGGCATAGAGTATGGAAGGACTTATATATTTATCACACTCAAGACTGGTACAGATTAACACAATATTGCATTATACACAACCTGTATTATACTCCTATTAAACTAGCTCAGATGAAGCACCTTTCTTCCAATACATGTTCCAGATGTAATAAAGAAGAAGGCTCGCTTCTACATATATTATGGTCATGTGACAAAGTATCTCCCTTGTGGAGGTAAATAGAATAAAGTCTGGACCCACTGTTGGGATTACAGGGCCTTTTCTCCCCCGTGATTTGTGTTTTTGGTGATTACTCTGAAATCCAAGTGAGGGAGAAAAGATTCCATATGGCCCTAATCTCAATGGCAGTTAAAAAGTTGGTGCTCAGACATTGGATGGATCAAGCCCTTATCTCCAATACAGAATGGTTGCATGAAATGTCTTTTGCACTTCGAGTTGAGCATTTAATAGCGAGTGTGAGCCACCACCAATCCTCCTTTAATAGAAACTGGGGGAAATTATATGCCCTTTACTTGAACTGATTAGGTGCATTGGCTGGTTCACGAGCCTCTCAACCAGCTTATTTTCTCTCCCTTTGCTTATTCACGTCTCTCCTTTTTCTTGAAAGCCCCTCATGATTCTCACTTGGCCACCTCCTTTCTTTCTTTTTTTTTCTTCTTCCATTTCTTATTTCCTGTTTTGTACAGTGGTTTACTTACTCTAGTTTTTTTATTCAATATGGCCAGGGACAATGGTTTTCCATTTTTACCGGTAACACCGGTAAAAATCATGGAATCCTGCTTGGTTTGCGGATTTTGAATTCTTGTACCGGTGCCTCACGGAAATTGCATTTCACTGCACAGAATCCCTAATATTTCAGTATATTTTTAAATGTTTTTATATTCTCTTTCTCTGCCCCTTCCCACAGCATCAGTCTCCACTTTTCAGAGATCCCTAGGCTGGCTATCCCTTAGCTTCACCCCAGGTAATGCTCAGGAGCTCCTGTGAGCCTGCACCCATCCTGCCTAGGATGTACCCCCTAGGTGGGAAGGGAAGGGACCCCAGGTCACCCCTCCACAGTCCTTTAATGTGTGTCGGGCAGCCCAGTGGGTCCCTCATGGAAACTGGTTATGAAGTCTGGGGCAGCTGGGTCCCTTCTACCAGCAGCTGATGTGGGGTGATTGTTACTGGTTTTCTGGTCTCTGTCCCTGAGGGCACCAACACTCGAGGGGATCCAAGGAAGTAGGGCACATAGAGACATGCCACTACTCCAGATCCTGGCTAGCTTCCTCTCTTCCCAAATACTCTGCAGCCTCATTGCACCACCACCTGTGGTCACTCAGGTGGCAGTAAAGCAGCAGGACCTGCAGGCCACTGTTCCCAGAGGAGGAGAGTGGCCCCCCAGCTGCTCAATCCTACTCCCCTGGCCAGGCCTCTAGCAACCCTAATTCACTTCTGATCCCGAGTCCCTGGCATTGCAAGCAGTAGTGCTACCTCAGGCTATTTACAGTGCTCTGTCAACTATACACCCACTTTGGTGTAAGAAAACATAAGCAGATGGAGAGGAGGGAAATAATTCAGTTTTAGTAAAATGTTGCAAAGTGTTCAATGTTCATAATTTGCACTGTAGGTACTGTGCACTATTATTGAAATCATATATCAAAACATTATATATGGGTGTTATGGCTGACAGGATAGCCTAGTGGTTAGAGTAACAAACAGTGATCAAACTGAGTACATTTAGAAGACTTGGGTTTGATTCCCACAACCTCCACTTGCATACTGTGTGACTCTGAGCAAGGCACTTAACCTCCACAGTGCTCCTGGGTCACCTCTGAGAACAGGCAGTTTTGCCTGGTGGGTTTACCCAGTTTACAAAAAAATACCAATATATGTTTACTACATCATACAGTAGTCAGGGTACCATGTAATTTATCTGAGTTGTACTCGGGCTGCAATGATGTTGTATAGGTAAATATAAATGTTCAGATACATTTTGTGTTTTATAAGCTTGTTTTTAGACTTTAGTCAGGTTTTTATCGTATTTTTTGCATATGAACATCTAGGATATATATTGCTTAGTGCAGGATCGCTATTACCAACTAGTTTATTCAAGTTTATAATCAGCAGGGCCATCCAAAATCCTCAGTTGTTTGATTGAAAGTGAGTCTGAATGAAAGTATGTTCACAAGGCACAAGCTGCCTTACTACTTATTTAGGTGAATGGGATAGAAACAAAGAAACATAGACTTTAACGGACCACCTAGTCTGCCCATTTCATCATTTGCACCTTCTTTCCCACCTGTTGTGTCAGTCTCTGTGACAACAAAAAGGTTTCTGACAGACTGCTTTAATAAAAAGCAAATGTTACACGTTTAAGTGTACTTATGCTTGGCCAGTGGATTTGAAAGCACATTCAGTGACACACAGAAGGTAAGACCCCAGGGACTGTATGATGCTGGTGGGCAGAGTGGTGCTCAATTCACATCTGAGCTCAGACGTGAAAACTGGGAGACACCCTTTTCATGGAGACCAAGGGGAAAAAAGGAATCCACATGTTTGTGAGATGCATTAGAAGGTCCTCCACTAATCACTTGTGAATTTTTTTTAGGTGAAGACACTATTTCAAAGAAGCAAATTCAGGCAGTTTTTTTGTTCCTCCTACCCCCTTGCCATCCACTCCTTCAGGCCTGCCAAGTCCCCCTACCACTGCTGAGTCCCCCCCCCACCATCCACTGCCCCTTATGGCCATGCTACCAGGTAACCTGAATTAACCCTTCATCGGTGGGCCCCTATCCCTGTGAGAGGCTAACAAGGGAAGACAATCACCCTAAAGAGCTTCCTGTATATCCCAGGCATGGCAGAGGTCAGAACAGACACGTGTGTCTGGGACATCATGCTTATGGAGGGGACCAGAAGTCATCGTCTAGGTAGCCAGCAGGTGTTTTTCCATTTTTGTGGGAGCATGACAGGCCACATGATGTCAAAACACAAGCTCACATCCATCACGCTCTCTCCCGCAATGAGGGCCAATGTGTTGCCATGCCTCCATCCTCCACCTTGGGCCAGCAAATGCTGAGCTGTGAATATACCCTCCCTCCAAGGAGAAGGCGAGTGGTTGTTGGACACTCAAGACTTCACCCCCCCCCGGCCGGTCTTCCAAAACCCAAACCTATTCCCAAACATTGGTCAGTGGTGTCAATGGCAGAAATCCAATTCAGGCAGTTAAATTATAGGAAAAAACAAATGTGGTCCACCTTAGTAGTGGTGGTGGTTCAGATTAATTCACATCTGAGTTCTAACAAGCAAAGATACTAAGTAATTTGTACCTTGTGCATGTGGGGTGTGGGTGTTGAAGAAAGGGGATCATAGTGCTGTCACTACTGCCATCACCCCTGAGGGATGTGGACTGCATTGTTGCTACTGCCATCACACCTGAGAGGCGGGGGGGGCTGTAGTGCTTCTGGCATAACCACTGGTGGATGGGGAATGTTGTACTGCTGCTGTCCCACCTGAAGGATGGGGGCTATAGTGCTGATACTGCCATCACACCTGAGGAATGCGGAATGTGGTACTGCTGCCATCACACCTAATGGATAGGGACCACAGTGCTGCTGCTTCCATCATGCCTGAGAGAGGGGGGGCACAGTGCTGTTGCTGCTGCCATCACACCAGAGGGATGGGGACCTTACTGCTGCTTCCATCACACCTCAGGGATGGGAGCTGTAGTGCTGTTGCTGCCATCATATTTTGTACCTAAAATAACTTTAAATTGGTACAAGGATGGAAGGATGTGCAATAGTGGAGGTCAAAACTGCTGAAATTCATGTTAGCAGAGTTAAAAATTGTTAAATAAAGTACACAAAACCAAACACCAGTAAAACCGGATTTTGGCTTTGCAGACACTGGTGACAGTACCGTTTTTTACAATGTGCAAAATGGAATTTGCCCTTTCTCAATCCCGGTAAACCAGTGTCCCTGAATATGGCCTCAACAGGATAGTAATTGTGTACACCACAAGGTAGGGGTGGGTGGAAGGGTGGGAGGTGGGGATTGTTAGACTAATTATTTGGGTTCTTACATCCCTTTGAATGTTTAATTTCCTGGTTTATTTATATTTCTGCTAGTTCATGTTACATACTGTCTATTGTTTATGCTTTGTATGGCTGTGTTGTATTATGTGTTATAATCAATAAAGTTTGTTAAATCTAAAAAAAAATTGAGGTTTAACATAGAAGTGGCAGGGCAACCCTAACTATACTGGCACTACTGCCCTAACTATACTGGCACTACTATATAATTATATTGGCACTGTAGTGCCAGTATAGTTAGGGTTGCCCAGTCACTTCTATGTTAAAATGTTGCACTTTAATAACTTTGGCACAGTATGACAGATTTGCCTGACATTTTGCATGCATGGTCTGGTACCATAGATCTCTGGATCTGGCAAGTTGTGTTACAGTTGGATGAGCAGTTGTGGAACTACAGACCACCAATAAATGCAAATAAATTGAGGTTTTGCATGTTTCTTTACTAGTGACTACAGCCTGAATGATTTGTCTGTTTGCTCCAAAATATTTATGGAAGATGCAGTCTGGGGCACTGATGTGCCTTTCAAAGATTTGGTGAAACAATATTTAACCATTCAAAAGTTATTCAAAAAACTGGTTTCCCATTATAGTCAACGGGAAAAAAATATATGTGTCTCTTGAAAGCTGCTGCCATTGCATTTTACTGTCGCAAATGGTCCTTTCACTGTTGTGTGGTAGCCATCTTGTTTTCAGTCAGTGATAGAGAAAAATGCCTTGCTTTTAAATTTGGGACCCCTAGGTAAACACTGACTGTTGTGTTTACCTAGTCGTGTCCTGAAGATCACAGCACTACCTTTTTGGGGGAGAACCTCCCCCCCCCCAGAAATGCCTGTTTAAAGATCAGACCACTGTAATGTCATAAATTGTAACAGAAATGACCATGACACTTTTACAAAACACGAAAATGTTGTTCCTATTTTTACGAAACTGTCACAGATTTGAGACAGTATTTTGCCCCAAAAAACAATTCTTTGCCATCCCACTGCACCAAAACAGTTGGGGCATTTGGCCTGAAATTTGCAGGGTGGCAAGCCCTGGTGGTCCTACAGATGAGCCTTTTGGTGGTTTGGTTCAAAAACATTCAACACGCCCACAGTCACAGCACTCCAAAGTTGAGAAATGTCCCATAGATTAACATTGCGGCACCTGCAGTGACTTTCAGCACCCGTATCTTGGAAATGGCGCAAGATACAGATTTTTTGCTCCCCTGCAGCTTTAGGTGGACTAAGCACATGTGGAGGTTTTGAAGTCATGCATACCATTGCAGTGGAATTGTTTTCATACTTGCTACGGTTACTGAAATATTGCCAAATATGTGTTACAAGGGTTCCTTCTGAGTACCATTGGGCTGCTGTATGGCTCTGTACTTATGTGTAAGTAGGGGCACAGGGCCCAGAGGGCCTGTGCTCCCACATACGCATACCATTATGAAAAAATGGGCAGCGTGAGGGGAGCGCAGGTCCTGGAGGGCCCGCGGTCCGACTGCTACATACCAGTTACTTGTTAGATTACACTGTCTCACAGCTATTCTCTAGCTATAGCATGGAACACCCTACAAAAATCCCTAAAACTGTCCATTATCATTCCATTTGCATCCTTTAAACAGCACTGTACAGCCTACTTTACAGAGAAATGCAGCTGCTACCGCTAGAGCTAGAATAGTCATCTTACAAATCTGACTTCCAAATCATATATGGCATATTCCTTCCAGACAGACACCCCCATCTTATGGCACCCAATAATACCTTCACCATCCTAGTATTCATTATGTTGTGTGTCTGCCATGGCCCCCCATTGGGATATGTATGTACTGTACATACTGTAAATATTAGCTTAACCTTTCTGTAACCGAGTTTTATCATGTGAATTTACTGTACATCATTGTGTTATAAACATTATTTTCCTCTGTATGTATATCTGTCTTATAAAGTGTATGATGTATCTGTTGTGTATCAACTATTGAACCTTGACCTTATCAGGTCCATCTTGTAAATGAGCCTTGCTCAATGATGTTCGCCTGAATAAATAAAGATTTGATGATGATGATGATGATGATGTCTCAAAAAGAAGGGAAATTCATTGCAAAAAAACTCTGTTAATACATCAGTTAGGGTTGCTAGCACAGAGACAAAAGTATGGAAATGTGATGTTAGGGTTACCCCCCTACCACTCCACCCTCCACTCACCAACAGATATCATTGTGTGCCATGGGGTTGTCAGGCCTAACTCTCACCCCATTCTCCTATGCTGTACTTTGTCAGCTAGTTTACACATGGAATGGGGTGAGAGCTGGGCCTGATGATCCAATGGCACACCCCAACATCTGTTGGTGAGAGGAGGGTGGTGTGGAGTTGGTAGAGGGGGTAACTCTAACATCATATTTCCATACTTTTGACACTGCGCTACCATCCCTAACTGATGCATTAACGGAGTTGTTTTGCAATGAATATTATATACATATAATATTCATTGCAAAAAACTCCATTAATGCATCAGTTAAGGTTGATTCCACAGCAACAAAAGTCTGGAAATTCAATGTTTGGACTACCAACCCTACCCCCCAACCTCTGCACCCTACACACACAGATCAACAAGCATCTGGGTGTGCCTTGGGGTTGTCAGTCATAACTCTCATCCCATACCATGTGTAAACAAGCTGAGATGGTACAGTATAGGAGAATGGGGTGAGGGCTAGGCCTGATGACCCCAAGGACCACCCCAATGCCTGTTGGTCTGTGTAGGGTGGGAGGTGGAGAGGTAGGGTTGGTAACCCTAACATTGAAATTCCAGACTTTTGTTGGTGTGGAATCAACCCTAAATGATGAATTAATGGATTTTTTTTTGCAATTAATTTTCCTGCTTCTTGAGGAAGTGAAATGTTACTCATATGGAATCTGGGAGAAAGCACGTGCCCGCTGGGCCCTGACCTCCCACCCATTCATAACTGTGTCCTTAGGCATGCAAAATGGAATCCATAGGTGTGAGCATTGGCCCTCCAGGCCCTGTGCCCCCACCCACCCATAACTATCTCCTCAGGTTTGCAAAATGGTATCCATAGATTTGAGCATGGGCCCTGTGCTCCCACCCACCCATCAGTGTAGAGGCATAGTACAGGAGGGGTCTGTGCTCCCAGTTTTGCATAATGGGATGCATGTTTGGGAGCACAGGCCCTCTGGGTCCTACGCTCTCACCCATCCATAAGTGCAGAGATATAGCACCTGAGGGCACTGTGCTCCCAGTATTGCAAGATGGTACGCATGGGTGGGAGCATGAGCCCTGTGCTCCCACTTCCCTATAAGTATAGAGACATAGTGCAGGAGGGCCCTGTGCTTTTAGTTTTGCATAGTCATATCCATAGGTGGGAGTTCGGGCCCTCTGGGCCCTGCACTCAAACCCACTCCTGAGTGTAGAGGCATAGCGTAGGAGGGCCCAGAGCTCACAGTTTAGCATAAATAGTATGCATAGGTGGTAGCACAGGCCCTCTGGGCCCTGTGCTCCCACCCACCCATAAGTACAGACACATAGCACAGGCCTAGAGACATTCCAAACAACACTCATGATGCTTATTTGGCAATATCTCATTAACTATAGCAACTATGGAAAAAATTGTTTCGCAGTTGTATTCATGACCTAGCCATCTCTATGCTTGCTTAGTACACCCACAGGTGTATTAAACTGTACTTAGTGAAAAATCCATATCTCGAACTGTTTTCGAGATATAAGCACCGAAAGGCATCGTGGCTGCCACAGTGTTATGCTATAAGAAAATTCACAACTTCGGTGTGCTGTAACTCTGGAACCAGTTTAATTTTTTTCACCAAACCAGCAAAAGGCACACCTGGGTGCAAAGGCTTGCCATCCTACAAATGTCAGCACAAAAGTCAAACCATGTAGTGGTAGTGAGGTGGCAAAGAAACTGTGGTTTTGGCGGGTGCCACAGTGTTATCCTATGGGAAAATGTGCAGCTTCAGAGTGCTGTAACTCCTGAAGCAGTGTAATTGTTTGAACCAAATTAGCAAAAGGTACATTTGTGAGGCAAGCACTTTCTACCCTTTAAATTTCAGCCCAAAAGTGCAAACCGCTTAGTTGCAGTGAAGTGGCAAAGAAATGCATTTTCTGGGTGTTTTGGGTGCCAATACTGTTGCAAAATTGTGACAGTAGTCATGAAAGGATGTTGTGATTTGCAACACTATGCCACCACAGTGCCACCAAAATCACAAAAGTACAAACAGGAAAAACGCATTTCTGGGGATTATTTTCACAATCTGATGGCAGGATTGTGTTCCTAGGGCCACCTTTAGGTAAACACAACAGTTGGTGTTTACTAAGGGGCATGCTATTTTGAATTAAAATATTTTTTCTCCACCACTAACTGAAAACAAGATGACAGCTGCATGACAGTACTGAGGGCATTTGTGACAGAAAAAGGTGCTTTTGCAACACTACAACTTGCTGTTGTGCAGAACATATATTTTTCCCCATAGGATATAATGGGAAAATTCAAACTTTAATAACTTTTGAACAGATTAATATTTTTTCACTAAACTTGCCAAAGGCACTTCACTGACACAATCCTCATATACCCTGAACATTTTGGACCAGATAGACAAACCATTCAGGCTGTAGAGATGAGCAAAGAATTTGCAAAAGTTGAGGATTTCCACACTTTTTGATGCTCTGCAGCTCTGCAACCACAAATCTGACTAGAAAAAAACTTTCCAGATCTAGAGATATATTGTTTAATAATGCACATGCCAAATTTGAGGTGAATTGGATGAACAGTTGCAAAGTTATCAAAGTGCAAAATTTGAGGATTAAAATAGAAGTGGCGGTGCAACCCTTACTATACTTATTTATAAAATTATATTAATTGCTAAAAAAACTACATTAATGCATCAGTTATAGTTTTTATTAAAGTGTAAAAATCTAGGAATTCAATGTTAGGGTAACCAACTCTATCTCCCACGCAACCCCCCCCCACACACCAACAAGTGTCAGGGTGTGCCTTGGAGTCATCAGTCCTAACTCTCATCCCATTCCATGTGTAAACAAGCTGATATGGTACAGTACAGGAGAATGGGGTAAGAGTTGAGCCTGATGACTCAAGAAACACTTGCGATCCTGCTGGTGTGGGGTGGTGGTGGTGGGGTGATAAGGTTGGTAACCCTAACATTAAATTTCCCAGATTTTGGCACTTTATTAAAAACCCTAACTGATGCAGTAACATAGTTTTTTGCAATGAATTTCCCTTCTTTTTAAGATAGTATAATTGTATCCTTACTATACTGTGGGAGCACAAAGTTATGTGCATGCATAGAATAAATTCAATGGACACATGTAACTTGGGCATTTTCAGGAATATTTTTACCAAATTTTCAACATGGCCTTTTGGGGACTCCACCTCATGAATGCAGGCACTGTCATAGTGTTAATATGTCTCAAAAGTTGATTTCGCAAAGTGACTCCGCCATTCTGTTCCACAGGTGTGAAAACATTTGGGGGGGGGCATGATGTGAAAAATTACAGCTGTACACTGCTCACAAGGATGTGTGAAAAAAGGGAATGTTGAAAATCTGGAATGAAAATATGAAAAATTGGTGAAGTTATGAGTGTGCGTAGAACCTGCGCAACGCACATTCATAACACAGTAATTGTTTGGAATTATTTCACCAACTTTTCAACATGGTCTTTTTCGGACCTCCCCTCATGAACTGTGGCACTGTGATTTTGTTAATCTATCCTAAAAGTTGATTTCATACAGCAACTGCATCATTCTGTGCCTCAGTAAGAAAACACATTTTGGGCAGGATGCAAAAAATGACAGCTATACTGCTCATGAGGTCGTGTGAAAAAATGGTTATGTTAAAAATCTTGAATGAAAAATTAAAAAATTGGCAATGTTACAAGCGTGCATAGAAACTGCGCAATGCACGCTCATAACGTGGTCATTTTTTTAAATGTTTTTACCAAATTTTCAAACATAGGCTTTTTGAGACCCCAACTCAAGAACACTGGCACTGACATTTTGTAAGTCAGTTCTTTAAGGTGATTCCACACAGCGACTGTGAAATCTCCTTACAGGTTTGATTATGGAAATGACAGTGACAGTGTTCATGAGGTGGAGTCCCAAAAAGGCTATGTTGAAAATCTGGTGTAAAAATTCCAAAAAATGGCAAAATTATGAAGCTAAGTTTAAAACGTCATTGACTGCCATTATACAGCACTTACCTTTACTCCTCAGTTCATGGTTCAGCTTTGAAGAGTGCAGTCTGCAGACATGTCCCAGTCCAGAGAAGATCAAAGCCACTGACCTCCACAGGTAAGTACAGAGTAAGGGGGTGTAGGGAGGTGGGTGCACAGAGGGAGGTTGGGGATGGGGAGGGGACAGGGTGAGATGAAGAGGGACCATTTTCTTTTTTCAGGATTAAAAAAAAGACGTCGGGGGACTGTTTTCTTTTTTTCAGGTGCATGTACAGTCATTTCTGGACTCTGGGAGTGGGCTCCCCAGAGTCCAACGACAATGGTGGGATGGACACTACTGAGGACACTGGGAGTGGACTACCCAGTGTCCCACACTGTCGGAGGATGGGGGGGCTACTGCTAACATGGGGATTGGGCACCCTGCTTTCGGCAAAACTAACAAGAAATGTTCAAATACTGTTTTTAGAAAATTAGCAGACAGACAGAACCCAAAGAAGCAGTGATGATAATCCTTGAGAGTGCTAAACAGTTCAGTCCAGCCCCTATGTCACAAAAACAGAAGAACAGATTTAGGCTCACTTTGGGTAATATGCTGGTGATGAGATACACAGGTGGGCATCTTTCTGTCTCCCACTGATGATCTTCAATTTACTTTAAAGGATCTGGATTCTGATTTATTTTTAATCTGAAAACTGTCTGGCTGTTTACAGTAAAGTTTGTATAGTTTGCAGCACCGATAACAAAAACAAGTACTTTTTGCACACAACCCCACAAGCTCACCACACACACACACACACGCACACACACACACACACACACACACACACACACACTGCTTCATTTGCCCACTTTTAGCTGTAGTATTGATCAGCTAGTCTGCAGTATGGGGCAGCTATGGCACACTTGATCCAAATCACAGCTGCTTTGTCTAATTTTTTTCTGATCTTTTGCACAGCAGTTCAGTTCTAATTTCTTAAGCTTTTTTAACTGCACTGCTACTTGTTTACAACTCCAGTGAAATTAGTTATTTAGAATTATACAATGACAAGAAAATTTCCTGGTCTCTGATTGGTCAATCTTGGGCTGGACCTGTGATGTTATTCCAGTACAACATCACGGGTCTAGTCTCAGCCTCACTGTGAACCTGTAGATGAGCTATATGATGAGCTAGATGACCTCTTTTTTTGCATCTCCTCTTAAGAATCAAAAATGTTTTTCCACACTAAAAAACATTCTTTAAAATTATTTTTTTATTTTATATATAACAACGAGCCATTGTATAATGGCAATAATGCCCTCCAGGGTGTGTGTCTTTTGGGATAACATCACGCCTCTGTTGTTGGACTCACTCAGCCTGTGGCCTCATGCCCAACCACCTGAGGCGTGACGTTATCCCAGCACGACACACACCCTGTTGGGCATTATTGCTTAAATGTAAACTGGGAGTGAACTGAACACTGGCAAAACTAATGACTAGACATTGGGACTGATACCTAGAGATCAATTTTGTAAGTGGTGCCCACATACTGCTTACTCTGCATTTAGCCAGAAGAACACTGTTTTTGAATGGGATCACAGTCTCTACCAAAGGCGCAGTTTTAGAAGATACTATTTTTTTTCAGTTAAACAAGTTATGTCTCGTAAAACACGTGTCCTGGTGTGAGGGGGAAGGGATAATAGCCATTGTCAGTAGCAGTGATATGCTTTCTGTTCTCTCCCACTTTGTAGCAGAGTACTGGAATAACATTTTTTATTCCTGCTTTTACCTTTCCCCACCCAACCAACCCCATTGGCAATGTCAAATTTGTGTTTTATGCATTCTAATTAGTATTTCCAAATATTAATATCCTTCTACAAAACTCAGGTGATACAGAAAGGCAATTGTGACTTGCCCTGTGATCTGTATAGGGGTGGTACATGAACTTCAAAAAGTGGTTCTCAGTTTCCATCCCACTGTTCAGTCAGTAGATGTATTCACTTGTAAATACTGTAAAGTTTGTGAGTTTTGCCGAGTTACTTTTCATAAGGCTAATGTAGCATCTCCCTATAATCTAACAGCTGACGTGGTGATCTGCTAGTCTGCAATATGGAGCAGTCCTGGGCACACTTGATCCAATGTACAGCTGCTTTGTCTACTTTTTTCTAAACATTTGCTCAATAGTTCAGTTACTGGAGGAGGTGCAGTGAAGGGTGACAAAAATTATCAAAGGGCTGGGGGACTTATCATACAAGAGGAGGCTGAGATAGTTGAACTGGAGGAGAGGAGGGATGGGGGACATGATTGAAACCTTCAAGTACATGAAAGGAATAAATAAGACAGGTACAAAGGGGCTGTTCAAAGTTAGGGAGGGGAGGGACACCAGGGACCATGATATGAGACTGGAGGGAGAAAGGTTCAGGGGGGAGATGAGGAGACACTTTTTTACAGAGAGGGTGGTGGCTGGGTGGAATGCATTACCTGCAGAAGTGGTATCCAGTAGAACAGCAAACTGCTTCAAAAGGGCATGGGACAGGACAAGGGGGAGGGTTAATGAAGGGGAAGGGTGGAAGGGAAGGGCAGCTGCAGAATAAGGGGTGCTAGCTACACATTCGAGCAGACTTGATAGAACTTTAGGCCTTTATCTGCTGGCAGATTTCGTATGTTCATATGTTGGTAATTTATTTTGCCCTTTTTAACCATACTGCTGCTTATTTAAAACTCATTTAATCCCGCTTTGTGTGCACTATGTCTTGCTCTCTAGCTGGTGGCATAACCTATAACATCACTATTTACTCTGTACAATTGTCATTTCAAGTAAAATAAAATATGGTTTGACATGCCACAGTCCAGTCTCTGCTTGAAAACACAAATGCTTTCTGACTTTTCTACCACACTGTCAGATGCCCGATTTTCTCTCAAGACTTGCATTATATTCTCTCCCCCAAATATGTGATCTACTTACAGTGCTGGGTGGTCTGTCTCTTTCCACACTAAATGTTGGCTGGTGATCTTTCTTTCCTGTGCTATCAGGTAAGATCTCTCTCTCCCTCTCTATCTCCAACACCACTCTCTGCAAAAACAGGTAAACACACATTTTTAAACTGCGTGTCTGTGTGCTTTCAGAAAGGGAGGCAGGTGGCTGGTTGAAAAAAAATGGATCAACCAATAGGAATCAAGTAAATCATTGAACAAATGAGAATTTGGTAATAAAGTAATGGAATAGAAATGATAGTTAAAAAAAAGAAATGCACAGAAACACAAACTTTAAAATGCAAAAACTACCTTGCAGGCACTGTCAGCAACTACAGCTGTCAAGTGAGGTTCAGAGGAAAAGAGCAATTGTGCAGCATCTGTATTTAACCTTTATTCAATTGTTTGCACTATTTATTTAGTTTTTGTTAACCAGGTAAGCACACTTGACAAAACAGATGCTTATTTTCAGGTGCGACCCAGAAGATTACAAAAAAAGTAAGGATACATGTTCAAACAGAGTAAAACACAGCATCAAGTAAACAAAACATACATTTCAAGGTAGTAATGACCGCACATACGTTCAGGAGACAATATACAGACATTTCAAAGGATTTTGACAGGATGAACTATTTAAAATACATACAGTAAAAAATGTACAGGCAAACGGAAAAATGGGCAGGTACTGGAGGAAAAGCCTTAAAGGGGCCCTGTCAGGTCTGTAAGTTGATTTTGTGGTGCTTATATATGCATGGTACCCTGTGTTATTCTGACCCTGTTGACCTTACCTTGTGTGCCCAAGCATTTTGTTTATTAAAATAATAAAGTTTTCAAAATATTTCCCTCCATTCTGTCTTCTTTGTCTCCCAATGAAACTATCAGTAATGGGATGTGCTTGTGCACATTTCAAGGGGTTGAGGGAGGGCAGTCAATGGAGTGCATGTTACTCCCTTCTGGGTTGGTTTCCTGTTCTGTCCATGCTTTCTTTATTTTTTCATCGGGTTGCTCCATACCTGTTGCTATCTGCCTTTCACATCACAAGTGCAGTGTATTGCAGCCTCTAGGGCCTAAATATTGCATTTAACTGGGTATGACATAGTTTTTATATTTAAGCATTTGGTGTAAAACTAATGAAATATTGTAAACTGTTTGCTGACTAGTTAGATAATTATTCTGGCACAGACTTACTGAACCTCCAAGACAACAGATAGACACCAGTAGCCCTTTTGAGGGCGGTGCATATTGTTTGTTCTCTGTTGCAGCCCTTCTTGGTTTTTATGTACAGAGAGGACAACATAATTTTATTTTTCCGGCCATATCTGGAAGTCTGGCATGGTGTGTTAATGGGCAGTGTTGGCTAGAGCTGTATTGTGCACTGCCACAGCAAAGCACACCTGCAAACTGCTACTTGGACTGCATAGTAAAGCATTGCTGTGTGCACAGGGCTCATTTGGGCTTACGGTTGTGGAATTCCATAAGAAATATTTTCCCAGGGATACAAATTGGTTGTCTGCATAGGTTCATTCTTCATACCCTGTCACATGTTCAAAATTGTTTTAATGCTGTTTGCAGGCACACTTATGTCTACTAATAGCATTTACCCAGTTAAGGACTGATGCACCACTTAATCAGGGCACAACTACCATAGTGGCACATAAAAACTCTCAGTTTCCCATTGCATGCAGGCTAGTGTCTGCTATGTTTGCTATGACTATCACCACAAACGCACACACACACACAGAGGATATTCACTGTATGGGGCACTATAGTTTCTGATCCTGATGCATATATGGACACAAATATCAACTCTGAGAGATGAGGATATAGCTCCATAGTGGACAGATGTTGCATACTTATTATATCTATATGGTTGTACACAACAATATAATTACTGGCCAGTTATTTTTCCCATAGGGAAACCTGGTTATAATTTGCCGTTATAACCAGCTGGTTACAAGGAACATCATAGGTGGTACAAACTATCCTTATAAGCTGTCATATTCTATTTACTAATTTTTTTTTCATTCTTCATAATAGCGGTTGAGCCAGGATTTGAACCCGTGACTTATAACACTTAAACTTACACATTTCATTCAACTGTGCAACCAACCAAGTAGCTGATACTAACAGAAGTCACAGGAAATAACCTGAGCCACAGAAAGCTAAGAAATGCAAAGACATATTAGCTTATTTTACAAACATAGGAGATTCTGGTAAAAGAAATATTTAGAAGTTTCATTTACTGAAATTTATCCATTGAATCTTTTAGACTTATGGAACCTTGTGAATGTACTTCAAAGATTGCAAAGTATGGTAGACCCAGTGGTGCTGAGGGTTGAGGCACTGGACACTACACCTCGCTCCACGCCAGTGACCCGGGTTTGGGAATAAACCCGGGTCATTGGGGTCAGCAGGGGAAGACTAGGATTGAGGGTCCGATGACAGCTCTCCTAGTCCTAGGGAAAGGGGTGGATGCACAGCACATTCTGGTGGTCCCTGGGAATGCCCGGAGATACTACAGATGCTTGGGTGCCAAGTGGGGGGGAGCACGGTGGACATCTGTAAGTTG
Source organism: Neoceratodus forsteri (assembly GCA_016271365.2). Classification (NCBI taxonomy): domain Eukaryota; kingdom Metazoa; phylum Chordata; order Ceratodontiformes; family Ceratodontidae; genus Neoceratodus; species Neoceratodus forsteri. Next base: position 980,351,497 of record CM057459.1, read on the forward strand.
TGCATGGATGTCATTGCATGTCCGTGCTCCCATCAGGGAAAAAGAAACAGGGAAAATGGCAACATAGTCCATGGCAGATTGATGGCTGCAGCTTCACCAGCCGACGATGCCTGAACAAGGTGTGTGCTAGTACTGGATCCTGGCAAGGTGCAGGAGCATGGGGGGGCCCTCTTGATCGTACAGCTGCATATGCCACCTGGGCATATCAGCTTTGGGGTCGGCAGTGGCTGGAATTGGCAGGACTGTGGCTGCAGGTGAGAAACAGAGATGTAAAAAACAGATTGCAAAGTATGATTATTATACTGAATTTACAGTGACGGGGTTTAACATGATATCAACCATTGAAGGTGCATTTAAAAAACCAAATGCAGAGTCATGAATTGTATGTCAGCTGTTATAGATCTAATGATCACTCAGCAACGTCGATAAAAATGATATTGAAAATATAAATTACATTAACCCTAATAAATGGGGAGATAAGTACATGACTTTACATTGATTCTTAGGAAATCAGATGTGTGAATTTCAAATACGCTAACTTGTAAATAATACGTTGAATCAGTATGCTGTTAACATAAATACAGGCTTTTTAAATATTAAATTAAAGTGCGAATAGTAAATGGATTTTACCATTCGAACATTTACTGTTCAAACAGTAAATGGCATTTACCATTCAAACATTTACCTTTCAAACAGTAAATTGCAAATGATAAATGACATTGACCATTTGAACTTTTACTGTTTGAATGGTAAATGTTATTTATGTTCCAGCAGCCTGTCCTGCATCTCTCACAAAAACCTTTATAATTCAAAACTGGCAATGTATTTTTACACCAAACCATCTAAAGGCACCCCCTTGGCACAGACTCCATCATCCCTGTAAATATTAGAGGCAAACTTAATTCTGTGTGTGCTGTACATGAGAGCAGAACATCCCATGTTATCCTATGGGAAAAAACATTCCTTGTGTTTTTAACCACTTTATATCTCCAAAACCGTAAAAGCTGCCATTATGAAACTCTCCACATCTTGTGACACTGACAACATAACAGCACATACTAATGTTTGGGTTATTTGGTTGAAAAATAACAAAGTTATTAAGGTGCAAAAATTTAGATTTAACATTGAAAGGCTCTACCAACCCTAAATAAAATATAATGTATATATATATATATATACATTCCAAAAAACTTCATTAATGCATAAGTTAGGGTTGCTAGCACAAAGACAAAAAATTGGAAATTCAGTGTTAGAGTTACCACCCTACCATCCCACTTCCACCCCCAACCATCCACACACCACCCAACATTGAGGTGTGCCATGGGGTCATCAGATCCACTTCTCACTCCATTCTATGTGTAAACAAAGTCACGTGCTATAGTATAGGAGAATGGGGTGAGAGTAAGGCCCGATGACCCCATGGCAACCCTGATGTCACATGGTGTGTGGAGGGTGGGGTGGTAGGGGTGGTAACCCTAACATCGAATTTCCAAACTTTTGTCTCCATGCTATCAACCCTAACTGATGTATTAATGAAGTGTGTTGCAATGAATGTCCCTTCTTTTTGAGCAACTGTAATGTAACTGGTAACCGGTAAGTGTTTGTAGAAGCGCAGGCCCTCTGGGCCCTGCACTCCCACTTATACATAACTACGTAGTCATACAGCAGACCTATCGTACTAAAAAGGAGACCTAACATTAATTGGGCAATATCTCAGTATCCAAAGAAACTATGAAACAAATTCCACTGCTGTTGTAATCATGACTTCAAAACCTCTATGTAGGCTTAGTCCAAAGCCATCTGGAGGAAAAAATCCATTTCTCAAACTGTTTTCGAGCTACTGTCGTCTAAAGGTGCCATGGGTGCTGTAATGTTATCCTGTGGTAAATTTTGCAAAAATCTGCACAACAGACACTTTTAGCGTGGTGATTTTTTGGTATTTTTAACCAAATTTTTCAACATGGGCTTTTTGGGACCTTCCCTCACGAACACTGACACTGTGATTTCATTAATCAATCCCGAAAGTTGATTTTGCACAGCGTCCATGTCATTCTGTGGCACAGGTGTGAAAACACATTTCATGCAGGATGTTAAAAATTACAGCTGTACTATTCATGAGGAGATGTGAAAAAATGTAAATGTTGAACATCTGCAGTAAAAATATGAAAAAGTTGCAAAGTTATGACAGAGTCTAGTAACTGCGAAACGCACAATCGTAACGCAGTCATTTTTTGGATTTTTTTTTTCACCAGATATTCAACATGGGCTTTTTGGGACCTTCCCTCATGAACACTGGTACAGTAATTTTGTTAATCCATTCCAAAAGTTGATTTCACACAACAAACGCGCCATTCAGCATCAGTGGTGCGAAAACACATTTAGGGCAGGATGTGAAAAATGACAGCTGTACTGTTCATAAGGAGGTATAAAAAAATGGCAATGTTGAAGATCTGGAGTGAAAATATTAACAAAGTGGCTGAGCTGTGAGGATGTGTAGAAACGGCACAATGTATGCTTGTAACGCAGTCATTTTTTGGAATTTTTCCACCAGATTTTCAACATGGACTTTTTGGGACCTCATGTCATGAACAGTGGCACTGTCATTTCATTAATCAGTCCTAAAGGGTGATTCTGTGTAGCAACTGCAAAATCATCTTTCAGTACTGAGTAACAATATGACAGTGAGAGTGTTCACGAGGACGGGTGCCAAGAACCCCATGTTGAAAATTTTGGGCCAAAATTCCTAACATTGGCCAAGATATCAATGAAAGTTGAAACCCCCTGATTGACTCCAATTATATGGCTTACCTTGATTCCTCAGATTGCAGTTCAGCTTTGAAGAGTGCAGGCTTGTCCCCAGTCGAGAGAAGATTGCTGCTCCTGACCTACAGAGGTAAGTATGGGTAAGAGGGTGGGTGCAGGGAGGTGGGTGCTCAGTGGGAGGGTGTGGATAGGGATGGGGTACTAGGGAGACAATGAGGGACTATTTTCCTTTTTACAGGAAAAAAAGATGTTGTGGGACTGTTTTTTATTTAACAGGTAAAAAATGGAGTGCTTTTGGCACACTGGGTGGGCCCCAGTGTGCTACGTGAGTTTTATTGGCTGGAAACATGCTGCCAACAAGGGGATTGGGTACCCCGTTGGTAAAGAAAGTGAGCTTGGGGGGTGGAGAGCATCTGACACCAGGAGTGGGCATCCCAGTGTTGGAAAGATAAAAATAGAAAAATTATCTCAGTATACTAGGGTGGGCTCCCAGTGTGCTACATAAGTGTGTAGGGTGGGGGGAGGCATACTGGCATGGGGAATGGACACCTCATTATCAGGAAGGATGACACTAGTTCAATGCAGGATTCTGCATCAAAGCTAAAAGATATTGGGAGAGTTTTCTTTATTAAACAGTAAAAAATGTATACTTTTTGGCACACAGGGGTGGGCTCCCAGTGTGTCACATTAGTTTTTGGGGGGATACATGCTGCTGACAGGGGGACTGGGCACCGCTGTTGGCAAAGGGGAGAATTGACATGAAGAAGTGCTGCAAATTGCTGCAGTTTCTTAAATTGCGAAAGAAATGGTTGAGACACGTTCACGAAAGTGTTGCATCTGCTTCTTTTGCAATTTACAACACTACGGGGTCCTGATCATGAAAATGGCATTTCTGGGGTCAGATTGAAAATCTGATGCCCCCAATGTGTTTCTCAGCCCACAATTAGGTAAACGCAACTGACAGTTTTTACCTAGAGGCAGTAATTACTGAATTGTGGCTGTCTTTGTCTACCGCTAACTGAAAACAAGATGGTGGCAGCTGGAAAACCACAACCAGAGCTTGAAAGCAAATTTTGCTTTCGCAAAAGCTTTTAAAAACTTTCATGGTGCACATATATTTTTCCTATAGGTTCTAATGGGAAACTTTAAACTTGAATACATTTTGAATGGATTAGTGTTTTTTTTTACCAAACCTTCAAAAGGCACTTCCTTGACCCAGTCCCCTTATTCCCTGACAATTTCAGAGCAGACAGACAAACCATTCAAGCTACAGAGATGAGCAAAGAATTCAAAAAAGTTGAGGATTTTATATACTTTTCCACGCTCCAGAACTCTGCAACCAAAAATCCAATCAGAACTAAACTTTCAAGATCCAAAGGTCTATGGTACCACATCACACATAAAAAATTGCATGAAAATCAGACAAATGGATATATATTATAGGGTCACGATAGCGCCCCTATAGTTAGGATTGGTACCCCCTTTCAATGTTAAATCTAAATTTTTGCACCTTAATAACTTCGTCATTTTTTTCAACCAAATAACACAAAAAGTGTATGTGCTGTTGGGTTGTCAGTGTTGCAAGATGTTGAAAGTTTCATGACGACAGCTTTTACAGTTTTGGAGATATAAATTGGTCAAAAACGCAAAAAGACAATTTTTTCCCCATAGGATAACGTGGGATTTTTTGATCTCATGTACAGCACACATGGAATAAAGTTTGCCTCTGATACTTTCAGGGATGATGGGGTGTATGCCAAGGGTGTGCCTTTGGATAGTTTGGTGAAAACATATACAACCACATTTTAATTATGTTTTTTGTGATTGATGCAATACAGGCAGTGCACATGGTAAATTGCATTTACTTTGTGAACAGTAATTTGTGAATGGTAAATGTTATTTACCATTCTCAAATTACTGTTTACATAGTAAATGTGCAAACAGTAAATGCTATTTACCATTCACATAGTAAATGTGCGAATGGTAAAAGCCATTTACCATTCGCACTTTACTGGTTGCAGTCACTGTTTTATTTCAGATTTCTGCTATTTTGTTTTCAGTTAGTGAGGCTGAAAATTTGAAATATTTGCAAAAATAATTCCCCTAGCTAAACACTAATAGCTTTGTTTACCTAATGGGGGCCTGAGGAACATGTTCCCAACTTTTTTTAAGAGACCCCCCCGATGTGGCTCAGGAGTGATACACCATCCTGCATCAAGCTGCCATGCTTTGTCAAACAGTGGGCTGCCCAATCCCCATGTCAGCAGTATCCCCCTTCCCGATAGTGTGGGACACTGGGTAGCCCATTCCCAGTGTGCCCAGTATATTGTTTTAATTTGCCATCAGTGGGGTGTCCAATCCCTGTATTGACAGTAGCCTCCCTCCCCCAATAGTGTGGGACACTGGGTATCCCATTCCAAGTGTCCCCAGTATATTCCTTTAATTTGCCAATAGTGGGGTGCCCAATCCCTGTGTCGGCAGTAGCCCCCCCACGATAGTGTGGGACACTGGATAGCCCACTCCCAGTGCCCCAAGATGTCTGTGCACCCTTGGTAGTTTTTGGGACTCTGGGGAGCCCACTCCAGAGTCCACAAATATAAATAAAAACCCTGAAATAAAGAAAACAGTCACCCGATGACTTTTTCCTAAAAGAAGAAAACGGTTCCTCATCTCTGTACCCTCCCACCCAGCCCCAACCTCCCTTGTGCACCCCACCTCCCTGCACCACCCTCACCCCATACTTACCTCTGGTGGTCAGCGGCTGCAATCTTCAGTGGAATGGGACACGTCTGCACTCTATAAAGCCAAACCAAAATACAAAGAAATGCCACTAAGATATACAATGGTACTCAATGGGGGGGCAACTTATGTTGATATCTCTGGTATTTTGTAGAATTTTGGCCCCAAATTTTCTACATGGGGTTCTTGAGACCCCTCCTCATGAACATTGATACTGCCATCCCATTTCTCAGTTTTGAAAGGTGATTTTGCAGTCGCTGTGCAGAATCACCTTTCAGGACTGATTAATGAAACAACACTGCCACTGTTCATGAGGTGGGGTCCCAGAAAGACCATGCAAATTTGGTGGAAAAATTCCAAAAAAGACTGCGTTATTAGCAAGCATTGTGCAGTTTCTATGCATGCTCATAACATCACCAAATTTTAATATTTTCACTCCAGATTTTCAACATTGCCATTTTTTTCACTCCTCTTCATGAACAGTACAGCTGTCATTTTTCAGATCCTGCATCTTTTTGCACCTGTGGCACAGAATGGTGTGGCCACTGTGTGAAATCATCTTTTGGGATGCATTAACAAAATTACAGTGCCATTGTTCATGAGGGGAGGTCATAAAACAACCATGTTGAAAATCTGGGGAAATAATTACAAAAAAAGACTGTATTACAAGCATGCATTGCACAGTTTCTACACATGTTCATAACTTTGGCAATTTTTAATATTTTTATTCCAGATTTTCAACATTACCATTTTTCATACCTCCTCATGAGCAGTATGCAGCAGTCATTTTTCACATCCTGACCGAAACATGTTTTTGTACCTGTTGCACAGAATGGCAAGGCTACATTGCGAAATCAACTTTCAGGACAGAGTAACAAACTGACAGTGCCAGTGTTCATGATGTGGGGTCCCCAAATGCAATGTTGAAAATGTGGTGAAAAAAATACTGAAAATGCCCAAGTTATGTACACCTGTTGAATTTATTCTACACACCTACATACTATTATACTATCTCAAAAAGAAGGGGAAATTAATTGCAAAAAACTATGTTAGTGCATCAGTTAGAGTTTTTAATTAAAGTATCAAAAGCTGGGAAATTCAACATTAGGGTTATCAACCCTACCACCTCACCCCCCACCCTCCACACACCAACAGGCATCAGGGTGTGCCTTGGGGTCGCTGGGCCTAACTCTCACCCCATTCTCCTATACTGTGCCACTCATCTTGTTTATACATGGAATGGGGTGAGAGTTCCGAACCAACGACTAAGGCATACCGATGCCTGACTAGCACATGTGGGAAGGTGGGGGTGGGTGATAGGTTGGTAGCCCTAATATTATTTCAGCTTTTTACACTTTTTAATAAAAAATGCTAACTAATGCATTAATGTAGTTTTTGCAATTTATATATATATATATATATATATATATATATATATATATATAGTAAATACGGTAGCACCACTATAGTTAGGGTTGAACAGCAGCTTCAATGTTAAACATGAAATATTGCACTTTAATAACTTTGCAACCATTCAATGGATTTACATGACATTTTGCATGAACAGTCTCTTGGGGAGGTCTCTTGATGTGTCAAGTTTTGTTCTAGTTGGATTTTCGGATTCTGAGATCTAGATAGTGAAAAAACCCTAAAATACTCCACTTTTTGCAGTTTTTTTCTCATCATGCCCCAAGACAGACCCCCCCACCTGTGGGTCTGTGCAGGCTGGGGAATGGGGTATTAGGTTAGAAACCCTAATGCCACATTTCCCTACTTTTGTCGCTTTAACCCTAACTAATGCATTAATGAAGTATATATATATATGTTCATGGCAAAAAACTCAGTTTAATGCATCAGTTAGGGTTGTTCCACAGTGACAAAAGTGAGGAAATTTGATATTAGGATTGAAAGCCCCCCTTGCACCTCCCCAGCCTGCCCGCAACTGGCATAGGGGTGTGAGTTGGGGTCGTCAGCCCTAACTCTCAACCCATCACAAGTGGAAACAAGCTGAGGTATAGGAGAATGGGGTGAGAGTTAGGACTGGTGACACCAATCGCACACCCGATGCCAGTTGGGTGGTGGTACAAGGTAAGGGGGCTTTCAATTTAACACAATGAATTTCCTTCTTTGTTGCTGTGGAAAAACCCAAACTGATGCATTAAATGGAGTTTTTTGCCATGAATTTCCCTTCCTTTTCAGAATGAGGACCATAAATAGTGAATGGAATGCGGTGGCTGGGACCTCACACTCCCACCATGTGATGTCTTCTGACATAGTAACAGAAATTGCATCACAAACACAAGCACTAATGGTAACACACAAGGTGAAGCAAATGTAAATGGTAAAGCAAAACGTTAATAGAAATGCAAGCGCAAAGTGACGCCTAAGCGAACTGTGACACAAATGGAGATACAAGCACTTACGGAAATGCAACTGGTAATGCACACGATCATGGTACCACTATTGTAAATGCAAATGGCAACTGTAACAGCAACAATAATGCCAAAGAAAACGGAAATGGAAACACAAATGCAAGCGCGTATGGAAATGCAAAGCATAACGCGCATGGTCACAGTACTGCAATTGCAAACGCAAATGGTAACGGTAACCACAAAAAATAATGCCAAAGGAAACAGAAACGCAAATGCAAGCGCATACAGAAATGTAAACCGTAACATGCACGGTCACTGTACTGCAATTGTAAACACAAATCTTAATGGTAACAGCAACAATAACACCAAATGAAACAGAAATGGGAATGCAAACGCAAGTGTATATGGAAACACAAACCATAATACTCACGGTCACAGTACCGCAATGGGAAATGCAAATAGTAACGGTAACAACAACAATAAAACCAATGGAAACAGGAACACAAATGCAAGCGCATAAGGAAACACAAACCGTAATGCACACAGTAATGGTACTGCAATTGTAAACACAAATGGTAATAGTAACAGCAACAATAATGGCAAAGGAAACAGAAATGCAAACGCAAGCACGTACAGAAACATAAACCGTAACGTGCATGGTAACGCAATTGGAAACACAAATGGTAAGAGCAACGATGACGCAAAACGAAAGAGAAACACAAATGCAAATGGAAAAACAGCCACAAATGCAAACGGTAATGCACATGGTGATGCAAACAGAAACAGTAGTGGAGACGTAAATGCTAACAGTAACGCAAATGCAAGTGCAAAAGAAAACGCAAAGGGTAACGCACATGGTGGCATATACAGAAACGGTAGCACAAACGGGAACAGAAACACAAGTGGAAATGCTAAGTGTAACAGAAACTGGAGTGTACACCCTGGTTTTGCCCTACAGCTGCATAGAGAAACACACTGTCCACAAAGAATGTATGCATGATGATAGCCCTTTGACTTTCCTGGCTAGGTTTTCGAAAAAAACGTATCTCGCACCGTTTCCGAGATACGGACCCTGAAAGGCACGGTGGACGCCGCAGTGTTAGTCTATGGGAAAACACATCAACTTCGGAGTACCTTAACTTTGCATCCCTGCAATACTTTGTCACCAAACCACCAAAAGGCACATCTGTGAGATGTTGGCTGCCTTCCCTCCAAATGTTAGCCCAAAAGACCAAACTGTTCTTTTGCAGCAGGGTGGCAAACAATTCCTGTCATTTTGGCCATAATGTTAAAAGTAGTGCTGTGATTTGCGACACTTTTCGCACAAAAGAGTGACAGTGTCGCAGGTACAAAACTACATTGCGACACTACTTTTCAAAGAAATTTGAAAAGCCTATTTCTGGGGTGTTTAACCCCAAAATAAAGTCATGGCTAGCATCCTCAGGGCTCGACTAGGTAAACACAAAAATAACTATGTCCCTAGGTGGTCCCAATTTTAAATGCCAAGCATTTTTGCGATCAGTAACTGAAAACAAAATGGTGGATTTGTGACACTACTAGGGTCATTTGCGACACTAAAAAGTGCATTTGTGACACTGTCGAACTTTTTGTTAACTTTTCCCATTGACAATAATGGGAAACTTGTTTTTTGAATAACATTTGAACCGTTCATTATTTTTTCACAAAATCTTCAAAAGGCACATCAGGGACCCTGGCCACATGGTCCCAGAAGTTTTTGAACCAGTCATGCAAACCGTGCAACCTGTAGGTGTGTGCAGAGAATGCGCAAAAGAATGTAAATGTGCCCCAGAATGTTGCTTTATAACTCTGCAGTTGTATATACCAACCAGTACAAAAGTTGGCAGATCCCAAGATCTATGGTTACGCCCCGTGCCTGCGCAATTTCAGGCAGATCCATTGAATGGTGGCAACGTTATTAAGGTACACATTTTCACCATTTAACCTTAAATGGGGTACTCAACCCTAACTATGGTAGCACTACTGTGCTACCATAATATATATGTATGTGTGTGGGCATATATATATATATATATATATATATATATATATATAAATATAATGGAGATAATAATATTCTCCAAATCCAAACTTCTGATTGTATAAAACACATCACATGACCATGCGTACGTCAGAGCGTGACCGCACACCTCCATTTTTAACCTCCTCCAAAACAATTTTGACATTTTATAACATGGATAAACCACTCTGAAGTGTGCGGTCACACTCTGATACACGCACACTTTGGGTGATTGACGCACACCAAGGCGTGCGTATATCAGAGTGTGACAGCACACCTCAGAGTGGTTTATCTATTACATATACATTACACTGGCATGGTCACACCAGTATAGGGAGGGTGAAACTGCACTTCTGTGTTAAGTCCAATCTTTGAGCCTTAATAACTCTGGAACATTGGCATGCATAATCTCTAGGGGTAGGTCTCTTGACCTGCTAAATTTTATGGGCATCCATCAAGACCTCAGTAGTAGGGAAAATGATAGAATCACTTCTGAAGGAAAGAATTGTTGAGTACTTAGAGGCCAGTGGGGTAGAGGACCCAAGGCGCATGGATTCACAGTGGGAAGGTCATGTCAGACAAATCTAATTGATTTCTTTGACTGGGTGACCAAAGCAGTAGACCAGGGAGGGGCTGTGGACATGGCCTATTTAGACTTTAACAAGGCATTTGACACAGTCCCACACAAAAGATTAATAAACAAATTAGCCAGCCTGGGAGTGAGTTCTAGGGTGGTAGCCTGGATAAAACACTGGTTGGACAACAGGACACAGTGGGTTATAGTAAATGGCGTCCACAGTGAAGAAAAGAGGGTTACTAGTGGGGTACTGCAGGGATCAGTACTGGGGCCTAATGTCTTTGTAAGTGACATTGCTGAGAGACTGGAAGGGAAAGTATGTCTCTTTACAGGTGACACAAAGATCTGCAACAGGGTTGATACACAAGGTGGGGTGGAAAGGATGAAAATGGACTTGGCAAGGTTAGAGGAATGGTCAAATGTAAGGCAGCTTAGATTCAGTGCAAAGAAGTGCAAAGTAATGCACCTGGGAAACAAAAACCCAGGGGAAGAGTACACAGTGGGGGGTGAGATACTAACAACAACAAAAATGGAAAGGGACCCTGGGGTAGTCATATCAGATGACCTAAAGGTGGGCCAGTAATGTGATAAAGCAGTAAGGAGGGTTTGGGGGGATACTGGGATGCATAGGGAGAGGCATCACCAGTAGAAAACAGGAAGTTGTTGACCCTCTGTACAGACAGTTGGTAAGACCACATCTGGAGTACTGTGTAGAGTACTGGAGACCCCATCTCCGCAAAGACATAGACAGGGTGGAGGCTGTCCAGAGAAGATCAACCAAAATGATGCAGGGTCTGCATCAGAAGACATATGAAGAAAGACTAAAAGAACTAAAGATATATAGCCTCGAGGAAAGGAGGGAGAGAGGGGACAGGATAGAAACTTTCAAATACCTCAAGGGAATCAACAAAGTCCATGAGGGTAGCATCTTTCAGAAAAAGAGATGTGCAAAAACAAGAGGGTACAATTTGAAGATAGAGGGGGGACATCTCAGAGGTAATGTGAGGAGGTATTTCTTCACAGAGATGGTTGTGGATACATGGAACAGCCTTCCTGAGGAGGTCGTAGAGTCAAAAATGTGGGGGAATTCAAGAATGCATGGGACAGATATACAGCAATTCTAGTGGGGGTAGGAGGAAGTAGGCTGTTGGTTAACTAGGATCTGCAGCTTATCCATTATGTAGAAAAATGGGCAGACTAGGTGGGCCAAGTGGTCCTTATCTGCCGTCAAATTCTAGGTTTCTATGTTTTTATGTTGTTTCTGAGATACAAAGTGTTGAAAAAACAGGAAATAGGGATTTTTGACATTTCTTTCTACAGCTGGATCTCAAAAACTGCTATATGTTGTGGGCTGCAATTTTCATGGTAGAAAGCCTTTGGGTCACAGATGTGCCTTTTGAAGGTTTGAGAAAAAATATTAATCCATTCAAAAGTTATGAGATTTTAAATGTTCCTTATTATTTCCTATGGGAAAATTTATATGACAGGCATGAAAAATACTATTGTTCGAATAATGTGCACACAATATAGTACTGTGCGAACAATACCAGTTTCTTTTTATAAAAAGGCTGATATTGTGCACATGATAGGACCACTGTATGAAAAATTCCATCTTCTTTTCACAAAGAATGCTGGTATTTTTTGGACAGTTCACTGTGTTGCATCTGCCATCTTATTTCCACGCTTAGCGAGAAAGTTGAAGTTCTAAATCTTTTTAACACAAAAAAAATCAGAAAACAGCTAAAGAGAACCCCTTTAGGTGTATTCTGAAGTTTTTCTGTGTTTTAAATTGGACCCCGACCATTTTTTTTGGGGGGTCCAGCTTAAACAGAGAAACCAGTTGATCTCTGTGTGAGAAGAATGGTATTTTCCTGACTTCTGCAGCCACAGCTGGAACTCGTGCTGCCTGCTGCAGAGTCAAGGAAGACCCGCCGACATGGGATGCCCAATCCTCATGTCAGGATGTATCCCCGCACACACAGACACATATTTGACACACTGGGAGCCTACCGCAGTATGCCCAACATCACTTAAAAGCCTATAGGAAAAGAAAACTGTTCCCCAATGTATTTTCTTTGATGCAGAATCATACATCAAAATCTGCAATCATTTTGATGCAGGATCCTGCGTCCTAGCCTGCCTCCTTCACCAACACGGGGTGCACAATCCTCATTTCGGGATGTATCCCCCACACACACAGATACATATTTGGCACACTGGGAGCCCACCGCAGTGTGCCCAACATCATTTAAAAGCCTGTAGGAAAAGAAAACTGTTCCTCGATATATTTTCTTTGATGCAGAATCCTGCATTGAAATGTGCAGTCAGTGCAGGAACCTGCATCAAAGTAGTGGCACCTTACTGACATTGGGGTGTTCAATCCCTGTGTCAGTGTGTATCCCCACCAATTATTGTGGCACACTGGGAGCCCACCCAAGTGTGCCAATATATGTTTAATATATAACTTTCCAAACAGGGATGCCCACTCCCGGTGTTGGATGCCTCCCCAAACACACTCTTATATCCAACAGAGGTGCCTAATCCCACTGTCAGCATGATGATCTGCCACCCCCAGCTTATGTACCACACTGGGAGCCAATTCCAGTGTGCCCAAATTGCTTTTTACTTCCTGTAAAAATAGGAAACTGTCCCAATGTGTTTTTTCACACCTGTAATAAAGAAAATGGTCCACTGTCATCACCCAAGTCCCCCTCCCCATCCTCCCTCTGCACACCAACCTCCCTGCACCCCCCCACTCATACTTATCATCAAGAGGCGAGGATCTGTGATTTTATGTGGACCGGGAACACATCTGCACTCTTCAAAGTCCAACCACAAACTGAAGAAATCAAGGTAAACCTTATAATGGGAGTCAATAGGGGGTTTCAACTTAGGTTGATATCTCAGCCATCTTTGGGAATTTTGGCCCCAAAATTTCAACATGGGGTTATTGGGACCCTACCTCCTGAACATGTGACTGTCATTTCCTTTCTTGGTCCCAAAAGGAGGATGGAGTTGGGTGGACTTAAAGCATCAGTTAGAGTTGAAGTGACAAAAGTAGGGAAATGAGACATTAGGGTTGAGCCCCTAACCTACCACCCCACCCCCATCCTCCACACACCAAGAGGTATCGGGGTGTGCCATGGGGTCATTAGACCAAACTCTTAGATAGATAGATAGATAGATAGATAGATAGATAGATAGATTGATAGATAGATAATGTATGTATAGATACTGCAGGTATAATTAGGGTATAGTTAGAGTTGCACGGTCACTTCTATGTTAAACCCATAATTTTGAACCTTAATAACTTTGCAACCATTAGTCCAACTTGCTTGCAATTTTGTATGCGTGGTGTGGTCTTATAGATTTCTGGATCTGGAAAGTTTCATTCTGGTTGGATTTACAGTTGCAGAGCTGCAGAGTGTCAAAAATTGTGAAAAATCCTCGCTTTATGTGCATTTTTTCATCGGCCAGTGTATCCGAGCAGTGTGTTTGTTTGGACTGAAATTGTGTTGGGTACATGTGTACTGGCTTGAAGGGGTGCCTATTGAATATTTGGTGAAAAAATATTAATACTTTTAAAAGTTATGCCATTTTTTTCATGTCCCATTATAGTCTATGGAAAATTTATATGAGTGGCAAGAAAACTTTCTCAAAAACATGTTTTCATTCGTGCTCTGGGAAAATTTGTTCATGCTGCCACCATCTTGTTTTAAGTTAGCGACAGACAAAAAAAATGCTAGAACTTAAAAAATACTGCCCCTTTTTAAATATCACCACTTGTGTTTATCTAATCGAGAATGAGGAACACGTCCCTGACATCAGCTGTTGTCAACATTGTCTGAATTTTTTTTTTTAATTGAGCTTCCAAGATTTCATTCAGGCAAACATAATTTGCGAATATGACAGCATTCTTGAGGAAACACACAAATAACCGTGCAGATATTTTTGATGTGTGACATCCATTTAAAATGAATAGGGGTACAATAAAAAGTTTGGCATTTGCTTGCAACAAAGTAAATTGTGCTTTTCAGTTACAATTTACAGGGTAAGAAGTTGTTGACTCACAGATGTGCCTTTTCCTTGTTTGGTGAAAAAACTATTGAGTGGTTCCATAATTACAGCATTTTGAAAATTGAGGCATGTTCCATAGGATAACATTTCAATGCCCATGGCATCTTCAAATGTTCATATCTCGAAAATGGTTCGAGATACACATTTTTTTGTAAAAAAATCCCATAGTCCCCCTATTACAGATGTAAGTTGAAGAGTCATGAATACTATGGATTTTTAATTTTTTCTCTTACTTGTACAGGTGCTGAGATATTTGGAAATTAGTATTCAAATGGCTCATTTTCATGTCTGTAGGCCAGTATTATGCTCTCAAAGTTATATGTAACTGGTGGTGTGGAGCCCAGAGGTCCCACATCCCTACTCACGCATATGATTATGCCAACCTTGACATATTGATGTGTAAATGGGAGAGAGGCACCTGGAGGGCCCGCACTCCTACTTATGCATATGATTATGCCTAAATTGACACATTTATGAAGTGGGAGCACAGTACCTGGACGGCCTGCACTCCCAGTCATGCATATGATTAGACCAAGGGCCTGCTCTCCCACTTACGCATATGACTATACTAAAATTGACATATTTATATGTAACTGGGAGCCCTGGACCTTCTAAACCAGAGGTTCTCAAATGGTGAGGCCAGCCTCCCTTGGGAGGCCCCAACCTGTTCCAGGGGAGGCTCAAGCAAGTCTGAAAAAGTACTGCATTTAAATTATGGGTTTTATATATTTTGTGTGAAGAGATGAAGCAAACTGAAAGAGGATAATAACAGTAGGTGAATTTTCTGTATTTATTTACTAATAGGTGACAGGAAGGTGAATGAGCCAATGCTCATTTCAGTGTACCATTCGGGAAGGGTAGGGAGTGAATACATTTCAAAAGGTAACTGTGTGTGTGTGGGGGGGGGTTACAATAAGCTGAATAATATTTTTTTTATTTTATTTATTTGTTATTCAGATAACACCTTTGAGCACAGGAGCTCTTTTTTAAAAGTTCCAAGTCAGTGTAAGACAAAGAACTGAATGTGAGCCAAGTACTCAAAGGGGTTTCAATTTATTCATGGCATACAGTGCAAAGTACAGTGTGTTATTTCTCTTTGGGGAGGCCCAAGATTATTTCAGTTTTTGGGGGAGGCTCAAAATCTTTTCCATGGATTTGGGGAGGCTCACTGTGACAAAATCTGAGAACTACTGTTCTAAACACATTCATATGACATTTATTCAATGGCAAGATAAAGAATAATACAATATAGTCCTTTATGAATAATTAATATTTCTTTAATAGTTATTTTTTTATTATCAAATATATTGCATTTTTCAAAAAAAGGTGTTTTAAATTTTTTTAATGAAATACAGTCATAATAAATTATATATATATATATATATATATATATTAAAAAGAAAATATGCTTTCTTCAATGTACAGTAGAAACAAAAAAAAGCCCTTTATTATATAAAAATAAAATACTCTTTCTTCAGCCTACAAAAGAAACAAAAAAAAATTCCTTTATAAATAAAAAAAACCTTAAAAAAAAGATTGGGTCATCTTTATATTATTTAAAAGCACAGGAAATATTGATAGTTAAAAAAATACAAAAAAATGTGCAATTATAAACCAAAAAAAAAAAACAGGTTGGCAAGGTATTGGGATGCCTCAGCTACTGGAGGCACTGTATGGGTGACCACTGGAAGGGGGTGTCCAGGTGGAAGGGTGTGAGGGGAGTGGAAGTTGGCCAATAGTTGGCCAAAGTGCCAGAGAGGTGAGGAGAAGGGGACAGAGATGTGCATCACTGGTGTCCCGGGGTGGTGCTGTCTTCCTCAGGTTTTGGTGGAGACTGGCTTTTCCTGGTGGCTTGCAGAAACAGCAACTGTGAGTGCATTGGCAGCACGAGACAGGCGTGCTGTTTCTTTGCTGTTTTTTTTTTCCAGTACAATTCTGCAGGTATAGATCTCTGCATAGATAAACTGCAAGTGTCTGCTCTGTGTTTCTAGCAGTCTTTCTATGTTTGCGAGTGTTTTGCCAATTTGTGTTGATGCCTGTGTCGGGCTATCAATGCACTCGAAGAGTATTGTGTCTTGTGCAGCTGGAAGTTCTGTGAAAAAAAGGATCATAAGCATAAGGATGTAGAGAACTGTGATATAGTACTATCATTCTAGTAAACTGTTGCAAAATGTCCAAGTAAGCAGCACTGTAACAGTATGCTGATAAGCAGTGCACTTGTTTTAGACAGTGGGAGAGCAGACATTAGCAGTTGGGGCATGTTATCCCCCTCCTCCACACATACATATAGCCCCCCACCCTTCTCCCTACCTCCTAGCACAATAGTGATATGGTATGATCAAGTGATGAACATGACCTGCATGACAGTCTAAGAACTGTTGTGATATCTGCCTAATTTGAAGTACACACGTTTAGCACCACTGGGGAAAGTGTATGGTGGCTGAGTTGGAATAGTTCCCATTTTTTTTGTACAGCCACCCTGCCCTCACGTCATATGACATCTCATCCACATAAGAGTTGTATACTGTTGTGATGTAATAATGATGAACTGCATGACCCCATAAGCAGCCTCATAACACATCTGTGATAAGAAGTGCGCACTGATTACTCCCCCCCACTGATCAAATACAAAAATACAGATAGACTATCTTATTAACATACTGAAATGCCAGCAGAATAGACCTAACAGTCTTTTGTGTCTGCTCGTCTGGTCAACCCCCACCCTGGGAGCTGACCTATTTCCCCCTCCCGGCTTCTCCCTTCCCAGTCTCCTATATTCTGCTGCACTGGTTTTGCTTCCAGAACCCTTCACCTGTACCTGTCCCACCCCCTCTTTAACTCTTCCACTGTCTCTGCCTCCACCAGCCCCCTGGGCAAAGCATTCCATGGCTGCACCAATCTTCAGTGAAATAGCACCTCCTCTTTCTCCTGAATCTCCTCCAGCTTCCACCCATGCCCCCTAGTTGCCCCCCTCCTCCTTCCTTCGAGCACCCTGACTGCTCCTCCCCTATTTACCCACTTCATGTACCTGAAAACCTCTATCATATCCCCCGGTCCCTTCTGTCTTCCAATGTGTACATATTTAGCTCTTTGAGCCTCTCCCCATAGGTCCTATCCCTCCAAGCCCCAAATCATATTGGTTGCCCTCCTCTGGACCATCTCCAGGAGTTCATTGTCCCTCTTTAAATGTGGCTTCCAAAACTGCATGCAGTACTCGAGGTGCGGCCTCACCAAGCAGTTATACAGTGGGAGTATCAGTTCCCTCCATCTGGAGGTGATTCCCCTATTGATGCATCCAAGCATCCTGTTAGTCTTTGCCGCTGCCCTACTACAAGTCTCTGAGTTGTTCATCTTGACATCCACCACCACTCCCAGGTCCCTCTCAGCCATTGAGACTTGTAGCATCCCCCCCCCCCGGGTGTACACTTGGCCCGGGTTTCTGGCTCCCCGGTGCAGTAACTTGCATTTCCCTGCATTGAACCTCAGCTTCCACTTTCTAGACCACCTTTCCTGAGCCTCCAGGTCCTTCTGTAGGGCCACCCTCCCCTCCTTCCCCCAACCACCACCGCCCCCAGTTTTGAGTCATCCACAAAAAGACTCATCTCACTCCTGATAGCCATCCTTATGTCAGAGATGTAGGTGTTGAACAGGAGGGGCCCAAGATCTAATCCCTGATGGACTCCACTAATGACCCTTCTTGGGGATGAGACTATCCCACCATCCACGACCCTCTGGATCTGGTCCTGGAGCCAATTGCCTATCCATCTGATCATCTGGTTCCCCACCCCCATTTCTCCCAGCTTATCCAAGAGGCCCCCATAAGGAACAGAGTCAAACGCCTTGCTGAAGTCAAGAAAGAGGACATCCATTGATCTACCCAGGTCCAAGCCACTTGTCACCCAGTCATAGAACTCCACAAGGTTTGCCTGACATGATTTCCCTGGGATGACTCCATGTTGTCTATTATCCAGGCACCCCAACTTTTCCAGGTCCCCCCAGTCTCTACTTGACAATGCCCTCCATAAACTTACCCACCACCGATGTCAGGCTGACGGGCTTGCAGTTCCCTGCCACCTCCCTTGATCCCCCTGTGGATAGGCACTATATGCACCACCTTCCAGTCCTAGGGGCCCAATTGTACTCAGAGAGGCTGAAGAGTTCGTCAGGGGTTTCACCCAGGACATCTGCCAGTTCCTTCAGCACTCTGTGATGTAATTTATCTGGCCCTGGTGCTTTCTCCATCTTAAGGGACCTGAGGGCTCCCTCACTCTCTCTGCCATGATTTCCACTTCTGCTACCTCATTCCCATGCTTTGCCTTCCCCCCACCTGCCAGTGATGCCCCTCTTTCCTCAGACCCACCGATCGGTAAGGGTCCCCCCTCCTCAGTTTCACCATCTCCTCCCATGTATGATGCAGCCCCCCCTCCCATTTTCATTGGTGAAAACTGAGGCAAAGTACTCATTTAGTACCTCAGCCTGCTCCCCCGGGTCTTGTGCCCATCCCTTCCCTGTTTTTTTGTGTTTTTTTTTTTAGTTTTTGTTGACTGGGTGAGTGCACTAGTCAAATCCTGTCTATATTCAGGCACAACCCAGGGGAAGGGGATACAGATGAATGCCAACTGACCTTGAACCAGATTAAGCTATTGGTGGTATTTTTAGTGAATGAGGGAAATTTGGCCAGGACACTTGGGAAATTCCCCTACTCTTTTCGATAAGTGCCATGGGATCTTTGACATCCACCTGAACTACCACCAATCCAGGCAGATGGAACCTCGGTTTGACATCTCATCTGAAAGACTTCCTGCTAATCTGCCCCTTCTCCCGTCGAGTTTCCCCAATGTATCTAAAGGACCCCTTGTTCCCTCTCCTAATTTCCCTGGCCAGGTTCTGCTCTTTCCTTGCCTTAGCCACCCTCACAACCCTAGTAGCCCTTCTGGCCATCAGCTTGTACTCCCCTCAGTCCCTTTCACTCCTTGAACACTTGAATTGCCTATAGGCTGCCTTCTTTCCCCTCATCACCTCCTGAACTTCCCTGGTCCACCAGCAGGGTTTTTGGGCCCTACCACATTTTTGTCTTACTCTTGCACAGGTGCTGGTAGCATTCTGCACCCCCCTCCTGATGCTTTTCCACCTACTGTCAGCGTCCATGTCTGGCCCAATCCCATCCAAGTGCTCCTTAAGGATCCTTCCCATTTCCTTGAAATCCACACCCCTGAAGTCAGTTACCTCCTTCTTTATGCAGCCTTCTAACCCTCCTAGGTTCTGGCAGAACCAGACCATGGCATGGTCACTCCCCGCCAATGGGTCCCTCACCTCCAGGCCCCCAATCTGGTCACTGTCTGCCAGGACTACCTCCAGTATCCGCTCCTCCCTGGTCAGTTCCCCCACTTGCTGAGTTAGGAACACCTCCTGAAAGACATCCAACAACATCTGTTCCCTGGCCACCAAGGATGTCATAGTCTCCCAGTCTGTTCCTGGCATGTTTAAGTCCCCCAGCACCACCAAGCTTCCCCATCTGCAGTGTCTCCCAACTTCTGCCACCAGACTCTCCTCCATTTCCTCCACCAGCACAGGGGGTCTATACACCACTCCTATTTCTACTCTCTTGCCCCCCCTTGTTATCAAGGTGACCCAAATCACCTCCACAGTTCCTTCTGCCTCCTCCACTCCTCCTGTGGCAATGCAGTTTTTGACTATTACTGCTACCCCTCCTCCCCTTCCCTCCCCCTTGTCCTTCCTGAACATTATGTGACCCTCCAGGTTCAGGTCCCAGTCGTGCCCTGTGGTGGCCCAGGTCTCAGTGACCACTGCCACATCTACCTCTCTCTCAGTTAGCATCACCTGGAGCTCAGGAATTTTATTGCCCAAGCTCATGGCATTCAGCAGGACTACCTTCCACCCTTTTCCTATACTTCCATTTCCCCTGCTCATGTTCCCGTGAGGATTCAGTCTTTCCCTGGTTCACACCTTACCAGTTGGCCTTTTCCTGCATTCCTCCAGCTCCCCAAGGAGGCAGAGACAGAGTCCCTCCTTTGTCGGACCCCCCCAACAGCCTTTTCTCCCATCCCTTCCCCTTCACAAGTTTAAATACCACCTTTCACCAATGAACCCCTCTATTTTCAACCTAAGGGTTTCCTTCTCTATAGCCCTTATCCTCCCAGGTCTCCCCCACTCCCCCATCAAGCCATACCCTCTCACCCCACACCACTCCCTGAGCCACTGGTTCATCACCCTAATCTTCCCCTTGTGTTCCTCACTAGCCCTTGGCACCAGCAGGATTTCCAAGAAGGAAATTGAGCATCCTATATCATGACAGACCCTGGCAAGCTCCCTGAACCTTGCCTGTATCTTTAGCTTACTATTTCCCTCAGTGTTATTGGTACCCAGGTGGACCAGTATGTCTGGGGAACCTCCACAATCCTTTGCCAACTGATATACCTCATGCTTGGCCCTGTGCACCATTAGTCCAGGGAAGCATTATGTTCTAACCGGGCAGGCTTCTCCCTCCCTATCCCATTTGATCCCCCTGATCTTGGAATCACCCAACAGGAGCACTCTGGCCGCCCCTTTTCCTCCATTCCCCCCTTCCATGTCCCTCATCCTTTCTACCAGCCCCTCCTTCCAGCTGGCTCCTTGCTCCTCCCCCATCTGGCTGCCACCTGCCATCCCCTCCTTATTTACCCTGTCCACCCCCTTCCCTCTGATCCTATGCCTCTCATCCTCCTGAGTATGCTTCTGTACCTCACTACCCCCACCATTATTGCTCGCGACTGGTCCTTCCCCCCATCTGCCAAACTAGCCTGGCTTATCCACCCTTCCTTCCTGTCTGTGTTCAGTCCCTCTTGCCTGTCATGCTCCCCTGGCCTAAACCCTCAGCTCCCTTTACTGTATCCTCCTTGTACTTCTGGTCCTTCTCCTTCTCCTTGCCCTTGCCTCCTAATTGGTCCTTCTCCTTGTGCTTTCCTCCCTCTAACCCTCCTCCTCCTCCTGCTCCTTCTGCTCTGATCCCTTGCTCCCCCATTTTCCCACATTCCAAGTTCCCCCCTGTTCCTCCTGCTATCCAGCCCCTGCCTCCTGTCCCCTACTCCCTTTCCATCTCTAACCACCCCTGTAATGGCTACATCACCCCCTCATCCTCAAGCAGAAGAAGAGAATTGAAGCAGTTACTGAGCTTAAGGTCCAATCCACCTCCCCCCATTGCTTCCTTCTGTCCAGCCCCAGCCATCTACCTATTTCCTTGAGAATGTCCTCCCTTTGGCCCCCATCTGTGAGGGTCCCCAGTTACCTACCTGCTTCCTTGGTAGTATCCTCCTTTTGGGCCTCATCTGCCAGAGTCCCTATGCAACCCAAGAGTACTCTCCTGCACTCCTTTCCCAATGCCCCTGCCCCTAGTGCTTGGTGCAGCCCCGTGGGAGAGCCCCTGCCCTATTCCATGACCATACCTCCACCCTTCCCCCAGCTATCTCCTAATACCCTCAACCTCCTCCCTAAGCTTTGCCAGCTGGTAGCACACTGGGCAACCACTGAACTTCTAAGCTCAGTCCAGTATCATGGCTGCCCCACACCCTGTGCACCCCACCTCCCTCCCAAAGATGCCAGCCCTAATGACATGTCATCCCATCCCCCACCAAGTAGGTTTCCTTGGGTGAGCCACCAAGTTCCGCACTAGTCCAAGATATACCCCTACCCACTAATCAGGTCACCCACTAATCCTAGATACAGTCCCACAGTAAACAGAAACATAGAAACATAGAATTTGATGGCAGATAAGGACCGCTTGGTCCACCCAGTCTGTCTGCTTCCTACCTACTGGATAAAGCTTCAGATCCTAGTTAACCAGCAGCCTACTTCTTCCCACCTCCACCCCCTAGAATTGCCTTATGATTGTCCCATGCATGCTTGAATTCCACCACTGTTTTTGACTCCACAACCTCCTCTGAAGGCCGTTCTGCATCCACAACCTCTCTGTGAAAAAAATACTTCCAAATTACCTCTGAGCTGCCCATTCTATCTTCCAAATTGTACCTCTTTTTCTTGCACAATTTCTTTTGAAAGATGCTACCCTCTTGGACTTTGTTTATTCCTTGAGGTACTTGAAAGTTTCATCATGTCCCCTCTCCTCCTTTCCTCGAGGCTATACATATTAAGCTCCTTAAGTCTCTTCATGTCTTCTGGTGCAGACCCTGCACCATTTTAGGTGCCTCCTCTGACAGCTTCCATCCTGTCTGTGTTTTGTGGAGATTGGGTCTCCAGAACTGCACGCAGTATCCGATGGGGTCTCACCAGCTGTCTGTACAGAGGATAATAACTCCGGTTTCTACTGGTGATGCCTCTCCCATGCATCCCAGTATCCCCCAGCCTCCTTGCTGCCCTCTCACATTGCTTCGCCCACCTTAGGTCATCTGATATGACTACTCCCAGGTCCCTTTCCATTTGTTGTTGTTAGTATCTCACCCCCATTGTGTACTCTTCCCTGGTTTTTGTTTCCCAGGCATTACATTGCACTTCTTAGTATTGAATCTAAGCTGCCATACATTTGACCATTCCTCTAACCTTGCCAAGTCCCTTCTCATCCTTTCCTCCTACCTGTGCATCAACACTGTTGCAGATCTTTGTGTCATCTGCAAAGAGACATATTTTCTCCAGTCCTCTGCAATGTCGCTTATAAAACATTGAAGAGGATCAGTCCTAATACTGAACCCTGTGGTACCCTACTAGTAACCCCCTTTCTTCAGAGTGGACTCCATTTACTATTACCTCTGTGTCCTATTCTCCAGCCAATTCTTTACCCAGGCTGTCATCTTGGGACCCACTCCCAGGCTGGTGAACTTGTATATTAATCTTTTGTGTGGGACTGTGTCAAATGCCTTGCTAAAGTCTAGGTAGGCCATGTCCACAGCCCCTCCCTGATCTACTACTTTGGTTACCCAGTCAAAGAAATCTAGCAGATTCATCTGGCATGACCTTTCCACTTTGAATCCATGCTGCCTTGGGTCCTCTGCCCCTCTGGCCTCTAGATACTCAACAATTCTTTCCTTCAGAAGTGATTCCATCATTTTCCCTATCACTGAGGTTAAACTAACAGGTCTGTAGTTTTCTGCCTCTGCCCTGCTCCCACTTTTGTAAAGGGGAATCACATCTGCCCTCCTCCAGTCTCTCGGGTACCACCCCATCCTCCCATGATTTGTTAAAGAGGGTAGCAGTGGTGTCACTAGTTCTACTCTTAGTTCTTTTTGAATTCGAATGAATCCAATCAGGCCCTCATTGCTTTGTCCACCTTCAGTTTTAAGAGTTCTTCATAACCCTTTCTTCTGTAAATGAGCTGGTATCAACTTCTGTATCCAGAGTGTTTCTACTGTTTGTTTTAGGTACCTCTCTCTTCCTTTGTAAATACTGAGCAAAATATTTGTTTAGTATCTCTGCCTTTTCACAGTCACCCTCTGCCCACCCTCCCTCCCTTTATTAAGCCTCACTATCCCTCCTTGGTCTTCCTTCACTCCTGATGTACCTGTATAAGATTTTATCCCCTTCTTAACTGAGTTGGCTATCTTTCCTTGGTTTGGCCTTGCTGTTCTGACTGCCTTCCCAGCTTATTTTGCTTTAACTGATACAGTTCTCTGTCCAGCTCTTTCTGTGATCCTTGTACTCCTGAATGCTTTTTTCTCTTGAACCTCACTGCCACTTCCTTTGAGAACCATAGTGGTTTCTTACATCATTTTGTTTATTTGCTTCACACAAGGCTTGTTACCTCTGCTGATGGCAGTTTTACTATTCCCCATTGTTCTTCCACCCCTCCCTCCTTCCTGCACATTTGCTAGTGCATTCATACCCTTTTTGGGAAAGTCAGCCCTCCTAAAGTCCAGTACTTTTGCCTTTGTATGGCTTGACTCTATTGCTGTGTTTATTGTGAACCATACTGTTCGATGGTCGCTAGTTCCCAGATGGCTACCCACTTCTACATCTGTGATCCTGTCTCCATCTCCATTTGAGAGAACCAGGTCTAAGATTGCTCCCTCTTGAGTGGGCTCCAATACTAGTTGTCTAAGGCATGCCCCCTGTAGAACATCTAGAATAATCCCACTCTTCAAAGTGGCTGCTGCAACTGCACTCCAGTTAACATCTGGCACATTCAGATCACCCATCAGCAATATCTCCCCTTTTTCTGCCATTCTAAGTATACTTTCTATCACTTTCTTGTCATTTCCTCCCCTAGGAAGAAGTCTGTCTAACCCTGTGTGGATTGGCGAATGCCATTGCCTGTCTCCAAATTGACCCACAGTGCTTTTTCTCCTCCTGTTTACCCTTTTGTTCTGTTGCTTTGCTTCCTTCCCTATGTAAAGAGCTACTCCTCCTTACCCTCCCTTGTCCTCCTGTAGATAGTGTATCCTGGTATGTTTACGTCCCAGTCATGGTTTTGTGTGTACCATGTTTCTGTGACTGCCACAATATCCAGATGTTCCTCCTCCATCAAGGCCACTAATTCAGAAAGCTTGTTACCCAGACTACAGGCATTGGTACTCATTGTCTCTCCATTTTTTGATGGCTTTTACCTTCTGTTGCAGCATCCCCACTGACCTTTCTACCTCAGTATTTTTCTCATTTAGTACCCTGTTTTGTAGGGAGGTTGGGATTTTCCTGCTGCTTATCAGTGCCTCCCCCCTTGACTAGTTTAATAGCTGCCAATGAAGCATTTAAACCGATTGCTCAAAAGACTTGTTCCCTTCCTGGACAGATGCAGGCCATCCTGCCAGTATAGGCTGGTGTCCCTCCAGGTCGAACCCCAGTCCCCAATGAAGCCAAACCCCTGTGCTCCATACCATTTTTTCAACCATTCATTAAACTGCATGGTGCAAAGTACCCTCACCTCACCCATGACATTGATAGACAGCACCTCTGAGAAGGATACTGTGTGTGCTACTTGTCTTAGGCCCCTCCCCAACTCTACAAAGTCCTCCTGCACTGCTCTAATCTCATGATGAGCCAAGTCATTTGTCCCTAGGTGGACAATGATGTCCAGCTCAGACTGCCATGCAGCTGTTCTCGTGATCCTGAGGATTTGCTTCCTGTTCCTCCAAGCCATGACACCAGGCAGGCACCTTACTTCAGTTTTCCCTGCTCCCCCCAGTTCTATCCCCCTAATAATTGAGTCCTCCACCAGGAGCTGCTTCCTTTCCTGTGGTGTCCTCTGCCTCCTTCCTGTGGGACTCCTTGTGACAGTTGTCCTTAGCCTCCTTAGTCTCTCTGTTGGTGCATCCATGGGGAGCTATGCTCCCCTAGAATGGTGTATGGATTGTGGAGTGGAACAACTGACTGGGTGTGCCTCTGTTCCACCATCCTCACCCTCCCTGAGCCCACTGTGGTCCAACTGCTGTGCTTTCTTCACAACCTCTGAGGTAGTGGTGGTGGATCTGGTGCTCCCTGGATGGGGAGGTTCCCTTCCTACTGTCCAGTGTGGCCTGGGAGAAGGTTCCCTTACT
This sequence comes from Neoceratodus forsteri, assembly GCA_016271365.2. Classification (NCBI taxonomy): domain Eukaryota; kingdom Metazoa; phylum Chordata; order Ceratodontiformes; family Ceratodontidae; genus Neoceratodus; species Neoceratodus forsteri. The sequence continues at coordinate 980,377,540 of CM057459.1, forward strand.
ACTGTCCAGTGTGGCCTGAAGATGGGCAACTTTCTTCCTCGAGGCAGAGAGTTGTCTGCAAATAGGGCAGCATCTTAGCCTCCAGAAAGACTCCCGGAAGACTGCTGCCCCACAGCCATTACATTGCACTACTCCCCACATGTTTATCTGTTTTTTGTGTGTGTGTGTGTGTGTGTGTGTGTGTGTGTGATTGGTTTGTTATATAGAAATATATATATTATACAATGGTATGCTTGTATTTTCAGTGCTGTGTGCTAGAGAGGATATGACATTGATATGCACCTTTCACTCTTGAGGAAATGATGTCAGAACCCCAGGTATAAAGGAACTATTTCCAGGGGTGGGTGGGATGAGGGATGGGAAGGGGTTGGTCATAAACTGTGTCCTCATGAAACAATCAGCTAAAAGCTCTGACCCACCGCTGCAATGAGTGCCTTCCTGTCAACAAGATGCCCTACACAACAATTTGACAGAGAAAATACCCTGCTAATCAAACTGAGAAAAACCCAGACAGCCAAGTCAGACACAGGTAAACCTCTCCAGACCCAAAACAGCCTGGTGGTTTGTGCTCTGAAAGCAGTCAGCCCCCAAATAAGTCAGCTGTGCTTTAAACTCTTCCTGCACTGAAAATCTTATGAATTGTAACAGAAGTAAAGCTAGATCCACCTCCCTCTGTTGCTTGAAAGACTGTCTTTCTTGATAATTCTAAGTTCCTTATTTCACCTTTCAGTTAGAAGTAGCCTCCACCTGCAGAATATCTGCTACAAACCAAAGACAATTGTAAGGTTCACCTCCCTCTGTTGTGAGCGCAACTAACTTTCTTGCAAATCCTATGTTCAGTATTGCAGCTTCCAGCCAGAGGTAGCTTCACCTGAAGAATATTAGCTGTTCTGCACCTAGTGTTGTACTGCACCTAGTAACAGGTATCCCTGTTACTAGGTGCAGTACAACACAGTAAACTTATAAGGGAACTGAACAACTCCTTAAGCTCCTCTCTCTCCCTCCCACCTATAAACCCAACCCCCAGTGGCTAGAACTACATGAGCTGCACCTGAAGCCTTTTCCTCCAATTGCAGGGCAGGTATTCCCCTATAAATCAGCTGAGCTCTGGGGAGGGAGGGGTGGGGAAGGACAGGATTAGGCCTACACCCGACTCTCTCTCTTGAGTGTATCAGCCCTGTGTCTGCCCCTCCAAGCACTAAAACTAAAGAAACTGCCCCAATTAAATCCCACCAAATAGGTTTTAAATCAGAAGAAATAGGCCTCCACAAATGCAGCCTGCTACACAGTGAAACATCAAACAAATGAGCCCACTTATAGCTACCAAAAACAGTTTTCAAACTTCTAACAGCCCCAAAAACAATACCCTGCTAGCCCCTTAGAAGTAGTAAGAAAGAAAAGAAATAATATACCAAGTAAAATCCACAAGAAATCATGTAAAAACAACTTGAAGTGATCTTTATGGCCACAGTATACTGATAATCAGTATTGTGGTACTGTGGTTGTGTTTAGTGGAAAAGTTTTTCAAGCATGGGACTGTGCATGGTCTTATTAATGGAGTATACTGTCTGCCTCAACCCCACTTTAGAAAACAGACACAGTAGCTTCATGTGATGCTCATGCATAGATTGATATGGTAACCATGATTGTGAAATATCAGTGACAATCTGTTATTGATTCTGTTGCATTAGGTCAACATAACACACTGAGAACTATTATTTATTTATTGATTTTTTCAATCTTTTATCCAGAAGTGGCACACTAAGCTGAAAGCTTGTTTACAGGTTCGACCTGGGAGCACAGGGAAGTTAAGTGACTTGCTCAGGGTCACACAGAAAATGCTAAGTGGGGGCTGTGGGATTCAAACCCAGGTCTCCATATTTGTAGCTCAGAGCCTTAAACCACTGAGCTATACTGCCAGGTTATCAGAAGTGTTGCAGTCTGATTGACAGTTGGGATTCCAACAGCCTTACATTAATCTCTGTGTGAGCGGGCACAGGTCTTTTTGTGGACTAATTGGTAGCGTGACACAGTCGCAGTTGTAAATGAATGAAATTTAATCAGTTCTGTCTCAACATTTCTTCATAGCAGGACAAATATAACATCAGCAGACTGGTACGACAACAAAATGAAATAATCAGGATGTCAAATAAACTTTATCCCATGACTTTTACACGGCTTGAAAGGTGTTCTTCTCCTAACACCTGCTGGAGCAATTCACAGAGCTCCCTGGAGTTCACCTCCAGACCCAGGAACACAATCTAAACTAACAATCTCAAGTAACAGTCCTTTTATACAGGGAAATGATCATGTGTTCTCCCTAACTCCACCCACATCATTAATGCTAAAGTAAAACTTCTTATTTAAACATAATTATTTTGATTTATCTAACTAAACAGTTTATTATTCACATACATTTATACACATATTCACGTTATTTCAGTTCCTGGCTCTTTTACAAACAGATCTGACCATCAGACACCGCCCCCAACAAGAGACAGCATAAAACAAAGGAACAAAGGGCCTGGTCAGCACTATAGCTGTCCTGGAAGGGAGTGGTGCAAGGAGAGTCAGAAGCAGAAGCTGAAAATTCAAAGACACACGAACAGGTGCCCTTTCTGTAAGTGAGAACTGTACCACACAATTTATATAGTTATTCTCTGAGGTGTACAATCCCCCATAGTTTCATAACCTGCTTACTTAAACACAACTGCCAGGCTGTTACCAACATGTGCCTTAATTGGTTGTTTCAAACAGGGAGCTTTGAGCAGGAAGTAATTCAAACTAACCAGCCTTTTACAAATGGTTTTACAGCCCACTACTAGTACCTTGTCCCTAGTCTTTATTTTATCAAAAGATAGGAGAGGACATGTGTATGAATTAACATTACACTGACCTTCTGCCAGGGGAATATTTATAGCCACTGGAGAAGGAATAACTTCCAAATAATACTGTCCCTTAAAGACTGAAACTTAAACAGAACAGTGACTTAAATGACTTTATTTTATTTCCCCTCACTTGCAACCCATTCTTCCTCTTAGTCAAGCAATGCCTGTATTCTGGTGTGCTACCAAACACCTCTAAAAAGAAGGACTAAAAGTGTTCTTTCAACCCAAGAAGAAACAGATTGCTGGTGCTGCTCATTTAAGCTCCAAATTAACTCAATTACCATGTAAGGAATCCCAACTACCTTTACACAAGGGATTCAGTTATCCCTCTCTAACTGAATTACCTGGGGAGGGGGGGTTACTAAATGACTCACTCTTACTTCTGTCCTCCCCTTTGCTTTATTTTTTTTCTACCTTGCTAGTCTCCACTACACTATCTTTTAACTTAGCCTCAACTTCTAAAACTTACATTTATTTATTTAATTTCTGATTTTACGTAGTTATAGTATCAAAAGGCTTTAAATAAAGCACCAAGCCCAAAAGTTCCAGAGCCCCTAATCCATCACAGAGTCACTCTGTGACACTCTGTTACACTGTCATGTACAGTCTGATCACAATGGCACATAGATTCTTCCTGTGACAGCTACTGTAGCGAATGACTGGAGTAACACATTCAGATTCTGTTCCAGCATTCTTAAATGTTTGGTGTAAGAACATCATAATATGTCTGTGATAGTAAGTACACATGGTTTTAAAAGTTGAACTGTGCATACTATCATGGGCACAATTATCTGCCCCCCCCCACACACACACACACTTCAAAAGCACAGGCACAATGTCTTGCGTAGCATTGTAATGCTGTCGTGCTGACAATTGGAAATATTTTTGAAGAATGATATTCTGCATGGTGTCATTAATGGCATCTCCCCCCAACCCTCCCCCATGCCCCTTTAAACAGTAGCATGATGTGAAGCTAATGAACAAACTGATAAGGTAAGTACAATTGTGAAACCTTGTTAATAATCTGCCTTCTATTTCTGTTACATTGGCTATTGTGACTTTTCAGGTTAGCAGTACATTGGAAAGGTATCTACTTGTTTTGTTGGTCTGTTTCCTTGGGGAAAAAAAAACATTTAATTATCTGTGAAACAAGACAGGGTATAAGTTGAGGGAAACACCAAGGGAGATCGACAGTGAAAATGCTGACCTCCCACACAGCGATGGCACAATACCGATGTGGGTATTGTGCCACCCATTCTACAAGTGTTTTCCATGAGGGCTGCACCCCCTCACACTCCCATGCAGGGCTCTGCCTCGTGAACTGTTGGACTTAGGATTATCAAATCCAGGTTGAGTTGGTCCAGGGAGGGGGCAGAACACTGGGGGAAAGTGATACATGGAAAAAGGACCATTACAGCGATTGTCACCGTAATGGTCTTTTTTCATGTTTCTCCTTCAGGGTATCGACCTGAAGGGGTGCACCGTAAGTTGAGATATTGTGATGCCTCAGGTGTATTGTGAGGCACAAGACTGCAGGGATGGGAGAAGTTACAATACTCTTCATATGCGAAAAGCTGAAGTGTATTACTGCAATCATAAAATGGTCACAAATTGTTGCTAAATGGCTGCTTTCGCTACTCATTTCTTGACCATGATTATAATAAAATATGTCATCTTGGGTCAAACACTATTTCACTCAGTCTACTTCCTGGATTTTTCAACTCTATTTTATAATTTAAAATTTACTTAGGTTTTGATGTGATAGACTCCGGCTCCACAGTCTCGAGTTGTGTACCAGCCATGATTTCCATGTCTTCTGCAGAAAAAAAATATATCATAAGGACTGTCATACTTTTAAACTAGTCAAAGGGGGAGGCACTGATAAACAGCAGGAAAATCCCAGCCTCTCCCTACAAAGCAGGGTACTAAATGAGAAAAAGACCAAGGTAGAAAGGTCAGTGGGGGATGCTGCTACAGAAGGTAAAGCCATCAAAAAATGGAGAGCAATGAGTACCAATGTCCATAGTCTGGGTAAGAAGCTTCGTGAATTAGTGGCCTTGATGGAGGAGGAACATCCTGATATCATGGCAGTCACAGAAACATGGTACACACAGAACCATGACTGGGACATAAATATACCAGGATACACTATCTACAGGAGGGACAGGAAGGGTTAAAGAGGAGGAGGAGTAGCTCTCTAAGTAAGGGAATGAATCAAAGCAACAGAACAAAAGGGTAAACAGGGAGGAGAAGAAGCATGGTGGGTCAATTTGGAGGCAGGCAATGGCACCACAATCCACATAGGGGTTGTATACAGGCCCCCTTCTCAGGGGGAGGAAATGGGCAAGAAAATGATAGAAAGTATACTTAGAATGGCAGATAAAGGGGAGATATTGCTGATGGGTGATCTGAATATGCCAGATGTTAACTGGACTGCAGTTGCAGCAGCCACTTCTAAGAGTGGGGTTATTCTAGATGACCTACAGGGGGCATGCCTTTGACAACTAGTATTGGAACCCACCCGAGAGGGAGTAATCTTAGACCTGGTTCTCTCAAATGGAGATGAAGAGAGGATCACAGATGTAGAAGTGGGTAGCCATCTGGGAACTAGTGACCATCTAACAGTATGGTTCACAATAAACACAGCAACAGAGTCAAGCCATACAAAGGTAAAAGTACTGGACTTCAGGAGGGCTTACTTTGCCAAAATGGGTGAGTGCCTAAGGACTGCACTAGCAAATGGGCAGGAAGGAGGGAGTGGAAGAACAATGGGGAATAATCAAAACTGCCATCACAGAGGTAACAAGCCTTTGTGTGAAGCAAATAAACAAAACAAAATGATGTAAGAAACCACTATGGTTCTCAAAGGAGGTGGCAGTGAAGGTTCAAGAGAAAAAAAGCATTCAGAAAGTACAAGGAATCACAGAAGGAGCAGGACAGAGAATTGTATCAGTTAAAGCAAAGGAAACTGGGAAGGCAGTCAGAACAGCAAAGGCCAGACTAGAGGAAAAGATAGCCAACTCAGTTAAGAAGGGGGATAAAACCTTTTTTAGGTACATCAGGGAGCGAAGGAAGACTAAGGGAGGGATAGTGAGGCTTAATAAAGGGGAAGGGGTGGGCAGAGGGTGAAGGTGAAAAGGCAGAGATACTAAACAAATATTTTTGCTCAGTATTTACAAATGAAGAGGGGGAGGCACCTAAAACAAACAATAGAAACACTCTGGATACAGAAGTTGATACCAGCCCATTTACAGAAGAAAGGGTTCTGAAAGAACTCTTAAACTGAAGGTGGACAAAGCAATGGGGCCTGATGGGATTCATCCCAGAATTCTAAAAGAACTAAGAGTAGAACTAGTGACACCACTGACTACACTCTTTAACAAATCATGGGAGGATGGGGTGGTACCTGAGGACTGGAGGAGGGCAGATGTGATTCCCCTTCAGAAAAGTGTGAGCAGGGCAGAAGCAGGAAACTACAGAACTGTTAGTTTAACCTCAGTGATATGGAAAATGATGGAATCACTTCTGAAGGAAAGAATTGATGAGTACCTAAAGGCCAGAGGGGCACAGGACCCAAGGCAGCATGGATTCACAGCGGGAAGGTCATGCCAGATGAATCTAATAGATTTCTTTGACTGGGTGACCAAAGTAGTAGATCAGGGAGGGGCTGTGGACATGGTCTACCTAGACTTTATCAAGGCATTTGACTCAGTCCCATGCAAAAGATTAATATACAAGTTAGCCAGCCTGGAAGTGGGTCCCAAGATGATAGCCTGGGTAAAGAATTGGCTGGAGAATAGGACACGGAGGGTAATAGTAAATGGAGTCCACTCTGAAGAAAGGGGGGTTTACTAGTGGGATACCACAGGGTTCAGTATTAGCACTGGTTCTCTTCAATGTCTTTATAAATGAAATTGCAGAGGGACTGGAAGGAAAAGTATGTCTCTTTGCAGATGACACAAAGATCTGCAACAGAGTTGATGCACAAGGTGGGGTGAAAAGGATGAGAAGGGACTTGGCAAGGTTAGAGGAATGATCAAATGTATTACAGCTTAGATTCAATGCTAAGAAGCGCAAGGTAATGCACCTGGGAAACAAAAACCCATGGGAAGAGTACACAATGGAGGGTGACATACTAACAACAACAAAAATGGAAAGGGACCTGGGGGTAGTCATATCAGATGACTTAAAGGTGGGCAAGCAATGTGAGAGGGCAATAAGGAGGGATGGGGGATACTGGGAGGCATAGGGGAGAGGCATCACCAGTAGAAAACAAGAAGTTGTTATCCCTCTTTACAGACACCTGGTGAGACCCCATCTGGAGTACTGCGTGCAGTTCTGGAGACCCAATCTCTGCAAGGACATAGACAAGATGGAAGCTGTCCAGAGGTGGGCCACTAAAATGGTGCAGGATCTGCACCAGAAGACATATGAAGAGAGAGTAAAGGAGCTTAATATGTATAGCCTCGAGGAAAGGAGGGAGAGGGGGGACATGATAGAAACTTTCAAGCTACCTCAAGGGAATCAAAAGTCCAAGAGGGTAGCATCTTTCAAAAAAGAGGTGCAAGAACAAGGGGACACAATTTGAAGATGGGGGAAGGTGGCTCAGAGATAATGTAAGGAAGTATTCTTTTCAGAGAGAGGGTTGTGGATGCATGGAATGGCCTTCTGGAGGAGGTTGTGGAGTCAAAAACAGTGGTTGAATTCAAGCATGCATGGGACAGTCTTAAGGCAATTCTAGGGGCTGGGGGTAGAAAGAAGTAGGCTGCTGGTTAACTAGGATCTGCAGCTTATCTATTAGGTAGGGAAATGGGCAGACTGGGTGGGCCAAGTGGTCCTTATCTGCTGTCAAATTCTATGTTTCTATGTTTCTATACAACTATATGATGTGTTATGAACTATTTGTATTTAGAAAATCTGTTTTGAGATAGTTACCGTTGTAAATAAAGAAGCAATAAACATAGCATTTTAATAGTGGTTGATCTAGTAAGACATATTTGTGTCATATCGTGATGATGATGATGTATACTTATCTCTGAATAAACATAGTTATGAGTCTAGGTCTGAGTACAGCACTGACATTGACACTTTTAAATGGTAAAAAATAGAAGAGAAATAAATAACATGAATCTCTATTGACAACGCGATCTGTGATTTAAAAAAAACGTATATGTACAGTTTTGAAATGAAACTCATTCTCTGTCTATGAATGTACATTGCTTTATTCTTAGATCATGCAAAGTAGTTAGTTTCATGTGTAACACCTGTTATTAATTGATTAAACAGTATCTGTAAACCTGTTTATTGAGATAATACAGTGTTGCATGGCCTAAGCACTGTTTATTTTAATATCACAAGTCTTTTTCTCTGATACAAATCTAGCTAAAGATAACTATAATCATATGTGCATAACTTCACTGATTACTTTTGAATTGATATGTTTTTATCATATAGGAAATTTTAGTGCTGCAAAGAGTTACATACTTTTTTTTCTGTTCAGATATCACAGTGGCCCACCTTTGCTTCAAACTGATTATCAGCACAGGGCTCTGATTGTATCATCATAACCGAGGGTCCAGGAATTCCCTATCTGTCTCTACATTTATTATATTTATTATTCTTTTAATACTTATTTGTATATTCTGTTTTATTCCTTTCTTAAGCAATGCTCTAAATGGGGTCCACATTAGTTCAAAGATGTTTCGTTTACCATTTTTTATATACCAAATGTTTTCTAGTTCTGTGGTATCAATCATCATATTTCCAAACTTCTAAAGATGGTGGGGTAACATCTTTCCATTTAAGGAGAATGCATTTATTGGCTATCGCCATGGCTATTGTTAATTTCATTTCAGATGAATCTAAATATTCTTTAGCTGTCATTATCCTCAGTATCGTTATTAATGGGTTTAAGTTTACTGTTTTCCCAAATGTTACAGTTAATATCTTTGCTATTTTACTCCAATAGTTTGACAGATATGGATATGTATGAAGCATATGTATCAAGGTGCCACTCGTATGTGCATGGCTTGGACATTTATCTGATAGTTGTTTATTAAATTTATGTAGCTTAGATGGTGTATAATAGATCCAGTGTGTAGAATTCATTTGTATTTGTTGAAGTTTTGTTGACAATATTATCTATGTAAGCTGCTATAATTTGTTGCCAAATCTCTTTTGTTACATTAATATCCATATCTGTTTCCCATTGATTTTTAAGTTTATCTAAATTAGCTTCTCTATTGTTTATTAATATTTTATATATAGCCGAGATAAGTTGTTTCCATCTTTATTTGAATGAATTAAATGTAATAGTTGTGGAGATTCTGCTTTCTTTTTATTTTTTTAAATAATTCTTTACCTGTATATATTGATATTCATGTTGCATAGAAACATAGAAACATAGAATTTGACGGCAGATAAGGACCGCTTGGCCCACCCAGTCTGCCCATTTCCCTACCTAATGGATAAGCTGCAGATCCTACCAGCAGCATACTTCTTTCTACCCCCACCCACTAGAATTGCCTTATGACTGTCCCATGCATGCTTGAATTCTCCAATGTTTGACTCACACCTCCAGAAGGCTGTTCCATGCCTCCCAACCCTCTCTGTGAAAAAATACTTCCTTAAATTACCCTTGAGCCACCCCCATTTTTAAATTGTGCCCTTTGTTCTTGCACACCTCTTTTTGAAAGATGCTACCCTCTTGGACTTTGTTGATTCCTTGAGGTACTTGAAAGTTTCTATCATGTCCCCCTTCCCCCTTTCCTCGAGGCTATACATACTAAGCTCCTTAAGTCTCTCTTCATATGTCTTCTGGTGCAGACCCTGCACCATTTTAGTTGCCCGCCTCTGGACAGCTTCCATCCAATCTATGTCTTTGCGGAGATTGGGTCTCCAGAACTGCACACAGTACTCCAGATGGGGTCTCACCAGCTGTTGGTACAGATGGATAATAACTTCCTGTTTTCTACTGGTGATGCCTCTCCCTATGCATCCCAGTATCCCCCCAGCCCTCCTTGCTGCCCTCTCACATTGCTTGCCCACCTTTAAGTCATCTGATGCGACTACCCCCAGATCTCTTTCCATTTTTGTTGTTGTAAGTATCTCACCCCATTATGCACTCTTTCCTGGGTTTTTGTTTCCAGGTGCACAAATTTGCACTTCTTAGCATTGAATCTAAGCTGTCATACATTTGACCATTCCTCTAACTCACAAGTCCCTTCTCATCCTTTCCACCCACCTTGTGCATCAACTCTGTTGCAGATCTTTGTGTCATCTGCAAAGAGACATACTTTTCTTCAGTCCCTCTGCAATGTCGCTTATAAAGACATTGAAGTGGATCGTCCTAATTGAACCTCAAGTACCCTACCAGTAACCCCTTTCTTCAGAGTGGACTCCATTTACTATTACTCTCTGTGTCCTATTCTCCAGCTAATCTTTACCCAGGCTGTCATCTTGGGACCCTACTAACTGCTAACTTGTATATTAACCTTTTTGTGGGACTGTGTCAAATGCCTTGCTAAAGTCTAGGTAGGTCATGTCCACAGCCCCTCCCTGATCTACTGCTTTGATCACCCAGTCAAAGAAATCTATCAGATTTGTCTGGCATGACCTTCCCGCTGTGAATCCATGCTGCCTTGGGTCCTGTGCCCCTCTGACCTCTAGACACTCGACAATTCTTTCCTTCAGAAGTGATTCCATCATTTTCCCTACCACTGAGGTTAAACTAACAGTTCTGTAGTTTCCTGCTTCTGCCCTGCTCACACTTTTGTGAAGGGGACTCACATCTGCCCTCCTCCAGTCCTCGGGTACCACCCCATCCTCCCATGATTTGTTAAAGAGGGTAGTCAGTGGTGTCACTAGGTCTACCCTTTAGTTCTTTAGAATTCTGGGATGAATCCCATCAGGCCCCATTGCTTTGTCCACCTTCAGTTTTAAGAGTTCTTTCATAACCCTTTCTTCTGTTAATGGCTGGTATCAACTTCTGTATCCAGAGTGTTTCTACTGTTTGTTTTAGGTACTCCCCTTCATTTGTAAATACTGGAGCAAAAATATTTGTTTAGTATCTCTTGCCTTTTCACAGTCACCTCTGCCTACCCTCCCTCCCCTTTATTAAGCCTCACTATCCTCCTTGGTCTTCCTTTTGCTCCCTGATGTACCTATAAAGGTTTTATCCTCTTCTAACTGAGTTGGCTATTTTTCCTTGGTTTGGGCCTTTGCTGTTCTGACTGCTCTGGGCTTCCTTTTGTTTTAACTGATCTGAGTTCTCTGTCCTGCTCCTTCTGTGATTCCTTGTACTTCCTAGAATGCTTTCTTTCTCTTGAACCTTCTACTGCCACTTCCTTTGAGAACCATAGTGGTTTCTTACATCGTTTCATTTTGTTTATTTGTTTCACACAAAGGCTTTTACCTCTGTGATGGCAGTTTTTATTATTCTCATTGTTCTTCCACCCATCCTTCCTGCCCATTTGCTAGTGCATTCCTTAGGCACTCACCATTTTGGGGAAAGTCAGCTCTCCTAAAGTCCAGTACTTTGCCTTTGTATGGCTTGACTCTATTGCTGTGTTTATTGTGAACCATACTCTGTTCGATGGTCGTTTGTTCTCAGATGGCTACCCACTTCTAATCTGTGATTCTCTTCATCTCCATTTGAGAGAACCAGGTCTAAGATTGCTCCTCCTCTAGTGGGCTCCAATACTAGTTGTTCAAGGCATGCCCCTCAGGGCACCTAGAATAACCCCACTTCTTAGAAGTGGCTGCTGGCAACTGCATACCAGTTAACATCTGGCATATTCAGATCACCCATCAGCAATATCTCCTTTTCTGCCATTCTAAGTATACTCTTTCACTCCTTGTCCATTTCCTCCCCTGAGAAGGGGGTCTGTATACAACCCTGTGCGGACTGTGGTGCCATTGCCGTGTCTCCAAATTTACACAGTGCTTCTTCTCCTCCTGTTTTCCTTTTGTTCTGTAGCTTTGATTCCTTCCTTATGTAAAGAGCTACTCCACTCTCTCTTCTCTCCTCCTGTCCCTCCTGTAGATATGTATCCTGGTATGTTTACGTCCCATTCATGGTTTTGTGTGTACCATGTTTCTGTGACTGCCACGATATCCAGATGTTCCTCCTCCATCAAGGCCACTAATTCAGGAAGCTTGTTACTCAGACTATGGGCATTGGTACTCATTGCTCTCCATTTTTTAATGGCTTTACCTTCTGTTGCAGCATCCCCCACTGACCTTTCTACCTCGGTCTTTTTCTCATTTAGTACCCTGTTTTGTAGGGAGAGGCTGGGATTTTCCTGCTTTTTCGGTATTTGTTATTGTACTTGTATATTAGAGAATTGTTTTAACTTAGTCTTTTCTAAAAAAATATTCCCATTGGGATAAACCCTTTTCCTGCCATACTCTATATACACTGTTCATCACAGAAGGTTAAAAATTATCATTTTTTGTATATTGCAGTGTATATATAGTAATGTCTTTTTCTTCCCTCATCAGTGCTAAAGTTCTATTCCAGCACCTTATAATTGTATCTGTAATTATACAGCTTAGTTCCCTCTTCTTTTTCCATATCGTGTTCAAAAAACATAAATTTAATAATGTTGGGTAATTTTGTGCATCCTGTTCCATTTGCATTGATATTAATCGGGATTTCTCCTTTTCTAGCCATTGCCATACCTACACTATCTGCGTTGCCAAATAATATAGAGAGAGATCTGAAATGCTTGCCCTCCATTTTCTATAGGTAGTGTTTATATATCCCATGCAATCTTTGTATTTTTATTTCTCCATATGAAGTTTCTTATGTATACTTTTAACTGTGAAAAAAATGCCTGTGGAAGTGGTACAGCTAACGTTTGATATAAGAACAATATGTTAGGTAAAACAAGCATTTTCATAATATTTATTCTTCCTATTACTTTCAATAATTATCTGTCCCATCATTTTAGATCTATATGTATATCTTTTATTAACTCTATATAATTTGCTTGATATAGTCTATCCACTTTTGCTGTTATATTTACACCCACATAATTAATTTGATCTGCTGTCGGCTATATAGAATATTGCTGGGGGAGACTTATTTTTAGAGTATCTTCTAGTTTTAGTATTGCTGACGTTTCCCAATTTACCTTATATCTTGATTTTTTTACCAAAATGTTGTGTTAATTTAATAAATTCCTGGATTGATTCTTCGGATTTGTAAGATATAGGAGTGTGTTATCCGCATACAACCCTATTTTTTGTATTGTATTATTAATTTTTATTCCTGTTATCTTGTCATTTTTCTCTTATGGCAATTGCTAAGGTCTCCATGGTCATAGCAAAGATATTCAGGGAGAGCAGACAACCCTGTCTAGTGCCTCTAAAGATTTTAAACTGTTGCTATATTGTCATATTTGTCTTTATACAGGCTGTAGGGATTTTATATAAGAGTTTTATCCATCTGCTCATCTGTGCCCCACCCCCAATTTTTGTATAGTAACAAATATATAACTCCATTCTACATGGTCAAATGCTTTTTCCACCTCAATGGCCATTAATATTGCATCTGGATTTTTATCTAGATTTATTATGTCAATTGCATGTCTAAGATTTTCAGTCAGAGAGTGACCTTTGATAAACCCATTCTGATCCTGATTTATTAGAATTGGAAGGATATTTTCTAACCTTTTAGCTATTATTTTCATAAATATTTTATAGTCTGTGTTGAAAAGTGAAATTGAGCAGTAGGAGGCACAGGTGAAAAGATCCTTTCCCTTCTTGAGAATTACCTGAATAATAGCTTGATTAAAAGAATCAGGATTTTTTCCCAATACACCAAAGGAATTAAACAGGGTTTCTAACTGAGAGGCTACTTTTTGCCTAAATTCTTTATATAATTCACCACTCAGTCCATTCAGACCTGGATCTTTGCCTGTACCTAAATCCTGAATTGCTAGCAGTATCTCCTCCTGCGGAATGTATTGTTCTAACATCCTGCTAGTTACTACATTAATTTGTGATATGTTAATTGTATCCAAGAATTTACTTGAATCTTCTATGTCCTGAGTTGTCTGTGGTGTATATAAATCCTGATAAAACTCTACAAAGCATTGGTTTATTTCTCCCGGAGCACTAACTAAATTACCCTACTTATTTTTGATCTGAATTATTGTTAATGTCTTCTGATTTATTTATTTATTTATTTATTTTTGCCTGCCAGGCCAGTAGTTTAAGTGGTTTATCTGTTAGGGCATAATAGTTAGATTTTGTGTTTAACATTTGTTTTTCTATATTATCAGTATTTATTTGGTTATAAAGCTCTTTTTTATGTACTAATTGATTATAAACCTGTATATTAAATGTGAAAAAATGTAGTTTAGAAAGATTTTGAATTTCATTTTCTAGTTCTTCTGTTTATTTTTTTCTTTCCTTTGCCACTATTTTCAACATTAAGCCCCTCAGGTATACCTTAAAAGCCTCCTAGCTGTTTATTATAGATATTCCCTCGATTGCATTTGTCTTAAAATATTTCTGACATGCTTTATTTAATTCCTCTTTTATAGTCTCCCTATATAAAATAGTACTATTTAACTTCCAAATCCTAATCCTATGTAGTTCTTGTGTCACGCTAATTGTTAAAATACATAGGGAATGATCAGAAATTACTACCCTGGATATTTCACTGATATTATAGAATATAATAATGACTCTAGTATCAGAAAATAATCTATTCTTGAATAGACAAAGAACCTCAATGCAAAAGCACTGAGGCAATGGTTATCCCATTATTCCGTGGTGATTTGCATATACAGCCCACAATGCTTTGCATTATGGGAGTATGTGTGATTTTGTATTCTTGAATAGCTTACATGGATGTTGGAATAAAAAGAGAAAATCTTTGTATTTACATATAAAGCTCACCATGGGTCAATTAATCACAATCCCCCCTATGAATTCCTTAATTCTTCTTCTTGATGTTTTATATGATGCATCTATAGGTGTTGTCTTAGCCAATTGCTCTAAGGCAATATTAAAGTCTCCTCCTACAACAAACTGTGGATCAAATGTTGATAATGTTAAAAAACCTGTATAAAATTTAGGATCATTAACATTTGGTGCATATATCATGGCGCAGGTGATTCCTACATCATAAATTTGTATTGAAGTAATCATATACCTTCCCTGTATATCTTGTATTGTTTTTAAATATGCTGGTAGATATAACTTATTGTGATATACTATTAATGTACCTCTTGAATTCCTTGCAGAGTCCATAGCTAAAGTTGGACCCCACTGTCTATCTAGCCAGTTTATTTCTTTGCTTAAGTGTGTTTCCTGCTGCATTATCCAGCTTGATTTTTTTATCCTTTAAATATTTAAATATGTTATTCTGTATTCTGACCCCACTCCTCTATACATAACCTGTGGATTGCTTTCTATGTCTTACTTTATTATTTTTCCACATTCCTGTACCCTTTTTATTCCTTTTTCCCTATACATATAACATTATCTGATTATACCAAAACACCCTGTGCTCCTTCTCTATTAAATTGGCACCCTGTGACCTTATGTTTATAAATGTTAATGTTTCCCTTGCCCCCTCCCTCTTCCTCCCCTTTGTGTTTCTTTAATTAAATATAATCCTCTTTTTTGCATCTCCCCATGTCCCCTTCTTTTATGAGTCTAAGTCCCTCCTCCCCTTCAAACCAGATGACACCATAACCATCTTGGTGAGCTATCCATTCTCCCAGCCTAGTGATAGCCCCCAGGGAGAGAAAACAAATTATAGAGATAGCTAAGACATGGCTTTTTAAATAGGCTTATGGTATAATGAGCAAAATAGGAAGTGACATAACTTTTTGTATTCTCTTTAGTTTCTATATTTTCTGTAGCTTCTGGGCTGGGATAAGGAGTAACTCTCCTTGCCCTCCCACCACTCACCACTGTGACCTCTACAGCCACCTTAACTTACCCTCCCTTGTCAGTTGGTGCTTTTACCACTGCAACAGACTCACAGCAAAATTCTGGACCCAGTCACTGCCCTCCTACCTAGCCACTACCCTAACAGCCCAAAAACCATCAGTATACCCACTTAGAAATTTAGACTCCTGCCTGCTACAAATCCCGCACATGACTACATCTGCTGGGCAGTCGGCATTTAGAGCTCATCTACCTAAACTATGAAACTCTCTGCCGGCTGACATCTGGCTCTCCCCCTCCCCTGGGCAACAAATCTCCCTATTAAAAAAGCAAGTCCCCATAAGCTGCTCATGTCAACTTGACATGCAATAGCGTGGGCCATGACTTTAACTTGAGAGCATATATGTGATGGCAAACCATCAAATACAATTTCTTCTTTGTCCACCCAAGCACTTAATCTATCAAATCCCATCATGCCGCTACTTTTTTCGTTCTTTTCTGCCTACAAATACGATGTCACTCTCTGTTCTTGCATCCTGTACTTGTAACTATTGTTGTGTTTTTTTTCTTCACTGTAATTATACAACCTTGTACATATTGTATGTAATCTTGCTTTTGCTGTCCGAAAGTTCTGTAAGATGAATTGTATGTACTATCCCATTTTTCCCACTTCCCCCAGGATGCATCTGGAATCGAGCGGTAGTCTGCTCAGTATGCCTTTCCTGGTAAAACTTTTAAATAAATAAATAAATAAAACTCTAAATTGAGCATTTTGATTCTCCTTACTGCTAGCATTTTCTTTGCCAAAATGAATGTTAACTGCTTCCATTGCCTCTTCTGATGTATCAAAGGTACATAAGTGCCCATTTAATGGCAATCTTATTTTTGCCAGATACATCATCATGAAGCTGATGCCTTTTTTTTATATAGAATATGTTTAACAGGGTTAAATTGCTTTCTTCTTTCCACAGTATCCACTGACATGTCTGGATTAGCGTTAAACTAAATGTTCTCATATTCTAAACCTTTTACCACTCTTGCTTTGTACAAAATAGCTTCATGATCCTGAAAGTTCTGAGGTTTAATAAAAACTGATAATGGGTAGTTGGCATTTCTTATAAATCTAGATCCTGCCCAGTGTGCCCCATCGAGTATTACTTTCTCTTCAGGGTATTTTCTATTTAAAGCTGTAGTGATCATTCTTTCAAAAAGTGACAATGGATCCCCTATCCCTTCTATGCCTTCTGGAATTTTGCATAATCTTACATTTCCATGCCTAGCCCAATCTTCCTGCTCTGCAATATTTTCCCTTAGCTGTTGCAGCTGCCTTTCCAACACTGTAACTTTTTTAGCCAGGGGAGCAATGTTGTCTATGAGCCTTTTATTTCCACTGGGACACTTGTGCAATATACTTTGAGCAGCAGCTATCCAAGAGATCTGTGTTTTTGGAACAGTTTGGCAGCTTGAAAATGACTGTGAGTGCAGCATATGTGTGACTTTGTAACTGAAACTGCTCTGATTTGTTTCATCTTGCTGCTCTGCTGAATTGAGGGGATTTCCCAGGTGTGTGCAAGAGACCATTTACCTGCAAGTAATTTCAGCTCAGGGGTGAGCCAACAATAGAGCAGGTTTGCCTCTGTGGGAGGGTTTGCTGCAGCTTTTAAACATCCTTCCCTGCAAGATCACCAGCCTTTTATTTCCACTGGGACACTTGTGCAATATGCTTTGAGCAGCAGCTATCCAAGAGATCTATGTTTTTGGAACAGTTTGGCAGCTTGAAAATGACTGTGAGTGCTGGATATGTGTGACTTTGTAACTGAAACTGCTCTGATTTGTTTCATGTTGCTGCTCTGCTGAACTGAGGGGATTACCCAGGTGTGTGCAAGAGACCATTTACCTGCATGTAATTTCAGCTCAGGGGTGAGCCAACAATAGAGCAAGTTTGCCTCTGTGGGAGGGTTTGCTGCAGCATTTAAACATCACGCTCATGAATAGCACGAGCGTGAGTGGCGCGAGCGCCACTCAAATAAATTTGCATAGAATATGTACCCATAAAGGGAGGGACCTCATTTTAAATAGGTTTTATTGTTTATCTGGTTTTGTATTTTTGGTTTTAACTGGTGGGTCTGGTTGTTTTCGGGTGGGAGGCTTTCTACAAATTTAAGGAGTGACGCTCGTGGAAGATTTAGCTGTTTAGATAAGCTGTCACCTGACTCCTTTTCAGTCCCTTTTTTTTGTTAGGATTTGATTTTTTTTGTCTTTCTCTTCTTTCCTTATATGTATACTCGAAGTGATAAGATAGTAAACAGAACTGTTAAAGGGGCAACTAAAGGGAAGCAAAGGATAAATCCAAAAAAGAATAAAAAAGGCAATTGCTGTGTTTTTACGCAGGAAGTGGTCATCACGGCTTCCACCCCTAAGGATTTGGTAGAAAGTCCCGTAGTATCCTACTTACCTCACTCCTTTAAGGAGTTTATGAATGAGGAATGCAGATCAGATTTAGCTGGAGATAATTCAGAATTTAATGGAAGAAATCAAATTCCGATGGCTAACAGCTGGGATAAGAACAGTCCGAATAATACAAATCAAGAGACTTTGATTAATTCATTGAAGAACCAATTTAGTGGTAGCGATGGGACTAACAGGGAATTTGAGGAATTTAAACAATTATCCTCTTTTGACAATAAGAATATAACTCCGGACTTGGAAGTAATTAGTAACTTAGAGACTGGTGTTAAAATTCCGTCCCAAGGGAAAATCACTGATTTCTTTAAAAAAAAACCTTCCTAAAGCCCCTAATAATATTTTTCAGGACATTCCAAAATGAACAGCACACATTATGGTTTCCAATATAGGGAGGTTGATTGTACCACTTTTGGGAAAAAACAAATATAGCGGATCATTCCCAGGTTTTTAGACAAGATGAGTGGATGGGAGAGGTAGAAGCAAGTCAACAATGCATGTCTGGGCAAGGAGTATATAGATAAATATGATGGTATTTCATGCTTTCCCTCAGGAATAAAGTTATTTAGTCCATTAGAGATCTCCAGTGAGGTAGGGGTCTGCAATATCGACTCTAAAGAAATGGTGTATTCATCCCTTAATGATGCGCCTGAAGAGTTTTTCAAAAATGGACAAAGAGGTCCAGGACATCCATTTAGATAAAGATTTTTGGTTCAGTGTCCTGATACTATATCAGAAATATACCATTAAGGCTCTTGCACTACCAAATGTCTAATGTTGTTTTATTGAGGCATATAATGGTATTAAGACAGCTTTGGAAACTCTTTCTTGTTTTGTGCTGTGAAGTTTGCTGCTTTAGAACAACAAATTTCACAATTATTGAGAAAAGAAAGTTCACAGATCTAGGGCATAATTTGTCATTTTTCTCCCTAAATGTTCAAGAGCCCTCAAAAGGCAAAAGGGCAAAAGAGGGTTGGAGTAAGTAAGAAAAAGGGGAGAAAAAGCTTGGGCCTAATGGGACTTGCTCAGACTCCTAACTTAGGAAAACAGAAAGATGAATTAAACATTAAGGATGAAAAGACTAATAAAATTGGGGTTACAGGTACCATTATGATAGGAAGTACAGAGAGATACAAGGAAGAATCCTGACCAAAAAAACAAATCTATACTTGTGGATGGGACACTTATAAAAGATCAAAGAAAAGAGGAGGTTACACTGTGAAACAAAAAACAAATTCTAAGGAGAATTTAATTAAGGTAGATCAGTCTAATAAAGATCTTTACCCAAATCTCATGTTGGCCAAGGAGGATAGTAACCCCAAGAAATATGACCTGGAGCATATAATTTAATTTGTACAAGGAAAAGAAGTAGTTTTAAATTAGATAAGCTATATTTTAAACATTATGAATCTACTGCAACCCTAACCAGCCTGATAGCCCATATGTTGAGAGCAGAATTAGGGTTACCAACAGTCGTAGATGCTCTTATTATGGTGACTAGGGATACTTCCAACCCTACTAATTCAGTTTACTTTATGCTCCCTAACATGGATATAGCAAAAATTGGTCTGGGCTAAGCAAGGCCAGGTAGACTCTTGGGATTACTGTTATCAACACCAGTGACCTGGTCAACAATTTGGAAAATGTTTATAACAGGGCAAAATAGGAAAAATGTTAAAATATGATATAGTCAAACTACTCTTGTAACACTGAATTGGGAGTTTGGTTTCCCGTGAAACCTCAATGATCTCTATTTTTGGGCTGGATATATTGGAGGAGAAACTGCCACTAATTTACCATCATTATTGCGGATGATTTTATCAACTATTATCAAAACCCATATACTTCCATAAGAATTGTAGAGGTGAATAGAGTTTGGAATGATAAGAGGTACTCAGATTAACTATGTATTATTAGTTCTGCACAATTGTTGGCATTACTTTTTGAAAATAGACATGTGTTGGATGAGGTGGATATTTATATATGGTGGAATTGAAGAGTGAGAGACATCAGGTCAATCTGAAACCATACAACCTTGACTAAGTTTTTGGAAATACAAAGTAATGAGTCCTCATTAGAGCAGGAAGGGGGTCAGAAAGTAACCCTGGTTATAATGTCCTTAATTGGAATATAGCAGGACTCATAACAAGTTTGTGGAGATCCGCATGGGTTGCTTTATTCGTGACATGAAGTGATTATTTTCCAGGAGACATGGGTTTAACATCTCCTTTCCTGAATGGATATGAAACTAGTTTTGTGCCAGCAATTAAAGGAAAAAACATGGGAGAAAAAAGGAGGTCTGGTCACAATGATCAAAATTAGGGAAGGATTAAGGGTAATCAAAAGTTACTCTCCAACTCCCGAGATCCTTATATTAGTGGTTAACTGGGACCTTTGTATGGTTCTGATTATTAACATTTATATTCCACCATGTTTTCACACTTACTGTACATATGATTTTTGGTCCAAACCATCAATGGAAATAGATTTAATGATACAGTCAAATTGGATAGATACTGTCCTTTTAGCTGGGGATTTTAACACTAGGATAGCCGAGTTCGATAATTTATCATTGTTACAAGAACTATTATATATGGCAGATTTGGAAAAAAGAAATACAACTGACATGATTGTAAATGAGGCAGGGAGACGTTTTAGTACTTTTATCACATCGTCGGGGTGATAGCACTTTTTTCTTCCCAGTTGGTAAGTGCATAATTGATTTTATATTATGCTCTCCTTTTAGTTATCATTTCTGTAGGAGATTATATGTGGCTATGAGAACAGAAAGTGATCATGCAGCAATTTTGCTGGATTTTAGGATTTCTGATAGTGTCATTCCTCCCCCCAATAAGCCCTTGGCAGATATTGAGATTAGTGGGAAAAAAAGGTTAAGATTGAATAATGAGTCGATGCAAGGAGTTTGGAACCTTTTATACTCTTCTATTTTGTCGAGTTATTTCAGCAGGCACATAATGGCTCCAAAGGTGAAAGGATCAGTGAATTATTAAACATAGGGTATCAACAGATTAAGACACTGATTTACTCAGCTAATAGTGTTAAGCCCCAGTTAGCATCCTGGTTTGATGGGTATTGTAAGAGAGAGAAAAGAAATTTGATGAGGGCCATCAGGCAGACAAAAAAAATCCAAGTAAGATGGCGATTATAAATTTAAATCAAATGCGAAGGGAGTACAATGAATTTCTCTGTCAGAAAAAAAGAGAATTTACTGAAAAACAATGGGGTGTTATGTACCGAGTTATTAAGGAGGATGATATTATGCTTTTTTGGGCTTTGGTGTCCAAGGGGACAGCTGATCAGAATTCTAGACCTTCCATATATATCCCCAAGGAAACTTGGATATCTTATTATAGTCTACTATTTAATAGAGATTCTACCAATGATGATGATGTGATAGAAAATTTTAACATTGAGGGGGAATACACATCGTTAGTGTTTTCATTTGGAGAAGCAGAAGAAGCCATTGTGAATTTATCAAATAATAAAGCACCTGGACCCGATTTGATACCGGGAGAAATTTACAAGGGGCACTTAAATTATTGGGTAGTTTTTTTTTTTACTAATTTTTTCAATATCTGTTTAAAAGAGAGATTTATCCCATTATCTCGGACAAGAAATATAATAGTTCCAATCCATAAAAAGGGCCAACTTCATTTGCCATCTAATTATCGCCCAATCAGTCTTATTGACATTAGTGGAAAAATCTTTGCTAAAATAATATTACATAAATTACAAGATTGGATAACTGCAAACTCCCCTTTATTGATGTTTCAAGCAGGTTTTCGTAAGGATTGTTCTACGATAGATAATATTTACATTTTAGCTCATCTGATAGAAAAATACAGATCATTTCATAAAATGAAGCTGTATGCTGTGTTTGTAGACTTTTCTTCAGCATTTGACTCAGTTAATAGAGCCAGAGTTATGGGAGATATTATTAAATAGATCGTACCATTAAATTTATTAGCCCCATTATTAGGTTATATTCTCACACAACATCGGCTATTATATATGATAATAAGGGCAACATTTCTGACTATTTCAGTACAACTGAGTTAAACAGGGATGTCCTTTGGCCCCCTTCTTTTTAATTTGTATATTGATGCCCTTCTGACTTATAAAGATATAGATATTCTTGATTCCCCCAAAATTAAGAATATCCCAGTACATTGTCTGGCCTATGCAGATGATCTGATTATTTTTGCTTTATCTGCTCAAGGTTTACAAAATAAAATAAATCAATTTTACTCTAAATGTAAACATTTGGACTTATTAATAAATATGAAAAAAACTAAGCTGCTGATTTTTGCACCCTTACAGGGACATCAAATTAAACCAAGGATTTATTTAAATAACGAACTTATTGAAGTGGTATCCTCTTATATATATTTGGGGGTGAAGTTTGCTTGAATGGAAATGGATAGAGCATTGGAGGACAAGTCATAGGAGGCAAAACTGATTGTTAGGGCTCTCTTATGTTTTGCTAGGAAATATGCAGGATATTTGGTCTCGCCGGCATTGATAGCCGGCGAGGCCAAAATTAATCCTATTCTTTTGTACAGCGCAGAGGTCTGGAACAACAATGTCCCTTCATGGTTGGAGATCCCACTTTCTCTCTACTATAAATCTTTATTGCAGGTTCCACTTGCCACTTCTAATGTTGTAGCTAGGGCTGAATTGGGTAGAGTACCTATTGTTACAATAATTGATATACATCTCATGAGTTACTGGATCAAAATTATTAATCAACAGACTAATATTATGCCTCTACTATGCCTTAGAGAAAAATTATCTGGGCACAAACAGAATTTTAGGTCTCCTTGGGTCAAAAATATTCAGCGTATTTTTGGGCAGTGTTAATATCTTCATCTTTGGACAGATTGGGAGAAATCAATATCAGTATCTTATGTGTTTAAGGAGTATGTCAAAAAGAAAATACTTAGGCTTGCCTATGATAAGCAAATGGAGCTCCTCAGAGCTCAACGTCAGGCCAGATGGTTAGCTCAAAATAAAATTGATGTATTTATAGAGAAATATCTTACTCTTGGGCTGAACCTGTTAGAAAGAAAATTGATTACTTGGGCAAGACTGGGAATCATCTGTTCTAAATATGCTTTTTTTAATAAGACGACTCCACCCAATTCAGGTTTGGAGTTTTGCAGATGTAATAAGGGTTTTCAAGAGGATCTTTATCATATTATGGTACAGTGCCCTTTATATAAAATCCCATGGTTTAATCTGTTAAATGATTTTCTTATTAAATATGTGAATGCAAAATATGATATTTTATTCATACTACTTCACCCTCAGACATTGGATGAGGCCAAGATGGTCTCAAGTTTTTTTTTATCAGGTGTTGAAACACAAAGAAAAACATCTCTCTGCCTATGACAATTAATTTGTTCATGGATTTTTATGTGTTAAAATTTTAAATGTAATATTAGATTTAATATTTTTTTATTTTTTTCTTCTCTTTTTTTGTATATAATTTTATGTGCTTAGTATGTTGTAAAGGCTTGATTGCTGAACAATAAAAACATTGAAACCTGAAAATGTTGTCTTCCATTTTAGACATTCTTTTCTCTAATTCATTTGCTGTTACATTTAATACTTCAAACTTAGTATTTAAATCATGTAATGAACCAGTGACTGAGGCTAGTGTGCCTTTAATTTCCCCTAAAGCATTCAACATTTCTACTTTCATATCTGCCACAGCTTGAAGTATTTTCCAATTTTGCTCACTCTGAGAATGTTGTTCCTCTTCCTTATGTCCCCATTCATTCATGGGGCTATAAATCATAACTGCTTCTGCATTTTCTCTTAAATACATAGGGTGCCCATCCTTCATATTTTCCTCAGGGGCTTGACCATTTATCACACCATTTTTTATATTTTCTAGATGTTTTCCTTCAATTCTTTGTTGTGTATTTGCATTTCTTATTTTTACTTCCTCTTCCATTATACCTCTGCTGTCTTTCTTTTGTCTGTTTTGTATTTCCCAGTCACCCCTTATCCCAGTATTTCCCATGCTGTTTTGTTGTACTATACACACTTCCTTGTCAGGTAACCCCTCCTCTTGCTGAGTAGAACTTAACAATGTGCTTTTTTTTGCCAACTCCTTTAGTTTAAAAAAGTTCAAAATATTACCTTTAATCATACTTTCTGCTTGCAGTGTGTTAGGTATCGGGGATAGGAGACTATACCGCACCTCTGTATCGGTGACCAGTTCAGTCAAATTCAGCAGACGTTGGCTTGTTTGTTATTTTGAGGCCCTGGTTACTTTACCTTCTTTAGCCTGTTTTCTATTTTTTTTGTTGTGCTGAATCTTCAGACAGATCTTTCGTCCATCAAACTAATTTCGACATTCTCCACTACCTAAAATATGTCAAAAACAGCCATAATCTATACGGAAAGGAAAAAAATAAAACTACTTAAATAGCTTTTAGTGGTTTAGTGGTTACTTAGAATGCAAATGTAATTTTTACTGCCACTTTTCCTTGTAGCTGTTCTTCTTCCTTTTACATTACTTTAACACTGAGTGCAGTTTTATTTTGAATATTTCTAGCAGTATCTCTGCTGCATAAGTCTCTCCTGGTTGAGCTGTCTCTGGCCAGGAACAGTAGCACTGTGTTCACCTGGCCATCTTGGAGTTCTCCACATAAGACGTGGTGATGTCCTCACAGGTGCCCGACCCTCACAAAGAATTACATACTTAAGCAATAAGGCATGTCAGGAGTGTGTGTCATTTTGGGATAATGACCCACCTTGGGTAGGTTTAAGTATGAGGTGTAGTCAACTGCTTTCAACACTCAAGAAGGGCTGTTACACTACCATAACACACACCCCTGAGGTGTCTGATTGTGAGTATGAAATATGTCATTTGTAATATTTTGCATTATTTCTCTCCTTTTGATGACACTATTTATTTTTGCTGAGTGATGGGTTCATACTTATGTATTGTGCTAAGCTGTTAATATTTATGCTCAGTGCTGACAAAGATGACCTCATCATTGCCAGGTGTCTCTGTCTCCTCATCCTCCACAGATGGGTGTGGGGAAGATGGTGTTGCCTCAGCTGTGGCTCCTGTGGTTGCTGTAAAAAATGAAAATGTGATGTAAAGTTTTGTTTGAAATTTATGCAGTTTGATTACAGTTGCAGCATTGACAAAAATTGTTTCCTTTAACAGTATACATATGAATTACAAAGAAAAAATGTGGCATGAGTTAAAGCACTTGGACAAGGTTTAATGGTTGGGCAAGCATTGCTATGCTATTCAGATTATTTTTAGCAGGTGACATCATACACTAGGCTTAGTAATACTTTTTTTGTCTGTGTAAAACTGTACCTAGGCAGTTCTATATGTTTATGAGACTATCTGCAGACTTCATGCAAATTTTTACTTTTAGATAGAAATTGTATATGTATAATATTTCAACAAAAGTTTTATATTTTGCTCACATACTTGTGATAAAAATTAATATTTTGAAGCCAAACAATGCACCAGGCATAATGGATTTCTTGCTGACAATATACTGAGAGTTAATGTTGCTACAGCAAGTTACTTATATAGAATTCACTCACCAAACATAGGTTTCCCTGCTTGCAGCTGTTGGAACAAAGGCTTAATATATTACAGTAATGCACTTGGATTCACCTTGGGCCTTACCCAAAATTATTTTCATAAATTATCCAAATTAACAAAATTCACATATTGTATTATCCTATGCTCTCCAGATTCAAATATAACGGCAAATGACACTGCTTTTCATACTTACAGTTATATGAAAACTATATATTTTATTTACCACTATACAATAATTCTAAATATTCCTCATTAGCATAAGTATCAAGCCTAAAATTGTAAATATCAACAAAAGTGTTTCAGATAATCCAGCAAATAAAACAAATTTTAGCAAATAAACAATGCAGATAAATAAGCAATATTCAGCATAATAAATGGTAATAGTTATACTAAACGTTTATCATACTTAGTATGTAACATAACCTTCATTTTTTTTTGACACATACATGCTTTATTGAGTTTTCATGGACAGAAATTTTACAGCATATTGTCACTTCTACATCCATCTCAGTGATACACTACACACTGCAGGTTAACAAAAATACTACTGATTTAAGTCATGATAAAACTAATACCTTCTAAAGTTAGCCTAATTAAATACATTCCAGTATATTTAAACATAATTGCTACTTTCATCCCCACAGCTGTCCTCTTTAGAAGGCACATGTATGTAATGTGAGAGGTTGTTACCATTAAATACAGTCAAACATATTTATGAATAACATGATCCATACAGGTGAGAGAAAAAGAAGAATTACCAGGAAAAGAGTAGTGAAGAGAGATAGTGAGAGGAGAGCTACCTTTCCCAATCGAATAAGCACACTTCACCCTGTACCATTCAAGCTCCTCTAAGTCAGCCCTTGGTTGCAACACACCTGACAGTAGTGGATGGGTTGCCTGGAGGTGGAAGGGGGGCTTTGCACAGTGCCGAGTTCAGGAACAAACCCCATTTCAAGTAATAAAAAGATAATTTACCCTTATTGGCATATATTAGCCTTTCAAATGTGGCCAGCCTTGCTACCGCTGAGTGCCAGAGGGGGATGGGGGTTGTGGTTGTCTCAAAGATAAGAGCAGCAGCCTCTTTGCTTCCAATAAAGTGACCAACAGCCAACTTAAGTGAGGCCATGGCGGGGAACCAACAGGGAATGGATCCCCCAACCAAAGGAGTGGATTGGAGATATCAATGGGAACCCCCAAGATTCCAGAGCAATCCATTGCTATAGCCTTCCAGAAGTTTGACAATGTTGGACATTCCCACATAATATGTAGCATATTTTCAGGACTACACCCACATCTCCAACATTGAGCATGCAGTAAAATACCCCACGGCTGAAGGATCGCAGGTGTAAGATACCACCTAAGCAAAATCTTAAGTTGGATCTGCTGACTCCTAACATCTTGGTACACTGAATGGGCAAGGTGGAGGCATTTGGACCATGTGACTCCAGTAATGATAAGATGGAGTTCTTCATGCCAAGCCTTCCTACAAGAATTAGTATGATCTGGTTGCACTTCCCACCAGGTACTGTAGAATTGACCAGCCATACCTTTTAAAGATAGTTTATTGTGTAACTGTGCCAACCAGTCCCATTTTGGATCCCTTGTGGCTAATGCCTTAGTTTTGTGAATTCCATTATGGATCTGCAAGTATCTCCAAAAATCCCTGGATGGTAAGGAGTATTTGGCCCTCAATTGTGCAAAGGATATCAAGGCACTGGAATTGTCCATATACTGATCTTGGATAACACATATTCCTTTACTTTCCCATTCCAGCCAGTGGAGCATTTCATTATCCACTGTGAGAAGTGGATTATACCAAAGTAATTGGTATCGGTTGGGCATGGATCTGGCTGTCTTTGGAGTATTAGAAGCTGCCATAATACTAAACCATGCCCACCTTGTTTCAGCCATGGTTGGCATGAGTTGAGTGGTAGTCCTGCGTATGCCAGTCAAAAGTGTCCCCAAATGGGTTTTGGCCATTAACTGGGCTTCTAATGACACCCATTGTGAGGAATGGTACATGAGGGGACAAACCATTTTGTAGCCTGCATGAAAGTATAGGTCCAATGGTAACCCTGTAGCCATGGGAGTCCTAGACCACCTTAGGTCCAATGTGCCTGCAGCTTTCTGTGACTCCACCAGGGGGTCTTGCCTTCCCAAATAAAGGAGGCAATTATCTTGTCCAATTTGTGAAACACCTGACAGGGCAAGGTGATTGGTAGATTGCTAAGTAGATATGCCACTCTGGGGCAAAGTAGCATGCAGATTGTCACCACCTTTCCAGGAAGAGAAAGATTAAGGCACTTCCATCTACTGACCTCACCGAGAGTGAGGAGAATAAAGGATTAAAATTCTCCAGTATAAGATTGTGCCATTGAGCTGGAATCTTGATGCCAAGCTAGGAAAAGCCAGCTGGGGCCCATGCCAGTGCAAGATCTTGCAGGCATAGCCTTGTGCAGGCTATGTTGAGGGGCATAACACTGATCTTGCTTTGGTTAATTCGCAGCCCAGATAGTTGTACAAATTAGTTTAATATCTCCAGAGCTTTAGGGAATGAGTCCCTGGGGTGGGTCAGAGTTGACAACAAATCATCCGCATAAGCGGCTGTGAGATAATCCTTTTGGCCCACCTTTATACCTTTAACCTCCTCCGTAACCTAAAAAGTTCAAATGAGTGGGTCTAAGGCCACCAGAAATAGCAGGGAAGATAGGGGGCAACCTTGCTGGGTGCCCCTCTGCAGGAGAAAGGAAGGAGAGATGTCCTAGTTAGTTAGCATCTTGGCCGAGGGGGCAGTATATAGCACCTTGACCCATTGCCGAAAATAATGGCCAAATCCATAATGGTACAAAACCTCATGTAAATAGGACCATTCAACTGAATCAAAGGCCTTAGTGAAATCCACTGCTAATGCCACATAGGATCCTTGGAGTGCATTGCAACCCACTTCAGGTCCAAAAGTAGCCTAACGTTATCAACTGCAGCTCGCCCTTTCGTAAACCCCACTTGGGAGGGATGAATAATGGATGGCATTACCTTTGTCAGCTTCATGGTGAGCACTTTGGCTGCTGTCTTGCTGTTCACTGAAATAAGGGAGATTGGCCAATAGTTGGCACAATTAAGAGGACCGTCTGTCTTTTTCAGAATGAAGGTAATCAGAGCCTCCCTCATTGAAGGTGGAAGGGTACCAACCCCTTGGACTTCCTGCAGCACAGCGAGTAAGGGAGCACTAATATATGCCCCCAGAATCTGGTAAAGCTCTGCAGTCATCCCATCTGGCCTCAGAGACTTACCAGGAGATAGCTGGGCCAGGGCTGATGTCACCTCCCCCTCTGTGAATAGCTGGTCCAATGACTTGGCATGTCCTCCGGTAGCTGAGGAGTGTCTGCCTTTGTGCACAAATCCCCAAACTGCATCTCTAACTGACTGGGCTGTAAAGTAGAGTGTTTGATACAGTCTCTCATAAAAGTGCTGCATACATGCATTCATTTTCTGAGGTGAGGAAACCACCTCACCATCCATATTTCTAAAGGCATGTATCCTACAGGATGCCTGCTGCTTTCTTAATTGATACACCAACAATTTCCCCCCCTTCTCACCCCCTTCCCAATATAGGTGCTTAGATCTAAAAAGTGCCTACTCGGCCTTCTGATATAATATGGTATTAATACAGTACTTCATCCCCACAATATCTCTAAGAAGATTTGCATCGGCTCCCCCTTCAATGGGACCTCTGAACCTAGTCTCAAGTGTTACCAGCTCCCGCTGCAGCTTATCTAGTTCTGCTTGCCTCAGCTTGTTTCAGTGTGCAGAATAGGCTATGATGTGCCCCTGCAGAACTACTTTAAATGCCTCCCAAACTGTGGCTGTGGAGGTGTCAACCGCATGATTAAGTGAGAAGTAGCCCCTAGTGACTTTCCTCATTTGGGCACAAAAGTCAGGGTCATGAAGAAGAAAAGGGTTGCATCTCCATCTAGTGTCTGACCCTCCCTGACCCAAGGGAGTGTAACAGCAAGTAACAGGTGCATGGTACCAAGATATTATGGCTTTCAGCACAGGAAATATCTTTAGCTGTGGCAGAATTAGCCATCCAAAAATCAATCCTGCTGGAGGTTGTATGGGCTTTGGAGAAGAATGAATAGTCATGTCCGGATGGGTACTTTCTTCACCACATGTCCACCATGCCCCATTCATTTATAATTTCCCACAATGTCCTCCATGCTCTAGGATGTGATTGAGGGGTCATTTTAGATTCGTCCAGAAAGGTATCCAGGACAAAGATAAAGTACACACCCCAAATGATCGGAATCTGTGGGTGATCCATTGTTAAGAACTCTATAGCTTTGTTGAGATCCAGCAGGACATCCGGCTGGTCTATATTAGGGCCATACTGGTTAGCCAACACTGCCCTCCCCCCTGGGAAAATAAACCTGGCCACAATCCAATGACCTTGATTATCAGTACCGACTTCTTCCTGCACCCATGAGCAAGATTTTTTGACTAGGATTGCCACCCCTTTAGACTTGCTAGTCACTGAGCTTGCTAAAATAGTGCCAACCCATGTTTTTTTAAGCCACTGTACATTTCTTGCAGTGAGGTAAGTCTCCTAGACTAGGGCAATATCCGCCTGCAAGGAATGTAGGTGCCTAAGGACCATAGTTCTTTTGATTGGGTGGTTTAATCCTTTTACATTCCAAGATACCAGATTAATACTCCCCTTTGTGATCTGTGTCATATTCTTAGATTTAGAAAATAAGTCAGTACTCACCATCCGAGTCCAGATAAAGTAAAGGGGAACAGCAGAGAGTTCACTGAGTTAGGGATGAGAAGTTGACAGGAAAGATTGAAAAGAAGACTATCTGTCCAACAGTACAGCTCCCAGTAAGAGCCTAATATGCAAACACAAACAATTATGTTAACACTATTAACTGGACAACCTAAAGCTGGTTGTTCCCCAAAAATAAGCATATACCCACTGAGAAATTACCTGTTAAAGGAGTAGGTAACTTTTACAACAGTCAGAAATTTTTTATATTGAAAAACACACTAATCTAACAGTGAAGAGGTGTATGTGCATAATACCAGCCCCTTGGGAAAGGCAATCAGCCACACTGACCTGTCACTAAAAGGGGGACTAGAGGGAAAAAGCAACCAGAAACTTCCTCTCCATCCCCAGCAAGACACGACTTAAGAAAGTCATCAGGGGTTAACTTATTTTCCATTGGTTAAGGGGGCAGGAGGGTGGGGGATTGGGGTGAGCTAATGAAAAGGGGAAGAAAATACAAAGAACAAAATAGGGAAGTGAAGGACAAAAAAAAAAAGGTGCCCCTTAACAGAAGGCGTCCATGAGTCCTTAAGTCCGCCCAGACCCCAAGAATAGCTAGATGAACCTGCCATCTGAACATTCCACCCCTCCCACATTTAGCCTAAGGATACTGTAAAGCTTGTACCACGGGTCATATGCAACATATGTAGTCCAGCAGACCAGCTGTCCCATGAGGTAAAGGGGGGAAAGAAGAGCCTCCACTCTTCAATTTAAACCTGAGATAACCTGGCACTAACACCAGGCACAAAGGTGGACTTTGGTGCTAGATACATTTACCAGTCTAACAACAGAAACCTGTAATATATAGTCTTTACATTCCATACTATAACCACATATGACAAAAGCCTCCATCGTTAACAGTACTTGCTTCCCTTTGAGTCAATGGGTGGGCATCCATGGATGCCACAGCTGCAAAGGTCAAAAGTCCGGGTCGTACAGGATAGTCCAACAAATTCTGCTTATTTTCCATATCCAGTTCGGTCTGAGCCCATGAAACATCCGAGTCGCTTCGATGATCATTTCATCTGGGATTTCACTCGAGCCACTGGAGCATTGAATATCTTCCCTGCTGTACTTGGCCGGGGTGCACCTCTGAGGTCTTTAGTAGGGGGGGAGTCTCATCCACTGAGGGATCACTGCCACACTCTGTTAGGTTGAATTGAATTTGGGGTAGTGCTACTGGAATTGTAAGTTCAGCTTCATTTTGAGGGGCTCTGTGAGAAGCAGTACCCCCTGTCTTGCTGTGGAGTGATGGGGGGAGACCTAGAGGAGGCATCTGACCACACCACTATCCAGTCCACCCTCCTCTCCTCCCCTGGCACGTCCCTTGTATTTTTGTTCCACTGAGCCCCAGGTTCATGTTGAGGGCCCAGTACCCATAGCCTCTTGAGAGTTGTAGTTTGAACGCTCAGCTAAGGCCAGTATTTGTGTAACCAGAGCTCAACTTCCCATAGGGTTTCTGCAATAATGTCTCTGCTTTTCCTAGATACACAAAGACAGGCCAGGTTTCTGTACCCATATTGGAATCCTTGTTCTGATGGTAATTTTTTGAGAGGTAAAAATGCTTTTCTCTGGGCAACCTCCTTCACTGAAAAATCCCTAAAGAAAGAGATATGAGCCTCATGCCACATCAGTTCCCCCTTTATCTCTGGCTGCATTGATAATTTGTTCTTTAACAGAGTACCTCAGGATGTAATCTATAATAGGTCTAGAGAGTCCCTGGCAATGCCTGGCTTTGCTTGGAACCCGATGCAATTGTTCTACTTCCACTGGTCCAGTCCATCTATCCCCTAGGATCTTGGGGATTTCTTCATTTAGAAACCTTTCAGTGTTTTTGGCCTTGACCCCTTCCTGAAATCCAAAAATGTTGATATTGTTTCACCTCCCCCTGTTTTCCTGGTCTTCCACCCTCCTCCATAGAGTAGCCAGCTTTTCCGCATGCTCTCTTAATTTTTGCCAAAGATTAGCATTGTTCAATTCAAAATTCTCCAGTCACTGTTCCACTACATTCATTTTATCATTAAGCCCCTTAACTCCCGTGACTGTACCTGATAAAGTGGTGGTTAATGAGTTAACCCTGGTGAGGAGGGTTTCCAACATAGAAACATAGAAACACAGAAGTTGACGGCAGATAAGGACCGTAAGGCCCATCCAGTCTGCCCATTTCTTTTTCTACCTTATAAATGTGCCATCAGCCTTTGCTCTGTCAGTGGCCTATCTATTCATACTCATCTGTATTGCTCCCTTATACCTATTTCATGCCTGTTTGAAGCCCCGCACTGTATTCATAGCCACCACTTCCTCTGAGGTAGGCCGTTCCATGCATCCACCACCCTTTCTGTGAAAAAGAATTTCCTCACATTCCCCTTAATTGGCCTCCCTCTAATCTCATGCTGTGTCCTCTTGTCCTGCTATTTTTCTAATATTTAAACATGTTAGATTCTTTCACCTTGTTAATGCCCTTAAGGTGTTTGAATGTTTCGATCATATCACCTCTCTCCCTCCTTTGCTCAAGAGCATACATATTGAGCTCCGTTAATCTGTCCTCATATGTCTTCTGATGCAGGCCCTGCATCATTTTGGTTGCCCTTCTCTGGACTGCCTCAATTTGGTTTATGTCCTTGTGAAGGTGTGGCCTCTAGTACTGCACACAGTACTCCAGATGGAGCCTAACCACTGTCTTGTAAAGAGGGATTATTACCTCCCTCTGACTTGTAATACCCCTAGTAATACACCCTAACATCCCCCTAGCCTTACCTACTGCTTTAGAGGTCTGCTTGGATGATTTCAGGTCATCGGTGATGATGATTCCCAAGTCTCTTTCTTCCTTTGTGACTGCCAGCAACTCCCCTCCCAGCCTATAGGTGGCTTCAGGGTTTCTCTTCCCTATGTGCATGATCTTGCACTTCTTTGCATTAAATCCCAGTTGCCACTGTTTTGACCATTTTGCTAGTTTATCCAGATCTCTTCTCATTCTGCCCACCCCATCTGGATCATCTACTCTGTTGCAGATCTTGGTGTCATCTGCAAACAGACAAGCCTTACCCTCTAGTCCATCTGCAATGTCACTAATGAAGATATTGAAGAGGACTGGCCCCAGGACTGATCCATGAGGTACCCCACTTGTGACTTGCATCTCTTCTGACTGTATATCATTTACCACCACTCTCTGTTTTCTGACCATCAACCAGTTTGCCACCCAGTTGACCAACTTCTGACCTACCCCGAGCCTACCCACCTTATTTATCAATCTTCTATGTGGAACAGTGTCGAAAGCTATGCTGGAGTCAATGTAGGTGACATAACTGTTCCCCCTTGGTCCAACACTCTGGTTTCTCAGTCAAAGAAATCTATGAGATTAGTTTGACAGGACCTTCCTTTTGTAAACCCATGCTGTCTTGGATCCTGTGCCCCTGAGGATTCCAGGTGTTGCACTATCCTTTCCTTAAGGAATGCCTCCATAATCGTGCCCACTACTGAGGTAAGACTGACAGGTCTGTAGTTTCCTGCCTCCTCCCTGCTACCACTCTTGTGGAGCAGGATCACATGAGCCCTTCTCCAGTCTTCTTGGACCTCTTCTGTGCTCAGAGACTCACTAAACAGTTCTGCTAATGGCTCTGCTAGTTCCACCCTTAGCTCCTTAAGTACCCTGGGAAGTATGCCATCAGGTTCCATTGCCTTGTCCACCCTGAGCTTAGCAAGCTCTTGTTGGACCCTTTCTTTTGTGAAGGGAGTAGTGCTCACCTCCCTCCTCCCTGTGTCCATGGTGCTGAGCTGTGGGCCCTGCCCTACCTTCTCTTCAGTAAATACTGAGCAAAAGTATCTATTTAGGATAGATGCTTTTACAGGGTCCTCCTCCGCACATGCCCCCTTTTCTCCCTTGAGCTTAGCAATACTCCCTCTGAACTTTCTGCTTTCATTAGTGTATCTATAGAAAGTCTTGTCACCTTCTTTTACTGTTTGTGCTAGTGTTTCCTCAGTTTGGGACTTTGCCTGCTGTACTTCCTTCCCTTCTTCCCTTAGGGCCATTTGGTATGCCTCCCTATCTTCATTTTGCTGTGTTTCCTTATATTTCCTGAAGGCCAGCCTTTTGGCTCTGACCTTTTCTGCTACTGTATTTGAGAACCAAAGTGGTTTCCTTCTCCTTTTGCACTTCCTTTTCTGTCTAACACAATGGGCTGTTGCTTCAAGTATTGCATCCTTAATGCTTGCCCACTTTGCCTGTAGCCCCTCACCTGTGTTTCTTTTTGCCAGGGCTAGCTTAACTCTGTTGGCCATCTTATCAAAGCCAGCTCCTCTGAAGTCCCATATTTTTGCCTTGGAATGGGATGATTTAGATGTAGTGGCCAAATTGAACCATACCATGTGATGGTCAATGGCTCCCAGGTGACCTTCTACCTGGAGATCTGTGATCCCTTCCCTGTTAGTCAGTACTAGATCTAGGATAGCCCTGTCTCTTGTGGGTTGTTGTACCAGTTCTTTGAGGCTCTCCCCCTGCAGGGAGTCCATGATGTGTCTAGTTCTGGCAGATGTTCTTGCTGGTATTGACCAATCTGTATCTGGCATGTGGAAGTCTCCCATTATCAGAACCTCCCCTTTAGCTGTCATGTTTTGTATATCTTCTAACAGTAATGTGTCTGTGTCCTTCCCCTGGTCTGGGGGCATGTAGACAACTCCAGATCTTATGGCTGTCCCATTTCCTGTTTCCAGGGTGACCCACAGTTCTTCTGGCTCCTTATGTGTATTCTGAATTTCTGTAGCTTTGAGATTTTCATTGACATACAGGGACACTCCACCCCCCTTTTGCACCTTTGTCTCTTCTGAACAGTACATAGTCAGGTGCTGAAGTCTCCCAAGTGTGGTTACTGGTAAACCACATCTCATTAATTGTTACTATGTCCAGTTTAGCCTCTGACATTATTGTCTGCATGTCTGGGATCTTATTTCCCAGTCTGTGAGCATTTGTGTATATGATTTTCCATTGGTCAGATTTCGGTGTGTTAGTTGTTGGGTGAGCTTCGGCATTTCCCCTGAGCGTCGTATGGGGATATGGACCTTTTTTCTTACCTGGTGATGCAAATGAACTGCAAACATGCTGAATCCCTCTTTGACCACTAGCTGAGGATTGGTGTTCTTCCCATTCGACGTATGGGGTGCTGCACCCCTCTCCCCATTTGCTAGTTTAAATAGTCTGCAAACAGTAACATGGATGTAATATGCTGGAGAGAGGCCCAGACATCCACTGGCTGTACAATATATTCCCCAGTGTTCAGGCTTTGAGACAGTGTCTGATTTGTTAGTGGATCCATCCTTTCCTGAATAAGCAGCTCTAACAATGCAGCGTCGTATCCTGCTTCAGGCCCACAGTACCCTACTACGGATCTACTCCTTATCCTCTGTGTGTGGCAGTCCAATGGGTGAAACATTAGAACCCAACTGCCAGTGGTCCAGGTGCCAGAAATGTAGCCTACTTCCCTACCCCCCCCCACTTTGGAGCGATTCACACTACAACCCACTCAACAGGGCTATTGCCTGTGAATTGGGCACTACATTTCACTACTTGTGGGTTCGGGTTGGTAGCGGATAGGTCTTAGGACCTCAAGAACCCCCAGCTAACAGTTGATAGTGATGGATTTGTCTTGCTGGGGAACAGAGCTTGCAGCCTAGTCGTCCATCTTTCTCGGCGCTGAAACCATGCCCCCCTAACATAACCTTCATGCATAAGAACACATATGCTTATAAGATCAATATCTCAGATTATTTCTGCATAAAACTTGTTTCAAAACTTTATAGCATGTAAAATGTATTTTCTTTGAGAAATGGCAACAACTCATTACATCAGTGTTTTGTACTATACTTTCATAAAACTCAGTTTTAAATTTTCAGATGATTCACAGTATTTCTTAGTTTAAAGCTTATACTTGATACCCAAGGTCTATAGTTAAAAGTTAATTCCCTTGTTACTTTCCCAGATAAGCCAATTTAAATTACTAAGACTATTAACTTGAAATTAATTAGTAAAAGTAATACAATTATACTTATATTTCTGGTTGTAGAAGTGGTTCTTCTTCTCTCAACTTAGAACTCTTGGTTGAGTCTGGCTCTTGATGAGAAGTCTCTGTCAGCTAACCTTCTTGACCCTGGAACGTATTCGCATGGACTACCACTGCAAGTTAAATTTTCTTTGCTGAAAGCCACTTTAGCAAAAGTCAGTTCTTGGATTTGTAGAACACACCTTCTATCTGCACAGTCCATAGCAACACTGGATTCAAAGAACTTTCTTGTGGAGAGCAAAGTTGTTTCTGTAACCGGAACTGAATGACTTTTTATGTTTCATCTCCTTTAAAAACCTTACAACACTAGACTTTCTTCTGCTCAGCATGCTGTATAGCTTGTGTGAGTTTTAAAGTTAAGTCTGTGTCTAGGCATCAGCAAACAACATTACTTCAACCAAAATGTTCAGCGAATAAAACACAGACCTTGCTTCATACACAATGAGAATGTCCTTGCATCTGGTTTTTGCACCTGTATGTTGTGGCAGCACTGCATAAACATCTGGCTTCCTCAGGCTGGTCTCTGCATTCCAAACAGGTGTGGACCAAAGCTCTTTGATCTAGCTTAAGTATGAAGCCATTAGAATGCTTAGCTAAACTAACATGGGGTCCTTTTGCATCGATAGTTTGGGTCAGACTGAGGTGTGACCAGACAAATTCACTAATATAAAACTGCCCTGGTGATGACATCACCAGATTTTGATTGGTTTGATTCACTAAAGTGGTAGGACTTCTCGGAAGATAAATGATGACATACAGACATGCCTCTTAAGACATCCCCTTTTTCTCCAGACTAGCTTAAAGCTCAAAATTATTTTCCTTAAATAACATTCTTATTTAACCTAATTTAAACATTAAACTTACATTTTCAGATGTTTCTCCTTAAGAGGAACACTTTGGTATGAATCTGATATTCCTGGCATTTATATTTCCTAAGTTACACTATTATGAGTTATAACTTCATAATTTTAATAAAACTTCTTAAAATAAAATGATAGTTTTGCGCTGAATATTCTAAGCTACAGAATGATATAAGATTTGTAAGAGAATTCCATTATTAAAGTCTTTAAAACATTATTTTTTTGTGGAAATACATAAAGTTCTTTGTTCTTCTTAAAGATATAAATCTTAAACTGTCATAAAGGTTCTTTTAGATTTTTTATCTCTATATAGCACTAAACTACAGACTTAAGAGTTATTTTCTTAGACTTCTTAAGACGTGAGCTATCACAAGATACTAGATTTGTCTAGTTTCTAATAAGAAAATTATATTTAAATAAGTTTTAATCGTAACTCCTGAACCCTTGGTCCTGCACTCATGAAACATGGTAAGCTTACTTTTTATACTAGAGTATAATAACTGTCCAATTTTTGTAGTGGGAGTGCACTGCATCTTTATGCTATGAAGAAAACTTCTTATTCTAATGTTAAGTAATGGGACTCTCAAACTCACTTTTTTAGGGCACGTTTTTCCAAGCTGTACCAGTTACTGGTTTCTTATCTGATTGTAGTCATGGATACCTAGCTCTGAAATGTCCACTCTAG
Organism: Neoceratodus forsteri; assembly: GCA_016271365.2. Lineage (NCBI taxonomy): Eukaryota > Metazoa > Chordata > Ceratodontiformes > Ceratodontidae > Neoceratodus > Neoceratodus forsteri. The sequence continues at coordinate 980,415,823 of CM057459.1, forward strand.
CCTGGATTCATAAACATGGCTATAAATCAGTCAGATCACAGGGATGCTTCTCTGGTACTTAATTTCAGCTAAAGTCTCCATGAAATGTGGCTAGGCCCCTAAGAAAACATTATACTACAAGGCTTTATCTCTGTTCTACAGCTAGCATGCACAGCCTTGAAGCAAATTTTAAAACAGTCTTTTTCAGACATTTTTTTTCTAAACTCAGACTGTCTCCATTTTAAATGGCATCATTCCTCCATTTTAATGTTTTTAAGATTTACTCAACATTAATCTTAACAAGAAATTAGTCCCACATAAAAAATCACATAAAATAATAATTAAAAATCAATTTTTGATATTAAAAGTAAAATAATTTTCCATCAAGGGTTTTGTCCCTACATTTCCCCCCTTTGAATAAAAATGCACCCCATAAACGCAATTTGCAATTTAAAACTACAATCCTGCTATATATGGGTATATAGTTTTAAGCATTGTAGGGAAAATGAAACATAACACAAAGTTGTGTCATCACCATGTGGTAAATTATGACATCATCAGCACATTACATCATCACATATGACATCATCAGCACATTACATCCTCACTTATGACATTATAGGATGTGACATCATAGATGTGACATCACTAGATGACATAATTGGACTTGTATTATTTGCATAGATATGGGTACTGTACTACATGAACTAACATGGTTAAACATGATTACAACTATGTATATTTTCAAAATAACATATTGTCTTTACATTGTTTTGAACATTTCACAAATACAACAAATTCTAGTTCCATTAACTTTAAAGATCAACATTACAATTAACATTTTAGTTTAAATCTTGTTCATTGTTTCCACTCTTTTTAAATTCTTGTACCTTTTTACATTTTTAGTATTACAGGACTAACAAGGCTAATGGTTACTTATGATTACATTTCATAAGTTCTGCCCCCCCCATGTGCTAAAGGCACTACTAAACTGGCACTTGTAACTTTTACCAGTGTTTATCAAGATATCATTCCTTGATTGGAAGTTACCTATTTGGTATTACAAGGATTTAAGTTTAAGCTCTATTTGTAGTTTACCATTATAGCAATCATAGTTACATTGGGATTACTTAAATGAAATTACAAAAGTTTTTCTACCATTTTTACCTCACTATACTTCTACTAAATCAAAATCAAACCTTTTACTATTTTGTTTGTACATTTCTTTAATCAAAATTAACAATCATATTTTTTCCTGAATTTACCTTATTTCTCAACATTTTATTTTTCTCATTGTTATCCACTTTAGTTTTACATAATTAACTACAAATGCTTCTTTAAAACTTTTTTTTATCTCTCTCATTTAAGGTAATATTTCCTGTTGGTCTTCCCAATAACTGGAACAACAAATATGTGAACTGGAATGATTTCCCCCCTTTCACTTTTTTCTAACCACAGTTTTAAAAGTGACAGGCCCTGTTTTGGATTTAGGTACTAAGGAAAAACATGCATTACTGTAGTGCACATCTAGGCACAGTGTGGAATGACTCTCCAAATCCATATCACTACTGCAGGTTTGGCACACAAAAAAAAAACAGTTTATAAGACACCTTAACATTGACCATAACAGAAAATTAATTTACTTTATCTGAAACTGTTGTGCTGAGCAAACTCACCATTTGGCACACTTGAGGGATAATTTATCCAGACCTCAAGGCTGGTGATGTCACTTTATTGGGGAAGGGTTTTTCCTTAATTGTGACCACATAATTGTATTGGCTAGATTTATATACACACCCAGTTGTACAAGTGCATGTATCCCAAGGCATGGGAAAAGTCAAACCTTGCATGACATACAGAATATAGTATACCTTTCCTATCTGGAGTTTCAAGGCAAGTGCCTATGCTTTTCAAACTTTATTTGTGGTTTGGAACATTTGTAACCATTCATTTTAAAACTGGGTAAACCTGTGCACTGCTTGGACAATACAAAACTTTACCAGCTCTGTTGTTGTCTTGCATTTTGGCTTTACCTCTGGTTTTATTGAGTGGCACCTCTTTTCCACAGTTCTCAGTGGGTCTGGTACTCAACAGTTTAATGTTTCTGTCAAAAAAACAGGATGGCACTGGAAAAAACAGGACTTACTTTCATTGTGAAGAAAGTTAGGCATCTGTCTTAATTACTGATTTATCACATCTTGGTTTGACACACAAGCCACATAAGCTTTACTTCTCCATTTAACCAATTTTAGAATTACCAAAACTAAACACATCAATTACATTAGAGCCTACAAAATTCAGTTTAATTATTAAATCATTTTCTTCACAGTAGCATGAATTTCATTGTTAAGAAACTTTACTGACTCTTCTTAAATGGAATAGGCCTCTTCACCTGTGACCATAAGATTTTCTAGCCATAGTCTAGAATAGGTTTAACCCTCTTTAGAAGGTAATTTTCAATCAATAAATCATTACCTGTTTTGTTTGTAACATACATACACTGGATGTTTAATTACCATTTTAACAAATCTCAATTTTAACCAAACTTTACCTAAGGTCTTCTGAGTTTCTTCTCCATAACCAACAATTTGTAAGCTGTCAGGAAGGGTTTTCAGCTCTTGGAGTCACCTAAGGCATCAGTCACTCCATCATAGAGACTTTTAGACATGAGATTTACTTCAGCCCCAGAATCAAGCAAAGCCTTATGATTCAGATGGTTTTCAATGTTTATATCAGAGTAAAATTGTTCTGCTTTTCCTTTGGGAATGAAATTGCTGAGGCAGAATTTGTTTTTCTTTCCTGGCAACAAAGCAGTTTCACAATGACATTGTACACTGTTGTTGATACTAGTATTTAAAACTTCACTTGGAATCTCATTTTTAAATCTTATTCCAATCTCATTATCCTTTTTAACAATAGCAGTTTCTGTAACCATGTCAGCAATAGAGTGAATAGGATCGACAAGCCACATAGCACTACTAGTCACATCTGTACAGGATACAGTTGATGAGGGATTTTCCACAGAAAAGAGAAAGTCAGGAGATGACCAAGCAGCTTGTAGCCACTTTTGAAAATGAGCTCTTAACTCTTCTACCTTTCTGTTGGTTTCTACTATTTCCTTTTCTGGATTATTAATAATCTTTTCTAGTTTTGAACAACTTTATCTAGACCTGTTTTGAGATGCACTATTACTTTGCTGATTGTAATCAGAATAGTGGTGCCTCCTTTGGTCAGATTTGTTGCCATGCTCACAGCCATACCTTGCACCTGGGCCTCCCCCCTTTTGAGAGGGACTCCAGTGTTGGTGTTGGTTTGACTCTTGATAAGGTTGCTGAGCCACAGTTTGACCAAGGTAGGGATTAAATTATTTTTATTTGTTAGATAGAGGTAAATTCTCTCCCCCCTTAGCTGGACTATTAGATGTGGTAGCCCCCCAGCACCTTAGCTTGAAGCACAGAGGAACTCCCTTTTTTGTCTAATTGTATGCTTTTTCTTGTATTTCCTGAATGTTTCATGCTCGGAATCAGAATTAGAATCTCTTCTCTGTCTAGGGGAAATTTGATTTCTACTCTGCGGTAAATTAATTTTCTGAGTCAGATAATACACTCAATGATATACCAGAATCAGTCAAACAATCTAACCTTCTGAATGCTTTCATAGTTTCCTTAACATGACTTCATACTTTTCTTTTAATTCAGCCAAATCCTTATTAATCTGTATATAAGCATCTGCTAGTTCAAAATGTTCTTTTCAAATTTAAACACTGTTCTTGACATTGCTGTAACTCACTTTGCAAGACAGCATTTTCAACCTTTAGCTTGACTAAGTCACAGTAGTTATTAGAAAGCTAATTTTTACACTCCTGTAAAAACTTTTCTAAAATGTCTACCTGGCCTGCATACTTACCACACTCAAAACACTAATCCTCCAACATTTTTTCCAGCTGTTGAAATCATTAATTTTAACATTTAATAAAAGTTAGCTGTACTGGGGTATAAATTACTGTCTCGGTGCTAAGCATATCTGCAGCTACAGCTACAGTTATCATGGCTTTGCAATAGTGATTATATACTTTAACAACAACAATTATGTATTCTTTTGAAAAACAGATGAAACAGCAATAACTTCTTACACAACAATTTAAACAAACAAAATATTCTTTCTTGAGGCTTTAAAAGTTATTTTTCTTGCTGCTTTACTGTTAGTCAAATGTTCTATTCTGTTCACTTGTATGATTCAGCTCCCCTTTTCTTTTTCTTAAGCTAACTTCAAACTCAGAAAAACAAAACAGAAAAATATTATTTCTGCAACGTAGAAATATTGCAAATACTAACAATAAAAACATTTCTGTTTCATACACTGTAAGTGTGGATTATTATTTACTAGCAATTATATTGCAGATGAGAACCCCAAAGATGTCAGAACAAAGGCTTATAATATCACTTTTTACAATAATGCACTTGGATTCACTGCGGATCTTACCCAAAATTATTTTCATAATTTATCAGAAATAACAAAATTCACATATGATATTATCCTATGCTCTCCCAGATTCAAATATAACAACAAATGACACTACTTTCCATACTTATAATTATATGACAAAAATATATCTTATTTACACCTATACAATAATTATAAATATTTCTCATTAACATAAGTATCAAGCCTAATATTGTAAATATCAACAAAAGCGTTTCAGATAATCAAGCAAATAAAACAATTTTTTAGCAAATAAACAATGCAGATGAATAAGCAATATTCAGCATAATAAATGGTAATAGGTACACTAAACTTTTATCATACTTCGTAGTTAACATAACCTTGATACATAAGAACACATATGCTTATAAGATCAATATCTCAGATTATTTCTGCATAAAACTTGTTTCAAAACTTTATAGCATGTAAAAAGTATTTTCTATGAGAAATGGCAACACCTCATTACATCAGTGTTTTGTACTATACTTTCATAAAACTCCATTTTAACTTTTCAGATTATGATCATTATTTCTTAGTTTAAAGCTTAAACTATATATCCAAGGTCTATAGTTAAAAGTTAATTCCCTTGTTACTTTCCCAGATAATCCAATTTAAATTACTAAGACTATTCATTGAAATTAATTAGTAAAAGTAATAAAATTATACTTATATTTCTGGTTGTACAAGTGGTTCTTCTCTCAATTTAGAACTCTTGGTTGAGCTTGGCTCTTGATGAGAGGTCTCTGTCAGCTAACCTTCTTGACCCTGGAACTTATTTGCACGGACTACCACTGCAAGTTAAATTTACTTTGCTGAAAGTCACTTTACCAAAAGTCAGTTCTTGGATTTGTAGAACACACCTTCTATCTGCACAGTTCATACCAATATTGGATTCAAAGAACTTCCTTGTGGAGAGCAAAGTTGTTTCTGTAAATGGAACTGAATGACTTTTTATGTTTCATCTCCTTTTAAAACTTTAGGACACTAGACTTTCTTCTGCTCAGCATGCTGTATAGCTTGTGTGAGTTTTAAAGTTAAGTCTGTGTCAAGGCATTAACAGGCAACAATACTTCAGCCAAAATGCTCAGCAAATAAAATACAGACTTTGCTTCATACACAATGAGAATGTCCTTGCATCTGTTTTTTTTTTTACCTAGATTTTGTGACAGCACTGTATAAGCATCTGGCTTCCTCAGGCTGGTCCCTGCATTCCAAACAGGTGTGACCCAAAGTTCTTTGGCCTAGCTACAGCATAAAGCCATTAGAATTCTTAGCAAAACAAACATAGGTCCTTCTGCATGGATAGTTTGGTTAAGACTGAGGTGTGATCAGACAAATGTACTAGTATAAAACTGCCCTGGTGATGACATCACCAGATTTTGATTGGTTTGAGTCACTAGGGAGGTAGGACTTCTCAGAAGATAAATAATGACATACAGACATGCCTCTTCAGACATCCCCTTTTTTCTCCAGACTAGTTTAATGCTCAAAATTATTTTCCTTAAATTACATTCTTATTTAACCTAATTTAAACATTAACTTACATATTCAGACATTTCTCCTTAAGAGGAACACTTTAGTATAAATCTGATTTTCCTGGCATTTATATTTCCTAAGTTACACTATTAAGGGTTATAACTTCATAATTTTAATAAAACTTCTTAAAATAAAATGGTAGTCTTGCTCTAAACATTCTAAGCTACAGGATTATATAAGATTTGTAAGAAAATTCCATTATTAAAGTCTTTAAAACATTACTTTTTTGTAGAAATACATCACAATCTTTGTTCTCCTTAAAGATGTCAATATTAAACTGTCAAAAAGGTTCTTTTAAACATTTTTTCTCTGTATAGCAACAAAATACAGACTTAAGAGTCATTTTCTTAGACTTCTTAGGACATGAGCTATCATGAGATACTAGATTTGTCTAGTTTTTAATAAGAACATTATATTAAAATAAGTTTTAATCATAACTCCTGAATCCTTGGTCCTGCACTCATGAAACTTGGTAAGCTTACTTATTATACTAGTGTATAATAACTGTCTAATGTTCATAGTGGCAGTATATTGCATCTTTAAACTATGAATAAAACTTCTTATTCTAATGTTAAGTAATGGGACTCTCAAACTCACTTTTTAAGGCAGGTCTTTCTAGCTGTACTAGTCACTGGTTTCTACCTGATTGTAGTCATGGATACCTAGCTCTGAAATGTAGATTCTAGCCTGGATTCAAAAGAATGGCTATAAATCAGTCAGATCACAGGGTTGCTTCTCTGGTACTGAGATAGCTTCAGCTAAGGTCTCCATGGAATGTGGCTAGGCCCATAAGAAAACATTATACTACAGGGCTTTACCTCTGTTCTACAGCTAGAGTACAGGGCCTTGATGAAAATTTTAAAACAGTCTTTTTCAGACTTTTTTTCTAAACTCTGAGACTGTCTCCATTTTAAATGGCAGCATTCCTCCATTTTAATGTTTTTAAGATTTAATCAGCATTAATCTTAACCAGAAATTAGTCCCACATAATAAAACACATAAAATAATCATTAAAAATAAATTCTTGATAATAAAAATAAAATCATTTTTCCATCAAGGGTTTTGTTCCTACAAAGCCACAGCTGATATACTAGGTCATACCAGGTAAAGCAAACAATGACAGCTCCACAAGTATGAGGGTAAAAGTAGTGAAACTCAAATAGGTAACCAGCAAAAAAAAGCATACCTCAGCAGGAGGTCAGTGAACAAAGAAAATAATTTATTATATTCTTATTTTAAAATGCCAGAGATTTAAAGCTCCATACAAAAGCTGTAGATATTTTGTATGGAGCTTTAAATCTCTGACATTTTAAAATAAGTATGTAATAAAGTATGTTTTTGCTTCACTGACCTCCGGCTGAGGTGTGTGTTTTTTTTGCAGGTCATACCAGACCCATTCTCCCTCTGGCTCCTTGCCAGAATCTTTTATTTTGAACAATTTCTGATGGATTCACTTCCACTTCCATTGACACCTGTTCCGGTTTTTGTTCTTCTGATCTTTCTCTCTCCTGAGGTAGCTGGACACCTCCTTCCAAGTTTCTTTCAACGGGAGTTTTTTTTATTTTATTTCATTTTGCTTTTGTTCACCAGGTAAGCACACTAGGCAGCCAAGTGCCTATTTTCAGGAGCAACCAGGGAGGTTACAAAGGTAACAGATACAAACATTACAGGGAACAATACCATCACTATTAGGCAGAGTCAAGGTAACATACAGTAACATCAAGCATTGGCAGATTCAATTGACAGGTAAAGAACAACATATATACAGGCATGGTCAGTATCATTCAATCAGGGATTCAGCCCTAAATCCTAGGAGTGTGGGAGGGATAGGGATATTAAGAGGAGTGGGGAGGAGAGAGACAGGGAAAAAGAATGGGAAGGGAATTTACTAAGTAAACCCTCAAGGAGCAATCAGGGCAGAGAGTGGACCTAGTGCTTGGGGATACAGTTAACACAGCTAACTGAATCAAGAGACCTCAGCAGAGGAAGTACAATTTGGTAAAACAGGATTCATGCTCCCCAGTAGGGTGGGCTGAGAATAAAGGGCCTCAGCCCTGGGTCTATTTCACACAGAGACAGTCAGAGACCAATTTAAGGAAGCTCCACAGGGAGGTTTTAAAGCAAAGATGTGAGGTGGCTGAGTGGGTGATGGCAGGAAGAGAGTTCCACACTCTGGGCGCATAAGTGGCAAAAGCCCAATCACCAGCAAAAGTGCAGGTTTTTGGGACCAGTAGAGCCTGTGAGTCACTGGATCTTAAGTGGTAGGAGGAGGATCCATGTTGGAGGCATTGGGCAAGAGCAGAAGGGGTGGCGGTTCAGGCAATGTTGTCGATAGAGTTGCCAATGACAAATGTGTGGTGTTTTCCAGAGGGAGCCATTCCAGCCATGAGTAAAGCTCACAGCAATGTGTAAGGCAGGGGGCACAGAGCGCAAATCAACATATGTTGTTATATGTGGTGTCCCAAATTGTGAGATTGTATTTTGGGACAGGGGCAAAGGTAACAAGTCCATAACAGAGCATGGGAAGAAGGATCCCCCAGTGAGTGCAAGTTGTGTATCTAGGGTGAGACAGCTTTTTGCTCTATAAGCCAGTCCCAGTTTTCTGTTTGATGCCTTACATATGTTCTGTATATGCTGGGTGAGGTCAAGTTGCAGGTCAAGTGTTATGTCTAGGTACTTTACAGAGATAACAGCCTTCAGGGGAGCCATCGGCTCCAAAGATATTTAGAGGAGCTAGGCAGGATGAGGTCTTGGCTCTAGAGCTGAAGAGCATGACCTGAGTTTTGTTGAGGTTGATGGTTAGCTTGTGGCCCACAAGCCAGGTATGAATACGGTTGAAATTCAAATTTAGCCTGGTGTTAATGGTATTGAGGTCATGAGAGCTGGCCAGGAGAACAAGATCATCTGCGTATAGGGTGGAATGCCTGTGGGCTGTGGCAGAGGGCAGCTCATTTATAAATAGGAAAAACAGGAGGGGTTCAAGGACAGATCCCTGGGGGACCCTGAAGTACACTGGGGAGGTGTTAGAGAGTGCTGTATTGAAGTTAGTGTATTATTGCCTTCCCAAGAGGTAGTTAGAGGACCAGGCATGGGTGGGGGGGAAGAAACCAAGGGAGCATAGGGTGGAACAGAAAAGCGAGTGGTCAACCTGATCAAAGGCTTTTGAGAGATCCACGAAGATGGCACTGGTCAGTTTGCCTTGATCAGTAGCAGACCTAATCTCAGAGTAACTGCAGCAAGGGCAGTGGATGTACTGTGCCCTTTTCTGAAGCCATGTTGTGCCAGGGAGAGAAGTCTATAGGTCTGAAGGTGATGGGAGAGTTTTGTGGCAACTGCCTTTTTGAAAAGCTTGCTGAGCACAGGCAGGTTGGCAATAGGGTGGTAGTTGTTTATAACCTTTGAATCACCTTGTTTGAGGATAGGGATGACCTTGGCCACTTTCCATACAATGAGGATGGTACCTGAGATAAGAGAATTGTTAAATATGTGAGAGACAGGCCTGGCAAGGTGTGCTGCCTCCAGGTGGAGCAGATTCGACTCAAGGCTGTCATGCCCTGCCCATTATGAGAGAAGAATCCTGTGAGGAGCTTCTGGGACTTCTCGATGAAGACCCATTTTAAGTAGAAGGGTGGTTTTGGGATGTGCCCACTCTGGGGGGGCCAGGTTCCATGGGGTCAGGGGACTGGTAGGGGGGAGGGAGCAGGTCAGAGAACAGGGAGTTAAATGTGTTGGCAATGGTGAATGGGTTGTTGCAGTTAACCCCGCCAACATGCATATCCATGACCTGGACTCTAGCAGACCCACTGACGGTGTTTTTGATGTTCTGCCAGAAACTCCTTGGGTTTCTGGTAGAGGATAACAGAGCAGATTGACAATACACACTCTTGGCAGTGTGGATGGCTGTCTTGCAAGTGTTTCTCAGCTGCCAATAATCAGTGAGGTCAGTATTGTTAAGGGATGCCTTGTATTTTGCCCAGTTTTTGTCCCTTAGTTTCATGAGGGAGAACAGGCTGCCTTGGAGCCATTTTGTAACCGTGCCCCTCACTCTCCTTTTTGTGAGGGGGGCATGTTTATTTTGTAGGGGAGTGAACACAGCAAGAAAAAGTTCAAGAGCATCTGAGGGGTCACTGGTGGCAGTGATCCGGGACCAGTCCATGTGTTGAAGGTCCACTAGGAAATCATTGATGTTGATTTTTGAGTAGTCCTTCATCTGGATAACTTTACAGGGGATTGTGGATGGGGAGATGCCCCATGTGCAGAAGGTTGGGGAATGATCCGAGATGACATCAGGGAGGATGCCTGTGGAGACAATCCTATCCAGCCTATTACACACTACCCAGTCAATGAGGGATCCTTTATGTCCACTGGAGGAGAGCCTAGCGGGTACCATTATGAGTTGGCTGAGGGCAAGTCCAGAGAGCAGAGGCTTATAAAGTTTGGCATTGGGACTCAACCAATTTAAGATACAGTCACCAAAGATGAGTACCTCATTTGAGCCAATCTTGTCACTAAGGCTGTCAAGAAGTGAGGAGAGCCCAGGCACTCCTACTTTTGGAGGATTGTAGGCACAGACCATGTGAACCTTTTTAGTGTTTCCTAGCAGGAGACAGACATGCAGGAATTCACAGGCAGGGGAAGTGGTTGGTGTGTGCAATGACAGACACATTCAGGTGCACCTTATAGTAGAAGAGCACACCGCTCCTGCATTTATTACCTGGTCTGTCTTGTCTGATGAGGCTGTAACCCAGAAGGGCACACACTGAGTCAGGAGTGTGAGGCTTCAGCCAAGTTTCTGAGACCCCCATAATATCAGGGTCATAGTGTGCCACCCAGGCTGTTAGCTCTGCTAGGTTAGGCAGGATGCCACAAATATTTAGTTGAGCCATTTTTATGCCATTGGTGGATGACCAGGCAGGGAGTAAGACATGAACAAGGGCATGGTGATGGAGGGGTCCAGGGATTAGAGCCAAGCCCAAATCTAGCAGTCAAAAGCAGTAGGGCACAGTGAGGTTCCCAAGGGAATGGTGCAGTGAGCCTGGGTAAGCAGGGATTAAGCTATGCACATAAGAGGCCAGGAGCAAGTGGCAACATCTCAGTCAGGTTCCAGGAGTGGGAGCAGCAGCAGGGGTCATTACTAATGATAGAATTGACTAGCACAGCAGCAAGTACCAGCACAATCTATCCCTGGAGAATCACAGAACTGTGCTTCCTGTGAGGTAAAATGTACAGAGATAAATGCTTCAAAAAAACAGCAGGAAGCATATAGGGTGGCCACTAGAGGTAAGAGAAGATAAGCTGCTAATGGTAAAATAGGCTGATAGGCGACACAACTCACATGACCTGGCCTATATAGGACTGAGTTCACCTAGCGTGGTGGCGGGGGTGGTGGAGCAGCCGGTGCTAGCACTGGCAGGGCTCTACTTTGGTCCATGTGCACAACCAGATGGCATTGCAGCAGCAGTGATTGTAGCACTTTATTTTCCATGTACAGAAACAGCAGTGATGGTAGCATATCTTTCCACTGGTGGGCTATTGCTCAGGGGTCTGACTTGCTTGGGGGGAGGGAAGAGGCATTCAAGGCCCTCCGTGAATGTCTGGGGAGAGAAAAAAACAGTGTCCACCATTAAATGCAGCAGTCTGGAACCAAGGAGGACTGGAGGAGGAGGAGGAGCCAAGACAATAAATGAACCTCAGGGTAAGGGATTTTAAGATCAGGCTGGGGGGGTTTCACTGTACTAAATAAATAAAAGGCTAACCACACAAATGACATCACAGTAACCTGCTTACATTTAATAATGTTGTCCCCCAGCACTAGGCTACACACTTGCAGCTGAAAACAGATCAAGACCCCCAACAGCTGTAATATACATTAAAGCTCTCCTCAAAACAGCCCAATCTGCTGATAAATAAATTAAGGCTCCACACAGTAGTGCACAGGACAGTGAAGGGTTGAGACAGAATTAAGGAACAAAAAAACTATCTGCACTGTTGGGCCGACTGAATAAGCCAAGGGTCCCATGTGAAAAAGGCGCCAACATTCAAATCTCTCTCTATTTTGGTCCATGCATACAACCAGCCGGTGTTATGGCAGCAGCGATGGTAGCATTTTATTTTCCATGTAAAGAAACAGCAGTGATGGTAGCATACCTTTCCACCGGTGGGCTATTGCTCGGGGGTCTGACTTGCTTGGGGAGAGGGAAGAGGCATTCAAGGCCCTCTGTGAACATCTTTTCACCAGTGGGCTATTGCTCAGGGGGCCAATTTGCTTGGGGGGAGGGCAGAGGCATTCGAGGCCCTCTGTGAATGTCTTTCCACCGGTGGGCTATTGCTCGGGGGTCTGACTGGCTTGGGGGGAGGGCAGAGGCATTTGAGGCCCACCGTGAATGTCTTTCCACTGGTGGGCTATTGCTCGGGGGTCAAACTTGCTTGTGGGGAGAGCAGAGGCATTCAAAGCTGTCCATGAACATCTGTAATGTCATCACTATTTTAGGGTCATCTACATGACCAAAAATCTCCATTAGCTGAGGCAGCTCTTCAATTGTCCAGTACTTTGACATTTTCTGAAACAGAAGAATATGTAAAAAGAAAGAGTCATGAGTGAACTTATCTGAACAGTGAAGTGTATTTAAAAACAAAAAGAAAATAAATTGTAAGGTGGAAGACTAGGTCTGCTGGCCAAGGCACCTAGCTTCACCGGAGTTCTTTTCTTCTAGGTTGCTTGAAAGGACAGTGCAAAGAACCTTACCAGAGCAAGGATAAAGATTAAGGCTTCTTTTGGCTAGGCAGATTTACTGTGTGTTGTTATTTTTATTTTGTACTCACAGGGGTTGTTACTGTTTGTTGCTAACATTTTATTGCTTTATTTTTCCCTGATTCAAATTGTTGATACTTGGTATACCTTCTGCTGCATTATTATAGGGTGTGCCTACAGGTGTGTGCTTACAGATTACTGCTGTAATCTTCTGATTCAAATTGTCTTTTGCAAGGTATATATTCTGTTACTGCTTTATTGTCCTCTGTAGAAAATTGTTTCTTGCAGGGTATATCTTTTCTGAAATTATAACAGGTGGTGCTTTACAGATTTTACAGCTTATTCTATCATTAGGATAAGCTTTCAGGGCTACTGCATTTGTTGCAGTCTGATCGTTTCTGCTCTTACCTTCTTGTTCATTTCATCCGTGGTTCTTCTTTTTCGGCCGCGGAAGGGCCCAGCCACCCACCACCATCCCCAACCACCCTACACTACAATCCTTTTAAAGGGTAGCACAGTCATGACATTTCCTGTAGCAAAGCAGGAAGGGGTGGATCAGAGGGGTATCCACACAGTGACCTCATTTACAGGGGCACTAGTAATTTAACTTGTTATAACAAGTTATACAAAAACAAACAAACAAAACACAAAATCAAACTTTTGCTTTCATTTTCCTCCTTCTAATTTCTCTGACCAGATTATAAACCCAACAACTTATCTGGAATGGATATAATTAACTGCAGGTAATGTGGAACACTTTTCAGAAGGGCAGTTTTACAGGATTTAGGACACTGTCCTACATGCTGGGCCATTGGAGATCTAAGGGCTCATCTCCAGGCAGCCTGGGCAGAGATTGCACACCTCAAATTGGATATTCAAGAGGAAATATAAGAACTGTCTTCCATTTCCCCAAAATCCCACAGAAGCACCTCAACCGCAGAGGGTAGTTGGTCTGGGAGGTTGGCAAGTGGTTAGAAGGGGCAAATCAGGTGCCCCATCACTCAGTGCTCTCCAACATATCACTGCCACAAACCATATATAAACTACAAACAGGTATCTTCCTCTATCTCCACAATCAAACAAAGAGGCATAGGACACTGCAGCATAGGAGCTAGCGCAACAAAACTTGCCCAAAACAGGAACCAAAACAAAAAAAGCAAAAAGAAGATCCAAAAAACTTTTGATCAAAGGAGACTCCATGATTCGGGGAGTTGATACATATCTCCAGCCAGGGGGTAATGGTAAAATTTCTTCCAAGTACATCAGCATGGAGAGACACTGACCACATAGCTAAAATTGTTCAGGAAGCAGGAGAAAACATTGATGTCCTGGTACACATAGGGACTAAAAATCTCACCAGCTGGTCAGTTGTGGAGACCAAGGAACACCTGACCAGACTGGGTGATAAACTATCATCGATTTCATCTGGCATCTCCTTCTCTGAGATTCTGCCAGTCTGGGAGAGGGGGACAGATGGACAGAAGGTCAGAGAAGGGGAGATAAGGGAGCTAAACATGTGGCTCAAGGGGTGGTGCCAGGAAAATGGACACAAATTTTGTAGGGAACAGGCAACAGTTTTGTGAGTGAAAGTTCTTTAAATTTGATGGACTGCATCTGACTAAGGAGGGAGTCAGTGCATTGGGACAGAAGTTTGATGTCTTTAGAGAATATTTAAAATAGCAAATGGGGAGAAGGGTGCAGCACCCTATACTTTGAATGGGAAGAACACCCCTCCCCCCTCAGCTAGTGGTCAAACAGGAGTTCAGCATGTTTGTAGTTCATTTGCATCACCAGGTAAAGAAAAAGGTCCATCTGTCCATACAATGCACAGGGGAAATGCTGGCCCTTGCCCAAAAACTAACACACCAAAATCTTGCCAATAGAAAATCATGTACACAAATGCTCACAGTCTGGGAAACAAGATCCCAGACCTGCAGGCAATAATGACAGAGGCTAAACTGGACATAGTAGCCATTAGTGAGACATGGTTTACCAGTAACAGACTTGGGAGACTTCAGTACCTGGCTATGTACTGTTCAGAAGAGACCGAGGTGCAAAAAGGGGGTGGTGGAGTGGCCCTTTATGTCAATGAAAATATCAAAGCTACAGAAATTCAGAATACACACAAGGAGCCAGAAGAACTGTGGGTCACCCTGGAAACAGGAAATGGGACAGCCATATGAACTAGGGTTGTGTACAGGCCTCCAGACCAGGGGGAGGACATAGACACGCTTCTGTTAGAAGATATACAAAACATGACAGCTAAATAGGAGGTTCTGATAATGGGAGAATTCAACATGCCAGATACAGATTGTTTAATACCAGCAGGGGCACATGCCAGAACTAGACACATGGTGGATTCCCTGTGGGGAGGGCCTCAAACAACTGGTACAACAACCCACAAGAGACAGGACTATCCTAGATCAAGTACTGACTAACAGGGAAAGGATCACAGATCTCCAGGTAGATGGTAACCTGGGTGCCAGTGGCCGTCGCATGGTATGGTTCAATTTGGTCACTACAACAAAATCATCCCATTCCAAGACAAAAATATGGGACTTCAGAGGAGCTGACTTTGATAATATGGACAACAGAGTTAAGCTAGCCCCGGCAAAAAAAAATGCATGTGAAGGGGGTACAGGCAAAGTGGGCAAGCATAAAAGATGCAATACTTGAAGCAACATCCCATTGTGTTAGTGAGAAAAGGAAGTACAAAAGAAGAAGGAAACCACTTTGTTTCTCAAACACAGTAGCAGAAAAGGTCAGAGCCAAAAGGCTGGTCTTCAGGAAATAAAAGGAACCTCAGCAGGATGAAGATAGGAAGGCATTCCAAACTTCCCTAAGGGAGGAAGGGAAGGCAGTAAGACAGGTAAAGGCCCAAACTGAGGAAACACTAGCATGAACAGTAAAAGAAGGTAACAAGACTTTCTTTAGATACATTAATAAAAGAAGAAAGTCCAGAGGGGGCATTGCTAAGATCAAAGGGAGTAAGGGGGCATGTGAGGAGGAGGACCATGTAAAAGCATCTATCCTAAATAGATACTTCTGCTCAGTATTTACTGATGAGAAGGTAGGGCAGGGCCCACAGCTCAGCACCATGGACACAGTGGGGAAGGAGGTGTGTACAAGTCCCTTCACAAAAGAAAGGGTCCTACAAGAGTTCAATAAGCTCAGGGTGTACAAGGCAATGGGACCTGATGGCATACATCCCAGGGTACTTAAGGAGCTAAGGGTGGAACTAGCAGAGCCATTATCAGAACTGTTTAGTGAGTCTCTGAGCACAGGAGAGGTCCCAGAAAACTGGAGAAGGACTCATGTGATCCCGCTCCACAAGAGTGGTAGCAGGGAGAAGGTGGGGAACTACAGACTAGTCAGTCTTACCTCAGTAGTGGGCAAGATTATGGAGATACATCTTAAGGAAAGGATAGTGCAACACCTGGAAGCCATAGGAGTACAGGATCCAAGACAGCATGGGTTTACAAAATGAAGGTCCTGTCAAACTAATCTCACAGATTTCTTTGACTGGGTAACCAGAATGGTGGACTAAGGGGGAGCAGCTGATGTCACCTATCTTGATTTCAGCAAAGCTTTTGATACCTTTCCACATAGAAGATTGATTAATAAGCTGGGTAGGCTTGGGGTGGGTCAGACATTGGTCAACTGGGTGGCAAATTGGTTGACATGCAGAAAACAGAGAGTGGTGGTAAATGGTATACAGTCAGAAGAGATGCAAGTCACAAGTGGGGTACCTCAGGGATCAGTCCTGGGGCCAGTCCTCTTCTATATCTTCATCAGTGACATTGCAGATGAACTGGAAAGTAAGGATTGTCAGTTTACAGATGACACCAAGATCTGCAACAGAGAAGGTGATCCAGATGGGGTGGGCAGAATGGGAAGAGATCTGGATAAACTAGCAAAATGGTCAGAAGAGTGGCAACTGGGGTTTAAAGCAAAGAAGTGCAAGATCATGCACATAGGGATGAGAAACCCTGAAGCCACCAATAGGCTGGGAGGGGAGTTGCTGACAGTCACAAGGGAAGAAAGAGACTTGGACG
Source organism: Neoceratodus forsteri (assembly GCA_016271365.2). NCBI lineage: Eukaryota > Metazoa > Chordata > Ceratodontiformes > Ceratodontidae > Neoceratodus > Neoceratodus forsteri. Next base: position 980,432,626 of record CM057459.1, read on the forward strand.
TCATCATCACTGATGACCTGAAATCATTCAAGCAGACCACTAAAGCAGTAGGTAAGGCTAGAGGGATGTTGGGGTGCATTAGTAGGAGTATCATAAGTCAGAAGATGGAGGTAATAATCCCTCTTTACAAGACACTGGTTAGGCCCCATCTGGAGTACCGTATGCAGTACTGGAGGCCACACCTTCACAAGGGCATTAACCAAATTGAGGCAGTCCAGAGAAGGGCACCCAAAATGGTACAGGGACTGCATCGGAAAACATATGAGGACAGATTAACTGACCTCAATATGTATACACTAGAGTAAAGGAGGGAGAGAGGTGATATGATTGAAACATTCAAACACCTTAAAGGCATTAACAAGGTGAAAGAGTCTAACATGTTTCTATATAAGAAAAATAGCAGGACAAGAGGACACAGAAGGAGATTAGAGGGAGGCTGATTAAGGGGTAATGTGAGGAAGTTCTTTTTCACAGAAAGGGTGGTGGATGCATGCACCGCCCTACCTCAAGAAGTGGTGGATATGAATAATGTGCAGGGCTTCAAACAGGCATGGGATAGGCATAAGGGAGCAATACAGATGAGTATGAATAGATAGGCCATTTATACAGCAAAGGCCAATGGCACATTCATAAGGTAGAAAAAGAAATGGGCAGACTGGATGGGCCTTGCAGTCCTTATCTGCCATCAACATCTATGTTTCTATGTTTCTATGCAAGGTTTGCTACTGCAGTGGAACACTTGTTGCAACACACCACATAACATACTGAGGTAATAATGTTGTACATGTAAACAATTACATTTTAGTATTTATTTAAAAAAACACTTTTGTTGTACTGGATGTTGAAGTACCAGTAACAACACTAATTAATTTTCAAACATTACTATAATGGTAGGTCCTTCTGTGGTTTTGTGCTATGTTATGTTTGCTATAGAATAAACTACAGTGACCCCCCCATGAATCTATGTACTGTATACCTAATAAGTGCATTTTTTATATGAAGCAAAAAAGAAAACTATGAATGGTGATAGTTTTGTAGCCCCCCAAAACAAAAGTAAAAAAAAAACTATTATGGCTGTTTTCAGAGGTGGGACAGATAGCTTAAGTTAATATGTAGGCATAAAAATTCTGTTTGCATCATTAGAATAGTAAGAATGTTAACTATGGAATGTGTAGTGTATCAGTGTTACGTTGATGTGTGTTTAATGTGTAAGATTTATCTATTTGTTGACCAGAAAAGCTGGGCTCTTAAAAGAGACGTTGTTTTTTGAGGGTTGTCATCTTGGCACAGGTCAGGAAGCATAGGGAAAACCAGAAACAGTTGTAGAATTCACCAAAAATATCTATTTACAGTAGCAGTAACATTAAAAAAAACTTGTTCAGAATAACTATATACAGAAGAGAAAAACAATAGTTTTTGTCCAGTCTGTGTGCCTTTTTCTTCTCTCTCACAGAAATTGCAGCTCAGCTCTTTTATAAGTCATTTCAACCCTCGCTCTTAATTCAAGCATCCTGTTTCTAGCAATGTGTTCTGTTCTCATAATTATCAGGCAGGATGAACACAGTAGAACACAGTGTGCTTGCTGAGCCCCCCCCCCCATACAGCTCTTGCAAAAGGCTCAAATATTTCCACCAAAAGTAACTTCTTGAGTTTACAATAGCTGTCTGCAATCATCTCAAATTTTAACATTTACATTTCATATATACATTTCAACAGTAACACTATATATTTTCTAAACAATAGGGATTCCCAACATCAGTTATTTCCACATATTGATTTTAATATATTTTTATATCAGTAGATATGCAAAGGAGGAAAAAGACAACAAGAGAAAACTGAGAGACAGTGAGAGGAAAAGAATTGCAAGCCTGTCAGGTTGATCAAATTTGAAGTCTCACATGAAAATTTGGTTGCGCAACCAGACAGAGAAGAGAAGAGAAAGAAAAGGACAGATCCTTACTTTAAACACTTTCTTTAACAACTGGGACAGGGTCCTATTACATCCTGTCACAAAGACTTCTTGCAAAGTTAATATGACACACTGCTCTTCAGATCACAGAGAGGATGCCATCTCAGAGGTCTCCCAAGAACTAACAATTGCCAGCGTCTGAGAAATGCACACCATCTGTTAGGTACAGCTAATGTTTAAAATACTTAATTTGAGGATGATGTATTGTGTGCATACCCAGATCACATAAAAATGCAGAGATGTGCATATTCACTATCTTCCTTGCCCTGTCAAGCAGATACATGTTCTGATCTGCACTCCAGACCATACGCTCTGTGATGTCTGAGTAGACAATCTTACAGGTGGGTAGCATCTCTGACAGTGAAGCTAGGTCCAATTTAGCCTCTGCTACAAAATCTATTCACCTTTTGTTGCCTAAATCATTGCCACCAAGATGGATCAGTAGTATATCTGGTGCAGAGTGGCTGTTCAATAAGTGGTGTATGGTTGGCATGAGCTGTTCCCTTCTCATCTCATTCCTCCCTTGCCAAACCACCACAGCCTGTAGTTTGGCAGGTGCAAGTCACTCCCAAAGTGGCTTCTATGAGCATATTCACCACTTCTATGGATTAAACTGTTGCCTACCATCTGCACTGTGATGCTGGAGTCTTCTGCCATGTTAAGACTTGTTTAAAAAACTTAGTGGCAGAGAGCTCAGAAAAGTCAACCAGTGTCTGCTGTACTCCATGGCTGATAGCAGAAGTTCTGTTCCAATGAAATAATTGCAGTTGTCAGATGACAGCAAGTAGTGTTTGATTGGTTCTGCCATAGACAAAACACAAACTGTTTTTGGTGGCAATTTGAATGCTCTTAATTGTCTGATTTAAAAGTACACAGTAGCACAGAATCTGTGATTGGCTATGACCTTGAATCATACACACGTGCCTAACACAGTGTCCCTCCCTTTTGAGCTGGTTTCTGTGGTGGTGAGTACTCTTAGCAGCCGTGTGCCTAATAATTCAAATATTTTTAAACAAGCAGGTATTATACATCTAAAATTTAACATTAAACTGTACAGCAGAAAAAATAAATTTAAAAAGCCTATTTTCAGAAGAAAACAGCAAGTAATAGTTGTTTTAAAGTGAATGGTGAGACTCTGTACTTACTGTGCTTCTGCTAGGTTTTTCCAGTTCTAGAAAATGGTGGAATTCCCTTCTTCTTGTCTTGTGACATTTTAATTGATTGGCTGAACACTTACTTTCCTGTGATGTGTAAAATTATCTTAAAAACATTTAAAATGCATAAATTATTGGTATTGTACCATTTGCTGTCATGAAGTGTCAAGCTTTGATTTCATGCACTGTCATTGGTTGAGGGCACTGTGTGGGTGTTTTTTTCAGGAAAAAAACATGGCCACTCTTGCTGGGCTAAGTGAAGATTTTAGTCACATTACCACATTTCTCTCTATAAGTATGATGATTGTGTATGTTTGTAACTGTATAATAGGGTTCTGAAGGTTGTATGAGTGCAAAAATTTGCATTTTGAAGTCACTGGAGCTTTGGGAGATCATTTTTAGCCACTTCCTGGTTGCAGTGCATCATGGGAATGAAAGTCAATGGACAAATGAGCATGCTAATAAAAATGTTTGAGTGACAACATTTTTTGTTATTGTAGTAACTTTTACATGTTAAGTATAGGATATGCTTGGAAACATTTACATTTGCACGGAAACAGTGAAAGTTACCATGATATCATTTACTTACATAGGGATGTTGTAGCACTCAAATTATTGTTGCCATGCAAACATCACTGATGAACATTAAAGTAAGCTTGATCACATTTTGTTTGCATGGAAATATTTTTTTGATCACAGTAACTTTCACATGTTAAGTATAGGAAAAGCTCAGAAACATTGTAAGTTACCACGATGACATGATTGCCTTAAATAGGAATGTAGTTGAACACATTGTAAGGGTAGTCTATTATAATGTTTCTGCAGTCACATATATGTTGTTATGCAAATATTAGTCATAGCAATGCTAGTAATTTGTTTTCAAGTACACATTATAGTGACATGGTTGAGCATATGATTGCACCAAAATTGAAATTTTTATGTCTGAGTCGGAGCATCTGATTAAGCCAAAATTGACATATTTAGGTGTAAGTGTGAGCACGGGGGCCTGATGGACCGCGCTCCCACTAATGCACATGATTACACCAACACTGACATATTTATGTGTAAGTGGTAGGGTAGTATCTGAGGTGGGCGCCTGAAAGACGGAGCCATCTGAAATGGTGAAGTGATGTGGATGAAAGCCCGAAAGACAAGGGGGCAGGGAGGGCGACTGGACCCTAGTGACATTATGTCACTATATGTACACACGTGCATGGGGGGGAGTGAGCATGGTAAGCATGGCCTGGGAGGGGGTGGAGGGAATGTAGAGTGTGGCACTATGGTCAGCTGTCGAGCTGCAACATGGCATCAGGGGTTGGCCTCTGCTCACAGTGCTTGGGGTTCTGAGTTCAGGTCTGGATCCGGCCGCTATGGCATTTTTGTTGCACCAGCCCAAAACTTCTATTTATTTTGCTTTCCACCCCCAACATGCCCCAGTTGAGAATCTTTAAGTAGGGGGTGAGGGGGGCAAAAGCCCCCACAGAAAGCAAAGTATTGAAATCCCAACACACGTTCTTCCATCAAGCCCAGGATGTCAGGGTGGCAAAATTGTTTTGCGCCCTGACATCACGATAATGCTAGTCGCCATTCAGCACTTGCAATTATCACATAGAACCAAGTGGTAGCATGGGGCCCAGAGGGCCCACATCCACACTCACACATGTTTATAACAAAAAAATGATATATTTATATATTTGAATGCAAAAACATCAGTGAGTGTTATAGCCAATAAATATATTGTATATTTGTTGCCATGGAAAATTAATGTTGCCACACAAACACCATTGTCTAACATTGAAAGTAACCTGGATCACATTTTGTTTGCTCGACAACATTTTTGTGATTGCGGTAATTTTCACATGTTAATTTTAAGGAACGTTTGGAAACATTTGAGTTGTCACACAAACATTGTAAGTTACCATGATAACATGATTGCCTTACATAGGAATGTGATCTAACACATTGTAAAGGTAGTCTATTATAATGTTTTCATGGTCACATCTATGTTGTCTCACAAATATTAGTCATAGCAATGGTAGTAATTTGTTTTCGAGTACAGATCATAGTGGTACAGTTGTGCATATAATTATGCCAAAATTAACATTTTTATGTCGAAGTGGGAGCATCTGATTATGCCAAAATTGACATATTTATGTGTAAATGGTAGCATGGGACCTGAAGTGCCCGTGTTCACACTCACAGATATGTTTATGAAAAAAAATGACATATTTATATATTTTAATACAGAAACATCAGTGAGTACTATAGGCAATGAATGTATTGTATATTTGTTGCCACGGTCAAATTAATGTTGCCGTGCAAACAACATTTACTAACATTAAAAGTAACCTCAATCACAATTTTTTTGTGCGAAAACTTTTTTTGGTTTTGCAGTAACTTTCACATGTCAATGGGAAAAGCTCAGAAACATTTAAGTTGGTGTGAAAACATTATAATTTACTGTGATAACATCACTGACTTACATGGGAATGTAATTGAGCACATTGTAAGGGCAGTCTACTATTATGTTTTGGTGGTCACATATATGTTGCTGCACTTGAAAAAATTTTAGTGCAAAAAAACAACATTGAATACTATTGAAAGTGTTCTTGATCACAATTTGTTGGTGTGCCATTATATATTTTTTGCATGACAACAATGGTGCATATGATTTACTATGAATAATAGTATCATTTTTATTGCTATGATGGTTACTGTGAAATTAAATTTAAATAAAAATAATTGTGTCTTTTCTGGGGTTTTTTTACAGCTGTGTGATCATGCCTGATATGTTTGCAGAGAGGAATTGTAGTTCTAGATTTGCAAGAATGTTGAAAAGAGATCGAACAGTTAAGAAATAGTAGACATAATAAGTATCATAGTAATAAAAGCTTGATGAAGGCTGATGTGAGACATAAAAAGGTTACTCGGAACTCAAAGAAGACCAATAGGTCTGTATGTAGGAAAAGGTTGCCTGCTGCTTGCGACATATCACGTTCAGTTGGGTGCCTATCTATAAGTGCAAAGCTGAGAGGTACAGATCATGCAGTTGATAGAAAGTGGCAAAATAAAGCTGTTTATCATGAAGCTACACCAAAAGCCACATGAAAATGTAAACAGTCAAGTGCAACTGTGGGACATCTTAGCAAGTTGACTTTTTTCATTCCTTAGCCTCTAAGGCTAAAGTTGATCGAATCATATCTGCTACTATGAAATGTGAAGGCAAACGACTGAAGAGTCACCTTGCCTTAAAGAAATTGAGGCTTAGAGTGTACAGATTTGTGAACAAGGCACTTGCTGTCTACCACATTTGTAGAGAAAAAATTATGCAGCAGATTGAACGGTTTACCAATGATCTGATGAACATTCACAGCAGATTGCAAAATGTTATCTGTCTAAACTGAGACAACTTTTGTGAAATTTTTAAAGGGCAGTGGGTTCATAAACAGCACTTTGAGGCTTTCTTCTGGGAAGAGTCATACCATACATTTGGTAAAGATATTGCTCTCTCAGTTGATGTAGATGGTAAGGAACATAATGTGTTGAGCATCTCACATGCTGAGCAACTTATTGCATCAGATGATGAGACAGAGTCAACAAATCACACGCACAAAAGAAGCTGTGTATCATGGCCATGTGATGATAAATGCAATCTAAGGCAAGAATCCTTGCTGCTATTGCAGATTTCGTTAATCTCTTTGTTGTTATAAAAAAAACACAGAGATGTGACATGTTACACACTATTGCCCTTTGTGAGGTTCAACAACATAAAGGATTGCTTGGACATTCCTTAGCTTGTCTAGATAGCAATGCATGCAATAGTGTTTTTCATCATATGCGTGTGGTGGTACACAATCCTGAGTTTTGTGCGCAGTCTACACAGTTAAAAAAGTTGTCTCACACTACAAACAGCTTGCCAAACTACTCAAAGCTGGTGACATGCAAGGTGCAAGATGTCTGATATGAGACTTTATGCATCATACTAAACTGGATAGTGATGTACGTGATGACACCTCTGCCATTGAGTCAGGTGCTGTCTCTCTTAGGGAATCTGAAATACTTACCATGTTTGGAAAGCAGATTGCCAAGTCTGAACTGACAAAAAGAGAGAACTTTGACTCTGTGTGTGTCTCTTTTCACAGACTACTTTACAGACTTCAGGCTGTGACTGTTGATCTGGAAAAGATTGTCTTTCAGTGACATGTAGGCATGATTGTTGGCATTCCTACTACTGAAGCATGACTTTGACCTGGACCCAGTAGTTATCATGTGTCACTACTGTCTGACATAGGTAAAGGCTAACACTCTGTCATCAAGGTCTGTGTTGAACAACATGGAGGCAGACATGACACCTGCTGAGATTGCTGCATTAAATATGTTTGCGCAGATCCTCATACAGATGAAACCATTTCAGACAATTATGCAGCTGAATACAAAGATACAGAATGTACCCCAGAAAGATCTTAAGTCTCTGAAAGAGTCTGTGATGTATTTGCCACTGCCTCTGAAAAAGAATGTGGAGACAATCTCACATGAAAGCAGTATGATCATACTAGTAAATGGAGTCCCATGAAGTCAAAGGTTGTTTGGCAAAATGTTGTCAATGTGCAGAAAGTGAAATGTGCTCTACGCTACCTGAAGAGTAACAATCCTTTCTATGCTGACCTTCACACTGATGCATTCTCTGACGTGAGCAGTCAGTTTGGAGTACTGGACAGTAGGAAGCCAATGATTGAGAAGGTCGATGTCACATCTACTGAAAATGTGTATGAACAATGCACTATTCATCCCCTACATGGCAGGGATCCAATTGGTGACAATATTGACTTGTATCAGTGAGGGTAGCCCTGTTAGCATTTGGGAGGAAACACTGGAAGCCTGGTGTTTTCCAGACTTTCTTCCATTAGGCGAAGGAGGCCATTTGGATCAACGTGAAGTGCATGTTCCAGGTGCAGGGTATCGTACCTCAAGAGTGATTAATAAGGATGGGAAATGTCATAAGAACATACAATATTTGTTCCACCTGCTTTGGGAGAGTCAATTTAGTATTCTGTCTGCTTCTATTGTGCACACTCCGTGCTTAACTGTTCCATTAGATGAAATCATGCAGTTGAGTTCCTTCAAAAATTGAAAGAGAAGGATGAAACATTGCAGGTGAATCTGATATCCATCTTGTCAAGTTTGCATGGCACAAAAGAGTACTGGTGTCACAGACACTCAGAAGTCGTGACCATGCTACTTAAGTTTGGTGCAGCTACTTGGTTTATAACTCTCAGCTCTGCAAAGTATAGCTGGGATGAGTTGCTCAAATTATTGAGGTGGGCCAATGCTGATGTAGAGGGCATTTCATCAGTGACACTTAGTGAGATGTGCTCTCTTGATCCAGTATCTGTGTCATGACATTTTCACCATCGCTACCATTAACTATTGACATTTATTTTGTCAATGGACAATCTGCCTCTTGGAATAGTTGAAGACTACTTCTAGAGAATGGACTATCAAGCATGAGGTGCTCCATACATCCATATGCTGTTATGGATCAAAGATGCACCTTGTATTGAAGAGAGTGAAGCTGCAGAAGTTATCAATTTCATTCAGCATTTTGTCACTTGTCACATTTCTGACAAATATGACAGTCCAACACTGTGGAAGCTGGTGCAGAAGTTTCAGTGACATCTTTGTGGAAAGTACTGCCACCAACCAGTCAAGAGTCATAATCAGTGGTACAGCAGGTGTCAGTTTGGATTCCCTAGACATGTCTGCCAGCAAGGATGCATGAATGACCTGTTCTTAGCCATGCGTCATTATCTCAAGGCAAAGTCCACCAAAAGGGTCTATCAGTTATCCAGACAGGAGAATAAGGTGTAAATTAATGACTACAATCCGACACTTCTTTTGATGTGGCAGGCAAACACTGATGTGCAGTTTGTTGCTGACAGCTCTCTGTTTCTTGTACAGGACGTCACCTCATACACAACAAAACATGAGCAGACAAGTTTCGTTGAGCTTTGAGAAGACATTGCTACTTCCAGACATTCATTGAATTCACAACTCTGGTCACTTGGATTGAAGACACTGTCTCACAGGGAGAGTGGAGCATAATAAGCCAGTGATCGCTTAACAGGAACACACTTGTATGACAAGTCTGATGCTGTGTGGTTTCTCAGTATCAATTACAAAGAGAAATGTAAGCGTGTGTTGAAGTCTTATAATGAGATTGAGGAGCTGGCTTTGAGCCATCCAACTTCACAGAATATCCTGAAGAATAATCAGATCGATACCTACTACCCCAACAGGCACATTGAGGTGGATGACATGCGCTTGTATGAGGTGGCTAAATGGTAGGACTACAAGACAGATGTGGCACCTGACAGCACATGGGGCATTTACAAGTCAGAGGCACTGATGGTTGCCTTGTGAAGAGAGGAAAATCATGGCTCATTGATTATTGTAAGCTGATCTTGTTGGCTAGTGACAGTAAAGAGGATTACTACTTTGCTCTTCTGTTCTTTTTTCAAGCCATGGTGGGATGAGAGAACACTGAAAGGAGACTGTGACACTGACAAGGAACAGTTCTACCTGACATATGAGACCTTCAAGACAGAGCACTCTGAAACTTACATTCGGCGATTGAAGTTGGAGAAGGAGCAACTTGATCAAGCTAGTAAACAGCTTGAAGAGAATACCCCAACTATTTCACAGGATAACATTGATCCTGAAAGACAGGGTCTTCTTGGAGCTCCCTTCCCCATGAATGATCCTGTTGTACTCATGAGTGAAGTCGAGAGTGCCATGCAACATGGTTGTTGTTGCAATGCAGATCCAAGTCAGCTGTCAGAGAAAATAAATACATAGCAGTGTACAGTTTATGCTGCTGTGAGAGAAGCAGTAAGACATGGAATCCTACATGACCAGAACCAATGCAGGTGTGGGAACTATGTTCCAGTACACACGTTTGTAAGTGGTTCTGCTGGAACAGTCAAGTGTTTTCTTATCGAGGCTATTTCAGCTGAAATAAGGATGTTTACAGGTAAAGTGATGTATGCTGCTGTTAGCACTCCTACTGGATTGTCAGCATACAACATTGGAGGTGTAACTCTGCACCAGTTGTTTATGCTTCCTGTGGAGCGGGGTAAAACAGGAGAGTATCTCAAGCTATCCCATGACATGGCATCTGAGCTGCGGCCAGTGTTTACCAAGATGAAACTTCTGATCATCAATGAGATCAGCATAGTCTCAACTGTCATGCTTGCATGTATTCACCTACATCTCCAGGAGATTCTTGGAACTGACTACAGTGAGGCTTTTGGTGAAAAGAGTGTTGTTGTGTTTGGGAACCTACTTCAACTTGTGCCAGTGAATGCTGAACATGTGTTCAAGGAACTGAGTGTTCAACAAGCTAAGAAAGCTATAGAGTGCATTGGAGGAATAAATCTCTGGGAGTTCGGTTACATTGAGCTGTCTGAAAACATGCGGCAGAGTGGAGGTCTTGTTTTGTAAGGCACTCTTGGATGAGGCCTGCATTGGTGCTTTGTCACAAGAAAATGTTGCTCTGCTGAACTCATGCAGGCTCAGCAGTGAGTCAACATGTATGAATACTGCTTGTGACATATTAAGTAGTGTTTTTTTGTTGTTGTTTTTTTCTAATTGTTTAACCAGGTGCTACACACTAAGCTGAAAGCTTGTTTACAGGTGCAACCTAGGAGCACAGGGAAGTTAAGTGACTTGCTCAGGGTCACACAGTATGCAGGTTGGGGCTGTGGGATTCAAACCCAGGTGTCCAGATTTGCATCTCAGAGCCTTAAACCACTACACTATACTGCCTCCCAAAGGCATAGTGGGCTGGATATTCAAACTGTGCCATTCTGTAGCGCAAGCCCTTGCACTGTTCAAAAAAGTTGCACAGAGGTGTGGCCGGGGTGATATTCAATGGAGTTACACTATTGAGCAACTCCTTTGAATATCGCCCCCTGGCAACAGCCACTGTGCATGGCACAGTGGAACTTGCATCACCGCAAGTGGTCAGAGTGGAGCATTCAAGATGCGGTGGCGCAAGTTCCATTGCGCCATGCGCAAATTTCCGATATTCAAAAAGTGACATGCAAATGTGGCCATAAGTTATGCAAGGCACAGGGGGGGGGCCATTTGCATCTACTTACAACCCCATTAGCATGCAGGTGCACCGATCCCCAACAACTTGCTCCTGGGGCCCTGCCAGGCAGCAGCCGTCGGGGACCAATGCCCCCTGCAGCCTGATCACAGGCATGAAGTAAATCTCTCTCCCCCCACTGGCCCAATCGCTGGCATAACAGTATTAAACCCCCACTGGCCCGATCATGGGCATAACATTATTAACCCCCGACTGGCCTGATTGCCAGCAAAACAGAACCCCCAACTGGCCCTATCACGGGCAAAACAGAACCCCACCCCAACTGGCCCGATCGTGGCTAAACAGAACTGAACCCCACCCCACTAGCCCAATCACAGGCAGAATGGAGTTCAACTCCCAAGACCAATATCCCTAGTGGTCCAGTGGATCATGGCTCGATCAGGCATTAGAGTCAAACCCCCAGGTCCAATTTCCTGGTAATCTAGTGGCCCCCACCCACCCACCCATGGAGCCCCACCACCCGCTCCCCCATCAGCCGGCGCGGCACAGCACCCACCCAACTGCCGCTCTGCCACCCACCGACTGACTGCTCGGTAGGATCTATCTCTGCCCAATATTGGGCTAGAGGGGGGTGGGGTTCAGTTCTGTTTTGCCTGTGATCGGGCCAGTCAGGGAGGTTAATAATGTTATACCCACGATCGGGCAGGTGGGGGGGTTCATTTCTATTTTGCCCACGATCGGGCCAGTGGGGGTTGTTCAGTTATGTTCTGCCCATGATCGGGCTATGGGGGGTTTACTATTATGCCTGCAATTGGGCTGCAGGGGCGGCATAGGGTGGCAGCTGCTGTGTTGCACCTGCAATGCGGCAGCTCACCTGTGGGTGGCCCTCGACTTAATGCTTTTTTGGGGGGCTCAAAGTTGTGCAGGTGCAGGTTGTGGGTTGTGCCTGCACAACTCTGTACAGCCTGGCTGAATATCGGGCTGTGCAGTTTATGCATGGTTCCTCCCTCCGGTTGAGCATGCCTTCATTAGCATTGCGCTGTTGCTCAGCCTGACTTGGGGGGCACAATTTCAAACTTGCACAGGCGCAACCTTTTTGAATATCCAGCCCAGTGTATTTAGAAACTACTTGAATAGTGTGTCTCATGCCTCGACTCAATGTGCTGAATTTAATAGCATCATGTTGCAAGGAAAGGTCAGGAAATTATCACTCTGCCTGCTGTAGACAACACTGATGGTGTCTGTCTGAGTCAGAATCTGGTGGCAAAGCTGACAGAGCAACTGCCTGAGCTGAGGTCTGATGTATTTTGCACAGCTAGATTGGAAGCTGTTCTTGCTGTTTGTAAAAATGCATGCATCATGCCATGTCGCAATCTAGATGTTGAGTGTGATATGGTAAATGGTGCAATGGGGCACATACTCAACTTCCAGTACAATGTACAAAAGACATTTATAGAGGCACTTGTTGTCAAGTTTGATAACATTGAAGAGTCGCAACCTATAGATCGAACTACTGTCACGTTCCAGGTAGTGAAGGACATATATGTGACAAGGAAACAGTTTCCAGTGTTTATTGCATATGCTATTTCCACCCACAAGTCACAAGGATTAAGCCTGGAATCTGCTATGGTTGAGATAGGCACTGGCATTTTCAAGGATGGCATGAGCTACATCACAATTTCACGTGTCTGTACTCTGGCTGGTTTGCATATCATCAGCATGGCACAAAAAATCCATGCTGATAGACAATGAATTGAAGAGTACAACAGACTACGTACTCTGTACCAGCTGAGATTGCCCCTTATTCCACTACCCATGTGTAGTGTGCAATGCAATGCCATAGTGTAAGCTACTGGCATCAGGAAGAGGAACTGAACAGCAAGACCAGGATTGCATTCAAAGCACAGTAAGAATGAGTCCACAACAAACAGTGAAACAAACTCACCTCCACAAAAGAAGACACTTGGACTGAACATTTTTCCAGCATTTGACAACAGCACTGGAGTGAACTGCTATGCTAACTCAGGAATGCAAGTGTTTCTCCACATACCTTACTTTGTTGATGTATCAAGGTTTTTCCATGAGACTGCGCTATTCAAGTCATTGAAGCAAGTTGTCAACAATAGTGTTAAGCATGACAACAGTATTTAGACTCTGACATCTTTATGACTGGTGTTAGGTGGATATGATGGCCATCAAACATTTGCCAAAACCATCCAGCAAGATGTGATGGAGTTCATGATTGCCATCATTAACAGGTTGGATTGTAATCAGATTCCCATGTGACAGTACTTTAGTGTCACTTATGGCAAAGTACACTTGTCCCTCTTGTCGACATTCACATAAAGATGTAACAGAAAATATGTTGTGGATTTCATTGAATGTTCCACAGGCATGTTCTGTTAAGTTCAGAGAATTCCTTAGGAATGCACAATGTGGTTGTAGGTGCACTGTGTGTGGAGGAGAGTGCCTTCAGTCTATCAGAGTTATGACATCTTCGCAGTATCTTCTTTTAGTCCAGCAGAGATTTGACACAAATGGACTAAGAGTTGAAATGCCCATCACCGATTTCATAGCCGGCAGAGTCCAACTTACGGGAGCCTGTTTTGACACACAGGCTGTGATTTTCCACCATTAAGCATCTGTACATTCAGGACATTATGTGAGGTGGCTGAGGCAGAGCAATGGATGGGTGGAATGCAATGACTATACGAGCACTTTTAAACAGAGATTGCCTGGGAACTTAAAAGATGCTTATGTCTTGGTTCTGAAGGATTACAATGACATTCACCATGCAGAAGAGTAGTTTAAATACATTTGACACAAAGGTGTTTGACACTCAACTACTTATTTCAGTGTGCTATGCAACTTTTTCTTAATTACTAATTGCTGCTGTTTATTGCTTCACGGAACACAGAAATGTGGCATTATTCACATTGATGTACTCTTATACTGGTAACAAATAATGTCTGTGTGTCAGTGATTTTTGCAAAAACGCATTGTCTTATCATGTCAAAATCGGCATGGGATGTGTTCAAAATCAGTAGTCATATTACATATATGTTAGTTGTCAGACTACTCGAGAGAACTGCATATGCACATTTTTTAGCTATATGCACTAGTGTGAAGTATTGAGTTACATTTAGTGCCATTGCGGTGTCTAACATTCATATTTGTTCTGATTGTTACAGCGAAATGACCACTTCATGTATTGCTTAACAATTTCCCTGAGAAACAGCACTGATATTTTAAAGTGTTTCATGTTTTTCAGAACGTAGTGACATGCTACTTTTGATGATATGTGTATGCCACAATCAGCAAACTGTGAAGTGTGCAATATTTCCTCTGTGTACAGTACAATTCTGTTTATCTGAATTTCTCTTATCCGGAAATCCTAGTTATCCAGAATTAAAGTGTGTCCCTCATGCTCCAAAGTAAAAATGTAGCACCTCAGTAGCTAACCACAATTATCCCATTAGCGGTAGTTACTTCTAATTGCTTTCCTTTGTGTTCTTAAGCAGTTGTGGCAGTACTTGCTGCTAAGGTCATTTAGCACTGGATAACTGCCATGGAGCTAGTAACAGCTACAACCCACAATGTCCAAGTGCAAATGATCAGTTCTTGATATCAAGCAAAATCTGGATATCTTAAAAGATTTAGAGTGAGGTAACAAGGTAGTGGATGTTGCCCAGTGCTACAACATAGGCAACTCCACTGTCAGTGACATTTGCAAAGCTAAGGATAAGTTGTGGAGCTTTGCCGCGGCTATGGGCAGCAGTGTTTCTGTGGAGGAGAGGAAGACAATGCATGTCTGTAGAGATGGAGCTCTGGACAAGGCAGTTTTTAATTGATTTATACAGAACCACATGAAGGAAACTCCAATATCAGGGTTGATAATTAAAGAGAAGGCCAAGCAGTTTCATAGGCAGCTGAGTGGAGAGGATGTTAATTTTACAGTGAGTGGTGGCTGGTTAAACAGGTTCAAACACTGCCATGGAATCTGGCAGCTTAGCATTGCTGGAGAGTCTCTCAGCACAGCAAATGAGTCCATAGCACCCTTCAGAGACAAACTAAAGCTGCTAATGGAAGCTGAGGGACTGTCAGAAAGTCAGCTTTACCATGCTGATGAAACGGGCTTATATTGGTGGTTGCTTCCCAAAAAAATGTTGGCTTCCTCTGAGGAATGATCTGCTCCTGGATTTAAAAAAATAAGGGGCGACTTATCATTCTCACATGCTGCAATGCCACCGGAGACCAAAAGCTACCCCTGGTCATCATTAGCAAATCAGCCAGCCCCCAGTGTTTCAAACACATCAACATGTCCACCCTGCCTGTAATTTACAAAGCTCAAAGCAGCGCTTGGATGAATTGTGAAATCTTTACCTCTTGGTTCCATGACAACTTTGTGCCTGCTGTTAGAGCCTACCTCCATTCCAAAAATCTCCCTATTCATGCAATCCTTCTAATCAATAACGCTGGGGCACATCCAGCTACAGAATGCTCAAGGACTGCAGATGGTGCTTTTAGATGTGAGTTTCTTCCACCAAACACTACGGCAAAGATAAGGGTGTTTTGGCAATATTAAAGTGGCTGTATCAGGGTAAGCTCTTGAGCTTTGTTTTGAGTGAAGAGAATGAAAAAAAGACTTTAACAGACATCATAAAATCAGTGTCTATAAAAGAGGCAGTCTACATGTTGGCCGAATCATGGAAGGAAATTCAGCAAAGCACAATAGTGAAGTGCTGTGCCAGGTCACATCTGCTCACCACCACCCCCACAGAAAATCAAACTGAACACTCTGTTGCTGTGGACATTCCTGATCAACAACAGCAGGCCATCATGTTCATAAACGAGATGGCTGAACAACTTTCTTTGGATCCCTGGATTTGCTGCAAAATTGGCTTTTCTTTCTCAGGTGTGCATTGCTATGAATTAAAGTAGCAGTGTAATTTGTAAATTTACAGTTGTGTATTCTTGTCTATATTTTTATAACATAGAATTACATTTCTGTAAATATGTTTAGTTGTGAAAATAAGGTTATTGTTGTATGTTAGCATATGAATGCAGATAAGCATTGTATTAACACAAGTAAAAAGTTAATTGGTACTGTCTCTTGCAGTCTGTATACTTGATTATTTTAAAATGTTTACATTTGTCACTGCAGTTATTTAATGTTGTCCTTTCCCTGATTATGTACAGATGCATGTTTTCTGGATATCCTACTAATTTCAAATGTTTACCAAATGTTTTTGATGTTGTCATCAGTTCTCACCAAGGAAACAGCATTTAGAAATTTCTGCTCAATGATGAATACGTATATTAATAATTGCCATTATAGCATGTGTATATATATATATATATATATATATATATATATATATATATGACATTCTTATATTTAGATATTGAGATGTACTATTCTGTTTGATGGTTTGTGATACTGAAATATTTATTATTTTTGTTTATTGTATTTAATTAGATATATGTGTCTGATTATTAATCAAGGAAAAGTTGTAAATCAGACACCATGCTCACTGGCAGTTCAATGAATGTTCCTGATTTATTTCTGATTACTTTTATTGAGGGGTTGAGTGAGGAATTTGCCAGATGCACAAATAAAGTAAATATGACATAATAACAACAAACTATAGTAATGTGACCATCAGATGTTGGTGTGTGAATGTTGTTCAATCTTTGTTTCTCACATCTGGCTTTTGCCCACTCCAGGAATATTAACTTACGTAGTCTCATGTCATTATTACAAAAATTATGTTTACTTGTTTATTGACCACTCAAAATAGTGTTATAAGACTGATTGATTTTTCTAATTCAGCCTTTTTTAAAATCAATTTGATTTCATCTTTAATAATTTTTTTGAACTTTACTTTTTTTAGTGTTGTATGTCTTTCTTGTAAAGTATGAATAGATGATATGTGGTTCATGTTTTCTTTCAATACTTAATTAATGCTTGGCAATCAGAGCACTCATATGCAAATCAGAAGTATGTATGGATCCATATATAAAACAACGGATGTGCACTGCTTTGCAGAAAAGTAAGCAACAGTGTTATTGATGTGTGTGGGAGTGTAGGACCAGTGGTCCCACGCTCCCACTTTGTGACATTGCATTACAAAGCTTGTGTATCTATTCACATTATTATTTCTCAAAAAGTCAGGAAATTCATTGCAAAATAACTCCGTTAATGTAATGGTTAGGGTTGCTTTAACAGCGACAAAAGTGAGGAAATTTGGTGTTAGGGTTTTCAACCCTAATTCCACATTCCCCCCCACACACACATACACACATATGCACACAACACACATACAAGCAGGGGACAGTACAAGGCAACACAACCAATCAGAAACCTACCCCATAAGGTAACAGAAATAACATACAGCTCTGTGAACAGACCACAAGAGACATCCATCATCATGATTCAACAACTATATAATTTCTGCTGCCACTCCAGTGTCTTGGGTAGCATATGTCACTGAATGGTGTTGCTACTGTGGCATGTTGACACTGTTGTACTGTGATGACAAAGGAATGCGAGTGCAGGGTCCGAAGGACCCTGCGTTTCCACTGTAACATATGGACAGTGCTGTGGCATCTCAGTAAAAGAATGGGAGCACAGGGTACAAAGGACTTTGCGCTCCCACTATGAGATATAGCCAGTCCTTTAGTATCTTGATGTAGGGATAGGAGTGCAGGGTCCAAAGAACCCTGTGCTCTTACTGTGACATATGTACAGTGTTGTGGTATCTTGCAGAAGGGCTGGGAGGGCAGGGTCCAAAGGACCCTGTGCTCCCACTGTGACATATGGACATTATTGAACTATGTCAATAGAAGGATGGGAGCTCATGGTACAAAGAACCCTGTACTGCTATAATGACATGGACAGTGTTGTAGTAGTTCAATTCAGGGATGGAAGTGCAGGTTCTGAAGGACTGTGCCATCACACCATGACATATTGAAACATTTGTACTATCTTAATAGAGGGATGGGATCACAGGGTCCATAGGACCCTGCACTCCTACCATGACTCATATACTGTCTTATAATATCTCAATGGAGGAATGGGAGCACAAGGTCCACAGGACCCTGTACCATCACTGTGACATGTGAACAATGTCATGGTAAGCTGATGGTGGGATGTGAGTGCAGAGTCCAAAGGACCATGTGCTCCCACCATGACATATGAACACTGTTGTACTGTGTTGAAGTTGGGATCTGACCCTGCACTCCCACCATGACATATGCTACCCAATACACTGGAATGGCAGCAGAAGTGATACAGTTACTGAACCATGATGATGGATTCCTCCTGTGGTCTATTCACAGAGTTGTATGTTTTTTCTGTTACCTTATGGGGTCTGTTTCTGATTGGTTGTGTTGCCTTGTACTGTCCCCTGCATGTATGTGTGCTGTGTGTGAGTGTGGGGGGTTGGGGGAATGTGGAGTTAAGGTTGAAAACCTCAACGCCAAATTTCCTCACTTTTGGCACTGTGAAAGCAACCCTAACTGTTGCATTAATGGAGTTTTTTTTTTTGCAATGAATATATATATATATATATATATAGGCCTGGATTTTCAAACTGCGCTCAAAACTGGCACAACAGCAGGAGCAAGTGCAAACGAGTTGCGCAAATGAGCAACAGGTGAGATATTCAAACATGGAGCAGAGCAAATTGCGCAAGCAACCAACGTCTGAATATCGCACATACTGCGCCATCGCGCAACCAGGAAGGAGAAGCTGAGCCAAAATGTTGCGCTATGGCGCAACCAGGGAAGCTCAGCTGAGCATTCCAGAGCTGCCATAGTGCAAGCACAGCCCCCCCAGAGCAATGGAACTGCACATCCAGGGAGGCAGGCTGGGGCCCACCACCAGCCATGTCACACATGGGCACAGGAACACACTGCAGAACCCACACCACACCGGCACACCCCAAGCACAGCATCACTGGGGGTGGGATGGATGATCCACGTGCCCATGGGGACAATCCAACAAAGCATAGCAGAGCCCTGACACCCCAGCACAACCACTGGCAGGCAGAGAGTGCCACACACAGGGGGTTGACAACCACAGTGCACATCAGCCCCCCGTATGCACAGCGCACCCTACACTGTGACCCCAAGACACCACCCATGTGCAGTGACTGGCACTGCAGGAAACCATGCAGACCCCCCAGCACACGTCAGCCTCATGCAACACAGAAGCCTACAAGCCAGACACACCCTGTGCACCCAGCAGTGGGTGGCAGCAGATGGCAAGACCAACCGAAAGTCACTGCCATGCTGGAGATACCTCCCCATGCACACACACACACACACACACATATACCCAGGGCCATACCAGCCCAGATGGCATGTACACACCTGCAACTGAGCACCCATAGGCAGCTGCAAATCAGAGAGCAACACATTATTCGTATAAAAATATAAAAATGTATTTCACAACAACAAACAGTATCAAAACAAGTACAACTATTTACAAGGGGGGGACGGGTACAAGGTAGGGTTGGTCAAGGGGTAGGGATGACAACCTTGGAGAGGGAAGGCAGGGTGGTAGGGATGGGAGAGGTGGGAAGGGTAGAGATGTCATGGGCCAGCTGGCTGCCCATCCTCCTGCTGGTGTCCTGCAGGTCTCTGCCGCCTCCTCCGCACACCATGGCGGTGAATGGATTGCAGGATGTCACTATTATGGCCCACAAGTCATTGGATGGCCCTGACATCCCTCGCCATCCTCTGGAGAACCTCGAGGCCTAGGAAAATGGGAACACAGTCAATGGCTGTGACTGACCACAACCCTGAACACCACCCAACCTGCAAGCCATATAGCCCAATGTCCCGCACCTGTGATGGCATGCACCCACCCACAGTGAACATGCACATGGCCATCACAAACAGGCGGCACCAGCTATGCGCTACCACTGCCCACACTGCCCACGTCAATCACAGTACAAACTAGGCTGGCAAGTGATGTGGCAACGTGGTGTGATGCCAGTTACACAGCTATGTGCCCAGTGCATGCCGGACCACCAGTGATGCATACACAGGCGTGCGTGATACTGCACTGTGATGCAGGTCACCTGTGTCATGCCTACATACATGGATACATAGACAGTGTCAGCAGATAAGGGCCTATGGGACACCCAGTCTGTCCATTTGACCTTGTAAGTTCACTCTGTTGTCCTATAAGTCTGTTGCCCTTACCCCTGACCTCCAGAATTCCTTTATGGCTTAACCCATGCATTCATAAATCCGTGACCAAGTCAGCCCCCACCACTTCCTCTGGCAGGGTGTTCCACTTGTCCACCACCCGTTCTGTGAAGAAATACTTTCTCATGTTTCCTCTGAATCGTCCCCCCTCCAACTTCATCCCATGCCCTCTAGTCCTGGAACATCCTTTACGCTTAAAAATACTGTTTTCCTGCACTCTGTTCCCCCCTGTAAGATACTTGTATGTCCCCATCATATCTCCACACCCTCCTCCCCTCCAGGGAATACATGTTCAGTTCCATCAACCTGTCTGCATAGGACTTGTGATGCAATCCATGCACCATCCATGTCGCCCTCCTCTGAACCCTCTCCACCCAGTCCATGTCCATACATAGGTATGGTCTCCGGACCTGTACACTGTACTCCAGTGTGGGGACTCACTAGTGTTTTGTATAGTGGAATTATGACATCCCCTTTGGTTGTGTCCCGCATGGCTGGTGGTCTTGCCCCCCCAGCATGCAATAGCATCCATGAAGTAATGATACTCACACTCCTCCAGCAGCTGGGTCTGATGCTGCTGCTGCTGCTGCTGCTGCTGTTGGGGCACAACACCCCCTGGCACCGGGGCCCTGGCACGGCCCACGTCACCCTGGCCCTGTGTCGTCACAATCCGGCCTGTGGGAGACATATGTTGAGACAAACATCAGTGTGACTCAAAAGCAGAGTGCCCCCTGTCCCAGTGAGAGTGCCTGCCCACACAGCCATAACCATCCATCGCACAGCTGCACACACTGACACACCTATGCACAGCCACCCAAGCACACACACACCCCTACAGAGAATATGGGTGCATAGATGGTACACTCACCTGGCCTAGGCACCACGCCCTGCCTGGCATGTGAATGCAGCTGCATCAAGAGTTCCGGCTCCCTCTGGCAGAGGTCACTGTACCGGTGTCGGCACTGCTCAGCAGACCGGCCCTGGCCAGTGACCTCCACCAGGTCAGTGGCCACTTGCTGCCACAGGTGGGTCCTAGGCATGGTGAGGGGGGCCTCACCATACAGTGCCTCACAGTGGGGCTCCACCAGGGCCACCAGGTTGGCCACTTCAAGCTGGCTACAGGACACCGCCCTCCTCCTAGCCATGGCACCAACTTTACAGCAAGCAATATGGCGACCGCTGCGCTGTAACCCCAGGTGGAGTTGTTGCGCAATAGACCACCACAGGCTCCAATCGCGCTGTTCGAACAGTGCCGTCACTTTACATGGCGCTGTCACCAGACAGTGCAATAGGGATGTAGACATGGCATGCCAACAGCGCCAGGGGTCAGAGGGCATACACAAGGTCACGGCAATGATGCAAGGCTACACACAGCACCATAGGATGTATAGGCATCCTGCGCGACTGCCAGGCTGAGCACCAGTGCCACAGTGGACTATCGTGCAGTAGTGCCACAGCGCCATATAGTGCCCAGTGCTGTAGCGCCACTGGCACAATGGTGGCCATGGTCTGAATCGCCTATCGTGCTCAGAAGGTCTGCAGCACGATGACGCTCTATCATCAGCTGTCTGGGCATGCGCAATGCAGTGTGGCACACAGCCACAAACCTGTGCCATTGGCTCAGCGGACCTTCCGTATTGCGCAAAGCGCCAATCGTGATATTCAACCGACATATGCAAATCACGATCAGCCATTCAAAGGTGCAGTGTACGATTAGCATGTCATTAAGTTGCGCCACACCTCATTTGCATGTGTTGCGCTATAAAAATGCGACAGTGGGTTGTGCTGGCCAGATTTGGTTACTGCAGGAGAGGTGAGTTACATGCTGTGTGATGCTCCAGGACAATGCTCATGGGTGGAGGATGATAAAGCTGAGGGGCTGAGCATGAAAAGGGCACTTAGAAAGGGACAAAGGGCACCTCTTGATCAGTATCTGCCATGCGGAGTGGAACGTGGGGGCTTCCCCCCGGGCGGCAGCTATGCTCATGGGGAAATGCTGTCACTGCACAGTGACAGGTGTCCACTTCCACCCATACAGATCACCATGACTGACCAGAGCCAAGCTGAGGGTGTGGACGGTGGGTGTAGGAGGAGGCCGAACTTCACCGCGGCAGAGACAGAGGCCCTCTTCCAGGCCTACCTGGAGGATGAGCCACTAGTGAGTGGACGGAGGGGCACCCCTCAGGAACGTGCAGCTGCATGGGAGGGGTAGCTCGGGCCGCCAACCCTGCATGAAAGCCACCAGCGCCCGTGCAGGAATGCAGGAAGAAGATGGGGACTGACCGCAGGAGGCTGAAGGAAGGTGGCAGCCTTCAGGGCGCACGCGGCTGGCACTGGTGGGGCCCCACCAGTGGTGTTGCAGCTGACCCTACAGAGGAGACACTGGTCACGGCCATGCAGCTGAGTGCCACTGCGTGGCGCACCAGGTGGAGGATTCCAGACAGGTGGAAGCCCATCACTGCACGGTATGACATGGTGGTGTTGTTGGGGGCTGTTGTTCACATGCACTCACATGTACTCTTCTGTTACAGATCCTGTTCGCCTGCAGGAGACGGTGGTGGTGGTGGGTCCAGACAGTGAGGCAGACCTGCTGAACGTGGAGGAGGGACCATCCACCTCTGCCACCAGCCTGCAGGCACTTCAGCAGCATGCAGGCTGGGCCAACAACTCCGGTGTCAGTGATACGGGTGCAGGGGGTGCACAGCCTGTGTCACAGCAGTCTGGCATGCAGGTATGCCAGCATGCTGTGCCTATGGCAGTGGCACACACCTGCACCATTGATGATAGCAGGCCTGCAATGGACAGTGATAGGTGTGTGTCCCATGACGGACACATGGCAGGCCAGCACGTGCCCCTGGGCCTTCCTGGTTCACACCTGTGTATCAGCATGCTGGCACAGTCCCAGGCTGTGCCTGTCAGCACCGGTGGGGCAGCACCGGTGGCTGTACAGGTGTCTGGCACTGTTGTCAGCACGGAGGTGGAACAGGTGGACCTGGGGGCTCAGCAGTTGGAGGGGCGGCAGCAGCAGTCACACACCAGGTCTGGGGTGATAATGTCAGCAGTGGCACATGTCCACCGCCTTTGATCCACTCCATCCTGGTCCCATGAACAGCGCCACCTCAAGGGGTGCTGTGCACCAGGACCGTCCACACCCTGGGGGTCACGATGCCATTGGGGCACAGTACCCATTGGATGTGCACACCCACCTGCTGCAGGACTCAGTACAGCTGCAGGGGCGGGTTGCAAGGTCCGTGGAGGCACTGTCTGTGTCCGTGGAGTGGCATAGCAGGGAGTGTGCTCAGGACCGAGCTGAGCTGGTCCTTATGCGGACGGATGTGACCGCTGCCATTGACAGGCTGACCCAGGCAGTGGTCTTTGTCACGGACGCATTGGCCACACTGTCAGGTGCCCCTGTACCACACACCCCACACAGTGCACTCTCCACTCCCCATTCCCGGCGTCGTGCGACACCAGGCCTGTCGATGCCGGGTTCTGCTGTGGGCATCCCGAGCACCCCTAGTGCAAGTTTGTTTGGCAGGATGCAGACCCCTGTGCGGGCAAGGTCGCGTTCGCACAGTGGGACCCCTGGTGGTGCACCAGCGCCACCCGATGTGGCCCCTGCTCAGCCTGCCAGTGCTGCTAGGCCACGGCGGGGCCGCCCACGCATCCATGGTGACCGTGGGACAGTGCTACCTGACTGAGCTGTCTCCCAGTGCAGGCCCTGTCTGGTGCTGCCCTGTGTGCAATGTGTGTCATGGTGGGCAGTGCACTGCTGGGTGCTCTGCTCACAAGCTGACACACGGACCACCTGCACTCTCCCAACTGCTGTCCACAAGTGCGTGTGCATGATGATGCCTGCATTTCACTGTACACCAAGGTGCAGGTGCCCAGGTCCTGACACACGACGTGGACAGTCCAGGTGGTGCGGGTGGTTGGTGGTGCTGTGTGTTGGCAATGTCATTTCCGCAGTGCTGTGCTGCTGCCCATGTATGCTGCCTGGTGTGTGTGTGTGTCCATATAAGTGCTCACCCCTCTCTGATGGTGTGTTGGTATGCCTGGAACCTTCAACTCCCATGACCTTCATGCACAGTGTGTTCCCCTGTGTGCCTGTGGTTTGCGCATGGACAGTGTTGCCTGCACATTTCCCCTTGACTTACCTGTGTTGGGCGTAGTGCTCTTCTGCAATGGTGTCCCGGTGCAGCTGGGCCTGCCGGGTCAGTCGGGGGTCCCTCCGTCCTAGGGGGGGCTGCTCATCACCACATCACCGGCGCCACTGGCGTCCCCATCGCTGTCCCCCTCTTGGACCTGTACGGCTATCCCATGGTCTTTGGCCATGTTGTGCAGGATGCAACAGGCCAGGAATATCCCACAGGCCTTTTGGGGGCTGTACTGTAGGGCTCCGCCGGAGGTGTCCAGGCATCAGAAGCATGCCTTGAGCATCCCAAACACCCGCTCTATGATGTTACATGTTGCGGCATGTGCCTCATTGAAACATAGCTGCGCTGGGGTCGTGGGGCACCGGTATGGTGTGAGCAGCCAGGGACGGAGTGGGTATCCGCAGTCACCTGTGTGGAGATAGTGGAGATCAGTGTCATGTCAGGTCCATATTGCCCATATCCTTGTGTGCCACTACCATGGCACCTGTGTCATTCCCACCCTTGCACAGAGTTTGCATTCCATACATGTGTACTCACCCACTAGATGACCCATGGGGATGTTCCCACTCTCGAATCGATGGCACAGTGCAGACTGGTGCCATATGAAGGCATCATGTGCTCCGCCAGGGTGTGTGGCACAGACATTGATAATGCGCCCAGTGGCATCACACATCACCTGGCAGTTGACACTGGAAAAGCCCTTTCAGTTCCAATAAGCCTGGCCGTCGGGGCCAGGTGGCGTGCGAATGGCCACATGGGTGCAGTCTATGGCCCCTAGCACAGCCAGGCATATGTGCTACCCTGTGGAACTCCTGCATGTTTGTTGTACTTCTGCCGCGTGCTGGGGAAATGGATGTACTCCGCAGCATGAGGCAGCAGTCGCGCTGAGGAATTGGGTGAGGATGCGTGATGTGGCCGACTGTGTAATGCCTGTGGTGTCCCCTGTTGGCCTCTGGAAGGTGCCCGTAGTGAGCAGGCACATGCAGGCTGTCACCTTGGTCTCCAAGGACAGAGCATGACTCCATCGTGAGGGTGCCTGCATCACATCACTGCACAGCTCGCAGAGCCGTCTCAGTATTGCCCTGTTCAGGCGGTACGGGCCACAATCTCGATGTCTGTGTACAGCTCAAGCTGATGCGGCACGATACCGCCTGTCGGGGTATACCACCGACGGGGCCCTCCGCCGCCACGCCCCTGCAGCATGGTGTCTCACCCCTCATTACAGCTTCCATGGGAAGCTGACACTGTCCATCTCCCTGGCTTCTGCCCCCCGGCTGCTGTTCCTGTGTTACCCCGCTGCCCCCACTGCTTTCACTGCACCGGCACCCCACCAGCCCTCTGTCCTCCTGGACCCACTGTCCCTCTCTGCCCTTCCAGCTCCTGTCTGTCTCTCTCTCTCTCTCTCTGTCTCCCCCCCCAGTTTGCGGCCTGCTAGAGTTCTTGCGCTTCCTGGCCTCTTTATTTTGGCTCAAATCCGGTACTGCGCAACTTCCGGCTGAGCCACTCTTGCGCATTGCGCAAGTGCTCGGATATCGCATTGCGCACTTTATGCATGGACCCACCCCTTCGGTTGCGCATGCCTTCATTTCCATTGCGCTGTTGCTCAGCATGTTTTCGGTGGTGCAACTGGCCCCTTCTGAATATCGCAGAATGGCGCATTTTTGGAGTTGCGCACACGCAACCCTGTTGCGCATGGCGCAACCCTTTTGAATATCTGGGCCATACTGTATAAAACGTTGTTAATGCATCAGTTAGGGTTGATAGCACAGTGACAAAAGTTTGGAAATCCTTGTGTAAACAAGCTGACATGATACAGTATAGGAGAATGGGGTGACAGTTAGGCCTGACAACTCCATGGCACACCCCAATGTCTGTTGATGTGTGGAGGGTGGGTGGGTGGTAGGGATGGTAGCCCTAACATCAGATTTCCAAACTTTTGTTGCTGTGCTATCAACCCTAACTGATGAATTAATGAAGTTTTTTGCAATGACTTTCCCTTCTTTTTGAGAAAGTGTAATGTAACTGGTAACTGCTATGTGTTTGTGGGAGCAAGGGTCCCTTCATGCTGATCATTTTTTGCCTAATGATATGCATATGTAGGATCACAGACTCTCTGGGCCATGTGATCCACTTACGCATAAGTACAGAGCCATACAGCAGCCATACAGTACTGAAAAGGAACCCTTGTAACACTAATTTGGCAATATCTCAGTAACTGTAGCAACTATGAAAAAAATTCCACTGCAGTTGTAATCATGACTTTGAAACCTCCACACAGGCTAAGTTCACCTGAAGGTAGACTAAGCAGCCGGGAGCAAAAAAAATCCATATCTCTAATCCTTTCCAAGGTATGGGCCCCAAAAGGTGCTGTGGATGTTGTAGTATTATCCTATGGGACATTTTCAACTTCAGAAGGCAGTAACTATAGGATTGTTGAATGGTTTGGGCAAGAACCATAAAAAGGCACTTCTGTGAGACCAGGGCTTGCCACCTGCAAATTTCAGCTTAAAAGCCCCAACCATTTTAGTGCAGTGGGGTGGCAAAAAATTGCTGTTTTTTGTTGCAGTAGTGTCACAAATTGCGATACTTTCTCAAACATTTGTGAAAAAATGGGCATGACACTTTCGTGATTTGGGAAGTGTCACATCCATTCTATTGCAATTTGTGACACTACAGCGGGGCAATTGCAGAAAAGGCATTTCTGGGATGGGCCCCAAAAAAGGCTGTGCTGTGTTTCTCAGGGCCCAACTAGGTAAACACAATTGTTAGTGTTTACCTAGAGGGTCCCAAATTTAAACACTGGTCATTTTTCTCTCTCACTAACTGAATACAAGATTGCTGCTGCACGACAGTAAAAGGGCCATTTGCAATAGTAAAATGTAGTGGCGGCAGCTTTTGAGAGGCACATATATTTTTTTCCCATTGACTATAATAGGAAAATTCAAATTTGAATAACTTTTGAATGGATTAATATGTTTTCACCAAATCTTCAAAGAGCACATTTGGGTTTTAACATAGAAGTGGCAGTGCAACCCTAACTATAGCTGCATGGTAATATGTGTGTGTGTGTATATATATATATATAAAAATTATGGACAAATCAAAATCCAAAGTTCTGATTGTATAAAACACATCACATGACTGTGCATATATCAGAGCATGACAGCACACCTGCACTTTTATCCCCCTTCAAAACAATTTTGACATTTTATAAGATAGATAAACCACTCTGGGGTGTGCGGTCGCACTCTGATATATGTACACCTTGGGAGGTTGATGTACTCGGCCTATGGCCTCGTGCATAATAACACACACCAAGGCATGCTTATATCACAGTGCAACCACACACCTCAGAATGGTTTGTCTATTACATATATATACAGTATATATATATATATATATATATAGCTTAATAAGAGGCCAATGATATTATGATAGCTCAACAGTGGTGAGGCCACAAATGAGATCTCTTAATAACACTGGCCCCAAATGAAGATAAAAATATCTTCAGTCAGGCCATGTCACATCCCTTATATGCTGTATAGCTCTCTCTCTCGCTCTCTTTTCTGTCCCTCACTTTTTAGATATATGTTTTACAAATGCTAACTGAAATTGAGGGCTAGAGAATGATATCTTCTGTCAGGCTGTGTAACGTTCAATTTATACAGAAAGATGTTTTGGGACAAATTTGATTGTAGTTGTTAAGAATGTGCTTCTGATATTCATGTGTTTGAAAAAAAAGGGCTGCTTTTATACCTGTTGCAGATCTTGTAGTTACTAGTGATATTTGAAGGTGCATTTCCTCTTAAGAGGTATAGTATAAACTTAGCTACCTATCCTTTGTTGTGAATGCCCCCTTAAAAAGATCCCTGTGGTTCAAAGCAACACGGGTGGTCCGTGGCAGTTTGTACTTTTGTTCATAATAAAAGTTGATGTGTTGCTCACTAACTCATCCTGATGCCTGTTGAGTCTATTGAGTCAATTGAACTATGTCACAGTAGTACAAACAGTGGTATAAAAAATATATCACTCTAACATAATATATCATAAAAGATACTAATATCTTTTCACGATCAGAGAGAGATCACCTTTTATCTAACAATTATCTCTAAGCGCATGTTCTATACATTCATTGCAAACAAACTCTTTTAATGCATCAGTTAGGGTTGATGTCACAGCAACAAAAGTCTGGAAATTTGATTTTAGGGTTACCACCCCTACAACCCCACCCCAACCCCACCATACAGGCACCAACAGGTATTGGGGCATGCCATGGGGTCACCAAGCCCAACTCTCACCCCATTCCACAGGTAAACAAGCTGACACTATACAGTATTGTAGAATGGGGTGAGAGGTCTTACGACCCCATGTCATTTCCCAATGCCTGTTGGTGCTTGTAGGGTGGGGGCGTGTGGGGTGGGGTGGTAAGGGTGCCAGCCCTAACATTGAATTTCCAAACTTTTGTCACTGTGACATCAACCCTAACTGATGCATTAGCAGAGGTTTTTCTGCAATGACTTTACTTTCCTTTTGAGAAAGTGTAATGTAAGTGGTTAGTGACATGTGTCACTGGGATTGTGGGCATTCGCTTTGCCCATTTTTTGCATAATGGTATGGGTATGTGGGAGTGTGGATCTCCAGGCCCTGCGCTCCCACTTACACATAAATATGAAGCCCTACAGCAGCCCCATAGTACTGAAAATGAACTCTTGTAACACTTATTTGGCAATATCTCAGTAACCATAGCAACTATGGAAAAAATTCAAATGCAGTTATAATCATGACTATGAAATCTTCACACTTGCTTAGCCCACCTAAAGGTGGGTAGCAAAAAATCCATATTTAGAATAGTTTTTGAGGTATAGGCACCAAAAAGCACTGTGGTCACCACAATGTTAAACCATGGAAAATTTCTCAACTTCAGAACACTGTAACTATTGGCCTGTTGAATGTTTTGGAACCAAACCACCAAAAGGCACATCTGTGTGATCAGCACTTGCCACCCTATAAATTTCAGCCCAAAAGCACAATCCACCTTGGCACAATGAAGTGACAAAGAAAATAACATACTGGACAATGTTTTTGAGCATTGTTTTCGCAAAAACAAAATGCTTTCACGACACCCCTTTCACACATAAAAAAAACAAAATTGTTGTCATGGCAACAAAATGGCAAAATTGTGGAAACATTTTGAAAAATATATTTCCAGATCACCTGCAGAAAAACTAATGCCAGGGTCATGTTCCTAAGGGCTTGATTAGGTAAACACAGCTGTTGGTGTGTACCGAAGAGCATTTATTTTTGATTTACAATGTTTTTTGTGTCTTGCTAACTGAAAACAAGATGGCGGCAGCACAAAAACAAAATTTGGGAGCATGACAACAAAAAAGTGTTCGGGAATGTTTTTGCAATGCACATATCAATTTTCCCATAGGCTAAAATGGGAAATGAAAAACTTACATAACTTTTGAATGGATTAATATTTTTTTCATCAGATCTTCAAAAGGCACCTCCTTGACCCAGGCCACATATACAAATCCTCATTTGAAGACAAACAGATGCACAGTTCAGTCTGTGAAGCTTGAAAAAGAAATGCACAAAGTTGAGGATTTTTCACATATTTGACTCTCTACAGTTCTGCAACTGTACATCCAACTGGAATAACACTTTCCAGATCCAGAGATCTGTGGTGGGACGTCACACATGCAAAATTTAAGGCAAATTGGACAAACAGTTTCAAAGTTATTAAAGTACATGCTTTTGGGGTTTAACATTAAAGTGGCCCACCAACCTTAACTATACCTGCACTACCATGCAGGTATAATACATTTATGAAATAGGCACGGACACAGAAGCCATTATATAAATCCAGTTATTTTCACATATGTTGTATAAATAAAACTTATACAACATATTTTGCATAAATGCTAACTGTCAATCAAATTCCCCCACCCCAGCTGGCATTACTTTCCAACCAGCACTACACTACTGTTAGGTAACCATTCTCCCCATAAAACCTCCCTATGCACCAACCTCCAGACAGAACCACTGCTCAGCTGTCTTACACTTCCTACTGCACTGAGCCTTTTACTTGCTACATATTATCCAAAAAATTGACCTTTTTCTTCCAGGTTTGTTGTATTTTCTACTAGAGAAGAATCAGCTCTATTCACTGCAACCTGCCTAATCCATGGCAACCCATCCAATCCACCATAACCCATCTGATCCATAACTCATGAAGGTTTTTCCCTGCTCTGCATATGGCCATTGACCAGCCCACCCACTAGCTTTTGATGACCACTTCCTCCTAACTAGATCCCACACAAATTCTTCAACAGCTCTTATCTCTGGCACAATAGACAACCACAAATAAAAAAAACTTTTTTTTTTAAAATGAAATGCATGAACCAGGCATTAGGACCAACACTGCACTCCAACTCACTTGTTCCCTGACCACAACAAAACAGTACCACTGCTGAAAACAAATGGCAGGATCAACCAGATAATACAACTAAAAGATTTAATTACAAAAGAAAAAGAAACTGCAATACAATACGGCAACCCTGTGATCTCGCTAAGCAAGAGCTATCACCACCATGTTTTCAAAACTGCTGAACCCTCCCATGTACAGAATCAGAGCCAGTGAACTGGCACATTGAAAATGAGTAGATCTAGCAACCATAACAACTGCTTTAGTGTCCCTAGTAACCTACACTGAGCAGTCTACTGACAAATGACACAACACAATTAGTCCTCTCTATTTTGTTAAAAAACCTACTAAATTAAATATATAAAAAATAAAAACAACACAAAAAAATCAGATGTCTAGTGCAGAAATGGAACATGCTTTGGGGAACTTGTTAAAAAATTATTTATCTGCACGTGAACTGATTTCCCTCATATACCTCACTCATGGCTTATGCCACTCATGTGGTTACCTGAGGACAAATTACTCTTGTGCAGATAAATCATTTGTTTAACTCATTCTCATATACTATTTGAAACAAAAGTCATTAATGCAGCAGTTAGGGTTCACAGTACACCAACAAAAGTAGGGAAATGTGGTGTTAGGGTTCCCAACCCTAACACCCCATCACACCCTGCAGGCAGCAAAAAGAAAAAAACATTACAATTTCACCTCTCCTGAGTCTTCACAAATCAGGCATGGGGTGTTCCTTGGGATTGTCAGCCCTAATGCTCACCCCATTCCATCAGTAAAGAAGCTGAGATGTGCAGACTATATATGAGAATGGGGTGAGTGTTAAAGTTGACAACCCCAAGGGACACCCCATGCCTGATCTGGGGAACCCGAACACCACATTTCCCTACTTTTGGGTATAATGTGAACCCTAACTGGTGCATTAACAAAACTTTTTTAAAAAACAGTTTCCTTATTTTTTCAGATAGTATAATCACATTCGCATTCACACAGGTGCCTACATATCCATTTGCCTGTGGAAGTGCAGGGCCCTCTGGGATACCTTCATACAAAAAAGATTCTGAAAAAAAAGCTAAGTCCAATTTTTTTTCATAAGAAGACATCCTTTTTCACATGGCCATATGAAAAAAGAAAACTGAGTTACAAAATGTTTTTTTAAATGTATAAAAAACACATTTCTGGGTCATTTTTTCAAAAAGTAACTCCAGAATCCACTTAACAGGGTCCCAGTTAGCAAGATACATGTGTCAGTGTCTCTGCAGGTTCTCATTTTCATGGGTTTTCAAAAAACATTTTTTGAAAAAATAAAAACAAGATGGTGGCCATATGAAAAAGGATTTTTTTTTCTCACAAAAAAGGATTTCCCCCATAAGAAAAAGGATCTTTTTTTCATCTGGACCAAATTATTTTTACATTCCATGCAGCTATACTAAAAGCTGTACTGAGCATGCTCAGAACTTAAATTTCAGATTTGTATAACTTTGCAATGGATTATTTTTTCACCAAACAAGTGAAAAGCACTGCTGTGACCCAAACCTTCTCTATTATGAAAATGTCAGACCAAAATTCCAAACCATCTGAGTGTTTCACTGTTTTCACTATCTGGGTCTCAGAATCTGCACATCTGACTGGAATGTAATTTGGCACATCAAGAGATCTACCCCACCCCAGACTGCACATGCAAAATTTCATGCAAATCTGTTGAATTATTGTAAAGCTCTAACAGAGCAAAGTTTGGGGTTTAAAATAGAAACCCCTGCTCATCGCTAACTTTAGCGGTGCTACCATGCCACAATAATATTATAGGGGCATGTAAGCACCCCTATAGTTAGGGTTGAGCAGTCTGTTTAATGTTAGACTTCAAATTTTGCTGATTAATATCTTTGTCTCTCTTTGACAAAATGAACTGAAATGTTTTATGTTGTCTAGGAAACAAGGTCTTGGTGTATGGACATTTTTGTGATGCCAGCTTTTGGGGTTTCTGAGATCTGCATGTGTCATTTTTTCACAAAAAAAATGTTTTCCCATACTTAGCATTGTGTTTTTTTATGTTATCACTTACAGCCTACATGGAAAGTATTTTTTGCCCCAAACTTGCAGGGGACACATGCTATGTCCCAAGGTACTGCCTTTGACAGGTCTGGTGAAAAAGTACTAAAGGGTTCCAAAGTAATTAGGCTTTAAATTTTAGTTTTTTCCAACATGCACATATGCAGTAGGGTTTTTCAGATAACTTTCTGTGGCAAAAGTAAAAATTTGATGCCACCAATGCTGGTTTTTGGTTTTGTGCCACTAAATTGGCAGGGCACAAAACATTTTTGGTGCCGTGCCAGCTCCCAATATGTTGATCTTTTCCATGAACCAGCAAATGTGGAAGATACATAAAAATGCCAGAATTTTAAAAAACAAACATCAGAACCTATTAAAATGGGACATGTTTAGCTAGATTCTGATCTTTGTTTTTAACAAACTTTGCCATACATACATTATCTGGGCACCTAAATCCAGGTCACCCAGTTTAGTGAGAGAAGCCCTTGACCCACATTCTCTGTATGAGAACACTGGGACTTTCTTGACATTTGTAGCTGCAGATGGAGGCATGCAGTGGGCTTGTATGTCAGCATCGAGTGTGGGATTAAGATTGAGGATTGGCTGTAGTGTGCACTGTGATCCCTTTTCCCAGGTGTTTTGTGGTGCTCCCACCCCACTCCATTGGCGTCTGTGTTATTGTTGCCCTGCCGATCACAATCCCGCTATTCATATAGTTTTCCTGGTTTCTAGTGCCATTCACCACCTGCTGATCACAGTTCCAATTTCTCTGGTGTCTAATGGCACCCCCCACCTGTTGATTGATCACCATCCCATTATTGAAGATTGATTCCCTGGTATCTAGTGGCACCCCTCACCTTCCAATCGCTGTCCCCATTAATGAAAATTTGTTCCCTTGTATCAAGTGGCACCCAAACCCTCCAATTTCAGGTACAATCCAGAAATAAAGAAAACTGTCCCTCAATGATTTTTTTTTGCCAACCCTGCAAAAAAAGAAAATGGCCCCTTGCTGATCAGCAGCCCCAACTTGACCTCCCACTCAACACCGACCACCCCACACCCTCCAGTACATCCCCCACACACACATACACACACACACTCAGTCACCTGAACAGGTCCCAGGTTCAAGATCTGCTCTCCAATTGAAGACACATTTTCTTTCTGGAAACATAGAAACAGAATTTGATGGCAGATAAGGGCTGCTTAGCCCACCTTGTCTGCCCATTTCCATACCTAATGGATAAACTGCAAATCCTAGTTAACCAACAGCCTACTTCCTCCTACCACCCCCATTAAAATTACTGTATGTCTTTCCCATGCATTCTTGAATTCCTGCATTGTTTTTGACTCCACAACCTCCTCAGGAAGGCTGTTCCATGCATCCACAACCCTCTCCTTGAAAAAATACTTCCTCACATTACCTCTAAGCTGTTTCCATTCTATCTTCAAATTGTGCCCCCTTGTTCTTGCAACTTTGTTCTTGGAACCTGAAACTGCAATATGAGAACTAAGGTACATGCAGTTCAATGTATTTCAATGGAGGTATTAACTTTTATTCATAATGCAGCCATTTTTGACATTTTTGCACTGAATTTTCAACATAGCCATTTGGGGACTCCTCCTCATGAACAATAGGGCTGTTGTTATGCAACTCCCACCCGAAAGGTGATTTTGAGGTCACTTGGTGAATTCACCTTTATGGTGGGATTCGCATAATAACAGTCATATTGTTCATGAGGTGGGGTCATAAGAAGACTATGTTGAAACTTTGAGGTCAAAATATGTAAAAATGTCAAAGTTACGACCGTTAATTGCAATTTCACTATGCACACTCATAACTTTGGACATTTTCAATATTTTGACCCCAGATTTTCAACATAGCCTTCTTATTACCCCACTTCATGTATATCATAACAGTTATTTTTCAAATCCTGGCCAAAATGTGTTTTTGTACCTGTAGTGCAGACTTGCATTGCAGTTGCACAAAATTATGTTTTGGCAGGGATTTGAAATTTTCTGTACTGGGTACATGCTGTGGGGTAATAAGATGACTATGTTGACAATTTGGGGTCAAAATATGTAAAAATGCCAAAGTTATGACCATTTGTTGCAATTTTGCTATGCACGCTTGTAACTTTGGACATTTTCAAAATTTTGACAACAGATTTTCAACATAGCCATCTTATTACCCCACCTCATGTTTGTCACAGCTGTCAATTTTCAAATCCTTGACCAAAATGTGTTTTTGCACATGTGGCATGTAATGGTGTTGCAGTTGCACAGAATTATGTTTTGGTGGGGATTTTAAAATTTTCAGTACTGAGTACATTAGGTGGGGTAATTAGATATACGTGCTGACTATTTAGTCACTGTTGTCCTATAAATGTAAGTGCAGGCCCAGAGGGCCCTGTGCTTCCTCAGCTACATACATATATGCATCTATGAAGGGATGGGCATGTAGGGCCAGGAGGGCAAATAAGGATACGATTATACTATCTCAAAAAGTAACAAAATAAATAAAAAAAACACTGTGTTAATGCGCTAGTTAGGGTTACAGTCACAAAAGTAGGGAAATGTGGCGTTAGAGTTTTCAAACTTAACACCTCAGCCCCAACCTGTACATACCAACAAGTGTCAGAGGTTGCCTTAGGTCAACAACCCTAACACTCACCCCATTCTCCTATGCTGTACCCATCTCAGCTTATTTACTTATGGAATGGATTGAGTGTTAGGTCTGACAACCCCAAGGCCCCCCCAATGCCTGTTGGTGTGTGCAGGGTGGGGGTGGGGTATTAGGTTTGGAAACCCTAACGCCACATTTCTCTCCTTTTGTGGCTGTAACACTAACCAGAGCATTAATGTAGTTTTTGCAATTTATGTGAAATACATGGATGGGAACTTTTCCCCATAGAAAAGGCCATCATTTATTTTTCTGTGTACTTGTGACTACCCTATCAACTAAAAGTATATATCTGCACTAATTAGACAATTACAGCTATGTACCTACACTAATAAAAGCGGTATACTTACACTAATCAAATAATCAAAAGTATATACCTATACTAATCAAAAGTATATACCTCATATATGGGACAATACTAATAAGACAATTAACACATTATTAGGAAGCCAGCCAGTCCTATTAACAAGCTACAAAAGAACCTGGGAACAAGATGCACAAAACCCTCTCAAATCCAGAAGTCCACCAAACTCCTGCCTGTGCTCACTGCACACCATTCTCTCCTTGCTGCAAGAGATCTTCAGGTGCCATAATGTGCTCACACATGCACTCTCCATAACAATAACCATCCTAATGCATTGTATTCAACACACAATGGGTAAGGGTGGAACATTCATAAAAACATACAAACATAGAATTTGATAGCAGATAAGGACCGCTTAACCCATCAAGGCTGCCCATTTTCCCCACCTATTTAATTTACCACAGATTGTAGGTGATCTGTGGCTTACCCCCTCTTTCCTATAGCCCTAATTAGCCGCTTCGATGAGTGTACATCCTTGTATACCACCCTTACCCATTATTTATTCTATATATATTGGGATATAATGGACAAGTGAGAAATGTGGCATTTGTCAACTTGAGTTGTTTCTGACATACACAGACCCCTCAAGTCATGGAGCAGAGCAGAGCCATGAGTGGTATCACTGTAGGTCAAGTACAACAAAAGCTGATAATTGCCACATTTCTCATATGACCTGTTGCATGTTTGATTTATGCAATAGGCATCTATTTAGCAAGTTGCTGTTGTGTTAAAAGTTTACATTTTTATCTTTAAAAAAGACAGAAGTATTTTTTGTTAATTAACTTGATCAAATGCATAGTGTGCATTCTTAAGAATGGCAGGGTGAAGTGTTTTATGATTGGTGGACTTGAGAAAGGTGAGCTCTTCTGACTGGATCTGTGGTTCTGTGGGCACAGTGTTGTGTTTGATGTGCGCATGCAACAGATAAGTCTGGTGGTGAATGCCAAAGGAGGAACATCGAGGGACATCATGATTGAGCCCTATTCTCACTGAGTTTTTGGAGCCTGGACAAAGGGTGATCTCAAAGGTGACCATCTTTTATCGTCTTTGACGTCTTCCATCTGGATTGATAATCCATCCGTGTAGCAACAATGGCTCAGTGTTGTGGGTGTGGCTTGGAGCCTGAAGGAAATGGCTGCTTAATCCCTTTAGCTCTCGCTACCTTCATAATTATCTGACATTACATGACTTGATTCTGCACCTCAATGACCACCGATTGCATCATTAACATTAGCTTAACTTACTGACTCCAGGAATGTGATTTTCATTTCTGTATCCCTGCATTCTCAGAGATCCAACCATATTTTATTTTCCACAAGGTCAGGCTTGTGTGTACAGTTGGATCCTCACCATGGAAGTAGTGGCTGCCCAGACTCGGGACACTAGTTTGCTCAAAATCAGAAGCATGTTCATGGAACTGCTTATGAAAATGAACAAATTAGAACTCGCAGCTGAGAGCAATGTCTTGGACATTGTGGACTTATCCCAGTCAACCAGTGTCATGGAGCAGAGCCTAGCAGATCACAAAGACATGATCCACTGCATGGACCCAGGGTAAAACCTTGCACCTACTTTGGAACTGAGAGGAAGTCTTGGAAAACCAAAGCCATCAGAATAATTTCTGGCTGGTCAGCTTCCAGGAGGGCTGCGAAGGCCGAGATTTTATTGTCTTTCTACAGCAGGAACTTCCTAGAATCTTGGGCTGGCAGGGTACTGGGCTGCTGGAAATTGACTGAGTGCACAGATCTCTAACCCTGTGACCTGTGGTAGGGAGCAGACAACTCCCGATCACAGTGCGCTTCCTCTGCTTCTGTGGCTGTGAGGCCATCTTGATAGGGGCTAGAGCCAGGGGCTCTCTGAAATGAAAGGGGGACAACATCTCTATCTATGCTGATTTCTCCCAGAGCTTTTGGCCCACAGATGGGCCTCCACACTTGACCACAAGGCCTGTGCTGAACTGGGCCTAGAATACTCACTCAAATACCTGGCCACACTGCGGGTCCTGATCAATGGGACACCTAAGCTTTTGGAATCCCCTGAAGCAGCGGAGAGGTTCCTCGCATCTTATACCCCTCATCTGAACTGGGGCAAGCTAGACAACCCCTCTAAATGGGCTCACTCCCCTAAACGCATGAACCACATGGACTGCACAGCACAGGAGGCCTATATGCTGGCCCCGGCCCCTTCAGTACCATCTGTTCCCTTATCAGTGCCAGGAGTCAGCAGGGAACCTTGCACCTATATCTCAGTGCTTCAATCAGCAGAAAAGGCCTCCTGAAGGGTTGCACCTAGACAAATCTCCCAGGCTCTGATCTTGGAGCTGCAGCCAGGACTCTGGTGAGTCCTCAGAAGCCCTGGATTACCCACCTAGATCTAATCATTTTCATGCCCTCAGGGACTTACCAGATGAGGGCTCCTCTAAACTGACACTCCTGAAGGTGGAGCTGGATCCTGCAAGCAGTGGGGTTCCGACTTCGGCCCCTCCAACATCTTGGGCTGAAGTGGCTATTAACGATGAGGGGAGTGACAGTGGGTCCAAACCACCAGGGGACTGCACTGCACAAGTCTACTCGGAGCCTTCTCCCCTCCCAGCTGATGTGCTCCTAGATGTTGCTGGTGAATGAAATAACAATGATGGAGGTTGTTGCCTCCGACTGATAAACTTATGTGCGAGGAGGTAACCATTACAAGTATTGGGTTTTGGGGGGTGTTTGATTGGGGCAAAGATGGTTGTTTTTATTGATATCTTGACCTAACATCCCCCCTCTCCACCTGGGAGTGGGATCCACATGACTGTGGGTGCTGCCATTTTGGGTTATGGCAGATTAGCCTCTAGGTCAGTCTTACAGCCATAATACCCCTGTTGGGTATGCTGGTTTTAAAATGCTGAGTCTCCTGTTTTTTTCTCACTGTATGTGGAGTTCCAGTTTAATTTAAAGAGTTACTGAGGCTGTTATCGGCCCATACCAGGCACTAGGCTTGGCACTGTTTCAGTTCCTCGGCTTAGAATGTGGACTAATGGATCAATGGGTACTGTGGCCCTTTGATGCAGCGACATGCCACTCCCGGTGCCTAACATGGGTTGAGCGCCTCTGCTCCACTGTGGGGATGCTTTTTTAAATACAGCAAGGATACATTAGGGAATCTCCTAGGGGATACCACAGTCTCTCTATATAGTTCCCCCAGCATCATTGAGCCATTTTTCTTTTTTTTTCTTCAATCTGGATCAGTTGATGTGGTCAGGGGAGTGGGGCAACAACATGGGAGGGTGGTAGTAATGGGAAGCTGCCACTTAGTGGAAGTTAAGTTTAGAACACCCCCAGTGACCAACACCAACATCTGGGCTATATTTAGCCAATGCTGGTCCACATGATAAAGGATGGGGGGGCTATGTATGGTACATCTTCAAAATGTTATTCTACCTCATTCTTTTTGGCATGAACATCCCAGGGCATATACTGTCTGACAGATATGGGGACGGATGCCCCAGCAGTCAGGTTGGGGGAGGAGTGAGTTTGGGGGGGTTGCAAGTGGGCACATGGGGGCATAAAGTGTCTGTTATTATATAATTGCTCCAATGGAGGTTAAAATGGTGACATGGAATGTCATGGGGCCTCAATTCACCCATTAAGAGAAAAAAAGTTTTATTGCTCCTCAAGAAGATGAGCCCTCAGATCGTGTTCCTACAAGAAACTAACCTCTCCTCCGGAGAAGCACTGAAACTCAGACAGGGATGAGTTGGGGAGGAGTTGCATAGCACTGCCCCCTCACACAAAAGAGGGGTACCTATTTTGCTTCATAAAGACCTGAGCTGGAAGTTGAGCAGGCACATGTCTGATAAAGAGGGGAGATGGTTGTTGGTGGAGATGATTACACCTCAGGGGCCCCTGAACTTAATGAATGTATATGCACTAAACCAGGACATACCAGAGTTTTTTTCACCAGGTCAGTCAGGGCTTATTGGATTTCAAGGTGAGTAAATTCCAAGTGGTCATGGGGGGATTTTAATCTCACTTTGGACAATACAGTGGATAGGAGCAGGGAGACAGTGAAACCACATAGGCAAGCGGTTCTTGTGACACGCAGATTGATGGAGGAGCATGCCCCGTTAGATGCATGGCATGCCACTCATCCCTGGTTCAGAGACTATACCTGCTTTTCAGCTGTTCATGGTAAATTGAGCAGGATAGACTTATGGCTTCTCTTCAGCTCAGCATACAAATTGGTGGCCAACGTGTGCACCCATCAGATAGTAATCTCTGATCATGCACCTTTAGAACTGATCCTGAATTTGGGAACCTTGGAACCCAAGATCTCATCTTGAAAGCTGGAAATGTTGCTGTTGGAAGACTTGCAGTTTCAGGAGTGACTTAAAACAGAAGTCCATGAGTACTGGGAGAACAAGGACAATGGGGAGGTCTCTGACTCCAACCTCTGGGAGGCCTTTAAAGCTACAATCAGGAGTAGAGTCATAGCATTCACCTCAGCCCAAAGGAAAAAATGGCAGGCTATTCAAGCCACCTTAGAATGAGACCTGGCAGCTCTGGAAACCTATTACAAAAGCTTTGCTAAACAGGACCCACCCAAGGCTCCCTTGGCACAACTTTCCAGTACCAGAGTACAGTTAGATGCCCATCTGACTAGACAGGCTGAGTTCAACCTGTGAAGGGTTAATCATGCATACTGGGAAGGGGGGGAGAAAACTAGCACACTTTTGGCCTATCAGCTGAAGAGCAGGCAGGTGGCCAGAACTATCCAGGCCCTAAGGGATACGATTGGTACTCCCTCATACTCAGCAACTTGTATCAACCGGATCATGGTGAGATTTTATGAGACGCTGTATGCTTCCCCCTCCCCCCAGGAAAGGAACAAGATCGAATCATTTTTAGAAGGTCTTCTGAGCCCCCAATTAGGGGCCACCCTTTTGGCTCAGTTAGAGGCACCCCTGACAGAGGAGACAATATCCTCAGCCATAAAACCCATGAATCTCAAGAAATCACCAGGCAAAAATAGTCTTTCTATCAATTTTTACCAGGTTGAAGGACTCCACCTAGAGAAGTAGATACTCAGGGCCTTCACTCACTCCCTGGCTACTGGGTCCTTGCCACCAACACTCAGACAGGCCATTATAATGATGCACCCTAAAAAAGGTAAAAACCCTCTGGACCCTTGGGGATATAGGCCCATACCCCTCATCAATGCCGATGCAAACATTTTGGCAAAGGTTTTGGCTGGGTGTCTAGATGCACTTCTTTTGGGCTTGATACATCCTGCCCAAATGGGATTTGTCAAAGGCTGGGTGGGATCTGACCACCACAGGACATTTGCCACTCTTATGCTTATAACAAAAGATTCCCTCTCCCCGTCAGCGGCACTAGTGATAGACTTTCAGAAAGCCTATGACAGTGTTGAATGGTCTTACTTGATGCTCATATTAGAGAAGATGGGGATGGGAGAAAAATTCCAAGTTTGGGTGCACCTGCTTTACAGCTCTGTCATGGCCTTGGTCCTTACCAATAAGATGATGTACTCTCCATTTAATCTGCAGAGAGGTACCAGGCAGGGTTGCCCCTTGTCACCCCTGCTATTCATCCTCACTATAGAGCCCCTAACTATTGTCATTAGAGAGACACAAGGTATCCCAGGGATCTGGGTGGGGGCAAGACTTTCAAGACCTTTCTGCACACAGATGATTGGTTAGTCACCACGACATACACTCCACAGGTCCTGTAGGAGTTTTTACAGATCCTTAACCGATTGGACTCAGGCCATAGGGTCAATCAGACCAAAACTGAGGTACTCCCTCTCAATAACACAAGCCAGAGTCAGGACTTTACCTCCCTAGTCTTAAAATGGTCCCCCAAGGTCTCAAATATTTGGGAGTAACCATCCACCCCAACCCCATGATGCAAAACAAGGCTAACTTTGGATTCTTGCTCTCCACCATCAGAAGAGACTTAGATCGGTGGAAGCCACGCAAGTTATCTTTGGCTGACAAAATAGAGTCGCTCAAGCTTATGCTGGTGCCTAAGGGCTTATATCTCCTAGGCCATACTCCAAAGGATATTCCACAAAAATGATTCCAGAAGCTAGATTCAATGATAGGGGGATATCTATTGGAAGGACACACCCCATGCTTCAGTAGGCAGAAACTCAGGCAGCACTGGAGCAGGTGAGGGGCTTGGGACTACCCTGGTTTCAGGGATACCATCTGGCATTTCTCACAGCCCAGGATTTAAAATGGTTCACTTGCAATGATATAGCAGCACCTCTGTGGGTAGGTCTAGAGGCACAAATAATTGGATCCCCCTCTCCTGCTACAGTGCTTTAAGCCACCAAGAAACCCATACCAACCCCCCCCCCACGATCCTGCTTTCTATTGAGGCTTGGAAAGTAGGGCTCTCAATCTTACATCTCCCTCCAACCCCATGGGTATATCAACCACTATGGGGTAACCCATTGATAACCATAGCAGGCTCTCCTATCCATTGGAAAATGTGGGACACTCAAGGCATATGTAAAGGATTTGCTGCTGCCAGGCACTTTATCAGTGGATATCTTCCAAGCCCTCACAGAGAGATTTAATCTCCCATCACATCACTTCTGGATGTATTTGTAAATTAGAGATGTGGTTATAAGATCAGCATCAGCAGGGGGGTCCAGAACTTCAGGTGGACCTACATCCTCACCCATGGCATGGCTCCATCTCAACAAGGAGAGGGCTGGCAGAATCTATCTGGCCATGAGAGATGCCCATCGTGACCCCTCTCTGCAAGCCAAGGCCCAGTGGGGAATAGGAGATGAGGGTGCCCATGTCAGACACCCAATGGGCTCACTGCTGGTTCAGAATTCACCATGCCTGCTATGATGGCAGGACCCACCTAATAATAAACAAAACTCTACATAAGTGGTATTTCACACCGACCAAACTATTGCAGCTGGGGCTAAGGCCTGATGATACCTGTTCGAGATGTGGCCTACTTGAAGCACACTTGCACCACATCCTGTGGTCTTGTCCATGAATCCAGCATTTCTGAAGTCAGGTCACAGATATGGCACAAGAAGTACTACCTCACACCTGGATTGATGCCCCCTTGCTCCTCTTGGGGTGCTCCCCAGACACTACCCATAAAATGGACCCATGGGCTCTCTGGCTCACTGTAGTGGGAGCAGCAGCCAAGAGGCTCCTTCTCAGAAGATGGCGTACTTCTGATTGTCCCTCTTTGACTGAACTGCTCCAGTCCTTAACCCAAGTGGCCACATAAGATAGTCCAGTTTTGCAGCTGGATCCATGGTCAAATATGAACAAGTGTAGGGCCCCTTTCTGATTTTTGCCTTTCGTTATAATATGCAGGGAGGCCCAGGCCCTACTTAACCCTGATTTCCCAGCTGTACGTGACTGTATACCCTGGAAATAAGTCAGCTGTGGCTTCCTCGAAGCTCATCATTAGCAGTAATGTTTAACTGCATCTGTTCTTGTCAAATTTTAAGTTTCTGATGTAATCTTATGTACTTGTACATTATTGTAAACTAACCCTCTTCATTAGGGTCTGGTATTTGTTGAACTGTACTTGATACATACTGTTGTTAACTGCTGTGTTTCTTGAAAATAAATAGTTTTCAATTTAAAAAAAACAATGATTCAGTCTTCTTTTATCTGCAGGATCTCAAGCATAATACTTTGAAATTACCCTAAGGAAGTTCTTTG
Organism: Neoceratodus forsteri; assembly: GCA_016271365.2. NCBI lineage: Eukaryota > Metazoa > Chordata > Ceratodontiformes > Ceratodontidae > Neoceratodus > Neoceratodus forsteri. The sequence continues at coordinate 980,476,475 of CM057459.1, forward strand.
TTTTGTTTTTTCTTTCCTTTTTTTTTATGGTATTTTTGGAGGAAGATGATATATATCAGTGTGGCTTACCATTATTGAACACCAGGATGTCTGTCTATTTTTCTTTGGACCATAAGAACGGATTACCTTAGAAACAAACTTTCAGTTTCCTCCTGTTATGCATCTCACCCTGAGGTAGTTAAGCTTTTTATTTTTTTCTTATTTTGGGGGGGTCCTTTTTTTTTTAATTAAATGATTACTTTTACAATCAAAAACATTTTAACATATTTGTTCCCATAGATGCCATATGGCATCGGAACCATCCATTGCTAGATCCGACCCAAAATGGCCAATGGGAGCAAATGAGTTAAGGTACATTTTGTTTAAATCACAGTATATATGCCACAGTTTGATATGAAAAAAGAGTTGGCAGACAGATGTATTTCTCACATCAGTTGACTTCTCAATTAGATTACTTAAAAAAAATTTTAAAAGTGAGACAGAGATCAACATAGAAACATAGAAACATAGAAGTTGACGGCAGATAAGGACCGCAAGGCCCATCCAGTCTGCCCATGTTCTGTGTTGCCTTTTCTCATACAGGAAAGTTAGTACTTCAGTATCAGACTGTGTTCATTTGGTAAAATCAGGATAAATCTTCAAGTTAAGATTTAAAAAACTGCTCTTTTGTGAACTAAACTTGCAGTTTTATGATAAAATACGCTAAACCAGTAAATTAAGCACGGAAATGAGAAACTCAACAAAACTATGCCTTTTCATTGCTGTTTGCTAAAATGCTTAGTTGTCTCATTCTCAGTCCTGCACAGAAGAGTCTACATGGGAGGGAAGAAAAAAATTGCTTTCTTTTTCTTTTGCATTTTTTTCCTTTTACCAAAAGTAATTCAGAATCAACTGACTATCTATTCCAAGTCTAAGTTGCTATCGAGAATTCAGCTTGGGTCCTTTCTATAAACTATTCATACTGGTTTCCTGGGAAAAAATTAGAGCTTACATCAATATAATCATTTGTTTATTTACATTGCTACCTTTTTCTTTATGCCATAATACCATGCTTTTCTTGAGGGTGGGAGGTGTAGTGGCGAGGTTTCATGCAATATGTACTGTCAGCTATTGCAAAGAGGGGTAATATGTGATATTGCTGGATCTTTAGACCATTATTTTTGTTTGTTTGTTTGCTTTAGGGCTGTTGGGGGGAAGTACTCCTAGCTTGGATTAAATTGAATGTTATTGATAAAGCATTGAACTGACGGTTGCTCATACAAGGTCCAAGGTAGTCATCAAGGTTGCTTTGCAGAGCATTGCAGCTTGCCTTAGGGACAGATTTCAGATCAGTCGAGGGAGCTCCACTGACAAGATTGGAAATATGCAGCTCATACTAAAAGACTTATACTAAAGGCTCATACAAAAACAGATGAGGAGCTAGGGGGCTGGTGAAGCTGCCTATATACTAATAGGAATATTAGTTTAACTTACAACCAGAAAGCAACAGCGTATCAAGTCTTTTCTTAAATATTGGCTGATCACAATGTTTAACGGTAAACTATTACAAGGGTTCATGACCCTTACGGTGAAGAAGATTTTTCTACAAATATGGTTACATTTTTTTACCAATAAGCTGCAGCGGATGACCTCTAATGTAGTATGTACTATCTTTGAACTCCAGCTCTAGCTCACTCATCAGAAAGGGATCTTGTATAATGTCATATAAAAATAGTAGATCACTTCTGAGCCTATGAGTCTCCAGCAGCATCAGATTTAGAATAGATAATCTGGTTTTGTGGGGGTCATTTGTAAGGCAAAGGATATGTTTGGTGTGCTTACACTGAACTTTTTCTAAGGAGGTGCAGTCAGATTTTCTAAATGGACACCATAATTGAGAAGCATACTCTGGGTGTGGCCGCACATAGTCTCTGTACAAGGGTAGCTTAATATCAGAGGCTCGTGATTTAATATTCTGTTTTATAGACCAAATAACCCTGCTTGTTTTGTTAATTACCTGGTTAATGTGATATAATTGTTTAAAATCATTAGAACTAATGATACCCAGATCCCTGTCTTCCTGTGATGATTTTAATGAAGTGTCACCAAGGGCATATGAGGCATTATGATTTTTTCCACCTAAATGCATAACTTTGCATTTTTCTATGTTAAGCCTCATACCCCAATGTGTCACCCAGTCAGAAATCTTATCGAGATCACATTAGATAATGCATGAATCTTCCAAAATGGAACAAAGGCCATCAATTTTACATCATCCGCATACTTGATGGTTTTCGATAAACAATCCTTAGTTAAATCTGAAATAAAAAGTTGAAACAAACAAGGGCCTAAATTAGAGCCCTGAGTGACCTCACTTGTAATATTCCCAGGCTCCAATAAGGTTCTGTTAATTACTACTTTTTGGGATCTACCGGAGTGCCAATTGCATATCCAATTTGTAATATGCAGATTTATATCCATATTATTCAGTTTCACATTTAAGGCCCAATGTGGCATCACATCAAAAGCTTTACTAAAGTCTATATATATTATATCATAAGGTACATTTCTGTTAAGTTCAACACTGACAGACTCATAAAAACACATAAGATTTGACAGGCAACTCCTACCCTGCCTAAACCCATGTTGTCCAGTATCATGAATGTATAAAAATGGGGACATGATGTCCTTAATGCGGCTTTCCATAACCTTACAGATAGCGATGTTAAGCTGATAGGATGATAATTTTCTGAAGATGTTTTGAGATCCTTTTTATGTTTGCTTGCATGTATGCACAAGAAACATGTTGTGGCAACTTGCTGCAGAAGCAGGTTGTGGAGGTGTGGCAGTGTGGCGGCAAATGCCATCACTGCATTTGCAGGCTTGGCCCTGTTTATCCAATGCGGTGGCACACTTCTGCTGACACTAGTTCAGCAAGCATGCCACCACCTTGAAAGGAATTGGACACTGCAATGAGGGAGCACCCCATCATTGCAGGGCGTGCCTTAAAGAAACTGGCCGCTGCAATGAGGGAGTGCCCCATCATTGCAGGGCGTGCCCTACCTGCTGAGACATTTCTGTTCATCCCACTCTCTTCTTTGTTCATTGCAGGAGCAGGAGTGGAAGTAAACCCTCCCGCTTCCTCATACCACGTGCTGTCCTTCCCACTCTATCCGTTCCCCATCCCGGCAACCGTAGTGCACGTGAACCCTCCCGCTCCCTCCCACTGTGTCCTGTCCACCCCGCTCCCTCCATTCCAAGTCCCAGCATGTAGGTAAACCCTCCTGCTCCCTCCCACTGCATGCTGCCCACCCCGTTACCTCCATTCCCCATCCTGGCAACTGAGAGCAAGTAAATCCTCCCTCACACTCCCACTCCATCCTGTCCACCCCGCTCCCTCTGTTCCCAGTCCAGGCACATAGGTAAGCTCTCCCTCTCCCTCCCACTGCATGCTGTCTGCCCCACTCCCTCTGTTCCCCATCCCAGCAACCGTAGTGCAGGTGAACCCTCCCGCTCCCTCCTACTGAGTCCTGTCTGCCCCGCTCCCTCCATTCCCAGTCCCTGCATGTAGGTAAACCCTCCCACTCCCTCCAGCCATGTGCTGTCCACCCCACTCCCTCCATTCTCCATCCTGGCAATCGAGAGTAAGTAAATCCTCCCACTCCCTCCCATTGCATCCTGTCCACCCCACTCCCTCTGTTCCCAGTCCAGACACATAGGTAAACCCTCCCTCTCCCTCCCACTGTGTGCTGTCCACCCCACTCTCTCTGTTACCCATCCCAGCAACAGTAGTGCAAATGAACCCTTCCACTCCCTCTCACTGTGTCCTGTCCACCATGCTCCCTCCATTCCCAGTATGTAGGTAAACCCTCCCGCTCCCTCCCACTGTGTGCTGTCTTCCCCACTCCCTCCATTCCCCATCCCGGCAACTGAGAGCAAATAAATCCTCCAGCTCCCTCCCATTATGTCCTGTCCTGTCAGAAAAACAGCATGGTATGGCAGGCGGGGGGGGCAACTGTGTAACGAGAGTTGGTAAGCTCATTAAAAAAAATCTTACTCTATACACAAAAACAGCATAGCATGGTTACTCCATAAGGACTGTGACATGAAATTGCATATTTTAGGTATTGTCCTTTATTTTAGTAATTAGTCCCTTATTTAATTTACACTGCCAGTTTTGCTCATCAGTTGTACTATAAAATAATGTCCCCAGGGAGCAGACCTTCTGGGCATGGAAGGACAGTGAGGGCTATGTCTAATTATTGGAGCACTCAGAACCAAACCCTACTACCAGGTGTACTGAAGCTCTGAAGTTGTAGCACTGGCTCTGCAGGGTTAGAACCTGCATCTTGTGGTTTGTCCACCAGTACTAATCCAGCCACTGTATCATGCTGCCCAGATTGTCCAACTCTGGGCTAGGGGTTAGAGAATCATATTGGTGATTTGACTTGTGGTGGCATCTCTGGACCAAAGGTCAATGAAATGAGGAACACTGTTGGACACTGGCCCTCAAAATGAGGGACACATAGTTAAACATGTAGAGGCAAGCTCAAACTACTTTGCAAAGTAGTGATTTTGTTTGCTCTGAGTATAATTTTGCTTTAGCAGCATAAAGCGTTAAGAATCTGTGCTTTAAGGACTGAGTTTACAATGACTTCTCTATGTGAGACAGAGCGATATTGAATTGTAAAGTGAGGGATGTTCTTCATAATGAGAGACAACTGAGATGTATTGACACAAGGGCTCCCAGATCAGTCTGACATTTTTTTCTTCTAACTCCAGGATTATTTTTCCAGCATTAAACATGATTCGTTATGGAGGATGGGCCTTGAGGCAGGAAAGCCCCTGTGGTCACTGCCAGAACAGCAGATGTAGCTGCTGCAATCTCACTGTGGGATGCAGGAACCCTATTCCCCAGCAGCCGCAGGTTGCAGTATGCGTGCCCTGTATCGGGCGGGTAACAGCTCATGAATCTGCCTGAGCATATTCTAATCTGAGCATGGCAAGACTCTTTGTGCTGCCTGCTGCTGTTGCAGCGTTGTGTGTGTTGGGGCAGGGGTAGCCAATCTGAGTACTGCTGCCAATGACAGCGTGTGTGTGTGTGTGTGTGTGTGTGTGTGTGTGTGTGTGTGGTGTAGGTGCTTCAAGGGCTGCAGAGCTTGTTAAATCTGATGGTCACAATGTGTGGGTCCCATGATCCCAGAGGGGAGTTGTGTATAAAGTCTGAGGGCCCTGATGGGCTCAGTGTGCATGTGAGGTGTTATGGCCTTGAGAGCTGCAGTCTTTGTGAGGTCTGGGGCCACAGGAGTGGGGTACTTGAGGGGCATATGAGTGAGGCCTTATGGGGCATGCTGCAGGTGAGGTCCTTATGCCTTGGGGGGGCACTGTGCTAGTGAGGTAGTGGAGCCCTTTAGGGGTACTGTGCTTGTTAGGCCTCAGGGCCCTGAGGGGTAGGGTGTGAGTGTGGTGCTGGGACCCTAAGGGGTATGCTAGGTCATGGGGCACTGAGGGGCATGGTGCTAATGAGGTTTGGAGACCCTGAGATGCATGAGAAGCGTAAGGTCCCAGGACCTAAAGTGCACAGTGTAGGTGAGGTCCTGGGTCCTGGAGAGGCACAGCAAAGATAAAGTCCTGGAGCCCAAATGGCTTGGTGTAAGTAACATGCTGGTGCCCTAATGGGTATAGTGTGGGTGAGGCACTAAGGATTGGGGGAGAGCCATGAATAGTGCTAGTGGACTGTCAGTCAGGATGCCTGATTGGTGTTGTGGGTGAGTGGTGATGAGTTTTAGCATGCATGATTGGGAGTTGGGGGCTTGAGTGGTGCCTGTTGACTGTGATGTCAGGATGCCTGATTGGTGGTGTGTGTCAGTGTTGACAGTGTACTGGGATGTCTGTATACTTGACTCGAGGGGGTGGTATGAATGGTCAGGATGCCTTATTGGTGGTGTGCATGAGTGGTGATAGTGTACCAGGATGTCAGTATGCTTGATTGGGGGCATGAGTGTTGCGACCATTGATCCCCACCCCACCTGTAGATCCCTCCCCCAATTCAAAAATCATATTAGGTCACAAGCTATCTGTATCAAAGACACCGTATCACCCCACCTCCCAATCAAGCTTTCAGATGCCCTGGTACACTGTCACTACTCAGGCACACCACTGGTCAGACATCCAGACATCACGGCCATCAGACAACACTCATGCCCCCAACCCACAATCATGCACACTAACACTCTAGTACAGTGTCACCACTCATGCATGTCATCAATTAGCCATACGATATGACAGTCCACTGGCACCACTCGTGGCCCTCATGACTGAGGGAGAGGGCCATGAGTGGTGCTGGTTGACTGCGATTTCAGGATGCCTGATTGATCGTGGGTATGATTGTTGATGGTGTACCAGGATGTCAGTATTCTTGATTAAGGACTTACATGTCCCTTCCCCACCAGCAGGAACCCATACCCAAACTCCTTAATACCAGAGCATCAGCCTGGAAATAATGGAGTCAAAGGCACAGAATATGGCAGAAATGTTATTTCCAGCTGTAATAGGCATGCCATTCCACCTCCATCTCCACCCTGCAGCCACTGACAGGCATTCAGGTGTTCCTTGGACTCTTTGGCCCCACAGTTCACCCCATTCTCCTATACTGCACCCATTTCAGCGTATTTCCTTACAGAATGGGGTGACTGTAAAACCAAACACCTCAAGGCACACTTCAACACTTGTCAGTGTTTGCATGATACAGTGAGGTGAAATGGCGTGACCGTTAGGCGATGACCAAAAGGCACACCCACCTCTGTAGCGTGGGGGTGAGGTTGGCATCACTTCAATACTTCACTGCCCTTCCTATTCTGCATCTCTCTACCTCATGCACTTCCAATGCTAATACCAGCAAGCAAACATTAGGCATTGACAAATGCTTGTTATGTAAAGGTATGACATTTCCCATTTTCCAATCATCAGATATGAAATTTGGGGAAAGTCAGCCATCAAAGAGTAGTTTTAATGGTACTGTTAAAATATCTGCTAGTAGATAGAGCAAATGACCAGTGATATTTTCAGGTCCTGAGTTAGTGTTCCCTTTTTGAGACAATAGTTTAGAATGTATATAATTTGTAGAAAAAGTAATAAAGTCTGTATTACACCGTGCAGAGTTACTTATATTAGTATAATTAGTATTGAGTTACTACTGGGATCAAACACTTGACAGAATTTTGTATTGAATAGGTTAGCCATGTTTGTATCATCATGAACTAGTTTCCCTATAACCTCAGTGATAGGGAAAATGATGGAATCACTTCTGAAGGAAATAATTGTCGAGTATCTAGAGGCCAGAGGGGCACAGAATCCAAGGCAGCATGGATTCACAGTGGGAAGGTCATGCCAGACGAATCTGATAGATTTCTTTGACTGGGTGACCAAAGTAGTAGATCAGGGAGGGGCTGTGGACATGGCCTACCTAGACTTTAGCAAGGCATTTGACACAGTCCACACAAACGATTAATATACAAGTTAGCCAGCCTGGGAGTGGGTCCCAAGATGACAGCCTGGGTAAAGAATTGGCTGGAGAATAGGACACAGAGGTAATAGTAAATGGAGTCCACTCTGAAGAAAGGGGGGTTACTAGTGGGGTACCGCAGGGTTCAGTATTAGGACCGGTCCTCTTCAATGTCTTCATAAGTGACATTGCAGAGGGACTGGAAGGAAAAGTATATCTCTTTGCAGATGACACAAAGATCTGCAACAGAGTTGATGCACAAGGTGGGGTGGAAAGGATGAGAAGGGACTTGGCAAGGTTAGAGGAATGGTCAAATGTATGGCAGCTTAGATTCAATGCTAAGAAGTGCAAGGTAATGCACCTGGGAAACAAAAACCCAGGGGAAGAGTACACAGTGGGGGGTGAGATACTAACAACAACAAAAATGGAAAGGGACCTGGGGGTAGTCATATCAGATGACCTAAAGGTGGGCAAGCAATGTGAGAGGGCAGCAAGGAGGGCTGGGGGGATACTGGGATGCATAGGAGAGCCATCACCAGTAGAAAACGGAAGTTATTATCCTCTGTACAGACAGCTGGTGAGACCACATCTGGAGTACTGCGTGCAGTTCTGGAGACCCAATCTCCGCAAAGACATAGACAGGATGGAAGCTGTCCAGAGGAGGGTAATTCAAATGGTGGCAGGGTCTGCAACTGAAGACATATGAAGAGAGACTTAGGGAGTTTAATATGTATAGCCTCGAGGAAAGGAGGAGAGGGGGACATGATAAAAACTTTCAAGTACCTCAAGGAATTAACAAAGTCCAAGAGGTAGCATCTTTCAACAAAGAGGTGAAACAGAACAAGCGGGCACAATTTGAAGATAGGGGGCAGCTCAGAGGTAATTTAAGAAGTATTTTTTCAGAGACAGGGTTGTGGATGCATGGAACAGCCTTCCGGAGGAGGTTGTGGAGTCAAAAACAGTGGTGGAATTCAAGCATGCACGGGACAGTCATAAGGCAATTCTGGGGGTTGGGGTAGGAAGAAGTAGGCTGCTGGTTAACTTGGATCTGCAGCTTATCCATTAGGTAGGGAAATGGGCAGACTGGGTGGGCCAAGCGGTCCTTATCTGCCCTCAAATTCTATGTTTCTATGTTTCAGTGCCAGAAAGGATTTGACCTACTTTACTAGTTGTTTTTTTAGGGTGTTAATATATGCATAAAATTGTTTGCTGTTGGTTTTATTTGCATTATTAGCTAAATTAAATTCCCACCTAGATTTAGCTTTTTTTTACTTTAATCTTGCATTGTCTTTGTATGTGGAGAAATGCAGTCCAATTAACATTAGTTTTGGTTTTTAAATATAAACTGTATTTCTTGTTCTTTTTTTTATACGTTTTTTAATAGAATAATTTAACCATTTTGGAGAATGTTTAACCATATAACATTTTAGATGAGTAGGTATATACCTGTTTCTCAAATGTAATAACATCATTTTTAATTTTTTTCCAAATACAGTAGATCAATTGAATTGTTGTTAAATTCAGAGACCCAATCAATATTTTGTAGAGCAGTTTTTAATTCAGTTATATTGGCTTTATTGTACAAGAAAATTTTTGTAGAACCAGTATTATATGAGAAATGTTTGTGTAACAAGAAGTGGACAGTATTATGATCACTGTTCCCAACTGAAGAAGAAACAGTGATATTGTGATATGCAGTTACTTATCTTCACTCAGTTTTGAGTACTCATTGAGAGACTGGATTTGTTTGTCCTCTGCTATCTTCACAATGTCATTAGAAGACACACCAGAGTGAGTCAGCTTTGAAATGAAGTGTTTCCAGGCATTACAATATGTATTGTAAGGTTTTTTGTTTTAGTTTTGATATCAGCCTGCTGCATAATGGTCTTCAGAATGATGCCCATTTTATTTGTTTCTAAGGGCTAGTTGTTGAACCAGGTTATTGGGTAGTTGTAGTAGGAGGCATTGTTTTTGATAGATAGGGGAGTCTTGTCACTGTTTTTTTTTTCTTTTTGGAGTGGGTCTTTGATTACAGTAGTCCTTGTAGTTGGCAACTGAATATTTGACAGTGTCTGAAGGAGTAGTGTAGGTTCAAGGCTTTATCTTCCTAGTGTCTTTAGGATTTTTCCTGTACAGGTTTTAGTTTGGCATTCCTTGTGGTACTCCATATACCCCAGATTGTTTTCATCAGTGCATAAGAGAATCCCCCCCTTATATTCCTCATCTCAGTACTGCCATGAACATCAAAATATAAACTAAAAGTAGGCCACATTGAATTCAGAAGAGAGGTGGCATACTAGGGTCCCAGTAGTTCTTTCTGATATAGGCTAAATATATATATATATAATCTGATTGGGCTTCTGCAGCATGACACTTTGCTACTATTCTCATTTTTGTAACTCCTTTTGTTTGGGTCCCAAAACGCTGAGGCACTTTTCAAAGTCTGCAGATACTGAAAGACTACCTGGACTACTTGAAAGAGCTTCTATCTCCCTACTGCCCCAAGTGATCGCTCTGCTCGGCTGATGAGGGGTTGCCAGAGATTCCAAGGGTGTCTTTAAAATCTTCCAGGGGCCCGTGCATTCATGTATGTGGCCCCAGCCCTTTGAAATTCTCTACCCCATCAGCTATGGGACTGTGCAACTGTGGAGGGTTTCAAGCAGGCATTAAAAATGTATTCATGGTGTCTAGCATATGCTGCCTAATTGTATTGTTTTAATGGATATCAGTTTTATATTGTGTGCCTGTTTTAACTTGTTTTGTTTATTCTTTTATGTAAAGCGCCTTGATGTTTGTGAAAGGCACTTAATAAATAAACTTATTATTGTTATTATTATTATTATTGTTAACCAACAAAACAAAGGTGCCTTTCAGCACTCCAGAACTGGGATATCAGAGTCAGGTGCTAATAAGGCAATCTGTCTTTTTTTCTTAGCATGAACGAAGTACTAGCACAGTTCTTTTGACAGTTTTGATCGAGATAGTTGCTCCATTAGTTTGTCTGTGCTAAAGGTTTAAGTTATGTAGGTTCTTTTGCAGCTTACCAAATTCCATACCTGTCAAATGGATGTTTGGTAGGAAACATATTTCAATGTTGTTTTGCTTAAGAAACATTATGACCATTTTTCTCTTAACTGAATTGCCAATCCCATTGATGTTCAATGATAACACCATATAGTCCATAGTATTCATCCCTTAAAATTCTCAAGAACATGAAAGGGATCCTAATCAGTATTGAGGGAAGAAAGCTTACCCCCAAATTAAAAGCTTTTTAATTGAAAACACTGTCTCCTAAATAAGTGGCCCAACCTTATGAAACAAGTTTTTCTTTGTCTTCCCCCCTCCACTAATCAATATCCTCACCACTATAAGCCCCCCCCCCACACCACCACTCTACCTTCCCAAAACAGATATAATATGAATCCCTCTTTTTATTGGCAACTCTACACAGGGCTATCCTTATTAATTGTATTTTAGAGAAACAAAGAAGTGGATAGAAGAAAAAAAATATCTTCCTGTTTCTTTATAAATTATTAGTGTATGTCTTTTGAATACATTTACCCTTTTTTGTTATATTATTCTAGTCTGTTTCTAATAGAACTGATCTTATAAGTCGTATTCCCATTTTTTTTCAGGTTGCACCATTATTGCTTCCAAGATCTTGAGCAGTCTTAAAAGTCCTACTTATGGCTGCAGTGGCAGAGCCTGCAGCCATCTTGTGATCAGTTCTAAAAACGACTCACCAAAGAACAAATCTGGAGTTTCATCACAATCCCTCTGCAAGTGCAAGTTGAAGTCCCCCACTCATCAGTCATTTGATTAGATGGCCACCCCTCCATGGGCACACTACTTTAATGTGCCTAAGATGGCTGCCTGAGCTAACTGCTTATGAGTGAGCAGATGCACATGCACAACTTCAAGTCTGCACTTTTGGTGAACTCATGCATGAGCACTGAGCTCACAGCAGAACAGCCTGCCATGGCCAAGATGGCAGCCAGAGTTCAGTGCACATGCACAACTTCACTGCAAGTGAAGAAGTGAAGTCACACATGTGCAACTGCTCGTGCATGTGCACTGAGCTCTGGCAGCCATCTTGGGCGCAGCGAACTGTTCCGGCGTGAGCTCAGAGAATGCTAATAAAGTGCAACTGCAGCTGTGTAGGCTCTGGCTAGAGTTTGTTTCTTTAGCCATTTCCTGAAACTTGGTCTGTTCTGTATCGAATGCATTGGCCTGAGTTTGGTCTTTTTGTGTTTCCCCAAATTAGAGAGCGTAGGCCACGAATGTGTCTGGCTTGACATTACATGAGATGTTCCTTGGGATGGGTGAGGCCATTCTCTTTGGTAACTTCTTTTGTGCTAAAGCTACAGAATATTTGTAGCATAGTTCTGTGCCTCCCCTGGAAAATCAAAAGTTATTTGTTCCCCCAGGAAGTTATTTCTAATGTTGCCAGTGTAGGGTGAGAGAAAGAAATATGATTGTCTTATAGCAGGTTTTGACTTCTCTAAAAGCACTCCTTTTCTTCTTTATTTCTGGGCCCAGGTTTGGAAATATTGAAATTTTCTTGTTCACAAACATTATTTTCTAAAACTTGCTGCTTCCAAAACTCTGTCTGTCCTGTTACCTTAGAAATCTTGGATTGCACAAATGACTTGAATATTTGTGGTAGAGGGTTGGTGTGGTGGGGTTCCCGTGGACACTATCAAGCTATATTTTTTCCCTATGGTTATGCTTTGCAAATAACAACTGTCAACCATTTTTCAAAGAACTGCAACAGGTTTGCTAATTCTGCCCCTTCAAGATGGCCCAGAATCTTATCATTGTTCCTCCTTGACTTCATATCCAGGTCAGAGAGTTTATCTTTCAAACTGCTGAGGTCATTATTATAGAATGTCAGGACTTTGTTAGTTTTTGGGATAAAATCTTCCACTGAGGATAGCCTTTCTTCAAATACAGTTTGTCTTGCATTGGTGCCTTGTACATCTACTTTTATCCCTCTCCCTTCTGATTGAATTTCTGGAAGTCTTCCATCCAGTCTATCATAACTTACTCTGCAATCATCCAACACCCCTTGTATAATGAGATTTAAGTCCATATGTAGCGGCTGCAGGTATGTGGAGGCACTCAAGTTACAATCTGGATTGGCTGCAATGTGATTCTGCCTCAGTATACCCCAGCAGTACCTCAGTACCTGGTCAACCTTTGTATAACGATGACTGTATGCATTGTGGTGAAGAGCTATGTTGACTTATACTCTCATCAGTAGTAGATGTATTTTGGAATATATCCTGGTGGTTGTTCTGTTAACTAATCTGCCCATTTTCCCTTTTTTTTTTTTTGTTGACCTTCTTCTTAGACATTGTTAGCATGGGGACTGCTTGTGAAGATTCAGGGGCTCTCCTCTGTACCATCTCTTTTTTAGAGTTGGGCTGATGTCTCCCTACTGACAAGAACAATTTGATTCTGGCTGTCAGTTTTATCAGCAGCCTCCTGAGCCTTCCCTGTGTAAAAAAAACTCTGCCGGCACTTTTTTCTATGAATGTGAGTTTTTTCATTGACCGCATCAGGCTCTGGTTTATGGTTTCTGCGTTTACTGGAAAATTCTGCAGTCCTGATATGATATTTTGAGAGGATTAATAAACAGCATTGGAACCTTGTTTACCTGCAGGATTTGCATCTTCACAGATGCTGCCAATGTTCTCTCCCATAATCAGCAGCAGTTACTTGTTCTGATGTTTCTCTCAGTGCTGCATTCATCTCTCTTGATGGTAGAAATAACTCTGCTATAGGTAATCCAGCTCCTGGAGTCAGGTTGTGTTCATCTTTAGTTGTATTCAGGTGATCTGTTCATACAGAAGATCCAGAAGCCCCTCTGGCTCCCTTTAACATACAGTATATTTGTCTCTCATACTATGCAGCAAGAGGGCAGCATGAAAATGCTTGGGAGAGAGCAATAAAGGTTGGTAAGTCATTTAGTTAGCTTGAACGTTCCTTTCTTGCTGTTTTGCTAATAAGCATCATTTCCATTATTTCCTTTAGGTTTTTGTGTCTTGTAGCTGTTTGTTTTCTTTTGTAAATATGGTATTAACATCAATAGCAGGGAGAGCTTGCTGCAGTGTGTTGCTAACTTTCCTCCTCGTGGCAGTATTTTAGTTTCCTCCCCCAGTCATACAAGATTGGCAATTTTTTCTTATTCTTGTCCCTTGTTTGTCACATATGTTCATAATTACTAAAATCATAATGGAAACAGAATATCACTGGGATATAAGCAAACTACAAATAAACTAAGAAATCTAACAAACAAAAAAAGCTATAATTTGTTTGCATTACAAAACATTTTTTTTAAGTGAAATGACATACTCCACAGTTAATAGCTTATGCTAGGCTATTAAATGGGCTCCAGACTCCTTAAGAATCCTAGCAACTTCACTGGTCTATACACATTACCTGATTATTCATTAATCTGTGGTATACCAACAGGCTGTAAATAGTCTGTGCAGATATACAGAGCAACAACCTAACATAGAAACATAGACTTTGACAGCAGATAAGGACCACTTGACCCACCAAGTCTGCCCATGACTAAATGAAAATAAAACCTTTTTCCGTTAAAATGAAACTCGTTGCACCTTTTAAACAAAAAAAAAAACATAACAGGGCATACAGAGGTTTCTTCAAAATAAAAGCACTTCATAGGTTCATTTAAAGGCACACAGCCTTTCTTACCAAACTCACAAATTTTACCTAGCAACAACATAACAAATAGAATAATGGATAGCTCACTGGATATTATCGTTGAGTAATACTATTGAGAGGTTCTGGACATGTAGGAACCTCGAGAGCAAAGCTTGAGAGGTTGCAGTGTCCAGAACCTTGAGACGGTATCTCACCAGTAATACCCAGTGAGCTATCCTTTATTTTTTTTAATAAATGGATGCGAGATTTTTTTTATGTGTGTATTTTTGTTACGGGCAGTCGGCTGTTCACTGAAGGACTATCCAAGTCCTAGTGGACTGCTGCAGTTTCTGTCAGTCTGTGCCTCTTTCCCCCTCCCATACCTGCCACCCAAAGGCAGAAATAGACAGTTTTCTTTTACTCCTACCTTTTGTGTTCTTGGAGAAGCTGAAGATCTGCCACATAAATCCTTTTGCAATATTTTTTTAAAAAAGAAATAAAAACAGGAAGTAACACAAACATTTTATGGTCTTGCTAAGCGAGAGACCGCCACCATGTTTCTGAAGGTGTTTTGGCCACCCACAGACAGAAAACAGCCAATGAATAGCCATGTTGTGACAGTGAATGTTTGTATGACATTTGGCAGGATTAATGATTTTGGCAGTTGCGCGCTTGTGCTGTTGACCTTCCCTGATAATACTATCATTCACATCCCAAACAACACTATTATGGGACCTGAACAATAGTATTATCATTCTCAAAGTGTTGTATTATCACTTCAAGAGTGATAGTATTACTGAAAAAAAATTGTATGTTTTAGTAGACCATTAAATTTATGATCCATATATCAAAAAGGGATAATAGAACCTTTTTTCCATTTAAAAACATTTTTTTCTATTTTATAAGTGCAATAGCCCACTTCAGGGTATGTGTTTCTTCATAATTAAAGCACTTTCTGGGTGCATTAAAAGTCACTCAGCCATTGGCCTTGTGCCTTCCAGTTCTCCCAGGGCATGTATTAATTCTGTAGAAGTGCATGGCCTATTGTGGGTTAGTGCTCACCTAACCCACCCCTAGAGGTTAAAGCCCACCAGGAGGTGCATTAGCATACCATAACCCACACCCTCTTGAGTGCTATTCCTTACTTAACAGGAATGTCAGTTTTTGGTGTGCTTTTAGATTAAAGTCAGAGTTTATTGTTGTTATTCTTGTCATTACCTCACATTTAAATCTCTTTTGGGATAGCCAACTTTTAAATAAATCTGTCTTTGTAGGCAATTCTATATCTAATATATGCATATGCAGGTCGATGTAGGTATATCAGCATAGGCGGCAAAAAGATGGCATATACTATTTATACAACAACACTGATGATACTGCATATCTGGGAAAATATATGGGGTGGGATATTCAAAGAGGTTGCGCACGGCGCAACAGTGTTGCACCATGCACAACACACTGATGCACCCTGGCATGATATTCAAAAGGGGATGTTGAACCGCGCAGATCCTGATGCGCCAGGGTGCACCAGTAATGTGTGCGGCGCAAGTGCTGGGGGCGTGCCCATGCATATTCCGCACATCCCGTTATTCAGACTGAGATGTGCGGTGCATATGCTGGTGCAACCCCTGCTTGCACCGCACACTGGTGGTCAAAGTTGAGCCACAAAGAAATAGGAGCAAGGGCTGGCCACCCACAGGTGAGCTGCTGTATTGCAGGGCACAACATGGCAGCCAACAGCTGTGGGTGGCCACTCGAGCTCCAGAGCCAGGGTCTATTGGTGCTGTGCCCCCCCCACGCCCGATCACAGACATTGTTCTGGAAACGATGTCCCTGGTGGTCCAGTGGACCGCTTCCAGCCCGATCACGAGCATAGGTATTAAATAAATGAAGTCCAATATTCCTGGTGGTCCAGTGGACCGCTTCCAGCCCAATTGCGGTCTTAAGTATACTAAAAACAGTTTAAATTAACCCTGGTGGTCCAGTGGTACCCCCCTTCCCACCCGTCCACTGAGCCCTGCCACCCTGCTTCCCCTTGGTCAGCGGTGTGTGGCAGCTCCCCACCTGCAAGCCACTCGGCAGCCTGCCAACTGATCTGCGCATGGCACGGGCAGGCGGCTACTGCACATATCTGGACTGTAGTATGTACGGTTCAGAGCGCTCATTGGCCCACGCCAGGACCACGTGGTGTACAGCCGGATTGCATACAGTCAGCCCAGGCGGGCGGCCGGGGTGCTTGGGTGGTAGGAGCTGTCACGCAGGCCGCTGACCGTGTGTGGGGTGGTGGGCTCACAGTGGGCAGGTGGGGAGGGGGTTACCACTGGACCACCAGGCTTAATTTAAACTGTTTTTAGTATACTTATACCCACGATCAGGCTGGAAGCGGTCCACTGGACCACCAGGGATATTGGATTTCATTTATTTAATACATATGCCTGCGATCGGGCTGGAAGCGGGCCACTGGACCACCAGGGATATTGGACTTCATTCATTTGGATACTTATGCCCACAATCGGACACTGGGGCACTTTGCCATGCTGTGCAGGGGGCGTCGGTCCCCGATGGCTGCAGCCTGGCAGGGCGCCAGGTGCAAGTCACCGGGGATCAGTGCACATGCATGCAAATGGGGCCATAATGACATGCTAATGGCCCCAGTTATGCCTTGCATGCATTATGGCCCCATTTGCATATCCACTGCTGAATATCGCAGTTCCTGCACCTAGCTCAACTGCACTTGTACTGGCACATCCCCCTGCTCCTCTCTTGCCACTTGCGCTGGTGCAGTGTGGGAGACCACGTTGCCATATTCAATGGTGCTGCACCATGGTGCAGAACTGTTAAATATCACCCAGCACACTCCCTGGCACATCCCAGTTGTGCTGCGCCCTGCTTGCTACCCTGCCTGGTGCATTTCTGAATATCCCACCCATGGTGTTATCTTTGTTGACGATATACCAAACCTCCAAGAGAATGTGTTTTATTTGCTGTTCGATAGCTCACACTCAATATCTTGAAGAATGAGCACATCCCAATAGAATTATGAATCAGGGAGCAGCTTTCACAATTCTGAGGATATCACCATGGCTCTGTGCAACTCATATGGCAGTAGTTGCAATCAAAAAGAAATATTTAAAGAGCACAAATTTTGCTTCAGTCAAAAAGCGCCCCTGAACTGCCTTACATCCATGTAAGTTAAGACCTACCTTTTCCTGAATTTTAACAAATATCCACACGTGAAAGGAAAGGATTTTAATCTGACTCCATAGAGCTGACTGTCTGACCCCTTTCCCCTTCCATGTTTGAATGCCTGCCCCTGCGCTCCAATGTTCTGTAATATCAGAGTCTGAAGAGTGCAGAGGCATGCACCTTAGAAAAGAATAGGGTTGTTTTTAACAGGCTATTTTTATGTTTGCTTTTCTGCACATGCTCTAAGCAAATATGTTGTAGCTATTTGGGAGAGTTAAGACTGCAGAAGTGTGTCAGTGTACCATCCAGTGCAACTCAGGCTGCAGGAGGTGCATCACTGATAGCCCAAGCAGGAGCAGGCTAATAATGATGCTGTTCAGCCTGGCTGATGGGCACAAATTTTGCATGGTTGAAAGGAGGCAGCTACACCTATCAGAATACAGCTGCATCCTTTCATCTGTAAGATGGTGCTCAACAGCCAGCTGAGCAGCACTATGTTCAGCCTGCTCTTTGCCCCCCCCATGACCAGCTGATAACATTTAAAATTTGTCCTTGATCTTGGTAAGTGTGTCCCTGACTCATCCAAACCCCTTCCCTAATGTCCAGCTAATAATGAAATTTAAGATTAGTCCCCGATTCTGGTGATGAGCTCCTGAGTCATTTCCCCCAACCCCAGTTTCCAGCTGATAATAAAATTTAAGGTTAGTCCTTGATTTTGGTGATGTGTCCCTGACTTGTCTTCACTCCTCAACATCCAGCTGATAACAAAATGTAAGATTAGTGCCTGATTTTGGTGATGTGTCCCTAACTTGTCCCCCCACAATGTCCAGCTGATAATAAAATGTAAAATTAGTCCCTAATTTGGTGATGTGTCCCTGACTTTTTTAAAGCCCTGTCCCTGATTTTTAAGACGAGAAGGTGAGAGCTATACCCTGGCTAACTGTTCTGCTTTCCCAGACAGTGCTTCCATATGTTGTACTTCTTTTCCCTTAGAACTAGTAAGTGGAGCTTTCTATTATGTCCCAGCCATGCATCGGGTTCCCCTGCCATCACTCACACATGGCCTCTTGTGTCCCCTTAGTCAGGAGGAGAGTGCACAGCACATGGCGAGTAGTAGGATGCAGTTTCCAGGTTGTCTCTTCCATGCTGGTGGGCTGGGAATGTGACTGCGAAAGCAAGGAGGATGTGGTACAAGATTCACAATGAGAGAAACCCCAGCAGGAAAACATTGTAAGATAAAGAAAATAGACCCTATTCAAAGCCTATTCATCACAGGCTACAACAGCCATGCACTTTGAATCATTTTCAGTTGGTGTCAGATGGGCTGTGCAGTGCTGGATATGCAGATTGTCAGACTTCAGGATTTGTGGCAGTGTCAGAACAGGGTCTGTAAAAATATGCCATGCTTTGTTTGTGCCCTGGTTCAGCTTCTTGCTTTGTATGCATCATGTTCAGCCTGCTTCTCGTCCCCCCACAAACACATACAGCTTGTAAGAGTTAAGATTTGTTGGGATGTGTCCTTCATTTTCCCTCCCCCCCAACATCTGGGTGATACTGTAATAAAGTTTAAGATTAGTCCCTGATTTTGGTGATGTGTTCCCACTCTCTCTCTCCCACCATCCAGCTAATAATACAATTTAAGATTAGTCCCTGATTTTTGTGGCATCACCAACTCCACTCCCCATCCCCAATGCCCAGGTATTTTTTTTGCTTGTTTTTTAGTCTTTGGTAACCGGGTAAGGCCCACTAGGCACAAGTGCCTGTTTTCAGGGGTGACCTGAGAGCACTGGGCGGTTAAGTGACTTGCTCAGAGTCACACAGTATGCAAGTGGAGGTTGTGAGAATCAAAATCAGGTCTGGTCTGCTGGATGTACCAAGCTTGTTCACACCTCATTCCTCTAACCTCTAGGCTATACTGACAACCCAGTTGATAATAAAATGTAAGATTAGTTCCCGATTTTTTGGGGTGATGTGTCCCTGACTTTTTTAAACCCTGTCCTTGATTTTCACAGCAAGTGGTTGAGAGCTCTGCCCTGGCCAACTGCTCTGCTTTCCAAGACATTGCTTCTGTATGTTGTGCTTTTTTTCTCTTGAAACTTGTGAGTGGAGCTTTCTGTCATGTCCTGCCCACACATGAGGTCCTCTGCCATTGATCAGACATGGCCTCTTGAGCCCCCGTAGTCAGTAGAAGAGTGCACAACACATGGCAAGAAGTGGTAGGACACAGTTTCTGGGTTGTTTCTTCCATGCTAGTGGGCTGGGGATGTGACAGTGAAAGTGAAGAGGATGTGGTGTGAGATTCACAGCAAGATAAACCACAGTGGAATAGAAGCACAAGATAAAGAAAGCAGACCCCATCCAAAGCCCATTCATTACAGTAAGCAGGTAAGAGCCAGGCACTTTGAATAATCTTCAGTTGAAGGTGAATAGTCTGGGCAGTGCTGGATAACAGGAATTGTCTGGCCCAGGATTCATGGCAGCACCAGATTAGGGCATGTAAAAATATGCAGTGCCTTGCTTGTGCCCTGGTTTGGCTTCTTGCTTAGTGTGTGTATTCCCTTTTTCCTTTTCAACCCACCCTTGCCTTTGACTCAAGTCAGGATGGAATGTGTGTGTGTGTTGGGGGGGTGTTGATTGTATTTCTGTCAGCCAAATCCACTCCAATTTCTTGTCGTGCTGTGTGACTCTTGCTCTGCTTAATAGAAAGGCTCCAGCCAGTCTGAGTGAGTCACAGTCCTTCACATGGGTGACCATGGACATGACAAACAGTAAAGCAAAGGCCACTAACCAATCTATGCAAGTACTCCTAAAGTACAGAACATGCCTACCCACGGGCTCCTGTCCTGACTGCAGCCTGTCACACATGCTCCTTGTGCACTTGCCACCATCGGTGGCAGTTTCCAGAATAGTTGCTGCTGCTGCAAGTGATTGCCCACCATTCCAGCTGTAGCATGCTCACTCAACTCCCTCTTTTTAGTGAAGCAGAAAAAGGGAAGGCTTAGCTGTGAGCCTCCACATTTACATGCACACAGTTAGCTGGTAAAAGTAGCATTTCTGATAAACCCTTTACTGGTAACACATTCACTGGGAAACATTGGTTTCTGGAAACTGCTGTTTACTTGGAGGTTTCATTAGCCAAATACATACTAAAACACTTCAGTTTCCTGATAACCAAAAGTGCATGTAAACACAGTGAGTGTTGTCATGTATGACTGGCCAACACAGTCACCGTCATGGAAAATGGTGGACGCTGCACACAGAGTCAGTGCTGAGAGAGTTAAAAAACTGGTAAGAGGAGGATACCAATACCATGGCAAGGTGGAGGGCATAGGCAGACAGGAAATTAAGAGCAGAGGGTCTCAAAGCCAGAGAGGGAATTAAGTACAGACTCTAGTACAATACAGTACATATTGGGGGGATTGTTATGATATTAGAAGAGGAAAGAGGTGAAGGCCAAAGTGTAAAAAGCTTTGGAATTTGGTGTCACCACTGAACACTCAGACATTGGCTCAGTCACCTCCACTCTTGTCCTAATGGGGTACACCCCCACAAATTCCATCCAGCAGTGAAGCCTGGGTTTGGGGGAGGGGTTATGACTAGGCTAAGTTGGTGTGGTCTTGTTTCTGGTTGTTAAATCGTTTTTGCTAATACAATTACAAGAGGATAGTGGAAGGAAAGGGAAAAAAATTGCTTGGGGCTAGGTATGTGTACACCATTGAGAAATATCATATAGGCTGAAAGGAAATCATTTAGAAAAGAAAAATATTTATGTTGTTGTTAAACTCCATGTGTTCATTTTTCACTCGGGGACATTCTCTGTGTGCTATTTTGTGGATGGGGTCTGTCCATCATCAATCAGTCCTGCTCGATCCTTTGTCTCTCCATCACTTCTCCTAACCTCACCTGCCCTCTAGAGTGAGTCCAGTGACTCCCCCACACCCCTGGCTATTCCCTGATCCTGCCTACAGACTTAGAACTGCTCCTTCGTATCCTCCACATTGCATTAAGGTAGCCCTACCTGCACAGCCAACTCTGTTGTGGTATTGGGAGCCACCCACATCTTCACCAGTTTCCACTCCCTCCCTAGAGTTCTGACTGTCACCATGTGTGCTCTGTTCTGGCCACCTGTGAAACTCTTATGGGCCATTACACAGTATATAAAAACAATTAAGCCAAAGAGTGGTTTGTACACAAGGGAACGAGAGAAAGCAGTGGGACCTCAGCTCACATTGGCATGTTGAAATTGAAAGTGTATGTACCTGACCTACTGTATGGGGGGGTCACCTTGCCATCGGCAAATCAGTCAGGCTAATCATGAATCAGCCAAGTAGCAAGACCAAGAACCCACTTTAAAATGAAGCAATCAAGACAAAGTGAGTAAAAAATGGTATAACTTAAAAGGTTTTGTAAGCTCTTTAGAGCAACATGTTCGGGGAGTGAACTGGTACTATAACTGTTTAATTTTGATGTTCTGATGTTGGCCACACACCAGTAGCACTCCTATACAATGTAAGTAACATTTAAGAAACATGTATAACAAAAGTGTTTAAGTCGCAGTGAATTCGCCATGGCCCAGCATACCACTCCCTTAATAATTTAGTGAACAGGAGAGGTCTCCTATTAGGAAGCTCTCCACTGCCAACCTGTGAGCATCCTATTGGCTGGTATGCAATACATTAAAGAAAATGAAGCTGAAGACAAAGAGGGATTTCTACACAACAGAATTGAGAAAGGAGTGGGACTTTAGCTCATACTGGCATGTTAAAATTGAAACTGTAGGTACCTGACCTGCCATCAGTGGTTAGTCTAATTATTATTCAGCCAAGTAATGACACCAAGAATCCTCATTAAAATGGTGGAATGAAGACAGATAGAGAGTAAGCAAATGAAATAACTTAAAAAGTTTAGCAGGCTCTGTTGGAGTGGGGGTACATTGGTACTGTAGCTGTTTTACTCTGCTGGATTAACATGACTTTTTCATGACTCTGATGTCAAGACTCATATTTTCTCTCACCATGAAGGTCCATCTATCCTCCCAGGAGCCAGAGAATCCTCCAATGCTCCCTCATGACCTGTAACATCTTATCTTCTGCTAGTGCCTCTAAAGGTGAAGTGTGCAGGCATGTAGAGCAACCGACGCCTCCAGCAAAACTTTGAAAAACATAATATTCAGAAATAATTCTGCCTTTGTTTCACATTAGTCTTGTAGTTCTTCTCCACATTACTTATAATTAAGGTCACATGCATAAAAACAGGATCTCTGTTCCTTGACAGTGCATCAGCTGCTATTGCTTATTCCCCACTTGGTGTCATAAAACTCTGCTTGTGACATCACAGGCAATTCCATGATAATAGAGGATTATGACCTCAAGTTTGGAATAAGCTGTATGTGCAGAGGAGCTCCAAGGGATAAAGATTCTGTGTTCATGCAAATTCTCTCATAATGAAAAAGCAGAGGAAATGTCTCTAGAAGATGTATGAAATCCAAGCTGAATTGTGTCTATATGTTGTTTCCATAAGTCTTACCAAAGGCGCCAGCAGCTCTTGAAGCTTCTTAAAGTGTCTGTTTGCTTTCTATGGTTGACTGGGCATGGATGGGTTGTCCTGAATCCATTCCCAATTGCACCTAATCAAGGCTTTGTACTCTAATAAGCTAACCTTTTACTAAAGAAAACAGCGAAGAGACGTTCCCATGAGTAAAATGTTATTTTCTCTTATATCTTGCAACCTTTAAAATCTGTATTTTGTTTAACTAGAAAAACATGTATGATCTTGTTAATAGAATCAACTGTATAATTACAAAAGGTTTTTAACCTTCTACACTCTGTGACTAAGTTAGATACCTATAATATTTACTCTTTTGTTGACAGGACTAACACAGACAACATAGATTACTGGTTGGGCAACCATGCACAAACAGCCTGCGCTGTCTTAAAAGGGTTCTGATTACATCAGACCTCAAGAGTGAAGTTCCAGAGGTCCAATGTAATCAGAACCCTGAGGTGGCAGCAAAGGCTGGTTGGGCATGTGGTTGCTCAACCATTATTTTATAGCAATAGTTTTTTGTGTGTGTTTTCTGTTTTTCTTTTTTAAAACAAAACTGCCAAGCTGCTAGGTATGAATTTTGAGTCAGCTCCACCTTCACTTTCATGTTCACTCACACCCAGTGGCTCAGCAGTTTCATTTTAAAAGAACACTGTGTGTGCCGTGGTTCTATGTGCTGGTGGCTGCAGATTTCAGAACAGCTTATATGCTGTAGTACCACAAAAGAATACAACCAAACCATGTTCCATGGCTTTTGAACTCTTGTACAACATTTCAGCAAGGATGGAAATCCATGCTGAACAAGAGCCCACTATACACTATATACACATATAGTAGCTTTAAGATTAAAGACATTTCAAGATTTTATTTTAAATTGATTTATGGTAGTGGTTGAGTTTAAAATTAAATGCCGTGCAGTGATCTGAGTTATGAAATCCCTTTAAGAGAATCAGGTGGTGACTGCCTATTATTTTGTAACTCTTTCACTTACTGATTTTTTGAGTTTGTCGTGGTGCGCAGGTGCAGATGAACTCTTTGACATGAGAGGTGCTATACATGAGCGTGAGGGGGGTACGCCCAATGAAAAGCTCCATAGCAAGTGGCAGGCCAATAGGCCGGCAGGCTAAGGATGATTCAGTTTCTGTTGTTGGGGCACAGTTGACCAACTTTATGACAGAGCCACACCAATAGTGGTGTGGGTCTGTTCTTTGATGTGTAAAGCCCTGCATTACTTGAATTTCTGATTGCACGTTCACACTGTTGTAGCACTTACAGTGTGAAGGCACTGAGCCTGCCCACTGCTCCCATCTTGCTTGTTTCTCAAAGAAGACAACATGGCTCAGCCATCTTGGAATTTCAATTAAAAACATTTCCCCTTCTCTCACTCAATTCCACCCACTGTAAATGAGCAAAATTTAGCAGCAGTGTTTTTTTTAATTATTTTTTATTATTATTTAACTATATCCAGCTCACAAGACAAAATTGGAGCCGGTACAGACTGCTCATTTAGAAACTGTCTGAACTGCCCCCCCCCCCCATGATAGGGCTGCGCATCTTCCGATTTGTCAACTGGAATAGAGACTTTTAGAGGGTCAAACTGTGATGTGTTTTGATGGCTTTCTGGATTCTGGATTATTTATTTAGGAAATCAGAATTACAACCCTTTGAGTCATAGACTCATTTCCAAAGGCTCCACGTCAGAATAAAACATATACATTCATACAGTACATACATAGAATAAATGTGGGTGGGGGCGCTAGAGAGCCATCTTCCAGGCTGGAAGCACTTCCACAAGCTCTCTTACATGAGGTGGCTAAAACTGAGAAAAAGCAAAAATCTAACATTTCTTTAAAAAACGTACCTCAGAATTTGTTCCTGCAAGTTTTTCTGCATCATCAGATACCAAAAGTGATATGGGAAGAATGAAGGAATGAAGGGGCAACAGCAAGGAGTGCAGAAAGCACCGTCGCTCCTGACTCACAAGGCCGCATGTTCCTCGCAAAGTAATGGAGTGGCTGCTTCAGAACAAACAACGGAACCTCCCTGGCAGACTATGCTTGAGTCCATGCAAGCCATGCATTCAAAAATCGAGAAAACCCTACAAAAACTTGAGCGACATGACTCTACCATTCAGAGTCTGTCAGGTACCATGACAGAGTCGTAAAAATGGACGGTGACTACTATGACTGCAGTGGCAACTTTAACTAAAGGAAACAACCAGCTCCGAGGTCGTATGGAAGCCCTTGAAAATGAGATCAGAGTGGGCAACTTCCGGATTGTGGGACTCCCTGAAGGAGCTGAGAGGACATCACTGCTAGGCTACCTGTTGGACTGGCTTAAACAAAATCTACAGATGGGAGCAGGATTTCAATGGGAGGCTCTTACAAAGGCCTTCTGAGTATCTCCTCGTGTTCGTCCTGCAGATCCTACCCAGCCTCGCATGATGCTTCTGAGGTCAAGAGGTTCCAAAATTAGAGATGCGCTAATCGCAGCTGCCAGAGCAGTGTATCCTTTGACGGTGAATGGGGCAGATATAAAACTTTACCCAGACCTCTCCTATCAAACTCAGGCAAAAAGTAAAGCTTTCGATGCAGTACGCCGACGACTGAGGGGCCTAGGAATTATCCATTCCTTTCTGTTACCTGCACATCTGCAGATTGTTTACAGTGGGAAAACATGGCAGATTACCAGTCCACAAGATGCTGGCTGTTGGATGGAGAAGGTGGAACAGGAGTTTGCCGGACAGCGAGACTCATCGGAATCACGGAGCTCTGATTCAGAGGAAACATGAACAGTGAGTCAGGGACAATTGTAAAAAGTTCTAAATGCAGTAGCGTTTTCTTCAAGCAAGGTCTCTCTTTTTGTCATTTTACTACTGGGAGGTGTGTTGGGGAATTATTCTCAGCACATAAAAATTAAATTTGTGATTCAAGGGCATGGTTTAAGACTCTACAGAGTTATTTCTTCTGGACATGCTGGTGGTCTTAGTGCCACGTGAACGTTTGCAGGATCCCTGCTAGTAATGAGAGAATCATAATATTATGCTCTGTAGTTTAGAGAGGGTTTTGTGAGGTCACTGCTGCAAATTCTGATAAATCTGTTAAAGTTTTTCCGGACCCTCACTATTGTTGTAAGGGGTTCTATACAATAGTTTGGGAAATGGTTGAATTAAGGAGAAGCACTTTGATTATTAGCCACAAGTGTAAGAAAGGGGGCAATTGGGGGTGCGTTTATTTTTCCTGTGTTTATCCCTATAAACATGCACCAGGTTTAAACAACAGTCATAGTACTGTGTAATTATCTCTTGCTGAAGTTCTACCTTTTGGATATACCTTTAGCTATTGAAGAGGCTGGCAACTTTTGTCAACGTTTTGGACTTTTTGTCATTAATTGGACTATTGCCCAGGACTCCCCCCATCTCCTATTATACCAGAATACATGATTTTTATTGTACTAATTCTTTCTGTATTGGGAATGTAATTGTTATACGCCTATACCATGTATGAGCAAATATGATGTTAATTGTCTATCTACTCAGAAAATTAATAAACATGAATTTCAAAAAAAAAGAATAAATGTGGGTGAGCAATGATACAGAGTATAAGTACAATGAGCACGGGTTAATGCCTATACATTTGGTAGCTAAAATAGGGCAGAGATATCAACATATTTACCTAATGAGCAGTTAAGACCTATGCAATTGGTAGCTAAAGCAATGCATGATATGATTTTGTACTAAGCCACCTCCGGGAGGCCTTGTGTTATACATAATACAATGCATTCATAGTCCAGTGCAACTATATGGTAACTGAGGGAGGTGAGGAGCCTGTAGGCTAGAAATAGTGAGGGATCTTCACTGCCTGGCCAAGGGCGGGTGCGTAGCCTAGTGGTGTGGTGCAGGATCCACTGGTTACTGGTTACACTGGCATTGACATGAGGAGAGGATATGGGCCCTTAAGGCAGCTTTAAAAGGACCAAGATTGGTGATTGATGTGACAGCTGGAGGGAGGGCATTGTACCAGGATGGAGCTCTAACAGGAAAGGATCACTGGGACAGGGTGCTTCTGACCCTAGGCACCTTCCAGATAGTTTTTGTGGCAGCCCGTGTGGACGCTGACATGGTGGCTGCCTGAAGAGAAGCCATAACACCTATTGGGGTTAAACCCAGGTGGATTTTTTTGGGTGAAGAGACAGGTCTGGTATAATAGTCTTTCCTCAAGGGAGAGGAAATTGGTAAGCGCATATAGTGTGCAGGTATGTATATTTCTGTCGGCACCAGAGAGGAGTCAGCAGGCCTTATTGATGACTACTTGTATTTGATGACGTGCCGTAGGGTCAGCAGCAGCATAGATTGTAATACCATAGTCCACCAGTGATAAGACTGACAAAGTAATGGCTAGGTGAAGTGCTTCAGGTAGCAGGCAGTCTTTATGACTGTAAAGGAGACCAATGCGGGTGTTGGTGGCGGAGGTGAGGATTTTTATATGTTCGTGGAATGAGAGGGAATAGTCAAATGTAATAACTAGTTACTTATACTTTTGGACCTGTTCCAGTGGGATGAGAGAGGTGGAGAGTATTTCCAGGGGGAAATCCTTTGATCTGTTTTGGCGATGGGCATAGAACATCGTCTCAGTTTTTTAAATGTTGACCACCAGTCTGTGTTCAGCAGATAAGTGTTCAGTCTGAAAGAAGGAGTTTTGTAAGGTACGCTGGAGAGAGAGAGGATCAGGATGTGTGGCATAAAGAACAGTGTCGTCTGCGTAGAGGAGGAGGTTGCCAGGCAGGATTTAGGCAGGGCATTGAGGTAGATGCCGAATAGCAGGGAACCCAGGATAGATCCCTGGGGAACTCCTGAGTGCATAGGCAGCATAGTAGATATGGTATTATTAATTTTAACACATTGGGTTCTAGATGAAAGATAGCTGGAGAACCATGAGAGTGGACAATGAGAAACCTCAATTTATTGTAATGTGTTAAGAACGAGGGGATGAGAAACCCTTTCGAAGGCCTGTGAGAGATCTATAAACACGGCCCCTGCGAGGCGCTCCTTGTCAAGTGTGGTGTGCAGGGAGTTAGTGAATTCTGTGAGGGCAATCGTAGTGCTATGAACAGCTCTGAAACCATGCTGCTCCCTACATAAGAGGTTGTATGCGAGGAGGTAGTCAGGGAGCTGATTGACCACAAACTTTTCAAGGTCTTTAGAGAGTGGGGGGAGAATCAAGATGGGCTGGTAGTTGTTTGGGAGGGAGCTGTTGCCACATTTCAATATTGGTGTTTTCACTGCTGTTTTCAATGAGGTTGGGAACTGGCCCAGGCACAGGGACAGATTTACAAGGTCCGTGAGTGGGGAGATAACGGAGTCTAGCGCAAGGTATAGGATACACATATCAAAGGTGTCTTTGCAGTAATTGAAGCTCTGGAGGGCTTTGGACAGGTAGGCTTTCACTTCTGTAGGGGTAATGACTCTAAGTTTGAACAGGGTGGAGGAGCTCAATCAGTGAGGTAGGCTGAATTGGACCAAAAAAGTTGCTAGGGAGGACTGAGCCGAGGTCTGAGAAGGTGGAGTTGAGGCAGGTAGCTATGTGAAGTGTGTCTGTGGTGGTAGTACCATTAGCACTAAGTTGTGAGGGGAGAGAGTGGGATTTACCATTAAGCTCCTTGATGTTATCCCAGAACTTTCTTGTGCTACCCCAGGAGGTGGCTAGGGCAGTTCTGTAGTGCTCTGCCTTGGCCTTGCAGATTGCCCAGGTACACTTATTGTGGGCAGCATTATAGGCCTGCCTATCACTTAGCAAACTGGGGGCAGTGGTACGATGCCAGAGGTTGTCACGCATTTTGAACTGTTGTAGGAGTTCTGGGGTGATCCAGGGGGCACTACGTTTCTTAGTGGTCACTTTGATGGTCGGTGCAAAAGCATCACAGGTGGTATTAAAGGTGGTGGTGAGGTAGTGCAATGCATCATCTAAGTGCTGGGCTTGGGAAATAGAGGACCAGTCCCAGTTAATTAGATATTGTTTGAGTTTGACTATGCCTCCTGGGCATAGTCGATGACAAAAGGTGATATTTGGTGGTGGTTTAGGTTGCTGACAGGACCAGCCGAAGATGATTGGGGAGTGGTCACTTAAGGTGTTGGGTAGGACACCCAGGTTGGTAATATAGTGGGCATGATTAGTGAGCAGGATATCTAGTATGGTGTGGGTTCCATTAGTGGGGTTGGCCCTGGTAGGCTGGGATACCAGCTGGGTCATATCTAATGCAGCAAAGGTATCTTTGGCGTGTGTTGATGAGCTCACCAACCAGTTTATGTTGAGATCCTCAACTAGGATTTGTTCCATTTTGTGGGGGTGGCTAGCTAGATAATCAGAGAGCACTTTACAAGCAGGGGATTTACTGCTGTAGTGTTCAAGAAATAACGAGCCCAAAGTAAAAGATAGCTGTTTGCCCGAAAGTGCTCCCCACTCAATCAGAAGTATCTTTAATTAAAAAGTTTGGAGCGGAAATATTTCTTACTTGGTCTCAGGGCCTCCAGAAAGGGGAAGTGCTGCTTGTTCAGGGATTTGGGGATCAGCCTTATCCAACCGTATCTGCCACTGGAATTTTTTCACATGTCCCTCTACACCAGGGTTTCTCAAATGGTGAGGCCAGCCTTCCTAGGGAAGCCCCAACCTGTTACAGAAGAGGCTCAAGCAAGCCTGGAAAAGTAATTATTTAACTTTGAGTTCCAGGTATTTTTATGTGAAGTAATGAGGAAAACTGAAAAAATGAT
Source organism: Neoceratodus forsteri (assembly GCA_016271365.2). Classification (NCBI taxonomy): domain Eukaryota; kingdom Metazoa; phylum Chordata; order Ceratodontiformes; family Ceratodontidae; genus Neoceratodus; species Neoceratodus forsteri. The sequence continues at coordinate 980,506,126 of CM057459.1, forward strand.
AATAATAAAAAGTGGATGTACAGTATGTATTTATTTACAAATCAGTGACCAGGAAAGGCACACTGAGCCAAGGCTCATTCCAGGTGTACCCTAGGAAGGGTATGGAGTGAATACAAATCAAAAGGTAATACAATATGAACAATATAATGCAAACAAATAGAAATAAACACATGATGAGAGGTAACAATTGATCAATTAAACTGGTTGCAGAACAGCCCAAATACAAGGGTTAAGCAGAGATGTACTAGGAGCAAGAGTTAGGAGAGAGCAAAATTATCCTTGAGATGTTGCTTAAGAGCAGTGTAAGGAGAGATAGAGAGAGGGATAGAGAGAAAGAGAGAGAAAAGACAGAGAGGGAGGGGGGGAGAGAGAGAGAGAGAGAGAGAGAGAGACAGAAAGAGAGAGACAGAAAGAGAAGTTATTCCAGATAGAGGGGAAACAGACAGAGGAAGTAGTCTGACCATGAAGGTATTGCAGCAAGGGGTATCAATGGTTCAAGAGTCAAAATAGCAGAGCATGTAGACTGGCCTGGGGGGGGGGTTCAAGTGTGGGGTGGTTACAATAAGCTGAATAAAATGAGAGCCAGCCACTGAAAGAGTTTCACTTTATTGCTGGTGTACTGTGTGCAAAGTATCATATTTTGTATGGCAAGGCCCAAGATTATTTTAATATTTGGCTAGGCTCAAGGTCTTTTCCATGAATGGAGGGAGGCTCACTATAACAAAGTCTGAGAACCGATGCTCTACACTAAGGCCAGGTATTTACTGAGTCCCATACCTCTTAACTGGCCCTCATTGCCACAGATGTCCCTCTTTATTTGGGCTCTCAGAAGCGCTCTGCCCCACATCCGTTCCACACTGGAAAGGTGCTGCACAAACAGGGATCCTTGAGCGGTAATTCTTTTTTTTTTCTATTCTTTGTTGCATTTCTGTCCTGACCCTGGCTGGGCTTTGGATCCTGGATTTCCTTTCCCCAGAGGGACCAGAGTCATGCTACCATGGTTGGTACACTCTGCATTCCCACTGATATAAATTCACATCTAGAAAACATTTAGCATTGCTGGCCATTTGCCTGCCCGCCTACTGCATGTCCTGTAACAGGGAACCAGAGAGTCATGCAGTCAGCAAGACAGGGATGGCAAGTTCCAAATTCCTTCTTCCCCTTGAAGTGGTTGCCAATTGTCAGGAGGTCTAAACCTCACTCTCAATTTCTTGGCAATATTGGGAATGCAATAATCACAGACACGTTGCATTAGAGTTTATTACTACCAAAAAGGATAAAATCACAGTTTCCCTAAGCAGTTCTTACCAATACAAACTGGAAGCCAGTGCTAAGAGTTCCCTATACCTCGAGGTTTCTTTGTGTCTCTTGGGATATCCAAGGTACAAGACTTAGTGTCTCACATTATATACCTATGATAATTGCTATGGTTACTGTAAGATAGAAACATTTCTAGTTACAGAGATGAGCCCTATTGGCTAAATTAGAGGAGGCTCCACGGTACAAGATAACATTATACAATTTTGTAGTAGTCATCAGTTTGTGAAACAAAAGAGTACTTATACAGAGTCTTACATAACTCAGTGTAGTAGTACAAATCACCAAAAGGTGGCAGTGCCGACTTATATATCATAATTATTCCAAGGACACAGGTGTTCTAACATCTTATAAGTAAGAAATACACAGAAAATACATAGAAGAATATATATGTATTACAATAACATGCGTACATATCCTGACATCTACTCTTATACGGTAGATGCCCTTAGCCCTATATGTTAGTACAACATATACCTAAGCACTAGCTGTCTACTGTGTACCTCTGAAGGTACCAATAAGGCTGCAGGGACCTCATGTAACAACTTGAACACAGCTGAGTGAATGGTGAAAACTTGTGCCTCTGTCCCGATTTCCTCCTTTCATTGTTTGCATGGGTAACTAACTCATAAATGTATTTACTGATTGTGCCTTGGACACTGGATTAAGGAAAAATGGTCAGAAAGATGAGAGATGGCCGGGTAAACATACCTGAAAGCCCCATGTCCATAACTGCATATTACCTTTATTGTAACCTTGAATTTTATGTCTACTTTCCCTGCACCCTGTACTACCTGACTGTATTGTACTGTTTCTGTCTCCCGGGTCACCCATGAAAAAAGGACCTTCGGGGCTCAGTGGGCCTACCCGGTCATCAAAATTCAATAAATAAATAAATAAATAAACTACAGCAACAGCATATTGGTGTGTCTCCATGACAACTGTAATTGTTGCTGTATTAAATTGTATGGAATTTATTGTAGATTAATTGTTGTAGATTATAGGATATACAATAGGCTGACTCAAAATATGCAATTTATCTTCAAATGTGAGTGGGCAGGACCATAACTCACGAGTGGCAGAGCCATGAGTGAGTTATGAAAGTCCTGCCTACTCACAAGTGATGATAAATTGCCTATTTTGAGTCAGGCTATTGTACATTTGATATATACAACAGTAATTTCCAAGTTATAGCTTTTAAATCTGCAGCTTATTTAAAAATGTTGCTGCTTTTCTTCGATTTTAACAGCTTGCTTTAGTGCAGCACTAGGCATTATGTCTTCAGCATTATAGAAGCTGCTCTCTGATTGGTTCAGTATTCCACTGTGATGACAGTAACTTAAAAGATATTCATTGTAACAACAGTAACAATTATATTTTTTGAAATCTTGCTGTTACTGATGTCACTAACTAAGATATATTTTTTATCTTGTCATTTTTAACCCCACTCCTGTTGTATATTACCCTCTATCCTGAAAGCCCCATGTACGTGACAGCAGCACCACAGTGGAATTGTCTTTTCTCAATTCACTCAGATCAGCTGTGCACCCCTCACACACACACACACACACTCCAACTACTGTACAATCTCCATTATTGCAGCCCATCTTCTATGTATATTTTCCCCAGTAACTGCTGCTTTGACACTGAGCTCTGTTTCTGTCCTCTGGTTTCGATTACCATAACCTCTGCAGCTAATTCAGATCCATTTTGGATTCAAGACCAGCCCAGAACAGTAAACCAGCCCTAACACAAATTGTTTTAAACAACTGAGGGCAGATTAACACCTAGGTGCTTGCTCAGTCACTGTCCGAGAATATTCTCAGAATCTGTGCTGGGCTAGTGAGCTTAGAAGTGAACCTTTGAAGAGATATGAAGTGCAAATGTTGGTGGTGACTCACAAAGCAGTAAAGCACATCTGTCTGGCACACCCTCACCCATCCACTGGCCTGCAACAAAGAGGAGAGAGAGGGTATAAAATGATCTTGTCTTCCCACCTGCTACTAAAATCTTCAACAATTTTATTCAGAAAACACAACTTATTGCTGTAGCAGTTCAGTGAACTATTTCCATTTTTGAACATACAGGTGGTTCTCATCATCTATTAGCCCCTTCTAACAAGTGATGGTGCACAGGTCTGGTACCAGGACTGATCTCTGATAATTATGTTAAAAACACAAAAAATGTAATATGTGTGTACTGTGCGTTCAAATCACAGTTTTGTTTTAGTAGGTCTATCCAGGCAGCAGGCCATATATAACAGTCCTATAAATGTTGGCTGAAACTTTGAAATACTAAAGGAATCTGTATCTGGAAATTAAGAATACAATCTGTAAATCCATAAAGAAAACATATGCAGGGCTCCATGTCTTATGCTCAAATACATACCCCAACACTATGAAAATGGTAAAAAATGTATTTATTAAGTAGAAAGTTGTGTAGCACTCCCCCACACACATAAATAAATCATCAATGTTTCACGCTGCACTAGCACTTGATGATTTTTTGGGGGTGGGTGCTACACATCCTTCTTACTTAACAAATACATTTTTAAACGTTTCATAACATTGGGGTTGTATTTGGGCATGAGATATGGAGCAGTGCATCTTTTTTCTTTATGAATGTCTGCCCTTTCCTGCTTGGCTCCGTCCTTTTTATCCACATTGCCCAAACTCATCTGCCCCCATTCAGTAAAAGGGAAGCCAGGAGTGGTTTGATTTATAGTTTGGGAGGTTTATGAACTCTGGCCAAACAATATTATGTTAAGGTTGTCTGGGCATGCTTCATATTAAAAAAAAAGGCGGGCTCACACAAATACAGATACTGCAGTGGTATAAATGACATAAAAAAAATAAATGACACTAAGTTTATTTTAACAAATGTCGGCATCCCACTATGCCACTCCGATTCAAAGTGACAGACTTTGCAATTTAAAAGGGTGAATCACTTCTTTAGCAAGTGTAATAACAACATGTAAGGAGCAGTGGTAATAACAATAAAAGTCAATAAAACATGCATCATAATGAAGATAAAATAAACCTATCCACTGCATGTTGGGGCCACCGTGCATACCAAGAGAGGGAAAGACATTGTAGCAGAACAAAGTTTGGTTAATATTTTCAATGGCCATCACAGAAACAATTACTGTGGGTGGTAACTCATCTTGTTTGCAAAAAGAAGCTCCCCAACATTCCAGTCCAGTCCAGGCTCCCCCTCCCCCAGTTTACAGGATGGAGACTGGAGTCGCCCAGGCAGGCTACTCATTTTCCCATAGTGCTCCAACTGGCAGCACTCATCGTGGAGTATCTGTGTAATGCTCTATTTAGGGAGGACCCCCCCCCAACCACCCCTACCCTCCCTGCTCATCTCTAGCACCAAAAACATTAAAACTTTTGGCACCAGTTAAATGCCCCATTCCTTTAGTTCTGCTGACAAAGAAACAGAGGAAAAAAAGTTAAGTGGCAACAAGATCAGGAGGTTGGTTGGATCAGGTTACCCCACATGGAGACATACTGTATCTGGCAGAACATGTGAGTTACTAAATTACTAGTCACCCTAAAGGACCCAAAGCCGATTACTGAACAGGGAGCAAAGTCTGAAAAATAAATGAAGGTGTGAGCGTTGTTGGGAAAAAAAAGGCATCTGATTGCAGCTGGGAGCAGGGAAAGTATGAATCCCAATAAAAAGATATAGTGAATAAAAAATACATGAAGGAATTTAAGACAATACAATTTATATATGAAAACTGGTAGCCGGGAGAGGCACACTGAGCCAAGGCTTGCTTCCAGGTGTGACCTGGGGAGGGGAACAATGGAAGAATAGCATGACAGTTGATAAATATTGAAACATTCCACCATCATTTCATAAAAAAATTGTACTTAATTGGTATAAATACACACACACACACTTGTACATACAGAGAATAAAGTGTGGTGCACCTTAGTAAAAATTGCAATACTGTCAAGAGAGAAAGGTTATTAAATGCTTTACATCCAAATCGGGGAGAGATTAATGCGAGACAACTAGTTAAACAGTAGATGACAACAAGTAGTTGTTTGCTGAGCAAAATGGCTGTTTTCCACATTGTCCCTTAAACGTCTTACCTTGCAGAAAGGATCCCTGGGTGAATCCCCAATTAGTGTGCCTGACATCTTAATTACCTTGAGTGTTTCTGTCTTTTTTTTTTTTTTGCAGTTGTGAATGGCCTTCAGATTGCAATCTGTCACAAAAAGAATCACATTCTCGCTGTGTCTGTGTTTTGGTTCGGAGGACCAATAAACTATCACTGCACCACAATTGTCTCCTGGCATGTTGTTTCTACAGTTTATACAGAATACTTCCTATGCAAAAATCTACATTTTAACTAATCTGCTTGTTTGTTCCATGTAGTTAGGTTCGAGCAATGCCTTCTGATTTAGAGGAATTGGCCATAAGGTATAGAACAGTAGCTTCTGCATCGCTTATCTATCAAAATGATAGAGATCTATCTACCTGTCCCTACCTGTTGCTTCCCATGCACTTCACAGGGAACTTGTTAGGGTGACAGCAGACAGTAGCTGTACACAAAATCTTATTGAAAGTATTCCTGCATTACGTGCCCTTGCTCCAACCTACTGTACTATAACTCAGTTGGGCACACAATCTAAGGAGTTCAAATCTAAACTTTGATTATGGAGATACTCTGCAGTCACTGTAGAGAGTATGCCAGCAGGCAAGAATGGTGTAGCAAGAGACTCTGTGGTGGTCAGACAGAACCAGTCACACATATGCAGAGTCCCGTCTGGGGGATACACTAAAAATGTACCCACAAGACTGGTCAGGGTTGGTACAGTATGTGGTGTTCAAGCAGCCATGGAGAGTCATGTCTGGGGGTCAAACTCATGACCATCCTGCACTTCTGCTTAGGGATGGTCTGTGGTGCCAAGCAAAAGCAAGCAGATTCCCATCTGAGGGATATAGTCAAAATGTACCACTGAGACTGGTCATGGATGGTCTCTGGTGCTCAAACACAACCATGTGGAGCCTTGCCTAGTGGGCAAACTCACAAACAACCTGAACAGGAAGTCTGAGCACTGCAGACTTGGACAAACTGATTAAATTATACAAAAGCAAGTATAATCTTTTTTATGAATGTTTTATTTGCCCAAAGTAACAAGCTTGATAGGACTTACTATGACTCTCTCAAAACCTTGGTGCTTCAACAATACTCTTTGTCAGGGGTATGTGTACGAAGCAAGGACCTCCCACTTTTTATACTACTAACATGATCTAAACTAAACACCAATTGGGTAAGAAAATAGAGCAACTACTGAATCTGTTAATACTGGTCCAATTGAATGGCTGTGGTGGGATTCAAGCATTTTAACACACAAACATTAACACAGTGGATTGCATATACATTCTATCAAAACTTTATTTAAATTAATTATCCAGAGTATTCAAACACAGCTGTTATATTACACAGATATTACATATTAAAAATGTTAATTATTTTCACTTTTGTTTGCTATGAAATAGCAAAACTATCAGGCTCGGATATTCAAAGGGGTTGCACCTGGTGCAACAGAGTTGCACCGGAGCAACCCCACATTGCCCCCCGGTGGGATATTGAGAAGGCTGCATGGCGCAGCACAAACCCCGATGTGCTGAGGCAGAATGTAATCCTATGCGGCACAGATGCAGGGAGCATGCCCATGCGTATACGGCACAGCTCGATATTCAGCCCAGGATGTGTGGTACATATGCTGGCGCAACCCTGCACTGCGCTGCATAGGGGAGCTAAAAGTTGAGCCCCTGCAGAGTAAGAACAACTCCCAGCCACCCAGAGGCAGGCTGCAGTATTGCAGGGTGCAATACAGCAGCCCAGCCATGGGTGGCCATCAGCCCACCCAGAACACCATCCACAAGCACACACTGAACCCTGGTGGTCAAGTGGAACCCCCCCCGCACCCGTAGCTACGATCGCATGGTATATGTGTAAAGATAATCCCCTGGTAGTCTAGTGGCCCCCCAGTCCCCGATATATATAATACATGACCATCCCTGGTGGTCTAGCGGTCCCCCCTCCCACCCGAGTCCCAGATTCCCAGATATATGTCAATATGACTGTCCCTGGTGGTCTAGTGGAACCACCACTGCCCATTACTGTGATCACAGTATACCTCCATAATTAAATGCTCTGGTGATCCAGTGACACCACCCATCCCACCCACACAGAACCCCTTGCCTCCCCCGCTCCCGTCCGTCATCAGTGGGTGGCTGCATACCGCCTGGCCACCCTCCAAATGACAGGTACAGTATGGGCTGTGAGCCCATTGGTCCCCAGTGTGAACCAATGGGCTTACAGGGCATACTGTACTAGAAAGTCCCATATTTATGAATGACTTCACTTACCTTTCTTGTGCTTCCAGGTCGCATATGGAAACAAGCTTCAGCTTAGTGTGCTACTCCTGGTTAAACAATGTTCCCTTTCCCATCTGTCAGCAATTATAGCGATTGTCAGGAATTGATGTGTGGTACAAATATGACAATATGACAAATATGACCAGTGATTTGATACTGATTTATATCAGGACTTTATAAAAATATCACCACTGTGGTTGCAACCCCCACAGTGGTCTCAGTACTATTGAAAATGCACAGATTTCTTGTTTTGTTGTCTGTACAAACTGTTCAGTTCTTTTGTAATGGGGTGATATGAAGTAACTTTTGTTGAATATGCTTTATCTTCTCCCAATGTGTCAAGTCCTGTCAGTTTTGGTACTTAATATCTATTCTTATATTAACAAGCATTTGTCAATGCCGAACGTTCACTTGCAGGTATTTGCATTGGTGTTTGGCATTTATGCAGGGCCCCCCCCCCAGCTGTATCCATTTCCCTTTAGCATCCATATCCCAGCAGAGTACCTCTCTGCAACTCCTCTTGCATTGGATCAACATTTCACCCTCGTGCTTCTTAAGTGTCTGTCTTAGGAACCCTAACACCCTGGGTGTGCGTAAGGGTATGAGCCTGCGTGGTACCTGCACAACCCGTGCTTGTAGCACGTCATTCAGTGGAATTATTTCACCAAATTCTTAACATAGGCATTTTGTCACCTCTGGTCATGAACACTGTCACTATGATTTTCTTACTGTGCACCGAACACTGATTTCCCACAGCAATCGCACTATTCTGCACTGGAAGTGTGAAAACATATTCCAGTCACGATGTTCAAAATGACTGCTGTACTGTTCATAAGGAGGTGTGGGAAAATGCAAATGTTGAAAATCTGGAGTGAAAATATGACAAATTTGCGAAGTTATGAGTGCGCGTGGAAACTGCTCAAGGCACACTCATAAAACAGTCATGTTTTGGAATTTTGCACGGAATTTTCAACATAGGCATTTTAGGATGTCTGCTCATGAACAGTGTCACTGTGGTTTTCTTACTTTGTACCGAACATGATTTCCCACAGCGGCCACACTGTTGTACGCCAGAAGTGCGAAAACACATTTCGGCCAGGATGTGAAAAATGACAGCTGTACTGGTCATCCAGAGATGCGGGAAAATGGCAATGTTGAAAATCTGGAGCGGAAATATTAGAAATTAACAAAGTTACAAGTGAGCGCTGAAACTGTGCAACGTACGCTCAAAACACAGCCATTTTATGGACTTTTGTGACCAAATTTTCAACATAGGCATTTTAGGACCTCTGCTCATGAACAGTGCCACTGTAATTGTCTTACTCTGTAGCGAACACTGATTTCCAACAGTGACTGCACTATATTGTGCCGGAGGTGCAAAAACACATTTTAGGCAGTATGTGAAAAATGATAGCTGCACTGTTCATAAGGAGATGTGGAAATATGCCTATGTTGAAAATCTGGAGTGAAAATATTACAAATTCGTGAACTTATGAGTGTGCATGGAAACTGCGTAACACATGCTCGTGAAAGTGATTTTTGGAATTTTTTCACCAAATTTGCAACATAGGCTTTTTTGAGAGCCCACCTCATGAATACCAACACTGTCATTTCATTAATCGGTCCCAAAAGGTGATTCCGCTCAGTGACTACGAAATCACCTTTCAGGACTGAATAATGCCATGACAGTGACTGTATTCATGAGGAGGGGTCACAATAACCCCATGTTGAAAATTTGGAGTAAAAATTCCCAAAAATGGCCGAGATATGCACCAAAGTTGAAAAAACCCTATTTATGTCATTATATAGCATTTCTTCAGTTCTCGGTCAGCTTTGAAGAGTGCAGACGTGTTCCCGTGCACCCAAGATCGGTCGTGTTAGGCCCAGAGGTAAGTATTGGGTGAGGTGGGTGTGGGTAGGTAGGTGTGTGCAGAGGGTAGGCGCAGGTTGGGGGGGCAAGGACTCACCAAGGGACCATTTTCTTGTTTTACAGGATTAAAAAAAATAATAAAACTTAGGCTTTCGCACGCTGGGGTGGGCTGCCAGTGTGCCACCTAGGGTGTGTGTGTGTGTGTGTGTGTGTGTGGAGGTGGGAGCACAGAGGGTGAGCGCGTGTTGGTGGGCGGGCAAGGGACAAAAAATGGATGGTGCTGGCACGTTGGGGTGTGCTCCCAGCTTGCCACCTACATGTTTGCTGGGGGGGGGACTGTAGCCGGTGGGGACTGGGCACCCCCACCGGCCATACAGTGTGTGTGTGTGTGTGTGTGTGTGTGTGTGTGTGTGTGTGTGAGTAGGGAAGCATGAGCATGCTGGGGTGGGCTCCCAGCCTGCCAACTGGTTGTTTTTGGGGTGGGGGTCTGCAGTCAATGGGGGATTGGGCACTCCCATCAGCCACACAGTGTGCTAAGGGGCACATGAGCTGAGGGGGATTGGCCCCCCCCGAGGCACACAAGGTGGGGACTGGGGAGAACAGGGAGGGGGAGGACATTAGCAGAGGGAGGAAGTGGGAGGGCTTTGAAGCCAAGCTGTGCATGACAGCAGTTTGGCTGATGTGTATGCTAATTGCAGACACACTACCACCGCTGATTGCAGCGGACCTTTTGTTAGAAGTGAAGACCAACACAGCCGAACTGCTGTCATACACAGCTTGGCATGTATTGGTCCCCTAGGGTTGCGCCTGCTACACTGAGCACTGCATTGGGGAGGAGGGTCACACACCTCCAAAAGGCACACTGTTGCAAGATGTTCCTTGTGCATGCATGCAAGCGAACGTAAAAAGGACCCCCAAGTCTGAACACTTCTTTGGGTTTGTATTTTGGGCCTTTTCTATATGGCTTAATGTGCTTTCTGCCCTAATAATTTTTTTTAACAATTTGCCAGGAAATCAGCCTTGTGTAGCCTTATGATTTATCAATTTGATGTTTTAAATTTTCCTCCTTTTTTCTCCTGGACCCACTGTTTTATTCCATTGTCTTCCTTTGAACCCAGTTTTTCAGTAATAGTAATGATGGTCACAATGTGGTGTGCATTAAAATAACAATAAAAGGGGATTGATTATTGATGTATACCCTGTTTTATTATAAATAAAATGAGCACTTTGTAAATGCAAAATCAAATGTTTAAATACATCTACATTAGTTTTATTTATTTTTTTATTTTAAAACTGCCCTAAATATAAAAGTAAAAATAAATTAAAAAAAACACAGCTGGTATCCAGGCAGAAATGACACAGCTTTATTAGGAAGTCAGGAAATAAACTGACTGAGTACATAAGAACATAAGACCACCATTCCGTTGAGAAGACTGAGGGGCCAAATGATGGGTGTGAGGTGCAAAAGTTAAATTTAATAAAATGCAAAAACATAATAATGGTAAGGGAAGGGCTAATTATTTCACAAATCTATCAGTATTCTCTAACAAAAATCAGCCTCTATGTGCAGAAATCTATTTTTCTGTTATAGAAGAACAGAATACCCTAGGACTTCTTCAACTGTCAGTAATTAGGAACCTTGTAATTAGGGTTGTGGGTCAGGGCCCTCAAAATGTCTAGTTCCATTTAAATGCACCGCATTCAGTACATAGGCCATTGAAATCTAAGGAAAGATATGTTTGAACTTGAATATTACATAATATGCTCATCAATTTTTTTATTGACCTTGAATAAATATCTGGGCAAGCACCTCCCTTCTCCTTTCTGTGCAAATTGACTTTCTTTCAACCTTGCAACTAACTGAGCATCCAGCTCTGACAGCATGGTTCTGCTTTTGCAGCACTCAGTAGTACTGATATCATTCAGTTCTGATGAATACAGGGAAAACTGCAATTTTGAGCTTTTGCCAACATTAAGAACATAGCAACATATTTTTCTGATGTAGTGTAGCAATGAGGTGAAAGACAGATGCAAAATAGATGCATACAACATAATGGAACTGCTGTCACTAGTGACACAGTGCCCAATTCTTCTAGTTTATAACTTCTGTCTTGACCAGTTTGGAAATTAACATTTCAGACTATAAGCATCTGGTGACAGCTAACACTTTTTTATAATATGAGCTGTTAGTGGAAAATTATGTGCGAGCGGGAGGTGTGTGAGTTCCCTGTTGTATGTGGGTTCCCTGTTGTGTAAAAGGTTAGTGTTTTGAATAAATTCCTTGCATCACTCCCCCCCAAACACACAACACACACACACACACACACACACACACACACACACACACTGAGAACCAGTTTTTGAGTTTGTCATGGTGCACAGGCACAGATGAACTCATTGACATGAGAGGTGCTATAGAGGGGTGTGAGGGGGGTGCGCCCAATGGAGAGCTTCATAGCAAGTGGCAGGCCAATGGATCGGCAGGCTGGGGATGATTACGTTTCTGTTGTTGGGGCGGAGTTGGTCATCTTTTCAAAGGACAGAGCCACACCAATAGTGGCATGGTTCTGTTCTTTGATGTGTAAAGCCCTGCATTACTTTAATTCCTGATTGCGCATTCACATTGTTGAAGAGCTTACAGTGTGAACGTGCCGAACCTGCCCACTTGTATGTGTAAAGATAACCCCCTGGTAGTCTAGTGGCCTTGCTTGTTTCTCAAAGAAGCCAACATGGCCCAGCCATCTTGGAATTTTAATTAGAAACATTTCCCTTTCTCTCCCTCAATTCCATCCTTCATAAATGTGTGAAATTTAGCAACAGTGTTTTCGTTCTTTTTTATTTAACTATATCCAGCTCACGGGACAAAACTGGAGCCGGTACAGACTGTTCATTTAGAAACTGAACTGCCACCCCCGATAGGACTGTGCTTCTTCTGATTTGACAAATGGAATAGAGACTTTTAGAGGGTCAAACTGTGATGTGTTTCGATGGCTTTCTGGATTCCAGATTTTTTATTTACTGCTCCAGTATTCAAGAAATAATGAGCCCAAAGTAAAATACAGCCATTAGCCCGAAAGTGCTCCCAGCTCAATCAGACGTGTCTTTAATTAAAAAGTTTGGAGTGGAAATATTTCTTACTCAGTCTCAGGGCCTCCAGAAAGGGGAAGTGCTGCATGTTCAGGAATTTGGGGATCAACCTTATCCAACCATCTCCGCCGCTGGAATTCTTTCACACATCCCTCTATACTAAGGCTAGGTATTTACTGAGTCCCATACCTCTCAACTGGCCCTCATTGCCACTGATGTCCCTCTTTATTTGGGCCCTCAGAAGTGCTCTGCCCCACATTTGTCTCACACTGGAAAGGTGCTGCACACACAGGGATCCTCTAAACACAGATTTTTATGGCAGAAATTCTTAACATTCTGTGATGCTAAAGCAAAATCAGATTTTGAACAAATAAATCCACTGGTTTCCAGAGTGTTGTGAGCTTGTATTTTTATGTATGATTATGCGTCACTCTTTTTGAGGACCAGTGTCCCACAATGCCCCTCATTTCTGAGAGACTGTATTGAGAGGTATGATATTGGCTACTGATCAGGCTAATATTCTGCACACCCACCCCGACAGACACACACCTCAATGTATCATGCTCTATAGAATGCTATTGGGGACCTACATTCCAGCAGTAACACTTTGTGCGTTAACTGTAAAGATATGTTCAATGGGGGAAGGAAGGCACATAGACAGGTCAAGTGGAATATGCTCCATAAATTGATCACGAAGGAGAGGAGACCAAACCCGCCACCCCGGTGACACTGTGATATCGTGCAAATGAGCTAGAGGGAGGCTAAATAATCCTCCCCACCTGACTAGTCAGATATCAGACTTTACTGATTCAAATCCAGAATCCCATACTGAGTCACTGAAGACTAGACTACCAACGGACTTGAGACAGCTGTCTCTTCATTTATGTTTTACTCAGCTTGTCGCTTAGCAGACTCGAATAGTCAGAAATCAATTCCAAAACAATCCTTCCCGACAGGTGTATAGGTCAGAAAGAAAGGAGACAGGAATTTCATTAATCTGCATTTGGGTACAAGTCATGCCACAACTGTTTTACTGGCCCATGCCTTCAGTTAGTGGTCTCCAGTTGTACCCCACTTCAGTCTGTTACTGATCTCAATTTCAAGTTAGAATCCCCCCAATTTTCCTTCCGTCGATACAGTCCTTCCTTATGAGGCCCAATTCTGGATATCCCAGTATGTGCAAATTTTCATTGAAAAAGATAAAATTGTCTTCGGGGGCAGCTCCAATTTCTAAGGGGTTTATTCCCCAGGTAACCACTATGGCCAGTAATCAAAAAAGGTCCAAGTGACTAATATCCCAAGCAGCTACCATTCAGTTTTCTTTGCGTCCATTGAAGAAAACAATCTGTTTGAATGTGGTTAAAAAAGGGGTGCTCTTTAAACCCAAATGTCACTTTGACTTACAGATCGGCACCACAGTGGCCACTACTTCACAAGATTTTTTTTTAAATTTATATAAAGCAAAAAACTCACCTGAAGCTCCCCTCCCCAGCTAACAGTTTACATTTTTTGTTGTTGCTGGATTGAGTAACCTGCCTTTTTTAAAGGGGGGTGCACTATTTAATATTATTTTTACCTTCCGCTTGCTGGCATGACCCTAGCCCATTTGTGCTGAACTCCATGACCCCAATCCCTCTTTTTTTGCAAGGAGGTATGAGTTTTATTTTGTTTGTTTGTTTACAGCTTTCATTACTTTTGGCCCCTTCCCTACTGCCCCACACTTTGCTGTTGATTCAGTGATCCACCCACAGTGGCCCCTAACCTGTCTGTGTTTGTTTCAACAGAGGGCAACTACCACATTTTTAATTTTACCCCATCCCTGTTGGTTACGTCACTCCTTGCTTACCTTCCAGGTAGTATGCCTTGCATCCCTCATCTCACAGCTTGTGCACCAGCAACCTGAGCACAGAGTCCGGCCTACCACCCCCTCCTTCGGCGGCAGAGCCCCTTCATTGTACAGCAGCACCATGTTGCACCGCAGCGCTTGACAAAGTTCTCCTTGTCCTCATTGTAGGGGATGATGGAGCAGATGGGCAGGTTGCCCTTCTTAAAGTGGCACAGCATGAGGCTCAGGATGGCCAAGTTGATGGCCATCTCGATGTGTGACGATGCGTAGAGTTCGTGAGAGTGGCAGTCGAGCACCAGCAGTGACCCGGCACCTGATTCAAGCTTCTCCTGCAGTCACTCCACCTGCTTGCTCGGCATCACTGCAGCCATGGCTGGAGAGCAGCTCCAGGGATAATTTTTCATGAGGATCGCAGAGCGTAAAACCCGATGCAGTGGAGGTGTCTTGTTTTTTTATTTTTGTATTGTAAATTCCTCTTCAGTGTCTGTTAAAGATCCCCGAAATTGACCCCCAGCTGAACAACATGCCAAAACCATCAGGAAATCCACCACAGCAGTTCCAGTTTCTTGGAAGCATTGTGTGTAAAGAGCTGCCTGCTTCACTCGCCCAGGATTGATGCTGATCATAGACTAGTTAAATATTGGCATGACGTGCCAGTTTCCAATCTACGGGTACTACACCTGAGTTAATAGACTCTTCAAAAAGAATTTTTAGGAGTACAGTTAAGACATCAGATATACTATAAATGTCTTGCGGAAGTATTATCAGGGCCTTGTGAGGAGTTAGATTTCAGATTTGTTATTTTCTCCTGAATTTCCTGTTCTATGATGTTAATTTTTGTGTTAGGAAGATGTGAATCTGTCATTTCCAGTTTTACCCCTGTTTGGCATACTTCGCAGAAATATTTATTGAAGTGGTGTGCTATTTGCACGTTATCACCAATGATCTCATTGTTAAGTATAAATGATCCTACTTTGGTTTTTTAATGAATTAATATAGGCTTACAATTCTTTTCAATTTTCTTTTGTTGCTCTTTTTGCTATATTTTGTCCATATTCCCTTTTATCTTTCTTACTAGTTATTTTACATTTCTGTTGTATTTCCTTGAAGGCTGTAGTTGCAGTCCTGTTTTTATGTTGCCGTTGACGTTTATAGAGTCTGTGTTAATAAGTCTCTTGATTCTTTTATTTAGCCATTTGAGTTTTTTAGAGCTGCTGTTGTTTTCTTCACCCTAGGTATATGTTCCTTAGCTAGTTGATTAAGAGTAGTCTTTATAATCTGCCGCATCCCCTCTGCATTTTTATGTTCGTCATGCGCACAAGTGCAGACGAACATATTGATATGAGAGTTACTAAAGAGAGGTGTGAGGGATGCTAGCCCAATGGCCTCTGGTGCTGCAGGGGACAGTCTGTGGCCCGCAAATCAGCAGGCAGTGCCCTGATGACAATGGTTTGCTGAGAGGGCTGGTCTCAGCAAATATTTTAAAGGACAGAGCTGCGCTCAGCACAGTTCTGTCCTATGAAATGTGAGCTCTCAGCTGCAGCTTAATGAGTCTTTCCTGGTTAAACAATGTCCCATTTGCTTGCTGCCACTTAGTGTGTATTTCCTGGTTAAACAATTTCCCCTTTCCCTGTTGCCATTTAGTGTGTCTTTCCTGGTTAAACAATGTCCCCCTTTCCTGCGGTGGCTTAGTGTGTCTTTCCTTGTTAAATAATTTCCCCTTTCCCTTTCTGACACCAGGATGCCAACTCCCTATGTTAGATGCACTCCCCCCAACCTGTCTATATCCCTAGCCAACATTGGGGTGCCAAATCCCTGTGTTGGCATACCCCACCACCACTATTTTGGCACACTGGGAGCCCACCCCAGTGTGCGTAAATTTATATTTATTATGTTTTTACCTGTAAATGAAAAAACCTTCCCTCACGGTCTTTAGTTTTGTTTTATCACTTGCAAAAATGGAAACCGTCCCTTGTAGTCTCCCCGTCCCCCTCCCCAGACTGACCCTCCTGTTGCTCACCCAGCTACCCGCACTTCTCCCCTTACCCCATACTTACCTTCCGAGGTCAGCGGATACAATCTTCTGCAGAGTGGGACATGTCTGCACTCTTCCAAGCTGACCGGCAAATTGAAAGAATGAAAGGTAAGCCATATAATGGGACTCAATGGGGGTTTCAACTTTGGTTGATCTCTCAGCCATTTTTAGGAATTTAGGCCTCAAATTATCAGCATGGGGTTCTTTGGATCTCATCTCATGAACATGTCATTGTCATTTAGTTCCTCAGTCCTGAAAGGTGATTTTGCAGTCGCTACATGGAATCACCTTTTGGGACTGAATAACAAAATGACAGTGCCACTGTTCATGAGGTGGGGTTCTAAAAAGCCCATGTTGCAAATATGGTGAAAAAATTCCAAAACATTACTGCATTACGAGCATGTGTTGCACAGCTTTTTACATACGCTCAAAACTTCACCAATTTTTTATATTTTCACTCCAGATTTTCAACATTGCCATTCCTTCACACCTCCTTATGAACAGTATAGCTGTCATTTTTCACATCCTGCCTGAAACGTGTTTTCACACCAGTTACACAGAATGGCATGGTTGCTGTGGGAAATCAACTTTTGGGATAGAGTAACAAAATCACAGTGCCACTGTTCATGAGGGGAGGTCTCAAAAAGCCCATGTTGAAAATCTGGTGAAAAAAATTCCAAAACATAACTGCATTATGAGCGTCTGTTGCACTGTTTCTATGCATGCTCGTAACTTTGCCAATTTCTCATATTTTCACTCCAGATTTTCAACAATGCCATTTTTTCACACCCCCTCATGAACAGTACAACTGTCATTTTTCACATCCATCCCAAAATGTGTTTTCACACCAGTAGCGCCGAATGGTTCTGTCGCTGTACAAAATCACCTTTTGGGATTGAGTAACGAAATGATAGTGCCACTGTTCATGAGGTGGTGTCCCAAACAGCCCATGTTGAAAATTTGGAGCAAAAATACCAACAAACATCTGGGGCATTAGGGTTTCCAACTGTAATATCCTCCCACCCTATCGAGACTGACAGGCGTCAGGCATGTGCCTTGGGGTCATCGGCCATAATACTCACACCATTCCACCCCCACCCTGCAGCCAGGAACAGGCATTGGGGTGTCCCTTAGACACTTTGGCCCAAACTTTCACCCCATTCTCCTATGCTGCACCCTTCCCAGCTTATATCATTATGGAATGGGATGAGCATTAGGGCTGAAGACCTCAGGGCACACCGTGACCCCTGTCACTGTCTGTAGGGTGGGAGTGGAATTGCATGAGCGTTATGGCCGATGACTCACAGGAACACCCCCAATGTCTGTCAGTCTCTGAAGGGTGGGGGTGTTAGGGCTGGAAACCCTAATGCTTCATTAAGGAAGTAAATCAGGGAGGGACATTTGATGTCACCTACCTTGATTTCAGCAAGGTCTTCGACAATATCCAACTTAGAAGACTGATTAACAAGATGAGTAGTCTGGCAATGGGGCACAAGCTGATAAACTGGGTTGGAAACTGGTTGATGGGCAGGAGGCAGAGGGTGGTGGTAATGGGATCCAATCCGGGGAGAGGGGGTGACCAGCGGGGAACCTCAGGGATAAGTCTTGGGACCAGTCCTGTCCAATGCCTTCATTGTAGACATTATGGAAGGGCTAGAAGGACAGGTCTGTCTGCCTCTTTGCAGATGACACCAACATCTGTAACAGACTGAATACTCCAGAAGGGGTGGAGAACATGAGCAAGGACGTGGAGAAGCTTGAAAATGGTCTAAGGAGTGGCAACTGAGGTTCAATGCAAAGAAACCCAAATAATGCACCTGAGAAGAGGGAAACCTGTGGAGAGTTACACTAGTGAGGCCTCACCTACAGTACTGTGTACAATTCTGGAGGCCGCAAATGCGCATGGACATTGACAGGGTGGAGGCAGTCCACAGAAAGGCAGCCAAGATGGTACATGGCTTGCAACATAGAACATATCAGGAGAGATTAAAACGACCTCAGTATGTATTTATTGGAGGAAAGGATGGAGTGGGGGAACATGATAGATACGTTCAAGTACCTCAAGGGCATAAACAAGGTGCAGAGGTGGATATCTTTCAATACAACAAATGTTCAGCATTGACAAATGCTTTCTTTTTATACTAAAAAATAAAGAAAATCATCCATCATTGTCCGCTGTGTAACCCCCTCCTCTAAACAGTATACAGACACTGGGGTGCCCAATCCCCAAGTGTCCTCATCTGTCCATCCATTGTTGTCCACTGTGTAACCCACCCAAACAGTATACAGACACTGGGGGTGGCCAGTCCCCCAGGATCATCTGTCCATCCATTGTTGTCTGTTGTATAACCCCCGAAACAGTATACAGATACTAGAGGTGTCCAGTCCCCCAGTGTCCTCATCTGTTCAGCAAACTCCCTGAAAAAACGAAAACTGTCCCTCGTCATTTTTGCTTTCACTGTAATAAAGAAAACTGTCCATTGTTGTCTGTTCCACCATTACCCAACCCCCTACCCTCCCATTCAGGACCCACCCCCACCTCCCATATTTACCCACCAGATGTCCGTCGTCATAATCTACCTTGGACTGCAGGCACGTCTTCACTCTTCAAAGCCCAACTGCGAACTGAGGTAAACACTTCAATGTATTTCAATGAGGTTTTCAACGTCAATGTTTTTCAATAGGGTTTTCAATTTAGTGCCATAACTTGGCCATTTTTAAATATTTTTCCCCAAATTTTCAACATATGTTTTTTGGGACCCCACCTCACAGACAAATTCACTGAAGCAATTTTCAAATATCCCCTCCCCCCTGACACCAGTGCACATGATGAACATTCGGCATTGACAAATGCTTGTTTTTTATTGATACCACATCGTGGATCAAAACTACTCATCTTTCAGGTTCATCTTGTTTGTTATTCCTTTAAGAAAGTTTATCCAGTATGAAAAAAGTGTGATTTGCAGTTTAGATTTTAATCCTAATTTTCACAACTCTGTTTTAACAAAACCTTTCAAAAAATAATATTAGAGAAAATGTTCTTATAAGCAGTATGAAAGACTTAACATGTCAACTTAGTAGATTTTCTATTTCACAAAATATAAGGTGTGACATGCATGTTTCTGTTTCACCTCTGCTAGTACTGCCACCAGACTGGCATGCATTCATGATCCCTGGTCCCCTGCTATCATGCTTTCTGACCTGCCAGGAGGATATCAAAAACATGATCAAGTAAGTTGGGGGGGGGTAATTTCTGAAGAATACTTATGTCTTGCTTGCAAACACAAGGAAGGAAATTCTGTACCTTCTGTGGGGGAGCTAAGAGACACAAAGGAATATACTCCTGATAGCCTAGGTCATAGGAGCAAGTGTACACCTGTAAAACTGATGCACTCACTCCTGTGTCTTAGGCCATCAGTTAGGAGAGCATTAAAATCACCTACAACTGGACAAACATGGAGGCATTTTAATTCCTGCAAGTAACCCATACCATTGCAGAACACCTGGGATCTTCCACCTGCATAGTTTTGCACCAGTAGATCCTCCAGCCAGCTATTTAGACAGCCTCATCTCAGAGCTATATTCATATGTATTTTTCCAAGGTAACCCTGCATTAGATGGAACATGTCACTACTAAAATACAGTTTTCCCTGAGGCACCGTTTAAGTGGGAGAAAATCTGGAGTGACCTGTATGCATGCGTGAAGAATGACTATGCTTAACTAAACTTCACAACTAAATTGGCACAAATGGACAGGAAGCAGTCCAATAGTAGCGCATGCTATGGAACTGAGAAGGGACTCTTATTCACATATTCTGGCAGTGTGTATGAAGGTTACACCAAAGTATCTGTAAGAGAAATACGATACCAGATTGCTATGATTTCTCTGACTGTCAAGAAACTGGTGTTACACCACTGGTTAGACCCCGAGAGCATGTCTTATGAATGGTTACAAGACTTACTGTTCAATATTATAAGTGAGAAAATGATTGCCTTAGATGGAGCATGTCACTACTGGAATGCAGTTTTTCCTGGGACACAGGAGTGGGACAAAATCTGGAGTGACCTGTATGCATATGTGAAGAATGACTATGCTTAACTAAACTTCACATTTTGAACAATAGTTATTACAGCACAACCTTAATTATCTGAACCCCAATTATCCAGATCTCCCTATTATCTAAACTGTGACCTTGTCCCCCAGCTCTCATTTGCCTAATGTCATGGACCCCCGATTATCTGAACTCTCGATTATCTGAACAAATATGATGTTCCCCATAGCAGTCAGATAATCGAGGTTGTACTGAACATGCCAACTAAATTGGCAAAAATGGATAGGCTGCAGTCCAATAGTAGCACATGCTATGGAACTGATAAGGCACTCTCATTCATATATTCTGGCAGTGTGTGTGAAGGTTCAGGACTTGTGGGAAAACATAAAGACAAAGCAGAGCCTACTCTGTGTTTAGATGACCTGTTCACACCAGAAATCTGTATAGTAGGAAATTACACCAAAGTATCTGTAAGAGAAAGATGATACCAGATTGCTATGATTTCTCTGACTGTCAAGAAACTGGTGTTATGCCACTGGACAAACCCCGAGAGCCTGCCTTACGAATGGTTCCAAGAATTACTGTTCAGTATTAGAAGTGAGAAAATGATTGCCAGTATTAACAATAATATGACATTTTATGACAAAAGATGGAGCAAATTATGTGCTCTCCATTCTCTTCCTAGCAACTCAATCAGTAACCCCTAATTTATTTATTTATTTCAAAAGTTTCACCAGGAAAGACATATTGAACTGCTAACAGCTCATTTCCAGATGCATCTTGGGGGAAGGGGATGTGGAAAGTGATATATAAAACATACAAAATACAGGAGAATAATCAAAAAATTGAATGTAAACAGTAAAAAATATAAGAACAAAACAAAGCGCTGCATCAGCATGTGGTCTGAAAACAAAACAAAATGGTAAAATTAAATGCATGCTGAAAATAGAAACTAGAGTTAAAATTGATGTTTTCACCTTGGGTCTTCTTCAGGAAATATCTAAAAGAGAAATAAGCAAAGTTAGTGTATCACTTCTTCTCCCAGAGCCTCCCCCTTTTTCTTTCCCCACATATATTTTCCCTTCCCTCTACACTAACTGTGTTTATTTCTCTTTTAGATATTTCCTGAAGAAGACTCATGGTCAAAACACTGATAGTTAAAAAATATATGTACAGCAGATATAATTGAGATAATATAGGACAGGGTACTACTTTTATAAATGCAGAACAGTGAAAGGGTAATGAAGTAAACAGAATGTACAGACCAACTTGTGGTGTGAGGAAGGAAGAGGGTCATAGACAGTTGCAGCAGGGAGAAGAAAAGTAATGAAGAAGAGACTTTAAAGAGAAAGCAGAAGAAGCAGAACAAACTGATAGTGGAAGAGAGGACCAGAGTTTAGGAAAGTAGTAAGAGAAAGCAGATTGACCAGCACAGAGCAAATTTTCAAGAAGGACTAGAGAGGGAAAGAGAAGTATTATTGTGGAGAGGGTAGTGGGAAGCAGGGTGAGAGGATAAGAAGGATGAAAGGTAGAAGGGGAAAAAAAAGAACCAGTATTTAGAAATTAAGGAGGCACAATGGGAAAGGCACCTGTCATCAAGAGAGGGGGGAGAGAAAGGGCAGAGTAGACTGAGCAATGGTGGGTACACAGGGAACAGTCTAAAGCAAAATTACAGAGTGGTAGAGGGGGTCAAGTCTGGCAAGGGAGGATTCCACTGTTGAGTATGTCACCATAATTGGGTATACTCTGTACAGGCCTGAAGTGACTGATGTGACAAATGACTGTATGAAATTGTAATCGAAATTGTAATCTTAGACTCTGTGTAAGTGGACTACGCACTTAGACCAAACTGCTTTGCAGGATAACTTTGTAAATGGGGCTGCTAAAGTCCTAACAGTTTAATCCTTTTGAAAAATAAAGATTCTCCATTCCACATTCTACATTCTACATAACCAAAAATAGGGAGAATCATCTTTATAACAATCTCTTGGCTGAAAGGAAGCTTGAATACTCACTTTGTTCCGGTACAGTGCACAAATCTTGCTGTGGAGTTTTTGGTGTATAGCACCAAAACGAACTAAGAAATCAAGATGACGGTCAAGCCAAACCCCGAGGTACTTAAAAAAGGATACATCCTCAATCACAGCACCATCAAAGGTGCGAGTTAAAGGGAGATGGATGAGTGTGGAGAGTAGGGTTACCACCTGTCCTGAGTTTTGCAAGACTGTTCTGATTTGGGCAGCTGTGTCCTGCAAAAAAACATGAAAAATACTAAATGTCCTGACATTATAGTAGGAAAAATATTTTCTGACTCTCTTCTAAATGCTGCAAAAAACTATAATACCTTAGTTAAAATACCTTAAAATGATAAGAAACACTAGAAACAACTAAAAAACTGTCACATATAGTCTTAATTCTGATTATTTAGTGAAAACCAGTCCAATGCATTGGTCGAGGTTACATATTGTCCTGCAAAAAATCATGTTTCAGTAAGAAATGTCCCACTTTGGGCTTCCTAAAAGGTGGTAACCCTAGTGGAGAGCCTCTGATGGGTGCCAAAAGTAATGGAAACTGGGGTTTGGTATTGAGGGACACAGTAGTTGGCTACAATGAAACCAGTGCTGAATATTGTCAAGATCCAGCTGTAGCTGTGAAGTAAGGCTATGGGAAGAGGAGCCAGATGCAAAAAGAGCTGTGTGATCAGCATACATACGAATGGACAAAGAGGAACAGACAGAGGGGAGATCATTTAGGATAATGAAAAAGAGAATAGGACAGAAGGTATAGCATGGATGCTGACCAAATGTCAGGATTCATGATTTATGTAACTGATAGACCTATTGCAGCTTTGTATATTAGAATAGATGTACCATATATACCCACGTACCAATATCCACTGTACCCTAATTAATTAACTCATCCTTATACTTGTATATAGTTCGGCATGTGTACAACTGTGTTATAATGTCACATATATTGTTATGCACTATCTGATTGCATTTGAAGAAGAAGAAAATAAACTAAATTTTAAAAAAAAGGAGAAGATGCCTTCACCAGAGGAGGGGAACACATTTGCCTTGAACCTGGTTCTTTACATGTCTACCAAAAAGTACAGAATTTCCTTCCTTGTTTCCTTACCTTAGATGACCCCCATCCCCCCACCCCACACCCCACAACTTACTAGTGCATGTTTCTGATATCTCAGGCCACAGAGATGGTTAAAGAACAAGGTGAGAAATCACAGATCAGCATATTTCTGTAAGTTTTCAATAAAAGCTGTGTCTATCCTCCATTTTAATTCATTAGCACCCCCAAGCTCTGAGTTAATGTCTGCTTTTTTAAAAGCGAGGGTCACAACTATAAGTGTCTGTTCCTGCATTTTTCAAACCTGATCGTGACCAAATCACAACATGTAACAGATTTGTATTGAGCCCCAAAAGTTGTGGATCTGCTTGTTTCATGTAGGTTCAGTATTTGGATGTGTATCCATATTAGAACCTTAGAAATCCCTTTCTGATCCTCCAATCAGTTTTAGAAGCATTTTTATTAAAAATAAAATTCATCCTAATATACTGTACAAACACAGCTGCAGAATACTATACATTCTGCACTCAATGTCAAGTATGTGATTGATGATTGCTTGATTTATGTACAATATGCATGTATTCACTTATTTATTCATTTACTATTTATATAGTAAAAGATCACATGGCATTTATAAAAGAAGAGTAGGGGATTTTCCTGGTGTCATGGCCAACATTCACCCATTAGTAAAAGTGGTCCATGTACACCACCCCCGATGTGCCCTTTCCTACTCAAAAAAACATATATATATATATATGTGTATATATATATATATATATATATATATATATTAGCTGTAGAATTGTGACTTGCTTTGCAGTTTGGTCATTGTTTGTCATTGTGTCCACTGCTGAATTCATTGTATACTTATTGACTTGAGACTTGTATGATGTGGAGTGCAGTCTTGATCATAACCTAGGGTTATAAAGACTGTCTTGAGAATTTCAATGACTACTCATAACTGTGTTATTTTTATACTGCTGTGCTATCTATGCCCAACAACTACACAGCAAATACTGTGCAAGTAAACATTCAGCACTGACAAATGCTAGTTAATATTTTCATGATTCATTTGGGTCTAATCAACATCCACACTCAACAAGCAACATTAGTCGAGTGGTAACTTTGATTGAACCCATGTGGCCACCACCCTCTCTGTAAAGAAGTATTTCTTCACATCCCTCCTGATCCCTCCCCCAGCACCAGCTAATAATTGTGTTCTCTTGTTGCAGACTCCTCACATTGCCTGAACAGTTGACTGGTAGTCCACCCTGTTTATTACCTTCAGATATCTGAAAGTTTCAGTCATATTTTTCTTCTGGCCTCCAGGGAGTATATACTAAGGTCAGTTGGTCTTTTCTCATTGGTCTTCCCCTGCTGCCCATTTATCATATTGGTTGCCCTCCTCTGGACCAATTGTAAATGGTTCTTTTCCTTCTTAAGGAGACAGTTCCAGAACTTCACATAGTACTCTAGGTGTGGCTTCATCAAGAACCTATAGAGGGACAGGATCACTTGCTTACTTACTTACTACCTACCTTCCTTCCGCCATAAAAAGCCCAGCCTGTGCACCTTAGCATCCTATAGCAAGATATGTGACGAAATGCCCTTTTTCCACTCATCATTGCATCTTATTTCAAGATCTTGGTTGGGATTCCCTTGCAATTCACAGAAAAAGACATGTAGAGTATAAAGCCTTTATGGAATATGGGGGAAAAGTTAAGCATAATGTGAATTCCCTTAATACCTCTGTTTCTTATAGGTATAATTTGAGGCAATTAAAACATAGATGCCAAAAAGTTCCTTTAGAAATTAACATTTATAGCAGAATGCAAAGACGTTTCTACTTACCAAAAATATGGAATGAGATAGATTCAGAAATTAGGACTATTGATAGCTTAGGTAAATTTAAGTACTCTCTAGACTCCATCTGGAGAAACAGATGTGTTTGTTATGGTGTCACTTAGGACACTATCATCTGTTCTCTTGTTTGGATTCTAGATTGTTCCTTAAATTTTTTCTCTTCACTGTCTTTGTGTGTGCTGTATATGGGGTATATGGCAGTACTTGAGGATGAAATTTTATTTCCTCTTCCCCCCTCCACCTCCCCCTTTCTTTTTATTAACTCTCCTAGATTGGAAATTTTGGAAATGAAAATTCCTTGTACTAAATTGTGTACTTAATTGCATATCCTTGTCCATCTTATAAATGCTTATATTTATTCTCAAGCATAAAAATCGTTTAGATTTTTTGGTATACTGTGTATTCTTGCTTTTGTATGTAAGCTGTGGAATTATGTGTTGTGATATTTGTAAGATTGTTCCTGTAATATATCCTATTACATGATGTTTTGTATTTGTTGAAACTGTATTTCAAAACAGGACAACTTTGATAAACAGGGCCTCTTTTGGTCCTGAATGATATTTTCCTGTCAAAAAAAAATTAAAGTTTTTATTTATCTATCTATCTATCTATCTATTTATCTATCTATCTATCTATCTATCTATCTATCCTGCTGACCTTCCCATATGCCTTATTGCATCTCCCCTCTCCAATATTGTGTTTTACAGTTTCTTTTCCCTATGTGCATAACCTTGCACTCATTGCCATTAAATCTGAGTTGCCAGATCTTGGACCACTTTTCCTATTTCTCTTGGTCCTATTTCATGTCCCTAACACTTTCTCACTTTCTACCCTCCCACATATCTCATTGTCATTTGCAAACAGACACATTTTACAATGGATCCCTTCTCCAACATCAGTTATCAACAGACAGAACAGCACAGGAGCCTGGACCAACCCCTGGGGCACCCCAGTGGTCACCATCATAACCTCAGAGTGCCTTCCATTTGGCACTACCCTTTAGGTTCTTCCCCGAAACTGATTCTTCACTTACCTTGTTATGTCTTCTCCCACCCCAAGTCACCCAATTTCTTCACAAAATGTCTATAGGGCACTGTGCCAAAGGCCCTGCTGAAGTCCAGATACATAGGGCTTGATTTTCAAAGGTTGAAGCAGGGCTTGCATCAAGCCTTGCATCAACCCCATTCTTCCGTGTAGTTGTGCCAAACTCCTCTGGCGTAACTTCACCCGATTTTAGTACATCAGGCACAGTTATAACACTTTCCACTTTTTTATTTTATTTATTGAAGAGAAATCAGAATTACAATCCTTTGAGTCATCGACTCCTTTGTAAAGGCTCCACGTCAGTACAAAAAAGGTTAGAACATTACATTAGACAGAAATTATACACAAATAGAAGAGCTCAGAAGAATATACAGAATTTACATTGTAGGATAATATCATCCAGGATCTTAGAGAAGACCCTAGGTCAATAGTTGAGAGATACTGCAGGTTTCAGTTTCGAAGGGTCATTAACAGACCCCCGAGTCCGGGTTTATATACAGTGAGTTTGTAACACCTGAGTATGTAGTCACTGGTAAAGCAAAACATTTTGTCATTACTGCACCGGGATATCATTCTGCAACTAGTGCTAGTACTGTTTACAGCAGTCCTCCTTATGAGATTCAGAGTGAGGAGGAGTATCAATAACAGCCACAAGCTGTGGAGTTACGGAGGAGGTTCTTGAGTCCAGTCTTAAAAAGGCCAAGACTAGGGGCCAGGGAGATGGAGGCCAGTAGGCTGTTAAGCCAGAGGGGAGCCCGATACCAGAAAGACCTTTTCCCTAGAGTGGTCCTACAGTGGGGGACAGTGAGAGAGGCACTGGCAGGGTGACATGGGGCCCTAATGTGTAAGACAGGCTGGATAAGGGGGTGGAGGCCTTAAGGTGCTAGATTCAGGAGTATTTTTTTTGGCAAGAAGGCAAGTGTGATACTTAAGCCTACCTTCGAAGGTTAGCCAGTCCGCAAGCTTGTAGAGTTCAAATTTGTGGGTTAATCTATCACATCCAGTGACCAGACAGCAGGCTTTATTGAGGGCTAAGTTGATGCAGCATAGGGTAGTTTGGTCTGCAGATTCATAAATCACAATGCCGTAGTCCACCAAGGATAGGACTGAGCTTGATACAGCGAGACAAAGGGCATGGGGGAGTAGGCAATGTTCATGTCCGTATAGACTCCCTAGCCTAGTGTTAACAGCAGAAGAAAGGTGTTGAATGTGTGAGATGTAGGTGAGGGAGGTGTCCAGTGTGACACCTAGATATCTGAAGCAAGAGACCTGCTCAAGGCGGGAACCCAGACCCACTGTTTCCAGTTCAAATACTACATATGAGCACACCAATCTGATTCTGGTCAGACTGGTCTGAGCCTGGTCACCTTGAATTACTAAAAGCTGATCTTCACTGGAAAAGCTGGTTAATCATCTTCACATCCAGTTCTGTTGATGCAGCCCTAAACTAATTCATCCTGCTGTTTAATAGGGTGTGTGACCAGCGCGCTCCTCTGAAAAAGCACAAAATCAAAGGTTACAACAACCCATGGTTCACACCTGAACTTCTTGAACAGTTGAAAACTTGGGTCATCTGTGACATATAGCCAGAGCATCAGGTAAAGAAGGGAACGCCCATGCCTACAAAAGAGCCCGGAATGACTGCACTAGGGCAATACACACAGCAAAAACCCAATATTACATGGAAGCCCTCACTCGCAATTGGAGTGACAGTAGAAACTTCTGGACAAACCTTAAAGAAGTTACTGGCAAGGACACAAAGTCAGCCCCCACTATGCTGAACATTGATGGTGTACCCACTACTGACCCCAATTCCATTGTGAATTCACTCAATGAGGCCTTCACAGACCTCAGCGGTGTCCTCCCCCCCGATTTCTTCCACCAAACAATCTCAACTTCTACACCAAGTCCTGTAATCCAACCACTCTCTCACCCCCGTTTCACTTTAGATCCATCTCTTTTGGGGAGGCTAGGAAATATCTTCAAAAGATCCTGGGTAAGACCCGTTTCAGCGGTGACTCCCTTGACCTCAAATTTGTAGCTCTTTCCCTTGAAGACATTCTGGCTCCGCTTACACATATAATCAACACCTCACTCAGACTTTCTCAGTTCCCACAGATATGGAAAGTGGCCCTAGTAACACCTGTCGTCAAGAGTGGTGATCATACCTCACTAGGTAACTATTGGCCCATCTCAACACTACCGCCATTATCTAAGGCTCTCAAAAAAATAGTTGCTGACAAATTAACTGAATACATAGATAAGTACAACATACAGTGCCCGCAGCAGCATGGGTTTTGCAAAGGTCACAGCACCACTACTGCATTGCTAGGGGTTACTGGGTATATTCACAGTTCCCTGGATCATAGCTCACTTGTCGGCACCACATTCATTGACCTGTCAAAAGCCGTTGGCACTGTTAACCGCAACCTTCTTGTTGAGCAGCTTGCATCTGTTGGTCTGTCTATAGATACAGTCACCTGGTTTAAGAGTTACTTCATGAATCGCTCTCAACAAGTTCAGATTGAAAATGTTCTTTCTGACAGTAGATCCATTCACTCCGGTGTGCCCCAGGGCTCTGTACTTGGCTATATTTTTATTTAGTTTGTTATTAAACAGGAGCCTGCTCACCAGTAGCTGTCCAGTTCTTCTATATGTAGATAATGCAGTCCTGTATACCTCTGACTCTGACCCCTTTAACTTGGAATGCAAGCTTCAAGACAGCTTTACTATAGTGGAAAGATGGTTCAGAGAACAACAATTAGTTATGATCTATAAAAAAAAAAAAAAACATATTGTTCTCCAGTCTCCAGAATAGGCATTGTTCACACCCACTCAATATAACAAATGAGTCTGGGATTGCATCGGAACATGTCCAGCATTTCAAATATTTGGGGGCCCAGTAGACAGCACTATGTCTTATGCCGCCCACATTGAAAATGTTGCAAAGGCTGTGAACATCCATATTGGTCTACTTCATGGACACAAACAAAGTCTTACCCCGGAGGCCCTAAATCTTGCTATCCAGAGTTCAGTGGTCCCTCTAGTTGATTACGGCATAGTTGTAGATGGCTCAACTTCGGAGACAGCCCTCCATCATATAAAAGCCACCCTAAATAATGCTTATCAACTCCTAACAGGCTTCACACGGCTTGCACACACATGTGACCTTGATGACCAGGCTCGCTGGCTCCTGTTCTCAGGTAGGCTCCGGTATCAAATGTGCCTCCTGGCCAAGAAAGTGTGCCTGAGCCTCATGCCGATGGGCGTCCAAAAGCTCCTTAACCCCTTTAAAAACAGCTGTTCCACCAGAAGCTCAGACAACCATGTCTATAAAATTTCTAGGTGTCGCACCTCCCTCGGTCAAAGAGCTTTTGCCTGCCGTGCCCCCAAATGGATTAATAATCTTCCCCCTGCCATCCGCTCTATAACAGCATCAGGCCCCTTCAAACATGACCTGTGCAAACATCTCACTGCTTGTGCCAGCTGTGACTGCTTCCCCTAGCTCATCAATCCTGTTTTACCTGGTGCCTAGGCAACATTTCCTCATGACGGCTTGGCCCCTTGTATCTAGCACTTATTTCTCTCCATTCAGTGTCCTATTGTAATCTAGCCTTTCCATCCCTTCTCCATCAAACTCCCCCCACCCTCCACCCACTCTTCCCCCCTTCCCCCATCTACTTTCAGCCCTAACCCCCAATTAAACCCTCAACAAGGCCTCATGGGCTGATGACTCTGCTGCTTGAGCTTTTCTATTCTTTGCCACCCTTGGCTGCTATGTCCATGTACAATGCCCCCTCCACTCTAACATACACAGTCCGTAGCATTCCCTACCACTGCCTCTCATGAATCCCCCCCCAGTCTGACCTATCCTCTCTCCTTCAAACTGCCTTAATCCCCCAAAGATTCTCCCTGTGCATATATTTGCCTGTTATCTCAATCTGCTAGTTTCCTGTACAACGCCCACCCTACCCTGACTAACATAGTCTGTTGCAGTACCTACCTCTGCCCTTCACGAACCTCACAATCTGACTTATCCTCACTCCTTTACACTGCCTTAATCCCTCACTGAAACTCCTTGTGCTTTTATCTGCCAGTTGACTTAGTCCGCTGTCTCTGTCTTCTTGATTATACTAAGGTTTTATCTAGACAATATTTGTATTCAGCCAGCACTTAACGCACTACTGTAAACCAAAATGTCTTGTTTTTTAAATCGCTGTTAACGTAATTCAGACGTGGAACCTATGTAATAAGCTTGTCCTCAAAGGTGTTAATCTGAGATTACAATAAATAAAAAAATAAATAAATTATCCCACATACTCAATAGACATGCAGCAAATTTAAAATCCGCCTGCGAAGTGAACGTGATGACGCCTGCTGATTGGCACTTTGCTACAGCCGCAGTGCCCCATAGGAAAGGCTCACTTCACCTTGTTATTATTACTTTGTGTTGTCATTCTGCTTTAAACGCAAAGTAAGATAGAGTGACAGCAAAACTGGCAGCACCCCACCCACACAGTTACCAGAATTAATGTGCATCCCCAAAGTGCTACTGTCTTGTGTCCAGAAAACTCCCCAGTGCTGACGAAGTGAAATGAGAGCATAACAAGAAATGCAGTCTCCCAGAAGTAGTGGTGCACTGCAAATGCACAGACAGATTAAGATTGCGCTGCACACTCAAGGGATGCATACGAAAAGGCACAACAACACCTAACTAGTGCACACAAGTCACAAATCCAAATCTGGAAAGGAATACATTTTACCAGTTAGGGGATTAGTGCATGGCAGTAACCATCCACCACCAGTAAAGATACCACAAAGCAGTATAAAAAATTCATGCAGGTGCGGTGGATAGCAGGATCACACTGCTGCAGTTACTCTATGGCACAATAAAAGGTGTCTGATTTAATGGCACACATCGCACACATACTCACACACACACTACAAGTAATGCGTAGCAAATTGAAAACCTTTAGTAATGTAACTAAATGTTTTAAACAGACAAATTATACACTGCTGCACCACAACAATCAGCAAAAAAATGTCAAGAATTACTGAAAATATCACTGTGTGTACATTAACACAATTATACAATAAAAATATAACCAAAACAGAAAGACTGCCTTTTTCTCCCAGTTAATGTACCTACACCACAAATGCACCCCTCCCCCAAAGCACACGTCACAATACACAGACTGACTGTTCTAAATTAACATTCAAAATCCACACACAACAATAATCACTAGATGATATGAGCACAGAAGGGTATCCTACAATCAATGTAGTAAATTTTGAGCAAAAAAAAAAGACTCAAAAAGGCATTTTAAACAGCTTTTAGAGGTTCTGAATCGCAGAGGTCTGAGAGCAACCTGTCTCCAGCTACCACTACACACACACACTACCCAGGCCAGAACTGAGGCTGCGCAGAACAATCTAGAGCCCATGTGACCCGCAAGCCCATTAATCACTGCAGAATTTCATTTGGAGCTCAATTACTAGGCGAAGTGAGGCGAATTACATTGATTTCAATGTACTTCACCTTAAAATTGGTGGAGAAGTGGTTTGAGGAAGGCAGAATAACACAAAGTCATTGGTTTCACTGGAGTTTGCATTCTTCATTATGGAAGCAAGTACTCCGCTTCTCACGTGTGGAGTACTCAGCAGGTTCGCGTTACTCATGAATCACTTTGTGGAGCGAATTGGGGCCACCTCACCCACCACTTCTTATAGTACTGTAACTCAGATGTTGGGCAGGAAGGAAAGCAAATGCCTATGGCTGTACTTCCCCGATGAGCTGCAGCACAAAACTCCCCGACTTAAAAACATGTATTAATGAGTACAATAGTGGAGTGGTGAAGCCTGGAGACATAATATAAAACAGGCTTACAATACATCCAAGTAACTAGAAAAAAAAATTAATGTTGTGATTCATGACATGATCGTAAATTGTGATTTGTGACTGCATTTGTGACCATGATAATGAAGAATGTGATTCTGTGTCGATGGTGTGAGATAACCAGTATGAAACTGTATTGGGAACGTGAATGCCTATGGCTGTACTTCCCCGATGCGCTGTAGCTTAAAACTCCCAGACTTAAAAACATGTATCAATGAGTACAATGGTGGGGTGGTGATACTAGAAAACAGGCTTACAATACATTCAAGTAACTAGAAAATAAATTAATGTGATTTGTGCCGTGATCGTGAATCATGATTTGTGACTGCATTTGTGACTGTGATGATGAAGAACGTGATTTGTATCACGAGTGACTCGTGATGATGGTCCTGACTTAAAAACGCATATTAATGAGTACAGTGTTCATGCAGAATTATGCACCACACCTGTCCAGTACTCTGAAGGGAAGTCAAAGAAACAACTGTGACATAAGTTACAGATGGAGATTGGGCCCTAAAGAGATGCAAAAGCACAGACAGATTAAGATTGCGCTGAGCACTGAAGAGATGAAGACAAAAAGGCACAACACCTAACCAGTGCTCACCATCAGAAATTCAAATCTGGAAAAGAATACCTTTGCCAGTTGGGGCAGGCCGGAGGGGCAGTGTACTGCACTGCTGCAGTAACAGTCACTAGTACTAGTACCAGTAAAGATACCAAAAAGAACTCTAAAAATCACACAGCTGCAGTGGATAGCAGGTTCCCATTGCTGAAATTATTATGTGGCACAATAAAATGTGTCTGATTTCATGACACGCGTCACACACATACTCACACACACACTAAGTAATGCATAGCAAATTGAAAACTTCAGTAATATAACCACATAATTTAAATAAACTGATAATTATGCACTGCTGCACCACAACAATCAGCAAAAAAAATGGCAAGAATTATTGAAAATATTACTGTGTGTACATTAACATAGTTATACAAGAAAAATATCACCAAAACAGAAAGCACTGTTTTTTTCTCCAAGTTAATCTACCTACACCACAGATACACCCCTCCCCCAAAGCACACTTCCACTGTCTCTCAATACACAGACTGAATGTTGTACATTAACATTCAAAATCCATACACAAACAATAAATGCTTGATGATATGAGCACAGGAGGGTTTCCTATAATCGATGAACTAAAGTTTCAGAAAAAACAAGCATTTGTCAATGCCGAATGCTTGCTTGCTGGCATTGGCATTGGTAGTGTAGGAGTTAGAGAGCTGCATAATAGGAATGGCAGTAAAGTATTGAACTGAAGCCAACCCTGCCACCATCCTGAAGAGACTGACAGGCATTGGGGTATGCCTTTGGGTCAGGCATAATGGCCACGCCATTTCACCACACCCTACCCTGCAGACACGACAAGTGTCACAGTGTGCCTTGGGGTCTTTGGCCCTTATGCTCACCCATTCCATCAGAAAATATGGTGAGATGGGTGCCGTATAGGAGAATGGGGTGAACTTTGGGGCCGAAGAGTCCAAGGCACACCTTGGTGCCTCTCACTGGCTGCTGGGTGTGGAATGGTATGAGCATTACAGGCGAGAATCCCAAGTCACACCCCTGATGCCTGTCAATCTCTAAAGGGTGGAGTGTTATAGTTAGAAACCCTAATGCCTCAGGTATTCAGTGGCATTTTCACTCCAAATTTTCAACATGGGTTTTTTGTGACCCCCACCTTATGAACATTGGCAATATTAGTTCATTAGCTGAAAGCTGATTTTGCACAACAGCTACGCCATTTGGCATCACAGGTGCGAAAACACATTTCGAACAGGATGTGAAAAATGACAGCTGTACTGTTCATGGGGAGGTGCAAAAAATGGCAATGTTGAAAATCTGCAGTGAAAATATTAAAAAAACTGGTGAAAACACGAGCATGCGTAGAAACTGCACAACACACACCCGTAATGCAATTAGTTTGGGGTTTTTTACAGTAGATTTTCAACACAGGCATTTTGGAACCTCCACTCATGAACAGTATCACTGTGATTTTCTTAATCTGTCCCGAACAGTGATTTCCCACAGCGACCACGCATTTCTGTGCTGGAAGTGCAAAAACACATTTCGGCCATGGTGTGAAAAATGACAGCTGTACTGTTCATAAGGAAAGTGGAAAATGCCAGTGGTGAAAATCTGGACTGAAAATAGTAGAAATCCATGAACTTACGGTGCATGGAAACTGAGCAATGGTAAATTCGTAACACAGTCATTTTATGGACGTTTTTCACCACATTTTTAACATAGCCATTGTAACACCTCTGCTCATGAACAGTGCCACTGTGATTTTCTTAATCTGTCCTGAACATTGTTCTCGCACACC
The DNA here is from genome assembly GCA_016271365.2 of Neoceratodus forsteri. Classification (NCBI taxonomy): domain Eukaryota; kingdom Metazoa; phylum Chordata; order Ceratodontiformes; family Ceratodontidae; genus Neoceratodus; species Neoceratodus forsteri. The sequence continues at coordinate 980,541,003 of CM057459.1, forward strand.
GACTGCGCCATTGTGCGCCACGTCTGCGGAAACATGTTTTGGGCAAGATGTGAAAAATGACAGCTGTACTGCTCATAAGGAGGTGTTGTAAAATGGCGATGTTGAAAATCTGGAGTGAAAATATTGAAAATTCACGAACTTACGAGCGTGCGTAGGAACAGCGCAATGCATGCTCGTAAAACAGTCATTTTGGGGAATTTTTTCACCAAATTTTCAACATAGGGTTTTTCGGGGCCTTCCTCATGAACTGTGACACTGTCATTTCATAAACTGGTCCCAAAAGGTGGTTTGGTGCAGTGACCACAAAATCACCTTTCGGGGCAGATTAACAAAATGACAGTGAAAGAATTCATGAGGTGGGGTCCCAAAACCCGCATGTTGAAAATTTGGTGAAAAAATTCCGATAAATGCCTGAAATATGCATCAAAGTTGAAAAAAAACTATTTATTACATTATACAGCTTACCAGCATTTCCTCAGGTCGTGGTCAGCTTTGAAGAGTGCAGACGTGTTCTCGGTCCACCGAAGATAGTCACGCTGGACTCTGGAGAGTAGTATGGGGTGAGGTGGGGATGTGGGGAGGCAGGTTGCACAGAGGGTGGGGCGCGGGTGGGGGAGGAGGTCAGGACCATTAGCGAGGTAAGGTTTTTTCTTGCAGGTTTTTCTTGGACAACATGGGACTTGTGCCACACTGGGATGGGCTCCCAGCGTGGCAGCTGGAAGGCTGTTTGGGGGGCAGTGGAGCTGACAGGTCATTGGGAACCCCCATCGACCATACAGACTGTTGCCACACTGGGGTGGGCTCCCAGCGTGGCACCTGGAACTCTGTTGTGGGGGAGCACAACAGAGCCGACGAGGGATTGGGCACCCCTGTTGGCCATACAGTGTGTGAGTAGGGGGGGCGCATTAGCACTCAATATGCATGTGTGTGTGGGTGGAGCGCATGCATACGCAGTATCTTCTTGATGCTCACTGAAACGTAGCTCTCCCTTTCAACTGTACAGCATTGCATTTTCAACTGCTGTCATAGACAGCTGAAGCATTCATTGGAGAACTGTGGCTGCACCTGCAAACACACTGACTGCATTGGAAGACAGGGTGCCACACCTATGAAAACTCGGATGATGGCACTATGTTTCTTGCACATGCGTGCAAGCAAACATAAAAATGATTCAAAAAGGCTTTTTTAACAGCTTTTAGAAGGTTTGAATCGCAGAGAACTCTCAGAGCAGATTGTCTCCTACAGCTTCCTACACACACTACCCCAAACTGAGGCTGTGCAGAACAATCTAGAGCCCATGTGACCTGAAATCCCATGAATCACTGCAAAATTCACCTTTGGAGCTTAAAAACAAGGCGAAGTGAGGTGAAGTACATTGTTTTCAATGTACTGTGCCTTAAGAATTGGTGGAGTAGTGGTTTGGGAAGGTGGAGTAACCCAAAGTCATTGTATTCAATGGACTTTGCGTTACCCATTATAATGCAAAGTATTCCGCTTCACATTGCGGAGCATTCCACGAATTCTCCTTCGCTCCATGAATCACTTCATGGAGCGAAGTGGGGCCACTTCGCCCATCTCTAATACTGAGAAGTGAGCTGAATAGTACTGCTCTTCAGATTAGAGCTCAGTTCCAGAATTTACTTAGACTGGGGCTTTAATAGTTACTTGCCACAGGACTCCTCGGATGCACTGAGGGGAAGCACCTAGGGGACTGAGTACCAGGAACACCAGGAAGCAACTGGGCATGTTAGGGGTGGATAAATCAGCATGTTCTTGGTGTATTTTTTAATTTTCTTGTCCTGGCAACATTTATGTGTCTTTTTTTTAGGGCACATCAAAGGTTTTTTTTAAAGTAAACTAAGGACTCTGAATGCAGCAAGGGAACTGGAAGTAAGCGGACCACTGCTTCCGGTTCAAACGCTAGATAAAACAAGCACACTAAGCTGATTACCCCACATACTGAGCAGTGAGCTGAACAGTGCTGCTTTGCAGATTGGAGCTCAGTTCCAGACTCTACTTAGACTGGGGCTTTAATATTTCATTGCCATGGGACTCCTTGGTTGTACTGAGGGGAAATACCTAGAGGACTGAATACCGGGAACACCAGGAAGCAACTAGGTCTTCTTTTGGGGATTTATCAGCATGTTCTTTGTGTATTTTTTAATTTTCCTGTCCTAACACCATTTGCATATCCTTTCTAGGGCACGCCAAAGTTTTTTTAAAGTAAACTAAGGACTTTGCACGCAACAAGGGAACCGGAAGTAAAGAGACCACAACGTCTGGCCTCTGCATTAATCACATCTTGCTCCCAGCAAGTGTCAGTGAGCCCAGCAAAGACAACCCAGCTAAGGCAAACAGCCTAGCTGTGTCTGCCATGTCAGCTGTGGAAGCAGCGAAGCAGGGCAGGAGAATATCCTGTGGTACAAAAGGACAGTCATTATATTAAAAAGGTAAAGAGCACTTCTTTGCTATGGGTGGTAGAAACAGTAGTGGAATGCAGTGGGAGCAATGCACAGTTAATAAAATGAGTACCATTAAAGGAAAAGAAGATCAGCTCACTTGCAATAAATGTTTATATATAAGGGAGTTAGAAACCAAATTAACCAGCCTCCAAAGGAACTTGAGTTACAAACAGGGATTAAGGAAATAGAACAATTTGTTCAGAATACCAGAGTTTTAATACAGAATACTGACAATAGAATGGATAAAATGGTTATTAATAATGGAGCATTAATTAGGGATATGAGGAAGGAGAGAGTTGATGAAAATGATACAGAAGAAGAAAATGTAACTGAGGAGGAATGGTGTTTAGTTCCAAAGGGTCCCAGACAAAAAAAAAGGGAATATAGCACACAAATTGAATTATATAATACTTATCAGGTACTGAGTCAAGTTCAAGAACAGCCAGAAATTAATGCATAAGATAATAGTCAACAAGGGGTCCCATAAAATGACACCTGCATAAAATAAGTATAAGCAGCTGTGCAGATCAGGGCACCAAGCAAACTGATGGAACAGTTCATTCATGTGCTAGTGGCAATGTAGAATTAATGGAGGTTGTTATGGCACCATTAAAGGAGGCAAGTGATAGGAAGTGTGCCACAGCTGTACTTGAAGGCTATATACAAGATAAAAAAAATCAAAAAGAAAGGAAAAGGCATGCAACACAAAACCATACTGCTGACATAGGTTTAAATAACAACTGTAATAGTGACCGCCCTAAAGGTAACAAGGATGTGGAGGTAGTAGGTGATTTGCTTCTTAAATACACGGACAGCATCATCTGCAAAAATAGGAAGGAAACAGTGTCAGTTTGTAGTCTGCCGGGGGCTGGTATACATGACGTTGCTAAATTCCTCACAGGTTTGGTAGAGAACACTAACAAACCATTGATATTTCTAGGAACAAATGATGTAGGCAGGAAACAGTTTGCAGATCTACAGAGAACCTTTGCATTAGTAGGGGCAGAGCTGAAAAACAAAAACTGTTCATTAGCTATATCAGAGATACTGCCACTTTCAAGGGCAGAGAGGTGTAGAACAATTGAAACAACAAGACTTAATGGCAGGTTAAAGAGGTGGTGTGATAGGGACATTTTTTTCTTCTTGGATAACTGGAACAGGTTTGAATACGCACAAAAATGTCATGCTCCTGATGGGAGCTACAGTTCTTTAAATTCGATGGACTGCATCTGACTAAGGAGGGAGTCAGTGCATTGGGACAGAAGTTTGACGTCTTTGCAGAATATTTAAACTAGAAAATGGGGAGAGGGGTGCAGCACCCTATACATCGATTGGGAAGAACACCCCTCCCCCCTCAGCTAGTGATCAGACAGGAGTTCAGCTTGTTTATAGTTCATTTGCATCACCAGGTAAAGCAAAAAGGTTCTGCTCCCCATATGACATGCAGGGGAAATGCTGGACCTCACCCAAAAACTAACACACCAAAATCTGGCCAATGGAAAATCATGTACACAAATGCCTGCAGTCTGGGAAACAAGATCCCAGACCTGCAGGTAACAAAGACAGAGACTAAACTGGACATAGTAACCATTATCAAGACATGGTTCACCAGTAACCACACTTGGGAGACTTCAGTACCCAGCTATCTACTGTTCAGAAGAGACCAAGGTGCAAAAGGGGGAGGGAATGGCCCTTTATGTCAATGAAAATATCAAAGCTACAGAAATTCAGAATACACATCAGGAGCCAGAAGAACTGTGGGTCACCCTGGAAACAGGAAATGGGACAGCCATACAAACTGGGGTTGTCTACCGGCCTCTAGACAAGGGGGAGAACATAGACACATTACTGTTAGAAGATATACAAAACATGACAGCGAAAGGGGAGGTTCTGATAATGGGAGACTTCAACATGCCAGATACAGATTGATCAATACCAGCTGGAACATCCCCCAGAACTAGACACATAGTGGATTCCCTGCAAACAACTGGTACAATAACCCACAAGAGACAGGGCTATCCTAGATGTAGTACTGACTAACGGGGAAAGGATCACAGATCTCCAGGCAGAAGGACACCTGGGGGCCAGTGACCATCACATAGTATGGTTCAATTTGGCCACTAGAACTAAATCATCCCATTCCAAGGCAAAAATATGGGACTTCAGAGGAGCTGACTTTGATAAGATGGCCAACAGAGTTAAGCTAGCCCTGGCAAAAAGAAATACAGGTGAGGGGGTACAGGCAAAGTGGCAAGCATTAAGGGTGCAATACTTGAAGCAACATCCCATTGTGTTGAAGAGAAAAGCAAGAGCAAAAGAAGAAGGAAACCACTTTGGTTCTCAAAAACAGTAGCAGAAAAGGTCAGAGCCAAAAGACTGGCCTTCAGAAAATATAAGAGAAAGCAGTTGGACGAAAATAGGGAGGCATACCAAACATCCCTAAGGGAAGCAGGGAAGGCATTAAGGCAGGCAAAGGCCCAAACCTAGGAAACACTAGCACAAACAGTAAAAGAAGGGGACAAGACTTTCAATAGATGCATTAATGAAAGGAGAAAGTCCAGACGGGGTATTGCTAAGATCAAAGGGGATAAGGGGGATTGTGTGGAGGAGGACCAAGGAAAAACATCTATCCTAAATAGATACTTCTGCTCAGTATTTGCTGAGGAGAAGCTAGGGCAGGGCCCACAACTCAGAACCATGGGCACAGGGGTGAGGGAGGTGTGCACAAGTCCCTTCACAAAAGAAAGGGTCCTACAAGAGCTCACTAAGCTAAGGGTGGACAAGGCAATGGGACCTGATGGCATACATCCCAGGGTACTAAAGGAGCTAAGGGTGGAACTAGCAGAGCCATTATCAGAACTGTTTAGTGAGTCTCTGAGCACAGAAGTCCCAGAAGACTGGAGAAGGGCTCATGTGATCCCGCTCCACAAGAGTGGTAGCAGGGAGGAGGCAGGAAACTACAAACCAGTTAGTCTTACCTCAGTAGTGGGAAAGATTATGGAGGCACTCCTTAAGGAAAGGATATTGCAACACCTGGAATCCATAGGAGCACAGGATCCAAGACAGCATGGGTTTACAACAGGAAGTTTCTGTTAAACTAATCTCATAGATTTCTTTGACTGGGTAACCAGAGTGGTGGACCAAGGGGGTGCAGTTGATGTTGCCTACCTCGTCTTCAGCAGAGTTTTTGATACTGTTCCACATAGAAGATTGATTAATAAACTGGGTAAGCTCAAGGCAGGTTAGAAGTTGGTCAACTGGGTGGCAAACTGGTTGGTGGGCAGAAAACAGAGAGTGGTGGTGAATGGTATACAGTCAGAAGAGATGCAAGTCACAAGTGGGGTACCTCAGGGATCAGTCCTGGGGCCAGTCCTCTTCAACATCTTCATCAGTGACATTGCAGATGGATTTGAGGGTAAGGTTTGTCTGCTTGCAGATGATACCAAGATCTGCAACAGAATAGATGATCCAGATGGGGTGGGCAGAATGAGAAGAAATATGGATAAACTAGCAAAATGGTTGGAAGAGTGGCAACTGGAGTTTAATGCAAAGAAGTGCAAGATCATGCACATAGGGAAGAGAAACCCTGAAGCCACCTATAGGTTGGGAGGGGAGTTGCTGGCATTCACAAGGAAAGAAAGAGACTTGGGCATCATCATCATCACAGATGACCTGTAATCATCCAAGCAGACCACTAAAGCAGTAGGTAAAGCTAGAGGGATGTTGGGGTGTATTAGTAGGGGTATCACAAGTTGTAAGAAGGAGGTAGTAATCCCTCTTTACAAGACACTGGTTAGGCCCCATCTGGAGTAATGTGTACAGTACTGGAGGCCACACCTGCACAAGGACATTAACAAAATGGAGGAAGTCCAGAGAAGGGCAACCAAAATGGTGCAGGGACTGCATCAGAAAACATAGGAGAACAGTTTAATGGAGCTCAATATGTATACCCTAGAGCAAAGGAGGGAGAGAGATGATATGATTGAAACATTCAAACACCTTAAGGGCATTAACAAGGTGAAAGAGTCTAACATGTTTCAATATAACAAAAAAAAACAGGACAAGAGGACACAGCATGAGATTAGAGGGAGACCAATTAAGGGGTAATGTGAGAAAGTTCTTTTTCACAGAAAGGGTGGTGGATGCATGGAACGGCCTACCTCAGGAAGTGGTGGATATGAATACAGTGCAGGGCTGCAAACAGGCACGGGATAGTCATAAGGGAGCAATACAGATGAGTATGAATAGATAGGACATTAACAGAGTACAGGACTATGGCACATTCATAAGGTAGAAAAAATGAGTAGACTGGATGGGCCTTGCAGTGCTTATCTGCCGTCAACTTCTACATTTCTATGTTTCTATGGTCTTCATTTAAACAGATTAGGGACAAGAGTATTGGCTGAGAGAATAAAAGGGACAATTGAAAACTATATAATGTATGGTGGAACGTTGTTATATGGAAAAATCTATCTTTTCCCTGGCTTGTTATACCACTGATGTGCTGTATCTTTGCTGTTAACCCATCGATGGTATGTCACATCAATGGCATAACAACATGGAATTCACTCGCATAGCCATCTCTAAGCAAGACCATACAAATGTTCAAAATTACTTTTTCAGCAGTGATTCAAATCACAGTCACACAGTCACACAGCACATGCTAATAACCTCAACCCCACCCCACCCCCCGGCATCCATGCCGATACCTTCACTCACCAAATTAGGTGATATTTAGAGCATTTTCCTGCTTCCAGACAAAACATTTTTTTTTGTTTTCTTTATATCCCTTGTATGTGTGTCTTGCAGGCCAGATATCTATAGTATTGAAAGTGCAGCAACGGTCAACTCTTCACGTCCTGACTCTGTCTCTCGGTGTGTGGCATCCCTCATTGGACATTTCAAATCATGTGTTGTTTTTGTAACTAGTTTCCTGTTAATAGTTAAAATAGCTGTTGCCGCTTAAGTATCTTAAACTTTACATTAAAAAGGTTTTTTTTCTGTTCACTCCATGAGTATTTAGAATTTGTTTTCCTTGATTGTTCACCTGAGAGACTTATTAGCACACATCAGGCCAAGGTAAGACAATTTAAAGTGTTAGTTATTCACAGACTCCAAGATGTGTATTGGCATGCTGTTAAAAACAAAAATTCATTAAATGTTTTGTTTTACAGATGTGCTGATGATACCGATGCCCATACAGTATAAAAGACAAAGTATGGGCATCAATGAATAACCATGCTAAGCTAGCTTCTCATGGTTCCCTTGGCAACTATGATAAACCTCTTGAGCTATGCTCTTGAGGTTTACCTGGGTTGCCAAGGGAACCACTTGAAGCTAACATAGCGTGGTTATTCATCGATGCCCATACTTTTTCCTCAATTTAAACTAATCAGAGGGGGAAGGGGGGAGGAGATTTGATCCAACTAAAGGTAACAAAAACAGAACACGCAAGAAAAAACTGGAAAGCATTACTTATTAATGCCATGAGCATGAAAAATAAAACTGAAGAACTTGAATATATGTATTGAATAACATGGATATTGCTCTCTGTGCAATCACAGAAATGTTGTGGCAGAAAGAAATATGGGGAACTCAAATCAAAGGTTATCATCTCTTTCATAGAGATAGGATATATAAAAAAGGTGGGGTAGTGGCACTCTTTGTAAAAAGTTAAATTAAAGCATATGTATTAAATGAGAACCAGTATCCAAAAATAGAACAACTTTGGGTAAAATTACTCTCACGTCAGGAAGAAAAAATAATAATAATAACTGTTTATTATAGGCCTCCTGCCTTACCTCTTGATAAAACAACAGAGTTTATCAGTATAATTAGGGAACAGAACCCTGGAAATAGGTTAGTTATCACAGAGGACTTCAATTTCCCTGGTATTAATTAGCAAAATGGTTTGTCTGCAACACCAGCAGAGGTTGAATTTTTGGAAGTAACAAACTGTGTAAATGTAGAAAACTTTGTCGCAAAGAACACAAGAGATGATCATATATTGGATTTAGGATTTAGTAATCTGGATTATAATATCCAATATTGCAGGGTAACTGAGCCGCTCCTAAGCAGTGATCACAATATGGTACAGTTCTCCATAAACATAGAGCTAACGAGACAAAGTAGCACCACTGAGTTAAAATGTTATGACAAAGGTAACTAGAATAAAATAAGAGAACTTTTTTTCAGAATGGGACTGGAAACAGCTTTTTCAGGGGGAAAGTTGATGAACAGATGTGGGTAGTGCTAAAAACTTTACTGAATAATAAAGATGCACATCATGTACCCCCCAAAAAAGTATAATAGCAAGGGCATGATGCCCTTATGGTTTTACAAAAAATTAAAGAAATCACTCAAGGGGAAAAGAATAAAGCAACTACTGTAAATATGCTAAGTGTGAGGGAACAAGTGAAGCCTGGAGTAGACATAAGGTTAAATTTAGGAGCTTCAAAACAGGTAAAGACTGCCAAAAGGGATTATGAGATAAATCTGGCAAACAGAGTAGGCGATAATAAAAAATCATTTCATATTTACAGTATTTAGATAGTTTAAAGAAAACTAATAATTTGGTTGGACCACTTAACTAGAAAAATAAAACAGTAACTGAGTATCAGGAAATGGCTGAAGTATTCAACACCTACTTCGAAAGTATTTACAAGAAGGGTAAAGATTTTACCATTGATAATGTAAAGAAAGAACTTATGCCAGACATCAGTATAGTAGCAAAGAACATAAAAGACAGGCTTCTTAAATTGGATCCCTTCAAATCCCAAGGACCAGATGGTAGTCATCCAAAACAACTTAAGGAGCTGGCTGAAGTAATCTGTGAGCCCTTGAGAGTAATATTCCAAAACTCACATCAGGAAGAAGTTGTTCCAGAGGACTGGACAATCGCTCATGTGATACCAATACATAAAAAGGGGTCAAAATCGGAGTGTGGCAACTATAGGCCAAGAAGCCTGACCTCCATAATTGGAAAGGTCTTTAAATCGTTTTTTTTTTCGGTTTTTGTTGACCGGGTAAGTGCACTAGACAAATCCTGCCTATTTTCAGGCACGACCTGAGGGAAGGGGATACAGATGAATGCCAATTGACCTTGAACCAGATTAGGCTGTTGAATCAATATTGAAGGGTGTAATTGAGAAACACCTTCTGGAAAAGGGGCGGGTTGATCCATTCCAGGGGCTGGTTGATCCATTCCAGCATGAATTTAGAAAGGTAGAACATCATAATGGTGACTCAAATTGATTGAGCAACTCAATTTTGAGTGACTCAATTTTAGCGCCTGTGATGTGATCTACCCTGAAAGGGTAGCAAGGCGCAGTTATAGCACCAAGGTATGGGAAAAAATAGTGAGATAGTAGGATGGCGTAGGAATGGAAGAGGAGGGTTTAGAAAGGAAAAGGTATGTGGGCTGTAGTTTGTAGGTGTGTTGCTTAGCTGCCATTCTGGTGTGGTGTTGAAGGTGGCAGGCCGCAGTGAAGGAGGTCCAGGGTTCGGGGCTGGCTAGGGATTCTGTTTTTTTTTTTTTTTTTTCACATGTGCGTCACTTAATTTTTTTTTTTTTGTATCTGAGTTTCTCCCCCTCCCTGACATGCACCCCTCTGGAGTCGAGAATCCTAATTTAGAGGGTGTGGGGGTTGGGGGAGGCGCAGCCCTCTCGCATAGATACATTGTTGTTTTCCCATCTCTGTTATCGAGTTTGCTGGGGAGTGTACATTGTCCTTTTGATTTTCGGTGATGTACACTTGCTGTAACAGCAATCATGGTTTGGCTGTCACCGTTATAACATGGAACCATTTAGAAAGGGCAGGTTGTGCCTTACCAACCTATTATATTTTTTTGAACCAGCTAGTCAGGCACTGGATTGTGACATACCACCTGATGTTTTATATGTTGATTTCAAGAAGGCTTTTGACAGTGTGTCACATGCCAAATTGATTAAAACATTACAAGAGATTCAAGTAGATAAGGCTTTGGCTGTATGGATAGCAAATTGTCTGAGAAGGAGGAAATAAAGAGTCTCACTAAATGTCACTAAATGTGTTAGCGGAGCTGAAAGGGCATGATGTAAGTATTAAGAGACCCCTGTTTGGCTGGGAAGGAGTGGTGGTAAGTGGGGTACCACAGAGCTCTGTGTTAGGACTGACATTATTTAACATTTTAGTGACATCTATAACATGCAGAAATAAATTGTGGATGACCAAATTTGCCGACGATATTAAAGTAGGAGCCCTGATCACTAATTTTGAAGATGCTGCTGTGTTCCAAGCAAATATAGATGCTTTGGTTGAAAGTGCTAACAACAAAAAAATAAGATTTAACTTAGATAAGTGCAAGATACTGCACTTTGGTAACAAAAACTATAAGTTCAAATATTATATTAAAGGCATAGAGTTAAAAACAACAGATGCTGAAAAGGATTTGGGAGTGAAGGTGACAAATAATCTTAGTTTTAGCGATCACTGTTCTTGCATAGTTAGTACCAGCTACAAGATACTGGCATCCATTAGGAGGAATATCAGGAGCAGGGATAGGGAGATGGTTATACCCCTGTATGTATGTATCCCTGGTCAGCCCCCACCTGGAGTATTGCTGCCAGTTTTGGGCCCCCTATTTGAAGAATGGTATAAGGAAACTTGAGGATGTTCAGAGAAGGGAAACTAGACTCATATCTAATTTAAATCAGAAAGCATAAGAGGAGAGACTGAAAGTTGTGGGATTGCATTCATTAAAATGTAGGAGACATCGGGGCAACATGTGTCTGGTGCACAGAGCATTCTGAGAGGGGGATATGTGGGACTGTGTGTGATTAAATTCTAGACCCAACACAATAACAATCAGAGGACACAAAATTATGCTTAAAGGTGAAATGTACAAAAAAGCCCAAGAGAGACATGGTTTTCATAGAGAGTGGTATCAACCTGGAATGCACTTCCAGATTCAGTGGTGATTAGTGGACATTGACCTGTTCAAAAAGTCATTGGATGAGGTTCTGGTGGATCACACTTACAGAGTTAGTGTTTAAGTAAATGGCCCAGGTCATTAAAGGCTAACGTTGCATAACCTGCTCTACATCTTATGAATCCTTCCATTTATGTACTGGAAGAAAGCTTTGGTGTTGCCCGTAGCACCTGCTGCTTTACTGGCTTCCATAGCTTTTCCATAGCTTTCTCAATTCTAGTCTTGCAGTCCAGCAGTGTTGGCTCTGTACTCCTCTAATGGAAGCAACCTGTCTCTTTCCAGCAGTCATAGACCTTCTTTTTGTTTAGAATCAGTTTTTCTAGTTCCCGGTTTAGCCAGAAGGGAACACTTATTGGACCGTTACCCTTCATTGCCCATATGGAAAAGAATTATTTTTTGTTAGTATGTAAAATATGCTGTAACTGAATATATTTAAAACATATCTCAGATACACGAACATGTTCTTGGAAATAGTCTAGATATTTGCAGAGTTCAGTGATTCATATTATTCTCAGAACAGATATTTTAAATACATATTTTTGTTGTTGTCAAAAATGTGAGCATTTTGTTTATTTTTACTTTTTAATGTTTTTAAGGACTCCAGCATGAAATATTTATAAGGGTATGCAAGTGTAATTTTACAAAGTCATTTCTACAACAAGTGCATGTTAACAGAACATGTATTTTCAATATATTAAATATATATTCTGTGATTTATTTCATTTACAGTATAGATAAAATAGGATTGGCCTGATACACATCTGAAAAACTCTAAAATATATATGTTATGCATCCTCATTATATATTGATAATACATATGCAATATATTTTATATTTAATAAATATTTATAAACTGCATATTTTACATATGTATATATTTAAAATATATGTAGAACGTATTTTGTAAACATATATATAAACATGGCAATGTACTACTTTGAGATAAGAAGGGAGTCTAAGTATATGAAGTCCACCCAAGTTGCTTCATAAGCAATGGCCAATAAATATGGTGCTCAAATAAATATATATTGAAGGCATTATTACTGTATATCTTCTCATGATAAAATACAGTTATTTATTTATTTGAGCTTGTTTTATCAAGTAAACATACAACGATGCACAGTGACCTTGTTTATCGATGTGATCCCAGGGGAAGGGGAGCAAGGAGGAAAAACTGTACATTACAATTTAGCAAAAAATTAAAAGGAAGTAGATATGCATGAGGATAAATGATGGGTGAATACTGTACTGAAAAATACCTGGTAGCAAATATACATGAGGATCAACAATACACAGATAATGTACTTAGAAGTTAACAGGTGACAACAGATAACAGAAATGGTTCAGGTACCGGCACAGGTAGATGCACTCTGCTGTCTGAGTGTCTGTTAAGCAGATGTAATGCTAGTATAAGGAGAGGCTCCAAAGTGGTGATTGTTCCAAAGCTGAGGGAGCTTGTAAAAGAAGATGAGTTGTTCAGAGTTTATTTTACATATTAGGATAAGGAATCAGAAACTGCCTTGAGAGTGCATATTATAACTAGAGTTTGCAACAGGGATAACTGATTAATTTTGGTAAGTCATAGTAAAGAGAGATTGTAGCCTTGGTGGTTCTTGGAAAACAAAAGTCACAGGATAGTTTGATGCCCTTTATTTGACCAACATATGTATTGTACAACCATATAGTGTATAGTAGAACATTGTTCTACGTGGAAATCATCCTTTTCAAAATGCTGTTGTACCACAGAACAAAGGTCATGGAATGTGATTGTACCCTTCTGTGGCAGAACAGCATTCTAGAACCTCTAGAGACTGTACAAGTCAGTTTCATTGTGAAAGAGAAACAAAAATCACAATGCATACTTTCACATAATACTATACACTATACAAAATACAGGATGAGCAACTGTATGCATAACCAGTGTTTTTGGGCCACCTCAGGGTTCTGATTCCAATGGACCTCTTGAGCTTCACTCTTGAGGTCAGAGGTAATCAGATCCCTTCTGTGGCAGAACACACTGGCTGTGCAGTTGCCCATACAGTATTCTCTATGATATAGTACACAAATGCTGAGGGCCACACAGATCCATGCACCTGATAAAGTAAACTGTGTCACCATAAAAACGTGTATACTATACCATCTTTGTTTAAGAAATGTTGGTCCAGTAAAAGGCATCAAACTATCCATCAATTCCAGTTTAGTCAAGTAGGAAGTTCTCCAATATAATATGGTATTTAAATCCAAATAAACCAAGATGTTGAGAGTGCCTGGAATCAAGTGAAGAACAGAGAAGATGGTTGTATGAAAGGCATAGTGTTGAGTATGATGAGAGAAGTGCAGAATAAAAAAGGAAGGAGGGGTTAACAAGGCATTCATCTTGCCCAAATGTTTTTGTGGGAGGTGGCACAAATTATGTCACCATAGTCAATGATAGGCAGGATCATTTGTTCAACAAGCATTTTCTCATCCACTGGGAGAGGCAGTCAATTGCCCTATAGAGGGCATGAATTTTTTTGTGGAATTTAGTAAGCAAGAGTACACATGTAACAATAAATTAAAACTCTGGTCAAGAATGAACCAAAGTTACTTAAACAGGGATACCATTATTTCAAAAGAAATAGTTTTGATGCATGGAGGTATTTACAAAACCAACAGCAAGAAACAACAGCAGTGAAGAGACTAGTATCTTCTGCACACAAACAGTATACAGATTACAAGTTTTAACAGAGCAGGAGAACATTAACAAAGATATTAATAAGAAGCAGCCCCAGGACAGATCTCTCAAAAATGCTCATGTTGACTTGAAGCAAGTCAGAGGAGGCAGGCTCCACAGCCATCGACTTAGACTTAACAGTATCAGTGGCTCAGCAGAAAGCACACTTGCCTCTGGGACTAAGAGATGAGAAGGCTGTGGGTTCAATCCCCACACCAGGCACTTGGGTTAAATCCTAATACTGACACTGTATTGCAGCATGAGGGGGGTGCTGCACTCCTGAGGTGCTGTCATCTTAGATGAGACGTTAACTGAGGTCCCATCTGCCTGTTCAGGTGGATGTTAAAGATCCCATGCATTTCTTAAAAAAAGTAGGCAAATTTCCCTGGTGCCCTGGCCAAATGCCCCCCCTTTTACTAAAAATACCACCAACAGCTTAATCTGGTGCAAGGTCAATTGGCATTCATCTGTATCCCCCTTCCCCGGGTCGTGCCTGAAAATAGGCAGCATTTGTCCAGTGCATTTACCCAGTCCAAAAAAACTAAATAAAATAAATAAATAGAACTTCCTTTGAGATAGAAGTGAAGCCAGTGATAAGAAAGGCCAGCTGTGCCAAAAGGTTCAAGTTTGTAGGATAGAAGAGAATCACAGACTGTAATAATTTTGTTTACATTCAAGATTCATTACTGCATGTATCTTTATCTACAGTTTATTGTACATTTGGAATTCACCTTGTTAATAACTACTTAGACATCTATACTGGAATTGTCATTTGTAATGCACCTTTTATTCAGACGTACAGTTTGAAAATGTATACTTATTCATAAGACTTACCTCTCAGTCTCATGTTTAGTGAAGACTTAGATTGGGTTTTATAGTATAACACCCCTTTCTGTTTTTGTTTTAGGTTGGAGTCTTATGCAGGTGACCCCATCCTGACTACTCAAAACAAAGTCAAGGATAACCTCAAACCTAATCCACTGCTGCACATGCTGCTCTATGAAGCAATCTATGAAGGTGCACAGGAATTTGATCTCTGGACTGCTGTTCACCTGCTCAAGATACCAGTCTATCCCCAAGAGATTAAAGTCCCCCAGGATCAGTACTGCATCCAATTTGGCTGCTCTTAATTTTGATTACCACTCCCCACCCCCTTGCTATTCAAAACTGACTGTCAGCAAATTAGAAATCTTCCCCTCTGCAAATTTCATATTTGTAGCTACTCTTGCAGTAGGGTAAGTTACTTACCAGCTCTTCTTTGCAAGAAATCTTATAGCAGATGCACTGGCTAACACCAATGTCCTCCCACATGGTCCACTATCATCAAGTACCTGTCAGGAAAGTTATTTTTAATTTATATGAGGAGCGCCACTAAACCTCCTACCCCCACCTTCCACTTCATATCTTGTTGTAACTGGCTCCCTTAGAACAATAACCCTGGCTTCTGGAAACAGTTTATTTATTTATTGAATTTTGATTACCGGGTAGGCCCACTGAGCCCTGAAGGTCCCTTTTTCAGGGACAACCCAGGAGACAGAAACAGTACAATACAGTCAGGTAGTAAAGGGTGCAGGGAAAGAAGACATGAAATTCAAGGTTACGATAAAGGCAATATTTCAATATATTGAACATAAGTGCAACAATTGAGGGAGTTGAGGCATGCTTTTTGGAGTCATTTTGGGTGAGAAAAGGAGAGGGGATTGGTGTAGGATGTGGGACTGGGAGTGACTATCCAATACCCTGACAATGGCACAAGCTTGCCCCATGCAGATGGGACTTGAGCCTTGTGTGAAAGTTTAACAGCGACGGGCTTCCTGTACTAAAGGTGGGAGAGTGTTCCACAGCTTAGGGGCAGTGTGAACAAAGGATTTGCCTCCCATGTTAGTCTTGACTCTGGGGATTGCTAGTAGGGACCGACTGGTGGCCCTGAGTATACAAGGGTTAGATTTAGGAATGATTATTCTTGTAAGGCTAGGTGGGGCAGCCGGGTGCTGCAGTTTGTAAGCAAGGCAGAGCAGGGGGTACTGAAGATGAGCCTCAAAGGAAGGCCATTGAAGCTGGGCCAACGAGACGCAGGGGTGGCTTCTTGGGTGACTCAGTGTCACAAACCTCACCACCTTGTTGTACAGGACCTGAAGCCTGTCAACCTCATGCTAAGCTGGTAACTGAGGGCACAATACTCAAAGAGATGTGCATACACAGAGGGGTGCTAGCATGACCTAGTGGTGCAAAGAGGGTCCACTCTGCACATTTGGTGGCATCTGTACATCCCCAGCCCTGGATGAGTGCCCCAGCTGCACTGAATCTGGCTCTGCCAGAGCACTTATACATGCAAATGTGTCAAACTTGGACACAGAGGTGGGAGGAGTGCAAGCACCCCATTCTGAACCCTTGCTTTATGGTGCAAAGGGACAGCAGAAGGAGTACAGGCTACATAGGGCAAGACCTTGTCATAGCAACTCCAAGACCCTTCTCTTGACAGCAGTAGGTCCTGGTGTATGTGATCAACCTTCCCTTCTCCTCTCCCCAGCCATATGTACTAGTGTGGAGCACTGGGGTCATTTTAGCACAGTTCAGCTGTTGGACAGATGGACAGTGTCCACTAAAATGATATTGCAGTCCATGGAGGACTAACATATCCCATGATTCTCCATGATGTTCAGGACAGGGAATCCACTGTTCTACTGACAAAGGCATCACATAGTATGTCCCATGTCTTGCACAGCTCTGCCCCCCTGACCACTGTAAGCCCCTTTTCGTAAAGCTCTGCATTTATTGAGAGTGGCAGGCAGAGGCAGTGGATGACATCCAGTATGGATAGGCATCGGGTAGTGGCACAACCCTGCCAGGATATGTTCAAATTGTGCACATCACTGTCCACTTTGTGGGTTAGCCCATAAATCTCTTGACATTTCTCACACTTGATCCAATTGCTCCAAATGTTTTTGGGACCTTAAATTTAAAAACAATCATGTGACCTCTTAGATTAAATTAGGCCCTCTTCTACCACTGAAATGAATCTACTTTAGCTTAACTCTTAACACGTATTATCCCTTACATTCCTCCCTTGTTGGCCCAATTTAAACTTCTCCATGAACTACAAGTATGTTCCTCCACAAATGTATCACCAGTCACTTCTCTTGTAGTAGGGTGAGTTACTTATAAGCTCTTCTGCAGAAAATCTTACAGCAGATACATTGGCTGACAACCAAGGTCCTCCCATGAGGACCCCCTTGTGAGTGTGTAGCGCTTCTAATCCTGAGCTCTCACACTTAAAGATAAAATAGTATATTTTGAGTCAGGCCATTGCATGTCCCAAATACTGTATTTACACATCATATCTGTCTATATAGGTAATCAGGTATAGATATCAATGCATTGCTAATGCTTGCTCCTTTCCATAACAGCTGGTCCCCTGTAATTCTGGGAGTGAAGTCTTGATTCAGGTTTGTTTGTCCTCCTGATGATAGATTTACACTTTGAGCCCTGGTTTACTTAACTGGTGTTTTGGGCTCTTTGGACATTTGCCTGTTGCTCTGGGAGAGCTCCAGTGGGGAGCTGTGCTGACAAAGGGGGTGTGACTGAAGCAGGAGTGTATTTCACGTAGCACTCGTGCTCCTTTGCATCACAGCTGACCCCTGATATTCTGTGAGTGAAATCATTATTCAGGCCAGTCAGGCTGCTTGGCGGTGGATTTACTCCTTGAGCCCTGGTGTACCTAACTGGTGTTTTTTTCTCCTTTTAGACTTTTGCCTGCTGTTTTCTTAGAGCTCCAGTTGGGAACCGTGCTGACAAAGAAGATATGACTGAAGCAGAAGTGCATTTTAAACAGTGCTTGCACTCCTTTCCATCACTGCTGATACCCTGCTATTCCAAGAGTGGGGTCTTTAGATTCGGAAAGAAAGAAAGCTCCATATGGCTCAACGGCTAAACAATAGAGCAATTCCAGTCCGTAGGTTAGGACACAGTAAAAGGGCTTTGTTTTATACAACTGCCCTGTAAAGTTAAATACAAAAAAGCACATAGAAAACAGAGTAGTACCCCCCAACAAGCAGATTAATGTCAATGTTTCACGCCGTCCGGGCGCTTTTTCAAGACGTCATAATAGCCAGGAGCAATGGTTTAAATAGCTCACTAAAAACATGGCATCTGTTTAATTAATTAAATTAGTTAAAGGCACAGAGGTGCCTCAGAATAAATCATTGTTATACACTTTGAAAAACTGCTCAATATATATTCAATATAGCAGGTTGCACTTCACAAAACACCCTCTTAATGACATCAAACTTATAACAATTAGTCAAGTCACTACAGTATAGTAGCCAGTATGGATACCATTATATACTAAATACAAAAGGAAATATATTAACTACATAGCAAGAAAAAACCCACAAAAATATATGTGAGGTAAAAAACCTGCCATTTTATTTCTCAGTTACCAAAATTATATGTTGTTAGCCCAAATGGCCACCATAATGCACCAAATGCAAAAATAAAATGTACACAACAAAAATTACCCATGAAAGGTATGCATGAAGCAAAAGCCTGCCATTTCTATAATTTATTAAATACCAGAAATATATTGGTAGTGCAATGTGAGATACGAATGAGAGGAGATATACAAGGCCACTGATTTACAGTGATTAAAACAATGAAATTCCATTTTCAAGACTTCAGATTCCGGAATTGTACAGGTAATTGCTACTTTAATTTCTGGATTTTACTGGGATTCTGCTTTCATTCTTTTAGTATGTGCATAAATAATCAGAATTAAAGAAGGCTTAATATACAGAGCATTAAATAAAGCAAATTGAAAATAGTACAGGAAGGAATTAAAAGAAAAACACTCGTTTTGTAGATTTACTGATCTGATATGAAATGCCAGATTCCATGAAATCTTTGTGTTTACTGGTCTTCAGGCAGCCCTAATTCTGGAATTTTACCGGATTTTCTGGTAAAAACCGAAAATCAGTGGCCTTGGAGATATAGACCAGGAGCTTATTGTGTCGTGCTTTAAGTGGCCATTTGCCAAGGTGGAGCAGTCTTCTGGTGGTTATGGACATCCACCCAACAAGAGAATACAAGTCACAATGATGAGTCCTGGAGGAAGCTTTGGTAATAAATCAGTGGGCATGGTGGAATAGGACATCAAGCCTGTGAAGGTTGATTGCCAATGTGCAGTTGTATATGATATCTCCATAGTCTAAGAGCGGGAGGAATATAGCCTGTACAAGTCTGAGTCTGACCTCAGTTTTTGAAGAGCACTCTGTTTCTAAAAAAGAAGCCTAGTCTGGCTTTAATCTTGGCAGTAAGGCTGTCAATGTGGGCATTGAAGGAGAGTTTGTTGTTGAACCCTAAGCCTAGTTATTTAAGCTTGTAGACCACTTTGAGTGGCTCCACTAGTGATGTCAGTACCATTGCAGTACCACCCTTAGTCCCGGCGGGGGGGGGGGTTATTATTATGACTGAAGAACATTACCTTCATTTGTTTCACATTGAGGAGTAGCTTGGTGCAGATAAGGCTGTGTTCAAGCTGAAGGAAGTCGGATTGAAGAACGTCACAGACTTCGACTAGGTTGGCTTGAAAATGTATAGTACTGTGCCGTCCATGAAAAAGTGCAATTTAGAATTTACAGTGTTGGAGTCAAGGGTGTTGATATAGATAGAGAAAAGGATAGGGCCTAATATGGACCCTTGGGGGACACTTCTAGTGATGGGAAATCGGGTTAGACAGAAGACCATCCACTTTTACTCCCTGGACTCAACCTGAAAGGTAGCTAGTGAACCATTGAACTGTGGAAGTGGAGGCACCAAAGTTTGTGAGGCTAAGCAGAGTGAGACTGTGATCGACAGTGTCAAATGCTTTACTCAAGTCAAGGAACACTGCACCAATTACTAGCTTAGAGTCATAGGCAGAGCACCAGTCATTGGTGACTTTACCTAAGGCTTAGATAGTACTGTGGTTACACCTAAAACCCGATCGGGTAGGGTGAAGGAGGGAGTGTTCTTCGATGTGGGCTTTTAGCTGACTATAAATAAGTTTCTTGAGTATTTTGGAGAGAACTGGGAGGAAGAAAATAGGTCTATTGTTGTTCAGATCAAAGGGGTCACTGTACTTGAAGAGTGGCAGTACATGGGCCAATTTCCAGGAGGAGGGGACAGTGGCGGTAGAGATAGAAAAGTTGAATATGTGGAGGACGGGGGCTGTGAGGTAGTAGTAGCCAAGTTTGAGAAAGAATGGTTCAGTCCCATAGGCGCCACCACCCTTCCTGGTGTCAAGGCTATGAAGGTGGTCTTCCACATCCTTGTAAGTTATGGGAAGTAACTGGAAGGGATACTGGGACAGGGGTATGGTAAGCATTGGAGACCTGAGGGGACAAGACCGCACTTCGTAAATGGAGGAGTCAAATGCAAGACCAGCAGTGGCAAAGTGGAAATTAATTTTTTCAAGGACAAGATTGTGATCCTCAATCATGACTGCTTTGTCAATGATTTTGGTAGGGACAGAGGGGGCCATTTTACACCCTTCAACAGTTTTTAGAGTCCACCAGATCTTGGCTCTGTTCCCGCTGGCCTGTTTGAGAGTATCAATGTAATAGTTTGATTCGGCTGAACAGATAAGCATGATGCAGGGGTTTCTAGCTGTTTTAGAAGCCTGCCAGTCGGCTTCACACTTGATCCATCTAGCTTGAGCCCATAGCTTATCCCGGGAGGTGAGCACTGCTTGGAGTGCTGGTATGAACCAAGGATGGGAGAATTTACAAACTCTGATTTTGATGATGGGGGCATGCTTGTCAGCTAGTTTTAGCAGATGGTTGTTGAGGATAGTGATAGCCTTATGCACTGTTTTGGTGAGGTATAGGCTTTCCCAGTTTGTCCCCCTGAGATCATCAAGGTAGTTACATGCGGAAACTACACTTAATGGAACATTTGGATGCTGAGGGGCACTTAAGCTGGGCCCTAGTGAAAACAACAATACCATGATCACTCAGGTCAATGTGGAACAATGCAGTGTTGAGAATTTTATGTGGGTGATTCGAAATGATGACATCAAGGATAAAGCTATTTGTGCAGTTTTCGGTATTTTCCCTGGTTGGTTCTGTGAGAGAAGTTGAGTTCATCGCAGAGTCCTTTTAGGCCATTTGATTTGGATGTTAACCAGTCACGGTTTATGTCATCAAGAATTATGGTTTCACCGCTGCTGAGGGCTATCAGGGATTTGAGGGTTATGATTACTGCATTTCCCCCAGAGAGGGGCCTGTAGCAACTGATAATGTGAAGGATTTTGGATGATGGCAGGTGGAAGTTTAGTGATACATATTCAAATTCTTTTGGCTTTCAAGAAGTCCGGATATCAGATACTTTAAATTTGTCTTTGTAGTAAATGACCACTCCACCCCCCCCTCCCTCGTGGGCTTGTCTGCTTGGTGGAGGTTATAGGCAGGTATGGCTATTAGTTGGTCTGAAAGGGAATGTTTAAGCCAGGACTGGTGAGGACAATAAGGTCTGGCTTGGTATGGGCTACCCAAATTTGGAGCTGGTCAATTTTGTTGAGTAGGCTTCGTGCATTGATTAGCATAAGTTTTAGGTCTGGGGCAGAGGCAAAGTTTGTGGGGGAGGTAATGGGACTGGGAGGGCTAGGGTTCACTTGAACGTTACCAGAGCAGGTAAGGAGTAACAGGATGAGCTTCAGTAGGTGATGCCATGGCAAGAGCCTTATGCTTCTGCAACAACCACGAGTATGTCCTAGAGGAGGAAGTGGAGACACAGAGATGGCAGGTCTTGACAATGAGGGAGAGGACTCAAATCGACGTTGAGGCAAGGATGGTGCCATGATCCATAAGTGTATAATGGGCATAGTACTTCATGGTGTGGAGGCTATGGGGGGGGGGGTCGAGGTAGCTTCCCATAATAGGAAGCACCCAGTACCTACCCTCAATGAAGGGATAGGCAGGCAGGCAGTAATCACTGGTTGTAGATGGGCAGATCCACTGGGAGCCAGGAGGTACATAGTCCCAGCATGAAAAAGGGACCAAGACGAGAGCAAGTATTAGCTGGCAAAACATGGTAGAAAAGGTAGCATAGGAGGATCAGAAGTGGTGTGGAGAGAGAGTAAGGCATAGGGTGAGAGAGGTCTTGTAGTAGTCCAGTGGGATCAGTAGCAGTAAGGAGAGGGAGTAGTAGGAGTAGGGGTGCAGTGGGCTGGAGTAGGAGAAGAGATAGAGAGTGAAGGCGTAAATGGGGTGAGCAAGATACGACAACAAGAGAAAAGTAGGGATCAAGTAATGGTCAGAATTGCATAGAGGAGAAGAATGAGGAGAGCTGAATAGTACAGTGCATTACAGGAGCAGGCTGCACTATTGAGCATCAGTAAGTACAGTCGGACTAGGATCTGAAGAGCAGCTGAAGGGTAGGGCTAGTAGGTGAAGCTGTTTTAGATCTGAGACCAAGGGATTACCAAGGGAGAGACTAAGACAAAAGGGGGAGGAAGGGATGTTATGCTTTTTCTCTCTTTTATAAATGGCTGGTAAGACAATATGGGGTGGAGTCTTCGGGTAGGAAGCCTATTGAAAAGAGTGTCAGGGCAGGGAGGGTGGAGGGAGAAAGTTTGCAGTTAAAATAATTTAACCAGGCACTGTGGTAGACTTAAGAGTGGGTGCAACAGAGAAAGATTATGATTTAGACCGCAGAGTTCAAGCACTGCCTCAGATCCAATGGGAGTGCTTTGGCTGAGGAGAATGAACCAATCAGAGAATGCCAAGGAGAAAGCGCCAACAGTTCAAGCGAGATGTGCAGTTAATCCAGGTGGCCTACCTTGGTTTCAGGGCTGGTTGGTGGTCTGAGGAAGTGGGCAGCAGCTTGAAGTAGAGTGCCACATGTAAGTACAAACATCATATTTTATCTCCTCATGTAAGTACAAACACCATATTTTATGAGTTATTAAGTTATGGGTGTGTTTGAGATTTTAGCCTTACTAGTTGAGATAAATGTAATTATTCTAGAGCAGTGCATTATGTATGCTGTTTAAACAATAACATTTTTTAACAGAAAACAACAAACCACACACACACAGATACACACACACACACTCACAAACACCAGATATTGTAAGTTTTAGTTTACCAAGAAGCAGTTTTATTTGATGTTGGCAGCACAGAACAGGGTGAGGTTGAGCATGCTAGATCCATTGTCTCAGTGTTCTGTGTAAGAGTACTTTGTCAAGAGACTGATGCAGACATACACATGGATACCTAATATAAGGCAACATTTAAAAATACAGGTGCTGGGGTCAAATATGGATATTAACAAAGTGCAAAACAGTACTATACTAATAAAGTGTAACCTGCTACATAAAGCGCTATAAACGCTGTACAAAATAGATTTTAAAGTGCATAAAAATAGTCCAGACAGCCGCACTCTAGTGGTGAGTATAACTACAGATGGCCTTTGTATGATATATGGCTAGTGGCAGAAGCAGAGACTTGAAATACTGGATCTACATTGTTAAGAAAAAAAAAGTTGATTTATACAGATTGCAATCAATGGTATTCCCTTAAAGGGAATACTCTGTCTGATGTTTACTAACCATTACCCCAGTTAGAATGGGGTCCCTCTGATAGGTATGGGGCAATCTCAAACTTATCTTTCAGTCCTGGAGGGACTGTTACCCTCAGTTTAAAAATCTAAAATATTTGCCTTAGGGCTAGTAATCTTTGGAAGTCCCCTCTCTATGAACCCAAAACCACCTTTTCAATGCCCTGAAAAGTCCAGTTATATTCACCAGAAGTTGCCTAGTGCATGTGTGCTGTGAGCGCATAATCCAAATTGCCATTTTGTCTGGCACTCATGTGGTCACCTACCGTACTGTTCAGTTTTTGTTTAGTGTGGCCTACAGTACATACAGTGCTTAATTTGTACAGAAAGAGGTGCCAGGGCTCTGAGTCCAAACTTCAAAAGCCGGGGTCTGGAGGCCCCCTGGCCCCCGAGAAGCTGTGGGTTTTTAGATGCTCTGTGGTGAGTTTTCAGGGTTATATTGCAAATAAAACACATTTCTGTGTCAAGTTCCCTACCCCTGAATCCAGGGGAAAATTCTTTTTTTGGGGGGTGAAGTCAGAGTTGGACAATCTGGCAGATCGGGCGCTGGTAAAGGATTGTGGGCATGTATAAGTATAATGCAATGGTAAGATGCTATGAATTGGCCCAAACCCAAGGGGTCTGGGGGCCAGTAGGCCCCCAGAAGCTCTTTGGTTTTAGATGCTCTGTGGTGAGTTTTTGGGGTTATATTCCAGATAAAACACATTTCTGTGCCTGGTTCCCTACCCCTGAATCCATGGGAAGAATTTTTCTTTTGGAGGGAGAGTCAGGGTATTGGAGAGTCTGGCTGACCACTGGTAAAGGATCGTGGGCTTATATGAAGGGCAACATGCTGTGAATTGACTCTAAAGCCAGGTGTCTGGGGGCCGGTAGGCCCCCAGAAGCTCTTTGATTTTAAATGCTCTGTGGTGAGTTTTGGCCGGGATTATATTGCAGATAAAACACATTTCTATTCTGGTTCAGGTTCCCTATCCCTGAATTCTGGGGGAGAATTTTTTTTGGAGGAGTTACCCAAAATTTCCATTACCATTCGGCCTTGATGCTGACAAGCTTAGATTGTTGGCTCATTATGATAGCTACCAATCAGAAATCACACGTAAGAAGGCAGAATTCCTGTCCAGAGAGATTTCTGCAGCACAAAATCGACCGGCTCAGCTTTTCCGGACTGTGGACAGACTGTGCAATCCAGTTTGTCTTCAGCCTAGAGAAGCCTTTTCTCAGCTTAGATGCAAGGAGTTCACTCGCTTTTTTGCAGATAAGGTTGCCAGCATCAGGTCCGGCATCGGTCCGACCTCTCCTATGGGGGATTGTGGTGGACGACTGGTGGTGTCTTGCCCTCGGTCTGTCTGGTTAGATTTTCACCGCCCGGAATTTGTGGACATTGTGAAGATCATCCAAACAATGCGACCAACTAGTTGTAGTTTGAATCCAGGTCCTACACCGCTGTTAATAGGTTGTGTAGAAGCTATCTACCCAATCCTTGCTGACATTATCTGGAAATCCTTGGAGAGGGGGGTTTTTCCTGACCCCCTTAAGGAGGCAGTAGTTCGACCACTCCTAAAAAAATCCTCCTTGGACCCAGACTGTCTAGCTAACTACTGGCCTATCTCTCTAACCTGCCATTTGTTGGTAAGGTTATTGAAAAGGCAGTTGCGTTGCAATTGGATGATCATCTTACATCTCATGATGTCTATGATACTCTCCAGTCTGGTTTCAGGAAAAGGCATAGTACTGAGACTGCCCTTGTTTGGGTATTGAGCGATATCCTAATGGCCAGAGATCGAAAGGCTTGTACCATTCTGGTCCTTCTCGATCTATCTGCTTCATTTGACACTGTAGACCATGGGGTGCTACTGGAGCGACTGTGGGTCTTTTGTGGGCTGTCTGGTACAGTCCTCAATTGGTTTCGTTCTTACCTCACTGGCAGGTTTCAGAGAGTTGTCACCGGAATTTATTCCTCTGATGCTTACTCCCTGCTTTGTGGGGTACCACAGGGCTCCATTTTAGCTCCCATCTTGTTTGCAGTGTATATGCTGCCATTGGGAGAAATCATCAGACGATACAGTCTGAGTTTTCACTGCTACACAGATGATACTCAGCTGTATCTGTCCTTTCTCCCCGACCAGGGTGATGCACTCTATGTACTTAATAACTGCCTAGATGAGATCAGACTTTGGATGAGCTTGAGCTGGTTGAGACTCAATCCGGATAAGACTGAGGTACTGGTTGTGGATCCAGGTCATCCTGGGGTGGGTTTGGGTGCTGGACAGCCATCAGGTTTATTACTTGGTGGTGTACCGCTCTCTACCTCTGGACAGGTGTGAAATCTGGGCGTTATTTTTGATGATGGTCTGATCCTGAAATCTCAGGTGTCAGCTGTTGTCAAATCCTCTTTTTACCATCTGAGGAATATCGCCCGGGTGAAACATCTGATTCCCCAACTTTGGTCCACGCCTTTGTCATTACCCGTCTGGACTACTGCAATTCCCTCTACCTAGGGCTACCAGGGGTTGATATCCACCGCCTTCAGCTGGTGCAGAATGCTGCAGCCAGGCTTTTGACTGGGACTCTTAGAACCAGTCATATTATGCCTGTGCTTCGCGAACTGCACTGGCTGCCTGTTCGGTGGCAGATCACCTTTAAGGTTGGTTTACTAACCTTTAAAGCCCTACATGACCAGGGACCCGGTTACCTGAAAGATCTTCTGATTCCCTATCGCCCCCTCCGTCCTCTCCATTCCGCCAGTGAGGGATTGCTAGAGATTCCCAGGGTTCGATTGAAGTTATCGGAATCTCGTGCCTTTGCCTTTTCAGCACCAACCCTGTGGAATTCTCTACCTCACTGGTTGAGAGAATGCCCAACCGTTGATAATTTTAAAACTGCTTTAAAGACATATCTTTTTACTTTGGCTTATTCTTCTTAGTTATGGTTGTTTTAAATGTTTGGATTTTATTATTCTATCTATTTTTGTACAGCGCCTTGGTTTTGAAAGGCACTTTATAAATAAACTTGACTTGACTTGACTACCATAACTCAGAGTTATGGTATTGGAGACTCTGGCTGACCTTACTAAGCAACAAAATGTATCACATATATCATCTAGTATGGTACAAGTAGTAGAACTAATTAAACTGAAGCATGAAAAGGTTTTTCTAGATAAAGGATCATGGGCATATAGAAGCAATGTCACAGTGCTGTGATGACCCAAAGGCCAGGGGATTGGGGAGGGGGTATGGTAGTCCCCCCAGAAGTGCCTGGGTTTTAGATGCTCTGTGGTTAGTTTTGGGACTATTATTGAAGATAAACACACTTGTTACATGTTCCCTTATTGAAGATAAAGAACACTTCTGTTACAGGTTCCCTTATTGAAGATAAAGCACACTGCTGTGACAGGTTCCCTTAGGGAACCTATAACAGAAGTGTGTTTCATCTTCAATAAAAGCCCCAAAACTCACCACAGAGCATCCAAAACCCAAGAGCTTCTGGCCTACCTATAACATTATAACTATGCTCCTGCAATTAATTTGTTACAATGGGAGGTTAGCTGCTCAAGTAAGAACAACATTTCATCATATGACAAGCCTAAGACTTATCAAAGAACCCCAGGCGGTGTACCATACAATACCAGGCAAAGTTGTACCCTGCCAGATTCTATGTGGTACATGTTGTCACTTAATAAGGTGAGAGGGAGTTTGCAATATCCTGACTCCATCCAGATTAATTTTTTTCCCTAGGAGTCAGGGGGAGGTACTGAGGAACCTGTAACAAGTGTATTTTACCTTCAATAAAAGCCACAATACTCAAAACAGAACATCTAAAACCCAAGAGTTTCTGGGGGCTGTCAGAAAAGGTTACTAAAATGTCTAGCATTGCACCATCTGCCCTTTTTAAAAAATATATATCTTTTCTAGAAGATTTTATTTAGTTACCTCTATTTTATTTTACAGGTCTTGACATATTTTACAGTTGCCCTATCAGATAAGTATAAAAAATGTTTTAATCTGATGATTTACATGCAGTTTAAATCCAACCCTTGATCCTTTGTGTCCTGTTTAAATTTGTTTTCCTTTTCAGCCATTCCTCAGGAACAGTTTTGATAACAGTTAATCCCCAACTTGGATTGGCCAGGTAAGAGACACTACCGTCCCTTAACAAAAGTTATAACATTTTGTGTAAGTATCCATCATAATGTAATGTTAGCTGGTGGTAGGCCACCATTACTTTATGATGGATGCTTGCACAAAATGCTACAGTAATTTGGTGTGTGTGTGTGGGGGGGTGGTTAATGTATGAATATGACGGAAGTGTAGCACAAGGAGAAGAGTATATGAAGCACTGTTTCAGCATCTGCTAGTCATTAGCCAAAATACAGTTTCTGTATTAAACTACAAATAACATTAAGTAAGCATCCAGATTGCTACACCAGTTTTATAGCTTGCAGAAAGAAATTCTGAGTTTGATTTGGTTTGTTTTCTACTTATCAAGAAAAGACCAGAGAATTTCCATATTTCTCTGGTTATCCTCATGTTTTCTTTCCTTACTTTGTGTGTCATTGGCTGCTCTATGCTCTTTGGCAAGCCATGACCGAACATAAGGGATGGGATTGAATTTCTTTAATGGTGGGCCGACTAGATTGAGGAATGGTAATGAAGAAATAGTTTCAATAAGCATTGATGCTTGTGTTGATGTGCATATGAGATTCATTTGGGAAAAGCCTCACTCACACTCCACACTGGAGATAGCAATAGTGCTCACGACTGTCAACAGGTCCTTATACTGCTCCTGAATTTCTTTACAACCTGACTCCTTGTACACCCTGTATGCCCGAATGGTTTCACGAGTGTTACCAGTGTAACTCCCCTGTCACCCGAGGTTGCTAGAATCCCACTTAGATCTAGTGGCAGGCAGGGAAGACAGCGTGTGAAACACCAGTTAAATGGGTTTCACATTATCTCACTCTGTCCTCAGTCTCAGCTGAGCTAGAGGGATGACATCATATAGAATTCTCACAGCAGCTAAAGCCACATTGGAATGTTGCAGCTGGGAGTTAGGTTAGAATGTTGGGGTTTTCAAATGCAGTGAGTAGTAGTCTAGAGGGAGTCTGCAGAGGAGTGTTGAGAGAGAAGGAGGTGAGCTGCAGTTTGCAGCCCCTCAGAGCCTAGCTCTGATACAGAGCTACCCTGAGATAGAGGGTGTGTGTTCTCGCCCTAGAGAAGGACATAAAAGAAACCTGTTTGAAGAGGTTGAGACGATCCCCCAGTTGTTTCATTGCCCCATCCCTGAGAGGAATGGGAGGAACAAGACCAGCTCTTCAGGGGCAATTCTCCTGGCCTGCTGGAGGAAGAGAAGCTGCCTAGAGAAGATTTGTGTTGAGGCACTGAGAAGTACATTTTGTTTTTCCTGAGAGAAGCCTGTGGGCACCTGCAAACCAGGGTGAGTCTGCTCTGCCAGAGAGCCTATGTTTCACCATGCTGTTGTGTTAAGTATCTGCTACTGTGGGTCAGAAAAGGATGCCAAGTACAATACTTAAGTTTGTGTATGGTTTGAAATGCATCTAAACAGTGGGGGTCTATAGGGATGGATTAGCCACTTAAAGAATGTTACAAGTCAGGACACCAATTTCCAGAAACTGTAGATTGTTAAATGTGACATACATTTCGAGATAGCATTCTACCACCATAGAGGTTCACAAGGAAAGGTGTTGAGACCAAATGA
The DNA here is from genome assembly GCA_016271365.2 of Neoceratodus forsteri. Taxonomy (NCBI): domain Eukaryota; kingdom Metazoa; phylum Chordata; order Ceratodontiformes; family Ceratodontidae; genus Neoceratodus; species Neoceratodus forsteri. The sequence continues at coordinate 980,570,457 of CM057459.1, forward strand.
ATGGCCGGGTATGAATTTGGGGACAAAAGGTGGGAGACCCCCCCCCATCTGGAGAATCCAGATTTACCTCTATGGATTCACTTTGGGCACCTATAGCTTTCTTCTGGGCACTTGGCCGGTGTTCACAGAAAGTACCCAGACATGGTATTGAGGATGATGATGATTTCCCTGATGGAGCTAGGAAGTGCTCATGGGTGGTAGAGGGAGCCACCAGAAAAATATCCATGCCATATGGAAAAATGTCCAAGTGTTGGCCGAGGGCCATGCCAGAGAATCCAGGATAGAGAGAGAGAGTACCATTTCAGGCTGAGAGCCCAGTGTGTTCTGAACCTGAGGGTAAAAGTTGTTGTGATGATGAAGAAGATGTGTTCTGACCTCTATAGTTCTGTACATCCAGTGAGTGTAGCCCCCTTGAGGGTCCATCCTGCTTTATATTCCTGTGTGTAAGTGAATAAAAGCCCCACTTTAGAATCCCACTCCTGGTTTGGACATTCACAGTTCTTGCTTCCTGTGTCCAGAGTTACTTGGGTGCCCCTGTCTAGAAGTACAAACCTAGCCCTGATGCCGAGTGAATGTTTTCTCCCCGAACCCAAGCTCACCAGGTAATGGGTTATAAAATGGAGGCATTGGGCACTAATAAATAAAATAACATCAACCCAGGACCCTGGTTACAAATTGGAGGCACCGCTGGGATTTGGGTTTGGAATCTAGGGAGAGAACAAAAGATTTGCTTGGATTAGAGCTAGCATTTTGGCTGTCTGGCAGTAGGTAGCCCAAAAAGTAGAAGCATTGCCATCTAAATGTCCTGCTGTGTGCTGCTGTTCATGTGTTGCTGTAATTGTGCCACCAGTTTACTGAGGAGCAGTAAAGCCTGAGAGTGTATGCACTTGTCCTGCATCAAAGTTATAACATTTGCCAGCTTTTTAAAGTGTTGTGTGACAAGAAAATTATGGAAAACTACGGGAAACAAATGTGATTTGTGCCCTAGATGTTGGAAGTGCTTGTTGTATGGACAGAGAGAGTCGCTAAGTGAAATGCCATGAAAATTGGTTGAAATGGTGCTCCTGCCGAGGAGCTACAGTTGAAAAAAAAAAGTGTGGTTTGAAGTTTAAATTTTGCCTGCTCAACTATCTCCATAGAGGAGAAGAGCACGAGAAGAAAGAGGCTCATTTGCATGGCGTCGAGTGATTGGTGAGACTGCAATCAGTCCCGCCCCCAAACCAGCTCTAGAGTGACTGCACAATATTCGAGAGGGAGAGAGAGAGAGTTTGCAAACTGGCTTGCAAAGAGGAGCATTGCGATGACTGAAAACATTATAAAAGTAGTAAAATCTGACTTTTCATTTAAATCGGGCTCAACCCGCATTCTGATTCATCTGAGAAGAGAGCAAAGTGTTCAGAGGAACAATCGGCAGGACTGCCAGCCTGCTTCATTCCAGAGGCCTCCAAGACCTGCTGTAGGTCAGATTTTTCCATTGCAATAATCAGCTACTGATTAAGTGAGTACCAACCTAAAAGCAACTCAAACTGTGTGTGATTTCAGCTAAAGCCAGCTGAATCTATGTGTAGCAGTGCGATCATTTTGCAAAGAAGGACTGTGTCATAACTGTGGGTTCAGCAAAAGTATAATTTTCAAAGCCATGTGAGAGACTGTGAGTTGTATGAAAGATGCAGCAAGAAATACAGGCAATCCTGTGCGATGAAATACTGTGGTTTTAGGGACTTTTAAGCAAGACCAGTGAGTTACAACAAGTAAAAAGTCCAGTAGAAATCACATAAATGTGGCAAGAGAACAGACAGTGCAGTTAACCAGTTGGAGTGAGCTATATCAGCATGTAAATTGGATGCGCAGTGGCTTGAGTCTGAAACAGAACGTTGATGCACAGGAGTGCTGCCGCCGCCATTACAGGGTGGGGTAGTAAAGTAAACACAGCAGTAGGGGAGCCATTTTATAAAAGTTTTTCCAAAAAAATGGGACTTGAGATAACAGTAAGCTTTTGTTTTTCTCTGCAGTCATGGCTTCGGGATCAGCCCGCTACCTGGATCATGCCTGGGCTATGATAGTAAAAGAAGTGAACAGATTGAGAGATATTGAGAGATGTTACTATGTGAGATGGTTGCCTCCTCATGTGGCAATTCCTGGATATTCAGTAAGAGTGTGCAAAATGTGCTTAAAGGCTGGAAGGGATGTCTTCATGGTTCTTCACTGTTCTGGGTGCCTAGAGAGACGTGGCTTACTCAAAGCACCCAAGATTCATTTAGCTCCCACACGGACAAAGATTCAAGAACTGCAGTTGGCAGCACACAGCACCAGGTAGAGCCTGTTGGAGGAGGAGGATCAGTAGAGTGTGGCATGAAGCAGGAGAGTGCAGAGCTACAGGCAGAACAAAGTACTGATGTATCTGAGTCCAAGTCACAGAGAGACACATCGGAGGGAGAATCAGCAGACCCTTAGAGAGGAGCCTAGCCCAAGTCTCATAGGAGAAGATGAGATGAGGGAGACCTTTGAATGGGAGGTGTTCACCTCCGTGCACAGCGAGAAGTGGATAGTCTCACGGTGAGGATGACTGCTCACTCCTGGGCTCAGATCCTCAGTGAGGAAGAGGATGAGGGTGAACTGATGTGGCCTTATGAAGAAGGTACAGATCCACAGCCTCAGGCTCTTGCCTTAGAGGAGAGAATGTAAGAAGAGAGTGGTGTCTTCACAGCTCTGTCCCCACAAGGAAGAGTCAGTGATCCATTCTACATTGCATTGACTATGCGTAGCTGGCAGAATCAGGACTGGCTGTCCCCAAGACAGGCCAGAGGTCTCAGGTTGACCAAGTGTAGTAAAGAGGAAAGACTGGTTTGTAGGAAGGCGAATGAGATCTATGGGATATCCTTTCCTACCTTTTCTCGGAGGGTCTGGGAGGAAATTAAAAGAAACAGGAAAGCCTGGATAGTGGAAGAGGTCACAAAACATGAGCATCCTGGTGCAAGCAGATATGTCAGAGACAGAGTGTTACAAGTAAAATTCAGACAGTGGAAAGTGGGCAGGACACTGTTTATAGACACTGTTCGAATCGTGGATGGAGAGGGCAATGAAACCTTTTACAATGTGAATTATGAGCACCCAGATGGGGTAATAATTCTTGCACCTGACCCATTGTGCTATTTCCCACAGTGCAGACAATGTCCTGCGAATGAGCCCATGCCTACCAAGGGGAAAGCAGAGTAGTGGTAGCCAGTGCTGCCATCTAGTCATTGCCGTACCTATGTTGTTCCACCATTCTGGCGTTCCAGGAACCAGGTGCCCCACATTCATCAGCCTTGCAGTGTACTGGCTTCCCAGATTCCATTGACTGGCCTACCAGATGACATCAGATCCAGAGAGGACACCAGCCCAGCTGTATCCTGATTCATCACCTGGGATATCGGATGACTTCAGACCAGCTGTTTCCTGTCCTGTTTCCGAGGTTCCATCTCCTAGATAACATCAACCCAGCAGTTTCTAGATGTGCCATCCTGTCATTTTCCGGAAGATGTCCGCCCAGCTGTATCAGAAGAATGCTGCCAGGGAGAGTCTTCAGCTGGAAATCCAGGTTTCATATTGATTTCTTTCTTCAAGGGACTGGTAAGTTCAGACTTTTCTATTTTAATGACACTGCAGTACACACCCTACACCCAGCAGACTTCAGACTGTTTGAACTGTCCTCAAAGACTCTCCCCTTCGGGATTACAGTCCTTCCAGAACTGTGCTTCACTGGGCTCCGGCCCAGAATAGACTCTTTCTTGGACTTGCCTTGGGGCACTGTTGTCACTAGATGGGACTTTTAGGGCACTCCATCCCCAAAATAATGTATATTGTAAATAATGTCATTGTTTTCTACTGTTTCTACTGTTTCTACCTTTTTTCTACCTTTTCTAACAATTTTTTGGGGGGATTCTCCAGTGTTTAGATGGTAAGGTTTAGATAGTACTGTGTTGGCAGAATAGGGGTTTGTTTGTCTTTTCTCTTGCATGTGTTCTTGAAGAAGACAAGAAAGGAAGACAAGAAGAGAAGGCAAGAAGAGGAGTAGGGACTCAGCGGAGTCCTTAATGTACTTTAAAAGTAGTAGTGTTTAAAGTACAGTGTTGTTGTTTGTTGTGTTTAACTTTTCCTTCCACAGGTATAGTTCTGGGGGAGTGTGGGAGTAATACCTAGGGTATAGTATAAGCTCCCTTGTAGTCTGGTTGCAGGTGTCCCAGGTTGGGGGGAGGTTTCCCTATGTGTTTTTGGGTAATTTGAGTTTTTGGTTAGATAGGTTTTCCCTAGAGGGCTATGGGGGATAGACAGGCTGTGGCTCTGACCTGCAGTAGGGGCTGCAGTACTGATCTATTGAGGGCTATGCTCCAAACAATTCTACCTGGGCCACTAGGTAACCATAGAAAAATCATAGTGTAGAGGCTGATATGTCAGCCGATGGCCTCTGAGCTCTGAGCACTTAGTGTTGCCTGCCTGTGCCTAGCACATGGTAGGAGAGGGCCTGATCACCCCTCTCTGAAGGTAGCACAGAGGGTAGGATGGCCTAGGCTGGGTTAGTAATGACTGCAGACAGTCATTTTCCTAGCTGAGGGTAGGTGTAACCCCCCTGTCACCAGGGGTTACTAGAACCCCACTTAGATCTAGTGGAAGGCAGGGAAGGCAGCTTGTGAAACACCAGTTAAATGGGTTTCACACTGTCTCACTCTATCCTCAGTCTCAGCTGAGCTGGAGTGATGACATCATATAGAATTCTTGCAACAGCATAAGCCACATTGGAATGTTGCAGCTGGGAGTTAGGTTAGAACATTGGGGTTTTCAAAGGCAGTGAGTAGTAGTCTTATTTATTTATTTATTTTTATTTATTTGCTCTAGGATTACAAATACCTTTGAGCCGAGGCTCTTTTACAAAGGTTCCACGTCACTGGTACAATTGAGACAATCATAAGCAAAGATAACAGTTTATAAAATTAAAAAAAAAACATAGTCTTGTAGATGAAAAAGAACAATAAGGTGAAACTTTGGGGAAGGGAAAGGGAAAGGAGGAGGGTGAAATCAGGGAGACTAAGTGGATGGGAGAAAAGGGGAGGTAGGTTGAGGGGGACAGAGAGAGGAGAGGTGGAAGGCGGATAAGAATAGAGGTAGTGCAGCTGGGTGGCATTTGTCATGGGCCAGCAGGGGAGGTGAAGATGGGGGTGCTGACAAAGTGCAGGAGTAGATGTGGATCCAAAAGGGCATCTTCAGCTATGGAACCAAAAGACATGTTTAGCAACAACAGTCACAGAGGTTGGAGGCAGTCAGCGTTAGGCAAAGACGAGTCTTAAAAGTGCTGAGCGATAGTCAGGATGAGATGTCACTGGGAAGACCGTTTGTACCAACTAGTGGCCCAGTAATCAAAGGATCTTTGGCCTTGTGTTGTGCGGCAATGCGGGACTTGCAGAAGCTGAGGTTTCGATCCCCTGGTATGTCGGGTGTGGATTCTCTGTTGTATGTGGGCACAGACTCCAGGGGGGACAAGGCCCAGCAAGATTTTCTTAGTAGTAATACAAGTTTGGTGTTTTATTCGATTGGCAAGATTCAACCATCCAGTTTGAGAATAGAGGTCACAGGTGTGAGTTAGGCGTTGGGAGCCAGTGACAAGTTGACAGGCCTTGTTGAGGGCGGTGGATACACGTTTGAGTGCGGTGGTTGTAGCAGAGCCGTAAATGATAATGTCATAATCAATGATGGATATGATGGAGCTCTGGACAGCGACAGCGAGGGCTTCAGGTGTCAGGTGTTTCCTATGATGGAATAGCAGGCCTAGCCGGGAGTTAGCGGCTTTGGCGACATGGTCGATGTGGGCAGTGTAGGAGAGGTGAGGGTCAAGGGTGATCCCGAGGTATTTAAAGTTTTTGACCTGTTCCAGTGTGGCACCTTGTCTGGTGATAACAGAGAGTTGGAAGTGCTTATGTTTATTATGGGAGCTGCTGAAGATCATGGCCTTTGTTTTTTTTTGATTAAGGATCAGTTTGTGTTTTGTGAGCCAATTCTCAACCGAGGAGAAACCGAGTTGGAGATTTTCTTGCAATTTCTTCGGGTCCTGGTGTGTGGCAAGGATTACTGCATCATCGGCATACAGGGTGATATGTTCAGTGCAGGAGTCCTGTAGGGTGTTAAGGAACAGGCTGAAGAGTAAGGGGCCCAGTACTGAACCCTGGGGGATTCCAGAGAGGACAGGTTTGGAATCAGAGTGCACATCTCCCATTTTTACATGCTGGGTGCGGTTTTCAAGATAGCTTTTGAACCAAGAGATTGAATCATTGGAGAGTCTAGAGGGAATCTGCAGAGGAGTGTTGAGAGAGAAGGAGGTGTGCTGAAGTTTGCAGCCCCTCAGAGCCTAGCTCTGATACAGAGCTACCCTGAGATAGAGGGGGTGTGTTCTCACCCTAGAGAAGGACACAGAATAAACCTGTTTGAAATGGTTGTGACTGTCTCCCAGTTGTTCGAGTGCCTCATCCCTGAGAGGAATGGAGGGAACAAGACCAGCTCTTCAGGGGCAATTCCCCTGGCCCTGCTGGAGGAAGAAGAGCTGCTTAGAGAAGATTTTTGCTTAGGCACTGAGAAGTACATTTTGTTTTTCCTGAGAGAAGCCTGTGGGCACCTGCAAACCAGGGTGAGTCTGCTCTGCCACAGAGCCTATGTTTCACCATGCTGTTGTGTTAAGTATCTGCCACTGTGGGTCAGGAAAGAATGCCAAGTACAGTACTTAAGTTTGTGTATGGCTTGAAATGCATCTAAACAGTGGTGTTCTACAGGGATGGATTAGCCACTTAAAGAACTTTGCGAGTCAGGACACCAATTTCCAGAGACTGTAGATTGTTAAATGTGACATACATTTCGAGACAGCATTCTACAACCAGAGAGGTTAACAAGGAAAGGTGTTGAGAACAAATGAATGGCCAGGTATGAATTTGGGGACAAAAGGTGGGAGACCCCCATCTGGAGAATCCAGATTTACCTCTATGGATTCACTTTGGGCATCTATAGCTTTCTTCTGGGCACTTGGCCAGTGTTCTCAGAAAGTACCCAGATGTGGGATTGAGGATGATGATGATTTCCCTGATGGAGCTAGGAAGTGCTCATGGGTGGTAGAGGAAGCCACCAGAAAAATATCCATGCCATATGGAAAAATGTCCAAGTGCTGGCCGAGGACCACGCCAGGGACTTCAGGATAGAGAGAGAGAGAGTAACAGTTCGGGCTGAGAGCCCAGTGTGTTCTGAACCTGAGGGTAAAAGTTGTTGTGATGATGAAGAAGATGTGTTCTGACCTCTATAGTTCTGTACTTCCAGTGAGTGTAGCCCTGTGGGGTTCATCCTGCTTTTTATTCCTGTGTGTAAGTGAATAAAAGCCCCACTTTAGAATCCCACTCCTGGTTTGGACATTCACAGTTCTTGCTTCCTGTCTCTGGAGTTACTTGGGTGCCCCGTCCAGAAGTACAAACCTAGTCCTGATGCAGAGTGAACGTTTTCTCCCCGAACCCAGGCTCACCAGGTAATGGGTTATAAAATGGTGGCACTGGGCACTAATAAATAAAATAACATCAACCCAGGACCCTGGTTACACCAGTATTAAATCTTTCGCAAAGAGACTCAATCTCACTTTCTCCATACAGTGTATGTAGCTCATTGGACCAGTACTGCTTATGTAATACTTTCATTTTGGTGATCAGATTCTCGTATCCACTCTTGTCACTAGCGGTGCCTCCTGTGGGCAGCACACATTTTCATAAATTGTCTGCTAAGTTGCAGAAAATTTTTCCCGGGTGAATCTTCTTGTTGCACACATTTCCTTCATGTAAGAGAACACCCTGAAACATCCTTTCTTCTATGGCTTTCTCACACTGTGCTGAAAATTTCACTCGCTTTTCTACCATTGCGTCAAACACCGCTATTTGGTGGCAGACAACTCGGTGTGCATCAACGATTGTACAATCGTGATGTTGCAATTCAAGAGATAACTCTGACAACTCCTGTAGGGCATCATACATAATTCCAAGGTTGCTAACAAACTGAACAGATGACAACCGTTTGCTTAGACCACAGTAAGTTTTGTGTGTTGCGCTGTCATGAGAAATGTCATCAGCCGTAGATGTGAAGTGGTTATAAAGAGCAGGGTAAGCATTCCTAACAGCCTCTACTGTTCTAAAGCTCGATGCAACCCACCGGGTGTCTAACATGCTATCTAGCTTGCAAAGCTGAATATCAAGAGCTTCAGCGCACTCCTTCAGCTCTAATCTATTTTTCCCAGATGTGCTATAAACAGAATATAGCTTGTCTAGTAGACTTTTAAAGTGATTCATAGCTCCAACATATTTTATGACATAACTGACCACAAGCTGTAGGCGATGAGTGGAGCAGTGCCATCCTATGATATTTGGAAACATGTCTTGCAACTGCGTCACAACACCTGTATTGCGTCCAAACATCACTGAAGCTCCATCGCAAGCAACCGCTACCAGGCACTTGGCAAGGAAGTTTTCAATTATGTTAATCTTTTTAAGTGCAGACAATAAACTGTTGACTATTCCCTCAGCCGTCAGATCCTGTAGCTTCACAAGGTCCACAAAGAAGTTAGCAGGAGACTCCATGACAGGTAACATCAATCGCATGTACACAAATAAAGCGCTCTTCTTGTTTAAAGTAGTAGTTTCATCGAGTAAAATACTCACTTTAGGAACAATCGATGTGGTTTGGGCAAACAACTTTTTCTTCATCTCAGAGGAAATGTGATGTTAAATGTTAGAACATGCCACATATAAACCCAACAACTTGCCACATATAAACCCAACAACTTATCTGGAATGGATATCATTAACTGCAGGTACTGTGGAACACTTTTCAGAAGGGCAGTTTTCCAAGATTTAGGACACTGTATCAGGTATCTGCCTCTATCTCTGAAATCAAACAAAGGGGCAGAGGACACTGCAGAGCAGGACACTGCAGCACAGGAGCTAGCACAACAAAACTCACCCAAAACAGGAACCAAAACAAAAAAAGCAAAAAGAAAATCCAAAAAACTTCTGATCATAGGAGACTCCATGATAAAGGAAGTTAATACATATCTCCAGCCAGGGGTAGTGGTCAGATGTCTCCCAGGTACATCAGCATAGAGAGACACTGACTGCATTGCTAAAATTGCTCAGGAAGCAGGAGAAAACATTGACATCCTGGTACACATAGGGACTAACGATCTCACCAGCCGGTCAGTTGTGGAGACCAAGAAACACCTGACCAGGCTGGGTGACAAACTATCATCCATTTCATCCAGAATCTCCTTCTCTGAGATCCTGCCTGTCTGGGAGAGGGGGAACAGATGGACAGAAGGTCATAGATGGGGAGATAGGAGAGCTAAACATGTGGCTCAAGGGCTGGTGCCAGGAAAAAGGACACAAATTTATAGGGAACTGGCAACAGTTTTGGGAGTGAAAGTTCTTTAAATTTGATGTACTGCATCTGACTAAGGAGGAAGTCAGTGCATTGGGGCAGAAGTCTGACATCTTTGCAGAATATTTAAACTAGCAAATGGGGCGGGGGTGCAGCACTCCGTACGTCAAATGGAAAGAACACCCCTCCCCCCCTCAGCTAGTGGTCAAACAGGAGTTCAGCATGTTTGTAGTTCATTTGCATCACCAGGTAAAGAAACAGGTCCAGCTGCCCATACGATGCACAGGGGAAACACCGGACCTCGCCCAACAACTAACACACCGAAATCTGGCCAATGGAAAATCATGTACACAAATGCTCACAGTCTGGGAAACAAGATCCCAGACCTGCAGGCAATAATGACAGAGGTTAAACTGGACATAGAAGCCATTAGTGAGACATGGTTTACCAGTAACCACACTTGGGAGACTTCAGTACCTGGCTATGTACTGTTCAGAAGAGACCGAGGTGCAAAAAGGGGGAGCTGGGGTGGCCTTTTATGTCAATGAAAATATCAAAGCTACAGAAATTCAGAATACACATAAGGAGCCGGAAGAACTGTGGGTCACCATGGAAGCAGGAAATGGGACAGTCATACGAACTGGAGTTGTGTACAAGCCTCCAGACCAGGGGGAGGACACAGACACATTACTTTTTGAAGATATACAAAACATGACAGCTAAAGGGGAGGTTCTGATAATGGGAGACTTCAACATGCCAGAGATAGAGATTGGTCAGTACCAGCAGGGACATCTGCCAGAATTAGAGACATGGTGGATTCCCTACAGGGGGAGGGCCTCAAACAACTGGTACATCAACCCACAAGAGACAGGGCTATCCTAGATCTAGTACTAACAGGGAAAGGATCACAGATCTCCAGGTAGAAGGTCACCTGGCTGCCAATGACCATCACATGGTATGGTTCAATTTGGCCACTAGAACAAAATCATCCCATTCCAAGGCAAAAATATGGGACTTCATAGGAGCTGACTTTGATAATATGGCCAACAGAGTTAAGCTAGCCCTGGCAAAAAGAAATACAGATGAGGGGGTACAGGCAAAGTGGGCATGCATTAAAGATGCAATACTTGAAGCAACATCCCATTGTGTTAGTGACAAAAGGGAGTGAAAAAGAAGAAGGAAACCACTTTGGTTCTCAAGCACAGTAGCAGGAAAGGTCAGAGCCAAAAGGCTGGCCTTCAGGATATATAAGGGAATGCAGCAGGATGAAGATAGGGAGGCATACCAAACTTCCCTAAGGGAAGCAGAGAAGGCAGTAAGGCAGGCAAAGGCCAAAACCAAGGAAACACTAGCACGAACAGTAAAAGAAGGTGACAAGACTTTGTATAGATACATTAGTGAAAGGAGAAAGTCCAGAGGGGGTATTGCTAAGATCAAATGGGATAAGTGGCCATGTGAGGAGGAGGACCATGTAAAAGCATCTATCCTAAATAGATACTTCTGCTCACTATTTACTGAAGAGAAGGTAGGACAGGGCCTACAGCTCAGCACCATGGACACAGGGGGAGGGAGGTGTGCACTAGTCCCTTCACAAAAGAAACTGTCCTACAAGAGCTCGATAAGCTCAGGGTGGACAAGGCAATGGGACCTAATGGCATACATCCCAGGGTACTAAAGGAGCTAAGGGTGGAACTAGCAGAGCCATTATCAGAACTGTTTAGTGAGTCTCTGAGCAAAGGAGAGGTCCCAGAAGACTGGGGAAGGGCTCATGTGATCCCGCTACACAAGAGTGGTAGCAGGGAGGAGGCAGGGAACTACAGACCAGTCAGTCTTACCTCAGTAGTGGGCAAGAATATGGAGACACTCCTTAAGGAAAGGATAGTGCAACACCTGGAATCCATAGGAGCACAGGATCCAAGACAGCATGGGTTTACAAAAGGAAGGTCCTGTCAAACTAATCTCATAGATTTCTTTGACTGGGTAAACAGAGTGGAGGACCAAGGGGGAGCAGTTGATGTCACCTACCTTGACTTCTGCAAAGCTTTCGATACTGTTCCACATAGAAGGTTGATTAATAAGCTGGGTAGGCTCGGGGTAGGTCAGACGTTGGTCAACTGGGTGGCAAACTGGTTGACAGGCAGAAAACAGAGAGTGGTGGCAAATGGTATACAGTCATAAAAGATGCAAGTCACAAGTGGGGTACCGCATGGATTAGTTCTGGGGCCAGTCCTCCTCAATATCTTCATCAGTGACATTGCAGATGGACTGGAGGATAAGGTTTGTCTGTTTGCAGAAGACACCAAGATCTGCAACAGAGTAGATGATCCAGATGGGGTGGGCAGAATGAGAAGAGATCTGGATAAACTAGCAAACTGGTGGGAAGAATGGCAACTGAGGTTTAATGCAAAGAAGTGCAAGATCATGCACATAGGGAAGAGAAACCCTGAAGCCACCTATAGGCTGGGAGGGGAGTTGCTGGCAGTCACAAGGGAAGAAAGGGACTTGGGCGTCATCATCACCAATGACCTGAAATCATCCAAACAGACCATTAAAGCAGTAAATAAAGCTAGAGGGATGTTGGGGTGTATTAGTAGGGGTATCACAAATCGGAAGAGGGAGGTAATAATCCCTGACACTGGTTAGGCCCCATCTGGAGTACTGTGTGCAGTACTGGAGGCCACACCTTCACAAGAACATTAACCAAATTGAGGTAGTCCAGAGAAGGTCAACCAAAATGGTGCAGGGACTGCATCAGAAAACATATGAGGACAGTTTAATGGAGCTCAATATGTATACCCTAGAGCAAAGAATGGAGAGAGGTGATATGACTGAAACATTCAAGCACCTTAAGGGCATTAACAAGATGAAAGAGTCTAACATGTTTCAATATAAGAAAATTAGCAGGACAAGAGGACACAGCATGAGATTAGAGGGAGGCCGATTAAGGGGTAATGTGAAGAAGTTCTTTTTCATAGAAAGGGTGGTGGATGCATGGAACAGCCTACCTCAGGAAGTGGGGAATGTGAATACAGTTCAGGGCTTTAAACAGGCATGGGATAGGCATAAGGGAGCAATACAGATGAGTATGAATAGATAGGCCATTGACAGAGCAAAGGCCAATGGCACATTCATAAGGTAGAAAAACAAATGGGCAGACTGGATGGGCCTTGCGATCCTTATCTGCCGTCAACTTCTATGTTTCTGTGTTTCTATATTTCACATTGGAATGAAAAATCCGCCCCATGTCCAGTCCATTCAACTGTTGACAGTCTATTTCTACTTTGAAACCGTATGACTGACGGTTATGCTTCGCTTCTTTTTAAGCAGTTCTGAAGATTCTGGCTGTAGTAACAATTTGAGTAGACTGTGCATTTGCAACTAATTGCAGCAATGTGTCTTTTTTTAACTGCTCCAGAATGCGAGAAGCCATGACATGTGACTTAGTTTGTGCATGTTCTCTTATCTTTTTCCGTAGTGATTTCTGTTGCTTTGTTTTATTGGTACCATATGAAGTAACAGTTGTTTCAATCCATTCTTTTGCCAACTTCATTACGGCAGATTTTTCAGGACCCAGGTTACTGACTTGCTGACACACACTGCAACCGAGATTTGATCTGCTGATGACTAGCCACCGGTATTTACTCTGAAAAAAACATTTCTATTCACGCTTCCATCCTGTAGGAAGTAAATCTTTGTTATGAGACGCGACATGTTCAGGGAATTCCTCTTCACTACCAGAGCTCTGTGATTCAGAGTCACTAGTAGCACAAATACTTTCCGCAAAACGTTTCCCTTAAATCCCTTCATAATCATGAACTTGCTTTTTCTTTGTACCGCTGAGGCCACTGACACATGTAACAGTGGCACCCGGTACATCTTCTGATTCTTTTCCGTGGTTTTCATCACTCTCCTTTTTCTTCCTCTTATTGACTGGCTCAGCTTCATTCATACTACCTCCTGGCTTAGAAATATATGACCATATTTTCCTTTGACCTTGAGACATTTTGGGGGGGGGGTTATGATATCTCAGCACTCACCATAATGAACCAAAATGTAACCTGCCACTCTGCGTTAGCCTTTTTTTTTTAACAGCCCCTTCAGAGTCAGTCGCTCTAACACAGTAATGTGCTGAGTAATGTGCTGTATGTAAGTGAAACTTGTGGGAATCTAACCCAAGCTCGCAGTCTGCACACCTGCACCTCTGCCTGTCTTAGCCTTTTTTGGGAGGGGGTTAAGCCCCTGCCCCTTCACAGACATTAGCTTATTCAGCACAGTTAGTTCGTTTTTTTTTTTAGTTATTTTTTTTTTGTTGACCGGGTAAGTGCACTAGACAAATCCTACCTATTTTCAAGCACAACCTGGGGGAAGGGGATACAGATGAATGCCAACTGACCTTGAACCAGATTAAGCTGTTGGTGGTATTTTTCATGAATGGGGGAAATTTGGCCAGGGCACTGAGGAAATTCCCCTGCTCTTTTTGAGAAGTGCCATAGGATCTTTAACATCCACCTGAACTACCACCAGAACAGGCAGATGGGACCTCAGTTTAACGTCTCATCCAAAAGACAGCACCTCAGGAGTGCAGCACCCCCTCATGCTGCACTACAGTGTCAATACTGGTATATTAACCCAAGTGACTGTTGTGGGGATAGAACCCACAGCCTACTGATCTCCCAGTCTCAGAGGTGAGTGTGCTACCTGCTGAGCCACTGACACTGTTAAAGAAGTAATGTGCTGTATGTAAATGTAAGTGGAACTTGTGAGAATCAAACCCAAGCTCAGACACCTGCTCAGATCTGGGATCTGCCTGTCTTAGCTTTTAATTATGTTTGCTTGCACGCATGTGCAAGAAACATAGTGCCACCGTACGAGAATTCGTAGGTGTGCCTCCCTTCTTCCAATGCCCTGCTGCCTTTTGCAGGCACGGCACCACCGAGCCAATGAATGTAAGAGCTGTCTATGACAGCGTTTGCAAATGCAGCAGTGCACAGTTGAAATAAAGAACCACAGCATGTAGGCAATTTGTATACTGATGTCTGCACTGCAGTGAAAGAGCTGTCATAGACAGCTCCTCCCCCCAACAAGTAGCATGCTGGGAGCCCACCCTAGCGTGCTCGCGTGATCCCCACACACAGTATGGCGATGGGGTGTCCTGTCCCCTCAGGCTGTGCTGCGCCCCCAACAGAGTTTTGGGTGCCACTATGGGAGCCCACCCCAGTGTGGCAACAATCTGTAAGGCCGACAGGGGTGCCCAATCCCCTGTTGGCTCCACTGCCCCCCCAAACAGCCTTCCAGGTGCCATGCTGGGAGCCCACCACAGCATGGCAAACATCCATCTGCTGCCCCCCCACACACTTCCAGGTGCACGCTGGGAGCCCACCCCAGTGTGGCAAACCTCTCTATGGCCGACGGGGGTGCTCAATCCCCGTCGGCTCCACTGGCCCCCCAAAAATCTTCCAGCTGCCATGCTGGGAGTCCACCCCAGTGTGGCAAATGTCCCGTCATCTTCCTAAAAGGAAAAAACTATAAAGAAGAAATGGTCCTCGCTGACTGTCTTGACCACGCCCCCACCCGCACCACCTTCTGTGCACCCTGCCTCCCACACCCCTCACCCCATACTTACCTCCAGAGTCCGGCGTGACGATCTTTGGTGGACTGGGAACACATCTGCACTCTTCAAAGCCGACCGCGAACTGAGGAAATGCCGGTATGCTGTATAATGGAATAAATAGGTTTTTTTTTTCAACTTTGATGCATATCTCAGGCATTTTTGGCATTTTTTCACCAAATTTTCAACATGGGTTTTTGGGACCCCACTTTATGAATTCTGGCACTGTCATTTTGTTATTCATCCCGAAAGGTGATTTCACGGTCACTGTGCGAAACCACCTTTCGGGACCGATGTATAAAATGACAGTGTCACAGTTCATGAGGTAGGCCCCCAAAAACCCTATGTTGAAAATTTGAAAATATTCCCAAAAATGACTGTTTCACGAGTGAGGCAGTCTTCATGCGACGCTGTAAGTTTGCGAATTTTAATATTTGCACTCCAGATTTTCAACATTGCCATTTTACCACACCTCCTAATGAGCAGTATAGCTGTCATTTTTCACATCTCGCCCAAAATGTGTTTCCACTCATGTAGTGCACAATGGCGCCGTCGGGGTGTGAAATCAATGATTGGGACAGATTAAGAAAATCACAGTGACACTGTTCATGAGCAGAGGTCTTAAAATGGCTATCTTGAAAATTTGGTGACAAAAGTCCTTAAAATGACTGTGTTACGAGTGAGCACTGCACTGTTTCCACGCACCCTCGTAAGTTCATGAATTTGCAATATTTTCAGACCAGATTTTCACCAGCTGTAATTTTTCACAACGTGGCCAAAATGTGTTTTCACACTTTCTACGAAGAAATACATGGTCGCTGTGGGAAATCACTGTTCGGGACAGATTAAGAAAATGACAGTGACACTGTTCATGAGCGGAGGTCCCAAAATGCCTCTGTTGACAATGTGCTGTAAAAATCCCCAAACTAATTACATTAAGGGTGTGCATTGCACAGTTTCTACGCACGCTCATGACTTCACCAGTTTTTTTTACTATTTTCACTGCAGATTTTCAACATTGCCATTTTTTACACCTCCCCGTGAACAGTACAGCTGTCATTTTTCACATCCTGTTTGAAATGTGTTTTCACACCTGTGGTGTCAAATGCCGTAGTCACTGTGCAAAATCAGCTTTCCGCTAAGGAACTGATATTGCCACTGTTCATAAGGTGGGGGTCACAAAAAAACCCATGTTGAAAATTTACAGTGAAAATACCAACAAATGCCTGAGGCATTAGGGTTTCCGAACCTAACGCCCCACCCTGTAGAGAGTGACAGGCATCAGGGGTGTGACTTGGGATTGTCACCTGTAATGCTCATACCATTCCACCCCCACCCACACCCTGCATCCAGTGAGAGGCATTGAGGTGTGCCTTGGACTCTTCGGCCCCCATTCTCCTATACTGGACCTATCTCACCATATTTTCTGATGGAATAGGGTGAGCATAAGGGCCAAAGACCCAAGGCACACCGTGACACTTGTCAGTGTCTGCAGGGTAGGGTGTGGTGAAATGGGGTGGGCGTTATGCCTGATGACCCAAAGGCACACTCCACCAATGCCAGTGCCATCAAGCAAACATTCAGCATTGACAAATGCTTGTTTTTATTTTAATTTTACTGATTTTAACTACAGGCCCTTCAGAGACAGTCACTCAGACACAGTTATGTGTTGTATGTCAGTGGAGCTTGTGCAACTTGAACCCAGTCAATCTACTATGTTCACAAAACTCCTTCTCTGCTTTCCTGGTTTTACTGTTATTTATTTATTTATTTATTTGGTGATGGAACCAGCTGCAGAGCCCAGTACTCAGCAGCACAATGTTAAATTGTAGGATTCAAACCCTGTCAGTCTCCTGGATGCACTGTACTAGTCTCACACAGCTCAGCCTTTATATAGCCTAGGGGGTTTATTTTTTTTTTCACCTGCTGGAGTGGGAACTGGATAGTATTATAATCAATGAACCCCACAAGCTCATACACTGCTACTCCTCTGTCTTTCTTATTTAGCCTTTTTTTGTTCAATTTATTTTATTTAATACCCAGTATGTACCAAACCCACACAGACACAGCTCCTCTTACAATAATGAGTTTTTTCTATTTTGTGGGGGGCAGTCTCCTGATTATCAGCATCAGACAGCCCCTGTTTAGTCACAAATATAATATGGTAGACATCAGGAATCAAACACTAGGCTGTGAGTCTACTGGATGTACAGTACCACCAGTCTCACACACAGCTCCTCAGCCTTTGTATATAGCCTTAGGGGGTTGATTTTTAGTTCAGCTTGTGGAGAAGTAGGCAATAATAAATAAAATAATTATTCAAACCCAGGCAGACTGCTGGCTGAATTTACCAAGCTCATACACAACTAAGCTGATGAGCTCTCAGCTTGACCTCAGGATAGAAAAAACCTGTGAGCCTCAATGCAGTCTGCTTCTTTACTTTACTCTGTTTTGTTTGCAGAGCCAAGGAGGTTTTAAATATTCTTTTTCTTTTGATTTCCTTTCCTACTTAGTTATTTAGGTTATTTTTTTTAGGTAGTAAGTGAAAGCCCTGGCCTGAAGCACAGAAGCAGGCTTTTCTTCTGTTCTGTTCTGCCCTGGCCTCTGTACTTAGTTCTCCTTCACTACTACTACTTTCTTGCCTTCCGCATGCCCAATTGCTTCATCACTTCACTTCTTCAGAGCACCCCGACCCCTGAATGAAATGTTGCTGGCACCCGCTGGCTTCCTTGAATCTCCTCCAACCAGGTATATAAACAGTACTCCCCACTGACTGTCCCTGACTCCCCAGCCAGTCCATCCCTACCCCAGCTACTTTCCCGCCACCTAGGAGTTCTGTTTCCCCAAACTCTCGGTCAGCCCACTCGCTCCCTGCCTTACACACCCATTGACCAACTTTCTTGTTTTTCCCCAACCTCTGACAGACTCCTAGTTCCAACTTCTCAAGTAAAACAACAAATTACTTTTCAGAATGTTTTTTTCCAGAAATACAGTTTTATTTTATTTATTTTCCAGACACCCGTCAAAGAGACGACAGTAAAACGCAGCCGCAGCCTGCTGCAACAGTTGGCGACTAATGACTCTTCTCACTACGATCACTGAAACAACATAAGCACCTGACCACAGAACAGATGGTCAGGTGACGCCTGTACTGTAAGGCAGTCATGCATGCCGCCGCCAGCAACTCGAACACCCCTCCCCCCAAGTAAGCAGCTCTGAGAGTGAGCAGCATGGATAAGCAATCAGAGTGAGAAACTGAAGATAACAGCAGCAAGCAGCAGTCGCTCAGCTGCGAGGACGAGAGCAAGCCGCAAGGGGGTGTAGCCGACTCCAGCTGCAATGGGCATCACCGATGCTGCTGCTCAGCCGGCTCAGCTTTGAACTCTGTGTGAGTGCTGCAGCATATTTAAACTTAATAAAGTGCAATGTCAGGGAGAAGAAGTGCCAGGGCTCAGCCCCAGAATGAAAAGAGGTGCCAGGGCTGAGCCCCAGCTAGCACCGGCACAAATTAAGCACTGAGTACATAGCAGGTACCACATAAACAAGAGGCAAGGTGTACCACATCATAAGGCTGGCAAGTCACTGGGGAAGGAGGGTGTCTCAATGGAAATATTGTAGTTTACCGGCAACACCACTTTTTACCCATGGATAGTCCTTTTCTGCTTTGGACTGTGTGAATCTTTTGACAACACTCAAGTGAACATCTTTTGTCCTCAGAGCTTGAAGAGGGTTGCTACACAGCATGACAGCAGTTTGAGAAACTTCAGGGGAGAGTATGAGCATGGGAACGAGTATTACTGACAACCATCTACTAAGACCGAGCTTTGGTGTTCTCCCATCATGGGATACACAAGCATCTGGTACAGATTCTCAGGTGTCTGGGCCTCTAAATATAAGGGAGGCTGTCATCCTCTATTAATGTGCTGCCTTGCAGCTAAGATATCTAGTTTGGCAATAGGTGACCATCCCATAGTCTATATTATCTGATTGACTCTTCGGCCCCTCAAAATATCTAGTCAGTTCTGCAACCCCAATTCAAAATGCTCACTCCTTTCCCCAAACAACTGTTACACAGTCAAAACCTCTCACCCCACCTACACAATGACTGGCAAAACCTCCCAATCACCTCCAAAGCCAGCCGCCATGTGTTTATTCTCAACTGATGCTCAGACTGGAGTAAAGGGGCCCACATGGAAAGTCAGTACTGGAAATTTTATAATGTCAAAGTTCCCATTTAATTAAAAACAAGCTAGTATATGAGTGGCTTTCTGTTTACTGTAGAAGAGATTGGAGGGGGACAGGATAAAGGAGAATGTAAGGAAGTTTTCTTTCACAGAAAGGGTGGTGGATGCATGGAATAGCCTACCTCAAGAGGTGGCGGGAGCTAGCACAGTGGGGGATTCAAACACACATGGGATAGGCATAAGGGAACCATAAAAGTGGGAAGGAGAGGCTAAAGCCAATGGCCAAGTAGAGTCAGCGGCCACTGATGCAGGTAGGAAATACAGGCAGACTGGGTGGGCCTAGTGGTTCTTATCTGCCATCAGTTTCAATGTTTCTATGTAAGAGTTCAGCTGAAGTGAACCCACCTAGAAATGTTCAAGTATACAAGTGGACCATTCTGACACTGCTCAAGTGCAGAATCTCCAGGTATATGAATCTTGTTCATTAAACAGCAACTGACACCTCCATGAGAATTTTGAAAAAACAGTACTGTATTTACAGTATACACAATTCTGATTATATTAAATACTGGGTCTCTACTTCTCTCTCCTTATTTTTTAAGGATCTAGTCATGGAAACAGGATATTTGTTCCTTAAGACTTTGTCCACTTCTGTTGCTTTTCCCCCACCTGATATCATAGTGGGCTGGATTCAGGAACCAGTGCCTGAGCACTATAATGAGCGGCATTCCTAGTGCTGCTACTACCCTGTGGGATAGAGACTCAGGACACCCAGTGGTAGTGAGCAGTGACTGGTAGAGCATGAATTGGGCTGAGACTGGTTCGTAGTATTAATGAGCCCTTCTCAATATTGCAGTTTCTGGGTGATGATGCACCACTGCTATGAATGCTGGGTGCAGTCCATTTGCTGTTGTAGATTGCACTGTACCTCTAATGAATGCCAGACCCTGCAGCACAGTGAAGGAAACAGGAGCCATACACAGCAGGAGACAGCAAAAGTGGGTCTCATGCCATGGGCATTGCTGTTGGCCAACACTTTGCACCATGTCAACAGGTGTTTGAGGCTTGGAATGCTGATGTACAGGTGGTAGCAAATAACTCACTCAGTTTCAAACCCAACTCATTAACCACACATTGTCTGACTGTCCTGCATGCCACACCCCAGTTCAGGGTGCATGCAAATGAGCACTGCATTCTCCCCACCAAGGCACACCTATACCACCACCCTGCATCATGACCCATATCCTAACAATGGTACAGTTGCAGTACAGGGTGCACACATTGCATCAGGTAGGGCTTACTGAGCAGTGGGATGCCAATGGTGTTGAGACATTGCCAGTGGAAAATATTGAACTCAATATACTTTGCTTGTGACTTCACAGTTATTTCCATGACAACAGACTGTGATTTCACAAGAGAGAGTTATGACTTCCAAATTGGAAATAAGCAGCCATAGTTGATGAACTCTAAGATATACACATCCAGTGTTCATGAAAATATACTCTATAATAAAGAATGAAGTGAAGAGAACTGCTGTATAGAAGACACTGAGTATGAAACATCAGCTGAACTATATCTTTATATTGTTTTTCATGAGGTGGCAGCAGCTCTTTGAGGATCCTAGGTTGCCTGCCACATCTTTTCTCAAATGATGTTTGTTGCCTAACTAGCTCCCATGAATCCTTAATGCAATATTAACACCTGTGCAGCACAACAGTGCATTAACCGCTCTTCAGATAGTATTCCACTTAGTGTAGCTACCTGTTTATGATTATTAAGATAATCATGAAACCATATTGGGGCTCTCTGTGATGGCACCTAAATTTTCCCAATTTAGAGATCAACAAATCATGACCAACAAGGTCAAGGGACTTGGAACTCAAATACTAGTCCAAGCATCCCTTTATCCATTTTGTGATATGCATAATTTGTAAACCTGATCAAATTAAAGGAGTACTACAGTCAGAATTTGCAAAGACATATGTTGTGCAGAGTGTTTGATTTGTGTAAATAGTCCTAGTGTGTCCTTATTGTCTGCTGTTAAGGTTTCTTTCTAAATTAGCCTGCTAGTTTTACAGTAGCTTTATGGCCCTTGGGGATCTCCATTTCAGCATGCGTTATTGCTCTTCTTGGTCCTGCAATCCCTCCTGTCCCATGTGACAGTGATAGGCAATAGTTTATTGTTCAATCATTTAAAATGATTATTACAATCCAAAACAAAAATAATAGAAACACATTTTACACATTAAGCACATTAATAAATATCAAATACATTATAAATAATAAGTATGTCATCTTATACCACTATGTAAAGACCGCAATATATTATCTCATTTGCTACTTTTCATCATTTTTCTGTCAATTATAAGGAAATTTGCCACATTATTAATTATAAAATCATCTTCTGTTGTTAGCAGAATATTCAGCAGAACATCCTTGCCTGTATGTGGAATAACATTGAAGATGGGACCTGGCTATTTTGCCTTATTGCACCATGCGCATTTAAAAACTACATGCTGTAAATTTTTTTTCTCATGAATGTTACAGCAACACAGGTTCTCCTTTTCATTACTTGTTTTTACATATCAAGCCTTTAGTACATTTGATTCAAAAAGCTCAAATCTGAATTTGGTATAAGTTCTTCTTTCTGACACATCTTTAACAACATCTAGGTAGTATCTCATGTAAAATGCACAATCATTGCTTGAGTACCATTTACATTATCTAGCTTTACCTATTGCACTTAAGTCCTGTTCAATAAAGTTGTTTGATATTTTATTCAGTACATTGCTATTATATTTGTGGCTTATTTTGATATTTTGTCTAGTGTAGTCCCAGAGTTTATTTAAAACATATCTATCAAGGAGTTTTAATACATGTGTCAACCAGTTTGAGCCTTTACAGCTTGTTTGTTTCCATCTTACTTTATCCGTCAGTTAAAGATTTGATAACCAATTAAGTTCATATCTGGAAAATGTAGACCAATAATTAAGTAATCTACCATCTGCTAGAGCCTGAAGATTAGATACCCCTAGATCAGCATGACTAAAGTAGGCTGGAGTGGTTCTATTACTGCCCAAGCAGACCGTAACACTTGTAGAACTGTTTTTCCAATTTATCTGTACTTTGTTTAGCCCATATTTCTATACCATACAGTATTTGTGAGTTATACTTTGCCTGAACAGCTTTAACTAAAGGGATTAAAATATTACCCCGTACATATGATTAATTTTTTGAGCCCTAGAACCGCTGCTCTTGCCTTTATCAAAGGGGCGACATTAATTAAATGTTATAATAAAGTGCATTTTAACAAAATGAGGATGTATCTAAAATCATGAAACTGGAAAGAAGACCTGAAGGAACAAGGGATGCAGACAATATGGGCTAAAATAAAAAAAGTAGATCACTGAATAAAGACATTTGTACCAGAGATAAGGAAATATAATAAAAAAGGCAGACTGCCTGCATGGTTTGGCAAACATATTAAAAGCAACATCAAAAAGAAGCTATACAAAACATATAAGCAAAAACAAACACAGGAAAACTGGAATAACTACAAAAAGCAAGCAAATCAATGTAAGAGCCTGATAAGAAAATCAAAAAGTAAGGCTGAAAATAAACTGACAAAATCTATAAAGGATAACAAAAACAGTTATTTAACTATATCGGCTCTCTGAGGGGAAATCAAAAAACAATTGAACAATTTAAAGTAGGAGATAGGGTAATTAAGGAAGAATAATACATGGCTACTGAATTAAATAATTATTTGTTAAGCACATACCAACAAAAGGAAAGAATAAGTAAGAACAGTATATCTACCGAGCATAGAATTGGAGAGTTAAGGATAGCTCAGCAAGATGTCTCGGATAAAATTAAAAAACTCAAACCAGATAAATCAGCCGGACCGGATGGCATACATTCTAAATTTCTTAGTGAATTAGCACATGACCTAGTGAGACCAATCACAATGCTTTTTTTCAGCCTCACTAGATAGAAGATAGCACACTGTCTGAGTGGAGAGAGGCCACAGTGACACTAATACATAACAAAATCTGGTCAGATCCACCACGGCTGCATAATGAAGTTAGTGAAGTTGTGTGGAATTGTTAAGGAGGTATGAAGAAACAACACAATGATTTGCAAGTAGTAAGATTTGTTTTAGTTTCTGTTCTAAGGTAGGCATACACATTATTAGAAAAATATATAGAGGTGTGCATTTTAATGGAAGGAATATGAAGCTTACAAAAGAACCCCAGAGCAAATGCCACTGATGTATGTGTTATCCCGGATGATATTGACCAGACAGCCAAATTTTAAAGAAAACATAATTGCACATATCCCAATAATAGAAAGCATCAAGGGAAACATATGCAAATCCCCATGATGGTACAGAAGGTGGTAGTACATGAAAAAGTAATGGGTGGCATATGTTCAGCCTTAGGATTATTTACACACTTTTATTATTTATTTATTTTTTTTTTTTTAAGAGAAACAGGGTTTTTGTCCATGAGGTGATGTAAGGTATATTTAAGCAATGTGTCGATGTTAGGAAGTCAGGCGTAATGATGATGGACTGTTAGAGAAAATGTGATATTAACTTTCAGAGGGGGTCACTTTTAATAAGAGCAAGGTAGTTATGCTTGTGATAATGAGAATATTAGGAAAGTATGAGGTCTTCACAGTAATGGAGTACAGATATGCACAGTTTCATAAGTATGTGCTCAGAGTGCAGGCAAATATGCTATGCAGGTTTGTTTTAGAAATAGCTAAAAGTAGCGATACATGCAATTAATAGAAAGATAGATAATTACATAGACATATAGATAGAGAGAGAGAGACACAGACAGACAGGCAGAATAGGAATGGCAGTGAAGTATTGAAGTGACACCAATCCTACCCCCACCTTGCAGACACGGACAGGCATTGGGGTGTGCCTTTGGGTCATTGTCCATAACACTCATGCCATTTCACCTCACCCTACCCTGCAGACACAGACAAGAGTCGAGGTGTGCCTTGGGGTTTTCAAACTTTACACTCACCACATTCCATAAGGAAATACACTGAAATGGGTACAGTATAACAGAATGAAGTGAACTTTGGGGCTGAAGAGTCAAAGGCACACCTCGATACCTGACACTGGCTGCAGGGTGGGGATGGTGGTGGAATGGCATGAGCATTACTGTTGACAATCCCAAGTCACACCCCTGATGCCTGTCAGTCCCTACAGTGCAGGGTGTTATGGTCAGAAACCCTAATGCCCTGGCCGTTTCTTGGTATTTTCACTCCAAGTTTTCAGCATGTGCTTTTTGTGACCCCACCGCATGAACAGTGACATTATCAGTTCATTAGCCGAAAGGAGATTTTGCACAGTGACTGTGCCATTTGGCACCACAGGTGCAAAAACACGTTTTGAACAGGATGTAAAAAATGACAGCTGTACATTTCTTGCTTCAGTAACAGTAAAACACACACACACACACGAACACGCCAGAACACAGTGGCAAAATGATTAGATTTGTCTACAAGCATTATTTTCTATGCAAGTTGGAGTAAGGGAGGGGGGTTAAGGCTGGAGATCAGTTATGGTCCATGACATAACCACATGGTCAGAATATTGAATATTTTAAAATAAACATAAATGCAGAAGTAACCATTTCAAGAAGAAAATGCAAACTGTGACACTTAATAGTTATAGGGTAAGTTAACACATCTGGACGTATTTGCTGCATATGCATCTCAATTGCTAAGAGGTCCTGGCCATGTTCACCCTTCCTCAAGCTAAGCTAGCTGCAGTATGTCTAACAATAACAAGGATGGAAAAATGATGCCATATTTTCAACAAGAAGTTAGCATTTTAAAAAGACAGTGCTGTAGTCTGAGAAGCAGCTTGTGTAGGTGCATTCATCATGCTAGCCAAGATATGTTCTGATTGCATTCCATAAGGCTAACCAGTGGGAGAAGTAGGGGAAAGGGACAGAAATCTAAAATAGAAACATTTAACCCATTTGTGATTTAAAGTTGCATGACAAGAAATGCGGCTTCCAGAACTGGACACCATATTCCAAATGAGACCTCACCAGTGATGTACACAGTGACATCACCACCTCCTTCCTTCTGCTGGTATGGTATGATAATACCTCTCCCTATGCACCACAGCATTCCACTGGCTCTCCTCAAAGCTTTGGTACATTGTTTAGCCACCTTTAGGTCATCCAGTATGAGTACCCCAAAATCCCTTTCCATTTTGATGATCATCAGCCCCCACCCCCATAATCATTTCCTGGGTTCCTGCAACCCTTCCTTATTCAGCAGGCAGTTAGCACATCTGGACTTATTTGCTGCATATACATCTCAACTGCTAAGGGGTCCAGACCATGTTCACCCTTCCTCAAGCCAAGCTAGCTGCAGTATGTCTAGCAATAATATGAATGGAAAGATTATGCATAACCAGTGGGAGAAGTAGGGGAAAGGGTAAGAAATCTAAAATAGAACCATTGAACCCATTTGTGATTTAAAGTTGCATGACAGAAATGCAGCTGCCAGAACTAGACACCATATTCCAAATGGGGCCTCAACAGTGATCTACACAGTGGCATCACCACTTCCTTCCTTCTGCTGGTAATGCCTCTTGCTAATACACCACAGCATTCCACTGGCTCTCCTCACAGCGTTGGTACATTGTTTAGCAACCTTTAGGTCATCCAATATGATTACCCCAAAATCCCTTTCCATTTTGATGACCATCAGCCCCCCCCCCACGCAATCATTTCCTGGGTTCTTGTAATCCTTCCTTATTCAGCAGACAGCGCTTCTAGATTTATTTGCTGCATATGCATCTCAATTGCTAAGGGGTCCTGACTATGTTCACCCTTTCTCAAGCCAAGCTACCGGCAGTTTGTCTAGCAATAACATGAATGGAAAGATTATGCATATGAAAACTTATTAATTATGCTGTAACAGAGGAAGTGGTAAGAGCACCCACAAAAATCAGAGAGCACAGGACTTTGATGAAAAAAATGAAGTCCTTTTATTTAAATACGAAACTGCATATTACATGTGCACCAAGTCCCAAAAATAAGCGGTAAAAGCTGTACCAACACTAATGTTTTCCTGACCACTGTCAGGCATCATTACAGTGAATCTAAAATATCACAAGAGTGCCTCCATATAAATAGTGATTAAATTACATGTTACTAATTAATTCTAACCAATCATAAACTAAAAACAATTTAGTTTTATTATTAAAAGCAGATTTCAATAAACAACTCTCGTAACCATTAATTCAGATTTGAAATAGCAGCAAGGTTTGTGTGGAACTTTAAACTGCACATTTAAATCACACTGTTGTCCTTTACATGGATTACTACGCTCATATATTGCTAGTTGTAGTACCTAATTTTATTTCATATTGCTACCTCATATTTCATTTAAATATTTCTGGCCTATGATCCATATAATGACTCAAAAACTGTGAATAGAGGAAAAAGAGGGTGCAACTACTGCAAATGTCTTGAGCTGACTATTTGTTGGGAGGTTTGGATAAAAATCTACTTTGGGCTCCAACCCATCTGTTTAAATTGCACTATTGCCATTTAAAACTAAAACAATTACCACACTCATGCATTGCTAATTGCAACACCTCATTATATTGTGTTTTGCTACTTCATATTTTATTTAAATATTTCTTACCTTTAAGCCATATACAGAATCAAATAAATCCATAACTGGAGGAACAAAGAGGGTGTAACAACAGCAAATGGCTTGAGCTATTTGTTATGATGGTTAAATAGAAAACTATGTTAGGCTCCAACCCATCTGTATAATATATAATGTTCAACAAAGTTACCAATGAATTACTTTGTTTTATTTCCCTCAAATACAACCCCATTTTATAAATCATGAAACCTTTGCAGTTACAATGCACAAAAACAAGCTGCTATTACAGGCACTGCACTTACTGTGTTGAGGATGCAACTATGCTTTACAAAATTAATATGCAATATCCACAAAACATTTTTAATATTTATTAACCTTTGTGCCTTAAACCAAAATAAAAAGGTCACCATCACGTATAATACTATGCCATGTAGTACCAAGGCAAAACTGTGTCATGATGATAACCATGTCTGTAACCACCCTATGCTTGAATAACTTATGTGATCAAAAGTTTTTCTCCACTGCATCATACCTTGTATTGTTATCCCAGGTCACCCCTGAAAAAGGGACCTTTGGGGCTCAGTGGGCCTACCCGGTCACCAAAATTTAATAAATAAATAAATAATCACATGTCATGTTGCACACTCAGTCACAAAAGAACTGGACATATATGAAACATTTTCCTAAAAACATTCTGGAATTACTGGAACTCATTTTATATGTTAGCTATTTCACCCCAACTTCATGGTACACATTATCTCTTCCTAAATTTCTTTAAAAATTATGCTAGATCAATGGCATCATTTAAACCCTGTCCATATCTGCTCCCCAGTTCATAAATCCAAAAACTTTCTTGTCTGCCAATCATTTGTTCGATATCCCCCCCTCTCAAACCAAATCTAACCACTTCTATGCCAACAAAGTTAATCTTGTGGTTCACTCTACTATAACCTTTTATGTGGTGGACTATGGCATAAGTCATGTCATTTTTAGCTAGGGCACGCACATGCTCTCCTACCCTTATTTTAAAACTTCTTATTGTCCATCCCACTTAATAACTACCACAACTGCATTGAAGTAAATAGACTACACATTTGGTGTCACAGTTAATGAAGTCTTTAGTTTGTACATACTGTCCTGTATGTGGATTAACAAATCCCTGACATGTGGGCATGTATTTACAGTAAACGCACCTCCCACATCTATGTGTGCCCTTGGGGTGGGCAGACTAAATTGCTTGCATAAAGGTTCTGGACTTGGAACTGAGTTAGTTACCAGTAAATCTTTTAGGGTTTTACTCCTCCTAAATACTATTTTAGGATCCTCCAGTACCAATTATTTTAATCTCAGCTCTAATTGCAGTATGAGCCAGTTATTAGTTATAATTTCCTTTATTTTGTCACTTAGTTTGGAATATGTAGTCACAAAAGAACAGTTATGAATTTATTTGATTCTGTATATGGATCATAGGTCAGAAATATTTAAATAAAATGTGAGGTAGCAAACACAATATAATGAGGTGTTGCAATTAGCAATGCATGAGCGTGGTAATTGTTTTAGTTTTAAATGGCAATAGTGCAATTTAAACAGATGGGTTGGAGCCTAACATAGTTTTTTATCCAAAGCTCCCAACAAATAGTCAGCTCAAGATATTTGCTGTAGTTGCATCCTCTTTTTCCTCTACTCACAATTTTTGAGTCTTTATATGGATCATAGGCCAGGAATATTTAAATTAAATATGAGGCAGCAATACGAAATAAAATTAGGTACTACAACTAGCAATATATGAGCGTGGTAACCCATGTAAAGGACAACAGTGTGATTTAAATGTGCAGTTTAAAGTTCCACACAAACCTTGCTGCTATTTCAAATCTGAATTAATTATTACTAACGTTGTTTATTGAAAACTGCTTTTAGTAATAAAATTAAATTGTTTTTAGTTTATGATTGGTTAGAATTAATTTAGTAACATGTAATTTAATCACTATTTATATGGAGGCACTGTTATGATATTTTAGATTCACTGTGAGGATGCCTGATAGTGGTCAGGGGAAGTGTTAGTGTTGGTACAGCTTTTACTGCTTATTTTTGGGACTTGGTGCACATGTAATAAGCAGTTTTGTATTTAAATAAAAGGACTTCATTTTTTCATCAAAGTCCTGAGCTCTCTGATTTTTTTGGGTGCTCTTACCACTTCCTCTGTTACTTTTTGTCAAAATGAGCGCCACAGTAAATTGCCTGGTGCTCCACATCATTGGTTTTCTGTTAATTATGCTGTGCATACCCTAAGACTCAAAGTGTGTCTCCTTTGGCTGCCATGATGTCTGTTGGTTAATTTGAAACAAAAATGTAACAAGACACTGGCCACCACTGGAGATATTAAACAATAGAGCAAACTGCACTCTGGGAAGATTGCTTGGGACACGATGCAATTAGAAAAAAACCTGAATAACAGGTTCCAAGGAGTATAAACTCATCAGGAATGTTAGAAAAAACTACCCCTCCATTCATTCACAGGTGTCAATGAACGTATTTGTTAACCATGGTGTTTCATCTTCTTGCTTCTCTCATGGTAAAAATGTGATACTACATTTGTGTTATTTTAAATGAGTGATAAATAGCCTGTCCAGGGGGATGGCAGCTCTGTTAGTTGTTCCAGTCTTTCTTTTCACTGATATAAACTGAGCCAGGAAAAAAGTAAATAGGGAAAAAAACAGCATTTTGTTTCTACAAGCAGTTGTTAATTGCAGCTGGTATTTTTAACATGTGTAAGGCAACTCTACTTCTCAAACTTAAAAAGAAAAAATACACTTCATCAAAGGCTGTGTTACCAAGTACTGTGCCCATGATTTAAAATAATTTGAACCCCCTCCCCCCAAAAATGTGCCCTCACATGAACCTGCATGATTTATCTGTAAAGACAATTAAAAAATGTATTTCTAAATGCATTACTAACACCAATGCTTTCAGGTTTTGACGCTACTGAAAAGACAAACTATACATATATATATATATATATATATATATATATATATATATATATATAGTAAACAAATATTGTTAATCCCAAAAGCTGAACTTTGTTTTTAGCATTTAAATGTTTAAGAAACACCTGAAAGCTATCTATTTCCTTGGAAGCTGTAGTTTCAGACACTTATTAGTCTTTCCTTTTGAGACACTAGGTGACTCTGATAATCATTTGTTCCAAGGGTTTTTAAGTAAATTTGTAAGGTATTAAGTATCTTCTGTTCTCCTAGTCCTTAAAATCCAGGGACTCCACAGACTTGTTCTGTTCCTTGGTCCAGATCCCAAACTAGTGAGACTTGTTTCAACACGATAGATCCACCTCATGCCCCTCCCACATAAATAAAAAAAAGGTGGGGTGGATCTTTAGGAGCTTCTCAGTGGAGGTGGGGTGGATCTTACTCCCCTCCCAAAAAACAACGCTGCCTCCCACTACTCAGGTTCCAGTTCTTGTACCACCCATTTAAAAAACCAAATAGTACACTGCAACCACTGACTAACATGAAAGTGTATTTATTTGAGGGTAGAAAACATTTCTTGGAGGAGGGTAAGGTGGAGGAAACTATTTACACCTTCAGTCAGTTCCACAGGCAGAAAACATGACATTACTCCTTTTGTACATGCAAAACGTCTGCAGGCTCAGCCTACTTCAGCCATAAAAAAGGGGATAGGCAAGATGCTAGTAATTATCAGCCGATCAGCTTAACATCTATTCTGGGAAAACTACTAGAAGGAATAATTCAGGACCACATTGTTAAACATGTCAGTCAGAATGGATTTGTGGACATAATTCAACAGATTTAGCCCAGGGAATTCATGCCTTACAAATTTCCTTCATTTTTTCAAGCCAGTGAGCACAGCCCTTGATAAAGGCCTTCCTGTAGATATCATATTCTTAGACTATTCAAAAGCCTTCAATTCTGTTTCACATAAAATTTTATTAGAAAGCTAGCAGACATACAGCTCCACCCAAAATAATATCATGGGTGGCATCAAGGCTGGGTAAAAGGTACCAAAGAGTTGGCATCAGAATTTATTATTCAGATTGGGGAGAAGAGACTAGCAGGGTACCTCAGGGCTCAGTACTGGGACTCACCCTTTTCAAAATAGTCATATCAACCATGCAGACCTTGGACAACACATGGATCTGCAAATATGCTGACAACAGTAAAATTGGTGCCATAGTACATAATGATGCAGCAGTTCAAAAATTGCAAGAAGATATAAAAAAGTTAGAACTCTAGGCAGCAAGAAATAAACAAATTTAATGAAGGAAAATGTAAGGTTATGCACCTCAGGAATAATAACCCAACACAGGACTATGTATTAAACAATACTGTAATACAAACAACAACAAACAAAAGAGATCTAGGAGTCACAGTTACTGATAATCTTTCTTTTGACACACACACACACACACACACACACTAGGAATATAGTTAAGAAGTGTCACAGGATCCTGGGATGCATATTTAGGAATATAAAAAGTAGGGATCAAACAGTGATTACACCACTCTATTCATCACTGGTCAGGTTCCACCTGAAATATTGTTTACCATTTTGTGCACCACAAAGTAACGGTGGTGAAAAACTTATTTAGAGGGTGCAGAAAAAAGCAACAAAAAAAATCAAAAACATGCATCAAAAGACATATGGGGATATACTGAGGGAGCTAGGTTTATACTCAATGGAGTATAGCAGAGTGAGAGGAGACCTATGTCTCATATTCAGTGCAATGAATAATGAGACAACATGGGAAAGTACTGGACTAAGCAGATACCATGCAAACAAAAATACAAGGTCTCATAGTTTAAAAATAAAGGGAGAAGTCACAAGAACTGAGAAAAGAAGTAACTGGTTCAATCAAAGAGTGATTTCAACATGGAACTCCTTGTCAGAAAGAGTAGTGACAAGCAGCTCCATGGAAGTATTTAGACACTTTTTGGAAGACTATATGGGTCTGGGACAGATGTGTGTATTACCAATGAATAGTGGTGAGTTACTATATGTCTTTGACTTCCTGACTCATATATAACCTATGATCCTATGAACCTATAATCCATTTCCTATTTGCAATTTCCAGGAGAGATTCCAAGTATAATTAATATGAAGATAATTGTAATTTTTAACCACTTCCAATTCTCTTGAATTAATAGTCCAGCTGTATTTTGAATTTCAGGCCCCAAATACTAATATTTTAGACATGGAATGTCTTCATTTTCAAATCTGGTGTAGCCGTTTGTTCAGCTAGTATGTCCAGTTTTTTTTGGAGACCAAATGGAGTCAAGGAAAAAAATGACAAGATCATCCACATATGCCAAAAGAGGGCAAAAAATTGCTCCCACTTTAGGTGAATCTGTCTGAGATTCTGCTATAGTAAGTATTAATACTTTAAGATAGATTGAAAAAAATTAATGGAGCCAGAATGCACCCTTGGTGACATCCTTCTTGGTGTTGAATGCTGGAGTTAATTGACCCTTCAGGCCCACTCTTACCTGTGTCCAAGTATTCATGTACAAGTTCAGGATCATGTTTATTAATGTTGGGCTTATACCCCATTGCAACATGATGCTTCTAAGTGTTTTTCTATTCCGAGAATCAAATGCTGTACTGTAATCAATAAAGGCAGCATATATTTTCTGTCCTCTTACTTTGTAATATTTTTCTATTATGTGGAGCAATACAAAACAATTATCTGTGGTGTAAAATCCTTCCTTGAAGCCAGCCTGGTACTGGGAAATACCACCTACCCTTTTAATTTCTTTTTATAATTTTTCTAATACAATTGAAGAAAAGATTTTTGCCATTACATGTCAGACTAATCGGTCTGTACATTTTTGGATCTTGTCTGTCTTCCTTTTTATATATAGGAATTATGACAGCCCCCTTCCATGAGATTGGAATATAGCTCTCTTGGATACATTTTGTAAAGAAAACTGGTAAAAATTGTAATCATTTTCCCAATAGAGACTGATAGACCTCAGATGGTAATATGTCTGGGCCAGGGGCTATGCTGGCTTTTAATCTGCATATTGCCAAAGCTACATCCTGTTTGCTAATTGCATAAGAAGCAAGGCCCGTTGTGGTTATTATAGATGGTGTTCCCTGTTTATCCATTAAGAGATCATACATAATGTGCAAAAAATAAGACAGCTATTCATCAGAATTTTTTCTGATCTTTATTGTTGATGCTTGTCATCATCAGTTCCCAAAGTTCATTAAAGTATTCCTGCTTGTTTTCTCCAGCAATATTCTATACTGTTTACATTCCTGCTTGAGCACTAAACAACTTTCTGAATTTGGATCTTTCCTAATAGATTTTAATAATAAGGACATTTTTTTTCTTTCTAGCTTTACATTCTCTATCAGACCACCCTGACCTCATGTGACTTTTCGCCTGGTGTCCTCTGTTTTATATAACATTTGAGATAAAATAGATAATTTGTCATGCAGTTTCTTATCAAAGCTGAGCATAAGTTCATCTGTATATAAGAGCTGTGTATATTTATCCATAGACTGTACAAATTGTGGTCTAATTTTAGTTTCTAAGTTAATATACCATTTTAATCTTTTAAACCAGGTTGCACCTGTAAAAAAGCTTTCAGCTTAGTGTGTCTCACCTGGTTAAATAACTAAAATAAAAAAAATAAAAAAAATATTTTTGTATATCTGACTTCAATACAGGGTTCCTAAATGTGACAAAGAATACAATGAAGTTGACAGAGCTCTGTCAGGTAGTTACTTTATGAAACAATAGGAGAATGGTCACTTTCTATTCTGCACAGGATCTTTAAATCACTCCAGAAGTCTGTAGGACCCATCCAGAGGGCCAAGCCAAGAACTGAGGCCGCTATTTTTGTTATGAATGTTGGATTACCAGGATAATCACTCCTAGAGCTCCCATTCAATGGGAAAAGATGATTTATCCTGGTTATTTTTATAAGTTGATGTCCATTATAATTAAACTTTTTGTCCATTGAGGCTCTTACTTGGAAGACTGTGTTTGGAAACATCCAGCTCAATATTGAACTGTTACAAAGTCCATCAAATTCACCCACTCTAGCACTTAAGTCACCATTAATCAGTACATATGTTGTTGGAAATTGTATTTGTAGTTCAGTTAAGTCATAACTTAATCTGTTCCCGCTATCTTTATTATAACATTTTGATTTAGGGGGAAGAACGTAGACATGAAAAAGTAATACTGATACTTCTTTTTTTTTTATTAAATCAACTATGTATATTTTGTCTATTTTTAACAAATCAATTTGATCAAGCAAGCCTACTCTGACTAATGTAATGTATCCTCCAGCTCATCTGCTCATTTTTGTTCTCTTAGATGCAGGGCACTGAAATAATGCATATCCATTTAGATCCCACTGCTCCAAGGCGCTATGCCAAGTTTCTTGCACACCTATAATTGGGAAGTTGAAAGTGAAATGTTTCCTTTCTACATCCTGCAGTAATCTCTGTACATCTGAAATATTCCATGAGATATGAAGTCTGTAGATCCCACCAAGCTGCTCTCTCTTGTGTACAATTATTATCAGATCCATCAGGATGAGACATCTTTCTGCAGGAGAAACAATCTTTTTTCTAGTGATGGTCAATTATCACCTCTATCATTATAGCCAGCTAAGGCTTAGTAATAATTGGAAATAGGAATTTTAATGTGATCCCTATTTTGACTAGATCTCTCATTATACTGTGTGGAATTCGGTCTACTCCATATGTTATCATTACTTATATAAAGACTCATATTATCCAACACAGTGGATTTCTCCAACAGAAGATTAACAATCTGTAACAGTGATGTGTCTGGGACCATGGATTCAGCAAGCACTGGTTTAGTCAATTTACAGCAGCAGAGCTGTAATATTAATTAACTTTCCTTATCCAGTGAGCACTAATGGCTACATTTACAGTTTAGCAAATACCTGAGGGCTAACTGAGTGGGTTATTCTGTAAGAAAACAACTAGAGTCTTTACTAATTATAGCATTGATTATCTGGGGTGATTTGTGTGCTTTTTATGGCAGTGTGTAGTTTGATTAAATTAACTGTTTTGAAAGTAAAACAGTTATTCCTGCTCACTAGACCTGACACACACATGGAAAACAAAAATACTGAATTAGAACTATTTAGTGGAGGCCAGAATATCAGGCACCTATCTCTACTACTTGCTGAATCCATGTTCCCAGATATATCACAGTTGCATGGGAGAGAAGGCATTGTAGGAAAAAGACGTCAAATAAATCTTGTTAAGAAGGAGATACCCAGAGGCCAAAAAACTACAATATAACTTGCAGGCTAATTTAGAAAAAAAAACTCTGACTAGGAAACAAAGTGTAGGACACACTAGAACCACACACACAAATCAAAGCACTCTGCTCAACATATGTTTTTGCAAATTTTGACTGTACAACTCTTTAATCAGTGGGTGTGTGTGAATACCTTATTTTGAAAACCTGGCCAAGAATTCAGATGTGGGGGCCAATCATTATTATTCATGCTTTATTATTCATAATTCAGCTGATGGAACAGTGTGTGACAGTTCAAGACCTCCTAAGACTTCCTTCCAATCAATGGCCACCAAGAAAGCTCACTGAAGGCAATCCATGTGACCCAGCACTTGCAGAAGCTACAGGCAAAAAAGACAGACATCTAAGCTGCTGTGAAAGAGCAGTCTACTTCCATCCACTTGTTAAAAGTTGCCAAGAAGCAAACATCTTGACAGTTTTTGTTCTCTTTCTAAATTCCAAGCTAAAGAGGGCATTTTTTTCACTTTTTTGTGTTAATGTTCAGGGTTTCTCATAAGAACTACTAGGAGTGCTTTTTTTCCAAAAGTGAAAAGAAAACTAGTAGTACTAGACCAGTTTCCACTCTGTTATCGATCAGCCACAGGTGCAAATGAAAAAATCACATACACAGATTGTGACAGTTTTTTGTGCACTTTTCTATTAGGTGGCAAGTGTAAGTTAGAGTTTAGAAATAAACTAGAAAATAATGTGTTTATTCTTAGACTAAGCAACAACTAGTATCCCCCTACCATTGCCAAAAATAATGTCATACATTTTTATAATGCTTGAAGCTACATTTTGTAAGCTGTAACATTTGAAGAGTTAATACAGTTCTCTTGTGATGCTACATGCATATACATGTTGATATAATATGTTAAAAATGACAGGACTTCAAAGATACAATGAACAATTTTATGTCTTTTTTATATCGATGTGAAACATTTTATGTTTTTTATATCACTATATGGTCACATTAGTGATATATTAATAATATATCTACTTATCTGACTCCCAGCTTTCTTTAAAAAAAACTTAAGTATTTAGCCCTAACAGTTCCAAAGTTATCACACTTTAAAGAATATGGGCCAGATATTCAGATTGCACTGGGCAGTGGTGCAAGCCTGGGTGCAGTGCAACTGGGCTGCGCTGGGGCCAGGACCAGGTGATATTCAACGGTGATGCACCATGGCACAGCACCATTGAATATGGCAAGGTCGGTGCACATACTGCTCATGGCGTACTGGCACTGCACCAGTGTAATCCACAGAGAGGGAGCACAGGGATGCGCCAGTGCAAGTGCAGGTGCGCTAGGCACATCACCCATGATATTCAGCCGGGGACATATAAATGAGGCCATAATATATGCAAGGTGCAAATGCAGCCATTTGCATGTCATTATGGCCCCATTTGCATGCGTTGCACAGGGCAGCTCCGTGCTGTTGTAATACGTAGGAATTACCTGGTGGTCTAGTGATACCCCCTCCCACCCACCCACAGAGGACCCCGGCCACCCAGCACCACCCCAGTCAATGGCAAGCAGCAGCACCCACCTGCATACTGCCCAGCTGCCCACCGAATGACAGTGTAGAGTATGGTCTGTATGCCTATTGGTCCATGCTGTGGACCAATTGGCATACAGACCATACTGTATGTTGTCATTTGGCAGGTGGCTGGGCAGTATGCAGGTGGGTGCTGCCGCCTGCCCATGACGGGGGGAGTGCTGTGGCCGGGATCCTGTGTGTGGGTGGGTGGGAGGGGGGGTACCTACTAGAGCACCAGGTCAATCTTTCGTATCACAACAGCCTGCCATTGGGCATACAGGGAGGGGACCACTAGACCACCAGGTAATTAATTTACATGTACAGATGCCCACGATCAGGCATACGGGGAAGGGACTACTATCCACCAGGTTCTTCTGTTTTATTACTACAGCCCATGATTGGCATACGGGGAGGGGGCCACTAGACTACCAGGGAGGGTCCGGGTGCTTTTGGATGGTGTTCCTGCTAGGCAGTTGGCCACCCATGGCTGGCAGCTGTTGTGTTGTGAATTACGATACAGCCACCCACCAATGGGTGGCCAGCATTTGAGCCTGTTATTTTCGGCTCAACTGAGCATCAGTGTGCGGCGCATGTGGGGATTGCTCCAGCATATGCACTGCACATCCCGGGCTGAATATCAGGATGTGCTGCATATGCATGGGCACACCCCCTGCATCTGCGCTACATACATTACCAGTGTGCCCCAGTGCATCGGGGGTTGCACCACACAACCTGTCCCTTTGAATATTGCACCAGGGCACATTGGGGGGTTGTGCATGGTGCAACCCTGTTGAGCCAGGAGCAACCCCTTTGAATATCCCAGCCAATATCTTTTGAAAGGTCTGACTCTGGAACTGTTGGGGCTAGAGACTTATTTTTGTTTTTAAATTAAAGCTTGGAATCCTGCCATTAAGAAAGCATGTTGTTATTATACTGTTATTATGTAACTGTAGTAATTATGCTATCGCTATAGAAACAGGCAGTATTCTCTAGCTATATCAATATATATCTTTACATCACAACAGAATTGGTTCTTTTGTAAAATAAATGTTATTGATATACTTTTTCCATAATGATGAAGTATTTTGATATACTTTTTAATACTGACACAGAAAATTTCATGACAGTTTCCCAAAAAAATTTAGAAAAAATTAAATATTTGCACTTTTTCTTAATTTTGGTATTAGTCCCCATAATTTAATTGGTGTCTATATAAGTGTAATACCCATAAACATTCATCTTATACCTTCAGTCGCATTACTAACATTTCACTGTTCCTCCAGCAGTAAAAAAAATGTCTCACTTTCGCAGGCTTCACCTGCAAAAGAATCAGAATATAATGAAACTTCACTGAGAGGGTGGTGGAGCCATGGAATGCGCTGCCCAGGGGACTGGTGGAAGCAGAGACTGTGGAGGAGTTCAAGAGGGGGTGGGAGAGGTACAGGGGAAGGGTTCTGGAAGCAAAATCCAGTCCAGTGAGAATATCTGGAACTGGGAAGGGAGAAGCCAGAGAAGGTGAGGGGGGCAGCAAGGTCAGCTCCCATGGTGGGGGCTGACCAAATGAGCAGACATGAAAGACCATTAGGCCTATTCTGCTGGCATTTTAGTATGTTAGTATGAAACAGACTCTTGATTTTGACAGACTTTTGTCTGATACATTCAGCAGCTTAAAGAAGTGTTTTTTTTTCTAAAGAGATTTCCCCTTGGTGGTCTGTAGTAGTGGCACTCCACCACCCAACCCCATCACCAACCTACTCACAACCTTACAGGTTATCCACCAGTTACAAAGGACCACTATATGGTGGGTGGCCTCTGGCAATCCATGTCAGTGATGTGAGAGCCTGCTGGGGGTTAACATTTTCCCTCAAATTCCTGTTTTCTCCCTGTGGTGCAGTATACAAAGATAAGCAGCTACATCCAGCCATGGGGGGGGGGTGGTTAGAAGAAGTGGACAACAGTGGGTAGGGCAGGAGCACCAGTGAGGTGCTTTTCTGGATGATGTTGTATGGTAATAACTTATGTACTGTGTGTCCCTGAGCAAAGCAAGTCACTTAACTGCCATACAATCTCAGGACAAACCTGAAACTAGCTTCAGCTCAGTGTGTCTTTCCTGAGTAAAACATGTTAAATAAATTAAAAAAGGCAGACATCCACTGGACAGACAGATGGGTCAGTTAGGCTTTCTTCTGTTGACCAAATTCTGCATTATTTAAGGGCAGAGAAGGTGGCTGCAGTTTACCACCACCTGATGTCTGTCACTCTCATTCTTGCGTTCTTTATGTCTTGGATTACTGAGTTATCTCTCTAAGATTCCTGTGTTCTCACTCTCGGTTCCTTTGCAGTGTGTTATTTGGATTTTGTTCTGTTGCAATATGCTGCAGAGTTTAACTGCCTGCCTCCTCCATCATGTTGTGCTATTTATCCACATCAGTTCTGATCTGGGCTAGAATTAGACAGCCACAGAATCTGTCATCACCCATGTGATCTGTACCTGCAAAAATAAGAGACAGGAGATAAAAGCATGTTTAACAGGCTGACAGGCTGTACAGTTAAAATAAACCTTTCCCACCTGTAGCTCCACTCCCATCTCACTATCCCACTCACCCCAGTAAAAATAAAATGAAAATCCCCTTGAATACTTACCTTTGCTTTTAAGACACAATGTGTGTTAAGTCTTTCCCACCTTGAGCAGCCCCCCCCCCTAAAAAAATTCCCACAAATTATACATGCCTTTGCTGGTATGACGCAGTGTGGTATTCAAAGATCACCACCGGATCCTGCCTGGGCATCTGTAGGATAACAGCACAGTAGTGGTGGTTTAGTAGCACTCATCTTATCATTGTTCACATCAGTGGTGGTGGAATGGACTCACAGGGTAACTCAAATGTAGTCAAAATTACAGGTAATAGCAGTTTCTGTGTATCTGCTTGTCTTAAGCTATTCCACTTCTGAAAAATGCACTCATAACTAGTACCATGACCTTGGCCTCTGGCTGCCACTTGAGCTTTCAGAATTGCTGCTTCACTTTTCCCTGTCCAGCCCTGAATCCTGCTTTTGATTTTTTCATGTTATGTAACATTGGGGCATATAGTAATAACATTACACAAAAATGTACACAACAACAATGGCAATGACGACTGTGACAGGCCGAGCTGGCGTGTATCAAAAAGGTGTTTTATATGACAATAATATGACAATGCCTAGCTGCAGTCAAGTCGCAGAGTCAGGTGGCATATGAAAAGGCTACTGGAATAAGAGTTAATGACTATGAGACACAGTAAATAAAGAAGTGAGGCACCAGTATAAATAAGGTAAGCTATGTTTGCAAATTCTCCTTATTTTGGAATAATGATAAAAAAGATCTCATTAGGTATAGCAGCATAGACCACTCACTCAGTGGATGCAATTTGCAAAGCCAACAAATGCAGAACATTTCCAATACTAAGTTGTTAAATACTTTCCATTAAAACCAACCATATAAACCCTAATGTTTCGCATATGGGGCTTGTTTATTTTTTAATTTATTGAAATCTCAGCTTACAACCTTTGAACTGGAAGCTCATTTACAAGGGTTCCACGTCATGACAAAACAGGGATACAGTAGTTAAATTATACAAGACAAAACAATTAACAAAGAAAACAAACAGGCAATTCAGATACAGCCATTTAACATGTCAGTGTCAGTGGCTCAGTAGGTAGCACACTCGCCTCTGAGGCCGGGAAATCAGAGGGCTGTGGGTTCAGTTCCCACATCTGGCACTTGGGTTAATATCCCAGTACTGCCACTGTAGTGCAGCATGAGAGGGGTGCTGCACTTCTGAGGTGCCGTCTTTTGGATGAGATGTTAAACCAAGGTCCCATCTGCTTGGATTGGTTGTAGAGTGGATGTTAAAGATCCCATGGCACTTATCGAAAAGAGTAGGTGAATTTCCTCAGTATCCTGGCCAAATTTCCCTCATTTACTTAAAAAAAAGACCACCAACAGCTTAATCTGGTTCAAGGTCAGTTGGCATTCATCTGTATCCCCCTCCCCTGGGTTGTGCCTGAAAATAGGCAGGATTTGTCTAGTGCTCTTACCCGGTCAACAAAAACTAAATAAAATAAAATAATAATAAAACATGTAGGATTATAAAAGTACAGATATTATGATACAGTATATGCAGCAATAAAATCACGTGTAACATAAGTGCACTAATAATGCAAGACAGGAGAAGGAGAGAGGACCATGGATGGGAAGAGACTGGCAGCAGGGGGTGAGGGGAAGAGAGGGATAGTGAAGGAAGGGCTAAGAGAGGGGGTGAGGGGAGGAGAGGATAGTGAAGGAAGGGCTAAGAGAGGGGTGGAGGAGAGGGATAGTGAAGGAAGGACTAAGAGGGGGATGAGGGAGAGAGGGATAGTGAAGGAAGGACTAAGAGAGGGATGAGGAGAGGGATAGTGAAGGAAGGGCTAAGAGAGGGGGTGAGGGGAGGAAAGGGATAGTGAAGGAAGGACTAGAGGGGATGAGGGAGGAAAGGGATAGTGAGGAAGGGGCTAAGAGAGGGGTGAGGAGAGGAAAGGGATAGTGAAGGAAGGGCTAAGAGGGGATGAGGGGAGGACTGGAGCAACCAAGTAGGCCTTGTCAAAATTTAGTGGATGAGGGGTGTAGATGGGGGAGGGGGATGGGGTGGGAGGAGATGGAGGGACATGGCTGGGAAACTGAGAGAGACAATGAGAGAAATATGAAGGCAGGGGGGATGTAGGAGGGGGGAAGTGGAGATGTTGATAGGGGTTTAAGCAGG
Source organism: Neoceratodus forsteri (assembly GCA_016271365.2). Classification (NCBI taxonomy): domain Eukaryota; kingdom Metazoa; phylum Chordata; order Ceratodontiformes; family Ceratodontidae; genus Neoceratodus; species Neoceratodus forsteri. The sequence goes on from CM057459.1 coordinate 980,611,973, forward strand.
TTAAAGGTAGCAGTCACAAACAGCTTAAGACTGCAAGATAGTCATTAAGCTTAGTTTTGAATGGGCCAAGTTTAGTACTGGATAGTATGTCCTCACTGAGAGAGTTCAGCCAGAGGGGAGCACGATATAAGAAGGAGCGCTGGCCCTGGGCAGTGCAGTGGGAAGGGACTTTTAAGGTCAGGATGTTGGACCCCTAGTGGTGTGGGTATTGTCGGTGGGGGAGAGAAGTCTTTGAACACCAGGAGATGCAAACCTTAGCATAGAATTTTTAGATAGAAGGCATGCCTGGTACCTAATTCTACAGTCCAAGTTTTGCCACCCTGGCTGGGAATAGAGGCCACAGGTATGTGTTAGGCAGGGACCATCAAGGACAAGCTGACAGGCTTTGCTGAGGGCCACTTTGACCCTTTTTAGAGTTGTATCAGCGGCAGCACTGTATACTACCAGTCCATATTCAATCACAGATAGGAAAGAACAGATAATGGCTAGGTTTAGGGCACCATCTGTTAGGCAGTGCTTGTGCCTAAATAGTTGGCCAATCCTAGCATTGGCTGCTTCAGCTACTATGTCAATGTGATGAGTGAAAGAAAGGGAACTATCCAAGATGATCTGAGGTATTTGAAACTCTGAACCACCTCTAGGCGGGCATTTTGAGAGTTCACTATGTTACCCAAGGGCAAGGCCTCAGAGAGTATTTTTTTTAATGTGCCATGTTGGTCTCCTTGCTACAATCCCCAACCCACTAGTAGACCAACATGGTGCTGTCAAGATGTTTTGGTTGTGTGGCCACCCCAATGGGATTAGAAGTGGGGTTGGATCACTGTGTCAGGGGATGATCTAATGAAAAAAAAAACCCCCTGATGTCTCAGTGATGGCTCATACAGCCTGAACAGGGTATATCCTATTCCCTGTCTGATTACAGGACAGGGTACATCCTTGTTTGATATGGGGTACATGTCTATTGGACTACAGGGCACATCCGTGGTGGACAACATGGTGAGGAAAAATAATAGATTTAAAAAGAGAAAAACAAATGTTTGGATTTCTTGAAAAGGAAGAGCCAACTCCATAACACTACAGTACCATCAGTTCTGCTAACTGCTCCTGCTAACCAAGTTTTCAAATGGACCTTGGCCACTTTGGGGTCAGCCAGGGAAGGGAGGACTGAGCATCCCATGAATGGCTTTCCTCTTGGGAAGCGGGATCACACTTACCATCCCCCTGTGGAACTGCTACCTAGTATAAGCTGGGTGGCAGCAAAGTGGATGGGTGGAAAAATGAAAATGAAACAAAAGGATTTTAAAAGAGCAATATAAGTAGGTAGCCTTGTTTTATTTGTGAGATAAATAATTGCAAGACAGGAATAACAAAATTATGAAAGCAGTAAAAACAGTACCATACACAAGCCATATCAGTGAACCCTTGGTGATAAGCGAGTCTTTAAATAAAGCAAGAAGATTTTGGTAATGTTTCTGTAGGCATTATGCAAAAATGGAGTGGGTGAGTGCATTATGCAGTGCACACAGTTTCATAACCTCATTTTTAGGAAGTCATAATATGAGAAGCATCTATTGTATTTTAACTTTACCTTGGGGCTATTATAGCTGTAGCTGTTATAGCTGTTCAACACCCTTCTATCATACATGATAATAGCATGTATTAACAACAAGAAGAGAAGTTACTGTGTATCTGGCTCAGAAAAAAGTTAATGCATTTATACTATAATAATAATAATAATAATAAACTTTACTTATATAGCACTCGTCATGAAGTATCAGAGTGCTGCACAATAGACAGCAGTTAAAATCATAAAATATTAAAATACAGTTCAGTAATCAAAAATTCAATAGTAACAGTCAATTACAGAGAGACACCAAATGCGAGCTGAAATAAATAAGTCTTTAAGTCAATCTTAAAGCTCCCCACTGTCAGGCACTCCCGTATTCGATAATGAAAGTGCAACACTGTAGGAAGGAAGCATAGGAGAAATATTCAGCTGAACATTATGGAGAAAAACAGTCAGCAAAAGCAAACTATTCCAGAAAAAGAGAGGTAGTGTTACCCCTAGATAAATCAATGGCGAGGCCACACCTGGTGTACTGTGTCCAGTTCTGGACACCCCATCTCAGGATAGACATAAACCGGGTGGAGGAGGTACAGAGAAGGGCAACCAAGCCCTACAAGGAGAGACTCAGGGAATTAAATATGTACTCACTGGATGAATGAAGAGAAAGGGGAGACATGCTAGAAACATTCAAATACCTCAAGGGTATCAATAAGGTACAGGGGGGGGGCATATTGCACAGAAAGAGATGCTCAAGGATGAGGGGGCATGATATGAAGCTGGAAGGGGGAGGGGACCTAGAGGGGATATGAGGAAATATTTTCTTCACAGAAAAGGCGGTGGATACCTGGAACAGCTTCCCAGCCAGAGGTGGTGGGTACAAAATGGTAACAGGTTTCAAACATGCATGGGAGAGACACGGGGGACCTTAGTAACAGGACTGGGGGGATTAAGGCCAGAGATCAATTAGGGTCTACAGTAGCACAGTATGTAGGGTCTTTAGGGCAGACTAAGTGGGTTAAGAGGTCCTTTTCTGCCAAAAGCTTCTATATTTCTATGTTTCTATATTTCCCATTTCATGGTGGAATATATATAATTACTCAAGTAATGGTAAGTTAATCTTGACAAAAACAAGCTGTTGGACATGTTCAGGGTCAAACATTTAATGATGAGGCTCAACAACATCACCAGCTGTGCTGAATATTATCTTGGATGGTATACTCATAGGGGGCAACAGATGTGTCTCACAGCCAGTTGTGCCAAGTGAGGGGATGAGTGCATCTTCTGAGACAAATAGCCTAATGAATCACCCTGAAATGGCTCGAGAGACTCCGCAAAATAGTCGTTCAAGACATTTTCTGCAGAAAAAGGCTGTGACTGTGTCCACTTCTGTTTCTCTTCACATAAGGGTGTGCTGGGCACACTCAATGAGTGCTGCCACCAGTACCAGGTATTTCTTCTCCATCTCCACCAGTGGAACCAGAACCAGACCTGCCAGATGCCATTCTCTCTCTTTCCTAAGCTTCTTCAAGAGTCAGTAGCACCAGTCGCCACATGTAACCGACCAGCTCATCATCATCATCATCACACAGCTCTTGCTGAAAGTGACGCACTCTGTGGCTATCTATAGCCATGTGAAAGATCTTGCATTTAAATGAGAAACCTGCATGCTTGAAAAAATGTGGCTGCAGCTACAGTATCTAGGACTTTCACAAACCTTGCATCCAGTACAGCTTGCAGGGGCTTAATGAGCACAGCTGCCCCATTTCGAGTCTGCCTTTGTTCCTGTACATATCTCACCATGGATCTTTTCAGGATACACACAGCTGGGATCACCTGACTCAGCATGGCAGTGGACATACTTAGATCATGAATGCTACATTCAAATGGCCCAAGTACTTTCATCACTGCATCAGTCAATGATCATTCATGGTGACCTAGGACTCCCCCATTGTCAAACTCTATTGACTTACATGAAGTACCCACATCTATTCTATCAGTCTAGAGAACATCAATTAGGATGAATTCCACCTGGTACTTACATCATGAATCAATCAATGCTAAGACAGTCTAAGGTGTTGTTGCACTTCTCTTAGTTGGTTAGTCACCTTTGCAGAATGATGAAAAAAGCACAGATGGAGTGTGCTGTGATGGCAGTCTTGCTAGCCTCAAAACTGTGATATAGTGCAGATATAACCACTAGATTTAAGGTGTTGAAAATGCAACGAATGCTGATAAAATTCACATCACCAACTGCTTCACCATGTTTGCCCCATTATCCATGATGAAAAAACAGCATGTAGATTAGTACAAACTGTCCAAGAGTGCAGGACCTCATAAACATATGCCAGGATGTTTGATGACATGTAGTCTTTCTTCATTAGCTCCACCTTCAGAAAAGCAGACATGGAGTGACTGCCAGATTGTGGAGAGATGAAGGGACAGCCAGTGACACAGGAAGAGAAGGAGGAATTGGCAACAGGAGACAGACTTTTGTATGCACCAGTGTGTGGTCAAAGCAAAATATGCATGCATGGAGTTTGTACTGCTCCAGATGTTTAAGATGCAGTGGAACACTCCCCTCACAGATATCAAGACTAGTAGGGCAGTGGCCATTCTCACACCCTCTATGGCACCACAATCTGTGAAAATGTGGAACATGATGGGATTTCGTCCTGTGGCTGTAAGTGCTGCACAAGTCTTTGAATGACAGTGTGTTCCACAAGTGAAAAGGGTTGTAGATTCAATGCCATCATTTCACATGTGAGCTGTGTAATGTGCTGAGTTTGGATGGAAAGACTGGTACTTAGTTGTGCCCTGGAAGGCTTCCACTATTGGCACTGACTGTGGATGGAGGGATGTTCCAAGCTTTCCAGAAGGTGTGGAAATAGCAGAGGAGTGCCTGGTGGGAGTGCTTGACTCAATATTTCAGTGGTGCATGGACTCTCTAGTGTTGACGGGGAAGGAGTATTAGCACCAGTGTTTTTTTCAGAAGCAGAGCAATCTGTGACATTGCCACCGGCACCACTGTCTTCATCATCACTATGGGATTGGTCTAATGGAACCACAGGCACACACCCTGATGAAGCACTAAAAACCTGAGGATGCTTTACTTTTAGGTAGTTCATTAAGGAAGTGGTGGTCAAGTTTGTCAGAGATGTCCCTATGCTAGCTGTCTTGCTGCACAATGTGCAGACTGCCTTTCTTTTATCTTCTTTCAATAACATGAAATGCAGCTGTACCATGTTCTTACTGCTTCTGACACCACTCATTTGGCTAGTCTCACCACCAGTACCAACACTACTTTTTTGGCCAACACCAGTCTTTCTTGTTTGAACCTGTTGTTGCATGTTTTCCCATGGCACCACTGATGCGCCTGCATCTGCTCCACTTTGCTGTTCAGGCTACAATAGATCCCAATGAAAATGTACTGAAGAGTAGCTTGCTGTGTTATTTTTTATGGGGGGGGGGGTATCCTTTTTTCTCCTGCCAGAGCAAACTTCAGAGGTTGAGGTTGTTTAGCTAACTGACTTTCTTGCTTTACAGATCTCAAGGTAATTTCCATAGTCTACCTCATCATGAAAGCTGCTTAGGTTAGCCTCCTCAGATGATGTGTCTGTGGACAATTTCTCTGCTGTGGAAAGTACTCAGACATGGATAAGTCCTCATCCACACTGTCAAGATCTATGGTACTGGAGATGGGCTGAGAAAAAAGAGGTGTCAATGAACAGTAGGGAAGGACACAGTACTGGAAATAGTTGTGCAACTGGCTGAGGCCACCATGGTAGTAGAGGCTAGTGTCACCAGTAGCAGTATTGGACATGATGGTTACAGTGGCACAGCAGTAGTGGTCTGGGTCACAGTGGTAGGCATGATCTGGGTCACAGTAGCAGGAGGTATCTCAGTTCAATGGTAGACATGGTCTGGGTCACAGTAACAGAAGTGGTCTCAGTCACAGTGGTGGGGTGACTGGCAGGGTCACTGTTGCAGCACAATTTGAAATGCTAGTAGTCACATTGGATGGGTGGATCAGAGCAGTGGTGGTGGTTATTAAGAATGATGAGACAGTGATACTGGTTTCAGTGGCAAGGAATGACAAGGACAAATTCACACTGGTGGTATCAGTGGCAGTTAATGACAATGTACTCCTAGCTGCAGTACTAGTTTGAATAGCACTTTTTTCCTTGGTGTCTGCCAGTGCTGTACTGCTGCTGGAGGCAACAGGATTTAACAGGGTAAAAAAATAATTTTGTGTAGTGAATGCACCCTGAGGGTTTCTGTGCAGTACGTTCACCCTCACTTGCAGCGTTCTGCTCTTTATCAACTGCAGCTTTGCTAAGGCTGCCAGACAAACTATGTTTTCTAGTATATCTTCTGTCTGCCATAGTTGCATTCCTCACAGGAAGATGACATTAAATATAAATTATATTGTTATGAAATATAGTCACTCACTGCAGCAATGCCAGTGAGATTCGAGTATACCTCACTAAAGTCTGACTATGATTTCTGCCAATATCATGAGTTGGTGTATGTTGGGATACGTCACGCCTGGGGTGATTAGGCACGGTATCGCGGCCGAAAGTGCCACTAATTACCCCAGAAGTGACGTTATCCCAGCACAACACACACCCTGGAGTGCATTATTGCTATTATACAATGGCTTATTTTGTTTTAAGAAGAAAAATAGAAAATCTGTTTAAAATATTCATTTATTTCATTTTTTTTGTTTGGGCAGGTATACTTATTGAAAAAAAAGTTCACAGTTCCTGTCTTGTGCAGGAGGTGGCGCTGCTCCCTACATGGTTTCTCTGTATTCATTTAAATGCCTATCTTTGTGGCTCTGTCTTTTTGACCCCGTGCCCCTTGTCCTTTTGCTATTTCTGTCTCCTGTTACTTAGAGAAGCAGTGTAGAGATGGTGTCTGCCTGTTGCTAAGACGTTGTTGTTCCATTTTTTTTTCCTTCAGTTAACTGATCAGTGTAATAGGCAGTGCAAATGGACAGTGACGTTGACTGACACTAAAGTCAGGACCTCTAGCAGACCGGGAGTGAGAGGGGCTTCATTTTATTTTACTGGACATTTCTGTGGACAAGAAGGTGAGGTCCATGACAGGAATCTGGATTAATTGAGATAGTGAGCATGGCTGTTAATGGAATGCAGTATTGTGTCTGTCTCTTTGAACGAGCGCTATTTATAATTGCGCATGCGCTAGTTACTATCGCAGTGCTGTAGGTGAGCGAGACGCGATTAGCGTGTGAGGTTTATTTAATATTTGACTAGACAAAGCTCTGAGATTTGGTAAAAAAATGTGGGGACACTGAATTAATGGCAGAGTACTGACAGGGAAATGGTTAGAAACTGAGAGGAAAACACAGACCTGACGGGGGTTGTATTGTGAAGTGGGAATCTATCTGGCTGGCGTAGTAGTGATTCTGATGACCATTGGTGTGGTCACCGGTGTGCTGGTACTAGACCCGTGATGTTGTACTGGGATAACATCACGGGTCCAGTCTCAGACTGACCAATCAAAGGTCAGCATTTTTTTTGCCATTGTATAATAGTAAATAAATTCTATGAAGAAAGAAACATTTTTTTTTATTTCTTGCTAGATACACTGGAATGAAAAAGGTACTAGCTCTTGGGTGAAGCATTACCAGATTTTAAAACACCTCCAATTGCTTAATTGGCATATTGCTTTTCTTCAGAAGACCCACCTTCTTTCTATGGAAGGACTTTTCTTCTGTAGACTGATAGTCAGCCAGGTATTCATAGCCAGGGACTCTACAGCTTCAGCTGCAACATTGCATGGAGGACGTTGTGTCGCTACTTGTTTTTAAAAGGTGTGCTAGATCATTTCGAGGTCCTTCTCGGATGCATCTATGGCCCCAACACCGATTCCCTGATTTTTTTTGCTGATTTGCTTACTTTTTGGATCCTTACGTGCATATCCCCTTGATATTGGCCGGAGACTAGAACCTGACCCTCATGTCAGACCTGGATAGGTCTGGTAGCCAATCCCCAGGGCTCTCCCCTGCCCAACGCTCACTCCATGATCTGATGGATATAGGTGGCCTATGTGACCCTTGGAGGGTATTACACCCCTCTGATTGGGTATACACTTTTTACTCACTGGTTCATAAGGCCACTTCTTGACTGGATTATTTCCTGGTCAGTACAGCTATTTTATCAGGGGTGGTGGACAGATGAGTTTCCCCCAGAATCCTTTCTAATTATTCACCCACTTGGCTGGAATGCACCCTTTCCGCTAACCTTCATAGGGACAAGATTTGGAAACTTCACATGCAACTCTTTAAAGAGGATATGGTTCTTTCCAAAATTAAAGAGCTTATTGCTCAGTTTATGGAGCAAAATGAAGGTTCCATACCTGATATGGATAAGCTCTGGTGTTCCCTCAAATGTGTATTCACAGGAATTTATCAGCTTGGCATCCACGCAGAAGAGGAAGCGAGAGGCCATACTTCGCCACCTCTTAGAACAGATTAGAGCCAATGAGACTAACCCTTCATTGGTGATGTCTGAAGAGGAACAGGTCTCTTTAACAATTTTGAGGGACCAAAATGCGGAGAGCCTGAGGGAGCAAGGTGAATATGCCCTCCTAAAAACTCACTCAACCTATGTTGACCAAGGGAATAAGGCGGGTCATCTGCTCGCTTTGCATTTAAAGAAACAGGAAACCTCTCAGTTGCTTCTTTCTATTACTTCCCTGTCTGATGGCTCCCCTAAAACATCTCCCAAAGATATTGTTCAGGAATTTGAATCGTATTATCATCACTTGTATAATCCCCCCACCAACCTACCTTCTATCCCCGACATCCAAGGTTATCTCTCCTTCATTCAACTTCTCAAGTTAACCCCAGATTAACAATTCCTACTGGAACCTCCTATCACCCTTCTGGAAATTATAGCCACCGTTAAGTCCCTCCCCTCGGATAAAGCCATGGGGCCAGATAACTTTCCCCTTAACTTTTACAAGGCCTTTGTCATGGAGCTGACCCCAGTCCTACAACAACTTTATATTTATCTCTGTGATAAATGCCTCTCTGATTTATCTTTGCTGGTGGCTTTAATAGTAGTTTTACCAAAACCTGATAACCCCCCAGATAAGGTGTCCAATTATTATCCCATTTCCCTCATGAATTATGATGTGAAGATTTTTGATAAAATTCTGGCCAATAGGATTATGCAGATCTGGGAGGGGCTGATTGGACCAGAACAGGTGGACTTTATGAAGTGCCGGTCTTCGATGGACCATTTGTGAAAGTTATCTCATATCTTTTCCGCCTTCAGGGGGGCTAATCAACCTATGGCCTTGGTCTCCCTGAATGCAAAAAAGGCATTTGACAGGGTCAACTGGGCCTTTCTGTTTCTGATTCTAGATGAATTTGTTTCCCCCTTTCATTTGTAAAGTGGATTTGGGTGTTGTATTCTCAACCCAGTGCTGATATCTACTGTAATGGGGTGCTGTCAACTGGTTTTGTCCTTCAGTCAGGTACTCATTAAGGTTACCCCCATTCTCTTTGTTGTTTAATCTTTACTTGGAACCTTTACTGCACCTTCTTAGGACCTCAACCCGTATTTAGGGGATTCCTGTCAGCCCATTCAACCTCAGGCTCTCAGCATATGCAGACGATATTTTGTTGCATTTATTAGATCCTGCAGCTTCCATGCCTGTTGTTTTGAATATTATTTATGACTTTGGCAGGTTTTCCAATTATAAACTTAATATTGACAAGACAGTAGTAATGCCCCTAACTCCAATAGTTTCTCCCTCAGAGCTTGCCCATCTGGGTCTCGTCTGGAGGACCAAGCTTAAATATCTAGGCATTATCCTTTCCCAAAGGTTTACCTTGATGAAAAAGTTTAATTTAGATGATTTGGTTACTACCCTTCAACAGGATCTACACAGATGGGCATCCCTTTCCCTATCCCTCCAAGGCCGAATCAGTATTTTCAAGATGAATGTCCTTCCCAGCTTGTTTTATCCTCTACATATATTGACTTTCTTGCTCCCTACTAGATGGTTTAAAAAAGTTCATGGTATTACTTTCCACTTTTTATGGAAAGGCAAACCCCTGCACCAAACCTATAACTGCTTGGGGCACTGAGAAGTCTTGGTGGACTTAGACTACCTAACTTTTTTATATATTATTTACCAAGTCATATTGCCAAATATGCTAGGTGACCTTGGTCTCCTTTGCCACAAGATCCACCCCTGTATGTTCTGTTGTGGCTTCAAATAGAACAGCATCAGATTGCAGAGGCGGGGCCCTCTCTAGAAAGCCTGTTTTTTATTCCACCAAAATGCCTTCCTCCACAACTTAAGAGCTCGGTCATTTTTACTTCCTTGAAGATCCTGTTCAGCTGTGCAAAGCCATGCACTACGATAACCTTACAGACATCTCCCAACCACTCTGTAACAATCTTAATTTTTAAATTGGGAGGCCAGGTGCTGACCTCTGTGGGGTGGCCATGGCTAAAGGATAAGAGAGTTTACAACCTTCTTTCTGATGGCCAGATCCTTAGTAGTCCGGAATTGTTAGCATGTTTTACCGGCTACACAAGTGTTCAAAATTTACCACCTTAGACACTTGTTGATTTGTTGGTTTGGCATGGCCTCTTGGACCAGTGCTCAAGGTGAATTTATTCACCTTCTCCAAACCTGTGCATGGCAGCCACACTCAGTCTCCCAACTGGCCTCTCTATTGTTTTCCAAGCTCTTCCCAGAAGTTTCAGGTCAATCCGGGTACTGGTCCGCCTCATTCCCCAACTCTTCTTTAATTAGGATCACATTTGGACAGACACGTACTATTATTTAACCAATGATAAGTTGCAACTTATTCAGTTTTAAATATTACATAATATCTATTTCACCCCTGTACATTTAACGAAGATGGGGAAGCTGCCCTCCTCCCAGTGCTCCAGGTGCAGTCAGGCGGAAAGCTTTTGCATGTGTTTTGGGAATGTCCAAAAGTGTCATCACTATGGAACAAGATAAAAACCAGGGTGGACCCTTTACTGGAATTAGAGGAATATCTTACCCCTGAATTATGCTTGGTGGGGACTTTTCAAGTGTCCAGGTCAAGGAAAGGAGATATTATTTATCATTAATTTCTCTTTCTGTGAAGAGAGTAGCACTCCGCCATTGGAAGGATCAGACTGAGATTCCTCTATTCTGAATGGCTTAATGAAGTGCTTTGTAACCTAAGGATTGAAAAGATGATAGCTAGTCTCTGAGATCATATGGCAGCTTACAATAAAAAATTGGGTCAATTATACGCTTTACTATCACTATCACTATCATCTTCCCTTTGATCAGATCCCTGGAGCTTTGGTAAACTTTTATGGTCTTTTAGATGCTGTATTAAGTTTAAGAATGGAGCAAGGTGGGGGAAGTTTATGGCCCACCTGCTCCAGGTTTTGCCTGATGGGCTGTTAGTGTTATTATTTTGCTTGGTATCTCTGGGCAGGAGGGAGGGAGGGAGGGGAGTGGAGGGTGTGGGTTTTGTTTTTGATATTTGTTTGTTGATTGTTTTGTATTTTTTGAAACTTCAATAAAATAGATTACGTTTCAAAAAACAAATTTCTTGCTAGACACACATCCACAAACTTACTAGAACAATGTCTTGAGTGCACACAAACAGAACAAAACATCAAGTAGCTGCCAGAAGTGGTGGGAGTCAGATGACTAATCCCACTCTACCAGGTAAGAAATATGGCCATGCACTAACAGTTGCACAAATGGGAGACAGGGGCTTGAGCCCAGGTTCCTCACAGGCAGATGAAATTAAGTTTAAATTAAATTAATATGAAATATTGTCACTCACTGTGACAATACTTGTGAGCTGCTGACCAGTCTCTCTTACTAATAGTCATGCCTGACTAAAGGTTTTCTATTTTTTTAATTATTTTTGGCATATGAACAATAGAAACAAAATCTGGCAAGAGCCAATAGAGCTGCAGGTGAGGAATTTGGGGTAAAAAATTGAAAATTACCAAAGTTACCAGCCTTTTTTAGCAAAATGTAATGTGGGCTCATATATTTGTTCTTTTTGTAATATTTTTACACCAGATTTCCAACATAGCCTTGTTATGACCCTACCTCATGAAGAATGGCAGAGCAAATGTTCAACTCCTGCCCAAAAGGTTATTTAGCACAGGGACAGTGAAATCAAGTTTGGGGACACAAAAACACATTTTGGGCAGGAGTTGAAAAATGACAATTGTCACGTTCATGAGGTGCTGTAAAGAAATGGCTATGTTGAAAATTTGGGTTAAAAATATTCAATATTAACAAATGTACGAGACTGCATTTACAAAATTCAACATAGCCTCATAACTTTGTTTTAATATTTTTACACCAGATTTAGAACATAACCTTCTTAGGACCCCACCTCATGAACAATGGCAGAGAAAATGTTCAACTCCTGCCCAAAAGGTAATTTTTTTACAGGGACCGCAAAATCAGCTTTTGGGATATAAAAAAAACCCCATTTTGGCCAGGATTTGAAAAATGATAGCTGTCACATACATGAGGTTCTGTAAAGATATGGCGATGTTTTATTTTAGGGTTAAAATATTGAAAATTACCAAAGTTACAAGCCTGCGTTCGCAAAATTCAATGTAGGCACATAACTTTTTTAAAATATTTTTACACCACATTTTCAACATATGAACAAGGGCAGTGAAAATGTTCAACTCCTGCCTGAAAGGTGATTTCACTCAGGGACCATGAAAGCATCATTCAGGACAGATCTACCTAATGACAGTGTCATTTGTCATGAGGTAAGGTCCCAAAGAAGGCATTTTGAAAATCTGGGCCAAAAATATGCAAAATGCCTAAGTTATGCCACTACATTCAAAACACCATTGAAATACATTGAACCACATTCCTGTATGTGGTCCGGCTTTGAAGAGTGAAGACATGTCTGCAGTCCAGACAGGATTACGGTGTTGGACCCCCAATGGGTAAGTAAGGACTTGGGGGTGTGTGGGTTGGTGGGTGCTGAGAAGGCACGTCAGGTGGGAGGATGTAATGGTGCAAAAGACATTGATGGACTTTTTTCTTTTTACAGGGTAAAAAAAACAGTGCAAAAGACATTGATGGACTGTTTTCTTTTTACAGGGTTAAACAAAAAAAGACAGAGGAACTGCCATTGCAACGCTGAGGGATTGGGCACCCCAGTGTCACTGATACATTTCTGTGGGGGTGCTAAGAGGGAGGGTCAGGTGGGGGCTAAAAATATATATTTAAAGGGGGCATGGAACATGATCACGACACTGGGGCATTGGGCACCCCCAGTGTCGTTATTATGTTTCTGGGGAAGGGTGGGGCAGTGGGTGATGAGAGGGAGGGTCAGGTGGGGGGATATGCAGAATTATTTTTAAAAAAGAAATTGGTGATCATGGCGGAACATGGCACACTCCATCGTGACCAAGATGGCCACTGCACTACTCTGCACATGCTCTTGTGGTTGCACATGCACAGTAGAGTGCAGTGGCCATCTTGTATATGGCAGAGTGTAGCATGTTCTGCCATGACCACCGTTTGTTTAAAATTAGAGATCTTCCCCACTCCAAAACTTCCCTCTCAGCACCCACCCCTCCCCCAGAAGCATAAGAGTGACACTGGGGGTGTCCAGTCCCCCAGTGTTATGATCAGGACTGCCAATTTTTTTTCCAAGTACAAAATAGTGCAGTGTGAGAGGAGCGCTCCACAGATTCTGAGGCAACTGTGGTGCAACTCCAACATGTTGTTCAGTTGCAAAGAATGCAAGGAATGTAGAGTCCTTTTCTGAAAGCAAGAGGTCTGCAGGTCTCTGCCTACTGCAGCCCTAAAAAGGTTCCTAAGAGCTGAGTTGAGTGCACATGCACAGTGTGCACAGTATACAGTACTGCACACAAATATATGACAAAATGGCAGCAGTGCAGAAGTGTGGTGGGAGTCAGCCAGGTCTGGCCTACAAAAAAAATAATTATTCAGTGCAGTTGTGCACTTTGCTGCATTTAAATTGAACTACTATGAATATAAATGTTTAGTTTGCCTTGTTCTTTATTTCAGACAAGTTCAACTAAGTTACAAAAAAAAACTGACAAATTGATTCCCTAACTAAACCCCCACAAAATCTCCTGAACTCCCTTAAGTTGTTTAAAACACTAGGGGCTAGATATTCAAATAAAAGAGCAAGCACAATGCAAATGTTTGTGCTGCATTTGGCCCAGCTGCTGGGATATTCAGTCAGCTACAGAGAAGTGTGATCCAACTGAATATGGGTCCATGGTGGTCCACTGCTAAGTGAACCTGCACTGCCTTGACATGGACCAGGGATACATATAGCCCACAGGGAATAGCGCTGCCCAAAACAGGATAGGGCCATGTCCACCGTGGGCTATATTCAGCCCAAGCATGCACGTGAGCCCACTGAGCATACAAGGTGCTAAGGGGCCATTTGCATGCCTGTTATGGGATCATTTGCATGGGGCACAGCAGCCCCTTAGCATCACTGACAGCCCTGGAATTAGAGCCCTGGTAATCCAGTTGTACCACCCCAGATCCTTGGTGCTGCTGGGTTTTGCGGGGTGCTCCCAGGCTTCTGAATATGGGACAACTAGAAGCACCCACACTAACCATGTTGGTAGGTGCGCTTACCTTTCAATATCGGGCCCTACAGCTTTAAATCTGGTTTTGTTATAGTACACACACACACACACACACACACACACACACACACACACTAGACTTGGTTACTTGGTTCATTAGGCAAAAGAAGATCTTGGGACCATTGAGGTTGCTCCCACTCACAGTGGGTGTACCAATTATATGCACAATGACAATGTGCTCAAAGGAATGATCTGGGTGGTCACATGAGGCCACTAAGGAACAATTTTGAATACGAGAATGGGAGATTGGGTGTGTGGGAGTACCACTAGATACCAAAAAATAAAATCTGTACTATTCACAGTGGATCAGTTGGTGGGGAGGGTTACTACTGGACACCAGGGGCTTGATTTTCAGTCAGCCCATAGATCACCGCAATTTGCACCAGTCTGTGACTGCTGCAAAATCTGGGTATGTCAGGGACCCTGCAGCTTTTTTAAAGGGGGGGGTCTCTGTACCAAAGTGAGAGTTGCCACAACCACAGGGTTGTGCCAAACTTGTGGCACACCTAAGGGGTTTGATGGAGAGTCCCATCAAGCCCCCCCCCCCCGCCTAGCACAAACCTAGACAAGCTATGGAGGTTTGGGGCTTACAATGCCTGAACAGTGGGAAACAGGGCCTGATTGACCAATGGGTATGCCATGGGGGGTGACAAGGCATGGCAGAAGTGAGAGGGTGTGAGGAGGCACATGTCAAAGGTGCCATGCGAACTGGCACAGAGCCAATCCACCCGGGTTGGGGGGGTGTTACAGCCAGACCGTCATGACCTGGACCCCAGGTGGCAACAGCCCTGGCACCTGCCCCACAGGACATCACACACACACACACACACACACACACACACACACTGTTCTGCTAGGACCCTGGCATGCCTCTCTCTGTGACAAGCAAATGGCCCTTCTTTAATTTTTTTTTTATAATAAAATGTTTATTAGGCACGAGGATATTTACATACACACAGATGCTATTACAAAGATACATTTGTTCAGCAAATAAAATAATACATTAAAACTGCCTCCAGCACAAAATCTAGTTAATCACATACAAAAAAGAATCATGTGTCATCTTTTCTCATACATTGATTTAATTAATTTCAGGGAACAAAGTCTGGATAAGTGCTTAACTGATATATAGTCCATTTTCTCCATTTTATATCGAAGGCCTCTGCCCTGTCCCGCAATCTGGCTGCCATCCTCTCCAAGCTGTAAATCTCTCTTGTCAGGTCTAGCCACTCTCCTTTAGTTGGCAATCTATTTGTACCCCACATTCTAGTTATTACCTTTTTTGCTGCCAATATCATCAATCTGGTTTGCAAATAAATATTCTTCTCTACTTTTAGGCCAAACAGAGTAGAAGCAGTCAGCACATACCCAGGGGTTAAAAGGTCTGGGATCTCATATATTGCCACCAGCTCCTGTACCACCTCCCTCCACTAGGTACCCAGCAAGTTACAGTCCCAAAGTACATGGGTCTGGTCCACCTGAACCGCTCCACACCCTCTCCAACATTTAACATCAGGATCTCCTGCAAATCTAGCTACCACTGCAGGAGTGTGGAAAAATCTATATCTTAGCTTCCACACATACTCTCTCCAATAAGGAGATCCTGAGGCCCTAAGCATGAGTGAGGAGGCCACCTGCCAGTTTACGGCAGAAAGATCTATCCCTAACTCCAAGGACCAACGGGACTCAACTGACTTGGTGGAGTCACTAGGCTTCTCACCTCGAGCAATATAGGCAAGACTGATCCAATGGTCCATGCTGGCACCTTGTCTCTGGGATTGGAGAAGCTTTATTATTAATGAGGGGTTCTCAGCTACTGCTGCCAGGGCCTCCTCCATAAGTTGCAAATAAGATTTTAACTGCAGATATTTATGGAAGAAGCTCTGGGGCAATTTATGCTGAGACTGCAGTTGTACAAACGAGTAGAGGCCTCTTGGATCCACCAAATGAAAGATATGTTTAATATTATATTTGTACCACTGGGACATGGATCTATCTATGGTACTAGGTGGAAAAGCACTGTTCACTACCAGGGATCTGAGAAATAGTGCCACAATAGGCCAAAGTCTTTTATTAAGCACGTGGAGCCACTGCTCAAATACCTCGGCAGTACACTGCGGGAATCTGGAGAGAGGCAGGCATCCAGAGGGGTGTCCAAAGAGATCATCTGTTAAATCTACAATGTCACTCCAGATCAGTTCAAACTGCTTCCAAGGCATGGTATAGTTGGGGTTTATCCAAGAGAACAAAACCTTTAGTTTAGAAGCCCGAGCATATTCTAAAAGATTAGGCAGGTTTAACCCACCTCTATCCCTTGGTAACTGTAGCAGGAAATATCGTATCCTGGGAGGTTTCCCCTGCCATATAAAGTGAGAGGTTAGCCTATTCCAGGTCCAAAAATAGTCCTGTGTTGGTATTAGAGGAAGTGTCTGCAAGAAGAACAAAATTTGGGGAAATGTATTTTGCTTAATGGTTTCTATTCGAGCCAGGAAACTTAATGACACATGTGACCACCGTGTGAGATCCTCAGTTATATTTTGAGTTAGTGGTTCAAAATTCATTATATTCACATGCATCGGATTTTTGGTGAGGCGACTCCCCAGGTACCGCATCATTTGTTTGTGCAATTTAAAGGGAAATGCATGCTTTAAAGTAGGGGAGGGAGTGTAATCACACAGCAGTATCTCCTATTTTTGTTGATTGCTTTTATACCCTGAGACTTCTCCATACATCTCCAATTATTCCCAAACTTTTGGAATTGATATACTGTATCTGGGGATGTCACAGAGAGCAGGATGTCATCAGCAAATAATGAGATTTTATAACTTATACCTCCCATTGGTATTCCCTCAATTTCCAGGTGAGCTCTAATAGCTTGAGCCAGAGGCTCGAGATACAAAGCGAATAACCGGGGAAGGCATCCCTGATGAGTTTCGCTCTGTAGGGGAAAAGGGTCAGAGATAGAGCTGTCTAGTCTTAAATAGGCCCAGGGGTATTTATATATGTTTTGCAATTGTTGTATAATCTCCTGGGAAAGCCAAATCTAGACAGGGTTTCCCACCAGAAGGGCCAGGCAACCCTATTGAATGCCTTTTTGGCGTCTAACCCAATGAGTACTAGGGGGATTGAATGTGTTGCTGCAAATTCTTTAAGTAGATAGGTTCATCGTACTGCATCATGAGCTTGTCAGCCTTTAATAAAGCCTACCTGATCATGGTCAATCAACAAGGGCATGATATTTTCAAGTCTATGTGATAATACTGACATATATATTTTGTAATCAAAATTTAACACTGAGATTGGCCTATATGATGAGGGGAATTTAGGATCTTTGTCCTGTTTAAGTATGACAGATATCACTGCATATTGCCAGGAAGGGGGGAGGTACCTCCCTTCTGTATCTCATGGACTGCAAGGAGTAGAGATGGTAAAAGTTCCTCCTTGTAGATTTTATAGAACTCCAATGGATATCCATCCAGTCCTGGGGCCTTCTGGGATTTAGCTTTCTGCAACACTCCCTCTATCTCAGTTAATGTTACGGGGGCTTTCAGGGTGTCTATATGGGAAGAGGTCAATTTAGGAAGCTGTAGCTTGTTAAGATACGACTCTATCTGTTGTCTGCGGTTTCCAGGTTCTTTCTTATACAGATCGCTATAATATTCAGCCATGATTCACCTAATTACCTTTGGATGATGTTCTAGTTTCCCCATAGTTGGGTATTGCATAGCCATGACACAGGTTCTAGCTTTATGCATTCTGAGTTTGCAGGAAAGATTCCTGGCTCCCTTGGGGCCCCCCTCATGGGCTGTAAGTCTAAGAAATAAAAGCTTTTGCTCCATTTTTTGGTCTAGATATTTTTGGATTTTTTGTTTTGTGGCCAATAGTTGTACTTTTACAGATCTCTCTCCCTGGGCATATAAGGACTGCAAATCCTTCAACTGACCCTGGAGCCAAGTCAATTGTGCCTTTCTCTCCTTATTCTTTTTAGAGGAGTAGGCAATGATGTCTTCATGTAATATTGTCTTAAGGGTGTCCCACAACATTGCCGCCGAGACATCCAAACTGCCATTCTCCCCCAGGATCTGTGGGATCCTATCTTTAACCATCTGATTAAACTCCGGAGCCCTGAGGTGCATCAAATTACAATGCCAAAAATTTGTTTTATGTCCCCCACCCAACTTAAATCTGGCATACACTGCAGCATGATCTGACAATATGGTCGCCCCATGCCACTCATCATGCACTGTCTCAAGATGCTCTGTGGTGGTAAACATGTAGTCTACCCGGGATGTGACCCCCAGCCCTGGAGCCACATGAGTGTATTCCTTCAAGGAGGGGAAACAGTGGTACCAGGTGTCCACCAGTCCCAAGGAGGAGACCGTGCCCCTCACATATTTCTAAAGAGGGTTGGTCCTGTGGGGGAGGTAAACCGAGACATCTTTAGCCGGGTTCAAGGTCATATTCAGATCTCCACCCATCAGAAGCTGTCCATGAAGGACCTTCAAAAGTTGTGCAAAAAACTTCTGGGCAATCTCTTTGAGGTCCCTGGGGGAAAATAAACAGATGCCAGAGTGACTGGACGGGCACGGAGCATGCCTGTAAAAATGGCATATCTCCCCTCTGGGACTGTAACCATCTGGTGAAGATCTAATGACACCCCCATCTAATCAGGATAGCAGCCTCCCCGTCTCCTGCCCAAGCTATGAGATGAGGCTACCACCGTGGGGAACCCCCATTTAGTAACTTTTTCATAAATTGTAGTAAATGGGACCTCTTGACTGGACTATGGATCCCATTGATGTTAAGGGATAATACTAAAGATGACTTCCCCATTTTGTGAATCTAACAAGTGCATTATGATATATGGGCTCAATTTCCTATAATTTTCCTTCCCACCTAGGGCAATAAACTGTTCCCTTCTAATTCTCCACAACCCAGAGTGCTGGTATGCAGTTTTAATCCGTATTAAATAAGCCAGGTTAATTTCCTGTATGCCTAAGCCCTCGCTGCATGATTTTAACAAATTGTATAGTAAGATACACCCATAAGATAGGGTGGGAAAACGTAAAACATTTTTATACATCCAACCTAGAATCACTGATTGAAGGCAATATTTGCCGCCCTCTAGTGGTGGTTTGTCAGTACTCCCAGTCATGAGATATACCAAACTGAGCTTAACAAATATCTTAATTCATAATAGCCACCAGGAGTAACAAAAATAGTTAAGCTTTGACTCAAGATACAGCTTATAGTACATATTATTAGGTTTCCAACTGTAACAATAAAATAGTAACTTACTGACACAAGCTACAGAAGAAATCTGTAGTGGCTCCCTAGGTAGGAAGGGATCTCTACTCCCTCCTATGCGGGGATGAGTGTTATTTCCCTGTGGGGGAGACTCACGAATCCAACTTGGGTCCCCAGTGCCATGAACACACAGTAGTAACATGGCACAGGTGATCAGCATGCACAGCTCCATGCACAGCAGATGTTCAAATAGTAAATGCTGCCCAGATATCCGCTGCATGTGGCTGTCGCTAAATGGCCATCTGACTGAATGCATGTCTATGGGTTCACCCTATGGGATCCAACTATAAAGATAAAAGTTTGGTTTGATAAGGGAGCCCGACTACAAATGGGGAGTAGTAGCCGAGGGGTAGTACAAAGGCAAATAAAAGTAAGGTGGGGAGAAGGCAGGGTTTTCAGTTATTCATCCCTCACTACCTCAGACTCGCTATTACCCTGAAAGTAATGATGTTACTGTGTACTGACCACGTGAGTCTGTACCACAGTCCGCATTACCTTCAGAAGATACCTCTTAATACCATTCTTTTTTTTTTCAAATTAAAGTATATTGATTTTTCACAACAATAAGAACAAGTCCGGAAAAACAATGCATACTTGACATGATATAGAAAATATCAGGGATCTGTCCTCCACCCTCCCTCCACCCACCACCCACCCTCATCCCCCCTCACCATTTAACCCTCCCCCCTCCTACTACTTATTCAACACAGATGTTCATCTGGAGTCTACTCGAACAATGGAATGATATATCCAGGGGTAGGAATATCAAAGGGAGTACAATGTATGTAGGGGATCCCATATTTTTGCATATTTCTCAGGCTTATTATTAAGACTCGCTATTGTTTTTTCTGTCCTGAGATTTGCGAGGAGTTCATTAAGCCACTCTGAATATGAAATATTGTCACTGTCCTTCCAGTGACGTAGAACTAATTTCTTAACAGACATGGAGATAAGGGCCATGTGGCATCTTCTGATAGATACAGGAATCTCCATGTATGCCCCTAGTAGGCAAATTTCTTGGGTAACAAGGTCATGCAAACCCAATAAGGGGTACATTTTTTGCTGAATAGTAATCCAAAGCAGAGTAATTTTAGGACAATTCCAGAAGATGTGATAAAGAGATACTTCTTCTTTCTTACATCTAGTACAAATGGGAGATGGGAGAAGACCAAATTTAAATAATTTCTGTGGTGAATAGTATAAATTATGTAATATATGGAATTGGGTAAGGCGTAGTCGGTCTTGGGTAATGTATTTATGGCAATTATGCCATAGTGCAGTCCTATTTAATTCTCGAGCAGAAAAAAAGGTCGCCCAGTAGTCCGATGGAGCAAAACAAGTCAGGTAAGCCCAGTTGTACAATATTTTGTAGCAAATGGACACTGATTGTTGGAGGCCAGGCATGGGGCTTATTATATTGTGAAAGGATGGCTTATCCTGTTGAGGAGGAGCTACTCCGAAGACTTTCAGAAAGAGATGTTTTTGTTGGAAAATCTGAAAGCTATAATTTGTGGGTAAGTTATAGGTGCTTAAAATCTCCGCAGAGGAAAGCCAGGAGTTTTCTTCTGAGATAAATAAGAAAAGACGTGGTTCAATAATATGAGGTAATCTGTTAGCTACAAGTGTTTTGTTGTCTATCTTTAAGCTTGGATTTCCCCATATGGGCTGTGCTGGATCCTGAATGTGATTATATTTAAGGGAATTACTTAATTGTGAATGATTTTTAATGGATATAGTGATGGGGGTTTGTTTTAAATATCTGGGAAGGACCCCGACCTTAATATGGAGACGTGCAGCAGGGTTTAGACCACTGTCGTGAATAAGAGATAGTTCAATTTTAAGCCATTGGGGAGAAGAAGGGGAATTAAATACCTCTTCCTTGGGGGACAACCACCTGAGGTATTTAACAGTATGGCTAGCCCAGTGATAGAAAGTTAGATGAGGAAGGCATAATCCCCCTCTATCTTTGGGGATTGCTAACTTAAAGTAAGCCAATCTAGGTTGTTTGTTGGACCAAATAAATTTCATGATAAGTCTGTGAACATTATTGAACCAAGAAAGAGGTAGCCAAATGTTGAGTAATTGCAGGGGATAAAAAATCCTGGGAAATACATTCATCTTAATTAAATTAACTTTGCCCCGTATGGAGAGAGGAAGTTTGGACCATCTATTCAGATCTTGACTAATGATTTTCACGAGGGGGTCCAAGTTTAGTTTTTGAAAAAGGGCTGGGTTCCTGGGGATTAGGGAACAAGGGGTTCTTTAGATACATTGGGGAAAAACAAAAGGTGAAGGGGCAGATTAGCAGGATTAAAACAGGGGAGAGATGGGCACAAGACCAGGGGGAGCAGGCTGAGGTACTAAACGAGTACTTCACCTCAGTTTTCACCAAGGAAAATGGGGGTGCTGCATCATACATGGGAGGAGACAGTGATACTGAGGAGGGTGGGACCCTTACCAATCGACGGGTCTGGGGAGAGGGGAAGGCATCACTGGCAGGTGGGGGGAAGGCTAAGCAGGGAGAAGAGGTAGCAGAAGTGGAAATCACAGCAGAGAGAGTGAGGAAAGCCCTCAGGTCCCTTAAGATGTAGAAAGCACCGGGGCCGGATAAATTACATCCCATAGTGCTGAAGAAACTTGCAGATGTCCTGGTGAAACCCCTGGTGGAGTTTTTCACCATCTCTCTGAGGACAGGCTGGGTGCCCCAGGACTGGAAGGTGGCACATATAGTGCCTATCCACAAGGGGGGATCAAGGGAGGTGGAAGAGAATTAAAGGTCTGTCAGCCTGACATCATGGTGGGCAAGGTGATGGAGGGCATTGTCAAGGAGAGGCTGGGGGGACCTGAAAAAGTCAGGGTGCCTGGATGATAGACAGCATAGATTCGTCCCGGGGAAATCGTGTCAGACAAACCTTGTGGAGTTCTATGACTGGGTGACGAGAGCCTTGGACCTGGGTAGACCAGTGGACATCCTCTTTCTAGACTTCAGCAAGGCATTTGACTCTGTTCCTCACAAGGGCCTGTTGGATAAGCTGGCAAAAATGGGGGTGGGGAACCAGATGATCAGATGGATAGGCAATTGGCTCCAGGACCAGACCCAGAGGGTCGTAGTTGGCAGGATAGTCTCATCCCTAAGGAGGATCATTAGTGGGGTCCCACAGGGATCAGTCCTTGTGCCCCTCCTGTTCAATGCCTACGTCTCTGACATAAGGACAGGTATCAGGAGTGAGATGAGCCTCTTTGTGGATTACTCAAAACTGGGGGCGGTGGTGGATGGGGAGGAGGGGAAGGTGGCCCTACAGGGGGACCTGGAGGCTCTGAAAAGATGGTCTAGAAAGTGGAAGCTGAGATTCAATGCAGGGAAATGCAAGGTACTGCACCTGGGGGCCAGAAACCCAGGCCAAGTGTACACCCTGGAGGGGGGAATGCTACAAGTCTCAATGGCTGAGAGGGACCTGGGGGTGGTGGTGGATGTCAAGATGAACAACTCAGAGACTTGTAGGAGGGCAGCAGCCAAGGTCAACAGGATGCTGGGATGCATCGCTAGGGGGGTCACCTCCAGAAGGAGGGAAGTGATACTCCCTCTGTATAACTTCTTGCTGAGGCCGCACCTCGAGTACTGTGTGCAGTTTTGGAGGCCACACTTAAAAAGGGACATTAAACTCCTGGAGACAGGACCTATGGGGAGAGGCTCAAAGAGCTAAATATGTACACATTAGAAGAGAGAAGGGACTGGGGGACATGGTAGAGGTCTTCAGGTACATGAAGGGGGTAAATAGAGGAGGAGCAGTCAGGATGCTTCGAAGGAAGGAGGAGGGGGCCACTAGAGGGCATGGGTGGAAGCAGGAGGGGGGAAGATTCAGGGGAGAAAGGAGGAGGTGCTACTTAACTGAGAGAGTGGTGGAGCCATGGAATGCACTGCCTAGGGGGCTGGTGGAGGCAGATATGGTGGAGGAGTTCAAGAGAGGATGGGACAGGTACAGGGGAAGGGTTCTGGAAGCAAAATCCAATGCAGCGAGAATATCTGGAACTGGGAAGGGAGAAGCCAGAGAAGGCAAGGGGGGTAGCAAGGTCAGCTCCCAGGGTGGGGGCTGACCAAACGAGCAGATGCGAAAGCCCTTTAGGCCTATTCTGCTGGCATTTTAGTATGTAGCATGTTAGTATGCCCAGATATTTTAAGGAATCTTGTTTCCATGACAAACCCAAGTCAGTGATGGATCTTTTGATTACCTTATGGTTAAGGGGAAATACAAGCGTTTTATCTATGTTGAGCTTATAATTAGATAATTGACTATATTTACTGATAAGTGATAACATAGAGGGAATGGAGGTATCTGGATGGGATAATTGTAAGAGAATGTCATTGGCGTATGCCGAGACCTTAATTATTTGGGATGCAACAGGCATACCTTGGATCTGGTTACAGTCCGTTAATCTATGGATCAAGAGTTCCAAATACAGGTTAAAAAGTATAGGAGATAGAGGACATCCCTGTCTAGTTCTGGATTGTAGGGGGAAAAGATTAGATATTGCATCATTGGTGGTAATCCGTGCCGAAGGGGCATTATATAGTGTTTTTATCCAGTTTTGGAATTCGATGGGAAATTTGTAGGCATTGAGGGT
Source organism: Neoceratodus forsteri (assembly GCA_016271365.2). Lineage (NCBI taxonomy): Eukaryota > Metazoa > Chordata > Ceratodontiformes > Ceratodontidae > Neoceratodus > Neoceratodus forsteri. Next base: position 980,636,144 of record CM057459.1, read on the forward strand.
ATGAAACAAAAAATTCCAGTTCACTCTATCAAATGCTTTCTCAGCATCAAGCGAGACTAAAACAGCAGGGAAATGAGCATCTCTAGATGCTGAGAGAACATGTGAGAGTGTTCGGAGATGATCTACTGACGATCGCCCTTTCATGAAACCTACTTGTTCAGGACCGATAAGTTCGGGTAAGATTATATTAATGCGTTCTGCTATTAATTTAGTTAGTATTTTAATATCTTGGTTTAGTATGGATATTGGATGGTAGCTAGTAGTTAACTCCGGGTTTCTATCCGGCTTGGGAATAAGAACTATTAAGGCTTCAAATAGAGTCCCTTCTACAGATGCTCCTAATAAAATTTGTTGAAATAGAGGTAGTAGCAAGGGGATTAACTTTTTTTGAAATTTCTTATAAAAGTTGGCCGAGAAGCCATCTGGGTCTGGTGATTTATCGGAGGGTAGGGATTGAATTGTTTTAGCTACTTCCATATAAGATATGGGGGCTATAAGTGACTGTTGTTTTATCTCTGGGAGAGAGGGTAGTTTAGATGCATTTAAATAGGAATCTAATTCTTGATCCGAGGGTGGGTTTGACATGGAACCATAAAGTTTGTTATAATAATCTTGAAATTCGGATACAATGTCGGGGATGTTTTCAATGTGCCATCCACTTGGGAACGGATAGATGGGATGTATTTAAATGATTCCTGTTGTTTAATTCTGAGCGCTAGTAAATGCCCTGCCTTTTCCCTCGGTCTGTATATGTTGCTTTTATTCTCAGGATAGCAAATTCGGCCTTCTCCTCCAAAATTTTTAGATATGCATCCCTCAATTTGGCTAATTTCTGTCTAATATCCTCTGGAGAATGGGGTGTCAGAGTTGTTTCAATAGCCCTAATCTGATTAAGTAAGGTAAGTAGTTCCTGGTCCTTCCTTTTCTTTCTCTGTGAAGATAAGCTAATCAGTATGCCCCTAATATAGGCCTTAAAAGCTCACCATTTAAGGTCTGGTCTGGACTCTGTGCCTAGGTGGACCTCAATGAATTGCTCAATGTGTTTGTTGAGCGTGGAGACCATTGTGGGTTCCTTCAGTAGCTGATTATTAATTTTCCAACATGCATTCCTTTTGGAAGGAGATACCAGGGATAGATGACAGATTACTAGTGAGTGATCGGAAGGTGGGCCAGGTTGAATGGAGACATTCAGGATTCCGACCAGAAGCATTTGAGATAACAACAAGTAGTCAATATGGGATGCGGTTTTGTGAATGGGGGAGATGAAAGTATAGCTTTTTTCAGTGGGATGAAATATACGCCATACGTCACATAAACTAAAATTATCTGCCAACTCCCAGAATGCTCGTTGAGCTGGTGAAAGGCCTCTACGAGATCCGCTGGAGTGATCAAGTGAGGAGTCAAAAACAGTGTTCATGTCACCACTGAGGATTATTGGTAATGATGCAAAGGGGGTTAGTGCATTAATCAGCTGTGTGAAGAAATCCAGAGAGTCTATATTGGGTCCATAAACACATTCCAACAAGAGTTCAGCATTGTATAAAGTACAGTGAATAAAAAGAAATCTACCCTGTGGAACACCAATTAATTGGATGAGTGAGAAGGGCGTTTTTTTTTTTATATCAGGATTAGGACCCCGCTACTTTGAGTAGTACCTCCTGCTGAAAAAACATACTATTTGTTGTCTTCTGACTCGATTAGTCTCCGAGTCCAGAAGATGTGACTCCTGTATAAACGCAACATCTATGGATAATAACGCTAAATGTTTCAATACTTTATATTGTTTCAATTGTTGCCTGCAGCTCTTCACATTCCAAGTGACAATTTTAATGGCGTTAGCCATCCCTGTTAGAGTAAAGGAGTATGTATATGAGTTCCCCCTTAAACCCAGATGTTTGTCAAGATCATTCCTTCCCATGATTCTGTGTTGAAGATCTCCCCCTTCATATTATCCATATACAATTTCCTAATTCTTACTACCCCCTCAATTACTCCTATCAGATAATGCAACAGTTTTATTTAAAGGAAATAACCCAGCCCTCCCATAACCCACTACTGTTGCAGACTGCGTTCCACAGTTCGCCATCATCATAGCTCCCTCCCTCCAACCACCCCAGATTGCTTCCTGAAGTAGTGGAACTAACAAAATAACAATATGTAGAAATCCTTATAACTATAAGTACAAATATGTTAATCTCAAAGAGGGAGTATGTGTTGTGCATATTTTCTAAATCAGTGGGCAACCCCTTTGATTGTTTCTTTGATCGCATCTAATTAACTCCCGGTGTCTCTCTATTCAGAAAATAACCTAAATAGGATATCTATGAAGTCCTCAAAATGATCTGAATCAAGTTAAATCAGTTAAGGTCACTAAACCAGTCACTTGAGATGGACTCTGCACTTCAGTGAAACAAACACCTTGGGGTATTTCCTGAGGTAGTACATGTAATGAGATAAAACATAAACATTGAGTGATAAAGCATTAATCTAGGATGAAGGAAGTAATTTGTACACATTATCTAAATGCTGAAATGAGACAGACCTTATTTCTTGGACTGAGCCTACATAAATCCCAGTATACTGCACTATACATTAAGCACCTTAAAAGGTGTGTTTATAGTATCTCAACCACGATCAGGGACAAAATAGAACAACTTAGATCCCAGCGTATGCCCAGAAAAGCAAACTATGCAAATTAATAGACTTTAGTCATAAAGTAGTATTGCGATGACCTCTAGTCGGCGTTTTGGGAAACTGCACGAATCAGAGGCATCAGTAGAAAGTAGGATTGTGCTCGGTGAAACAGCATCACTCAAGTCGCGTTGAGGAGGTGGACAAGGGATAGAGCTGGCTTCTTCAGGAGACGTATTCATAATCGGAGAACCCTTTACTCCACACCAAGTCCTCTGAAGCTGTATCAACCATCCCCTGCCATTTATCTCGGTGGGTAAATGCGGAGACCGCTGGATCAAGAAGCAACACTTCCCGAGATATGAGCAGCTTACATTTTCCGCGATATTCTTCTAGGTTTCCACTAAATGAAGAAACAGCCCCAGAAAAATAGATATTTATAGCATAAGAATCTCGGATTATTTACTCTTTTCCTCAGAGTTCAGAGAAAGGGGTGGGCAGATCCCAACAATGCATTTCAGACATCCCAAAAGAGATCAGGGAAGGAAATGTTCAGGCTTGATCAAGCAGTGTCAGGGTCTTCATAGCTGTGCCATACCCCTGCCAGTAAAAACGTGTAATTTTGCAGGATAATTCATGTGGAAATAAATTCCCGCAGCGATCAGCTTGGATATAAGAGGGTGGAAGGCAGTGTGACGTTGTCGTACAGTAGGCGGTAGATCCTGTGAGATTCGTACCTTGATTCCTACCCAGCAAATTTCTTGGAGTTCCCTGACCTTGGAAAGAAAGTATTGGTGTTCTAAATAATTGAGAAATCAAAAGATGATCAGTCTCGGAGGGGCTCCAGCCGGGGTGGGTTGGTTGAAGTGCTCGATGGGCTCTCTCGATCACATACTTGGAGCCGAACAGTGAGGGACCGGCTACTTTTTAAACTAATTTCTGCATGAATAATATGGCATCTTGACCTTCCTGGGTTTCTGGTAATCCTATAAGCATCGCATTGTTTCTACGTCTCCGTCCCTCGAGGTCCTCTATTTTGAGCTCCATTTTTGCGATTTTTTGTCTGTTTGCTGTAGGTTCTGGGTCGATCCTATCTAAGTGCTTTTTGAGAGATATGACCCGGGTTTCCCTATCAGTTGTTTGGCGAGAGATATCTTCCAGAGCATACGAGATTGATTTTATCTCTGAGGTAAGAGATTTCAGCTCCTCTTTGAACGGTCTGAATTCTGCTAGGAAGCCCGCTAATGTAAGTGGTTCCATTTCTGACGGTACGCTAAGGCTCCCCTTGGTGTCCAAGTTGCTAGAGGCTCCAGGCTTTTTAGGGCCTTTCTCCGGAGTTGCAGGTGGCGTGTGTTTCGGCAAAGCTTTCTTCATCTCAAGCTCCATTAGAGAGATCTGATCAGTGAGAGGTAGGGAATTATCTCAGACGTCTGCTGAGTAATGTTGCAGATGATTTTAAAAACTCTAACTCGTGGAATAATATAATTAAACGAGTTGGTGGCTGGAGCGAGTAGAGAGAGCTTGCACCCGGCTGCCTGCATCACGTGGTCTCCCTCTTAATACCATTCTAAAATAAGAAAAAACAAACTTAATAATATCATGTCCCCTCGGTTATTTCCACAGGTTAGTCATGCAGCCTCTCTCCTCAGGGGCTAAAAGAATTACCAGAGTCCTCTGTTCCAGCAATCAATTTGGGGCAGTTCTCTGAAACTTGAGCAGGAGTTTTTTAACATCGTGTAAGGTTGAATAGCCTTGTCTCTTTCTAGATTGCACATTCTGCACCTTTTCCTGCAGGTTTCCTAGCTGAAGTGCCTCTGCATCTCAAGATTCTAATGTAATCTGATAGGCTACCATGATGTTCTTGGCCTGGAGAACTTTACTTGCTTCGTCTTGCATTTCAAAGGTTTGTGGGCCTTCAGGAAACATTATCGTAAGTTTTGCTGGATATGGTGTAAAAAACTTAAACTGTTGCTGTTTCAGGGTACAGAGTATCAGGGTGTAAGCCCTTCTCTTTGCTGCTATTTGAGGAGAATAGTCGTTGTCAAAGTAAAGGTGTATACCCTTATATTGAATATCCCTCATGTGCCATGCTCATGTCAGCAGCTGCTGTTGTACTGCATAGTTCAGCAGCCTGAGCACTATGGAGTGTGGTCTCAGGTCAGTTTGTTGAGGTTTTGGGGTAAGGGCTCTATGAGCTCGTTCTATATCAAGTTTGGTGGCCGGATCAAGCTGCAAAACCTCACGTAATGAAGTGTCCACAAATTTAAGCATGTCCCTGCCCTCCTCATCCTCAGGTACCCCATGAAATTATTTCTCCTTGACCTATTCTTGAGGTCTTCACACTTGTCTGTTAGAAGTTTTTGTTCATTTAGTAAATGCACCACAACCCTCTCCAGGCTATCGGTTCTAGCATCAATCTCAGTGTGAGCCGACTCTAATTTCCACCTTCTGATTTATTTTAACTAGTTCTGTAGATAATTCAGAGCAGAAAGTGCAGACTTCATCATTGAAGTCCTTGAGTTCTGCCAGGATCACAGCATTACTGGGTTGCCCATTAGGAGTCGACGGAGCCTCCGCCATGTCTGGTAGGCCGGATTCACCAGTCAGAGAGTCATTCATTTATTTAGCTTGCTGCACAACACCTGCAGTTGACTTTTTCTTTTTTCTGGCTCCCATTCAGTTCTTTGACTCCCCTATCCTCTGTGTGTAGAAGCTTTTCTGGTTTTGTTCAGGTTTTGGGAGTCTGATTGTCAGGTCCCTGGAGCGCCATCTCTTCAGTGCTGCATTCCACCTGGTGGCTCAACTGGAAGTCCCCTGGCCCTTCTTTAATTTCACTTTCTTCTCACTGTAGCAGTTCTCCTGAAAAACCTAATTTTCACAAAAGCAACCCTCTGTAGCCTGAAATTAGAAAGGGGCAACAACTGTCAAGATTTCTGCATTTTGGCAAATTTTAACAAGTGGATGGCAGTAGATTACCCTTTCACAACAGCTCAGATATATGTTTCTCTTGCCTGTAGCTTCTGTAAATGCCGGGTAAGACAAGCTGCCTTTAGTGAGCTACCAAAATGGCCACTGATTGGATAGGAAGTCTTGGGAGGTCTTCAACTCATGCCGAATAGCAAAACATCAAAAGAATCTGGGAATTCCTGGTAATAATAATAATAATAATTTTTATTTATAGGGTACCTTTTGATTGTCAAGGTGCCGTACATAATAACAATTAAAACAATTAACATCATTAGAAAATTCAACCAGACCAAAACAATTAAAACAATCATTATTCAGGAAAGGCAGTTTCCCACAGAAAGGTCTTCAGACCCCTCTTAAAACCCTCCACAGAGATGCTCTTCCGCAACCGACGGGGTAGAGAGTTCCAAAGGGTGGGGGCAACATACAAGAAAGCCCTAGTACCTGAGGATTTCAAATTCACCCTTGGAACCTCTAGCAACTCCCCGTCAGCAAAGCGGAGAGATCGATCGGGGTGATAGGGAACCAGAAGTTCTTTCAGATAGGCTGGGCCCAGATTGTGTAGGGCTTTGAAAGTCAGCAAGCCGACTTTAAAGGTGATTCTCCACCTAATTGGAAGCCAGTGCAGTTCGTGCAGCACCGGAGTAATATGACAAGATCTACTAGAACCCATCAAAGGCCGGGCTGCAGCATTCTGCACTAGCTGCAGGCGACGGATTTCAACCCCAGACAGTCCTAAGATAGAGAGAGTTGCAATAATCCAGGTGCAACAACAAGGAGGCATGGACTAGAGTAAGCAGGTCGGCAGACGGAACAAGATGCCGAACACTGGCAATGTTCCTAAGATGATAACAGGAAGTCTTGATGACTGCAGACACCTGCAAATGCAGTGTCAGCCTATCATCAAGAACTACCCCCAGGTTCCGCACCCGTTCAGAGGTCGGGAGAGATCCGCCACCAAGAATAATTCCTGAAGACGCATCACCACCAGACCCCCCCCCCCGTCTGTCGTCCTGGGTCCACAACCAATACCTCAGTCTTATCAGAGTTCAATCTCAGCCAACTGGAATTCATCCACCCCTGGATTTCTCTTAGACAGCTGTTAAAGGCTGAGAGAGCTCCCTCCTGGTCGGGTGCAAAAGAAAGGTAGGGTTGAGTATCATCTGCACAGCAGTGAAACCTCAGCCCATACTTTCTTACAATGTCTCCGATGGGTAGCATGTACACCGCAAATAACATGGGTGATAATACTGAACTCTGAGGCACCCCACACAACAAAGCTATTGAATCCGAGGAACACCCCACCCCCCCCGGACACAACCCTTTGTGATCTCCCAGTGAGGAAAGAAGTGAACCATCTTAAAATGGTTCCAGATATTCCGAAAAGCAGCCTCAAGCATTCTAGCAACACCATGTGATCTACAGTGTCAAATGCTGAAGAAAGGTCGAGGAGAACCAAGATGGAATGGCTCTTCCAATCTCTGGCCATCAAGAGATCATTGAGCACCCGAACCAGCACTGTCTCGGTACTACGTCTTTTACGAAATCTGTACTGGAGGGGTACATAGATGTCATGGATGGTCAAATGATCCTCCAGTTGTGCAGCCACTATTTTCTCAATCACCTTCCCAATGAAGGGAAGGGAAGGTTAGAGATAGGTCTGTAGTTTTTGAGACAGTCAGGGTCCAAGGTAGCTTTCTTCAAGAGGGTTGTCACCACCACCTCTTTCAGAGAGCTGGGAAACTCACCAGAATCCAAGGAGCACCTGACTATCTGCACAAAGATGGGACAGATGATATCAATACAACCCAAAATTAGGGAGGTCGGTCCAGAGTCCAACCTACAGCACGTAGGGCGCATGTGCTGGATGTTCCTCATGACATCCATGAACTCCAGCTGACTGAAGGAGCACCAAGAAAACCGGGGCATCGTGATCTCACACCGATCCAAGGCAACTCCCGTAGAGTGTGATGGCAGCAGTTCCACCCTAATGTCGGCCACCTTATCTGCAAAGAAACGAGCAAGCTCATCGCACTCCAATTGCGAAAAGCCTTTCCAAACTTGCAGACAGGCTGTGTTGCACAGTCTGTCCACAGTTCGAAACAGTTGAGCTGGTCAATTCTGAGCAACTGCAATCTCCCTGGACAGGAATTCTGCCTTCTTAAGTGTGATTGCAGATTGATAGACTGAATAATGACCCATCAATCTAAGGTGGTCGGCATCAAGGGCGGACTTATGCCAGCTACGCTCTAACCTTCGCCCCTGTCTCTGCATCTTCCTCAACGTCCCATCAAATCAAGGGGACTTGGGGTAAAGGGAGAGGGGGCAAACATGAACTGGAGCAATAGAATCCAGAGCCCCCCCCCACGGTTGTGTTATAGGCTGACACGAGGGTCTCTGGATCACTGCTTGCCAACGTGGGGGACGAGAGGTCAAGCACTACCATAAGGCCTTGGGAATCTAAATCCCACAAAGGGCGGTACCTAACCAACTCCACAGGGACATGTCTTCTAGAAGGGTGCAAAAACTGAACCCCACGGTGTAATGGTCTGACCACCCGACAGGTTCCACCCCCACATTGGATGCCTCAACCCCGAGGAGGAAGATCAGGTTCAAAGAGTGTCCAAATTTATGTGTAGCAAAGGAAACCACCTGTGTAAGGCCCAGCGTTGTCGTTAGTTGGAGAAAGTGTTGACCAAATTGCGAGAGTTCGTCGTAGACCCAGGTGTTGAAGTCGCCCAGAACCATCAATTCACTGCAATCACTTCTGAGTCAGTGTGGCCTAGGGATCAAAACATCACTTGCCAATACACTGTAAATTAGGTCATCTGCTTAAAAATAGCATTCCCTGGATCTTGGAAGTGCATAAAATAAAGTATAGATATTAGGAGACATTTTCCACAAAAATGCTATTTCCTGTTCTGCATACTGGCACAGCATGAGCCCTTTGCAAATGTTAGTGATTTATTTTGAAAAAAGGATACATTGAAATGTTTTGTTGTGGGAACACTTCAGTCCTCAAGACCATGCACTATTTGTTTCAGGCAGGCATTTTGATTGTTCACAAACCCCTTTCTCTATGGCCGTCCTATTAAAAAGTGACTTTACTAACTGCAGGAGATTCTTCAGAATAGAAACAGCTCAGTTATTTACTGTGTGGTGATAATTTTAAACTGAAAGATAAGCAACATTTTCATTGAATGTATCTGAAAAAATAAATCACAGGATTTTCTCACACATTGTCCAACATTACTGTCATAATTTGTGGGTAGCTCAGTTCAATAATATCATCACAGTCTACAACAGAGGCACATCTTATGAATTTAAGAAAGAGCACTCCCCCAAAATAGGTTAAAACATTTTTTTTGGTTTTTCAATCAAGCTGTGTCTAAAAAAAAAAAAAAAAGAGTAGCCATCATTAACGATTGCTTCTGCTCTGTCTTCACAAGGCAAGACAGTGGGCTCCTGCCTGAAACTGACATCAAGGCAGCTGTCAGGAGTATTCCTGAAATGTGTCAGTCAGTGTTTACCAAGAGAAGGGGTACAGAAGGGGGTTGAAGCTCTAAAGGCAGATAAAGCCCTAAAGCCTGATGGGGGTGCACCCAAGGGTGCTCTAGTAACTGGCTTTAGAACTGGCTGAACCCCAAGGAGGGCTATTCAAAAGCTCAGTTTAAAGGGGTTAAAAGGGGTAGTTCTGAAAGACTGGAGGGTAGCAGGCATAGTCCCCCTGCATAACGGGGTGGAGACAAGGAGCAACTAGAGAATTACACACCTGTCAGTCTTACTTCTGTAGTTGGTAAACTGATGGAGTCACTGATCAAAGAGGAACTTGTGGGCTACCAAGAGAGCAACAATCTACAGGATACAAACTAGCATGGGTTTGTGGCAGGGAGGTCATGTCAGACCAACCTGATAGCTTTTTTTGACTGGATAACAAAGGTAGTAGATAAGGCCACATTGTGAATTTTTTTTTTATTATTCTTTGGTAACCAGGTAAGGCCCACTAGACACAGGTGGAAAATCTACACAAACAGCTCCATCCCACAGTGTGCTACAAACAACCACATAATGAAAAAAACATACAAGAATGAGCACCACCATACAGTTTAGAAAATGAATGAAAAATGATTTATTATGCATGATATCCTAGGTCAAAAACATCCATCTTAGCAATATATAAAACACTAGCCAGCTCCTTTATTAAATATGTGATTTGCTGTATACAAACCGCAGCATGCTGTGTGATGTGTGCTACATGCTGGGAAAGCATCCTTATTTCCCCTTTCTTACTGGAATGCCCCCCCCCATACACTAGCACCCCCAGCCCTGTCACCAACCTTTTTCAGGACATAATCCATCCTCTGATCCCCATGGCTTACCACCCTGTTGCAGTGCTCAAGTCACTCCAGAGTCTGCATTTGATTCAGGAGATTGCCTTGCTTAGAGGTGTGGGACCTGTGGGGTGCCAAGATAATCCTACAACTACAAGGCAGCAGCTGTGTTACTGGTGGGGGAGGGGGATCCAACACCAAGGCTGCTAGTCCTACATATCACCAAGAATACTAAGGATGTCGGTGGGTGTTGGGGGAGGCATGCCAGATGTATGCCGACATAGTGCCAAAATCAAATTGCTGAAGCTCACTAAAGAAATGCAAAGGTACTGCTTTATTAAATTAAGACAGAGAGTGCCCAGAAGGGTGACTGGAAGACCAGATATACTGCTCGTACTCTGTTTTGATATGATTTAGCAGAGTTTGGCACTTGGGAGACTGTTCTGTATGTGAGTTCTAGCACCAGCTTTATATTTTTGAAGCCAGTGATCCTTCTGGGTACTAGCTATCTTACTTTAATAAAGAATTACCTGTGCATTTATTTATTGAGCCTCAGCAATTTGATTTTGGTACTTGGTGTGTATACTACTTGTGTTCCGGGAGTATTTTACCCTCCAGTGGGTTTTTTTCATTTTCTCCCTTCCCAGTCCCTCTGGACACTGGCAATGAGTGCAGCACCTGACATTGCCCCCCACTCCGAGTTGAGCCTGCTTACAGCTCCACCCATGGTCACACAGGTAATGCTGCTTCAGTGACATCACTCATCCTGTCTCCTCTGAAGAAGGCAAGCATCTCTGTAATGCTCAGACCTCCTACACCCTGCCAGCCCTTAGTAACCCAGGCTTATTTTCAAACCCAGACTACTGGCATCACACACAATAGCATGCCTGCTACAACAATGTGCAGATCCATGAACATCTACATTTAGACGGGCTTCCAATTTATTATCACTCTGAATATTTTAATCCCATAGAAAATTAGTTTTGTTGCCGTATTGGTTCTTGTGACAAAAGATCCAGAAAAAAAGAGATGATTTGTTTTTGTTGTATGTTTTAATACTAAATGGATATAGAATCCCTCTTAACTGGTTATCATTATGTTGGTTTCACCCAAAAAAATTAGGTGGGGGTGGGTTGGTGATATGGGGTAAAGCTTAGATACAGATACATGTTCATACATGGACATTGTAGGTACAGTATCTCATTTACTAGGTAGTCGATGTTGTGCCTGTTCCTTTTATGTACACAAACTCTTGGCATCTAGTACACAACACAATGGAGTTATGTTGTGTGTTGACTATTTGTTCACATACAAAATGGATATATGATTCCATCTGACTAGTTACCAATACATTGGTGTTCACCGGAGAGGGGGGGTAATTCCCTTAGGTTTTGTTTCAGATTTCTAGGACTGTTACTGTACTGTATATACAGCAGATTGATTATATACTGACACATTATAAAACAATGAACAAAATAGGATACTGGATCTCAATTACTAGGGAGTCTTTGTTAGGACTGATTTTTAATAATACATTAATATTTGGCATTTGAAGCAATATTGTAGAACATTCATGTTACACAGTAGCAGTGTGGGTTTTAACATTAATGGATAATATTGACTTTTTAGCATATGGTAGACATACATCACCTGATAGGGCTGACACTGTATGAATGTGTGATACAGTTTGTTTATATTTATTTTTCACTAGAGCAACTTATCTTTAAAACCATGTTTTTTTTAAGGTTTATATTTTACGTTCATTTGCACAGCATGTATAAAATAACATTTATTACATATAATATTAGTAAAACACTCCACATCATAATTCCAAATCAATCCATTATTAGATCACTTACACATACATATACACATACATACAGTATATAACATACTAAAAAATCCATTACACTTTCCTGCTTGCATCCCCCTTAAAGTGCCTAGTGTATCATCATTTCCATTTACATTTCTTAGCAATTTTATATGCAAAACTGGCCAAGGCAAAGATTTGTGTCTCATGTTTTGTATTGCATATCATATACATTTGTTCCATTTTTGTCATATCTATTAAACTGATACAGGTATGTACATTATAAAATAATGTCCTGTCTTTCCTTTTGAAATGCAGAGCATTCCAAGATCAACTGCATCATATTCATATTTGCATTACTGCACCCATCACAGATTTGGGCTGTGTTTCCATTATATTCTATCTTTCCCCCATTGGACATAGTGACCAACTCTCAGCCAGGTTAAAGCTTTTCCTGTATTTCCTGTTTTCACAAGATATCAAATCTTTTTTCAGTTTCAAAAGATTTTTTAATATACTTCAGATTTTCACTGTTTCATGCTGTCCTTATGACTTCCAAATCTTTTTGCTTCATATTATTATGCACCCTTTCAACTGCCTCCTGTGCAAACTTAATTGGGTTTGTTGTTATGTCCAGGATTGCATTGTACTGAAGTCCAAATTTATTTAACTCTTCTTCAGTTTTCCCAACCACTCCAGCTCAGTATATATCTGCTTTTGAATTGTTTCTGCCCAACAGTTAAATATTAGGCTGTCAGTCGGGGCAGTTCTACTTTTTCTCCAATAAAATATGCATTTCTTTATTATTGTTGCATATATTGACACATATATAAGTTTCTGCTCGAGCAGCTGCATTCGATATAATTTGAGACACTCCCAGCACCTTTTTTAGGTACTGATTTTGTATTACCTCTACTTCCTTCAATTTGCAGAACAGCCCCCAAACTTCAGCTCCATACATTAACTGCGAGTACACTTTGGCCATTAGACATCTGTAGTGTGCTAAATATGAATCTTTAGCCATTGCATAAGCAAAATGTGTAATCTCATTTAGTGATTTGGTCACATTAGCCTTCATTTTCTGTATCTGTTTATTCCAGCTAGAATTTTTATTAAAAATAACTCCCAAATATGGGAACTCACTTATTGTCTTTATTTTTTTACCCTTTATTTCCCAAAATATTTTACCTTGTCTCTTTTCTCCAAATTCTATTATTTTTATTTTTTCCAAATTAAGCTCCATGCCCAGTTTTTTAACTTTCATTGTCTCTGATAAAGCCCTCCTCAATCCTAATGGGGTTTGTGACAATAACTCCGCATCATCTGCGTAAAGTAATATTTTTATTGGAATTTCATTTATTCTTGGAGGGAAACTCTCTATTTTCTCTAATTCATCCACGATCCCATCTATGTATAGACTGAAAAGACTTGCAGCAAGTAAGCAGCCCTGTTTTACCCTTATTTTTCACCACAATTTCTTCTGTGACTGCTCCATCTTTCCCATATCTGACAGCTAGTTTATTATCGTTATGTAATACTTTTATTATGTCTAGCAGATCCTTTTCCATTCCCTTGTCCTCCAATATCTTCCACACGGTTGTCCTATTTACTATATCAAAGGTTGATTTAATATCTATAAAAGCTGCATATATTTTTCCTGTCTTAATCTGGGTATATTTATCAATAATATATTTGAGAACAAATATTTGGTCTATCGTTGATTTACCTTTTTGAAATCCTGCCTGATATCTTGATATTATTTTTAATTGCATTCTATTTAGTACTATCCAGGAAAAAAATCTTTAAACTAATATTTATTGATCTATAATTTCCTGGTGACAGCACCAAGCCTTTCTTATGTAATGGAACTATCACTCCTATTCTCCAATTTTCTGGGATTTTTTTTTTTATGTGTTTTGATATTTTAAAAAAACACCAACAATAACTCTGCCAACCATTCAGGACTTATTTGATATAATTCTGCACTGATTTCATCAATCCCAGCTGCTTTGTTCCTTTTCTGGGCCAAAATTGCCCTCATTACTTCATCCTTTGTAATTTCTATCCAATTTTCAGACTGTTCCTTTAACTGTTCCACATCTAAGTTTTCTATATTATTCCTTTGAGGTTTTGTTAAAAATACCCTGGAAATATTCTTTCCACTCACAAGCTGGTATCACACCTGTCACATTATATCTATCTTTTTTCTGTTCCTATTGCCACTAGATTCCAAAAGGCAACATTGTCCTTTTGTTTTATAGCATTCTGTAATAAACTCCTCTGACTATTATTATATAGTATTCCTGTTTTTTTTTTTTTTTAGGTCCCTATATACTCCTGCCTTAGGTATCTTATTGCTCTCCTGTCTTCTACATTGTTGTACTTTCCTATTCTCTTACCAACTTTCTTATTAACTTTATTTTCTCTAGACATTCTTTGTCAAACCATTTTGCTGTACCACTGTTTACCCATTTCTGTATTCTTTGACCTTTTGTCACTTCTCTTACACTATCTTGTTCTATTTGTTGGTATTCCTTCAAATTTTCCTTTATATAATTTCTAGAAATCTCCTGATTTAGGGCTGAAGTAAACTTTTCCATCACCTGTTCTTTCTGATTATTTATAATTTCAAACCTGAGTATATTTTTACCAAGTCTGGGTCCAACCTTGCCCATTTTTTTCTTGGCCTCCCTAATCTGCATTTTGTTTTCTGCAGACCACCTTTTCCTTTGATTTTCAGAAAATACACCCATGCTTGTACTCAATATTACCTTCAGCTTGTAATGGTCATTATCCCAGTTACTTACCATTTCAAAATTCTTTACATTCTTAAAGGAAAACACATCAACCATAATATAATCCAGTATACTATTGCCCTGTTTATATACATATGTAGAATTTCCACTTCTGTCACCTTGACATCTTCCATTTAAAGTTCTGAGATTCAACTTACTCGAAATATTTAACAAAATTCCCTCGTGTTTGTTTACTTTCTTGTCTATAAAAGTCCTTATCGGTATACTGAAAATATCATTCAATTTCAAATTTTGGGAAGGATCCTCTATTCTTTCTCCAATTTTGACATTAAAATCTCTGCCAATAATTAACATTTTTCCTGGATACTCCATTTGTATTTTTTGGATGATGTTTTCAAAAGTTTTCATACCTTTTATAATTGGGGATTCCGTAGTGTCTGGTGGAAAATAAATATTTGCTAATACATATTTTGCACAGTCTTTATATGATACTTCTTTTGCCATAATATAGTATTTATCATCCTTCCAAATACATTTGGTAGTCATCCCTGGACATATTTTTATGAACGTTGAGATCCCCCTCAGAAGGTCTTCCAAATTTTTTCATCTTCTTAGTCAGAATACTCTCAACTTTGATATCCCTTTATATAACAGTTTTCTATATTCAAAGCCCATGTTTCTTGTACCATAACTACATGGAAATTTGTTAAAAATTTCACAACTCCAATATCTTTGATTTCCCCTAACAATCCTGTTATATTCCAGATGAGGATCTCAATGTTCTGAAATGTCAAATCTGTTATTTCAGGTCAAAGTCAATTCTCTTCCTGAGTTTCACCCAAAACCTAATACTGACTATCTTCCAAGATAAACCTATTTCCTGTTTCACTTATTAGTGCAGAGTCTATCTCTATGCTTATTTCAGATTCTTCTGAGGGTTCTAGAATTATGCTGTTGTTTATTCTTACCCCTCTCTTTAGTCTGCCTTTGATTTCCCTGATAGTTCCATCACTCTCTGTCATAGCCTCTGGAAGTAGGGAATGTTTTTGTTCCACTGGTTTCATGTAACAGAAAATTTATTTTTGAACTTTCCCATTTTGTCTTTCTACATCCCCTGCTGTCTTTTTTTTTATTTCTGATTTTCTTTCTTTCTCTTTCTTCTGTTACTTCCTTAGCATCCTGATCCATCAAAATTGTACTTTCTGTTTTAATTCTAATCTCCTACTCCTCTCCCTTTTGTTTTCACTTTTCTTTCTGTTTTATTTACCTTATTCTCATCAAGTTCTTCTATAATCTTATATTTTTTCACTATATCCTTCTCTTCATTTTCCAAGATTTTCCCTATACTGGCTTGTTTTGATATGTTACCTCCCATTTGCTTTTCCTATTGCTTTTTCCCTTTTATCTCCCCCATCTTTGAATCTTTCTTTTTATTCATTGTCACTTCCTTCTTTTCCTTCATTCTCTTTAGGTCTTACACTAACTGTTGTGTTTCCATTTCCTATTTTCCCCTATTTCCTTTGTTACCTGTTGAAATATTGTTTTTCAATCCTTTTACTAGCAAATCTAGTTTCTACTGTTTTCCTTTTTATATTTTCACTTTCCCCATTTTTCTCCAGACATGCACCTAATAATGAGGTAAAATTAACCAATAGCTTATTGTTCAATAATATTCCATCTCTTATTTCCAGCAAGAGCTTTCTAATACCCTCCTGCCCTTTTTCTATTAGTTTTTGTTCAGAGGGTCCATTCACTTCCTCTCCCCCTTCTACACCATCTATTATTATGTGTGATATGTCTGGGAGATGTTGAGTTGGGGGATCCAATTTTGGTCTCAGTGTATATGGAGTCAGAAATGCTTCAAATCTGCACAAGAATGAAGCACTAGGGCATTGATGCAATTTTTCTACCAACTGTCTGCTATTACAACTCTGTTCCCATTTTTTTTCAACCTTTTTTTCAGCACATTTTAGTACTCTAACACTGGATTCCTTCTGTGACATTGAGCCACTATGATTCCTGGTTGTTTCCTTTGACTTTTCCCCTATCTTCTATTCCCCATTTTCTCTTTTAGGGTCACTGTGGGTTTTTTTCCCCTCTTCTCTACTGTCCATATCTCTAATTGCCTTTAATAATGGATATTCCTTTGTAAAATTCTGTGAGTTGTTTCCACCGCTTTTGTGTTTTGGTGAGGAGCTAAGATGGGATAATGAGGAGCCTTGAATTCTAAGCATCTTTTTTCTTCTGGCTAAATTGATTTGGCTCCCTGGTGCTAATAAATAGCCTGTAATTTTTCTTATCAATTAGAATCTTATCCCCCTTTTCCACCATCTTTTTTATCCAACAATTTTTTATTTTTATTTTTGTTTATATAACTTCTAGAATTAGCATCCATTTTCTTCTTTCTTTGTCTCATTTGTACCATTCTCATACTCGTGTTTCTGTTCTATCCAAATCTGTGTCAGATTCAGTTTCTTCTAAAAAGCTGCAATCTACTTTAACCAGATAAACTATATACACCTTTCAAGAAAACAGTCTGCAATCAACTACCCAACAACCTCATATAACACTTCTCTATGCTTTTACATAGAAACATAGAAACATAGAATTTGATGGCAGATATGGACTGCTTGGCCCACCTAGTCTGCTCATTTCCCTACCTAATGGATAAGCTGCAGATCCTAGTTAACCAACAGCCTAGTTCCTCCTACCCCCCACTAGAATTGCCTTATGTCTGTCCAATGCATTCTTGAATTCCCCACTGTTTTTGACTCCATGACTATCTCAGGAAGGCTGTTCCATTCATCCACAACCATTTCTGTAAAAACATACTTCCTCACATTACCTCTGAGCCATCCCCCCGTCTTCAAATTGTGCCCCCTTGTTCTTGCACATCTCTTTTTCTTAAAGTTGCTACCCTCTTAGACTTTGTTGATTCCCTTGAGGTACTTGAAAGTTTCTGTCATGTCCCGCCCTTTTCCTATAAAATGATAGTCCTCCTTCTAGTTCCACAGCATTCCAATACTTATTCTTTATCCTTATTTAGTATGTCCAAACAGGAGTCCCCTCAGTAATCTGTGTCTTCAAACTTATACATTCTTTCCACCTCTAATCTCTGCTTCTTTGGCCATTCTACTGCTACACATTTCTATGGCACTTTAAAATCAGGTGCAGGCTTCCTCTCTGTAAAATATTTAATGGTGCAGTTTTAAGTTTCAGCACTAGAATTTGTTCTTCATAAAAACAACAATTAAAATTATAAAATTTTCCCCGCTAATAACACGGCAGAAAAAAGTTCTTTCCTAAATACCTTATACTGGGTCTCTTTAATTTCTGTTATTCTTCTCCACTCTTTTCCCCTTTCTGCTTTGGTACACTTCAGCATCTAAAAAAGGCCATCAGAAAGAATATTACTTTATCCCCTTTTTTTATAGATCTTTATATTATTTATCTTTTAACCTTTTGTTTATAATTTGCCTACCTTTAATATTGGGTCTCTGGGGGTTGTGATCCTGCCTTCTTGGTCTCAGACTCCTGGACTCCAGCCATTTTTGCTACAAATTTTAAACTTCCCTTTGTTGCAGGTCCTGAGAAACTCAATCAGGTTACACTGCTCACACCCTTTACTTCCTTTACAGAGTTAAAAAGTGACTTAGCCCAAATGCCTAGCTCAAATATTCTACCGCGCACTCCATGAAAATGGTGACTTAACTAAAAGACTCAGGAAGAATGCCAGATCATGCACCTTTTAGGCTTCACTCTTGTTCCTGGTTCAATCATGTGATTATCTCCCGCTGTTGGTGAGAACTTTAACATACAAACATAAAATTGATTTAAATACATCCTAAGAACTTCATGCTATATACTTTCATAAAGGCCTTTGTAAAATGAGGCCTTCAGTGCCTCCTTCTCTAACCCAAGTGGGCCTCCCCCCTCTGTCCTCCCCAGGCCTACCCATTACTCTGGAGATGCTTGGGTGCACCCTCAGCCTCAATTTCATTTAAAGCTGGTCAATCAGTCAGAGGTTCTACCTCTCCTACACAAAATTAACCCCTCTTCCTCTCTGGGCCATGACCAGCTTGAACCTCACCTACTGAGGGCTGCCGCCCTGGCTATTACCTGTCCTGTCACCCTACTCATAAACAGATCACTTCGGGAAGGTATAGTCCCAAAAATGTGGAAAGTAGCGACCGTTGTCCCTGTCTATAAAAGTGGGCCCCGAGACAAACTGGGAAACTATAGACCAATCTCCCTTCTTAGTCCCCTTGGTAAAATCCAGAAAAGACTAGTCTCTAACCAGCTTCAAGACTACCTTGAGCAGCACCTTATCATGGCTGATGTGCAGCATGGTTTTAGAAAGCACCATGGTACCAATACTGCCCTCATCCGGCTCACTGCGGACATCCTTGCCTCTATGGACCGAGGCTCCCCAACGGGTGCCCTCTTCATTGACCTGTCCAAGGCCTTTGACTGGGTCAGTCATAATCTCCTCCTCTCAAAACTCCTACACTTAGGACTGGATCATCACTCACTCTCCTGATTCAAGAGCTATCCGAGTGACCGTACCCAAACAGTCCGCTGAAAGGGTACACAGTCTGTACCCAGATCTGTTACCGCAGGGTGCCCCAGGACTCAATCCTGGGCCCCCTGCTCCTTTCACTCATCCTCAATAATATTGAGGGAAGCTGCCATCTCAGTAAACTCATTTTGTATGCGGATGAAACTGTCATATACTGCAGTGACCCCCAGCCTAGTGTCATCACCACGAAACTGCAGAATAGTCTCTCAATTCTTGAGGCCTGGTTCTCCACAAACTCCCTTAAACTCAATGCAGAAAAAACTAAAGCCATACTGTTTGGTTCTAGATGGCTGGACCCTGACAGGAGTCAGCTGATTCAGATCTGCACAAACCATGGAAAAAGAGTCGAGGTCATGGCCAGCTTCAAATACATTGGGATCCATCTTGACCAAGAAATGACCTACTGACCCCATATCGACTCCATAACCAGGTCCACCCACCAAAAGCTTGGCCTCCTTTACCATCTGGGGAATTCCCTATTCTCGGTTGCATGCCAGACAATTGCCTGCTGCAATCTCCTCCTCTCCATCCTATACAGAGCTCCTCTACTGCAGTTCCTCCGTGAGACAGAATTCAATAAACTTTCTGTACTCTATAACCATGTGACTTGTTTTGCCACTAACTCCTCTCCTAGGAGGCATCATTGTGAGGCACTTACAGAACTAAACTGGCCCACAGTTCGGCACAAACTAGCTTACCCTGTTGCTTGCCTTGCCTTCAAGTTCACTACCCTAGGTTTCCCTCCCCATCTTAGTGGACTACTCTCCCCAAAGAACAAATCCAAACCCTGCGATCATCTGCAAATCATCCCCTTGACATCCCTAGGATACGCTCCAACCAAGGCAAACGCTCCTTCAAATTTGCTGCCTCCCACCTATGGAACTCTCTTCCACCTAGCCTGACTGACTCAACCACCCTTAACCAATTCAAGTCTGGACAAAACTATATTTTCTCAATCTCAGTCTCTGTGGCTGTAACCGTTAGCTCCCTAGTCCAGGTCTCTTTTCCGCTGCACTGCCTTGAACCTCCCTTCATCCTGGATGTATCTCCAAAACTATGATATCAATTTTCTGTTGTTGTCTACTTTCCCCACTAATTGGGGATGAAACTCAATGTCATAAGAGCCTGACTGCGAATCCTGATTACCTCCCCTGTATACTGTTGCTAATCTACACTTGTGTAATTAACGTAACTACTGTAAATACTGCTTGAGTCTGTATGTGAACCTTACTTTTACCCCTGTATACTGTCGCTAATGTCTATTTGTGTAACATATGTAACTACTGTAAAAAAATGTTTCTGAATGTCTCTTTCTGTAACTAATTCCGGGTCGCTCCTGAAAAAGGGACCTCTGGTCTCAGTGGGCTTACCCGATTACCAAAATCAAAATAAATAAATAAAGCTAGCAAAAAGAGCATTATTTAAAGTTTCAACTGATCTAAATTCAGTCTAAAGTACAGGTCCCACACTCGAGATCTACCTGAGCTCTACCTGCTATTTTATTCAATATTCAGTATACAGGGTTCAGTGTTATGCACCACAACTGTGCGAGTATGCTCCATGATTTAAATGCTGTTATTGCATCAATCACCAGTCATCAGTCTCCAGTCACTTTCCAAAACAAACCACACAATAACAACTCCCAGTGACTTTCTATAGCTTTTCTTTTTACAGTCTCCTAATCTCCCCAGTCTCCGGTCTCCAATCTTCCATCTTCTGTCTCCAAGCTCCAGCACTCTCTCTCCACGATCTCCACTGGTCTCTCCTGGTAGAAAGTAAAAAGTCACCAGTCTCTCAATAAAACATTCTCAGTCACTCTGCATTTTCACAACTTAAAGCAACTTATAACTTAAATCATGCATTTCTTCAGATAGGCATCTAAGAGCCATCTAGCATCCTTCTGCAGTGTCACGAACACTTCTCCTACCTTCCACAAGGCTCCTGTCTCCTGTCAGCCCCGGGCTACCCCACCACAGGCACTCCTCCACTCTTGACCTGTGCAAGAGAAAAAAACAGAGGGAAAAGGCTGTCCACTGCACCAAGGGGAAACCATTAAAGTCGGACTGGAAAGGATTATACCCTGGTACTGCTAGAAAACAATCGCATATCTGTTCCAAGACCAGAAAAAGTGTTGTATAATCCCTGCTTCTGCAGCTACTCCTCAACTGAACATAGCATCAGGCCACCATTTAAAACCATTATTTGCCATTGACTAAGGAATTTTTTGTTTCAGAAAACATTTTATCATGGTATACTTAGAAGCCCTTAGCGTATTATTGCTTTGGTTTTTAACCACATGGCTTAATTTTACTTACAAGTGTTCTTGCTTTGTTCTCTGAAGATAAAGGATGATTCCTTCTGTAGCTTTGACCTTGTAATACCTTCCTTTTGGATGAGTTTTTTTAGGATTACTTTCAAATGCCAGTTTTAGGCTAATAAGATTTAGTTTCTTCATGTGTATACAAACACACTCACTCATGCATGGTTCAAAATGACACTCAGTGATGTGTTACTTTTTTTTTTTAGGAATCGTGTTAACTGGTCTGTTGACATTTGATCTTGACATGCCTTCTTGGATAAATGAGAACCACACAGTTAGAGTGTGTGCTCCCACGTGTTTCTCAGTTGATCTTTGAATGGATTTTCAGCCAAAATAATTTTTACAACTTTTTTTATCTGTTTGTTATGTATGATCTGGGTGTTAATATCATGTATTCTTCCAAAACAACTGGCATTAGTTTCTGATGAAGGACACAATGTAGTCTGAAAGCTAAAGCACCTATTTTCTTTTGTAACATCTATGTTGGTCCAATAAAAGGTATTAAATCATCCCAGTTATATAAACTCGCAGTAATCCAAACTGAATCCAACTTGCCCAAGCAGTTTGGATAATCTAGATTGTGCTGCATTTACATCTGGCAGTAAATCTGTGTAAGCTCAATCCATATGATATTGCCTAATTCATCTAAAAAGGTTTATTTGTTCAACTTACACAGATGCCATACTGTAATTATCCTCTTAGGGATTTTTGTGTGCCTAAGATGGAAACATTTTTCACGACAACATTTCCAAGAAAGATGAAGTCACAGCTAAGCTCCTTGCACAAGACCACTGACTTCTCCCGTATGCTATGTATCAAATCAAATAACATAAAGATGGATTTCACCACATACCAGAGCACTAACTTAGCCACATGAAGGAATTTTGCCAGAATCCTGAATTTACAGAGCACACATGCCCTTCAGATCATCTGCTTTAGAATTCATAGATTTCTACACCTGTTCCAACCAAATCAAGTGACCTTGCAGGACCACTGTGAAGGTTCAAGCAGTGATCTGGAAGCTTAAAGAAGGCACCAAGAATCTACAAGATAATGGCAGATATGCTGAACAGCATAGAGCATAGTCTGACTGCACCACAAAGAATGTAAAGTATTGTGTGTTGAGAAGGTAGACTTGTTCAGGGGTATGGATCTTGTAGGGTGACAGGGTCACCCTGCCCTGGTTGGATGTTTTTGCATTTTCAACTCTTCCCAGGCTCCTGAGACTGAGAAAGTGTGCCATACTAATGTGGCTGACATTTTGTCTTTTTGCACATCAAGAAGCCATTTCTTTAATTGTATGAACTAGTCCATGACTTGTTCATGGATGAAAAATCATGAAGTCTTATGAAAACTGAATGAGGTGTCTGCTAGATGGCCTATGGTAGGAGGTGTGCTTACTCTGCTGATGACTGGGGTTTATGCTTTCCTCCAACACTGGCTTCTAAACACTACAGTACTAGCAGTGCATTTCAATACACCTTGTCACTGCTTTAGGGACGGATTTGTAAAGCGATGCCTTTGGGTACCTTCACTGTAACTGTTGCTCCCTGTACTGGACTTTGTAACCACTGTGTCACTTTCTTGTTCTGTTTTCACAATGTGTAAATTATTGTTCATATTATACTGCATATATTTGTGTTCTGTAAAACAATATACTGTTTACCTGGTTTGAGAAGGGGTTTTGGCATCTCCCTACTTTAGCAGAACTGTCACTGCTGACTCATTAGCAGGAAGTCTTGCGGCCAGAAATATGTGACTTCAGACAGGGGGCAAAATCCTGCCACTGGAATGAAACAGGGCACCAACCAACATTCAGCAAGAAGCAGCGGAGTCATATGTCCAGTTCAGCAAGAAGGTACTGCACTCTGGAGCATGCTATGGTTTTAAATGAAGTTAGTGAAATCAACATACATGCTTAAAAAGGTAGTTTATTAAAATAGTAAAACCCCAGTGAAAAGACACATAGTCAAAAGTGCCCCAGTGCTTTGTTCACGAGAACTTCATTAGGAGGTCAGTCCTGTGTTGATGGGCATCAGTCAGGGTGATGTGGGTTGGCCTTGGCCCACCCCACTTCCAAATGACCTGGACAGATCTCTTGCCTAGAGCAACTTATTAGTGGGTCAGAACATGGAGGACACAACAACATAGGTGGAAAGAAACAACAGTGTCACTCATGGGGGTGATGTGCCTTGCTCCCTTTATCCAATGGCAGAAATCAGACCTTCATGCCACCCCCAAGTTCTGGCAGACTCTGCTACCAGTCAGTTTGTCCCACCTGGGTAGGAATAGGACAGAATTAGGCACTAGCTGCAGTAAATGAATCTGTGAGTTGCACACTCGAGCAGACTTGATAGACCTTTGGGACCTGTTTCTGTTGACATTTTCATATGTCCGTATGTACGTAGGTAGCTGTGGGCCAGTGGTGGCCATTCCAGTAAGTGTGGAATCAAGGGCTTGTGACTGGGCTGAAGGAGAACTTGGCATACTGAGTAAAAAGAGAAAATATAAATAAAAAAAAACTAAATGACCTGGAAAAACATCAACACTGTGGAACATGCAATTTTATGAATAATTCATTATCAAACTGAGTATGCTACAATGGTGAGTACACTACATGGCAACTTGGGAGGTGGGGTTCTTTGGGATTTATCAGTTGTAAGGTTTCCTTACCTGAGCCAGCCCATAGGCAAAGCAGCAGGGCTGCTGCTGGCAGTGCCAGTTTGGGAATGAGCCATGGTTGCTGAACAACTGGCAGGGGGGGGGATACTTAAGCATCCCATAGGATGCATGCCTCCTCCAGAGTGGAAAGCTATCTGCTTCTGCTGTGTTAGTGCACCCTGGGCTCCACAAGGTGGAAGCAACACAACAGAATGGCTGTGAGTTGGGAGAGTCATTCAGCTTTGCTATGTGCATGCCTGTTGCATGCAGTTGTACAAAGCACATTCACAGCCAGAGATGAGGGAGACATGTGAAAACAAGACCAGCAGCAGGATAGCATGTGCTTTCCTTTCAGACTCTGCTCCTGCTGACTGCAAATCCTTGTCCTGAAGTCAGATTCAGTCTCCGGAGGAAACTGTCCCATGGATTCACTCTCTGGAGGGAACTGTCCCACCCTGAAAGTCCTGCAATAGGGGGAAGGGTAATCATGGGGACTCCTTGACAGCAAGTAAGTCCCAAAGACGGTAGTGTACTAGTGGATGGGGCTGAGCTGGCACACTGAAGGTGAGCAAACTGGTTGAATTGGAGCATGAAAGTAATTATAACAAAAAAGTTTCTTTCCCTGCAGCCTCTGCATGCTTGGCACTAGAAACCAGGGGCCAAATTGGATTTCTATAAAACAGAGGTACAGGTGTGCATCCCCGTAGGCCTGATTTTTACAGCTATATAATGTAGCTGTGCAAGATGTAATGCATTCGGGTAAAACATGGGAAAGAGGAAGCAGAACCAGTACACACGACTTTCAACATCTGCAACTGAATAAACACAGCCATTAGTATGCATCAGATTACTGTGCCATCTCCCCCTTCCAGTCCCAGATCTTTTCAACTTTCTGCCTTACTGCAACTGATGTGTGGCCACTTGGGATAATCTTCTCCTTCTGATTAGGAGCAGAGGTTGCTTGTGGTGAACTGAGAGCTTTGAGCAGCCAGGTGGAGGATGGAAGGCACTGAGTGTGCAACAAAGCTATGCTCCCTCCATCAGCCAACACTGACATCACCAAACTTCACTCTGGCAAAACTGCTGTGCTACTGCCCCTTTCCCATACCAGCCCTGTTTCATCCATGCCCCTCTGTCCCTGCCAACCACTTTTCTTTTCTGTCTTGTCTGCTCCCATTGTAGGATCAGTGCTCCCTGGTCAATATGGTCTGCACTGCAGGTAAGGTGCACTGAGATGTCAGCAGGCACAGCCATATTTCTGTTCAGCTGTCCTAGATGCACCAGGATATCAGACTACACTGTGCTGAAGTTTGTTACTTCCCTTGTTCTTGTACCCTGGGAAAGGGAGAAGGAGTACTTCATCAGTAGAGATGTGGTACCATACTAACTGGTCAGCAGTTGTCTGTAAAATTCTTTAGCTTTACAGCAGGGGTTCTTTGCTGAAACTTTATTTGGAAGCAGCACACTAAGGCATGTCCAGACTGTGTTGTGCATTGGGACACGCTGTTTCCTCAGACTCGTACCATTACCTACCCAGTCTCTTGGACCTTTTTCAAGCACAGACAGGAATTAGCTACATGCATGAGGAACTGCATAGAAGTGTAAGAAATGTATTACGATGGCAGACTATAGAACTTTCAGTTATCTTGTCTATTACTGATCTGTGCAATATGTGGTTCTGACAAGTATTCTGTATGGCATCAAAACAAGCAAGCAATAACACACAACAAGGTGTAGGTTATCTCCTGATAAGAGCATGCCCTGGTGCATTATGAGGCATGAGGTGCTTGCACCGAGTGCCTTATGCACCTGGGCATGCTCTTATCAGGAGATAACCCACACCTCGGAGTGTGTTATTGCACTTATAGAAACATAGAAACATAGAAACATAGACTTTGAAGGTAGATAAGGACCACTTGGCCCACCCAGTCTGCCCATTTCCCTACCTACTGGATAAGCTGCAGATTCTAGTTAACCAATAGCCTACTTCCTGGAACCCCCCCCACTATAATTGCCTTGTGTCTGTCCCATGCATGTTTGAATTCCTCCACTGTTTTAAACCCAATGACCTCCTCAGGAAGGCTGTTCCATGTATCCACCACTCTCTCCGTGAAAAAAAATTTCCTCACATTACCCCTGAGCCGTCCCCCCTCTATCTTTAAATTGTGCCCCCTTGTTCTTACACATCTCTTTTTCTGAAAGATGCTACCCTCCTGGACTTTGTTGATTCCCTTGAGGTACTTGAACGTTTCTATCATGTCCCCGTCCCTCCTTTCATCAAGAGTATACATATTAAGCTCTCAGTCTCTCTTCATATGGTTTCTGCTGCAGACCCTGCACCATTTTAGTTGCCTCTCTGGACTGCTTCCATCCGGTCTATGTCCTTGCGTAGATGAGGTCTCCAAAACTGCACACAGTACTCCAGATGGGGTCTCACCAACTGTCTGTACAGAGAGATAACCACTTCCCTTTTTCTACTTGTGATGCCCCTTCCTATGCATCCCAGTATCCCCCTGGCTCTCCTTACCAACTTTTCACATTGCTTACCCACCTTTAGGTCGTCCGATATGACTACCCCCAGGTCCCTTTCCATTTTTGTTGTTGTTAGTACCTCCCCTGCTATTGTGTACTCTTCTCCTGGGTTTTGTTTCCCAGGTGCATTACTTGCACTTCTTTGTATTGAATCTAAGTTGCCATATGTCTGACCATTCCTCCAACCTTGCCTAGTCCCTTCTCATATTTTCTACCCCCCTTGTGTATCAACTCTGTTACAGATCTTTGTGTCATCTGCAAAGAGGCATACCTTTCCCTCCAGACCCTCTGCAATGTCACCTATAAAGATGTTAGAGGACTGGACCCAGTACTGAGCCCTGAGGTACTCCACTAGTAACCCCACTTTCTTTGGAATGTGTTCCATTCACTATTACCGTCTGTGTCCTGTTGTGCAGCCAGTTTGCTACCCAGGCTACCACCCTGGGACCCACTCCTAGGCTGGCTGTGGGACTGTGTCAAATGCCTTGCTAAAGTCTAGGTAGGCCACATCCACAGCCCCTCCCTGGTCTATTACTTTGGTCACCCAGTCAAAGAAATCAATTAGATTCGTCTGACATGACCTTCCTGCTGTAAATCCATGCTGCTTTGGGTCCTATGCCCCGCTGGCCTCTAGGTACTCAACAATTCTTTCTTTCAGAAGTGATTCCATCATTTTCCCTACCACTGAGGTCAAACGTACAGGTCTGTAGTTTCCTGCTTCTGCCTTGCTCCCACTTTTGTGAAGGGGAATCACATCTGCCCTCCTCCAGTCCTCAGGTACCACCCCATCCTGCCATGATCTGTTAAAAAGTGTGGTCAGTGGTGTCACTAGGTCCTCCCTTAGTTCTTTTAGGATTCTGGGGTGAATCCCGTCAGGCCCCATTGCTTTGTCCACCTTGAGTTTTAGGAGTTCTTTCAGGATTCTTTCTTCTGTGAATGGACTGGTGTCAACCCCCCTACCCAGAGTGCTTCTATTGTCTGGTTTAGGTAACTCCTCAGTCCCCTTGTAAAAAAAAGTTATTTAAAACTTTCAGGTAAGACATTTTAAAAAGTTTTAAAAGTATGTTAATATAAATGAAAAATAGAAAAGTAGTCCCTGTCCTTGTACTGTATTTATAATAAGAGTATATGTAAAAGGAAGCCACTAGGGGGCTTTGGTGTCTATATCTTAGCCCCGCCTACACACACACACACATACGCACACATACACACATGTTGTTTTATTTTCATTTTTTAATTTTATTTAAGTAGGAGGCTCTTGAGGAGAATGAGATGGCTGGATGTCACTGGGAGCAGATGGGAATCAAGCATGTCAGTCGGAAGCTGCTGAGCACGCTTGAGCCACTTCCAGATTTGCAGTCAGCTCATATTTAATTTTGTCATATTTGAAGATTGGCAGAGCAGTGTATTCCTTTGCCCTTTGTGCTTTTTTTGCTAGACTCATTTGGGGGGTGTAGAGAGGGCAAGGACTATGTGATTAACGGTGCCAACTGCTGTGCTGAATGAGTTGACCAGAGACTGAGCCACTTCTGGTTTTGTGGTCGGGCTTCTCGGGGTTACAAGGAAGGTACAACAACTGCTTTGTGGATATTTTTTTAAATGGAGAATTCGTGGATATTTTTTTAAATGGAGAAGTGGGTCTGTGCTGAGTGTTTGTTTTTTGGTTTTTGTCTGTGTGTAGGTGTAATTCATTATGTTTGAAAGATGGAATGGAGGAGCAGGACCGTGGACAGCTCTGGGGATCGCACTCATGTGTCTGCATTGAAACGCAGGTCAGAGATTCATTTTTAAATATTTTATGACCACCGCATCATACTGTATACTTACTACAGAAATACAGACTTTGTCTCACTGTGTCTGTGTTTGGGGAGTATGTGCATTTCATGTAAGACAGTTCCAGTACCACAACAGCTTTAAAGATCAGGCTCATCTTTCTTCCCTTAAACGTTGCAGAGCTGCAGTGGCTCGCACAATGATCTGTATGGTAAGAAGTCCTGACTGGCTGAAGACATACCGGTTGGTACAATATACACTGATAAGGATACGGCAGAAGGTACCTCTCAGCCAATCAGGAGCCAGAAAACTCCCAACCCATTTTATAATGCAATTAAACACCTAAACACCAGTTGTACAAGTCAAATATCATGAGATAGTAGAAATACCTTCACTTGCTATACTTGACATCTTCTGACCTCACTCATAGTTTCATCACTCATGAGGTCATGAGGTCAAGTATAGCTCGTGAAGATAGTTCTACTATCTCACTCTCACCCAAGTCATCTCCTATATATATATATATATATATATATATAACAAATCTGTCAAAATACAGTCTCCCAATTGTACAAAACACCACATGCCCAGGCATTATTCCACAATGACCACACACCCGTACTTCTTTCCATCCCTCAGAACTGTCTCACTGGCACCCTGTACCAGGAGATTGCTTCATACCTGGCATATAGAAACTGACCACATACAGTAGGTTGCCACAGATAACATAGCATTAAAATATTTATAAGCATTAAATGCATCCAGCTGCCCCAAACTGCTTATAAATCCCCACAAATGACTGTATTTTATCTGGTTGATCCTGCTATTTGAATCCATCTCTCAGTTATCGTCTTGTTCTCCAGTTTTTATTTTCACTTTCTGCCTTATATTGTAGTGTGATTAAACTGGGTTGGTTGCAGTAAAATAATAATGTTAGCACTTTAAAATGATACATTAATTATGTTACTGGAAGTAATCTGTAAGTTTTTTGTTTTTTACCTAATCAAAGTAATGTCTTTTGAAAATTCTGCCGACTCTACAGTAAATGAGACCGAGTGAGTCAGCAGCTTCACAACCCTAGATGCAATTATGAGTGAGCATTACTAGAGGAATGTTCATGCTCACCTGCATCTATGCTTGTAAAGCCACTGACTCACTCACTCTCACTTATCGTAGAGTCGGTGGCATTTTCAAAGGATACTACCTTCATTTGTTAAAAATAGGTATGGATTACTTCCAGTAATACAAAAGCAGGCTCATTTTAAAGTGTTAAGATTTTTATTTTGCTGCAAACAACCCCACTCAGACATGCTACATTATAAGGCAGAGCATGAAAGTAAAAACTTGAGAAGCAAGTCAGTAACTGAGAGAGAGACTGAAATGGCAGGATCAACCAGATAAGTGTTTTATTTAACACATTTGAAGTACGCGAACCAGAATCATGGCAGGATCGACCAGATCACCTTATTTGTGGCAAACAAGGACTACTTTTTTCACCCCCCTCAAAAAAAAACAATTCTGGACATTTTATAAGACAGATAATCCACTAATTTGTGCAGTCATGCTCCGATATATGCACATGTTGGGTGATTAAACACACTTGGCCTGTAGCCTCATGCCTCGTAACACATACCAAGGGGTACATATATCACAGTATGACCGCGTGCCCTGAAGTGCAGTATGTGTTATATATATTATACAGATTTGGTATTAGGGTTGCGTATGCAATTCTGTGTTAAATCCTAATTTTTGCACATTAAGGGCTCTACAATGGGGCTTGCACACCAGCTCAGCGGTAATGCTACTACTTGCACCAATGATGACCTGGGTTCAGGACTGAACCCAGGGCCATCAGAAGGCTTATCAGGGGAGGAGAATGAATATCCTATTGACAGCTCTCCTCCTGCAGGGAGGGGAGGGTACAGGAACCCAGTAGACACTGACCGCTGGCAATGCTAGGGGTGCACTCACCTGAGACCAGCGCTGAGACATGAGATTGGTGGAGCATTGGATGCCTGCACATTGGAGGTGGAAGCACCCCCTACATGTGTTAACATCACTGTGTATCCACTCCCACCAGGACTTGCAATGAGAAAGAGAAAACCTTTCACAAGTGCACAGGATGATGCCGGAAAGCCATGTTTTAGTCTTCATTCCTGAATGATGCCTGGGTCAGCTCATAGGGGATCTAAGCTTGATCTCAGGATCTTCTCCAGCCCTCTAGAACAGCCCCTCCATGAGGGTAAGTCTTGGACCTCTCCCGTGCAGGTGGATGGGGGGGCTACCATGAGGGGGAGTTGTTGGGGATTGAAGGGCAGAATATGGGATATATCTGCGCCATGAGTGAAGTGATAAACAGAGTTTAAAAAATGAACTCTATACCCATTCAACTGATTTTACATGAAATTTAGCAGGCATAGTGTTGATGCTAGGCTCTCTGGATCCTGAAAATTGAAAATTTATTGGCAACTGGTTCAGTAGGGGCAAAGATATGGAGGTGCAAAAAATGTTAAATTGGCCACAATTAGGACTTTTGTTTTGGCTCATCTATAACTAAAAGACTGGGTGGATTTCAAACCTGAAACTTGCAGATTTGATGGAGTTTGCCAGAAGGAATGTGCCTTTGTGCTTTTTATTTCTCTAACTTGTTCATTTTTATGTTGATTGCACACAGCGCAAGAAACATATTGGCACAGCTTGCTCAGAAGCAGGTTGTGGAGGCGTGGCACTGTTGTGGCCAATGCCCCCACAGCCTGCAAAGGCTTGTCCCGCTTCCCCCAATGTCGTTCCATGCTGCTGATGACAGCAGTTTGGAATGTTGACACCAAGTTGTGACAATTTTTCTGCTGCAATCAGGGGCCGCCTCGTCATTGCAGCATTGGCCATCTGCTGCAATGAGGCAGTGACCCATCTTTGCAGGGCGTAACTTCCAAACCTTGATATTGTTTGTGAACACGGTGGCGGCTTGCTGCCGTGTTCACAATCAATATAACCTCCCCACCGTGTTTATGTGCTGACGGGGGCCCCAATCCCTGTCGGCATTGGTGTCCCAATGTTGATGTTGCCAATGGGGGAGCCCACTCCCCGTCGGCATTCTGTAACCAACCCCCCCTCCCGCTTTTTTTGTCTGCCGACTGGGTGCCCAGTCCCCGTCGGCATAATCTAGGCCTCCCCCTTTTGTTGTGTGCTGACAGGGTGCCCAATCCCCCATCGGCTACTGCTGCCCCCCCAAAGACAGAGTCCTTTGGCATGCTGGGAGCCCACCCCAGCGTGCCACATTGACCTGTAAGGTAAAAAACGGTCCTACGATGTCTTTTTTTTTTTTAAACCTGAAAAAAGGAAACGGTTTCCTAGTGGTCTTCCTGGCCCCTCTGCCACAACCTGCACCCGCCCACTGTGCACCCTGCCTCCCCACCCCTCCTCACCCCATACTTACCTCTGGAGGTCAGCGTGATGATCTTCGGTGGACCGGGAACATGTCTGCACTCTTCAAAGCCGACCGCGAACTGAGAAAATGCTGGTAAGCTGTATAATGGAATAAATAGGGTTTTTTCCAACTTTAATGCGTATCTCAGTCATTTTTTGGAATATTGGCACCACATTTTCAACATGGGGTTTTTGGGACCCCTCCTCATGAATTCTTGAACTGTCATGGCTTTAATCGGGCCCCAAAGGTGATTTCGTGGTCACTGCATGGAATCACTTTCCGGGGCTGATTAACAAAATGACAGTGCCACTGTTCATGAGGTGGGCTCTCAAAAAGCCTATGTTGCAAATTTGGTGGAAAAAATCCAAAAAATGACTGTTTTACAAGTGTGCGCTGCGCAGTTGCTTCACACACTCATAACTTTGTGAATTTGCAATATTTTCATTATAGATTTTCAACACTGGCATTTTGTTACACCTCCTTGTGAACAGTACAGCTGTCATTGTTCACATCCTGGCGGAAATGTGTTTACGCACTTCCGGCGCAGAATTGCACATTTGCTGTGGGAAATCAGTGTTCAGGACAGATTAAGAAAATGACAGTGACACTGTTAATGAGTAGAGGTCCTAAAATGCCTATGTTGAAAATTTGTTAATGATACTCCATAAAATGACTGTGTTATGAGCGTGCGTTGCGCAGTTTTCACGCACGCTCATAAGTTCGCGAAATTATAATATTTTGACTACAGATTTCCAACATTGCCATTTTCCCACACCTACTTATGAACAGTACAGCTGTCATTTTCCCATCCTGGCCGAAATGTGTTTTCGCACTTCCGGCACAGAATATAGTGGCCACTGTGGGAAATCAGTATCCGGGACAGATTAAGAAAATGACAGTGATACTGTTCATGAGCAGAGGTCCTAAAATGCCTATGTTGAAAATTTGGTGATAATAGCCCATCGAATGACTGTGTTACAAGTGTGCGTTGCACACTTTCTACGCACCCTTGTAACTTCGCAAATTTGTAATATTGTCACACCAGATTTTCAACGGTGACATTTTTTCACACCTCCTTATGAGCAGTACAGCTGTCATTTTTCACATCCTGACCAAAATGTGTTTTCACAGTTCTGGCACAGAATAACGCGGTCATTGTGGGAAATCACTGTTTGCGACAGATTAAGAAAGTGAAAGTGGCACTGTTCATGAGCAGAGGTCCTAAAATGCCTATGTTGAAAATTTGGTGATGAAACTCCATAACATGACTGTGTTACAAGTGTGCGTTGAACTGTTTGCACGCACCCCTGCAACTTCGCAATTTTGTAATATTTTCACCCCACATTTTCAACAGTGGCATTTTTCCACACCTCCTTATGAACAGTACAGCTACCATTTTTCACATCCTGGCTAAAATATGTTTTTGCAGTCCTGCCGCAGAACAGCACGGTCACTGTGGGAAATCACTGTTTGGGACACATTAAGATTGAACGAGTGAGGGGGGAGTGACTGAGCTCAACTGAGCTCTGTCGGGACCGCTGCAGATTTGTTTGTGGGCAGACAAAGGGCCCAACGCAATAGTCCAGCACAAAAGGGCAGCCTGCAGCACTGGGAGAAACAGAAAGAGAGAGTGAGTGATGGAGGGGGAGTGAGCGAACTCACCAGAGTGCTGTCGGGACTGCTGTGGATTTCTTTGTGGGCAGAAAAGGCATCAATGCAGGCAGGGGCCCAGTACAAAAGGCCAGCCAGCAGCAGTGGGAGAAACAGTACGAATGAGTGAGATGGGAGACTGAGTGAGCTCAACGGAGCTCTATCAGGACTGCTGCGGATTTCTTTGTGGGCATAAAAAGGTGCCAATGCAGGCAGGAGTCTCATACAAAAGGGCCGCTTGCAGCGCCAGGACAAACAGAATGAGCGTGTGAGAGAGGGAGACTGAGCCACCTCAACGGAACTCTGTCGGGACAGCTGCAGATTTGTTTGTGGACAGACAAAGGTGCCAACGCAGTCAGGAGCCCCGTACACAAGCGCAACCTGCAGTGCCAAGAGAAACAGAACAAGTGAGTGGCAGAGCGGTAGTAAGCAAGCTCAAAGGAGCTCTATTGTCACTGCTGCGGATTTCTTTGTGGGCAGAAAATGCGACAACGCAGGCTGGAGCCCAGTACAACAGGCCAGCTTGCAGCGTGGGCCAAAACCGAATGAGTGAATGAGAGAGCTCAATGGAGCTGTGTCGAGACTGCTTCAGATTTATTTCTGGCCAGAATAAGCCATCCAATGCAGGCAGGAGCCCAGTACAAAAGGGCAGCCTGCAGCGGCAGGACGCAGACCGAGCGAGTGAGGGAAGGGGAGTAAGTGAGCTCAATGGAGCTCTGTTGAGACTGCTGCAGATTTGTTTGTGGGCAGAAAAAGGCAGCAATGCATGCAGGGGCCCAGTACAAAAGGGCAGCCTGCAGTGGCGGGGAAACCAGAATGAGCAAGTGAGAGAGGGGGGGAGTGAGCAAGCTCAACAGAGCTCTATTGTAACTGCAGCAAATTTCTTTGTGGGCAGAAGAAGGTGGCAACGCAGGCAGGAGCTCAATAGAAAAGGGCAGCCTGCAGCGCCGGCAGAAACGGACTGAGCGAGTGACAGAAGGGGCGTGAGTGAGCTCAACGGAGCTTTGTCAGGACTGCTGCAGATTTCTTTGTTGGCAGAAAAAGGGGCCGACAGAGGCAGGAGCCCAGTACAAAAGGGCAGCCTGCAGCGTCATGAGAAACAGAATGAGTCAGTGACACAGGGGGAGTGAGCGACCTCAATGGAGCTCTGTCGGGACAGCTGTGGATTTCTTTGTGGGCAGAAAAGGGTGCAAACACAGGCAAGAGTCAGTACAAAAGGGCAGCCTGCAGTGCTGGGAGAAACACAATGAATGAGTGAGAGAGGGGGAATGAACAAGTTCAATGGAGCTCTATCGTGACTGCTGTGGATTTCTTTGTTGGCAGAAAAAGGCAGCAACGCAGGCAGGAGCCCAGTACAAAAGGCCAGCCTGCAGTGCCGGCTGAAACTGAACGAGTGAGTGAGAGAGGGGGAGTCAGCAGGCTCATCAGACCTGTGTTGGGACTGCTACAGATTTCTTTGTGGGCAGAAAAAGCCACCAACAGAGGCAGGAACCCAGTACAAAAGAGCAGCCTGCAGCACCAGGAGAAACAGAATGAGCGAGTGAGAGCGGGAGAGTGAGCCACCTCAACGGAGCTCTGTCGGTACAGCTGTGGATTTCTTAGTGGACAGAACAAGGTGCCAATGCAGGCAGGAACCCAGTACAAAAGAGCAGCCTGCAGCACCGGGAGAAACAGACTGAGTGAGTGACACAGGGTCAGTGAGCGAGCTCAACACACCAACGCAATCAACATTCGGCATTGAGAAATGCTTGTTTTTTATTCTTTGGTAACTGGGTATGGCTCACTAGGCACAAGTGCCCGCTTTGACGAGTGACTGCAGAGCACTGGGAAAGTTCAGTGGCTTTCCTAGAGTCACACAGCATGCAAGTGAAGGTTGTAGAAATCATTGCCAGGTCTGCTGTTGTACCAACTTATTACTCTAACCTCTAAGCTATACTGCTAGCCCAGTTTTTGAATAATTAACTAAAATCCAATCTGTTTTTATGCAGGCTCAGTTTAAAAACTGAGCATTCTAAAAGTAACTGATTTCTTGTGATCACATTTATAAATGCAGTAGCAAAAATGCATGCATTTCAGTGCCAAGAAGGTGACCCAAAAAAATATACAAGCACAAGAAACCATTCTGATTCTCACGGGAGATCAGGGAGGCTGTGAAGGCAAAAAAGAGAGCCTTCATAAGGTATAAGGTGGTTGAAGAGGGGAGGAGGAGGAGTGGAAGGTGTACCACGTCAAACTAAAAAAGGGGAATTGGTGGTAAGGAGAGAAAACGTAGGCATGGAGCTGCATGCAGATTGCTGAAGGTGTGAAGGAAGGGAAGAAGGAATTTTTTTAGATATGTTCAGGAGTAAAGGAAGGGAAGGCTAGGGAAGAGACTGTCTGGATAGCTGGGGAGAGGGGGTACTGGAGAATGATGAGCAGAAGGCCAATATACTTAACAATTACTTCTGCTCAGTGTTCATGGTTGAGCATCATAGACACGTACCAGAAAGTGGTACCAAGAAAGTTATACAAGGGGCACAGGAAATGGAGAGAGTGGTGATCACTGCGGGATAAATGAGAAAAGGGTACGCAGTTCTTAAGATGGATAAAGCACTTAATCCAGATGGACTACACCTGAGGGTACTGGAAGAACTGGCCGAAGAGCTGGCTGAGCCCTAAACCCAGCTATTTAATGGCTCATAGTAGTCTGGGATAGTGCCAGGGGACTGGAGAACCATAGATGTAGTCCCATGCCACATGTCTGGGAACAAGGAGGTCCAGGAACTAAAGGCTGGTCAGCCTTACCTCCATCATGAATAAGCTGATGGAGACAACAGTGAAGGATTGCTTGGTTTGCCTACTTAGAAGACAGTGGACTGCAGGATGGTAAGCAGCACAGGTCTGTGTCAGGAAGACTGGGTCAAACCAACCTGATCGTGCTTTTCAACTAGGTCACTAAGGGGGTAGATAGAGGGAAGGCAGTAGATCTGCTCTATTTCAACTTCAGCAAAGCCTTTGATTCAGTGCTACAAAGGAGGCTGCTGAAAAAGCTGGAGGACTTAGGAGTGGAGACCTGATTAGTGATATGGATGGTAAGCTGGTTGGGGAAGGCATCAGAGGGTGGTAATGAATGGGATCAAACCTGGGGATAAGGGGGTCATGAGCAGGGTGCCGTAGCGGCTAGTCCTAACATAGAAACATAAAATTTGAAGGCAGATAAGGACCGCTTGGCCCACCTAGTCTGCCCATTTCCCTACCTAACAGATAAGCTGCAGATCCTAGTTAACCAACAGCCTACTTCCTCCTACCCTCCACTAGAATTGCCTTATGTCTCAAGTACAGGGAGTCATTCTGGATTTTTACTTTAGGAGTATTGAGTACACCTGGTCTTAATGATAAAATTGAATTATTAACATGCGTTAGGAAGTAAGAAACTATATATAATATGTTATTAACGATGGGTTTTGTTGAGTATTTTTCTCACAGACTTGTATTTTTCTTATTTTTTATTGCTCCTAGGTCCTTAACGACCTGTGTTAAGACTTCATGATCCTGAAAAGTATGTTGAAACTATATAGAGTAAAAATTTCAGGTTATATGCTATACTAGGAACATATTAGTATTAATTTGTGTTTCATTAGATTGGTTTGTATTAGTTGTATTTCTCTTATTTTGTGTTATGAATTAATTTTCATTTCATCATTTTTTTTTATATTTTTGATTCTTTATTTCTATTTGTTCAGTTTTTCCTTTTAGGTATATATGAGTATATACTTATATATATATATTTTTGCTTTAGCATGGTATAATATACTCTGTGAATACCTAAGAGTTATGCTCCTCTATTTAGTTTAGTTTAGTTTTGAATTTAAAATCATTAATAAGAATTACTTTAAAAATAAGTTGCTAAACACCCTAGTGTGGTATTTTATAGGTGGTAGTAGTATACATAGATATGTCTGGATACATTTATATATTTATATATATGTTCACTTATATTTATGTTGTTCTTTATTGTGCAATTTCTGCCTCCTTTCTATATGTATACTGTCTCTTTAAGAGTCTACTATTTATATCAGTTACATTGTGTTAGTGGACTATCCCTCTGATGACGCACTAGTTGCGAAACCAGTCAGGGTTCTTTTTTGTTGCTGAGCTGTAGATGGTATGCTGCAGGCATTTGCCTTTCTTATAACATTTGTAATTAAAGCCCTTCATACTTTAAGTCTGGAGTGGTGCTGGTTTTGCCATCTTAATTCGTTTGATTCTCAATAACCTAGCACGCTCCTTAACAGCTGGAGCTGTTTTTTGCCTTTGACCTCCTCAGGAAGACTGTTCCATGTATCCACAATCCTCTCTGTGAAGAAATATTTCCTCACATTACCTCTGAGCCATCCTCCCCCTGCTATCTTCAAATTGTGCCCCCTTGTTTTTGCACATCTCTTTTTCTGAAAGATGGTACCCTCTTGGACTTTGTTGATTCCCTTGAGGTATTTGAAAGTTTCTATCATGTCCCCCCTCTCCCTCCTTTCCTCGAGGCTATACCTCTTTAGTTCCTTTAGTCTTTCTTCATATGTCTTCTGATGCAGACCCTGCATCATTTTGGTTACCCTCCTCTGGACAGCCTCCACCCTGTCTATGTCTTTGCGGAGATGGGGTCTCCAGAACTGTACATAGTACTCCAGATGTGGTCTTACCAACTGTCTGTACAGAGGGCCAACAACTTCCCTGTTTTCTCCTGGTGATGCCTCTCCCTATGTATCCAAGTATCCCCCTAGCCCTTCTTACTGCCTTCTCACATTGCTGGCCCACCTTTAGGTCTTCTGATATGACTACCCCCAGGTCCCTTTCCATTTTTGTTGTTGTCAGTATCTCACCCCCCACTGTGTACTCTTCTCCTGGGTTTTTGTTTCCCAGGTGCATTACTTTGCACTTCTTTGCATTGAATCTAAGCTGCCATACATTTGACCTTTCCTCCCACCATGCCAAGTCCCTTTTCAACTTTTCAACACCACCTTGTGTATCAACCCTGTTGCAGATCTTTGTGTCATCTGCAAAGAGACATACTTTCCCTTCCAGTCCCTCTACAATGTCACTTATAAAGACATTAAAAGAGACCGGCCCCAGTACTGAACCCTGTGGTACCCCACTAGTAAGCCTCCTTTCTTCACTGTGGACTCCATTTACAATTACCGTCTGTGTCCTGTTGTCCAACCAGTGTTTTACTCAGGCTACTACCCTGGAACCCACTCCCAGGCTGGATAATTTGTTTATTAATCTTTTGTGTGGAACTGTGTCGAATGCCTTGCTGAAGTCTAGGTAGGCCATGTCCACAGCCCCTCCCTGGTCTACTGCTTTGGTCACCCAGTCAAAGAAATCAATTAGATTTGTCTGACATGACCTTCCCGCTGTAAATCCATGCTGTCTTGGGTCCTGTGCCCCACTGGCCTCTAGGTACTCAACAATTCTTTCCTTCAGAAGTGATTCCATCATTTTCCCTACCACTGAGGTCAAACTGACAGGTCCATAGTTTCCTGCCTCTGTCTTGCTCCCACTTTTGTGAAGGGGAATCACATCCACCCTCCTCCAGTCCTCAGGTACCACACCATCCTCCCATGATTTATTAAAAAGGGTAGTCAGTGGTGTTACTAGTTCTTCCCTTAGTTCTTTTAGAATTCTGGGGTGAATCCCATCAGGCCACATTGCTTTATCCACCTTCAGTTTTAAGAGTTCTTTCAGAACCCTTTCTTCTGTGAAAGGACTAATATCAACGCCCCTATCCAGAGTGCTTCTATTGACCAGATTAGGCATTTCCCCCTGCTTTTCCATTGTGAATACTGAGCAGAAGTATTCGTTCAGTATCTCTGCTTTTTCACTGTCGCTCTCTGTCCAGCCGCCTTCCTCTTTGTTCAGCCTCAGTATTCCTGCCTTAGTCTTTCTTTGCTCCCTAATGTACCTATAAAAAGTTTTATCCCCCTTCTTAACCAAGTTGGCTATCTTTTCCTCAGTTTGGGCCTTTGTTATTCTGACTGCCTTACCCGCTTCCTTCTGCTTTAACTGGTACAGTTCTCTGTCCTGCTCCTTCTGTGTTTTCTTATACTTCCTGAATGCTACCTTTTTCTCCCTTACCTTCCCAGCCAATTCTTTTGAGAACCATAGTGTTTTTTTCTTTCATTTTGATTTGTTTATTTGCTTCATACGAAGGCTTGTTGCCTCTGTGATGGCGGTTTTGATGTTTCCCCATTGTTGCTCCACCCCACCTTCTTGCCTGTTTGCTAGTGCTTTTCTGAGGCACTCTCCCATTTTGACAAAAACAGCCCTCCTGAAGTTCAGTACCTTCACTTTTGTGTGGCTTGACTCTACAGCTAAGTTTATCGTGAACCACACTGTTTGGTGGTTGCTTGTTCCCAGATGCTACCCACTTCAAGATCAGAGATCCTCTCTCTGTCCCCGTTTGAGAGTACCAGGTCTAAGATTGCTCTCTCCCGAGTGGGTTCCAAAACTAGCTGTCTGAGGCATTCCCCCTGTAGGCCATTCTCGATGCCCCTGTAGGGCATCGAGAATGGCCCTGCTCTTGGATGTGGCTGCAGCAAAGGTGCTCCAGTCAACATCTGGCATATTCATGTAACCCCTAGGTGGTGCTACCCAAAGGGCTATTACCCCTGCCTGCTTGGCTACTGACAGGTTGAGGGGCCTAGGTTCTATGATGGGTGCCTCCACCCAGAGGTCAGGGTTGGTAGTGGTTAAACTAGCTCGGGTACAGTCCTCTGGGACACTGTGACCCCCCCTTTGTTCCCACTAGTGGCCCACACAGTACACAGGAATTACCTTTCCAATACCCCATATATGAACACTTTTTACACATATAGATACCACTTACCCTCGAGACTGATTCTGCAGCACGTCTCTGAGGACCCCCTGTAAAACAAGGTTAAGCAACATACACAATACAGTGCAATGCTGGCACTATATGTACTGACACCACAGACAGTATATAGTTCAATAACAACAAATCTGATTTATTTAGGGGACAGTAACACGGGAGGGGGAAATCAGGTTGATTTAGCTTGCCAATATTCAAATCACAGTACTGTGTACACACATATAGGGTCCCAAAAGTCACACTGTGGTTACCCAGGATTGGGGGGGCTAGCCAGGTCCGTTGCCCGGGGTTGGCTGGCAGGTGAAGATGGATGAGGCCCTGTAGGAAGAAAATATATGCACAACACACACTTGTAATCCAGAGCCGGATAGCTCAATCCTTGAGAAGAAAACACAAGGAAATCAGTTGCCACACTTTGATTAAATGAATGTCGCAGGGTGTTGCCCTGATTTGTACTCACGATACCCAAGACAGTTACAGGATGGATGGTGTTGCTTCTGGGTTTCCAGCATTCAGCACACACTGCAGAGTGAGGGGAATTAAGACCGCAATTCCCCACATGCATCAAGCACATTCATATGTAAAGGAAATTACTATACCAGGCAGGCTGCTCCTCGATCCCAATCGCAAAGCACTGCAAAAACCCGGGAGCACTCAAGCAGCTTCAGTCCCTGACAGGCCGATCGCACTTCAGCAAAATCTTCAGTCTTCTACAGGTTAAGCCTGGTTTCCACACTTCTGCTTCTTCTTCCTCCTACAACAGCCTGGATTCAGTCTGATTCAGCTGCATTAACGGCCGCAGATTGACTTGGGGGCCTACACACGTGCTTCCCGCGCCAATTACTCGCCGCACAGTACAGAGCTCCTTCTCTCTTCACTGTCTCTACTGAACTGACTTTTCCAGCAACAGTGCAGGGCATTTCCTTTGTGCTCACAGCATTTCGGTTTGCTGGTTTGGCGGTCAATCACTGTAGGGCTCCCTCTCTTGGTGCAAAAAGGCACCAAGGTCCAAAGTACATTTCCCATGAGCACCTGCCATACAGTCCCCTTTGTTGCAGGCTCCAGATGAGAGTCCAAGTTCTGATTTGCCAGCAGGCTCCATTTTAAGGATCTCCTTTCCACTGATTGGTCCAATTCAGCAGTTCAGGACTAAAATGAAGAAACTATACTGCCCAGTCCTTGCTACAAGTAAGCAGGTTAGAATAAACTGCATTTTCATTCTTACTCTAACAGATCACTAGCAAACAATTACATCTTTTAATTAGGCTCCCTCTGCGCATATAGCGACTGCAGAAATGGAGCACTTAGCCAGCAGCCCGAGTGGGATTCGGGCATTGTAACATACAGTCCCCCTATTTCAATTAATTATGTCTGCAAGCAGACAGCTCTTAAACAGACAGTACGCAGCGGCTCTAAAGCAATCACTGCAGTGCCATTTAAATGGCTTAAATGCCGAACACCATCCAGAATTAGAGCACTTAGCAAGCTCCTGGAAGACTTTTGGGAACCCCATTTGCAGGAGGGTTACACCCTTCCTGGCCTGGAAAAACTTGGCATCCACGTCAAGTAAGTACCCCTGTAAATTGCAATACAACATCATATACATTTACATCACTAACATATTAGGCTTATACATGTACTCATCAGTCACCATATCACCTTTGCCATAAACACATTTCTGATACTTTTCAGCACATTACTTTTTACACGGCATTATACACACATTGTACCTTACTCAGGTTATTACCTTCTGCACATGAAACCTGGAAAGAGGGGTCCCTTCCCTGTCAGCTACCTTAGGGCTGGATGGGGCAGGGGCACCATACCTAGAGGGCAAGACAAGTAATCTGGAGTTAGCACCTATGCTCAGTTTGGGCAATGAACTCTGGGACACATACACTCCGTTATGGACCACATTGAGAGGCAAATCCACAGGCCTCCCAAGAGAATTGTAGCTGAGGCATACTACAGGCTTTACAGCTCTTCCAGTCTTTCTAGGGGGAACTTACAGTCTCTGCATTTTGGTCCTCACTTTCAGCATGATCTTTACTTGCCAGGGGGGTTTCTTTCAGAGTAGCAGGGTTAGAACTTGGGGCACTGTCAGCTCCAGTATTTGCAATTTCAGGAATCACAACACTTGTTTCACAGGGAGAGCTCTCCTGCACTGCCAGTGGACTGTCAGGGCACTCAAAATACTCCTCTTGCTCTGGTATATCACCAGTCTGCCCCAGTTCATCACCTTCCTCCTCTGAAAGCTCATACAGTTCCACCATGCACAGTGATTCCATGTCATCTGACTTAACACTCTGCACCTCACTGTCTGGAAGCATTGGCTCCAAGGACAAAGCTGGGAGCTTAGACATTCCAGAAGGCCCAGCTTCATGGCCATAATTGGCTAGTGGGGATTGCCTTGAAACAATTGACTCAGTTCATAAGAAGGGTAGTACCCAAAGTTGCATTCACTTTCCTCTGAGGTAGACTGACAGTCATCTTCGACTGGGATTTGCTGTAGAGACAGCTCTAACTCAACATCTGTAGGTGCAGATTTTCTCTGCCTCTGCTTAGCAGCAGCTCTGGTCACCGGTCCAGGGGGAGCACTTTCTGGGGGCTCAGACTCAATCAATATTTGGCCAATGGGCAGCAGATGATTTCAATGCATTTTCTTAACATCTTTTGAATCATTTTCAGGCCTTACTTTGTACACAGGCAGGTCATCCAGTTTGCCTACTACAATGTCAGGGAGATGATGCCACCTGTCAGTAATCTTGTGTTTGCCATGCAGTCCCAGACTTCTTAGCAATACACAATCTCCCTCCCGGAGTTCTTGGGCTTTCACCTTTTTATCATACCTTTCTTTGTTGGCCAGATTTCTTTTGGCAGCCATGGTTTGAGCCAGTTGGTATGCATGATTCAGCTGGGCCTTTACCTTCTGCACATACTGTAAATAATTATCAGCTCGAACCCCATCAGGAGAAACTCTGAAACAAACATCTACCGGTAGTAGGGCTTCTCTTCCAAACATCAGGTGGTAGGGGGAGAACCCAGTGGCATCACTTTTGGTGCAGTTGTAGGCATGTACCAAGGTGCTAATTTGCTGGCTCCATCTGGTATTGTCTTTTGGGTGGAGGGTGCCCAGCATGTCCAACAGAGTGTGGTTAAAATGTTCAGGATGTGGGTCCCCCTTGGGGTGGTAAGGGGTGGTTCTGGACTTTCACACTCCCCACAGAGAAAGCAACTCTTTGATCAAATGACTCTCAAAGTCTCTCCCTTGGTCAGAATGGATTCTTTGTGGAGCCCCATAGTGAACAAAAACGTTTTCTACAAGTACTTTTGCCACAGTGGATGCCTTCTGGTC
Source organism: Neoceratodus forsteri (assembly GCA_016271365.2). Lineage (NCBI taxonomy): Eukaryota > Metazoa > Chordata > Ceratodontiformes > Ceratodontidae > Neoceratodus > Neoceratodus forsteri. Next base: position 980,679,798 of record CM057459.1, read on the forward strand.
CTTGGTGGGGAAAGCTTGAGCATATCATGTAAAATGGTCAGTAACCACCAGCATATTACTAATATTTCTTTGATCTGGCTCCAAACTTAAAAAGTCAATATAGACCAGCTCCTTGGGGGTGCTGGTGGTGATGTTAACAAGGGGGGCAGCCTTCTGGGGCAAAGCTTTCCTCTGTAAGCAACGACTACAAGTTCAAATGTGTTGTTCAACATCAGCCCCCATTTTAGGCCAATAGAATCTGGATCGCACCAAGTCAAGTGTTCTGTCTATACCAAGGTGCCCCATGTGGTTGTGTAGGGACCTCAGCACCAAGTCTCAGAAGGCAGTGGGCAAAACTAAATGCTGTTTGTCTATTTGTCCCCCTCTGTCTAATGTTTCTCAGTATAACAGTCGATTAATCAGTTTCAACTTAGGATCTTCCTTGTATAACAATGCAGTTCTCAAATCAGTGGAGCGTAACTTGGATACATCTTTCCCTGCGTAGAGGGCTTCTAGAGCTGATTTGGTCATAGGATCTCGGGATTGAGCCCGCTGAATACTGTCATTGTCCAGCTGAGGCAGTGCACCAATGTCTATTGCAATAAAGTGGAAATAAGCAGCAGGTATGCAGTTCTCAGAGGGCCCCAAGCAATCCACTAGAAGTCCACTGCATCTGTGGACACTTGTTTCTCCTTGTCAAACTTCTGGCATAGCGCTCGAATATCAGGTTCTGACAGTCTGATCCATTCATTTCTGGAAACAGGCCTCCACGAGAGAGCATCAGCATCTATGTGGTTCAGGTCTGCTCTGTATTCAACAGTGTAATCATATGTAGCTAATACAGAAAGCCACCTATGGTCAGTAGCATCCAACTTGGCTGAAGTTTACACATAGGTCAAAGGATTATTATCAGTTTTTACCAGTATCTTAGCCCCATACAAGTACTCGTGGAATTGGTCAACAATGGCCCACTTCAAGGCCAGGAACTCTAACTTATGCACCGGATAGTTCTTTTCAGATGGGGTCAGACTTCTGCTGGCAAAGGCCACTGGTCTCAGGCCATTCTTGTGCTCCTGGTACAACACAGCCCCCAAACCTTGCAGGCTAGCATCAGTGTGTAGGACATAGGGTTTTGCTGGATCTGCATAGGCAAGGACAGGAGCGTGAGTGAGTTGATACATATTCTCATGAAAAGCAGCTTCACAATCAGGTGTCCATAGGGCTCCAAAGACTTCACTGGGGCAAAAATACACTCTCTCAGCCTCAGGGGAAGCCGACCTCTTATATTTTTTGTTAGTAGGAGGGTAACCTTGAGTAAGATTGAGTAGAAGGTGAATCACTCTTGAATAGTGCTTGATGAACCACCGATAGTAGCCACAGAATCCCAGGAATCTTTGCAGTTCTTTTAGATCATGGGGCTGTGGCCAGGTGGTCAAGGCCTCAACTTTACTCGGGTCTGTTTCTATTCCCTCGGTGGACACTATGTGTCCCACATACTTTACAGAGGTTTGGAAGAACTGACATTTATCGATGGATAGCTTAAGGCCAAAGTCTTCCAATAGGTCCAATACCTTGAACAATCTGTTCTCATGTTCTTCCAGTGAGCTGCCAAACACAATAACATCATCTAGTTATACCAGGCACTCTAATAAGTTCATGTCCCCCACTGCACGCTCCATCAGTCATTGAAAAATGGCTGGGGCATCTGAAATCTCTTGAGGCATCCTCATGAATTCATAGAAACCAAGCGGACAGATAAAGGCTGTCCTTTCATGGTCTTCTGGGGCCATCAGGATCTGGTAGTACCCACTGCGAAAATCCAACACTGAGAACCAGTTGCTACCGTTCAGGCAGTCTAAGGCATCCTGAATGCAGGGCATTGTATAGTGATCAGGGATAGTCCACTGGTTCAAGGTGCGATAATCCACGCTCATCCTTACTGTCCCATTCTTTTTTCTCACTACCACAATAGGTGAAGCATATGGGCTTCTGGATTCTTGTATTACACCAGCAGCAAGCATCTCTTGCAGATGCCGTCTCACATCATCTATGTCAGCAGGTGCCAGGCGTCGAGACCTCTCACAAAATGGCCTTTCATCATGCAGCCGGATATGGTGCTCAGCTCCTTGCACACATCCCACGTCCCACTCCTTTTAGGAAAACACTTGGTCTCTCTGGGCAAGCTTCTCACTGATCCTCACTTTCTAGTCAGCTGCCAAAGGGGAGTCACCGAAATCGAACGAGTCGGGCGTCACTCTGTCACTCTTCCCCGAACTCTTGTTACTGGGTACCACTGCAGTATCTGCACAATGTACATTAGCCAGGGTGCAACCTCTATTTACCCGAATCTCTCTATCACACACATTATGAACCTGAACCATTACCCTTCTGGCATAAGCATGGGCTGTGGCAGGCAAAATACTAGGCTTGACCAGTAGTCCTTCCGGCAATTTTCCATCGCCTGGTGCATCCAGCATAAGTATTTTATTCTTGACATCCTTCCTGATACGGACCTCCCCCTGTAAGGTACACTGGGCATTTGGCGCCAGGATCAGGGACTCAGGATCCTTCTTCCAGAAAATTCCAACCAGTTCCTCTGGTTCCACTTTTTCAGCATCTCTCTCTGTGCCTCATAGGTCTTCTTGATCAAGGCCAGAATTCTTAAAGCTCTACAAGTCTGTGACCCCTGTTTCTCATAACACAACTGCACCAACCATCCAAACATATGTGCATTCGTCCTAATTAGTAGAGGGACCCCATCATACAGTCCGGTAGGGGGACACACTATGGCCAGGGTATCTACCTGCTTGGCCACTCCAGCCAAGGAGGTGGGAAAAGACAGCCAAATTCAGATATATCCAGAGTAGGAGTAGGCCTTCTCACTTAACCCCCAGACATGCAGCCCCTCCAATGGTTGTAAGGGTACATCAGACAAAGGCTTCTGATACCAGTCTTGGAACATAATTGTCACTTGGGAGCCACTGTCTAATACAGCTCTTGTAGACACTCCATTCACCTTTACAGTGGTCTCCATGGAGGGACCCACTATTCTGGACCAGTCTGGAGAGGCAGTAGCAGGGGCCTGGGCAATTGACCTTGCCACAAAGGGACGTGAGTTAGCATTTTTGGGACCCTCACTGGGTTCATTTTGTGCACCTCTTAACCACTGAGTTGTTCTCTGAAGCTCTCCTTGTAGCCTATATGCAACTTTGTCTGTGTCTTTTGGGGACCAGCATTCTCTCTTCATGTGCCCATCCTTCCCACAATTATAGCAAAACATACTTTCTGGAGTTTGAGCTGGCCGAGGCATCACACTGGGAGCCAGGGTGGGGGTACTACTAACTGGAAACCTTGTTGCCATCTCTGTCTACGGTGTAATAAGCATTTGGAGACATCTCGTTAATTCCCCCACTTCCATGGTCAAGACATCGAGTTTTGAGCTGTTGTCAGCAGAGGATGCCTGGGTGGATACCCCCACCCCCATAGCAGATGCAGTCGGATGAGGGTTGGGGCCTGTACTTTCAGGAGCGACCTTCATAAAGAGACTGTTGTTTATTTCCCTGAACTCCCTCAGTAGTTCACCCCATGGTGGCACACCCTCATTGGTTCCCACTTCAGAAGGACCTTCCAATGCTGTGATCACTTGGGCTGCGCTCACCCCAAAATTAAAATCCCCCTCCTCATCTTCAACCTCCCGAAGTTCTTTTATCAAGTCACAATAGTCCGGTGGGTTACCCCTTCTATCTGGGAGCCTTAATTGAAGGAGCTGCAATTTAGAATGCTTTGCATGTTGTAGTAGGTGCTCCAGCCTTACACTGTTTAAGTCACTGGTGGCTACCCCACCTTTTCGGTAAGCCTTCTGCAGAGCTCTTTCCAGATAAGTAACATTTTCAGACAAACTTTCCCCTGGCCACTGTTTTGTACCTTGAAATTTCCACATCAAGCTCTCCCATGACTCAGTGCTCCCAAAATTGCCTTCAAGTGCAGATAGGTACTTCTGGGCAGATGCATCAGGATTGTGGACCTCAAAAATTGAATGGCCTCTAGGGCAGGACCCCTCAAACTTTCTATGATTCTTTTTCATTTCTCAGACTCCGCACACTGCCATTCAGGTATCAGGGGGGCAACACAATCTATCCAGGTGTCCCAATCATCCTCCCCCTGGGGGGTTGGGAGGGTGCCAGAGAAGATCCTCAACCTTCGGTAAGAGTCATGACTAATGGCAGGTGGAGAAATAGGAGCCTGCATTGGTTCAGCCACAGAAAGAGGGGCAATAACGGGTGCTGGAGCGGGAAGGGGTGTTGGGGGAGGAATACCTCCAGGTGGCAGAAATAACTTCTTTAAGTGCCCCCACAGTTTTCCCTTCCTCCAGCAACAACTTAGCAAATTTCTCCTCAAAAGTTTCAGATAGTGGGGGGGCTTATCCCCCCCAGGGTCTTTACTGTCCTTAGTTATCACTCTCCAAGCAGTGAGGGCTCCCTCTGGGGTAATATTCTGTGGCACTTTGAAGCTATCTATGGGGTCCTTATACTCTAGTAGGGTCATGAAAGTGTGGGTGAGCAGATTAGCATGTTGACCCACCACCACAGGGTTTTGTAAACCTTCCACCTTGGAAAGTGCTCCCTCTACAGTGTCTTTATTGGTACCCAGGGGGATGTCCAGGATAAGCATAGCATTTTGGGGGTCATTCTCCTGCCCAGTACACCACCCCAACTGGTGTACAGCCACTTCTGTCAGGGTATCCAGTTATTTTTAACAGTGATTCGTAAATGTGGCCACAAGGGGATGCTAATCCCAGCAGTGCCTCCAAGATGTAACCCCTAGGTGGCGCTACCCCAAGGGCTACTACCCCTGCTTGCTTGGCTACTGACAGGTTGAGGGGCCTAGGTTCGATGACAGGTGCCTCCACCCAGAGGTCAGGTTTGATAGTGGTTAAACTAGCTCGGGTACAGCCCTCTGGGACACTGTGACCCCCCTTTGTTCCAACTAGTGGCCCGCACAGTACACGGGAATTACCTCCCCAATACCCCACATATGAACACTTTTTACACATATAGATACAACTTACCCTCGAGACTGATTCTGCAGCACGTCTCTGAGGACCCCCTGTAAAACAAGGTTAAGCAACATACACAACACAATGCAATGCTGGCAGTATATGTACTGACACCACAGACAGTATATAGTTCAATAACAGCAAATCTGATTTATTTAGGGGATAGTAACACGGGAGGGGGCAATCAGGTTGATTTAGCTTGGCAATATTCAAATCAAAGTACTGTGCACACACATATAGGGTCCAAAAAGTCACACTCTGGGTACCCAGGATGGGGGGGGGCTAGCTAGGTCCGTTGCCCGGGGTTGGCCGGCAGGTGCAGATGGATGGGACCCTGTAGGAAGAAAATATATGCACAACACACACTTGTAATCCAGAGCCGGATGGCTCAGTCAGTGGGAAGACAACACAAGGAAATCAGTTGCCACACTTTGATTAAATGAATGTCGCAGGGTGTTGCCCTGATTTGTACTCACGATACCCAAGACAGTTACGGGATGGATGGTGTTGCTTCTGGGTTTCCAGCATTCAGCACACACTGCAGAGTGAGGGGAATTAAGACCGCAATTCCCCACATGCATCAAGCACATTCATATGTAAAGGAAATTACTATACCAGGCAGGCTGCTCCTCGATCCCGATTGCAAAGCACTGCAAAAACCCGGGAGCACTTGCAGCAGCTTCAGTCCCTGACAGGCCAATCGCACTTCAGCAAAATCTTTGGTCTTCTATAGGTTAAGCCTGGTTTCCACATTTCTGCTTCTTCTTCCTCCTACAACAGCCCGGATTCAGTCTGATTCAGCTGCACTAACGGCTGCAGACCGACTTGGGGGCCTACACACGCACTTCCCACGCCAATTACTTGCCGCACAGTACAGAGCTCCTTCTCCCTTCACTGTCTCTACTGAACTGACTTTTCCAGCAACAGTGCAGGGCATTTCCTCTGGGCTCACAGCAGTTCAGTTGGCTGGTTCGGTTGTCAATCACTGTAGGGCTCCCTTTGTTGGTGCAAAAAGGCGCCAAGGTCCAAAGTACATTTCCCATGAGCACCTGCCATACAGTCCCCTTTGTTGCAGGCTCCAGATGAGAGTCCAAGTTCTGATTTGCCAGCAGGCTCCATTTTAAGGATCTCCTTTCCACTGATTGGTCCAATTCAGCAGTTCAGGACTAAAATGAAGAAACTACACTGCCCAGTCCTTGCTACAAGTAAGCAGGTAAGAACAAACTGCATTTTCATTCTTACTCTAACAGATCACCAGCAAACCATTACATCTTTTAATCAGGCTCCCTCTGCACATATAGCAACCGCAGAAATGGAGCACTTAGCCAGCAGCCCGAGTGGGATTCGGGCATTGTAACATACAGTCCCCCTATTCCAATTAATTATGTCTGCAAGCAGACAGCTCTTAAACAGACAGTACGCAGCGGCTCTAAAGCACTCACTGCAGTGCCATTTAAAAGGCTTAAATGCCGAACACCATCCAGACTTAGAGCACTTAGCAAGGTCCTGGAAGACTTTTGGGAACCCCTATTTGCAGGGGGGTTACATTCAGGTCCCCCATCAGCAATATCTCCCCTTTCTCTGCCATCCCAAGGATGCCTTCTATCATTTGCTTGTCCATTTCCTCCCCCTGAGACGGGGGTCTGTATACAACCTCTGTGCAGATTGTGGAGCCATTTCCAGTCTCCAGGGTGACCCACAGTGCCTCCTCTCTTTCCTGTTTACTGTTTAGTTCTGTGGCTTTGATCCCTCCCCTTACATAGAGAGCTACTCCTCCTCCTCTTCTTCCCTCCCTGACCCGCCTGTAGATTGTGTACCCTGGTATGTTGACATCCCAGTCATGGTTCTCTGTATACCATGTTTTTGTGACTGCCACAATATCCAGGCATTCCTCTTCCATCAAGGCCACCATTTCAGGGAGCTTTTTACCTAGACTGTGGGCATTGGTACTCATTACCCTCCATTTTCTTATGGCTTTATTTCTTTTTGCCCCATCCCTGTCCCTACTGCCTTTGTCTTTTTCTCCATTTACCCCTGTCCTTCTCCCTATCAACTGCTCTATCTTGGTGCTCTATCTAGGACTTGTCCTATGTAACATGTTCATTAGTGTCATAGGGGAAGGTATACAGTGCAAGATGTGTCTCTTTGCTGATGACATGAAGCTTTGTGGTAGGGTGAACAGTAAGGAAGGAGTGAGGTAACATTAGAAGGAAGTGGAAATGCTTGAGAGGTGATCAAACATTTGGCAGTTGTGATTCAATGCCATGAAGTGCAAGGTGTGAGCAGTTAGGGAATAAGAACCCATGTACGGTGTAGCAGATGTGAGGGGTTCAGCTGGCCACTTCAACTGAGGAGAAAGATTTTAGTGTAATTATCAATGACTCACTCAACAAGCCAGCCAGTACCATAAGGCCCATAGCAAGGTATCAGTTATGCTGGAGTGTATAAACGTAGAAGGGGGGACTAAAAATGTTACTGCTCCTATAAGAATCACTAGTGAGGCCTCACCTGGAGTAATGTGCCTGGTTCTCGAGTCCTCAGCTGTGAAGGGGACATAGATAGGCTAGAGTCAGTGCAGTGAAGGATCACAAAAATTATTCAAGGTCCACAAGGCAGATATTAGGAAGAATGGCTGGAAGCCCAGAACATGTACTCAGTGGAGGCCAGACAGTAGATGAGGAACATGATAGAGACTTATAAGTTCATAATGAGGATGAATAGAGCATGTTGCAAAGACCTGTTTGTTAAAAACAGGGACGCAGTCATGAGAGGGCATAATTGTAGTTTGGTGGGGGGGTAAATTCAAGAAGGATGTGAAAAGTTCATCACTGAAAGGTTTGTGGAGCCATGGACCAGATTGCTGGCAGATAGGTAGAGTCAAGAATTTTAAAGGAGTTCAGACATGGCTGGGACACGGACAAGGAACTTATAGTCCCACTAGGGGGATCCAGGGAGAGAAGGGATGTAGGAGGGCATGGGTGTCTAATCAACCATGACATTAGGTCAGGGCTAAGGTAGTCAGAAATATTGGCAGACTTGATGGGCCTTTGGTCTTCTTCTGCCATCAGATTCTATGTTTCTATATTTAATACATTACTAGAAACAGAACCTTAAACATGATACAGTATCATACAAAATGCCAGTCAAAACACAAGTCCAGGCCGGCCCGGTGCCGCTGAGGGTTGAGGTGCTGGATGCCACATCTCGCTCCACGCTGGCGACCCGGTTTCAGGAATGGACTCGGGTCATTCGGGGGTCGGCCAGGGAGGTAAGGATTGAGTGTCCAGATGACTGCTCTCCTTCCTCGGGGTGGGGGGTTTGTGCTGTGTGCATCAGCACAAAAAGTGGGGTTCAGCCCTCACCCAGGGTGCTTGGCTGTCTCCATGGAGGTGGAGACAGCTGCTGTGCCCATTGTACAGGTGAGGGCACAGGGGAGAAAACAGAGGAAAAAATACCAGGACCCAGCAGGACCCATGATGGCCCCAATGGGCCAGAGGACGTACCCCTCCGAGGGGGGGGTTGTAGCCCCTGCCAGGTTCATGGAGGTGGCACAAATAATGTTCTGATAAAAAAAAAAAACACAAATCTAGTACCTGTAAATGAAATTCTCAAGGAAAAATTAAATGTCAATATGTACACTCTAATCATCTTCAGGTATTACGGGTTCTAAGTTATATTTGATGTCCATTAAATTCCATATTTTTCTGATACACACACACACACACACACACACACAGAGTTTTAACTTTCTTAAAATGTGTACTGTTAATGGTAGTATCTCAGGTATTATAAATGTTTGCCTATAATTAAAGTTGTCTAAAATGTTTATTAAAATCACATAATCATTGCACAAATAACATCAGCAAGCAAGTTCCATTTTCTTACAATATAAAATTAGCAAATATAAAAAAACTACCAAATAAACTTTCAGCAATATTGTAAGGCAGGGCATCAAATTCAGTACACTAAGGCACACATTCAAATACAAATCAAGTGAGACAGCAAATAATAGGCATTTACTGTGGCAAGTGAAACAAGAGAGATGACAGATAATCCCAACGTTTCAAATCCAAACTGATTTTTCAGTAGAAACACAGGACATGTGCAGTTGGTCCCTCTCATTCAGATGATGGCTGGCCAAGGTGGTGAGATGAGGATCTGGGCTGGTTATCACCCACCATTCTTCCCACCGTGTCTACTGGCTTTTTAGGGTGAGTCAGGTTGGTACTGGAAAGGCGGTGGTGGGTGCTGAGTGCGGGGGGTGTAGAGCAGGCCAGGATGTCACTTATTTTACAAATGGGATCATGGAAGGAGGAGGTACCACTAGACTAACAGTGTGCTTTATTTTCACATCAGGAATTGGATTTGAGGGGCTTCCACTGAATTGCCAGGGTGATTTTGTTTCATAACAGGGATCAGAGGTGTTGGAGGGGTACCTCTAGACTGCCAAGAATTTGTGCATTAGTGTACAGAGATTGGGTGAGAGTGAGGGTAATGGTGGACGCTCCAGAAGTATACATGGAAGGATTGTGCAGAGCTCCTAATGGTCACGTAATTGCATGCAAATGGCCCCTTAGTACCCTGCATGCCATATGTGGTCATTAGCATGCAGGCCTCTGAATATGGCACCCAGGGCAAAGGTGCCTCTCCATTTGGAATAGAACTATATTTTGCTCTTGGGTGCCTGTTGCCAGCGGGGAGCTGCAATGTGCCATGCTTATGCACTTTGTCCAGTGCTACCACAGCTCAATTTTTAGTACTTGCTGCAGTATCAGTATGCCTCCCTGATGACCATGTGTTACTTCATACAGCTCAAATGGCCATGTGTGACTATGAGGGCCTTGATGTCTAGAGTAGTTTATTGCAAAGTTGGTTGTTCAACTAGAATGACTGGACATTTAAAATGTTGTGTTTTCCAAAAACAAAAGATAGAATACTTAATAAAAATGGCCAAAACATTTACCAAAAGTGAAACCAAACCACTGAGAGGAACAGAACGCATGATCCTGCCATTAAGGTATAGAAGTTATGTAACTTTGCATTCTTTTTTCACTGCTTACTTGGAGGGGTGATCATGGTTGTTCTGGAGTGTGGATGTGAAGTACTCAGATTCTGCAGGCCTGTGGGCTTTAGTACATGCATTGCAAAGGGTCTGGTAATTTAATAATGTGTCAGGGGAACCAGTGATCTTATAAGACCACCAGGCTTGGTCTCAAGCTCGAAGGCAGGCCAGCAGCTCTGCAGAGATCCAGGGAAGGTGGTAATGCCCAGACCCAATCTTTTCCTGAGGGGGCATGGTAGTCCCCAACACCCATAGCATTAGTAGAGAACAATTCAAGGGTGGTGTTGGCGTCAGTAGCTGTTGAGATATGGGACCAGTCAGGGACCACCTGGTTGTTGTGGAGGGATGACAAATCCAATGCCAGAAAGGATCAAAGGAGAATAATTTTTGGAGGAGCTTTAGGGCAATAGATTTTCCACACACAGTAGACGATATGATGGTCAATTAGGGTATTGGGAGGAGACTTGCATGCACAGTTCAGTAGGAGTGAGAGGAAAGAACCCAGTCCTGAAGAGTGTGCTTCAAGGAATTATGATTAAGGTGAGTGAGGTCTGAAATCAGTTGGGATAAATTCAACATTTTGAAACAGTTTCTGCATGGTGGAGGACAGCCAACTTAAGTTAAAGTCATCAAGTATCAGCAATTCACCAGGGGAAAAGTAGGTGCATATGGATGAGAGAAGTTCAGTGACCAGGGCAGGGGACAGGCCAGGTCAGCAATATACCCCTACAACAGAAAGAATTACTGAGAAGGGGAAGATAAGTTTGAGGAGGAGCAGTTTATTGGTGGCGGTGAAATAGATTGATAGCACCGGTGCAAATTGGATGCTGGAGGAGAGGAACATAGCAACACAACCACCTCTCTTGAAGCAATCCTGCCTGACTATGGAGTCTGGACAGTGCAATTGCAGAGTCCTGGACCTTATGGGAGAACCAGGACTTGAACATGACGAGGTCATCAGAATGGAGGTTGATTATGAGGGGCTAAAACTGATCCAGTTTCAGAAGAAGGCTATGGATGTTAAGGTAGGCAACCCACAGTCCCTGGGGAAGTTGTATTGGGGAAGGGGAGATAGGCCAGGATTAAGTTTGATGTTATCTGCTACCAGAAGTAGAAGAGATACAAAGCTTAAGTGAGCTATGAAGCTGTTTGGTGGGACCACAAAAAAAAACTGTTTTTAGACGTTGGTTACCTTCTTCCATCTCAGCCAATGCCTACTGCCAGACCATGGAGTTTCTACCAAGTGCTTTCCCTCTAGCCAGTTATACTACCCCCAACTTGTCCCTTGAAGTATCCCCAGTTTTTAACCCCTGGGGTAGAGTTATTTTCAGCTTCGGGAGTGCGTGACCATGGGTGGATTTAAACAGGTGCTTAAAACTTTTTTGTGGCATCAGGCCTATCAGTGACTCATTGGTGTTTTGAGCTGGTGTGTTATATATTATAGTGGTTGTTGTTTTATGGAACTATGCTTTTATTATTGTAAAGTGCCTTGATATTTTGAAAGGTGCTTAAAAATAAAGTTTATTATTATTATTATTGTCTATTCCAGTGCAGTGAGAGGAGGAGTTATGAAGTATCTGGCCAGCAGCTCATTCTGCCAGGAAGACCTGTGGGAGCTTTTTGGGAGGCAGTGGCACAAAAGCTATGGCGGTCATGTAGGCAGGTTGGGCTTATTTTGTCCCTCCACCAAGATTGTGTGCCAGAACTTCAATGGCACTAACATAGTCAGGCATGCTGCAATGTCCCCACACTCCCCACTTGCATGCAGTGTGAGGCACCCCCATTGCACCTCTACCTGTGGTCTCACAGTTAGCTGTGTTGCAGTAGGCAATGTAACCTTCCATAGGTGTGCCCTCTTGGATATTCTATCCCCTTCCTCCTCCAGGCTGGCCTCCAATGACCCAGGCTCAGTCTTCACCCAGGTCACTTGTGCTGCAAGCAGCAGCACTGCCACTGGACCAATTGTCAGTTAAAGGAAAACAGTTTCAAAAGGATTCTAGCAGGTGTTGATGAGAAGCACTGTCGACATCAGCTTCAGAGATTTAAATAAAGCATGGACCATGCAAACCTAGCATAACATACACAGTATGTATAATTCAAGCTCAGAACCCATGGAATTCTGCAGTCCTGTAACAAAATGAACTGATTGCAAGACTTGCATCCTACCACAGAACTGATGCATTACTGCAGAATTCACCGTCTCAGTTGTTTTCTTTTACAAAAATGTTAGGTTCCCAAGGATAGCTCAATGACTCCGTGAAAGTGAAGTGTGCTGCCTCACAAGAGATAAGGTACTGTATGAGTGTGGACTGCTAGGATTGCAGAGACCACTACCTGTGCCCTTTACAGCTGAGACTGGGGTCAGACCCTGCTCTATGAGTAATGGGGGAGGGTGGCTAATAGTGGTAAAAACAGGGCATCTGTCATGAGGAAAAAGTACTGTTTTTCCATACTTTTTTTTTTTCCTAAAACTCCTCACCTTCTCTTACTCCTTGATGTCACTGATGGCATCACATGACATCTTCATCAATGATTAGATAGAACCCTGTCACAAAATATACCAATTTTACTGCAGAGGATTAGGGAACTTGCTATACAGCGTAGCATTTAAATGACACAGAAAACAGAGGGCCCCTGAGTAAGCACTGTGAAAATTTTAACATAACTTAGGGAGACTTGTGACACTGATGGACGCAGGTCAAACAGATACAAGTTATGTATTAAATCTGAGGGAGCATTTAAGCAATCACAGGCCTTTCTGCTTAACCTAGTACAGTAGCATGCTGTGGGCTAGGCCTTTTGAAAAACAGTGCTTCTGACATTAAGAAAGGCATTTTTCAAATTACTTCAATTATACACACAGACATGCATACACACACACACACACACATCAATCCCACATAAATATGCACCATCAACATGTCTAATCCTTCCCCATGACAAAGCTTCTCATATGCCTGACCTTCCCCCATCCCCAAACCATAGTGAAATTGCAAGTAACAAAGTTAATGTCACAATTAGCAGTCCTTAATGAATCTAGTAAACTTGTGGGCCAAAAGTAAAACACAAATTCCTAACTCTTTTGTTCGGAAGTAACCCACAAGCCTAAGTTCAAATGGATGACAATCAGGTAAGTTATAGGGCTCTATTCATGAACACTTATTGGCCTAAGTACCACAATATTCAGCACATAGGGCTAAATCACCCCCCCCCCATCTCAGATGCACTAAACGATTTTGCAGCCACATAAGCTCAACATACTCCAGCCAGCTGGGATCCTGCACATCGGTGTGGCCAGGCAGATATAGGGTCTGGGAGGAGACATAGCTACAGGAGCAACCCTGATCTGTGTATGCATTTATTTATTTTTTTTATTTAGTTTTTGTTGACCGGGTAAGTGCCTAGAGAAATCCTGCCTATTTTCAGGCACGACCTGGGGGAGGTGGATACAGATGAATGCCAACTGACCTTGAACCAGATTAAGCTGTTGGTGGTACTTTTAGTGAATGAGGGAAATTTGGCCAGGACACCAAGGAAATTCCCCTACTCTTTTCGAGAAGTGCCATGGGATCTTTAACATCCACCTGAACTACCACCAATCCAGACAGATAGGACCTCGGTTTAACGTCTCATCCGAAAGACGGAATGAAGTTGTATAAAACAGGTTTCATGTGCATATTGATGTGGAAATGTATGGAATCCTAAAGACTGCCATAACCCCTGTGTTCCTCCTGTTAGTGACTCACTGAGGCTGCCCACCCCAGAAATAAGCTCATGCTTAGCCCCTCTCCACGCCATGGAGGGCTGGATGCCATTGGGCCAGCATTCACTAGCTGTGGACTGCCATATCCCATGATCTTCTACTGCTGTGAAGCAGGGGATCCACTTAGAGATGGACAGATCTTCTGATCAAAAGTCTGGGGACCTGGCCAACCCTGCACCCCATGCCACCCCGTTGCTCGTCACCCTGCTATGCACTTGAGAGAAGGGTTTGCCAAGTGGTTGTGCATGCCAGACTCACGCATGGCTCTAGGGCCAGGTGTGCAGGTGTGATATCTGATATGCACTTTTTCTATCACACACTATTACACTACCACCCCCCTTATGACTTATTAATGCAGCCAACCAACTCTGATACACAGCATGAAAACAGTTCCCTTCAGTGTAGAAGTGATGAGAAAATATAGTGCCATTGATTAAAAACATAAATAAAAAGCACAGGGAAAATCCTCTGTATTTTCTGGAAGGACTTCAAGCCAAATGCTGGGCTGCAAAGTATGTTTGGTCCTCCCTCACTCATTGAGCTGCTACATAGTAAACACATTTTTGGACACATTCAGAGGAAGACTGCATGTGACCAACAATGAGGAACGTCCTATGTCTGTGAGCTGAGATGGAGAACATGAAGAACTGGTGGTCAGTATAAACAAGTAGGAAGGAGACTCCATAGTTAAAATCAAAGTTTTTGCCAAGGCAGAATGAATCATTTTAAACTACATCCTCTGGAATAAGTCAGTAGCAATATATTGCATCACTGTCATGGTCTCAGACCCTGGATATAACAATTAGCAATTCAGAGGCTGAAAAAGGATACATGCTGTAACCTAGGAGATAAAAGTAATATACTGTGTTTATTTTATGAGTGGGATGATAAGTCATCATGCCAAGTTTGACTCATCCATCAGTTTGGCAGTACATCCAAACCCCTGGTCAGTATCATTCATGAATTCCTGGTCTGTCTTCTGCAAGTTTTTTTCTTTTTTAATTACTTTCTCCTTGGTAATTATTGCTATAGTTTTCTTAAAAAATGGGTTTGAAATTTTCCAGTCTCAGATTGTCCGAGCCCTTTGCCAAGGTGTGCATTTATGAGGCAAGAGAGACTGGGAAATGACAAGTCCCCATATCAACTGCCCCATAACCACCTAATGTCCCTGTGCTACCTAGAATTTTCACATTAGCCTGTCGCCTTTTTTTTTTCTCTTGCTTACTGAGCGAGAGAGGTACAAGTGATAGTGGCCAGCCCCCCTCCCCTGACACACACCACGCCAGCCTTTATATAGAACTGGAACACAACATACTACGTTTGCTACATTTCTCCCCCTCATTACTAAAAGAGAAAAAAAAATATTTGTTCTGTTTAAATTAATAGCACTAGCACATCGCATGCTCAGTACTACTGAGACAACTTTCCAGCACCATCCTCACCCGCTCAATGTGGCTCCACTCCTGCTCCACCGATAGTGGCTAGCCTCCCTCCCCAACACACCAACAAAAGCCTTTATTATGCCACTTTTACTATATTTTCCCCATCATTACCAAAAAAAAATGTTCTGTTTAAACTCAGTGCTAGCAAGTAGCATGCTCATTACTACTCACACAGCTTTGCAGTATCTTCCTCCCCGGCTTGACATGGCTCTATCCCCACTCTACCAATACACAACAAAGAAACTTCTTAGTTGTTGTTTTTCTGTTATTTATAACACAAAACTCACCCTATCTGATAGCTGTCACACTTTTACATCACTCAGCTGCCATCCCCGATTACACTACATCACTCAGCTGTCATGACCACTGTCATCCAACTCCATTCCAACTGCATTACATTTCCATTTTCAATCACGGTTAAAGAAAGAAAAATCTCCAAACAGAGCACCAGCGAGTGAGAAAGGAAAGAGTGATGACTGAAGAAGCAGGGGAGGGTTAAAGACACAGCAGTAACCTCTAACAACTAAAACAACTTGTTTTGTAACATGGCATCAAACAAAAACAGAAAATAAAGCAATTTCATTGGACCAAATACAACATGTGACCAAAGTTGGAGTGGTGATTAATTCCCAAGTAAGGACCGCTCCAGCTATTGTTCACAGGGTCACCAGATCAAGCTCCAGCACCACTAGCTGTCACAGCAGCAACCAGAACACACATTGCAGAGATTATGGAACATCTCAATGTGCCGACACAAAGTCGAACAGAACTGTAAGAATAGACACAACAACAATGCAAGTATTGCCATGTTACAAATGCATTAATGCCCTCCGGAGTAGGCTTCTACTGGGGAATTAATGCACGGTTGGGTGGTTGTAGGCACTTGGCCAAGGCCTCATGCCACAACCCCCCCAACCATACATTAATTCCCCAGTAGAAGCCTCCTTCATCCGACATTAATGCTTACATAAACACTGCAGTGTCCTCTACTGAAAAGTATTCTAGTAGAGGGACTATCTTATCACAAAATGACGTTGAACTGAATTGCAGTAATTTTTTTATATCTATATATTTTTTTCAAATAATACATAAAAATGTTACATGTAACCCATTTTCTAAGCACAATAATACCCTCCAGGGTGGGCGGTATGAGCTATAACGGAACTTCCAAGTGCTATAAGGCCCTCCGCCTTTGGCATCAGGCCTCATTACAGCCCTGGGTGGTCTGGTATAGCCCAATACCGCCCACCCTATTGGGTATTATTGCTTGCTTCTATCTCTCTTTTATTCTCCCTCCCAAACAATCCATCAGTGACATCCAGCTCTTAACTTTCTTGCAAATTCACTTCTCATTCATCATCCATACATAGCTCCATGCATATGGAGTTTCTTCCAGGAAGCCTTATTCAGGTTCATATGTCCTGTCTTTGCCAGTGCTGCCTGACTGCACACTTTAAATGCCATCATAAAGTATACCTAAAATTCTCCTTTGGTACCTACTGTCTAAACTATCTAATATAAGTAAATGTGTTGTCAGAGACATCTCTTGGCTAATTAAGAGTGCCATTTCAAGATATTGTTGGGATTTCAGAATCACAAAGCAAAGCTGTGTATCTCTGAAACCCTAAGATGTCACTATCCTTAATTGTAAAATGGGCAAGAGAAACAAAGACCTGTGATTGGTCAGATATGATCACATGACTATGTGTTGTTCCAGCGCAACAGCGCAGGTGAGAAATACTTTACTTTCTGAACATCATTATTCAGTGTTTAAAAGTCAGATAAAGTATTTTATAATTGTAATAAGGCTTTCCAGGTTGTGTGCATAAAGCACTTGGCATTGCCTCATACCTCACTTCCTGATGTGGGACATCATCTCAAAGTAATGCACACCCTGTCATACCTTATTGATTAATAACTTAAATAATACCTGTGACATCCCAATAGCTTTTCATAAAGCATTTATTTCTTTTTGTTTTGTATTTCAGATCACATTGCCCCCCCCCCACACACACACCACCAAATAGAAACACAAACTCATCCCTGAAGCTCTGATGGCTCTGATAATGGGATTGCATTAAAGTAATGAATATGGCATTTACATTTTTATGTTGCTTGCACGCTTGTGCAAGAAACATAGTGCCATCATCCGAGTTTTTGGAGGTGTGGCAGCCCTCTTCCAATTCAGTCAGTGTGTTTGCAGGCACGGCCCCAGTTCTCCAATGCATGCTGGAGCTGTCTATGACAGCTCCAAAATGCAGTGGAGTACAGTTGAAAGGGGGAGCTACGCTTCAGTAAACAGCGATAAGATATTGCCTGCTCCATACGCTCCCCCTACACACACACACACACACACACTGTTGTGCTACTTCCCACTCTGTATAGACGACGGAGTGCCCAATCTCCGCCGGGTTGTGTTAAGCCCCCAAACACAGTTGACATGCCACGCTGGTGCCCACCTCAGCGTGGCAACTCGATAATAGCCAACGGGGTGCCCAATCCCTGTCGGCTCCACTGCCCCCCAGTACACGGTGCCACGCTGGGAGCCCACCCCAGCGTGGCAAAGCTTATTATGGTCGGACGGGGTGCCCAATCCCCGTCGGCCCAGCACCCCAAACAGTTTTTCCAGCTGCCACGCTGGGAGCCCACCCCAGGGTGGCAAACGCCCCGCCTTCTTTTAAAACAAACAAAAACCTGTAAATAAAAAACTGTCCTCGCAGTCTCCCTGCCCCACCACAACCCGCACCTACCCACTGCGCACTCCTGTCTCCCCACACCCCCCAACCCATACTTACACTGAGTCCGGCGCCGACAATCATCGTGGACGGGAAGACGCCTGCAGTCTTTAAAGCCGACCGCGAACTGAGGAAATGCCGGTAAGCTGTATAATGGGATAGATTGGGTTTTTTCAACTTTGTTGCATATCTCAGGCATTTTTTGGAATTTTTGCACCAAATTTTCAACATGGGGTTTTTGGGACCCCTCCTCATGAATTATTGCACTGTCATGGCGTTAATAGGGCCCGAAGGGTGATTTCACAGTCACTGCGAAAAATCACCTTTCCACACTGATTAACGAAACAACACTGCCAGTGTTCATAAGGTGGGCTCTCAAAAAAGCCTATGTTGAAAATTTGGTGGAAAAATTCCTTAAAATGACAGTTTTACGAGCGTGCATTGCGCAGTTCCTACGCACACTCGTAAGTTCGCGAATTTTCAATATTTTCACTCCAGATTTTCAACATTGTCATTTTACCAGATCTCCTTGTGAGTAGTACAGCTGTCATTTTTCACATCTCACCCAAAATGTGTTTCCGCCCATGTAGCGTGCAATGGCGCAGTCGGTGTACGAAATCAATGTATGGGACACATTAAGAAAATCACAGTGACACTGTTCATGAGCAGAGGTCTTAAAATGGCTATGTTGAAAATTTGGTGGAAAAATTCCAAAAATTACTATTTTATTTAGTTCATGCTATGCACTTCCTACACACGCTTGTAAGTTTGCGAATTTTCTATATTTTCACTCCAGATTTTCAACATAGTCATTTTACCACACCTTGTAATGAGCAGTACAGCTGTCATTTTTCACATCTTGCCCAAAATGTGTTTCCACCCATGTAGCGCACAATGGCGCAGTCGGTGTGCGAATTCAATGTATGGGACACATTAAGAAAATCACAGTGGCATGTTCATGAGCAGAGGTCTTAAAATGGCTATGTTGAAAATTTGGTGACAAAATTTCTAAAAATGACTGTTTTATGAGCCTGTGTTGCGCACTTTCTACGCATGCTGGTAAGCTCGCGAATTTTCAATATTTTCACTCCAGATTTCCAATATTGCCATTTTACCACACCTCCTTATGAGCAGTATAGCTGTCATTTTTCACATCTCACCCACAACGTGTTTCTGCCCATCTAGCGCACAATGGCACAGTCGGTGTGCGAAATCAATGTATGGCACACATTAAGAAAATCACAGTGACACTGTTCATGAGCAGAGGTCTTAACATGACTATGTTGAAAATTTGGTCACAAACTTCCTAAAAATGACTGTTTCATGAGCGTGCATTGCGCAGTTCCTACACACGCTCGTAAGTTTGCAAATTTCCAATATTGTACTCCACTGACTTCCAAATACCTACACAGCACATACAAGCAAGCAACATTCAGCATTGACAAATGCTTGTTTGTAATGCTGCCACACATAATGAGAAAGTATGGAGTTACAGACTGTTTCCCCTCTTTTACACATATTTTGATTCTCTCTCTTGAAGTGTAAATCTAAACCAGTTTATATTTGTTGAAATGTTACTCTACTGTAATTACCGGGGAGCACTTTTTTCTCATAGGGAAACCCAGTTATAATTTGCCATTATAACCAGGTGGTTATAACAGCAAACACATGCTGGTTTTTCCTCACCCTGTGCATGTGCCAACCAGCCGTCTTCCCGCTGTCCCCCTGAACACTGCACCGCCACCCTGATCACTACTAGCTCTTGACAGGATGTAAGTCTTAAAAATAAAAAAGAAACTGGACAAACTTTAAACCTTACTTGAATTTAAACCTTACTTAAACTGAAAAAAGAAAAGAAATAAAAGGTTTCCAGAGCCGTGGACCACGCTAAACCCAGACTTGACAGCGGATGAACAGGAATTTGTTTTCATTTTATATAACTGCTGTGGCAAGAAAATGATCCCCAGCAATTATATAAAATAAAGGTTGGGTAGGTGTGTAAAACTCAAATTTTACACACACTGTCAGTATTAGATGCCTTAATAAACCCCTCAAACTTTACTCTGGGGGGTTTAGTGGCATTCCACACCTTTGGGAGGGGTGGAAAATTCTCATTGTAACATGGCACTGAAGCGAATCTGCAAATGGGGATGTACGATTGGTTGAAAGTGATGACGTGGGGGAAATCAGAGCGGGTATTAATCCAGCATAACTGCCGTGCCCAAAAGGGAAGTACCAGGACCATCCAGACAGCCAGGTAAGCAGCACCGGGGAGAGGGAAGAAAGAACTGTGAGAGGGACGCTCGTGTCAGGTAGGCAGCGAGAGACCAGAAACAGAGGTGAGGAAGAGCACGGCAGGGGAAACACAAAGAGAGCAGAAGCATTAGCACCAGATCGAGCAACACACGGAGTGCAGGACATTGGAGCAATGTCAGAGGAGCATGAAGAGGTGAGCGATGGAGGATGCAAATTCGTAACAGAAGTCCAGACAGCAGCGCACAAAGGACTCCACTGCAGACCTCCAACGAGTGGCATAAAATGAATACCCGTCTAGAATGGAAAATAAGTTGGTCTAGGATGTGAAAGACACTGTTCTGCAGATATAGCACTAGACAATGTTTCCACCCCAGCAGCATATAAAAGCTTGTCTGTAACAGGTTTTCGAAGTGCAGTAAAAACCTCATCAAAACATAGTGAGTCGTTGTGTTATGTTGTTCAAACAATGTGAAATGGAATTATGTCAGCTCTATAGTCGCGCAGCCCATGGCCTAGCGCATTAGCCACTCCGAAGGCATCTAATGTGATTAATGCATGGTTGGGCTGTTGTATGCCCTCCCAACCATGCATTAATCCAGCATTAGATGCCACCTTCGTCATGGCTTAATGCTTACTTATAACCCCCTACCCAGATACTATTCTATATATTAGAACTGGCTAGCATTTTCTCCCAAACGGAAACCAGGTTATAATTTGCCGCTATAACCTGCGGGTTATAACAGCGAACATGTGCTGGGTTTCCCTTTGAAGAAGTCACACACCAGCCTCCTGCTAATCACATGCATTTAGTACTCCTCACGCCTTTCACATCCTCCAGCCCTAATCACCAAATGGGAACTGCACTGCATAAAATATTCTAAATCTCTGTACATCTCCTGTGCTTCTATTGATTGCTACCATATATACATTCTGAAATCCATGTTTTCTTTCAAACTTTTTTGTACCTTTTTCCCGATTCACTCACTGCACTTATGAGTCATCTCTGCACCAGCTCAAATTGCACCTCTGCCCAACCGCTAGCACCACTGATACCTGCTCTAACAATTCTGCAGCCACATACCGTATACCAACGAATAAAGAAGAAAAAGAAAGAAGGCTAGAGAGGGGAAAAACAGAAAAACTCCACCTCTAACACCGAACATGTAACAGCAGCACCATCTACTGGCCATGCTGTTTTGTATAATTGCTGTGTAGTGTTTTCAAGGCGAGAAAACGCTACGCAGCAATTATATAAAACAAAACATGGGGGAAGTGAAAAAGTCAAATTTAAGGCACATCCTCGATGTGGGATGCTTTAATAAACCACTCAGGCTTTACCTTTGGTGTTTATGTACCATCTCACACATTGGGTGTGCATTACATATACAATAATGGATGGGGAAGTGTGCTTAATGAGAAATTAATGGTTGTCCAAGGTGTGGGATGCTGCATAAACCCCAAGGGCGAAGCCCGAGGGGTTTATTAAGGCATCTACACCGAGGGCAACCATTAATTTCGAATTTAAGCACACTTCCCCATCTTTTATTGTTTATAATTGCTGGTCAGCAATTTTTTCCAGCATTATTTAGAAGGTTCACACACACACACAGACACTCTCTCTCTCTGACAGTCTTCTTTTCTCCCTGCTTTAGGATTTTTTTGATATAACTGCTTTTATATTTCTTTTATTTTAACTTATAGTTTGTTTTAGAATAGTTTACAATTTAGATCACACTTGCGATCACTGCTTACCAGTTATCGAGATTGGAGCCATTCCCTGAGGTAGTTCTTGTCCGCTACAGTCGTCAGGATCAACCAGATACTTTTTTTTCACTTTCAACTGAGGAACTAACGGTTTATGTTTGAAAAAAAAAAGGAACAGAACACATCACGACGAATACTTGTCGTCTGGTGGATCCTTGCTGCTTGGGGGAAAAGGAGCCGCCATGATTCTGAATGCGATTAGCCCGCCCAGGAGGAGGTGGGCTGCCAATAAGGGAGCGGCTGTTCTTGACTGACTGGGCACATGCTCGCCGTTATAACCCGCAGGTTATAATGGCAAATCATAACTGGTTCAGCATATAGAAAAAATTGCTGACCAGTTATTATATTCTCATTATGCACTCCCCCATGTGTTATTTTATGTGCAATAACTGGTATCAGTTTTTTTTCAATGTGGGAAACACAGTTATAATTTGCCATTATAATCTGTGGGTTATGTACCCCCCCTGTTACCCGGGGTTACTAGAATCCCAGTAAGACCTAGTGGTAGGCAGGGAAGGCAGCTTGTGAAACTCCAATTAAATGGATTTCACACTATCTCACTCTGTTCTCAGTCTCAACTGAGACTGAAGGATGCCATCATTTTAGAACTGTCACAGCTGCATAAGCCACACTGGAATGTTGCAGTTGGAGGTTAGAGTAGAACGTTGGGGAGTTTGAAGCCAGTCTGTGTGCAGTCTGAGGGAGAGACTGTAGTGCAGCAGAGTGTGTGCAGGCTCTCAGAGCTTTAAGCTCTGTTTAAGAGCTACTTTTGGTAAGGTGTGTGTTTCCACCTGAAGAGGAACACAGGAACTGGTAATTGAAGTGGTGGAGACTGCTTTCAATGGTTCAGTAGCCCCATCCCTGAGGGGATGGGGGGAAGGTGTTTGCCTGTTTTCCAGGGGCAATCCCCCCTGGGTCCGGCTAAGGGAAAGAAGCTGCCTGTTCAAGTTGTGCTGAGGCGCCAGAAGCTCTGAGAGGAAGATTCCTTGTGGAGGAAAAGCCTGTGGGGCACCTGCAACCAAAGAGTGAGTTCGCTCTGAAAAAGGGCCAAGTGTTTTCACCTGAAACTGAAGGAAACTAAAGGGACTGTTACTGTGGGGTCAGGAAAAGACAGCCAAGTACAGTTGGAAGATGTGGGGATTGGACTGCTTAACTCACTGGGGCGTCTAAAGTAATGGACAAAGCCACTTATAAGTATGTTCAAGACCTGCACAAAATGGAAAGAAAGAATGTGGGGATTGGACTGCTTAACCTGTGGGGGGGTCTAGAGTAATGGACAGTGCCACTTATTTTTAAGTATGTTCAAGTCCAGCACAAATGGGAAGCAAGACAAGTAGATGGAATGTGAAATACATTTAGCAAGAATCGACACAGAAAAGTATTAAAGGATGAGGTGTTTACAGTCCAGACAAATGGCCGGGTATGAATTGGCTAGCTAGAGGTGGGAGACCCCCCCATCAGTAGTAACCAAATTCACCTCTACGGATTTGCTCTGAGACACCTGTTGCTTTCTCTCAGGTACTTGGCCAGTGCCTGAGGACAGTACCCAGACGTGGGATTAAAGAGGAGGATTCCCTGATGGAGCCAAGGTGCTCTTAGGTGGTTTAGTTAGCCACCAGAAAATGTTTCCATGAAGTATGGAAGGTGTCCAAGTGGCTGGCAAGGGAGCTGAGCCAGTGAAAACCCAAAGCAGCGTACAAGTTCGGGCTGTGTAACCCAAAGCAGTGTACAAGTCCAGGCTGTGTGCCCAGTGTGTTGTAGAGCCTAAGGGCTAAAGTGATGAGGATGTGTTCTGGTCGCTCTTAATCTGCATTACCACGAGCTTAGCCCTGTGGGAGTCCATCTATGCTGTTTATTCTGTTTGGATGTGAATAAAAGCCACACTTTAGAATCCCACTTCTGGTATTGGACATTACAGTTATTGCTTCCTGTGTTCGGAGTTACTTGGGTGACCCTGTGCAGAGTAGCCAAACCTAGCCTATGTACCGAGTGGCCTATTCCTCCCTGAACCCAGCCCACCTGGTATTGCTGTCAGATACAAATGGCATACTGGCCTGGGGTTACAGTTATAACAGTGAATGTGCACCATCCCACATTGTGTGCATGCTTAGAACCCTCTCATGCCAACAACTCAAGAAAAGCAACAGTCGTTTTCTCAGTATGACACTGGGCAGTAATGAGTTGACCACACTAAGCTAGTCATCACACTCACCAAAACAGGCTGTCTTCTTTCCATTTTTCCCCCCATTTCTTTTCTTTCTTTTTTTTTTTTTAAACTAAAATGAATCTTTCACTTTGTGGCTAACGAATCAGCCCATCTGCAACTGCTGTCACTGTGGCTATTCACTGAACTACTCAAAACACTCCACCTACTAGGACCCATTCAAATTAGTTATAGCAAAAACAAAAATAAATCTTTAAATGAGCAGAAACTTCCGAAGATTTAACAAATTTAAAGAAATAACGTCTCCACAAAGAAGGACAATGTGCATAGCAGCACCATCTACTGGCCAGTCAAAATTGCACTTTTTTTAATAGAAAATGAGATACTAGGGGCAAAAAAACTGATGCCAGCAATTACATAAAATAATACATGGGGTGAGGGCAAAACTTGAATTTAATGCACACCCTCAGTGTGGGATGCTTCACCCTTGGGGTTTATGTAGCATCCCACACCTCGGGTGTGCATTAAATTCTCATTATGCACTCCCCCCCACGTATTATTCAATATAATTACTGACTAGACATGATTATGCATAGATAAATGTGATGTAATCTGCCATTATAACTGGCTGGTTATAATCGCAAGCACGAGACAGCAGAGAGCTGTCACTAAAAGTACAGTACCCTGAAACTACTCTATTTAAAACCACCAGTCATCTCCTGACTCCCCAGAGGATCCTCAAAGTCACATATATTGGTCCCATGATCCTGGCTCTAGAACTGTGCTGTGGAGCCAAGATGAGAAGTGCAAGGGATGCGCAAGCGTCACACAGCAGCTCCTAGAACCCAAGACAGGCAGTGGGGCTAGCAGCAGAGGAAAACTGGAGGTGCTGCAGTGTCATTACTGCCTGTGTGTGCATGGCCGCATGAAAGTGGAGTTGAAGCTTTAAGTGCCACTTTGGCACTATGCCCACTGTATAACTGAGTCCAGGGCAGGCAGCAGAGTCGGGAGCGGACTGCGAGAAGCAACATCAGGATGAAGTCAGTAATTATATAAATCAATGTATGTGGAGGGGAGTGAAATGTGTTTTAAACACACCCTCTGTGTGTGATGCCTATATAAGTCCCTTGAGCTTTGCTCTTGGGGCTTATGAGGCATCATACACCAGGTGCGCATGTAGAAACTGATAACACACCTATACCCATGTGTTATTCGCTATGTCTCATCCAGTGCCCCTACACACATTGCAAAACAAACAGACTCACCACTTAAAACTCAGACAACACTGATGCCAGGATCACGTTACATTAACAAATGCAGTATTTCCATTTTTTTTTTCTTTTTAAGTGTTGCCCACATGTGACGAGAAAGTATGGAGTTAAAGCACAACTCTCCTCTAACTTGGTGACATTATACATGTAGTGTGATCACACTTTCTGTTCAGGGCATGGAGTTCACTTGGTCAGTTAACAGCTCATTCATATCTGTGTGAAATAAATACATTAGAAAAAAACTCAGATAAGTTTTTTTTTACATTTCCTTTACTTTGATATTTGTTTTAAAGCAAAAGTGTGTGATGAAAAACGTTTTTCTAAAAAACTAGTTTCAGGTACACTAAATAAAACATGTTAGCATATATGTAAAATCTACTTTTCTTGGTACATCTTATGCGGCACACCAGGATTTTTTTTTTATTATTATTTTCTGAATCTTAGCCCTTGTCACAGGTCAACAATATTATTTCTAAGCCAAATGTAGCACACCTATTTTTCCTGAGGAAAAAAAAATCAATTTAAACGTATACAAAATAATACTAACATTTTGGTGGAATTCAAAAATTTTACAACCAAGTGAAATGGGAAGATGCCCAGAATATTTTATGGTCAGTTTTGTTGCACTGCTGCCTTAAGATGTACCAGGTCTGAACGTAGAGTCATGTTGGCCACTGAATCACGACACAGAGGCCAAAATGACAGTCTGTAAAGACAGGGCCAGATTTTCAAAGGGCTGAGAATGGTGCACGCCCTGGGTGCACTGAACATATGGTGCACGGGATTTGTGGCATTCTCCCGGTGCGTGGTCAGGATTTTTGATCCTGTGCATCAATTGCCGCAAGTTAGACCAACTTTTTCTAGTATAGCTTGCAGTAATCCTGGGTACCCTTTTTACGGGGCTTGTGCCAAATATTTGGTGCAAGCTGCCATAAACTGGGTCATGTCATAACTGCACCTGATCTACTAAAATCAGGCACAGTTTGAGGTAAGGGGTTGGCACAGCTGTGCTGACAAAGCAGTCTGACACAGGGCTTGATGCAAACCCCACGTCGCCCTTTGAAAATCCCGCCCAGTAAGTAATGTTGAGTTTTACTTGTAGATCACTGTGTTTCACTGTATGTAATCACAGCATAGTGTGGTGATGTGATGTGCTCTGACGGTAGCAGGTAAGTGCTGCTCATTTTGAGCCCTGTGAAAAATTAGAATACAGAATGCTGCAACACTTAGAGACTGCAGCACATGAAGACCTCTTGGCTGTATTAGAGGCCTTCTCGTGCTGCAGAGTCACCCATTTCCTTCAACGGGAAGAAAACAGAAATCCTCTAAAATGTCATCATCGTTGTCTTTATCATAGTCGAGCATTTCAAGCCACGTGATGCTACTGCCATCAGGGGCTGTACTGCCCGCCCTCAGCTTGGTCCTGATGTTAACACCCTTTTGTTATCATAGAGTTATCTAATAACATCAAAGAAGTATTTCATGTCATCTTACTTGATATCATATATTTGACTAAGATTCTCAGAATCCAAAAAATTGGTTTCAATATATCTTATAAAATGGGCCATGAAAATCCTGCAACCTCATTGGTGAAAATATGTCACACATTACCTGAACTACATATTTTTTAACAAATAAAAGCCCATTTTATAAATGGGATAACGCACTCCAAGGAATGCAGTCATAAGGAAATAATGAACGTCTTGGGTGGTTGTGGCCCTCGGCTATGCCTCATACCTAACAACCACCAGTGGTGTACATTATTCCAGTGGCCCAATGTCAGCGGTTCTGAGTGATGCATATGTACCACTGTATTTACCTCTACTGTCTTTCGGAACCATCAGATGCAGTCTGCATTTTCAATTGCTTCTATGTTTCCTGACCACTGTGTTTTATTTCAGGTCATACAGGCAGTATAGCACTATAGGCAGGAGACAGAAGTTTGGCTGTTAGTTGCAGCTTGCAACATGTAAATGATTGACATGCAGCAGTGTGCATCCCCGCCACTCTTGCGCACCATTCAATCAGCCAGCAGATTTGCTGTCAAAGGGGTTTGCTGCCTAGGATCTTTAATGTATATTTTATGCTCTTTAGATTTCTGTGAATAGGAAAAGTGTACCACATCCAGTCAGTGTCAATGGGAAGGCAAAGCTCACCTTCTGCAGAAAAACTCCAGTTTGGTAACTAACTTGCTTGCTGAATAAACAGTACACTGTATGTATTACCCTGATTTCACACTCCAGTCACTGGCGCAAGCAAGGAGGCTGCCAGTGCTTGAATTCAAGGAAGGAAATATCATTTTTCTTCTCCTTTTGTAATTATTTACAGCTCTCACTTATGGATATTTATCACTGACTGGTCAGCTTAAGAAAAAAACATTTTCTCCTTTAGGTTTGGCTTTTCTGGGATTGAATTGGCTTAAATTGCAATAACTAAGACAATCAATGGTATCCGGTGGAATTCCACTCCCTCACCCACTTACATACCAATAAGTTCCTGGTTTGTAGTCACCCTCTCCATCTCTGAATCCCATGCTAGTGTCTCTTCCAGGAGAAAATGAGTTGGTGCAAACAGGAATGGGATTGGTGCACACCCCAAAGTTGGTTCCATCCTATTCATACATAGAGATTCCAGAGATTGGTGTGCAGTCAGAGGGCTAAATGTAAAAACACTGCATCTGACTGGTAACTAACAGTCTAAGGAAAAAGCATCACAAACAAATTAATAGTAGTACAAAGTGATACAAAATGCATGCCGATCTGGGTTATACACATAGTACGGAATATTCAAAGGGGTTGCGCATGGCGCAACAGTGTTGCACCATGCGCAACCCACTGATGCCCCCCCAGCATGATATTCAAAAGGGGATGTTGCGCACACCAGTAGTGTAGGCGGCACATGTGCGGGGGCATGTCCATGCACATGCAGCACATCCCAATATTCAGCCCGGAATGTGCAGCTCATATGCAGGCACAAACCCACTTTGCGCCACATGGGGGGGGCAAAGATCCACCAGTAAAAAGCAGGAGCAAGGCCTGGCCTCCCACAGGTGAACTGCCATATTGCAGGGTGCAACATGGCAGCCGCCAGCTGTGGGTGGCACCCGACCACCAGAGACAAAGTCCGGGTGTCGTTGCCTCCCCCTGCCCGATTGCGGGCATAGAATTATATTATCCCTGGTCATCCATTGGACCTGCTCCCCTGCCTGATCGTGGGCTTTTGATATATTAACTATCCCTGGTGGCCCAGTGGACCTGCTCCCCTGTCTGATTGCAGGCCTTAGCTTAAATGAACCTCCCTGGTGTTCCAGTGGCCTGATCCTCAGCTCGATCGTGGGCAAATGAATAAATTACTATCCCTGGTGGTCCAGTGGACCTGATCTCCAGCCCGATCATGGGCAGGTGAATAAATTACTATCCCTGCTGGTTCAGTGGACCTAATCCCCAGCCCGATAGCAGGCTTCAGTTGTAAATAAATGCCCAGGTGGGCCATCGGTACCCCCCTCCCCAACTGCCCACTCATACTCACCACCCTGCTCCCCCGGTCAGCAGTGGGTGGCAGTTCCCCACCCACAAGCCGCCCATATGCCCGCTGACTGACAGCGTACTGCGTGGGCCAATGGGCATGCAGACCGTACTGTACTACTCAGTCCCAAAATGTGAATGGTTCATTCACATTTCGGGACTGTGTAGTACAGTGTACAGTACAGTCTGCATGCCCATTGGCCCATGAAAGTGGATCAATGGGCGTACAGCCATACTGTACGCTTTCAGTCGGCGGGCAGCTGGGCGGCTTATGGGTGGGAGCTGACGCTGCTGCTGACCGGGGAGCGGGGCGGTGGGTCTGAGGGCGGGTGGGGATGGGTACCATGGCCCACATGGGCATTTATTTACAACTGAAGCCCGTGATCAGGCTGGCAATCGGGTCCACTGGACCACCTGGGAAATTACTTTATTCATCTGCCCACAATCGGGCTGGGGATCTGGTTCACTGGACCACCAGGGCTAGTAATTTATTCATCTGCCCATGAATAGGCTGGGAATTGGGTTCACTGGACCACCAGGGAATGTATTTTATACAACAGCCCATGATTGGGTGATGGGGTAGGGTCCACTAGACCACCAGGGACTTTAACTTTAACCACAGCCCACAAACGGGCATTGGGGCATGCCAAACCGAGGGGCAGAGGGCATCAGTCCCCGACAACTGCAGCCTGGCAGGGAGCTAGGTGCAAGTTGCCAGGGATCGGCGCACCTGCATGCAAATGGGGCCATAATGACATGCAAATGGCCCCATTTGCACCTTACATGCATAATGGCCTCATTTGCATGCCCAGCATTGAATATCACGGTTGCTGCACCTAGCGCACCCACACTTGCGCTGGCGCTTCCCTCTGCTCCTCACTTGCTACTTGCACTGGCACAGTGCCACTGTGCCGTGTGCAGTGTGGGCGGCCCCAGTGCCATATTCAATGGTGCTGAGCCATGGCGCAGCACCATTGAATATTGTCCGGGACATGCCCTGGCGCATCCCAGTTGTGCTGCTCCCAGGCTTGTGCCCCTGCCTGGCACATTCTGATTACCCCACCCATAGAAAACAGTGCAAAATAAAACCAGGAATATGCACCCCTAACATACAGGCCTCTTTCTGGCAGCTTCGTGGGAGGTCTGTATGTTTGAGGAATGTTCCTGTTTTTTTTGCACTGTTTTCTATGTGGTAACCCACATGGGTATGTACTTTGCAGCAATTTGTACTACTATAAATTTAAACCTCTAACATTGTTAAAACAAAGCTGTCAGGAATAAAATGCTGTTTATATGACAACTTCCTAAATTTGTTTGTGTTTCATTAGACTGTTAGTTACCATCAAATGCAGTGTGTTTATGTTTAGACCTCCGAGTGCACACCAGTCTCTGGAACCTCCATGCCAATGAGTCACTGCCATCCAGTAGCACCCCCTCACTCACCCCATACCAGTTCATGCCTGGCGCCTAGTTGCTACTGTGCATCATTCCACTCCATGCCAAAAGTCCCTAGTACCCAGGGACACCCCATCC
The DNA here is from genome assembly GCA_016271365.2 of Neoceratodus forsteri. Taxonomy (NCBI): domain Eukaryota; kingdom Metazoa; phylum Chordata; order Ceratodontiformes; family Ceratodontidae; genus Neoceratodus; species Neoceratodus forsteri. The sequence continues at coordinate 980,710,347 of CM057459.1, forward strand.
TAACTGTGACTGGAACAGCCTTCTTCTCAGTGCCTCATCTGGCTGCTATCTGAACCCCTTATATCAAACAGAGATTTATGAAATAAATGCAGTGAGCTTGTATTTCATAAATATCATTGTTTGCAATAAAGGGTTCAGATAGCGGACAGAAGAGTGGGTGACAGGAGGGCTAGTGTCAGTCCACATTGGGGGGGTCTCCCAATGGCTAGCAGAGACTTTTGGAATGTGATGGGGTAAGGGTTAACTAGAATCCAGGGACTTTTTAGCATGTGATCAGGTACCACTGTATGCCAAAGATGTACTGCCATGGAATGGGATGAAGGGGGTAGCACTGGATGCCAGGGACATTTTGGCCTGGGATGGGGTAAGGAGGGAGGGAGGGAAGTACCATTGTATTCCATTAACTTATTAACATGGGATGGGGTAAGTGAAAGGGTGCCACCAAATGCCAGGGATTTACTAGCATGAGATGGGGTGAGGTGAGGGAGGGGTACCACTGGATGTCAGGGATTTATTGGCATGAGCTGGAGTGAAGGAGGGGTACTGCTGGATGCCAGGGACTTATTGGCATGCAATAGTGTGAGTGAGGGAGGGCTACTGGATCCCAGGGATTTACTGGTGTGGGATGGGGTGAGGGAGGGATATTACTGGATGCTAGGGATGTATTGGTAAGGAATGGCGTGAGTGAGTGAGTGAGTGAGTGAGTGAGTGAGTGAGTGAGTCAGTCAGTCAGTCAGTCAGTCAGTCAGTCAGTCGGTCGGTCGGTCAGTCAGTCAGTCAGTCAGTGCCATTGGATATCAGGGATTTATTGGCATGTGATGGAGTAAGGGAGGGGCACCACTGGATGCCAAGGACTTATTAGCATGCAATGATGTGAGTGAGTGGGTGCCACTAGATCCCAGGGATTTATTGGCATCAGACGGGGTGAGGGAGGGGATACTACTGAATGCCAGTGATTGTCTTGTTATGGGATGGGGTGAGGGAGAGGCAACAAGGCAGCAGGGACATATCAGCATGTATAGGAAGAGGGGCCGGGTACCACTGGATGCTAGAGACCTATACACATGTGATGGGATGGGATGGAATTAGATAAGATGGAATGAAATGGGATGGGATAGAGTGAGGGGAAACCACCAAACACTATGGGCTTATTGGCATGAGATGGGATGAGGAAGGTGATATCTTGGCTGAAGTAAATGATGTTTCAGATATTTGGTTTTATTATGACTAGAGAAATATATATATCATAAAATTGTATTACAAAAAATCAAAATGCACCATATAAAAGCTAAAAATCTACTACTTCTGGGGCCTAAAGGAAACAGACCCCAGGCCTATTTATATGTTTTCATCTAGGGCACCATTGATTTTCTGAGCTGTCCTTTGCCCCTGCATTATTCCTTTATAACCACACACCTTGTCATGCTATCCATTACATACTGATAAAATCAACATTGTTCCAGCACTGCTGCATGGTAGACATCTCAATCTGAATCTAAAATATGTCACCAGTAGAAGATGTTGTAAGACAATCATTGTACTGTACTTTCCATATAGTGATTTAACTATGCCAGCCTGGTGGCATGGAGGGCAGAGAAGCTGGTGTTTTACCTCCTGCCATGCCAGTGCCCCAGGTTTGGGAACGGACTCGGATCACCAGGAACTGGCAGGACAAGAGAGGGCTGAGCATCTGAGGGACTGCTCTCCCCTCCTGGGGAAGGAAAGAAAGAAGGTGTGTTGGCCTTGTAGTAGACTGCCACCAGATGGAGGCCTGGTAGCAGTGCTGCATGGGCAGCAATGAAGGGAAGATACTAAGGGAAACCCTAGGCGTGTGCACCTCCACATACTTGACATCCTACAACAAGGGGCAGGTAGAAAACTGGAAAAAGGGATGTCAGGGGCTTAATGAATGCCTGCCTGCTTGTCCCCAAGCCTCCGCCACCACCTGGGAGCTCACCATGGGTCCATCATAGATTGTTGTACTTGGCGGAGGTCGGCCAGCCTCCCTCTGGCCCTGCCATAAGAGGCTATTTGTGGGAGATAGTTATTTAATCAATACGTTTGTTACAGTAATTCCAGATTGTTGTAGGGATTAACCATTTTATCTATATCAAGGGACTTTGAGAGTTTTGTTAACCTGTACATTTATTTTTTCATCGCAAAAGCACAACCACAATTAATGATTATTATTATTTTTATGAGTGCTTGTATTTATGAGCATCTCTTCATGAGATCACATGTAAATATATTGTATCTGTGCTGGATAATTTTACATATATAACACTTTGCTCTGTTAAGCAGAGAAAGCAATAAACTGTGCAATGCCGTAATATGGCTATTTTGGAACAGAAAGTGTTCACATTCCTTGGGCTCAGTTCTCAAAGAGGGCTTAGTTTGGCACAAGCTGTGGCAAACAGCATCTTGTACCAAAGCCTGGTGCACCAGGGACCCTACACCTGATTCTTGTACAGGAGGGGTCCTGGTGCCTAAGTCCCCACACTTGCCGCAACCTCTCCCGTGCGACAAACACAAGGCACATGCGAAGGCTTTGGCGCAGGCTCCATGTGGCAAAGGCTCACAGTCCCCTCATCACCAATCCACTGATAACATAATTCAAGTTCTATTCCTGGTGGTCTTGTGTCCCCCGATCCCCGATGTCACCCATTATAAAAATACATAACAAAACCCTCTTGCCTAGTGATCTAGTGGCCCCCCCCGATCCCCAATGTTGCCATTATAAAAATATATAATAACACCCCCTTCCCTAGTGGTCTAGTGTCCTCACCTTCTTGATCCCCAATGTCACTCATACATGTGATTAATAAATAACACCCATGCCTGATGGTTTAGTACCCCCCCACCATGGCAGGTAGTGCCCACCACCCCACTCCCCCCATTCTAAACCTCAAGCCGGCAACCGGCACAGCCCTTCTTTCACCTTACGGCTGGCTGCTGACTGACCTATGAGTGTGTGAATACTATATAATACAGTACATGCTCACTGACTGACAGCTGGTTCACAGCTCTCAATCAATAAGCACATACAGTATTATACAATACATGCTCAGTGACAGGTCAGTCAGCAGCCAGCCATGGTGGTGAGAGGAGGGCTTGGCTAGCTGCTGGCTTAGAGTTAAGGATGGGGAGGAAGTTGGATGGTGGGCACTACCTGCCGGGGTGGGGGGTAGGGGTCCACTAGACCACCAGGCATGGGTGTTATTTATTATGTACACATACGGGCAACATTGGGGACTGGGGAGCTACTAGACCACTAGGGAAAGGGGTACCATTATATATTTTTTATAATGGATGACACTGGGGATCAGGGGGGCACTAGACCACTAGGAAAGGGGGTATTATATATTTTTATAATGGGCAACAACAGGGATCGGGAAAGAGGGCCACTAGACCATTAGGGAAGGGGATATTATTATATATTTTTATAACAGGTGACATCTGGGATCAGGGAGGGGGACCACTAGACCACCACAATGATTATTACCCTGTAAATGGGGATCAGGGTGGGGGGAATGGCAAATTGGCGCTGCCCTTTCATCCCTCCCAGAGACATTTCTAAGTACCCCTAGACCAGCCATGGCTTGTCTAAGGGTACTTAGAATTTTGCCCTTTGAGAGGGTTTTGAGAATCCCGCATTAGGGGATATGGTAGCCAGTGTCTGCTGCAAGCACCTTAGCACCATGCTGCAGCCCATTTTGTGGTACTTGGATGGCGCAAGCCCCGTTTGGGGCAGGTAACCTGTGGCTGATGCTGGCTGCCATTGAGAATTTTCTCCTGAAGCATCTTTTGGTGCAAGGGGCACTTTGCGCCATTCTTTGTGGCACAAGACCCTTGCACCATGCCAGGGGCTTTGAGAATCGAGTTCAACTGTGTCCAATTGATGTTCCAATATAGCTGTATTAGCAGAAGGCATTAGCAAGTGCCAATGCTCAAAACAAAGACACCTTCTGACCATAAAGTGGTATGGGGCCAGCATGCTGAACATAACAGTGTAAGAGCAATGGTACTGATGCTCTACATAGAAACATAGAAACATTGAATTTGACAGCAGATAAGGACCACTTGGCCCACCCAGTCTGCCCATTTCCCTACCTGATGGATAAGCTGCAGATCCTAGTTAACCAGCAGCCTACTTCTTCCTACCCCCAACCCCTAGAATTGCCTTATGACTGTCCCATGCATGCTTGAATTCCACCACTGTTTGTGACTCCACAACCTCCTCTGGAAGGCCGTTCCATACATCCACCACCCCCTCTGTGAAAAAATACTTCCTCTACACTGACCTGTTCCAAGAACAAAATGTTAATGACCCCATAATGGATGCAGGTCACAAACATTACATTTGCATCTCATTCTGGGACCATTGATTAGACTGCACCATGATTCTGAGCCATGAATAGCACTGAGGCATGGTGCAGCATGAGAAAAGACCCTGCTTCCAGCCAACCATAGCAGTGCTGCCCCCTCCCACAAAAATGCCCATTTTACAATATATTTAGTATTTGGTGCAGGTGGTACTTCTTCCACCCTCCCCTAATGCCTCATTTAAAATGTATTCCTTTCCTGGTGTCCAGTGGTTCCTCTCTGCTTGAAGACTCCTTTCTCCCTCCACAATGCCAGCACCCTTGGCCTTGAAATGGTGGCCAGCTCTTACTCACCACTGACCCCTCAGGGTTGCTGCTGTCTGCCCGTGTAGGTTCCTCTAGCAATATACAAAGCTGCATATCAATATAGGAGTTGTCTGCAAAAACACTGTCTTTGGACTTAAGTTTTCTTTCAGCACTTTGTTATTGTTATTCATAACATAACAGAACTGAATAAGACCAATTTGGCCCAAACTTGGGGGATGGCTTCTGAACTTCCCTTCCCCCGTGACCACAGCAGTAGCGACTGGCCTCCTCCACCCATAATTTGTGTTCAACACTTGCTCAGCGAAAACCTATTATGGATGGAAGTTGTCAGTCACCACTACTGTGTTCATAAGGGTGATGGTGATCCAGAAGATATCCTCTAAATTTGTGCCAAATTGGTTCTTATTCAGCCAAGTTATGAATAACAGTAAAAAAGTGCTAAAATAATACTAAGTCTAGCAGATTTATGCTTTTTGCAGACCACCACTCCTATATCAATATGCAGCCCTGTTTATCAATACAGGAATCTGCATGAGACAGACAGTGGCCCACTACAGAGGTTAGTGGAGGGAGAATAGCTGGACACAATCTTGTACCAAGAGTGTTGGCATTATTGAGGTGAAAAGAGTCTGCTGGGAGGGATCACTGAGCACCAGGGAAGGAACACATTTTACATCAGGGAAGAGTGGCGGTACCACTAACAACAGGGAAGGAATATATTGTAAAACAATCATCAGTGAGGAAAAGTGGACCACTGGACACTAGTGAAGAAGTACATTGCAAACTGTGTATCAAGGTAAGGTGAGGAATACCACTAACATCATGGAAGGAATATCCTGTAAGACAGTATTCTCAGCTTCAGGAGAGCTAATTCTGATAAACTGATAGGGATTGTTATGGCCAAATTAGAGAATATGCCACTGAGTTTGAATGCTAATTTCAAAGTGAATGTCCTAAAGTGGTTTATAATGGAGGACATTCCCAGGCAAATCAGTAAATCACAGAAACAGAAACATACAATTTTTTCGGCAGAAAAGGACTGCTTGACCCATCCAATCTTCCCAGATGGTCTTTGCCTAGTCTGGCTCCATGGACCCTAACTGGTCTCTGGCAACCCTGCCTAGTCACTAATATTCCCATATGTCTATTCCATGTGTGCCTGAAGTCCCCTACTGTATTTGCCCCCACTACCTCTGCTGGATACCATACAACAAGCGTGAAGTTAAAATGGCGCTGTCACAATACTGCAACTACAAAATGACAATGAGAACTACAGTGACCAGCTCTATAGCTACTGCCATAACAGTAAAGCACTTTACTGTATTTTTGTGGGGGGGTTCCACACAACCCTAACTAAAATAACCATCTACGGGGGGAGGGGCCAGCTCGGGGAGTGGGAGAAACTTGGGAGGGGAGATGTTCCCTGGGGGAAGCAAGTAAAATAAACAATAAATAAAAAAAACTACCAGCTGGGAACTGAATCCAGCTCTGCCTGCACAACTCAGCTACTCAAAAGTGGTGACTCTAACCACCACACTAATCCTGCAGCATGGTTTGTAGCCCACAGGTGCAGCACTAAGTATCACATGTCCTCATTCTCCTTGGTCTTCCCTTACCCCCATATTCCTTGCTGTTTTTCCTCCCCACTCCTTTCACGCCCTTGCTATTCTCTCTCTGTACCTCGCTATTCTTTCAGACACTCAAATTGAGTCACTCAAAGTGAATCAATCACTCTGAGTCGCCCATATCATAGGTCACCCTTCTGCTGGAAGTCTATTCCAGATGTCCACCAGTCTTGCAGTGAAGTAGTACTACATCCTCACATCCCTCTTAAACCCCCACCCCCACCCCACCCCAGCCTCATAGCATTCCTTCTTGTTCTGGTGCTCTTCCTCCTTTGAAAGAGACTCCCCTCCTGCGCCCGTCAACCCCATGGGTGTACCAGAACCAGCCATGATGCAAAACATTAGTTTGCAGTAAGTGACATGTCACAAAATACTGCATGACAAAAGGTTTAATTGCCAATTAATTACACTGTTCTCTGCAGGGTACTGCAGCATTTTGTGATATACTGCAGCCTTAATGTGCTGCATCCTGGCTGGTGCCACTGTACTTGTAAGTCTCTATCCATTCCTTTCCTGTTGTCCTCTCTTCTAGATTGTACATGTTGAGATCCCTCTCTCCTCACAGGGTTTCTAATGCAACATTCATGTTTTTTACTGGTTAATGATGATTGGACATTATCAGTTACCAAATGTCTGTGTATGAACTTGAAGGGCTATCATGATGTAATATCTTCTAGGTCATAATTTGATCATCAAAAACATCATTTGAAAATCACCAACTGATGATTATTGAATATTTTTTTTTAAATTGATTATTTTTACTGAGACAAAGAAATTCAACTATTCTTGTGCATAATATCTCAAAGAAGATACAGATGACAAAGACAGAATAACATCATTCAGTAGTATGAAGAGACAAGGATCAAATCATTGAAGTGATACCACTAGAGTTGAACAATATAATAAAAATTGAAGATCCAGTCCCTGCTGGCCTAACTTTAAAAGTTTTCTGCTAGTTCCAGTAACACAAATGGCCTTGTATCCAGCTGGCTGATGGGGTTATAGCACAAACTCTGGGTCTAAAATAAGGAGGTGCTGCATTTGAAGAAGAAGTGCACTGAAGCTAGCTTAATAACAATGCAACTCTTAAAAGTGAAAAGCTGCACTCACCAGCTGTAATCCTTGTACTCAGGTACAAAAATTAATTTGTGCTCACTGGAATATATTTAAACCTCCAACTTCCTTTATTGTGGTACATCATCATTTAAAAACTTTGAAACATGCAGTCAATGAAAACCTCAGAGGCACACATGAGAGAGGGGAATCTCCAATGAGATGGCTGTCCCATCTTGTACCCTCAACTTCAAATTACACACCGTCTCACGGAGCTTCATCAGAGGTGTCGCCCTTAGTTCTCCAGCTATTTGACATTGGCACAGGAGATTACCTCTCCATGAAGGACAATTTTTAAGGTGTCCCAAAGAATGGGTGTGGCAACTGCATCAGAGGTGTTTATCAAAATAATTTGTGGGATACATTCCTATACCATGGTTTGAAAAGGTGTATCTTTAAGCAGAGAAGTGTTGAACCACTGAAAAGAGAACTTCCTTTCCTTCTCCAAGTCAAACTTGAGAAGCAGGGAGGAATGATCTGAAAGGATTTGTGGAGTATGGGTCAGATCTCGAATCAACGATAAGTGTTCAGATGAGGGGAACAAAATGATCTAAGCAAGCACAGCTATTGTGCTGCAGTGAGAAGTGTGAGTACTCTCACCCAGTTGGAAAGAACGTATGGGCAGTACACCAAATATTGATAAGTCCCAAGTGGGTGAAGGTGGTCTTGAGATATTTTTGTTCAGGCAAGCCCCAAAACCTAGAGGGATTAGAGTTATCTAGATTAGGTGACACTGTTAAATTGAAATCACCCCCCAGAACAAGCAAGCTGACCAGCAAGTAGTGCTAGATGTTTCTTTATAAACAGTTATAGGCTCCAGAGGTGGAATAAGGAGGGAAGTAGACTTTGGCTAACATGATCTCACTGCTGCAAAGAGTTCTCTGCAATAGGTCAAATTGGTCTTGAGCACCAAGGACTCTTTGCTTACCTGGAAGGGAGTCATCACTGGTAGGAAAATGGTGGTGCCACACTCTGTGGGGTAGGAAAAGGTAGGGGAAGGAATGAGCCATATAGCACCCACCCCAAGATAATATCTGATGTTTCAGGGGGTTAGGGACTAGTTTCCTGCAAGTAAATAACATATGCAGGATGTTTACATAACAGAGAAAAATACTTGTCCCATTTGACTGGGTAATTTAGGCCATTTTTGTTTTGGGTCAACACAGTAACCGGTGTAGTAGTCATGACATTTATTTATTTTATTTAAAACTTTGGTAACCAGAAAAAGCACACTGAGCCAGGGCTCATTTACAGGTGTAAACCAGGGCAGGGAAAAACAGTAGGTAACAAAATACAAAATTAATTTTACATAGTGAACAACATCACCAACTGAAGGACAATTCTTCATAAAGGGGTGTCAATATTTTTTTTCCAGCTTGTATACTGTTGATCCATGAGGGAAAACTCCTCCACCTGGTGCCTGTCCTGTAGGACCAAACACAGCAAGGTATGGGGAGGGGGTGATATCCAAGGGGTGACCTACCATTGCTTTAATAGTAACATACCATTTATCCAGTCTAAGTAGCGCACAGTGTACCAGCAACTGCCTCACATTTTTAATATAAAAGCACAACAGGAAAATAAAGAATATCAACAGGGTCGGAGGTTTCAATAAGGGAACTGTCACAGTCCCAAGGTCAAAAACACCACCTTAAAGCAAGAGTGAACAAACAACTATGTACACTTTGGCTTCCAAAGGAGGGGTGGGTTAAAATATTCTATCAACCAGAAAGCCAGTGGAGCTATGACCAGCCAGGTAAATGAAAATTACTGCTCCAAAGAGCTCTAAGTGTACTTGACCAACTGGGTCTGTCAGTGAGAAAACTGGCCAATAGGACCAAACTAACAGAGACTAAAATCTTGGGAACGTCCCCATGGTCCCAAAAGTGTTTCTATCCAGTGTGGAATGTGGTGTTATGAAATCCCCTAAAATGCAGGGAAGATTAAGGTGAGCTTCCAAGATATGGGTGGGTACAAGTATCCTCCCGTGTGAGGTGTCTGGTGACACATAGTGTAAATCATGCTCTGGGCTCCCTTGAACCTCCAATGGAGATCCTAAAATAGGGGTAGGGACAGAAGCAGTATAAAAAAGGAAAATGGGGATAACATGATAATAGGTAGGGCAATGTGGGGGAAAAACATTGATGTCATCGAGTAGCCCAACACTCATCATTGCTAGCTCTGGTCTCCCCCACCCCTCACCCATATGGCTAGAAGTGTATCAACAACTCTGGGTCTAGGGGTGAGATACTTGCATTTATCTCTGCCAGAAGTAGTAAAAATCATAGCATCAGCAGTGAGGGGAGCCCTCAGACCCCCATACTGTTCACAGAGATGATGTTAGGCAAATGGAAGAAAAGCAACACTTGCAGGTGGTGAAGCATGGTGCATGGCAGTATCATGGAATAATAAAATGTGTATGTTCAGTATGGTACCAGCATGAGTGGTCTGTCCTGTATTGTTAGACTTGGAGCTCTCAGATTCTTCACAGCGTTGATAGCTATAGCACATTTTAAAGGCTGAAACAAGAAAAAGACTGTAATAATAGCAACAATAACCAACAGAAAACAATGTAATTGGCAGGCCTGTGCATGGTCCAAATAGTATTTCCCGAATACCACGAATAGTAGGCTTGCCGAATATTCAGATGGACATTCTGAATAGTTCACTATTCGACTACTATTCGGGATGTACTATTTGGTGGGTGAGATTTCAAAATATCACAGAGCTTTGCTGGCCAATCAGAGGCTGTTTTTGGAGCTCAGAGCCAGGAACACCATGTGATCTCCTAACTCTGAGTGTGTAGATGAGAGGAGACAGTTGTTTCTCAGAGCTAGCTCTGTTTAGTTTACCACTTGCAACTTTTATAACTGTTTAAAAAATGTTTTGTGTGTGATCCAGTTTTTACATCTGATCACCTTGTGACTGCATCTGACTGCAGTTTTGTTTTTCATCCTTGAAACTGGGCTCAGTTTTAAGGAAAATGAAAGTCTGTGTGTGAGTGAAATCTGTGTGTGGGCTGCTGCAGGCTGACTCCCCTCCCCCACTGCTTACAGTTTCACAGCTCAGTTGAAGCAGTGTGGTTTGATTTTTTGCTTAAGAACCAATTCATTCTTATCAGGATTTTTTTGTTTTGTCAACAAAGTCCAGATTGGCTTTTGCATGTAGTGGGTAACTGTTACTGGGCTCAGTAACAGTGAGTGGTTCAAGCTTTTGCTGACTGCCCCATCCCCACTGCTGTGCTTGCTTAGCTTTTTGTTCCAAATCCACACACAGCCCCTGTGGTATTTTCTATTCATTTTGTGAAGCAAATTGGTATTTTGCTATAATCGAGTTCCAGGCTTGGTTCCCTGCCTAAGTGAGGTGTGATTGTCATTTAACTCTCTCTTATCTGCATTGCAGCTTACCCCGGCACATACATCATCCGTGTGTGCATTGCATTGTTGTTTTTGTAATCTGTGTCCTGCAAGTGCATGCGCAGTTGTCTGCATGCATTTTTTTTGCAATATATAAAGCAGCCTATTTTTTTCTTACTGGGTCTGGCTTGGCCCATTGAATTGTTGCTGACTGTACTCTGGTTCTTGGCTCAGTTCCCTGTACAACTGAGTAAGGAGGGTGTCGAAGGTGACTCCTCCCTCCACAGCTCACTGCATCTGAATGGCCTCCTGTGCATGTGAGTTTTTTTCTTTTTTGTGTGTCTTCGCCCCCTGTGTGTGCACTACTGTGAGTGTGTACACGTAAATTTTCTGTTAACTGCTTTAGTATTTCTGTGTGTGTCAGGCATGACTCACTGGGTTCTTTGTGTTGTAAGTTGTTTCGTGCACCATCAAAGCTTGAATTGCTGTACTGTATGACTGCACAACTGACACCGTACAAGTAAGAAGTTGTTTGCTGACTCCATCTCTTTCTAGTATCAGCTTGACTTTATTTGCTGCTACATACATGGTGTTGCTATTGTTGTTTTCTGCAAGAAGCACCAACATAAACAAAGACACTAATCACAAATAATATACACAGTAAGTTACGGACCATGTCTCATCAATCCTGTAAATGTGCATGGTCCAGGCCAAGCAAGTCATCTTCACCACCAGTCATAAGTGGTGAGGAACAGGGTAAGAGAAAATCTGTTCATATTCGCCGCTCTAAAATAGTTTTCTCCCCTGATAAGCCTTCAGGTTCTGTTGTCAGTAAGATTGGGGGTAGTACTAGTACTACTATAATTTCAACTGCTTCCACTACCATTATTAGTACTGCATTTGCAGCACCATCATTTTATAAAAGTAGGAGGGCTTTACAGCTGACATCTCTAGTTATACTGTACAAGAACAAGAACCCACCCCCACTACCAGTGGTAGTACTAGTCACACAACTGCCCCATAGAGGCAACATCACCTATCAGTGTGCTCCTCCCCACAACCACCAGTGCTGTGATTTCAGCAACCAGAGTAAATCCTTTTTGTACAGTTGACACCACCACTGCCATAACAGTGTGCACTGTTATTTGTACTTCTTGCACAGCCACTGTCACCACAACTTTTGCTTCCATTAGCAGTCCTGAGTGTTCTGCTGTCACCATGACTACTGCTGCCAATATTACAACTAGCTGTAATATGATGCCAGTTTCTTCGACTGTAACTCCTGATTGTAATTCTGGCAACAGGACTATGGTCGACTGTGCTACTACCTTGCCAACTGTGCCCATGACCGTAGGTACTGTGACTAGTACTGACCATGGGACTGTTACAATGACTGCACCAATTGTGTTGCCAAAATGTACTGTTGCTCAGCCTCACAAGTTTCTTCTCACCATATTTTCTTTTGCTGATGTGGAGGATTCTGAAGAAGAGCATTCATATGGTTCTGAATATTTACCAGTGCCTCAAGGCTTGCTAAGTACATCATCTGACAGTGATACCCACCTAAGTGAATCTAGTGATGAGGCTGAATATACGGCATATCTGTGTGAGAAGCATGAATGTGCAGCTGCCAAAAAATGCAGCACTTCTTGTCGTGGCAAGCAGGCCGGTCAGGGTCACCCTCCTCCTCCTCCTAAAAAAAACAAACGGTCCACCCCATCCTTTCAAAGAGTTGTATCAAGTTCAGCTCCATCTGATACACAAAGTAGTTTTACAACTACATCTGTTGTGGAGAAAGAAAGGGGTAGAACAACTACATCCACTGCACCCAGGTCTGATAAGGGGAAAGGGGTAAAACATGCCCTTGGTCGCCCTATTGGGGCCTATACTTCCACTGTCAGTGCAAGGAAAAGTGTGGTGTGGCAATACTTTAGTGTTGTAAAAGATGATCCAACAAAGGCAGCATGCTGTGTGTGTGTGACTGTACTATAAGTCGTAGTAAAAACCTTTCAAATCTCACAACAACATCAATGATGAACCATCTTCAAATGAAACATCCCAGTGCACTTCAACGATCCACAGCTGTTCCTCCCTCTCCACAACATGTGCTTATCAGGCCCTCTTCTGGTACTGGTCCAGTAGATGCACAAAGTATTGTTAGTGATTCTATTACTGAGACAGACAGTGTGCCCTCCACTCCCCCTACATCACTTACAGCGCATCCCCGTACAGGAGCATCATCCATTCTGCCTTCTTCTGCTCAATCGTCTGTTATTGTAACATCCTCCACCATGGGTTCAAAGTCAAAATCAATGCGATGTGGTACCGCTTTGACTACACCCATCATGCAAGTCTTCCATGCCTGCACCAAATACCAGGCGTCACATCCTACAGCACAGCAGATCACCAGTTTAATTTGTGAGATGATGACCTTGGATCTGCAGCCATTTTCCATTGTGGAAAATGCAGGTTTCCATAGGCTGCTGCAGCATTTGTGCCCTAGGTATAATATACCATCACGGACCACATTTTCACGTACTGTAGTACCCAACATTTACCATGATTTGAGAAAAGAAGTTGCAAGCCTACTAGCACAGGCTGTTGGTGGAGTTTTCCACTGCACAACTGACATATGGACCAGCATGAATTCAAATCATGAATATATGTCACTGACAGCACACTGGTGCGTTGCAGATGTGGTAGTCACAGGTGGTGATGGTGGTACTGGTGCAGGTTCTGTCTCTTCCCCCTCTCCCTGCAGGTCTGCTTTGCTAAATGACAGTGTTATGGAAAAGGATCACCAGGCTACAAACATACTGTCATTCCTGCAAGAGATGTTGAGCCCATGGATTGATGGCAACAATTTGCAGGCAGGGTTTGTGGTCACAGACAATGCCACAAATATGATAAAAGCACTTAGAGACGGCAATTTTGATGGGATACGCTGCTTTGCTCATACACTAAATTTGGTGGCGACAAAGGCTTTGGCAAACACAGCAGAGGCAGATCACACAGTCAAAGTAGCCAGAAGCATTTGTAGCCACTTCCATCACTCTGTGTAAGCCACAAACTGTCTACATCAGCTACAAGAGCATCTTCAATTGCCGCAGCATCATCTCATCCAGGATGTACAGATCTGGTGGAATTCCACCTACTACATGCTGCAAAGGCTTCTGGAGCAAAAGCAGGCCCTTCATGAGATGAGCATGGAAACTGATATAGGGGGAGTCCTTGGACATCAGGACTGGGCTGTGATTGAGGGCTTGGTAAAGGTTTTAGCCCCATTTGAAAGAAGCAGTCTTGACCTTAGTTCTGATTCTGCACTGCTAAGTCAGGTAATTGCTGCTGTACAGATCCTGAAAAAAAACAAAGGGAGATTCAGTGAAAATGCTGAGAAAGATCCAAACCAGACACCAGGAACAGTGATATCCCTTGTGGAAAACCTCACCACAGAACTAGAAGTTAGATTTTCTGATCTCTGTTCCAATAAAAAGCACATATTTGCCACTATGTTGGATCCTCGTTTCAAGTGTGAGGTACTACTCCTTATAATGCCCACTCACAGGGTTACAGACTTTCAGAAGCAGATGTGCTCAGAACTTAGTTTCTGCATCCTTGGGTCAATGAAACCAGCAGGTAACCCTATTGATGAGCCAGTTTCAGAATCACAAACTGAAAGCAGTATGGAAAACTTTGAGAAGGAGGGTGATTGTTGGGCTGAACTCAGCTCATCACTACAGGCTGAGCAGCGGAAGAGAACAGAACAGCAGCAACAGTCAGCACCCAATCTGCTGAACAGTTATTTCAATGAGCCTCTGGAGTCATTCTCCATAAATCCAGTGGAGGACTGGATCAAAAGGATGAAAGCATCTCCGCACTTGGCACAGTTGGCCCTTAAATATATCTGTTGCCCCCCCACCAGCGTACCATCTGAATGAATGTTCAACACTGCTGGGGATGTGGTGGAACCTCACCGATCCTCACTTGACCCAGCACATATGGAACAACTTGTGTTTATAAAAATAAATCTACCTCACCTTGGGTACACATATGGCCACTAACAATTGCATTAAACAATTGTCTTATACTGGATACAACATTTGTGTGTTGTAGCATTGACCCATACACAAGCCATTCTGTGTTAACCATCATTGTTCTGTTAGCAAATCAGCACATGTTAACATTCATATTCAAAGTCATAATAACACAAATCTGTGGCCAGCACCCTTTTCCTTTATTACTTCCACTGCCATGGTGTATTCTTTTGAACGAGCATGCCATGCAGTTCCCAGTGCCTAAAACTGCCATCCACCTACTTACTGCTGTTCCCAATACAAAATCATCAACTGGTGTTGCTACATCTCTTATCCCCTGTGTTGCTTGTGCCCATATTCCATCGATCCCTTTAACAGTTTTCCAGGTGCCAGTAACCAGTGTGGCATCACCAGTCTCAAGTATTTCACATGCATAAAATATGGCAGTTAATAGTGTGTCATCTCCAGTCTCAGTGTTTCCCATGCCTAAAATATGGCAGTTACAAGTGTGGCATCACCAGTCTCAGTGTTTCCCATGCCTGAAATATGGCAGTTACAAGTGTGGCATCTCCAGTCTCAGTGTTTCCCATGCCTGAAATATGGCAGTTACAAGTGTGGCATCACCAGACTCAAGTATTTCGAGTGCATAAAATATGGCAGTTAGTGTGGTATCTCCAGTCTCAGTATTTCCCATGACTAAAATATTATGGTTATGAGTATGGTATCACTTGTTTCAAGTATTTTACATGACTGAAATATTCCAGTTACCAGTATAGCATCACATGTCTCAAGTATTTCACATGATTGAAATGTTAGAGTTACGAGTATGGTATCACTTATCTCAAGTATTTCACAAGACTAAAATAATACGGTTACGAGTATGGTATCACTTGTCTCAAGTATTTTACATGACTGAAATATTCCAGTTACCAGTATAGCATCACATGTCTCAAGTATTTCACATGATTGAAATGTTCTGGTTACCTGTATGGCATCACCGTTCTCAAGTATTTCACATGCTTGAAATATTCCAGTTACCAGTATGGAATCTCCAGTCTCCAGTATTTCACATGACTGAAATATTCTAGTTACCAGTATGGCATCACCCATCTCAAGTAATTACCATGCGTGAAATATTCCATTTACCAGTGTGGCATCACCAGTCTCAAGTATTTCACATGCCTGAAATATTCCGGTTACCAGTGTGGCATCACAGTCTCAGTTATTTTCCATGCCTGCAAAATTATTGCAAAGTGCTGCAGTATGCTGCAAGGAACAGTGTAATTCAATGGCAGTTAATCTCTAGTCATCCAATATTTTGTGACAGCATTTGCTGCAAAGTACTGAATTGCATCTTGTCTTGCTTCACTGTATACTATTGATACATAATACAATTCCAGAGAAGGTGGTGAGATAGATTACATGGACGATGACTGACAGGTGTCTCTTTATTAGATGGTCTCAAATATTTTTCTACCCAAGCAAGCCTTTTAGTTCTTGTAGCATTGGGAATAGTACTACTACTACTACTACTACTACCACCACCGGCAGAACTATTACTACTACTGGTGTCACCACCTGTTCCATCTATGCATTCACTGTCACATCCTTTTGTGCAGTAGTAGGAGGGCATTAGTGCATACATGCTTTGTGCAGGAAGCAGCAGACACCACCACCAGTGTTCCCACTGCTATCACTATGGCTGCTACATCTGCAGTCAGTGTGTTTCCCACCACCAGTGCCATTCATGTAGCAGCCACCCTTTCAGCTGTCACCACTATGGCAGCCACTGTTACCACTGTTCTTATGCTCATGGTCAAAGCACCGTCTACCCCGTGTCTGTGGATTTATGTGATAACCACGAAAGCGCAATTGCAATTGGTGGCAGGGCAAGTATATATCACCAAAAATCTATTTCAGTGATGTACACCCCCAATGCACAGGAAAACAGTGCCAGGGACTTACATTTTGATTGTTCATGCAGTGGGCTGTGCCCCTTGCATTGCCCCACACCTCCTACTAAAGAATTCTTAACTCCAGTGCAGTGCATGTCAGGGGGGGTGCAAAATCTAGAGAAAAAAAATTGGGGGCCAGGCACACAAAATGTAGGTGTGCCTGGACCTGAACCTGGAACCCTTGCAACTTTAAGCTGACAACCACCAACCATGCTATGGGGCCAGCTTAGCAGCCCCACACTAGGCCAACCCTTCCTCCCTTCCATCACACTGGACCCGCCCCCCCACACACGTACACATATAGTGATGTCCTGTCATTATATGCACCCACCTTCCCCATCCAGTCACCCTTCCTCAGCAGTAGCCCCTTCGACATGCACCAGGATTGAGTTGCCATTATTGCAAGCACTCAATCGCTGATGCCCATGTCATGGGCTACCATGTCTGTGACCATGAACATCCACCTGTGCTGACCCAATGCAATGCTTGATATTATTTTCGGAGTGCTATATGAGTGGTGTGGTGGATCAAGTGTGCCGCATGTAGCTTGTGTTGCATTAATGAGAGCTCTGAGTTGGTGGCTGAAGTCTCATTGAGGTGTATATGCTACACCAGGTTTAATGGGTTGATTAATGGTGTCTCCGCCTACTTGGGCTGTGTGGCTGGGTGTTTGTGTTTGTCTCTGTCAATAGTTTAGTTTTGTGGATTTTCATGTGTTTTGGCCTGGAGGAACTAGACCATTCTTGGATATGTGATCTATGAAAGTTTCCTGGACTAAGAAACTGGAAAACATCACCAGCAGATATTGGGATTCTCATTATAAATCAACTTTTTTGGAAGCCATCACAATCAAAGTAAGTACAGCTAAGAAATTCTACAAGCTCTGACCTGGGGAGTGCAAACTGAATCCACATTTCCGTCTACCTTGTTGCTAAAGAGAGCTGCATGTCTTTGAGAACCATTCACAACTATTTAAACAAAGGGAAGACACTGACAAAGGGTTTTAACTTCCTGCATATGCCCCAGGCCAGTGTTCCAGGAATTTAACACATCCTTTGTCTTGTTACCATAGATCAAACAGCTTACTGGTCATTTTCCTGTGGATTTGATAATTTTACATCATTTGGCAATGGGGAAAATCCTCCCTCTGGAGGCACACCACCGAAATTCATCTGTCCGTGCTCAGGTGTGAGCCTTGGGCACATCTAGCCACATTGTATACAATTATTCCAATGTTGCATTTTTGACATTACCACCTGGCATACTACTGTTCAAAAAAGGAACGCAACCTCTCTCTGGCTGAACTCCGCCTATGCACCCTGAAACTTGTGCTCCTCCTACTGCTGCTATCAGGGACTGTTCACCTTAACCCCGGACCAAACACCTCCAACCAAAATAAACCAGCAGGCACTTTCTCAATCATGTGCCTGAACATCTGCAGTTTACTTCCTAAGCTTGATGCACTACAAGCCTTTACCACCCAACACAATCCAGATATTCTGTCAGTAGTTGAAACTTAGCTCAACCCAAAGATTCCTGACCAGGCAATCACCCTTCCTGGCTACAATGTCTTCCGGGTTGATCGTAAGTCCAAAAGAGGTGGAGGGTGTGCCTTATATGTGAAAGACACTTTCCGAGGACATCCCATTGATTCCAATCTTCCAGCAACACCTGCTCAGATTCTTCCCATCAGACTCTATTAGCGCTCACATAAGGCCCTACAGTTGTCACTGTTTACATCCTCCTAAAGAACAGGGACCTGATCTAACCGCTGTCCTTGACTTTGTCAAATCCACCCATCGGACTCGAAATCATCCTTTTGGTGACTTTAATATTAATTGGCTCTCAGCTGAAGGTGAGTCATTTAAGGACTCCATTATATCAGCTAACTGACTCAAATGGTTGACTATGCAACCAGAAAGAACTACAGAACTGGGACCTGCACCCACTCGACTGGATCCTAACCAACCACCCCTCTCGGATCACAAAAACCTCAGTCCTCCCTGACTCACTCAGTGACCACTCTCCCATCAGCTGTACCTGGTCAAACAAATTCTATAAGCCCCCTCCAAAAATCATCATCAGCAGAGTCCTACCCCGTGGTCAACTACCCCACCTCAAATCGCACCTCAGTCTGCAGGAGTGGTCCCCCATCTTCAAGGCAACAGATACTAATACTGCACTGGAGCAATTTATTCACATTTTCAATGAAGCCTGTAATAAATTTGCCCCCCTCAAAAAGCGTAAAGTAAAATCGCTCAGTAACCCTTGGCTGTCAGGAGACCTCCTATAAAAACTTAAAGCCAGGGACCACCTCTGGGAACTGGCTAGAAACTCTGGTAAACAACTCGACATCCAGAATTATAAATGGGCACGGAACGACTGCACCAAATCCATTCGGCAGCAGAAATCTGACTACTATAAAAATGCCCTCACTAACTCCTGGGGAATGGGAGGATTTCTGGAAAAACATTAAAGATGTCACTGGGAAGCAGTCAAAATCTTCGCTGAACATACTCAACATAAATGGGCACACTACACTCGACTCTAAAACTATTCACGATACTTCTAACATAGCTTTCACAGACCTTAACAGTGTTCTTCCCTCCGACTTCTTCCAAGATGCGTCAACTCCCATCCCCCAACTCCTCCACCCACGCCTGTCACCCACCTTTCTACTTTAAAGCACTAAAGAAACATCAAGTCTGAAACTACATTGCCAAAGCCATCAGCAAATCTAGAATAAGCAATGACACTTGACCTCAAGCTACTGTCTAACGTTTGACGAGGTACTTGGGCCCTCACCAAGATCTTTAATCTCTCTCTTTCCTCTAGCCAATTCCCAGACAAATGGAAAATGGCCACTGTTACCCTGATTCACAAAAGTGGTGATAAGGCTGACCATGCGAACTTCCGTCCTATCTCCATTCTGCCTCCCCTGTCGAAGGCACTGGAACGTATAGTAGCGGACCAACTTACCAAGTATCTGGACAATTATAATATTTTCTGTAAACAACAGCTTGGCTTTAGAAAAGGTCATATTACATCCTCTGCCTTGCTCGAATTCACCAGCTCCATTCATAGCTCCCTTGACAATGGACAACTAACTGGTGCTATTTTCGTCGACCTGACCAAAGCTTTCGATACTGTCCACCACTCCCTCCTGCTGAGCCAACTAAAAAATGCTGGTTTCTCCAATGATTCAATCTCTTGGTTCAAAAGCTATCTTGAAAACCGCACCCAGCATGTAAAAATTGGAGATGTGCACTCTGATTCCAAACCTGTCCTCTCTGGAGTCCCCCAGGGTTCAATACTGGGCCCCCTACTCTTCAGCCTGTTCCTTAACACCCTACCAGACTCCTGCACTGAACATATCAACCTGTATACCGATGATGCAGTAATCCTTGCTACACACCAGGACCCGAAAAAATTGCAAGAAAATCTCCAACTCAGCTTCTCCTCGGTTGAGAATTGGCTCACAAAGCACAAACTGATCCTTAATCAAAAAAAAACAAAGCCCATGATCTTCAGCAGCTCCCATAATAAACATAAGCACTTCCAACTCTCCGTTATCACCAGACAAGGTGCCTCACTGGGAATGGTCAAAAACTTTAAATACCTCAGAATCACCCTTGACCCTCACCTCTCCTACACTGCCCACATCGACCACATCGCCAAAGCCGCTAACTCCCAGCTAGGTCTGCTATTCCATCATAGAAAACACCTGACACCCGAAGCCCTCGCTGTCGCTGTCCAGAGCTCCATCATATCCATCACTGATTATGGCATTATCATTTACGGCTCTGCTACAACCACTGCACTCAAACGTGTATCCACTGCCCTCAACAAGGCCTGTCGACTTGTCACTGGCTCCCAACACCTAACTCACACCTGTGACCTCTATTCTCTAACTGGATGGTTGAATCTTGCCAATCGAATAAAACATCAAACTTGTATTACTACTAAGAAAATCTTACTGGGCCTTGCCCCCCCCCCCAGAGTCTGTGCCCTCATACAACCGAGAATCCACACCCGACATACCAGGGGATCAAAACCTCAGCTTCTGCAAGTCCCGCATTGCCGCACAACACAAGGCCAAAGACCCTTTGCTTACTGGGCCACTAGTTGGTACAATGGTCTTCCCAGTGACATCTCATCCTCACTATCACTCAGCACTTTTAAGACTCGTCTCCGCCTAACACTGACTGCCTCCAACCTCTGTGACTGTTGTGGCTAAACATGTCTTTTGGTTCCATAGCTGAAGATCTCCTTTTGGATCCACATCTACTCCTGCACTTTGCCAGCACCCCCCCCTCCTATCTTCACCTCCCCTGCTGGCCCATGACAAATGCCACCCGGCTGCACTACCTCTATTCTTATCCGCCTTCCACCTCTCCTCTCTCTGTCCCCCCAACCTACCTCCCCTTTTCTCCCATCCACTTAGTCTCCCTGATTTCACCCTCCTCCTTTCCCTTTCCCTTCCCCAAAGTTTCACCTTATTGTTCTTTTTTCATCTACAAGACTATGTGTCTTTTTTTTTTTATTTTATAAGCTGTTATCTTTGCTTATGATTGTCTCAATTGTACCAATGATGTGGAACCTTTGTAAAAGAGCCTTGGCTCAAAGGTATTTGTAATCCTAGAACAAATAAATAAATAAAAAATAAATAAAGTGCTTTTATAAAGTTTCCTTAAAACAACACCTTTTCTGGCCAAATACCGAATAACGAATACCAATTACCTCGGACTCGAAAACCGAATATTTGGCCGAATATTCAGGAAAAGATATTCACACAGCCCTAGTAATTGGCTACACGAGTAAGTCCAAAACTAACTGCAGAAACCTACCTTTAAACAATGTGGCTCTTATGAGCAACTGAAAAACCAAGTGAATGACTAGCTCCCTATAGTGCCAGTTCCAGGTAGGGATAGGCAAAATTTATCTTCTGCCAGTGAAATTCTGGCAAAATTCCAATTTTGCTTCGTGAAATTTCATGAAATTTCCACAAACATTTTGTGACATTTTGCCCAAACTGATTTCAGTTATTCCCATCTTATTTAAAAAGTTTTTGTCCAAATCACACCAACTTTAGTATGATGACTTTACCATAGTCCATACTGAAGTGTACCAAGCTTCAGATCTTCTTTACTGGTGGCTGAGTTATAAGCCTCCAAACATTTGGAAATTTTAAAATTACATTTCATAATTATGTAAACTGTAAAACATTAAGCCCCTATAACTTTAACACTAAATAATTAAATATCACCAATCGTTTTAGGCTTATTGTCTCTAAATATTATACTTTCATGGCCCAGAAGCAGATCCTTGTGCTGACATGCTGATGACCTGGCTTTGGAAGCGAGCCTGGGAAGTCACATTAGGAGGCAGGTTATGGCCGAGATAGCTGCTGCTTGTCAGTGCATGTCAGACCGGGAGGGTTGGCAAAGGGTTCTGTTCACACAGTGACCCCTGCAGCTGGGCCAGGCAGCTTGCTCTTGCTACAGGGGAAGCTGTGGCTGTGCAAGATTGACAGGGACACCACCCCTACCATGGGAGATAGGAGGGAAAAATTTTGATGAAAAGCCCAGTAGTCAACTGAACGATTGCTAGGTTCAGCTTGATCAAGGTATATCATTGTGAAGAAGGTATACACCTGAGAGATGAGCCGCCATCCAGAAGAAAAAACAATATGACAAAAAAAGAGGATGCTTGTGTCAACTGTCTGATCTCTTGCTCAAATGCTGACCATGTTATAAGCAGCCAAAGATTCCAAAGAACATCAATAATTAAAGTTGACTTTCATGAGCTTTTGTGAAATTGTGTAATGTTGTGATATTTTTGCTGAAGCCAAATTGATACATTTTGCCCAGTCATGCACTTGAGTTGCCATTGTAGAGGAAGGTAAAGGATAGGTAAAGTGGCAATAAGGTAGCATTCATAGGAGGCTCCATTGTAAAAGTATAGTGGTGCCAAGTGACAGGTCACTATCTCAAGTGATGAACCACGAAGAATAGTCATGGACATTCCTGCATATGAGATCTTACAATATGCCAGATAACCACTAGAGATGACTGGCTTAATGATGAGTGGAATCATATGTACGTGCAGCGTTGTTTCCTTACAATGCCATCTGCTGACTGTTTAACAACCCTGTAGATGGTAATGTATATTTTTACTATTTGAAAACAGTGGCATCAAGTGACTCCAGTCCTTAGAACTAGTTGTGACTTAGGTCATTGTGACAGAAGTATCTGGATATTCATGATGAAGCATTGTGCTGGGCATCACTATCACAGGAATGTTGGAGGGGTATTGCAGGGCCATGATGCTAGTGCAGGTAAGGTGATACAGTGGTGATAAGTACTTTGTGAAAGTAAAATTCCACAAGTGGAATTCTAGTGGCATTACCTAGTATGCGACCATGACTTGTTATGCAAATGTTGCCCATTAGTAATTTTTTAAGTATCCACAAACCTACTAAACCACATTTATCTAGCTTAATTAGATTCCACAGCATATTTACTTTAGTAAGAATGCCAAATCTCAACTGCATGCCTGCAATAGCAGTAGAGTAATAAACATCCAAATATTTTGAAAACTTTCACACAGTTTCCCAAATAATTAAATTGTGAAATGCTGAACTCCTGTAACTTAAAATTTACACAACCGATTACCTCTCTATTTAGCAGTTTATGTAACTCTTCCAAGAAAGTATGCATTTCAATGTTCAATTATCTAGCTCCAAAGGTGGCTAAGTGGCAAACATAGAAATATTATCAGAAATGTATATAATAATAATAAATTGGCAGATCTTTAGCCCGTATAACTTCCCCACCCCTTATTCACATGTCATGAAACTTGGCAACCTTTTAGATCCTGTTCCAAGCCACATGCAAGATAAATTGCAGATGTCTAGCTACTGTATAACACTCACAAGTTCTGACCATTTAAAGAGCAGATAATCACTTATTTCACATTTTTTTATTGTAGGTTCCGACCTGAATGTCGTGGTGTCTAAACCAATGCTGAATTCCATGGTGGTGGAGTTGTCTGCATGTGCCCACGTTGATCTGTCTACCGAACATCAAACTACCACCGAGAAACAGCTTGTTTTTAAAAAAGCAGCCTCTGTCCACCACGGAGTGAGACAAGCATCGTGACATCAATTACAGTAAAACGTCAGAGCTAATCTGAAGTGCACGCTCTCGGACGCGACCTGTGCTCGCCCCCACTTTTCAACTAGAACACGCCTCTTTATTGACTCACTGTGAAGGTGGGAGCAGCGCAAGCTTTATCGGATGTGCAGTAGTCTGCTTACAAGCCACGCTGTCTCCAAGCCTATGCAGTTTGTCTTATGGTGAAATCAGCATGCATTCATTAATACAAAATGCCATTACTTTTTTAGTGAAATCACACACACACACACTGTTCTTACTCACCTCGGCTGACAGAATTTACTCATCTGTCATACAGTAACTCATCCTGCCCAGACAGAGAATGTCACACATAGGATTAAAAAAAGTAGACATTGTGTATGCCTTTTCTTGGTGTGCCTGTTAGAACCTGGGAAAAGAAATACCTGAAACTGCTGCTTGCTAGTCAATTTCTGTTTATGCACTTACGAGCCAAAAATGAAAATCTTGTGACACAGCCTGTCATTTGCTATTAGCTGACTGAACAAATCGGCATGAAAGTTAATTAATGTGGCTTCACGAGTTCCCGAGTGATTCAGCAAGACACAGATGCATAGATATTTTAGATGGGGATTTGTTAATGTACTGACTGTAATTGGATTCGATCCTTGGTTTTCAGGCGCCCATACTGAGGGAAAAGCGTGACAGATTGCGCTTCCTTTTTTGTCCAATTTTTACAACCACACCACAGAATAATGTAATAAAGGTGGTTGTGTAATGTACATTCCCCAGGCTGTGTCACAAGATTTTCATTTTTGGCTCGTAAGTGCATAAACAGAAATTGACTAGCAAGCAGCAGTTTCAGGTATTTCTTTTCCCAGGTTCTAACAGGCACACTGAGAAAAGGCATACACAATGTCTACTTTTTTTTAATCCTATGTGTGACATTCTCTGTCTGGGCAGGATGAGTTACTGTATGACAGATGAGTAAATTCTGTCAGCCGAGGTGAGTAAGAACAGTGTGTGTGTGTGTGTGTATGTGTGTGTGTGTGTGTGTGTGTGTGTGTGTGTGTGTGTGTGATTTCACTAAAAAAGTAATAGCATTTTGTATTAATGAATGCATGCTGATTTCACCATAGGACAAACTGCATAGGGTTGGAGACAGCACGGCTTGTAAGCAGACTACTGCACATCCGATAAAGCTTGCGCTGCTCCCGCCTTCACAGTGATTCAATAAAGAGGCGTGTTCTAGTTGAAAACGGGCAGCAGCACAGGTTGCGTCTGAGCTGCAATTTGGGATTAAGCCTGACGTGCTTTACTGTAATTGACGTCATGATGCTCATCTCACTCTGTGGCAAGCAGAGGCTGCTTTTTTAAAAACAAGCTGTTTCTCGGTGCTCGTTAAAGAATTTCCAAAAATTCCATAAAAGTTTGTGAAATTTCACATTTCACCGAATTTCGTGAAAATTATGTAAAATCTGAATTTGCTAATTTTGCCCAGCCTTAGTTCCAGAAATTAGCTCAGAGGAGGGGTGCTCATAAAGGATCGTATAGCAGTAGTGTCACAGGTTGGCTGCTGGAGAGGGTCAGGGGATGCGCCAGTCAGAAATTAAAGCTGCAAGATAGTGAATGGCCATACCTCAGCTTATTACAGATGGCATTGCTGCCAGCCAACTGAGTGTGCTGTAACTAATGTCCAATCCACTGAGTTGAAGCTTTGTGCTTACTGATTCATGAGTATGGCTATGGAGATCATATCAAAAGACTGCTAGTATCCGCTTAAAAGTGTCAAACATCGCGGTCCCCCATGGTCTCCTGTAAGGAGCCCCGACACTCTACTTCAGCTTCTATGAACATGTGCAACAGTCTGTCAGCTGAAGTGATGAGTGCAAAAACAGTTAGGGGATTCAAGCAGGGCTGGTATATAATGAAGGGAATTGTGGCACCCAGGAGGGACAGGACCAAGAAGAAGAATAAAGAGAGGATGGGGAGAGTTAGTACCCTGAAGGAACAGTAGGTTCCAGGAATTACAGGGAACTTGGGCAGCCTGGATGGACCTCTGGTCTTTTTCTGCCATCATTGTCTATGTTTCTCTGTTCTATGTAGTCTGTAGGTCAAGACAAAGGATTTAAAGGGGTCACCTTCTAAGACATCCAGGTGGCTGGCAGTCAGTGGCCTGACGTAGCTGGAGGCAGCCACTGTCTCCCTCGCTACCCCCCACCAACCAGCCCAGATAAAAATAAAATTGGTGATCACTCTTAACATCCCCCAACATACACACACACACACACACACACACACACACACACACACACACACACACACGGTACCTGGCAGCACAAGTGTTGTCTCAAAACAGGACAATCAGATCTATCAAAATTCAATTCAGGTGGCAGAGCTGGCCATTGTTTGGAACTGTTCAGTGATTGTTGCTATCACCACTGTGGACTAATGCTTCCAAGATGAAGCTGCTGATTGCTGCTGCCAGTGTACCCAGTAGGAAGGACACTATCAGGTGCTTGGGGCTGACTTCTGGGTCACATCAAATCCTCTGTCCCTCATGTCCCAAAAAGCTTCATCTGCAGAGTTATAAGTCCTTTGGCCATCTGGGTACTGCACAATGTGGTGGGCCAGGTAAGGAGTTTTAAATTTAATCTGTTCCTTATCAACAGTCTGTAACAGAGGGATATATGCCCAGCAGAGCTGCATCATCTTCAAGGGATAATCATTATTGATGTATATGCAAAAACATTACCACTGCAAGATTCATTTCTGCCAAGCCCTCTGTAGAAGGTCCTCCTTCACTGCATACCAATGGAATTGCACAATAATGGAGTGGGGCCACTGTGTAGGGGAAGTTTGTTTAGGCTCTAGGTCACAGTGCAGCCGTTCTGTTTCAAAAGAGTAAATGGGCTTTAGTTCCAGCAATTCTTTTAGAAGGCTTTCAAGGAACTTGGTGATGTTTATGCCCTCCATGGATTCAGGAATGCCATAAAGGCATAATTATCCATGGGGCCTGAGCTTCCAAGTCTTCCTGGTAGTCTTGTACGGCTGCTTGAGTTTTAATGATCTATTCCACGGCCATCGCCAATTTCCCCAGCCAGTTATCAGAGTCGACCATATGTTGTTCTGCCACCAAGACTTTGCTGATCAGTTGATTCACTGTCTCTTTAGTCTCTTTAAAGTCTTTGGTCACTGCCCAGTTATTGAATTTTTCTGTAAGTTTAAAACATTATGATGATTTTTGAAGTCCCATTAATTATCATGATTATCATTAGTGATTATACTAATTCCATGATGTAACTTTGTTGCCCATATAGAAATATTAAAGTTTTATTTGTTAAAAATGTAAATATATAAGAGCAGTACTGTGGCATGGTGGGCTGAGGCACTGAGTGTCACACCACCTGCCACACTGGTGAACCAGATTCGAGAAGGGACCAGGGTCGCTGGGGGTCCAGTTGGGGGAAGGAGAATTGAGCATCCAGAGACAGTTCTCCTCCTTTGGAGTGGGGGGTGGACAGTGCGTACCGCTGTTTGACTGAACCTAGAAGGTAGCACAGCATGTGACCACCTCTCCAAAGGTGGGGCTCAGGCATAGAAGTATAGTATGTGTGGTGTCTTCACACCACATGCTCACACCCTTGCCTGTTCTTTGATATCAGGGGACAAGGGAGAAAACTAAGGAAGAAAACACCCCCTAAGGCTAACAGGATGACTCTGGCCACCTGTAGACCCTGTGCCTGGTAACACAGGTGACACTGGAAAAAGGTGAGGTAAGCCATTGGAGAAGCCATGGTGATGGGATTGTGGCAGCTAGCTTGCTAGTGATCAGCCAGGGACAGAAAGGTTAACAGCTCTATAACAAAAAAGAAAGTAAAATAGGAATGTGTTAAATAGCAATAAAACATCATTTCTAAAATCAAGTGTTTGCATAACTAATTTGCATATTTCAAAAGCACTGTTTATGAACCAAAACAATTGTCAAATTCTATTTATCAAATCATTTTGATTTGACAGTATTAGCTTTCTGACTGCCAGGTAGGGTTTTGAGCAGAAACCAAGTACTTGTAGGCACTCACGATAACAATAAAAGAAACCTATTTTTGCAGAGATCTAAAACAGGTCAGGCCTTTTCAATACAAAAAGAGGTGAGTCCAAGAGGTGATTCCTAAGAATAAGTATAAATCAAAGCTGTGTGTTTTGGTAGCTGCACTGTATCAGATGATTACAATACAGATATATAACAAGGAGAATTCCAAAGGTACAGAAAAAAGATAAATTAAATATATTCTTTCAATGCCTTGCAGTGATCTTTAACATAACCAAGCATGAAAAATCATGCTGTTACGAGACCATTATTTATCACAATCATCAATTTCATAACATCTTTGCTTTGGCTGCTGACCATTTAACAATTATGTTTAATGAGCATTATTCATGATTACAGTAATAGTTGAAGATTGAACATGCACGTTAAACATAATTGATATTGATTAAATCATCACGTTTTCAAGTGGGAAACTGCATAGGTTCATCTCTATGGGTAACAAGGGCAACATAGTTAGGAAAAGGTCCATGAGGCAGCCCCAGGAACCCAAGTCAACGTTAAGAGACAAGAAACAAGGCATATGATCAGCGGAAAGGTTCTGGAGACACAGTGAGGGAACTAGAGTATAGGGCATTACAGAAAGTATGCTGTGCCATGATTGCATCGGACAAGACAGCACTGGAAGTTAAAATTGTGCAGTGGATAAAGGGGAATAATAAGTTATTTTGCTTCAGCATGTGGGGAACAAAAGGAGAGTCAGGGCAATATCAGGCCCTTAATCACTGGGGAGGGGAGAGCCATTGTCTGAGGCTGGGGAAATAAAAGCATTGGATAGCTACTTTGTATCAGAATTCTGCTAGGAAGTCAATGAGCAAGTTCATGTTGGGGAAGAAGTTATTGGAGATGTATAGGTTTAACAGGAGGTGGTGCTGAGTAAGCCAGAATTAATAAGTATCTAATGGGCATAGGTCCAAGAAAATCCCAGGGTATGGATGGCAGCCACCCAAGAAAAATAGTGCTATTAAAAGTGGTTCTGGCTGGACCTCCCAGCGATATTTTGAAGTACTTCCTATAAGCTGAGATGGTGCTGGGGTACTGAAAAACAATCAAAGTTGTTCCCCTATTCAAGAAGGGATAGAGACTGGAGCCCAATAAGTATAGACTTAGGAGGTTTACCTTAGTTATTGGGCATAGTGTTTGAGTCAATCATAAAAGATGTAGTGGTTCAGCACATGGAGGAGCACGGGCTACTCTCTTGCATACAACATGGCTTTACAGAAGGAAGATCCATTCAAACCAGCCTAATTACCTTCTTTGAGGGGTTACCTAGGGAGTGAGATAAGAGGCGGGTGGTAGATGTAGTCTCCCCGAACTTCAACAAGGCCTTTGACACTGAAACTCATGGAAAACTCATGCATGAATTAGCCCAATATGGAGTCCACAAAGTGTACAGGAAGAGGATAATGAATTTGCATGCTGATAGTAAGCAGATAGTGGTGCTTGATGGTTACCATTCAGAGTAAAGAAGTGTTCTAAGTGGAGTCCCAGGGGTATGTTCTGGTTTCATTGCTCATTAACATATTTTTTATTGACTTAAAGAAGGGGCCAGCTGCTGAAGTTTGCTGATGACACTAAAGTGGCAAGAAATGTGGTCTGGGGTGAAGGAGGGGATGCACTATAGAAGGACCTGCTCTTATTAGTGGTGTGAGCTGAGAAATGGTGATATAGATTTAATGTGGGGAAGTGTAAGGTACTATGCTTACAGTAGGCATTATGAATCTCGGTCACAAATACACCCTGTGTTGTGCAAGGGGAAAGTACAAGTGAAGAGAGGGATCCAGAGGCAATTGTGGACAGTTAGCTAAAGTTAAGCATTGATGTGCTGCTACAGTCAAGATAGCAAATACAGTATCAGGACCCAATTAGAGGAGGATAAGGAGATGATTAAGGGGGGAAATCCTCCATCCTTTTACAAAACCTTGAGGAGGCCACACTTGGAGTACAGTCCTGCACAATTCTGATCACTACAGGGCAAAAGCATTGACGAGACTAAGAAGGTGCATGAAAGAGTCATCAATATGACTAGTTGCTTAGTGACAAAAAATATGAGACAAGATCAGAAATACTAAACTTATTTAGCTTAGAGAAGACTGAGAAGGGACACGTTCACATTGTTACAAATATTAAAGATGATGGAAAGGGTGGAGTATATTCAGATACTTCTTCTGGCAAAAGCCAGTAGAAATAGAAGATATGCTCTGCATCTGAAGGGAAAGCAGCGTTTGCACAGCATACATGCAGTATGTCATCTCTTCCTCGAAGCAGGGGAGGCAGACACACGGACATAGAGAGACTTCCAACCTTAAAACAAAGAACCATGTAAAACAGATTGGATGCACACATGTCAACAGTATCTAATTTGAAACACTACCACTGAAATAGTGGGGGAGGGGGCAGTTAACATGGGCACCTTGCCTTCTTCTGCCTTACAGAAGTCTAGTATGAACTCTAGGATAAATTTCAATGTTACTATGCATTAGAAGCAGTATAGCTAGAGGTTAGAGGTTAGAGTAATAAGCTGTGAATGAATTTGGTAAGTCCGGCAGACTGGGGTTTGATTCCCACAACCTCCACTTGCACACTATGTGAGACTGAGTAAGTCACTAAACTAACCCAGTGCTCCTGGGTCGCCACCTAAAACAGGCACTTGTGTCTAGTGGACCTTACCTGGTTACCAAAGAATAAAAAATATTAAAAAAAATACTTCACACAGAGTGTGAGTAACAAGCAGGATAGTCTGCCCAGTAAGGCTGAGGAAGATTCACTATCCAGGCTTTTAAACCAGGACCAGGTAAATTCTTAAGGACAATGGCATTGAGACTTACACATCATGAGTAGGGGTAGTAATCTGGCTAATGTTTGGATGTGTGTTCATACTAAATTTTGGTGTACTCATTGCAGTTCAGCCAAAGAGGAGGACATGATGGACACTACGTCCCATCCATCACCACAATATTATGTTTCTAAAAGGGAAAAGAGACATATTAACTTATATTGATACTGGCACAAGAAGACTACTGTATACAGAATCAAAATACCTATTTGTGAAAGCCTGTCCGTGCTTGCATACTGTATAATCCAGAGGAATCTGGGACAGCTGCTTCATGTGCAGACTCAGGCGGTGTATAACCCCTGAGGCTATTCATGCAGTATGACAATGCAGAGATACAGAACAAATACATAAATTACGAAAAGTTCATAATGGTAAGTCAAGGTATAGTAAGATCTCAGTACCAGTTAGAACAACAGTTTGCATGCCAAAAGATAAAACCTGTTTAATTCTTCAACAAAGAATGTATCACTGAGTAATGACATTAATGTAAAGTAAACAACCATTCTATCTTAACAACTGCTGTCACCTACCACCTTCTGGAGGATGTATGAGGCCCAGTACATCCTGTTTAGTTAATCCCTCTAGTACTTATTGGGCAGTACACTAATAGGTAGGTGGGTAGCATCAACCATACCAAGACTTGAGGAATACTATTTGTTTCCACACATAGACAAGGAGACTACCACTCTTTTATCCTGAATGCATTGTACATCTTAGGGCCTTAGTCTAAAAAGGGTTTCATTCCACCAGCCATGCATGTAAATGTCTAAGTTTTATTTACTAGACTGGTCAGTACTGGCCCGAATTCACAGAACAATTTGTTAGTGCAGTACAACCACAGAATACAGTACGGGCAGCACTACAGCAGGGCTGAAGAACATCAAACTACAAAATAGTGAGCCTATACTTTGCATCTATGGCCCCTCAGTAGGGTACAAAGCATACACCATTCAATATTAAGTGGGTGCTAGCAAAATAATTGTACTAATTTTTGCAATTTATTTGCTGGCGATAGTGCAACTGAGCTTCAGCATTTCTTTTTAAGTAGAGTTGCTCAGATACTCCATCAGCAATTCTAGATCCCTCAGATTTTTCAATTTGGGACCTGCGTGGGTAATATGGATATTGTGGGCTTTCTGCCAGGGTAGTCTGGAGTTTAACTTCTGGAGAAGGGTGTATACCCAATTGTGGGCAACAATATTAAAACAAATAACACATTCCATAGAGCTCAAATTCAGTGAGTGGGTCTTTTGTTCAATATCTCTCTGGGATTTTTGAATGTTATATTGGACTAGAACCCTCCAGTTTCAATTGTTATGTTTTCCCTTGCACTTGTGCAAAGGGCAACATATTGGTATTACAGTGGCTTTTGAGAGGTGTGTCACTGTTGGTCCAAAGCTGGGCAGTCTGCAAGGGGCTCGACAGTGTCAGAACAATCGTCAGCCAGGCTGTTCATTACATTCTTCTCATCTTGCTTGGTAGAAACATCATGTAGCTCAAAGAAAAGAGCTGCCTGAATCATAGGGCGGCTCTTTCCTTTGATTTGCATAAGCCACCCAGCAAGCAGAGATGATTGGCGTCATGATCAGCCTGCTGTGGTCCTTCCTCCAGAACATAAAAACAATCCCTCCAACCCTCTGCCAAGTATCCTTCCCACCTCCCACTACTTCCCCCTTCTTAATTTCTTAATTCCCTCCACCCCACTTTTTTTCACTGCGCAACACTGGGGAGCCAACCCCTGGTGCCACCAAACATAACACTGACACTGGGGTGCACAATCCCCAGAGTTGATACCTAAATTAAAAAAAAAGTACCTTGAAGTCTTTTATTACTTTTATACACCCTGTAAAAAAGTAAACCATCCATCAATGTCTGTTGCCACTGCTAGCACGCTGCTTCTGTTACCATCCCCCATTCAACCTTCCCACTCAGCACCCACCACCCCACACCCACCCCTTACTTTTAATTTTCCAGCACTAGGGTGCCCAATCCCTGGTGACGGCTAGTACACACCACCCTACCTGTTTTCACCCCTGCTGCCACCAACCATAACACCAATGGTGGAGTCCCCAGTGTTTTTACTTGAAATCAAGAAAGCCATCCCTCATAGTCTTTTTTTTTTACTTTTAAACACCCCCTATAAAAAATAAAACTGTCCATCAATGTCTGTTGCCCTGCTGGACCACTGCTGTCATTACCTCCTCCCACCCCACCCTCCCACTCAACACCCACCACCCCACATCCCTCCCACCTACTTACCTACTGGGGATCCAGTGTTGTAATCTGTTGACCAGCGACACATCTTCACTCTTCAGTGCTGGACCGGGAACTGTAAAGTTCAATGTATTTCAATCAGTTTTCAACTTGTCCTCATAACTTGGTCATATTTTAGTATTTTTTTTACCAGAGTTTCAACATGCTCTTTTTGGGACTCCACCTCATGAGCAAGGGCAGTGAAATTATGAAATCTGTCCTGAAAGGTGATTTCATGACCATTGCATTAAATTACCTGTTGGGCAAGATTTTAAAATTTTCTCCACCCTTGTTCATGAGGTGGAGTTATAAGAAGACTATGTTAAACATTTGGACTAAAAATATTAAAGCACAACAAGGTGACGAATGTACATTGACATTTTTCAATGCACACTCATAGCTTCGGTAATTTGCAGTATTTTGACCCCAAATTTTCAACATGACCATTTTTTCACACCATCTCATGAATGTGTCTGCTGTCATTTTTCAAATCCTGGCCAAAATGTATTTTCACACATGTGGCATGAAACTACATTTTAGACACTATTTTATAAATTACACCTGTCAAGTTCAGAAAGAGCGGTCATAAAAAGACTATGCTGAAAATTTTGAATCAAAATGTGAAAAAAACACTAAGTTATGAAGAAACATTGAATTGTTCCAATGTTTACTCATAACTTTATTTTTGCAGATTTGGGCCCCTAATGTTCAACATATCCCTTGTGTTACCCCACCTCCTGAACATGGCACATATCATTTTTCAAATCCCCTCCAAATCTTGTTTTCACAGTCACACTGGAAAATCACCTTTCTGATGGGAGTTTAAAAATGTCACTTGTCTTGAACATAACATCAGGTCATAAAAAGACTGTTGGAAATTTAGGGTCAAAATGTAAGAGCCTACTAAAAATGAGATATTGCCACTCAGCTGGCCTGTCCTGGGTAAATACAACCTAAAATGTGTAAAAGCAGGACACCATTGAAAATGTGATATTACATCTCATCTGATCTGTTCTGGGTAAATATACAGCAAAATGTGTACTAGCAAGATGTGGTACAACAGCAATGCAAGTAGTGAACATTCGGCACTGACAAATGCTTGTTTCATTTAGAGATGGTAGTGGTCACACTGGACTCCCTGCTGCTGCAAATTCACAGTGGGTTCATTGTCAGTGCTGATATTGTCACTCAGCACTGGAGTGGCACAGTGACAACTGTTTTTTTTAGATCTCTCTGAACTAAGTTCAAACTCAGAAGAAAAGCATAGTGACATATTAAATATTAAATGGAAACCAAGCACAATTAGCCTTTAAAGTCTGTCCCCAAGCTCTCAATGGTAAACAACTACATCCCTCTGTGTCATAAATCTGTCAAGACCATTTTGAATAGGTCAACTGACCTGGAAGATACAATGACCTTTGAAAGTCTATTCCATGCTCTTGCCATGCTTTTGAGTAACTAATCTCCTCCTTGCCAGCCCAATGGTGTGGTAGGCTGAGATACAGCCTCCCTCACCACCTGCTGCAATGACAACCCAAGATTAGGATTGGACCAAGGTAATTTTGGGGCTGGCTGGCTGAGGGAGGATTGAAAATCCATAGGACAGCTCTCCTCCTTCAGACAGGGGGATGCTTGTCCTATGGTTTGACTGCCACCTAGAAGAATCTAGGTGGCAGTGATGTATGACACCAAGGGAGGTGACCTGGCACATGGATACCGGGGGCATCTCCTTAGAGTCAGGACATATCTATCATGTTATTGCATGCACATGGGCTCCAAGGGAGAAAATGCAAAAAAAAAACCTCCAGCTGCAGTGCGGTGATGGCCTGGTCCCTCACAGGCCTCACACTGATGCCTGTGCGCTACAGGCCAATCTCTGACGCAGGACAACAGCAGAGAATGTAAGTCCCAAGAATGTCAGGTGACAGAGCTGGTGGAGGCCAAGTTTAGAGTGAACTGTCGAGAAACACATGGTGGCAATAAAAAGGCTCTCCACCTTAGTTCCATTCTGAACTTACTGCCCTAAAACTTTCATTTGTGTCCATCGCTGTCTGTTGGTAAATTACTCAAGTTGTAAACATAAGACATCAACATTTCTAGTTGTTGTACAAACCATAAACAAATCCCTGCTCATCCTCCTTCTCTCCAGGCTATTTAGATTTTAGTTTTTGTAATCTGTCCTCGTAACTCAGACAACTCAGACCCACCATCTTTCTGGTCACTCCTCTCCGTACCATCTGCAGTCTGTTAATCTTACCTCTCTTTGATGGTCACCAAAACTATGCATGATAGTCCATATGTGGTCTTGCCATTGCCTGATACAGGGTCATGAGGATATTCTGTGATCTTGAATTTATATTCCTTCTTATACAGCCCCATATTCTATTGTCCTTCTAACTTATGTATGTCCTGTCCTTTGTTTGAATGAACTATCTAATATTCAGATCTTTTTTCATTGTGACTATTTAGATAATATGGTCTACATTTATTATTTTTTCCAAAAACATGTTGATGTCAGAAGTCGAAAGAATAATTAGAAGTTGTACAAGAATAGCACAGTGTAGGTGGGATTTTTGATCCCCGCCTTTATTGAGTAGATTGTTGTGGTTTGCAGTGCACAGTGCATCAATCAGTGTGGAGGAGGACAGGGGATTTTCATTTTGTTAACTAAAAAGTCCTGTATTTGGACTCAGTGTGTTGTTGAATAATGTTTTGCAGGTGCAGCACCTGTGGAAAGTGGTGAAGTGAACTTTGATGCACCTATTTAAAAAAAATGTCCTGACTGCTTCTGCTTATACAGTATATTACTTTGGAACTTAAGCAGACATGCAGCTGACCTGGTGCTTCTTGCTGCTGTTAGCTAGCACTGGGCCAAACTAGAAAAACAATGATACACAACCCTGCTCCCTGGTGGTTCACCTGTGTCTGCTCCTCTTGAATCACCTGCAGCAAGACCCAGCACCAGATGGCCACCTCTCTTTTATATCTTTTCATGTCGCATGAACTTTGCTTTGTTCCCAGTTCCCACAGACTGCAAGGGGGACCAGACAGCTAATGAGGAATACTGCAGCACTTATTTTCTAGCACCCATCCAGCACACACAGGGACTGAGATGGTCCTTCCACATGTAAAATGGGACCAAACTAGAAAAAATATGCTTTGACTCCCTGCCAGGGCCAGCAGTCTGGAAGATGCTGACAATAGCATACACAAGGCAGCATGTACAAAATGCTCAAGGATACTCGCCTCCCCCTCCACACTTTAGCCCACCCCAAAAACACAGAAGAGGGCTGGCACAAAGGCAGCAACTATTCCTTAATGTAAATCAAACTGCCCCAGTCCTCTGGGTTAGGGGGTTATGGTTTTATAAAAAAAAAAAAAAAAAAAATACTTTTAGTGGGGCATGTATTCCAGAGAGTATTGTAGTAGGAAGCCTAGGAGGTGGTAGTTTTGTGTCACCTTGGTATTCAGCATCAGTTAAAGCAGCTTACATCATACAAAAGATCATATCAATAATAATTGGGAATTATATGTCAGTAGTTTAGATATAGACAGTATGACATCTTCAGTGACAGCAGGTTGGATTGCATCACAAAGAAGATCATATTAGTAGTGACTGGGAATTATTTTATTTTGCTAGCCTAATTATAGGCAGTACTGGGCCTTTAGTGGCAATGAGTTGTACTGCATTGCATCTTTCAGAAGATCAGATCAGTAGTGACTGGAAATTATAAATCAGTAGCCTAGTTATAGACAGTACCTTCAGTGCCAGCAGGTTGCATTGCATCACACAGAAAATCATAGTAGTAGTGCCTAGGAATTATTCTATTTTATTACTTTAGGTATAGGTAGTACAGTAATGTGTCTTCACTGACAATGAGTTGCACTGCATTACACAGAACAGAATATCAGTGGCGACTGAGAATTTTAGATCAGTCACCAAAGTATCAGTCACCAAGGTCATCTTTAACCATTCCACAAGGAATAGGGCAGAGATGAACCAGGAAATTACAGGCCCGTGAGCCTTACCTCCATCACATGTAAACTTATGGGGACACTAGTGAAAGAGGACCGAGCAGACTACCTGAAGAGAAATGGGCTCCAGGACTGGAGCAGCATGGGTTTGTGGAGGGTAGCTCTTGTCATACCGACCTGATAGTATTTTTTAACTGGGTAACTGGGGCTGTGGATAAGGGATAAGCAATAAATTTACTATACTTCAACTTTAGCAAGGCATTCAACTGGGTGCCACAGTGAAGGTTGCTGAAGAAATTAGAGGATGTGGGAGAAATGAATGACCTCGTTAGATGGGCAGGTAACTGGTTAGGAAGCAGACAGCAGAGGGTGGTGGTAGACAGGGTAAAATCTGGGGAAATTAGATGCCACTGCCATTAGAAACAGTGGGCTGGATTCCAAAAGCACTGGGAATGACACAAGATACTTGCATCTAAAAATATGATGCAGGGGGCTCACTGCACTACACCTTCCATCATTCCCAATACAGCAGTGCAGCCTGTCCCAGCTGGAGGACCACCTGTGATAGCCGGGCTTGAGCCATCCTTGCAAAGGATTAACCGGTACACCAAGATGGAGGGGTATGTGCCAGATTGGCTCTGCAGCATCCCCTTAAATGGGATTCAAGAAGCCCCCCCACAGGGAACGCAGTCAGTTACAGTTAGGCCAGCCCAGAGCTGGTTTAATGGGCAGTGCACCACCCCCCAGAGCTGTTACCCATGGTATCCTGTGCCTAAAAGGATCTGGACAGTGGCAAAGTGGCAGTGTAGTGGCCGGTGGTATCCTATTGTGGTAGATACATGCCTGCCCCCATGGTGGCAGGCATGCAGCAGCCCCACACACACATGGATAGCACAGGCACAGTGACAGCTGTGTAATATCCCTGTCAGGGATCTGTTGCCACCCCCCCTCCATACATCTGGACCTGATCTGCCCTCCACATCCATTGTGCCATCCCTCACAATCCTGCCAGCCTCCAGGTGAGTCTCCATTAATGGGTGCCAAAAACACCTGACCACCCTGCCGCTTGCTGCAAATCCCTCCTGGGCACCTTAACTGTGATGCATGGCAGCGGTTGCCACAAACTGCAGAACTCTGGCACCAGGACCTCTCGTGATATTGAATCAGGGTGTAGGATCTCTGTCAAATCAGAGATCAATGCAAGCTGCTATTTGCTGCTGCTTGTGCCAATCCAGTGGCCACTTTGTGTATCCAACTCAGTGTCTTTCAAGAGAGTAAATGCAGCTCACATGTGGCTGCAGGCTCAAAGGGAGGTGCAGTGAGGGTGATTAGGACCAAATTACAGCCCTACACTGGAACCAGATCTCAGATCGGAAGGTGCAGATGGAAGATACCCCTTTGAATCTATGGGAAACGTCCAGCTGGGCACAGTCTTGCCTTCTATCAGGTCATGAAAATCCAGCGCAGTGGCCATGTGAACCTTTATTGAAGTATACCCTAGTCCTGAGTACTTACGGAAAAAGAGGTAGTCCAGAACTTCAGGAAC
Source organism: Neoceratodus forsteri (assembly GCA_016271365.2). NCBI lineage: Eukaryota > Metazoa > Chordata > Ceratodontiformes > Ceratodontidae > Neoceratodus > Neoceratodus forsteri. The sequence continues at coordinate 980,748,930 of CM057459.1, forward strand.
TGGACACGTAAAGGAATCCAGTGTATGCCCAGCATACCACACAGTAAAATATTTCCATATTTTTGAATAAGTGTACCAGGTAGATGGTTTTCTAGCTGCCAAGAGAATGTCATGTGGAGGCAGACTAGCAGAACAGTCAGGATGGCAGCCACCATCAGGCTGATTAGACTTAGCAAGCATCAGGGCCGACATGTAATCATTGAAGATAACCAGCTGTGCCTGTGCTGCATGTGCCATGGCATAGTCCTAGGATAGGAAGCGCAACCAAGATGCTTGTCCAGAATGGCTCCTATGTATTGGTGCCTCTGGCAGGGGGTATGGAGCAACTTTGGCCCATTGGTCAGTATGCCCAGTTGGTCAAACAATTCCAGGGTCTGAAACAGTGTGTATACAATGGCTTCCTAATATGAGGTCTTTAACACCCAATTGGCTATGTAATGGAAGACATACTGACCTTCCCTGTTGGGGGGAAGGGGCACTGCTATCACGGCAAATACTTTGGTAAAGATATGGGGCTCAATTTTCAAAGAGCCCTTATATCACTGCAATTTGTGGCAATCTAGGACTGTGGCAATCTCAAGGTGCATCAGGCACCCTGCACCATATTCTAAAAAAATGATGGTCCCTGCGCCCAAGACCCAAGATTTGCTGCAACCGCAGGGTTCCATCAGACAGGTGGTGCACCTGTGATATTTGTAGGAAGGCTCTGTCAACCCCCACCCAGCAAAACACTTGAGGGGCTATGAAGGTAGGGGGGCTATCCCTAACAGAAGGGAATCGGGGACAGAAGAAGCACGGTGATGCCCTAGCAGGTAATGGGGGTATGGCCACAATGTGCGGGGGTTGAGGTGGCACCCTGCAGGGGTGCTCTGTGCTACTAGAGAGTCAATCAGTTTATGAAAAGGGGGCTGGCAGACAGGGACTGGGACCTGGCCTCATATGGATACAGCCCTGCCACCTACCCATAGGTGCCACTGACCCCAATACCATCAGCAGGCAGTAGCCTGCCTCCACATGGGAGGCCAGGTACCAGGGGACTGCCACGATGCCCAGGGTCCATTCCCAGCCACCACTTGCACTCTGCAACCTGTAGCCACCGCTGCTAGCTGATGATGCTGGGGTCAGTGGCATCTATGGGGCAGATGCCAGGGCTGTATCCTTCTGAGGACGAGTCCCGGTCCCTGTCTGCCAGCCCCTTTTACCTTGGTCAATCAGCTGTCTCTAATAGCACAGGGCACCCCCACAGGGTGCCACCTCAGCCCATGCCCTCATTGTTCCTTGGGCATCCCTGTGCTCCTTATGCCCCCAGTCCCCATCTTGCAGCCTCCCCAATCATCACCCTGCCCATCAGTGGTGCAGGGCCCTTAGGCCACCTCCTGGCTGGTCTAACCTGAGCCACTTGTTGAAGCCATGGCCAGGCTTACAGAATACCAAATAAGGGGATGGTGCAACCCCGACATGGTACAACCACCCTTGCAACCTGGCACATGGGCACATTTACCACAAGGGTGGTGCAGGGGGACTTTGCAGCATGGCATCCTGATTTTCCCATGCCAGTATTTGAAATTTGGGAATGCTGCAAACTATGATGCAAGGTGCCACTTGCAGTGAAGAACAGAAACCAAAGGGCAAAAGACAAAATTGGTAGTGTGGGTCCTGAAGCATGAAACACAGATATTTTCTGTGTGACTTGCAGCTCTTGACATAAAGGTATGCGTCCTTCATGTCCAGAGCAACCATCAAATCCCTCTTTTTAATAGCAGGGACAAGCGGTATTGAAGGGAGGCCATTCTGAACTTCTTCTGTTCTATGATAAAGTTCAGACCCTGAAGGTCTAGTACTGGCCTAAAATCCCTGGCCCATTTTGGAACCAGAATATGCTGGAAGCAGTAGCCTTGATTTACTCATAAAACCAGGACCAATTCTACAGCCCTTTTGCAGAGAAGGGATTGGCTCTCTTCGAGCAAAAAAGCAAGATGTTCCATAGGGTTTGAAAACAGGGTGGTAGCTGGAGGAACAGTTAGGTGCTCTAAGATATGTCTGTGCTAAACCACTTCCAGTACCCAGGCATCTGTAGTCATTTTCCTCCACTTTGGCAGAAAGAGGGGAATGTGGCCCCCTAACAAACTTCATGAGACAATGAGGCTGGAGGAAAAGACGGGAAGTCAAAAGGCATTGGGGTAGAGGAGGTGCTGGTAATAGTTTAACCTTTTATGTCTGGTGTGGGCACCAGTGGGCAGATTTGTAGCCTTGGAAGTAGAAGATTGAGGTTGTTGGGAAACATGACTGGGGCCTCTGCAATAAGCATGGCCTTAGCAGGCATAGGGTCTACAAAAAGAACTCCGACCCCGACTCCAGGGCTTTGGGTTCATAATATTATGGGATCTAAGAGTCATTCTATTAGACTGCAAATCCATTAAAGTATTTTCAGCATCATTGCTGAACAACTGATTTCCCTGAAAGGAGCATTCATTACATGTTGCTGCACTTCAGAGGAAAAAACAGCCACTGTTAACCAAGAAAAGCAATAGAGACAAATCCCTGAGGCAGCATCCCCGACTGCAGCATCAGATGCATCATAGACCAATCTGAGTTGGTGATTACTAGCCTCCTGGTCCTTAAAGATCAATGGCAACCATTTTGCACATTGTTAAAAAAAGCCTGAATTCAAGTCCCTGTGTCATGAGTAGAGTTTCCTGAAAATGTAATGCTATTTGGGTTTGTGGTTTTCTTTAAATCAGCATTTGTTAACTTGTTCTGCACTAACTGGAAACAGGCTGTTTCTGTCCCTCTGACTGAGCCTTGGAGAATGATGACATCATATTGGAGTAAGCTAATGCTTCAGTAGTACAAGTCCCTGCTTGACTGAAGAGCTGTAAACTTCCTAATTAGAGCAGTCTGTAGAGTTAATTGTTTGCTGTCAAGGGTTTTTACTAACTCAGTCTCTGGTATGTGTTCAGATGAATTAGCCGACAATCTATCATTTTGCTCTAAAAAGTTGATCATCTGAGTTTCAGTGCTGAATTGAACTGGTATGCATTTGAGAACTCAGCTTGTCTGTATCACAGCTGTGAGTTCTGTCCTATCAAAACTGTGTTTTGTTTTGTAGCTATATATCACTGGGTTGTTTATTTAGTGGCTATAAAATAAATCTGAAGTTTGTTAATTCATACAAGTAGTTTGTCTTTGATGTAGTGTGAATAAATAGGTCCATGTAAGAACAATCCATTTCTTCTTAGACTGACAAACAGGTGTCTGCCACGCTCTGCTATTTCAGGCACAGTACAATATGAACTCACAAATTTCAGTTCTTTGATGGTTTCTGTGTGAAAATACATAATATATACAGTGGCGTGAAAAAGTATTTGCCCCCTTCCTGATTTTCTCTATTATTGCATATTTGTCACACTGGATGTTTTCAGGTCTTTAGAGAAAATGTAATATTAGATAAAGGGAACCTGAGTGAACAAATAACACTTGTTTTTTTTTTTAATTTCACTTATTTAATGAAAAAAAGTTAACCAACACCAACTGGCACTGTGTGAAAAAGTAATTGCCCCTTACACTTAATAACTGGTTATGCCACATTTAGCTGCAATGACTGCAACCAAACACTTCCTATAATTCAATATCAGTCTTTCACATCGCTGTGGAGGAATTTTAACCCACTCTTCCTCGCAGAACTGCTTTAATTCGTAACATTTGTAGGTTTCGAGCATGAACTGCTCGCTTAAGGTCCTGCCACAGCATCTCTATTGGGTTTAAGTCTGACTTTGACTAGACCACTCCAAAACTTTAATTTTACTTCTTTTAGCCATTCTGATGTGGACTTGCTTTTGTGTTTTGGATCATTGTCTTGCTGCATGACCCAACTACGCTTCAGCTTCAGCTGACGGAAGGATGACTGGACATTCTCCTTAAGAATTTTCTGGTACAGAGCAGAATTCATGGTTCCTTTAATTATGGCAAGTCATCCAGGTCCTTAGGCAGAAGCATCCCCACACCATCACACTACCACCACCATGTTTGACTGTTGGTATGGTGTTCTTACTGTGGAATGCTGTGTTTGCTTTACGCGAGACATTATGGGATCCATGTTGTCCAAAAGTTCCACTTTGGACTCATCTGTCCATAGAACATTTTCCCCAAAGGCTGTGGATCATCCAGGTGCTTCTTGGCAAATGAGAGACGAGCATTTATGTTCTTCTTGGTTAGCAGTGGTTTCCACCTTGCTACTTCACATGAAGCCCATTTTGCCCAGTCTCTTTCTGATTGTGGAGTCATGAACACTGACCTTAGCTGAGGCAAGAGAAGCCTGCAGTTCTTGGATGTTGTTTTAGGATCCTTTGAGACTTCTTGGATGATTTTACACTGCGCCCTTGGAGTAATTTTGGCAGGCCGCCCTCCTGGGAAGGTTCACTACTGTTCCACGTGTTCTCCATTTGGAGATTATGGCTCTCACTGTGGTTCGATGGAGTCCCAGAGCCTTAGAAATAGCTTTGTAACCCTTTCCAGACTGATAGAGGGCAACAAATTTTTTTCTGATCTTTCAGGAACTTCTTTGATCATGGCATAATGTGCTTGTTGAATCTTTGTGCTGGCAACGTGACTCTGATAGTAAGGGCCAAAATAAGTGAGGTTTATATTGAGCAGGGCTGGCTGTAATCAAGCCTGGCTGTATTCAATCAGCTGATTCTAATTATCCCTTTAATTGGGTTGATTTAACTGAGGGGCAATTACTTTTCACACAGTGCCAGTTGGTGTTGGTTAACTTTTTTCATTAAATAAATGAAATAAGTAAAAAAAAAAGTGTTATTTGTTCACTCAGGTTCCCTTTATCTAATGTCATATTTTGTCTAAAGACCTGAAAACATCCAGTGTGACAAATATGCAATAATAGAGAAAATCAGGAAGGGGGCAAATACTTTTTCACGCCACTGTAACTAGAAACAGTATAAAGCATCTTAATGCCCACAGTCTCCTGCACCATAGTTGAGGCAGCTGCACTCTGCTGCCCTATCCCCTGCCCCACAAGTCCCCTGTCTCTTGTCTCACATTCAAGGCTGCTGCACCCTTCTACCCACTGTCTTCTCCCACATGGTTGGGTTTGCTGCACCCTGTTGCCCCCATCATCTGCCTCAACAGTCAGGGCTGCTGTACCATGCACACCCTATCCCACAGTCAGGGATGCTATACCTTGATGCCCTCCCTGTGTCCTGCCCCACAGTCAAGGCTTCTGCACCATCCTGTCCACTGTCCCCTGCCACCGCAGCCAGGGCTGATGCACCCTGCTCCTGCCTACTTAGGCAGGGCTGCTGTTGCTTGTTGTGCCCTAGAGCCCTTTGCTGCCACAGTTAGAGCTGCCACACCATGCATGTGCTGGCAGTATAGCCTAGAGGTTAGAGGAACGAGGTGTGAACAAGCTTGATACATCCAGCAGACCAGACCTGAGTTTTATTCTCACAACCTCCACTTGCATACTGTGTGACTCTGAGCAAGTCACTTAACCGGCCAGTGCTCCCAGGTCACCCCTGAAAACAGGCACTTGTGCCTAGTGGGCCTTACACGGTTATCAAAGACAAAAAAAAATGCAGCCACTTGCCACAAGAGTTATGGCAATTGCTGCACCTTGTTCTCTGCCCCAAAGTTGTGTCAGTTCCACCCAGGTGTGGCTGCTGCACCCTGTCCCACAGTTTGGGCTGCTGTACCCTAATGCCTCCCTTGTCTCTTGGCCGAACAGTCAGGACTTCTGCACCTTACTGCCTTCTGTCCTTCACCCTCATAACACAAGATTAAAGTATTTTTATGTTTTTTTTATTTTGGGCAATTCAGCAAAAAATCTGACTTTGGTGGCAGGGGCAACATGGTGCAGCAACATTAACTGTGGAGTCATGAGGTAGTGAAGGCATGGGGCTGTAGGGTACAGCAGGATGCAGCAGCCCTGACTGTGTAGACAGGAACAGGGTGCAGCAACTCTGTCTATAGTGGCAGGGGACAGACTACAGCATGGTGCAGAAGCCTTGATTGTGGGGCAGGACATGGGGGGGCATCAGCGTACAACAGCCCTGACTGTGGGGCAGGATGCACACAGTGCAGCAGCCCTGCCCATTTGGGAAAACAGAAGTAGGTAGCAAGATGCAATAAAATCCCCATCTCTGGTGGCATGGCAGAATGGTGCAGCAACCCCAAATGTGGAAGCAGGGGACATGGGACTCTAGAGCATAGCAGAGTACTGCAGCCCTGACTGTGGTGACAGAAACAAGGGGCAACTTGGTGCAGCAGCTCTGACTTGGGGGGACAAAGTGTTGCAAGGTGCAGCAACCACAACTGTTCAGGCAGGGGCAGCAGGGTGCAGTGGCCCTGATTGTTCAGGCAGGAGATGGGGGCAACAGGGTGCAGTAGCCCCAACTCTATGGGAGAAGAGAGTCGGTCACAGGGTGCAGCAGCCTTGAATGTGGGGCAGGAGACAGGGAGCTTGTGGGGCAGGTGACAAGGGGCAGTAGAGTTCAGCTGCTTCAACTGTAGGCAGAAGATGGGGGCATTAGGATACCATATAGAGTTTCTAGTTGTACATATACACTACATGATGCATTTTCACACAGAAACCATCAAAGAACTGACATTTCTGAGTTCATATAGTACATGTACCTGAAATATTAGAGTGTGGCAGGCACCTGTTTGTCAGTCTGAGAGAAAAACAATTGTTTTTACATAAACCAATTTATTGAGGCTACATCAAAGACAAACTACTTGTATGAATTAAAAAAACATTAGATTTATTTTATATCTATTAAATAAACAACACAGTGTTATATGGCTAGAAAAAAACATAAGAGTTTTGATGGGACAGAACTCACAGCTGTGAGACAGACAAGCTGATTTCTCAAATGCATAGCACTTCAATTCAGCAATAAAACTCAAATGATCAGCTTTTTAAGAGAACAAAATGATAGATTTTCCAGCTAATTTATCTGAGCACAAACCAGAGACTGAGTTAGTAAAAACCCTGGACTGTAAACAATTAACTCTACAGACTGCTCTAATTAGGAAGTTAGCAGCTTTTTGGCTCTTCAGTCAAGCAGGGACTTGCATTGCTGAAGCAGTAGCTTACTCCAATATGATGTCATCACTCTCCAAGGCTCAGTCAGAGGGACAGAAACAGCCTGACTGTTTCCAGTTAGTGCAGAACATGTTAACAAATGCTGATTTAAAGAAAACCACAAAACCAAATAGCATTACATTTTCAGGAAACACTACTCATGACACAGAGACTTGAATTCAGACTTTTTTTTAACAATGTGTAAAATGGTTGCCATCGATCTTTAACTATGGTTTGCTCAGCCAGTGTTTTGTCCTGGCCAGCTGGTAATTGTTTTTCAGCCAAGGTGGACATTGTTTTCCAAAGGCAATTCTGATATTTAATCATATATGCCTGATAGTTAGCAATACTTAGGCTCAGGGAAGCAGAAGCAAAAGTTCTCTTCCCCATTATGTCCAGCTTACTCGACTCCTTGGAGGAAGAGAGCTCATGTGTTTTGGTGTCTTGGCTCTGTCATGAGCAGTCATTATTACCACTGAACCTGTTTTAGGTTGTGAAGAATAATATGGCTTTGCAGAAGGGGATGAATATTGTTTATCTGCCTTCCTCGGAACTGCTGTCAATTAAGCAAGACTGTGCTAGGCTGCTAAAGTAGCATCCTCAAGTGCAAAATACAGAGGAGGAGAGGCTGAGACCTCCAAGAACTCATAAAGAGTTTTCTTGGTAGAATCTTCCTCTTCAGCTTAGAACCCAAGTTTAGTCTGAACCTGTTTAACGAAGGCTTGAAAAGAGGCATCTTCAGTGAGAGACCTAGATGTGTTTTTCACACTCTCCTATGAGTAAAAGGATGGAATAGATCTTGAACCAACCACATCTGTAACCTCTTCCTCCTTATCCATGGTCTGCCCCTCTTCTTTCTCCTCCATGAATTCTGGATTGTATTCTAGTTCATCATTGACATTGACCGTCATTGGTTGAGGTTTGATGGGATGGGGAGACAACTGAGGAGCAGCCAGTGATGGGAATCCTGTTCATGGCAACCTGTCTGAACCTGGCACAGAGGCAGAGACAGAAAATTGAAATGCTGACAGTAATGTCAACTATGGGCTAGCCGGAGGCATTGATGGAACAGGCATCAATGGTGGCAGTGGCAGCTGGTGCTGAAACAGCTCTGACATTGTTTGATACAATACCTGTGCATCAGCAGAGCCCAGAGAGGTCACTGATGCTGGGACCAATGATGGGTCAGTGCCCAATGGCAGAATGGAATGTGAGCCATGGTTCAAAGGGAGAACGAACTGACACCAGCCCCCAGCCTTGGTGTCTGAGAGACTAGTGGGGTGGGGTGACAGTCCCCATGGTTGAAAACTGGAACCTGTCTTTATCTGTAGATTTACACCAGCTTGCAGGTTAATGGGATTGGTCAGGAGAAGCATCCTTTTCTTTCGTGTCCTTATCCTTTTCAGAATGGCAGCATTTTTCCACTGATTTTGAAGATGTATCCTTTTTCTTTGATTAGTCAGTGATGGCTGTCGTTGACTGCAGAAATCAAAGGGCCAACAGGGACCTTGGAACAGACACAGTTGACAGCAGTGAAGCCACCTTCATTGCAACCTGTTTCTCCATTTCTTGAATCAAAAGAAAGTTTTCTAAAGCTTTCTTGCAATGCCTTCTGGTTGCCTGGTTAAAGCCTTAAAAAAACTGAGCAGTGGTTTGTACTGAAGGAACGGATATGAATGGAATGGTAGCCATCTTTATAAATGTTACCATTGCTGCAATGTCATTAATGGAATAGCTCTTCCTTGTCTTTCAGCGATGGCATAAAAGTAAGTAACAATTGTAGAAGTAGCAGCACTAGTGAATATTTGCACTTTTTCCTATGCCCCTTCATCTCCGGTGTCTGACTCCCTCCAGGATACCAAGCCACCTATCTGGGTCCTAGTGGTGCCTTACATGCTTTGTCCCCTCCATGGAGCTGGGGTTTACCCCTACAGCAGGGCTGAGGGGTAGCCAAGCCCTCCAATACTAACAGGTTTGTCAGGCAACATGTGGTGTGGCAACTGCCATTCATGTCCCAGGAGCACTGGCATCTCAGAACTTACAAATAGTGGGGCTTTTTTTCCCTGGTTTTCTAGTTGCATCCCCACTGTGTGATAGTACACAAGGGACCAAGCACAAGCGCGTGCAGTGGCGTATTGGTGTGCGAACCACCCATCACCCAGACCCTAACCTCCACAGCTCTGCCACCAGTGGTCACTTAGGTGGCAGTAGGCAACCCTCCCTCCCCTGGAGGAGGCAAGCATCCTCTGGAATGCTCTAACCTCTTCCCTCCAGCTGGACCCTGATGCCCCAGGCTTACTTCCAAACCCAGGTTGCTGGCATCTCAAGCAGTAGCACTACCGCTGTGCCGATGGGCTGGAATATTTGTGAAAATTTCATGGTATTCTTTGCAGCAGTGGACCAACAAGCAGCTGAAGCTGGGAGCAAGAACTGAGGTGTGCTAGGGATGCCCACATTATATAGACTCTGAGGCACATTGACATGGATGGCACCAGCCTGCAAAAATTTCCGAGTGGTCCTGATGCTGATAGCTTACTGTTCCATGATGTCACACAATGGAGGGAAATATCCTCAAAGAAGATCAGCTATTTGTTTCAGACACTCCTGGTCCTGCTTCTGTACCTGAAATGGCCTCTCTTTGGATTGGTAATGTGCTCCCAGAGATTGAACACAGAATGGACAGTAAGTTACCTGTGCCATTTACAACACACTTTGTCACATATTGATTAAATATTTATACATAATAAAGTATGGGCAACCATGCATAACAAGGCTGTGTTTCCCTTTAGTGGTTGAGATGGCATCATAGGGACCCTGAGAGCAAAGCTTGACAAGTCCCCATGATGTCATCTCATACTCTGAGATGGAAACACAAGACTTTTGTGTAAAGTTGCAATGCACAGTTTTTTTTATAGTACATGTTTTTTTAAAGCTTTCCTTGTAGACAAATGCTACAAAGACACCCGAAGGGGAATCACAAACTGCAGAACTCAGTTTGCCGATGAAGAGATGGGAAGCTGTCATATAGAAAGTAGAGCTAATTGAGAGGGAGATCAACTTGTTATGTATTTATTTAATAGTGAAGACTTGAATGTTCTAGATAAATTGTATAGATATTTGAAATCTTTGAATCTCTAAGTATGTTCACTGGGAAATGGACATAAAATGATTTGAGACAGACGAGTTGAGTTACAAATATATTTATAAGATATGTGCAATATTGTGATGTTTTATATGTCATTACTAAAAAATTGTAAACTTTTTATGTTATGCATCCATATGAACTTTGTAATGACTTATGTTGAACAATAAAAACTTTAACTACCTACCTACCTAACTTAGAGGGAGAACAGCGTAGCATGTGCATGAGGAGGGAAAAAATAAGAAAGTTCTACATGTACAATAGGTCCAATTGTAAACTGGAGGAGCCAAAGCAGAGTGGGTGTACTGTAAGTCTGTTAGGCACAGTTTGGGCAAGAGGGGACAAAGTAGTCATGCAGTTCAAAGAAGAAAAGTTGTTGTAGTATGGTTGTTACATCAGAGCGATACTACTGATGTTTGCTGTCTGCCACCTTGTGGTCCGTGTCGTGACTGAAAACTGTTCATTGGATCAGCTCACTTACCCGGTTACCAAAGACATAAATAAATAAATAAAACTACAATAACTGTTCATGACCTCTGAACTGTCCTACAATACGAAAATTCTGTGTATGAATTTCCATACAGAACAAGGGGCAACCATATATTATAAAATATTAATCGTATCTACAAAATGTTCAAGATATACAAATAAAATAGTATATGGGTTGAACTTTACAGACTCAAGAAATTAAAAGTAAATGGTAGTAAACCCTAGAATTAAAAAGCACAGGAAAATCTAAACTGAACTGAAGCTTAAATTATCTTGTTACACAGTCCTTTTACAATAGGGAAGCAGTATAGCCTAGAGATTGGAGCACCAAGCTGTGAACCTGAAGATCCAACAGACCTTGGTATGAAACCCACAGATATCATGTGCATACTGTCTGACATTGAGCAAGTCACTTAGGGCTTGATCCAAAAATGTGGCTGGGACATGCATGGAATGAGCATATCCCAGTTGCACAGCAGCACCCCCGGGTACACATGAGGATGGGTAAAATCCACAGCTCTGTCTCCCCTCCTCACAGGCATGGAGCCCTGAGCAGGAGCTGTGGACAGCATCAGAGGGTGTTGTGGACAGGATCACCAGGCATACAACTGGATGCCCAATTCAGTTCTTCAGTGGATCCCCTCCTCCACACAGCAGAGGGGGAGAATGGGATAAGGTAGTCCATGTCAGCCCTCCATAGGATTCCATATCCCCAATTGCCACAGCACAATTTTCAAACATTCACTTCCAAGCACTGGTGACACTGTCTGCCCTGTACTAATGTTTCTGGGGCCAGGGACCAGTTGTCAGAAGGCTGATCTGACCCAGAAAATAGCAGAAAAGCTGGTGCATATGGTTGCATAGGCACAATGACAGTCTCTTGTGCCATGTAGCTTCCACTCCTCCATTGGCCATGCCTCCACAGCAGGATCATGGATCGGGTGCAGATATGCCCCTGCCTCCATTGCCTGCCCCTGACCCAGCCTGTTTGGAGCTCTGCCCATGGCTGTGGATCAATTGTGGAGGGGTGCACAGACAGGGATGTGGATGCCACAGAGTGCCATGTAGGCAAGCATTCTGCACATAAGGGACACTCAATGGCAATTTCTAGCCTTGGCATGTGCTGAAAAACTGCACACCTACTGTGGAGTAAGCCCATAATCTCCCTGTGCCCCAGAGATGAATCTGGAAACAAGCTTCACCTCAGCGTGCCTTTCCCAGTGAAAAGGTCAAAAAAATATGTGTTTATACAATTGGAATGGAGTTACAAATTGCAAGATAAATCAGATATCTGCATTAGTGATGACAGTCAGAGCAAAATATCGCAGCTGATATCTTGGCTCTGAGTATTGTCACAATGGGCTGCTCAGCATGGAGTCTCTGTGACTGATAAGCCAGACCTAGATTTATTATAAAGACTGGTGAGCGGTCACACGAACATACAAACATATGAAGAAGCCAGCAGAAGAAGGCCATTTGGTCTATCTAGTCTGCTCGTATTGCAGGGCACACAGCTTGAGCTACTGTTCCTGCTCTCCCTCCCCACACGTCCCATCCTCCCTACCCATGATCCTTACCTTCTCCCTATGCCTATCCCAGACTCTCTTAAAGCTGCCTACTGTCTTCAACGAGATCACCTCTTCCAGAAACGCATTCCAAGTGTCCACCACCATCTCTGCAAAGAAGTGCTTCCTCACCTCCCTCCTAAATCTCCCACCCTCCAGCTTAAGACTGTGTCCCCTCATGTTATGGTTGCCACTCAGCTTAAAGAGACTCTCCTTATCCATCTTATTTATCCCTTTCAAGTATTTGAAGGTCCCAATCATGTCCCCCTCTCTCTCCTGTCTTACAGGGAATACATGTTCAGTGCCCTCAACCTCTCCTCATATGCCTTACCCTGCTGACCCACTATTGTCATTGTAGCCCTCCTCTGGACCTTCTCCAGCAGGTTAATGTCCTTTTTGAGGTGTGGGCACCAGTACTGAACATCGTACTCTAGATGAGGCTTTACCAGAGACCTGTACAAGTGCAATATAACCTCCTGTCTCCTACTACTGATCCCGCTAGATATGCATCCCAGCATCTTGTCTGCCTTTGCTGCTGCTTCCTTGCACTGCGTGGAGTGCTTCAGGTCAATAGTGATCATCACTCCCAGGTACTTCTCCTCCTCTGATGCAGATATTCAAACTCCACCTAGGTAGTACTCCATATGGGGATTCTTGGCTCCAATATGTATAACTTTGCATTTCTTAGCATTGAAGCAAAGCTGCCAGATCCTGGACCACCTACCGAGCTTTTCCAGATCATCCTGTAGGTCCCTTGTCCTGTATCCCTTCCACTGTGTCCACTCTCCCGCAGAGCTTGGTGTCATCCACGAATAGTCACATTTTGCCATCCCCCCAATGTCATTGATGAAGACACTGAACAACACCGGCCCCAGCACCAAGCCCTGCAGGACCCCACTGGTTACCTCTCTGGTGCCAGATAACTCTCCCCCCACAACCACCTTTTGGGTTCTGTCCCTCAGCCAGTTTTCCACCCATCTGGCCATCTTTTCCCCAACCCCGAGATCCACCAACTTCCTGATCAACCTTTCATGGGGCACAGAGTCAAAGGCCTTCCTGAAATCAAGACAGAGATGTCTACCACTTGGCCCCGTCTACTGTCTTAGTGACAGAGTCAAAGAAGTCAATCAGATTCGCTTGACACTATCTCCCCCCATGAGCCCATGCTGCCTCATATCCTGGAGACCATGCTCCTCTAGATATTCTGCCAAACTTTCCTTTAGTATGGTGTCCATGAGCTTGCTCACAATGGAGGTCAGACTGACTGGTCTGTAATTCCCTGGGTCATACTTGGGACCGCTTTTGTGCAGAGGCACTACATGTGCCATTCTCCAGTTCAGCGGTACCATGCCTGACTCTAATGAACTATTAAATAGGTCTGCCAGTGGCCCTGTCAGTTACTCAGCCAATTCCTTTAGTACCGTTGGATGTCCTCTCTCTGGATCTGGTGATTTTTCCACCTTCAATGCCAGCAGCCCTTCCCTCATCTATCCTCCTCTATCACTACATCTGAGTTCGCCTCTCCCCCGCTCCTCTTTCCCTCCTGAAGGCACTGGTCCATCCTTCTCCCTGGTGAAGACAGAACAGAAGTATTCATTTAGTATCTCTGCTTTCCCCCATTATCCTCCACCCACTCCTCCCCTTTCATAAGCCTAAAAATCCCTTCCTTCTTGTCTCTTTTCTCACTTACATAGTGAAAGAAAGCCTTCTCCCCTTCTTAATTCCTTCAGCTATCTGCTGCTCCATCTGTGCCTTTGTTCGCCGAACTTCCTTACTTGCCTCACTAGCCAACCTTAGGTAATTTACCCTATCCACCTCTCTCTTGGTCTTCCTGAAGTTTCTATTGGTCATCTTTTTTTTCCCTTACTGCCTGTGTAATCCCAGAACTGAGCCAGCTAGGCACTTTGGCCCTTGTATTCTTCCCCTGAGCCTAACACACTCATCTGTATCAACCAGTATTCCTTCTTTAATGATGGACCACCTTTGATCCACCCCCATATCTGCTGTGATGCCCATCAGGTGGATCCTTAGCACTTTGCCCATTTTCCTGACGTCCACCCTCCTGAAATCCAAGATTTAGGTCTTAGTCAGGATGCTTTCCCTGCCTATATCCAACTGGAACCACACTATGCAATGGTCACTTCCACCGGGTGGCTCCCTGACCATTATTTCCTCTACATGTTCCTCATTTGTGAGCACCAGATTAAGAATTGATTCAGCTGTTGTTGGTTCTTTGACACCCTGAGTCAGGAACCCACTCTACAGTCCTTCCAGGATCACCTGACTCCTAGCACATGTTGTGGATGCTGTGCTCCAGTCCACCTTGGGCAGGTTGAAGTCCACCACATTTACCACCTCTCCTTTCCCCCACAACTTCTAATATTTGTGAGCTCATTTCCCTGTCCCTCTCCTCATCCTGATTGTGTGATCTGTAAACCACCCCCAACCTCAACTTTCTCCCTCTATTGGACCTTAATTGAACCCATAATACCTCCACCTCCTCTTCCTCTGACTCCTCCATTGTACAAGTTATTCCCTTCCTGATATAAACTGCCACCCCTCCCCCCTTCTGAACTACGCTGTCCCTCCTGTATAGTTTATGTCCAGGGATCACAAGGTCTCAGTCATGGCATGATGATGCCCAAGTCTTGGTTACTGCAGCTATGTCCACCCTCCTGTCTGGTAATAGTGCCTGTAGGTTGTCCATCTTGTTTCCAAGACTCTGTGCATTCAGAAACACCACCCTCCACCTAGAATCTTACTTTCCTTCTCTTCCCTCTATTCTTTTATTCACATTTATCCCCTCTGTGTGCACTCCTCTATGTACCCGTGTTATGTGTTCCTCACCCCCTCCACCCTTTGCTAACTGTGTTCTCACCCCTTGCACCTCCTCCCTTCAGACCTCTTCCATCACTGTGGGGGGGGGGAGGCTCACTGACCTCCTCCTCCTCCTCTCAGAGTCTGTGGGCCTACATGCCCATGGCCCCCTCCCGGCAATTAAGTGTGGTGGTTATGTATTCCTGCAGTTTGACCCTGAGTACCCTCAAACCCTCACTGTTCAAAATGGTGCCAAAAGTGATTCAATGTTTCCACTGTCAGTTTTCACAGTATGCATGGAAAATCAAATTGCTATTACTATAATTTCAGTTACACACTAGTGATCAGTTTCAAAGCTGGTTCCAGGAGGTTATATAGGTCATAATGGCGATTGCAGAATAGCGATCACTGATTGGGTGAGTGTACATCGCTGAAAATGAATTATGGCAATGCACACTTGCAGCAAACTGCAAGGCGGTGACCGGACTTGCATGAATACAGGGGGCTGTGACCCCTGCACCCTCCCCTACTTAAGGATTCTCAGCTCCAGGGGGGTGCATGTCAGGGGGGTGAAATTCTTAAAAAAAAAAAGACCACCTGCTGGGGAAAAAAAAACGTGCCGCTCCAGATCCGAACCCTGCACACCCCAACTGACCGCCCTCCCCACCGTGCTAGCCAACCAGCTCAGCAGCTGCATGCCACAATCCTTCCACATACCTTCCCTCCCCTTCCACCCTCACTTAGTGTGGTCCCTCCCCCCCGTGCATATGCATGCACGTACTCTTCCTGTCACCCTACCTCGCCCACACAGATATCTGGTTGCTACCTGCCAGGTAGCCCTGAACACAGGCGCCGTAATTGAGTCACCATTTTTGTAAGTGCTCAGTTGCAGTCATCGTGTTCACTGGATACCATTCCAGGATACCTCAAAAATTACAAAGGAATCACTAAATAAAGGTCTTCCTGTTGTTTCAGTGACAGATTCAACTCTGGATAATCCTATTAATATTACAAGACAGTACCTTAGGGTAAAAAAAAAATGAACATGAGCTTGAAAAAGTGAACAGAATGACTGATAAGCTCCTACGACCAAGATACAGCCAACTTATATGTGTTTTACTGAAGACCTGTCACAACCAACTGCAAGCCACCCTCCCAGTGTCTAGGGGTATGCTAGATGGTAAAGGTGGGAAGGGGTGGCTGTACAGAAAGAAAACACAGTCCAGAAAATAAATATACTCATTACCTGATTCTTCAGATGTTGCGAGATGGCTTCACATGCAGGGGGAGCAGGCATATCGCTTCACTTAAGGGGGGCAGTGGCAGGGGGCAATGTTCGTCTACATGTAACAAGCATGAAACAGCTCTTACTAATTAAATCACAGAACTGATTTAATGCTACTGATTAAATTAACAATCCACTCCATGGAGCGTAGGGGTACATAACACAGTGGGATCAACTTCACAGGCACAGAGTCTGACCATAAATCTGCAGCCATCTCTTTTTCTTACAGATTGGCTCTCTTTATTCAGCAATTCTGCTTGAGCTGAAAAGGCTGCAGTTTCTGGCAGAAGCACTGTTACCGTGGGCTGGAAAGTCCACACAAGATTTGTACATTGAGCTTCATGCTATTCCTTTACATACTCATTGCACAAACTTTCCATTCACCAGCACTTTTACTTAAACTTCTTTCCCTTGGTCACTAAAATACTTAATCAGAGTAGCAAACCGGGACAGCATGAGACATTTCTGCTGCCCCAGACCCATTTCTAGTTTACTTTCTAAAATGGGGAGCACTCCTGCTTCAAATGTGGAATTATTTCTAGTATGAACAGGGCCACTGAAAGCCCTCCTGCCACCTAATCACTGGTGCCACATGCCTGCTCCAAGCTTCCCAGGGAGTTTTATCTATCCCTGGTGATCCTGGAGACCTGAGGCACTTTCCGCTCATGCAGCGATTCCAGTTCAGCATTGCCTTCACCCAGGGGACCCAGCCGAAGTGCCACATGGAGCACCCAGGTGGCCTGCCACCCTGTCTAGGGTCCCAACCAGCTGCTCCCCATACAGAAATTTTCATGCCTCCATAGACTGCACCACCTTGAGAGATCCAACACTGCAGCAGTGCTCAGTCCGGGGAAAGGGGACAGGTTGCCACCACTACCCCACCAATGACCCAGGATGCCATATCTGGACTGTGCCCCATACCCCTTCTGCCATAACAGGCCCAGCCACCGCCAACTCACAGGCTTTCAGGCTGCACCCACCCATGGGCAAGGGTTTTATTGTCCGGGACCCACTCTAGTGCCTACCCCAACAAAGGTGCTAGAGATCACTTGGCAGGATCCCATATCTATCTTACACAGGCTCCAGCTCCCATAACATGGCACCAAATGGCTCCATTACATGCTCCACAGCTCCCTTTGACTCTGTATGGCCCCAAACAACTGCACTTTACTGGTGTTCGAGGGAGGAGGGTCAGGGTGGTGGACAATAAACTCCGGCCCTGCCACAGCTCTAATGGCTGAACTTATGGACCAAAACCCAACTCTGTCTCCTGATCTCCTCCAATCTCCATTGTTGATGCCAAACTCACCTATTTATACCCCTCTGGGAGGGATTCCCCTGCTGTCAGCAGGCAGGTACACATCCCAGACCTACCGACACCACAGTTTATCTTGCTTAACTACAAATAGCTACAGAAATGTAACTAGTAAGCTTCCGAAAGGGCTTACACAACTCCACCAGGGGACTCTCCCAATCAAAACCTGAGTAACCTGCCTAGTGATCTGACAACAAGTAATGGCAGCACAGAAGCAGAACAAGAGACATCTGTTACCCATAATGAAACTGATACTGTGCAGACTGACAAAGAAAACTAGATATCTGTACTATCAGAAAATGAGCCAGACGTTGACTTTTCAGACTGACAATCAAATATTACCAGCTTCCAAAGCAAAAATAACAAGCTCTAGCCAGCGCAGATACAGTTGTGGTGAGCTGCTAAATGACCAAAGTTACACGTGTGCGAGGAAAATTTTGAATGACCAGGTGTAACTCTGCTATTTTTTGGAGTTGTTTCACCAAATTTTCAACATGGCCTTTTTGGGACCTCACCTCATGAAGAGTGCCACTGTCATTTCATTCACTTGTCCCAAAAGGTGATTACGCAGAGCGACCGTGCCATTCTGTGCCACAGGTGTGAAAACCCATTTCAGGCAGGATGTGAAAAATGACAGCTTAATAAGGAGGTGTGCAAAAATGGTAATGTTGAAAATCTGGAGTGAAAATATTAAAAACTGGCGAAGATAGGAGCGTGCGTACAAACTGCACAATGCACACTTGTAACGCAGTAATTTTTTGGAATTTTTTCACCAAATTTGCATCATGGGCTTTTTGGCACCCCACCACATGTATAGTGGCACTGTCATATTGTTAATTGGTCCGCACAGTGACCATGAAATCACCTTTTGGGACTGAGTAACAAAATGACAGTGACAGTATTCATAAAATGCGGTCCCAAGAATCCCATGTTGAAAATTTGGGGCTAAAATTCTTAAAAATGATTGATATATCATCATAAGTTGAAAACCCCATTGACTGCCATTGTACCATGCTTACCTTTGATTCTTCAGTTTGCGGCTCAGCTTTGAAGAGTGCAGACATGTCCCAGTCCAGAGATGATGACAGCACCAACCTCTGGAAGTAAGTATGAGTTAAAGGGGGTAAGGGGAGGTGGGTACCCAGTAGGAGGGTGGGGAAGGAGGAAGGGGGACTGGGGCAACAGTGAGAGAAGGTTTTCTTTTTTACAGGTAAAAAAAGCAAAAGGCATTGGGGGACAGTAACAAAAACATAAATTTGGGCACACTGGGGTAGGCTCCCAGTGTGTCACATGAATTGGGGGATACATCATGCCGACACAGGGATTGGGTACCCCAGTTTTGGAATGGGCAAAAAAAAGGAAAAAACATAAATTTTGGCACACTGGGGTGGGCTCCCACTATGGCACATGAGGGATGATTTTCTTTATTTAAAGAAAAAAAAGAAATGTGGGCACACTGATATGGGCTCCCAGTGTCCCACATGAGTTAGGGGGTACATTATGCCAACACAGGGATTGGGCACCCCAATGTCAGTGCAGGGTTGGAGAATGGAGGGAGCGGGGAGGATAGCAGCAGTGGGAGGGAGCAGAAGGGTTTTATTTGCTGCCGGTGCTGGGATGGAACAGAGGGAGCAGAGAGGACAGGAGCAGTGGGAGAGTGTGGGAGGAGTGCCATCCGCAAGATGGCAGTGGCGATGCAACTGCACATGTGCAGCATTCACGGAGACTTCCGGGTCCTGTAGGGATAAGAACAAGCCCTGTTGAGTGGAAGCACTGTTTGATTGTGCCTATGCTGTGTGACCAGTCTTGGTGAGATAGTATGGACAATCGTGGTATTTCTATGCTGAGTTTAGCCACTGATAAATTCATTCTTACAAACCAAAAGGCAAAGGTGATTATTAGGGGCCAGTGGGAATTTTAGTTCTTTATGTCGTCTGTGAACTACTGACTTCTTGTCCCTCAGCGTGTGGAAATTGTGTTCTTTTCAGAACAACTACAGTGTTTTTAACAATTCAGGGTACCATTTAATGCACTAGGAGCTACTAGCGAGTAAGATCACCTATTATAGGGGATTTATGTTTTTTACTGCAGCTAACAAATGAGCCAGGGCTAGTACCACATGCCCACGAGACTTCCAGGTCCCACAGAGATAAGAACAAGTCCCGTGTGAGTGGGGTGAGCATGAGCGTGGTGAGCGCACGTTTGTCGCATGCTAAGATGTACACCAAGACATGCAGTGCATGTCTGTGGGTGTCTGCATGAGTCTAGTGAGAACCTGTGTGAGTAATTTATCATAAACTTTGTCAGTTGTGATAAAGTATGATACTGATAATACTTTTAACATGGCGGAATGTATCAGAACCTTGGAAGGAGATTGGGCATATAAGAGTGTGTCATGTTACATGTATACTGTGTCAGAAATCCCATTTAAAATAAGCGTTATATGCTCAAAGTGTAGATATATTACATACATGTAACATGACACACACTTATGTGCCCAGTCTCCATCCAAGGTTCTGATACATTCCACCATGTTATAAGTATTATCAGTATTATACTTTATCTCATCTCCCAATCACTAGGCAAATCTCTGGGTATGTCTGCACTTAGCAAATTTGCAATTAATCAGGCCTAACTATTGTCCTCTCACCTTATACTGTCTCTCATATGGCTCAAAGTTAATTTTATTGTACACTTGCTGTATGTAACTGTGTTTACCAACTGACTCTCTCAATCCTCTTTGAACATGGTTTCAGAACCAAATGTTAGCGATCTTCCACAATGTATTCACTTGTCTATTCTGACTTCAACTGTCTACCTCATACCATATGTACTGTGGTTACCAATTGTCTCTCTCAAGCTACTACTGACTTGTAATCAGATCCAAATGTTAGTGTTTCTCCCACTATGTATTCTCTTGTCTATACTGTTTTCAACTGTCTACCTATGTTCTCCCCTTCCCCAGGATGCATCTGTAATCAAGCAGTACTCTGCTCAGTATGCCTTCCTGGTAAAACGCTTAAATAAATAAATAAATAAATAAATAAATTAGTAAATTTGAGGAGGATGTTAAATGTTTGAAAATGAAACTTGGAGGCATAATAAAGGAACAATACAGTATTAATGAACACATTCCACAATTTGGCACCCAAACCAATGGTGAATGTTCTTCTAAGACCATAGGAGAGGGCAGACATTATTACACTTTAAATACAGATGACAATTTGATGAATCAGATAGTTGGACAAGGAGCTGGGAAGAGAAAATACAGGATGGTTGAAATAGAGGAAACTAGTGATGAGGGTTGGACTGTAGCCTTAGGGAAACCATCAAAAAAGGGAGAAGAGCTATGGAATTTAGCCCCACACCAGTAATAGATATACCACAATTGCCCCGACAAGTGAGGAAATTGATGAAGAAGACATTTTGGGAAACCAATTCAGGGCACAACCAGAACAAACAGTTGACCAAAATGGAATAATACAAGATCCAACAACTAAGATAAATTTGCCAGTTCATGCTAGTTTAACAGAACAAGATATGGAAAATACAACTCAATGTACCGGCCTAGACCGATTGGTATCAACCCGTAAGACAAATAATGTTAATAATTTACCCCCTCCAGAGGCTTGCCTCACAAATTTTCCATCTGACACCAGTATAACGGAAATCAACTGTGAAAATGGTAATGAGGCCAGTCACTACCCATCCCAGACCGGTCCTAAATGTCAAACATACATCATTGGAGATAAAATGATTAAATATATTGATAGAATAGTCTGTAATGATGATAAATTTAATAGATCAGGTCTGAGTTATAGTGGTGCAAAGATGTCAGATTTAACTGTAATGATGAACACAATACTCAAACACAGTGGGAAAAACCATTAGTAATCCTTCATGTTGGGGTCAACAATATATTCAACTGCTGTTTTGAAGAAATTAAAAAGGAATATCAGGTTCTGAGTGAATTCTTAAAAACATTCAAATGCACAATATGTTTTTCAGAAATACTCCCTGTCCCTCGTGTTACACAAGGTATGCTTCATAAAATCAAAGCAGTTAATAATTGGCTGTGGCTATGGTGTATGAAATATGGATTTGACTGCATTACACATTGGGAGAATTACATCGATAGATCCCATTTATATGCATGGGATGGTCTGCATTTAAGCAAGAGGGGAAGTAGTATTTTGGGCAAAAGAATACTTAAATATATTGAGGAAAATTTAAACTGACTAAGAGGGGGGTGGGTAGCAATTGCCTTAATAACAATCAACATAAACCAACCATACAGACTGGAGAAAGTAATATATTAACAGCTAATGCTAGGAGTTTGAATATTCACAAAAAGGCAGAACTACGGGCACTCATGCACCAACATAACATTAAATTTGCAGGCACTACTGAAACATGGTGGGATACTAATTCAGATAGGATGGTGAACATACCTGGTTATGTACTATATAGAAATGACAGAGACAATAGACTAGGTGGAGGTGTTTCCTTCTATATCGACAGTACTATTAAATCATATAAGATTGATCTAGTTTCTTCAGGATCCATTGGTGTGGAATCCATTTGGACAACAGTATAGTTACCAAAAAGGAAAAAACGTAATTATTGGAGTATGTTATAGACCACCCAATACCAGTACAGAGTATAATAATGCTTTACTAGATGAGTTAAGACAAATTTCAATTATGGGTGATGTCATGATTATGGGTGATTTTAATCTCCCAGGCATTGACTGGCTTAATAATGTGGGAAATACATCCTTTGAAAGAATATTTGTTGAAACATGCATAGAGATGGGTCTACAACAATTAGTATTTGAATCAACAAGAAATGATAACATTCTTGATTTATTGTTAACTAATATCCCTGAACAGATTTCTAATTTTAATGTTGGGAGCCCCTTATATACCAGTGATCATAATGTTATGCTGGTTCATTCCACTGGGTTGTCAAACAGACAAGGCACACTGATGAGTCCTGGTAGGATAAAACACATGTCTGTGTCTTCTGTTGGCACCCTTTGCAAACTGTGTGAGAGGCCTTTTGGCACCATGCATTTCTGCTTAAAGTTGAACCAACATAAAATTCTGTGGTGATTTGCATATGCAGCCCATGATGCTTTGCATTGTGGGAGTATGTGTGATTTTGTATTTCTTTGAAACTTGGCTTCCCAGCCAATGCCTTTTGGGGTAACCATTGCCTCAGTGCTTGCGCACTAAGGTTCTTTGTCTTATAATGTTATTACATCTCTATTATCAATGACTATTAGACCCTCCATTAAAGAGGCAGTCCAGTGGAGTGATTTTGCAGCATGTACTGATTAAGTAAGTGAGAGAGAGAAATAAAATTAAATAATTGAAACAGTTGTCTTTGTCTTTTTTTATATTTTACTCACATTCTGATACCTGTCAGTGGATTGCAGTGCTAAACAAGCCAGTGCGCATGTGAAAACCTTGTGACATTGTCATGAGAACACACTGCAATATGACCATATGCAGAGACCTCTGTGACATAAGATCTAGTAGTTTTAACACTGACAGAGACATTGATGATTTTCATTTCAGTACAGAGCTGGATCATAATCAGTTCTCTGATGATCCATATGGTCTAGATCTAGTTTACACTGATTGCGGTGGTCAATCTTGAGAGAGTGATGATGACCACAAGGAGGTTGATTCAAGAAACAGCAACAATAAATGGTCAGATCACATCAAGTGTTCAAATACAGTAATCCATCTCATAAGTCTATGTAATTGTTAATGTCAAAAATAAATTAATTTACCCTTCTCATGTAAATAAAATAAATGTGCCTCTCATTTTTATGGCTGCATAGTAAGAGCTATGCTCATGTATTGCTGTTACTGTACAACATAGAAAAATGGGCTCTTGAATGCCTGGAATATTTTCTAATGCAGTACAGCCTGTCTCCTTCCATCAAGTGGAGTCAAATCACATCTCTCTCTGTCCTCTCCATTTGGTATAGTGTGGTTGCTTCCTTCCTCCTGACATATTATTTTCTTGCTTCAACCCCGGTGTCTGTATTTTTTTTTCAGGTCTATTTACCAAAGTTTGGTACCCAACAGAGAAAGCGAGGCTAAATAAAAGCATGCAGTTCTATAATGAAAATGAGCACTGTCAGCCCTAATATACTTGAAAAGTTGAGACAAGTGCATGTGCATTAGCATGAGGTTTCGGCTCTGTTTTTCAAAAAAATTTATTAGCACTGACAATACTTGTTTTCATTAAAGATTCGCATCCTCTTAATCAACCTCACGTTCTCTATCGAGTACCATATTTACATAAACAGATCTGAAAAAAAATGAAAGCTCCATGCATGAGTTTAGACTGAATGAAGAAATACGCATTCCCAGTGTAATATCAAATCAAGCTACTTCTCAGGATTAATTTGATAGCGTGGAAATATCAAATGATGCTACCCCATCAAATTTTCCTATCCGGTAACATATGCAGTTGATGAGGGTATGATATCCTGAGGCATAGGAAGATTTGATACTACACTGGTCAAATTCAGGTCTATGTTACATCACCCATATAATCCAAGCATTCCTCAAGTTGTTAGACTTTGTTTCTTACTGCCCAATCTCCACTCTCAGCTTCTCCATTTGATATATCCCCATTCCCATTGCATTCTCGTTTGTCCTGTCAGTTGCAGCCATAATCAGGAGATCTCTTTTTTGGGAGCCATCAGCCCAATGTTAAGTTTCTTATGTGTGGTATTCATCACTGATTCTGGACAGACCAGAGACATTGCTAACTGTGGTGTTGGGGGTACAGTCCTTGTACCAATTTGTTCAAGTCCTTTCCTATCAACTCTCAAAACTGTTTGAGGATAGAACATTCCCAGTTGATAAGGATATGAGTTGCTTTGTCCGTTCCAATTCTGATATCAACAGCTATTCGGGAGAGAGAGAAAAGTAAACGTGTAAATATATCATCAAAACATACTGGGCTCAGCCGGCCTGGTGGTGCTGAGGGTTGAGGCACTGAAAGCCACACCTCATGCTACACTGGTGACCCGGGTTTGGGAATGAGCTTGGGCATCAGGGGTCGGGGCAGGAGAGGATTGAGCATCTGGAGGACTGCCTCCTCTCCTGGGGTGGGTGGTAGCATATGCCACTGTACCAGTGACTCTCAGTGAATACTGGGGGTAGCAGAACTTGCAGCATGCTCTAACGGGGGATGGTGGTGTCAGCAGACACCTTACACATGGATGCAGGAGTGCACCCATCATGTGCAGGGCATCATTGCATGTCTGCACCCCCCACCGGAAAAAGGAAAATGCCCTGGCACCCAGGAAGGTGAAGGTGGGGACCCATGATCAGCACCCATGCTCAGTGCCAGATCCCTCCCTCCGGCCACCCACTAGATTATAGATAGAGTGCTGGAAGAGTTGGCAGTCCCACCTTGGGGGACTCAGAGTCAGAGGGTCAGTGAGTCAGGGGCGAGGATATGGGAGCAAGCCAGCAAAGAGGAGCAGGCAGAGGATCTTGGTGAGTGGGAGAAAAGATGGTGAGTGGTCCTCCCCCCTGGAGAGAGGTCCTATGGGGCCAGTGAAAGTGGGTATACATAAAGTTAACAAAAAAAACATACTGAGCTTGATTTTCAAAGTGCTGAATTTGATGCAACGTGCCTGTGCCAAAAGGAATTAATGCAAGTGGCAGCTTGTGTTAGATGTTCCGGCAATCACGATTTTCAAATGCAGGCTGCATTGAAATTGGGAGCCCTTGCACCAAACCAGCCCTGTGCCAGCCTTCACTTGAAGTAGTGGTATGCCATGTCATAAAGGGTCTTACACCACAAAGGGGCTGCAGCATCCCCTAAATTGGGATTCTGCAAGCTCTGCTGTGGCCGCAAGTTCAGATTGTGGTTAGACCAGCCAAAAGCCAATCTAACATCCCTTGCATCGCATGTCAGGACTGTGCTGGGGGTAAGAAACCTTCATTCTGACTGGTATTTGGCCACTGTTACATGTCAAAGGTGGGCCAACCTATCAGGCATGCATGGTGACTGCATTACACAATGACTAGGTGACATGCAGAATGCCCAGCATGTATTGCATAGGTTTTGCCCTGCATATTGGCAGCTCATGGCCCCCACCATGTCTTCTCCACTGTTGTGGGTAGTATGTAGTGGCACAGCAGTGTGGCACTGCTGTGCAGCCCAGAGCAGGCAGTGCTGATATATGTGCCCTACAGGCATTCATTGCAGTAGGGGTTATGGTTCCACAACTTGCATAACACCAATGGATGCAGCACTGCACACACATGGCTAGAACATGCAGTCCTGGTTGCATTTCCACAAGATTTCCCTGCAGTCCATACAGTAGTGTACTACAGAATGTCCTGTGACAGCCAGGTAGCTTTGTGCCTATGGATGGTGCCAAGTCCCCTTTGTGATGTAGGAGTAGTTGGACATTAGCAGTTCTAGTCAGGCACAGAGACGCTGCTGCTGTGCTTAGACACTGGTAGTAGCTGATGCTGTGCAGTACTTCCTGCCACTGAGACACTTCATCTCTGTTGAGATCCAGTCCTCCTGTCACAGTGCACACAGGACGGCACACCATGGCGGCAAGTGGCATGCAGTCTGGATTATACAACATCTTCTTCCCTCGCAGTACCAGATGTGTGCATGTCCTTGCTCCCATTCTACTGTGCCTGTAGATATAGAAATCATTTGTAGCAAAGAAAAAGTCCTTAACATTCGGATTCCTACTTGCTGGAATATGGTAAACTACGTGCACAATAGGATGCTGTTGCCATCTTCTTCATGTTCTAAACATCTACCTGTCAATATAATTTCAGTGTCAGTGTCAGTGGCTCAGCAGGTTGCACACTCACCTCTGAGGCTGGAAGATCAGAAGGCTGTGGGTTCTATCCCCACACGGGGCACTTGGGTTAAATCCCAATACACTGTAGTGCAGCATCAGGTGGGGGTGCTACACTCCTTAGGTGCCATGTTTTGGATGAGACATTAAACTGAGGTCCCATCTGCCTGTTCTGGTATTAGTTCAGGTGAATGTTAATGATCCCAAGGCACTTCTCAAAAGAGTAGAGGAATTTTTATTGAAGCATATATTAATAAATCAATCCTCTTACAAAGAAAATTATGGTTATGTAATCAAATGTTTCCATACATTTCAGTATATATACTTTGGGTAAAAAGAACAACCTCTAAAGCCTGAGTCCTCCCAATATTCCATTAGACAAACCATATGTCTTTATATTGACTTCATATCTGTGTACTTCACCAATTAACAAGGCTTAAGGAAAAAAACACACCATAAGAAAATAAAAAGAGAGAAAAAAGCAACCTACCTCAACTATTTAATGGAATAATAAAACAACTAACTTTTTCAGTTCCCCTTAATTTTACTGTAGGACAGTTTATGGTGCCCCACCCCACCTCTGCATTACACACCCTCGATACATGTAGTTGATCAAACTGGTATTGTTTTCTATGTTCCCTTTCAATCTGTATTACTATAGCCAAGGGCGATAACTCCTTTTGTTGTAATACGTACTTACACAGTGTTTGCCACAACACAAATGTTATACATGTAAACATTAGCCTTAGGTACCTTCCTCAATTACTGCAAAAGATCTTGAACAACCAGTCACCACTTCTTGATATGTTACCTGTTTCCATTTGTTATTTAACCACTTCTGAGCTAAAAGAGACCATACTTCTTTGACAGAACACTTAGGTATTGGAAATACTGCACTTAAATACATGAACATGGGCAAAAGAAAAGTTTTCACCATTGCAACTTTCTTTTTCTTTGTCTGTTGCCATACTTTCCAGACTTTTACTTTTTCTGCACATTCTTCTATTTTTGATTTCCAGTTTTGGTGCACCATATCCCCTTTTCCAAATTTGATTCCAAGAATCTGAATTGATTTGTCTGAAATCAATATTTGATCAATATTGCTTGTTTTTTCTGTCTTCTTACTCAAACTATATCCTATACATTTCTTATGATTAATTTTTGTGTTGCTTGCATGCATGGACAAGAAACACATTTTGTCAGCAGTTAGGCAGCGTGCCACAATGCGTCAAGAAATTAGGCTTTGTCACCACACAATCAGCTGTTTTGGTGCATTACAAGCTACCAAAACAGCTGATTGCATGGTGTTCCCATGGCAATAGCTTCTCCATCGGCCTCTCACAGTCCCCAGTAAGCTGACGGAAAGCCATCACCTGCCATTCAGTGTGCCTTCCTGGTGAAATATTTCAATAAATAAATTTAAAAAAAGCTGATGGGGTGCCCATTCCCCCTGCCAGCATGACCCCCTTCCCAGTTTATTTGCTGACAGGGTAGCCCAATCCCCGTCGGCATAATGCACCCCCCATGGCTCATGCGTCCCCCCAACACATTGTATGACTGATGGGGGTGCCCAATCTTCCATTGGCTCCATTGCCCCCAGACAAATTTCCATCTGCCATGCTGGGAGCCCACCCCAGAGTGGCAAAAGTCTCCTGACCAACGGGTGCCCAACTCCGCCGGGCTCCACTGCCCCCCCAAACAAACTGCCTAGTGCCATGCTGGGAGCCCCCCCCCCAGCATGGCAAAGTCCCCATCGCCTTTAAAAAAAGACCTAGAAGAAAAAAATCCCTCGTTGATTCTCTTGTCCCCTCACCCAACCTGCGCCCACGCTCTGCCTATCCCACCTCCCCACATCCCCACCTCACCCCATACTTGCCTCCAGAGCCCATGATGATCTTCGGTTGACTAGGAACATGTCTGCACTCTTCAAAGCTGACCGCGAACTGAAGAAATGCTGGTAAGCTGTATAATGGCATAAATGTTTTTTTTTCAACTTTGGTGCATATGTCGGCCATTTTTGGGAACTGTTTCACCAAATTTTAAACATGGGGTTCTTGGGACCCACCTCATGAACTCAGTCAATGTCATTTTGTTATTCTGTCCCAAAAGGTGATTTTGTGGTCACTGCATGGAACCACCTTTCAGGACTGATTAATGAAATGACAGTGTCACAGTTCATGAGGTAGGCCATTCCTATGCATGATCTTGACTTTGAGCTTTTTTATTATTTTCTCTCCAGAGTTTCAACATTGCCATTTTACCACACCTCCTTATGAACAGTACAACTGTCATTTTTCACATCTCACCCAAAATGTGTTTTCACACATGTAGCACACAGTAGCATGGTCGGTGTGCAAACTCAATGTTCTGGACAGATTAAGAATATCACAGTGACACTGTTCATGAGCAGAGGTCTTAAACTGGCTATGTTGAAAATTTGGAGACAAAAGTCCATAAAATGACCGTGTTATGAGTGTGCATTGTGAAATTTCCATGCACCCTCGTAAGTTCATGAATTCATAATCTTTTCAGTCCACATTTTCAACATTGGCATTTTTCCACACATCCTTATGAACAGTACAGCTGTCATTTTTCACACCATGGTTGAAATGTGTTTTCGCACTTCTGGCGCAGAATAACATGGTCACTGTGGGAAATCAGTGTTTGGGATATATTAAGAAAATCACAGTGACACTGTTCATGAGCGGAGGTCCCAAAATGCCTATGTTGAAAAGCTGCTGTAAAAAATCCCCAAACTAATTACATTATGGGTATGTGGTGTGCAGTTTCTATGCACACTCGTGACTTCACCAGTTTTTTTATATTTTCACTCCAGATTTTCAACATTGCCATTTTTTACACCTCCTCATGAAACGTACAGCTATCATTTTTCACATCCTGTTCGAAATGTGTTTTCGCATCTGTGCTGCTAAATGGTGAAGTCGCTCTGCAAAATCACCTTTCCGCTAACAAACTGATAGTGTCACTGTTCATGCAGTGGGATCACAAAAAGCCCATGTTTAAAACTTGGAGGAAAAATACAAGAAACACCCAGGGCGTTAGAGTTTTTGACCATAACACCCTACCCTGTAGGGACTGACAGGCATCAGGGGTGTGACTTGGGATTGTCGACAGTAATGTTCATGCCATTCCACCCCCACCCTTTAGCCAGTGGCAGGCATTGAGGTGTGCCTTGGACCCTTTGGCCCCAGAGTTCACCCCATTCTCCTATACTGCACCCATTTCAGTATATTTCCTTACGGAATGAGGCGAGTGTAAAGCCCAAACACATCAAAGCACACCTCGACACTTGTAAGTGTCTGCAGGGTAGGGTGAAGTGAAATGTTTTGACCGTTATGGGTGATGACCCAAAGGCACACCCCAATGCCTATCCATCTCTACAGGGTGGGGGTGGAGTTGGCGTCAGTTCAATACTTCACTGCCATTCCTATATTGCATCTGTCTAACTCTGGCACTTCCACTGCTAATGACAGCAAGCAATACTTGCCATTGACAAATGCTTGTTACTCCTGATACCTTGGAAAACTCTGCAACTTTTTCTAATGCCAGTTTGCCTTGTGGCACATCTGCCACCACTAGACATATATCATCAGCATATGCCATTACTGCAATTGTGTTGCCCTTATCCTCTATTAAGGGTCCTGAAATCCTTGAGACCTGTTGTATTTAGAGTAACGAAGGGTCTATGCAAAATACATACAACAAAGAACTCATCAGACACCCCTGTCTGACCCCCTGACCTATTTTTACAATTGGCCCTTGAAAACCATTAATAAGAGATTTTGCAGCTGCTACCCTGCATATGGCCAATAACCACTTACAAAAGGGATCTGGCTTACCATATTTCTTTAGGACAGCCCCCATATATGCATGCAACACTTTGTCGAATGCTTTTTCTTGATCCAAAGTTGATAAAAAGCCTGCTGTGTAATTCTGTTCCCCCATTTTCATTACCTCTCTTATTAATATTAAATTGTCTTGGATACTGCTTTCTACCACTGAACATGTGTGACCCTCTGATATCAAAAGAGGCACTATTGTAGCTAGTCTTGCTGCCAGAATTTTCATTAAAATTTTCATGTCTATATTAAACAGACTAATCGGCCACTAGTTATTCAAATCTTATCTGTCTCCTTTTTTATACATAAAAATCTGAAATGATATCCCTAACTGGGGCAATGTCTTCTGTTTCCAACATGCAATTATAAATGACAGCCAGAATGTCAGCTATATCTGCTTCCAAAGCTTTATACAACTCTGAAGTTAGTCCATCCGGACCAGGAGAGGTGTTATTGTTCAATTTTTTTTTAAGTCTGCACTACTTCCTCTATTGTTATGGGCCAATCATTGAATTCTATGTTGTTGGCACATCTGGGACTTTAATTTTTATTTAAAAATCCCTTTAGAAGTTTTTCTGGGATATTAGATTCAGAATAGATGGTCTTCATATATGAAGCAACTGCGTGAAGTGTTTCATCATTTTCTTCTACCACTTCCCCCATGGGACTAATTAAGTGATCCATAGTTTTATTCGGTATTCGTTGCTTACAACTTGCAAAAATATCTCCAGTACCTGCTTTTCCTGGAGCTCCTATACAGTGTTCATTTGTCTTAAGTTACTGTTATACTGTGTTATACTGTTATACTGTGTATTTTCATTTGTCTTACTGTGACAAGGTACCTTTGTAAATGAGCCTATGGCTCAAAGGTTTTTCAAACTGCTATCTAAAATAAATAAATAAAATAAATTTAGCAGAGAAGTTGCTCTTGAATATTGCAACTTCTCCATTTCGCCCTTTAAATTCTTTTTTTTCATTTAAATTTTATTGAAATTTTTCCAACACCAAGAATACATCCATTAAACAAAATACAGAGCAAATGCTACATCAGAATTTGAACATGGCTTACCCAGGATGTATTCACCCCCCAAAATCCCCCCACCCACTCCCCCGGCCTCCTCTCCCAAAGACCCTGCACCGCACACATGTTCTCAACCTGTAGAATGACGATAAAGAAAAATCACTCCTTAACTGGTAATGAATATAACTTATGTAAGGGACCCCAGATCCGGTTAAACCTAGGTAACTTGTTCTGAAGACTAGCAATAACTCTTTCTGTTCTAAGATTAGCAAGTAACTCTTGTAACCACTTGCCGTAGGTAATTTCTAAGGTATCTTTCCAATGCCTTAGTATCACTTTATTGACCGAAGTGGATATCAGGCAAATATGATATTTCCTATTTTGTACCGAAATAGTGGAAACATCCCCAAGTACACATATCTCTGCAGTAAACAGATCATCCAGCCCCAGCAGGGGATCCAGTTCTTGTCTAATCCTAGACCAGAGTGGAGCTACTTTGGAACAGTTACAAAAAATGTGAAGCAAATCCCCACTACCCTGCTGGCATCTGTAACAAGTAGAGGAGGATACAATACCTAATTTAGCCAGCTTTAAGGGGGAGTAATAAATATTGTGCAATAACTTGAATTGCATTAGTCTAAGCCTGTCTTGTGACAGGAATTTATGGCATGTACGCCAGATACACTCCCAATCCGGCTCATTATCTGGGAAAAGTGAAGACCAGTAATTTGCCGGTGCCAGATTTAGAGAATGTACCCAGCTGAAAAATGCCCTATATATACAGAAAACAGCATGAGCCTTTCCTGCTAATGGCCCTATCTCTAGTTGGAAGTCTGGAGCTGGAGCAATAGGGGAAATTGTGCCCATTTTTTTAACCAACAAATGCTAAAGTTGAAAAACTTTAAATATGTCAGCTTGTGGGATTTGAAATTTATTCAAAATATCAGCTGATGATAACCATCGCCCTTCTGCAGAAATTAAATCATTAACTAAACCTTCCTCTACTTGTGGAAGCCAACTACCCCAATGGGTCTACCATCCAATTGGAGGTTGAGATTGCCCTTTAATGGTTGCGATGGATCCTTATTATGACTATATAATTTGAAAAGATACATAACTGCGAATGAACTCTAATGGATATCTCGATGGGAGAATTCCAAAGAGACATGGGTAAAGAGCTTGGAGTACAATACAACAGGGCCCTGGGAGCTAAGCCTAGTTCTAGTATATGGGATATCTCTATCTTTAACCAAAATGGGACATAAGTACCTGGGAATCAGTCAGTATCATCCACCTCAGATACTTATTTGCATGACTGGCCCAATAATACAGCCCTATATGAGGCAATCTCAGACCCCCAATTGACTTGGAAGCAGCTAGTTTATGGTAAGCCAGTCTGGGTTTCTTATAATTCCAAATGAATCCAGCAAATATACCATGAACTTTCCTAAACCATTTTAAAGGAAGCCAGGCATTTAACATATTTATAGGGTAAAACAAGTGGGGAAATATGTTCATTTTAATTAAACTGATTTCCCCCCACATTGATAATGGAAGCAAGGCCCATCTTTTGAGATCTGCTTCAATCCCATGCAATAAGGAATCTAAATTTAGCTGTAGCGTACGAACAGGGGATCTCGTTAGAGTGAGCCCTAGGTATTTAATTGCGTCTACGCTCCAAGCTAGCCCGAAAGGGGCAATCTCATGTTTAAAAGTTTTGTGATTCAAGGGAAATACCAGCATTTTCCCAATATTAAGCTTATAATTGGCAATTTCACTGAATCCCTGAATAATATCTAATAGGGCAGGAATGGAAGAGAGCGGATAGGAAATTTGAAGCAATAAGTCATCTGCATATGCTAGTAATTTAGTAGTGTGCCCCCACACCTGAATACCCCGAACCTCCTGTGCTTGTGTAATCCACCAGATAAGGGGCTCTAAATATAAATTAAAAAGGAGCAGGGACAGTGGACAACCTTGCCTGGTGCCCACGGACAATTTAAAGGGGTCTGAGATGATACTGTTACAGGCAATTCTTACAGAGGGAAATTTATAAATGGAGCCAATCCATGAGCGGAATTCCTGTGGGGAACCAAATGATTCCATCGCAGTAAAAAGATATTTCCAGTGGACCCTATCAAAAGCCTTCTTGGCATCCAGCGAGACCAATGCCATAGGATGATCAGCCTCCCTTGAAGCCGAGAAAACATGTGCCAGAGTCCGCAAATGGTCCACTGAAGATCTCCCCCTCATAAATCCCACCTGTTCAATCCCAATTAATTTAGGAAGAACTTCACTGACACTATCTGCCAATAATTTCGTAAGAATTTTGATATCATGATTGAGAAGTGAAATGGCTCTATTACTTGACACAGAGTCAAGGGGTTTATCTGGTTTGGGCAAAAGTACTATTAAAGCCTTGAACAGTGAAACACCTGTTGTAGACCCACTTAAAATAAATTGAAACAAGCTCAACAGTGAAGGGATTAGTTCTTTAGAAAAAACGTAATAAAAATTAGCAGAGAACCCATTTGGGCTTGGTGTTTTGTCGGAAGGGAGGGACTTCATAACACGTTCTATTTCACCCTGTGTAATTGGCACAGTAAGCCTAGTCTGGTGATACTCCAACAGAAAAGGCAAGTTCAATCCTCCTATATAAAGCTGCAACTTCTTCTCTGAAGGTGGATCACTCATAGCCCCATATAGCTCCTTAAAGTATTTTCTAAATTTGCCCACAATATCCTTGGGAGATGTTTTAATGGAGCCATCTTCCATTGAATGGATAGCCACCACTAATCTGTCAGAATCCAGTTGCTTTACTCGTCTAGCCAACATGCAGCTAGCTTTCTCCCCTTGGTCAGAATACACAGCCCCTGTTTTAATAATCGCCCACTCAGCCTGTTCACCTAACATACTAAGATATGAATCCCGCAACTTAATTAACTCCTGCCTATATTCCTTTGATAAGAAGGAAGAGAGCCCAGTCTCCTTCTCTCGAATCTGAGCAAGTAATTCGGAAATCCATTTCTGTCTCTCTTGCTTTCTCTGGGAGGCCAGCCCTATAAGGGTCCCTCTTAAATAAGCCTTAAGTGCACCCCACTCCATATCAGGTCGGCTGGTGGAGTTATGATTCAGATAAATAAATTCCGTTATCTGGGAAGAAATAAACTTAACAACCTTCGGATCTTTTAGCAACTGGTTATTAAATTTCCATCTACCCCCTAATTTAGGAAGAGAAGGAAAGGATATTAAGCAAGTAACAACTGATTGATCGGAAGGTGACCCAGCCAC
This sequence comes from Neoceratodus forsteri, assembly GCA_016271365.2. NCBI lineage: Eukaryota > Metazoa > Chordata > Ceratodontiformes > Ceratodontidae > Neoceratodus > Neoceratodus forsteri. Next base: position 980,783,677 of record CM057459.1, read on the forward strand.
TATACTTGCATCCAGTAAGCCAGATATGAGAGTGTTCGAAATCAGGACATAATCGCTCCTGGACATAGTGCAATGCACCTGGGAGGTAAAAGTGAATTCCTGGCCATTCGGATGAAGAATCCTCCACACATCACAAAGGCCTATTTGGTCCAACAATTCTCTAACCGCTCTTTGGGCAGGAGATAGACCCTTCCTGGTAGATCCTGACCTATCCATAGACGGATCCAATACCAAATTTAGATCCCCTCCTATAATGATGGGCAGATTAAGAAATGGTGTGAGTACAGTACTTCCATTATGTGCACAAAAAACCTGGGGTGTCAACATTAGGGCTATAAATCGACCCCAACATAATTTCCAGGGTGTGCAGATTGCCCCTTATAAAAACGTATCTCCCTAATGTGTCTTGGATTATCTGAACTGGTTTGAATGGAACTGACCTATGAATCATCACCATCACTCCTCTGCTCTGAGTGTTGCCTTCTGAGGCAAACACCTGACCAACCTGTAACCTCCTCATGTGGTTAACCTCACTATTAAGTAAATGTGTCTCTTGAATAAACATTATATCCGCTTTCACATAATCTAAATGCTTAAAAATCTTGTATTGCTTCGACTTTTGCAGGAATGCACTATTTTTAAGCGCAAAAGATGTTCCAGGACTAGAGGGCATGGGATGAAGTTGGAGGGAGGATGATTCAGAGGAAACGTGAGGAAGAATTTCTTCACAGAACGGGTGGTGGACAAGTGGAACACCCTGCCAGAGGAAGTGGTGAGGGCTGAAACAATCACGGGTTTTAAGAATGCATGGGATAGACATAAAGGAATTCTGGAGGTCAGGTGTAAGGGGCAACAGACTTCCTGGAAAACATAAACTGAACTTACAAACTTAAATGGGCAGACTGGGTGGGCCATAGGCCCTTATCTGCCGACACTGTCTATGTATCTATGTATCTATGACTTATGGCAAGCTCCCTTAACATTCCAGCTGATAAATTTAATGTCCCTAGCCATTATTTAAACATCCCTAACCTCTAAATCAGATAATTTCTTTATAACCGGTCCCACCTTCCCTTTCCCAGACCATATGTGTGCTGTGCTTCCCACCATCCCATCCTCCCCCCTCTTGTTCCAATTACCCTTAACCCCAATTCTCCCCACACCAAAACAATAAAGTACCCCGTGACCCTCTCTCCCTTCCACCTATGCCCCTCCTGATCTACCAAGGACCATGATAGCAGTCCACATGGTATTCCCACCTCCTCCCCTTCCGCCCGACCTCCCCAACCATATATATATGCTGTAATGTACCATATCGAATAATAAACTTTGTTGCTCTTGAACCATATTAAAGAGAAAAGGTATTCTAAACAAAATAACTATTACCCGGGACTTATCAGCAATATATAGGGATTAATAACAATAACAACAGTCAGATAACCATTACCTAAACTTCTATTTAAGCCCTGTTCCACAGGCTTACCAAAACCGAAGTTTGCAATTTACCCCCATTATCAGCTTTACCCTGACTCCTAGGGTAATATTTATTCCCAACATTACATGTATTTTTTACCCAAATCCCTTTTAAAGCTTCCAATAAACCAACCCCCTAAAACAAACGTCAGAATTTATGCAGCGCTCCTTAGTAAAAATACTGAGGTACCCCTCTTAATGAAAAGAAACACTAGCCTGAAGAATTCCATCGTGCTGCATACTCAGTCACTAAAGTCACTGTGCTGGCTGAAATTACGCTGAAGCTTTCATAAATAACTAATTAACAGTCTCTGGGTCCCTCTAGTGGTAGCATATTACAATAGCTACTGACAGCAGCTCTCAGGTATCTCAGACACAGGGACCATTCTATACAGGATCCACCACCAAACTCCCAGGGATTCCCAAGTCCAGCACAGCTTCAGGCCCGAGAAGCAGAAACAGTTATGACCAGGACCCCTTTGCGTCCATCATCAGGATGACAGGTACCAAGGGCAGTGTCCATAGAGAAGAGTGGGCCCGGATTATAGGCAGGAAAATAAAGCGTATATGCATCCCATTTATTTTCTGCAAAATGCTGGACTCTTCACAAGAAACACTTTGTAAAGCGAGTTACAAACCCCACGCTAAAACAGGCTTAATTTAACAACTCGGGGACACTCATTAAACCACAGCCGCCTGTTTGACAACTTCAGGGATTTTTAAATAGATCCGGGAGTGCCACTGTGAGGGCGTCAGCCGCTGCTTCTGAATTCTCATAGCTACACCAAGAGCCTGCCACAAACACTTGAAATTTTGTGGGATAACCCATTTTAAATTTGATTCCCACTGCAATTAACTTCATGACAACAGGATGGTAAGATGTTCTTTTTTGCTGGACAGATAAAGGCAGATCTTGAACGACTCTCAATTTTGCCCTTTCCCACTGCAGCTCCTTTATGTCCTTAACTTTTAGGAGGAAGTGCTGACGCTCCTGATAATTTAAAAAATGGAAAATAAAGGTGCGCGGAGGGGCTTCATGAGGGGGTAATGCTCTCAGGACACGGTGGTCTCTGTCTCTATTGTGTATGCATGCCCAAACAGCGAGGGGCCCGCTATTTTGTCTACAAACATCTGCGCGCACTTGATCGGGTCTCCTCCTTCCTCTCTCTCTGGCAAGCCAATAATAACCACATTATTGTGGTAGCTACGACCCTCTAAATCTTCAATCTTAACTTCCAGTTTGGAAATGTGTTGCCTCATGGCTACTAGATCTGGTTCCAACCTTTCGTTCCTTCCTTCCAGAGAATGAATATGGGTCTCATTGTCGAATGTTCATTGTGATAAATCTTCCAGGGCATGCATTAGGCTTTTGATTTCCCCTGCAAATTCTTTCATTTCAACCTTAAAGGGTTGAAATTCTTCCAGGAATCTGGCTAAGGTAAGTGGCTCCGTATTGGTACCATCTGCAGTCGAGGACTGGGCCTGCTGAGCAGCTGAAGCCTTGGATTTTTTAGAGGCCTTCTCTGGGGAAGCCAGTGGAGTGTGCTTAGGCAAGGTTTTCCTCATTTCACCTTCCATTGAACACAGCAAAACCGGCGTAACTCTTCTCTCTTAGGTTTAACTGAGTAGATGAGATATTCTGATGAGCAAAAAACATTTTTAAAATGTTTCTAAGAAGGTCGGGCGGTCGGAGCTCTAGCAAAAGACAGCTACCTAGTGCCCTGCATCACGTGATCTCGCCCTTTAAATTCTGAATTTGGGCACCATATTGCCCATACCCTGAGTTCACTAGAGACATAACTTTATATAACTGGGACCTTAATGTTAAGTATTTTTTGTATTGTTCCGTATGGATCTCACTAGCACGTTTTTGAAAATGTTGTTTTAAATCCCTTTTTGTCACCTCTCACCATCTACTAATACTATCTTCAATACTTACTAATGTCTTTGTTGCATTCAGCAATTCTCTGACTGACTGCATGATGTCTGTATTTTCTATTAGGGTAGAGTTTGATTTCCTATACCCTTTCCCAACTGCCTTAGTGACTAAAAAACTAAAAGATACAGTGAGCAATAAGTGGTCTATGTTTTCTACAGGTCTCACTGTGGCCTTTTGCAAGTTAAAACCTGTTTTGTAGTAAAGATAAAATCAATTCTGTTTGCTAAATTACTTCTATAATAGGTATGACCCCCACCCAGGTTATGTACATGTCTATATGTGATAATTAACTCTAAATCTTGAATAATTGTTTTTAGGGACATAGTATCACAAACTTGTTTCCCTGTTTTACTTCCTTTATCCTCAGGCTGCACCCCACAATTAAAATCACCCCCCCCGCCCATATGAGGTTTCTAGTGGTAAAAAAGTTTGGCTTAATTGCATTAAAAAGCTCTACTCTACCTTTTTAGTTTGAGGAGCATATACATTAATAGCCCTCCATACCATGCTGTTATGGATAAAGTCTAATAATAATGCCCTCCATGGAAAAATGTCTACCATTCTTGTGATTGAGAAATGATATCCCCTGAATAACACTCCCACCCCATTACATTTGTCAAGACCATATGAAAAAAAGAAGGTCCCCAACACCATTTCTGCTGTGTATGTTCTCCACCTTGTCATCTGCTTCCTTTAGTGATTCAAACACTCTCATTTTGTTTTGCGATATAAAATATTGCAACAATTGCTCCTCCGTTTGAGGGTACTGCCCATCTTCGTGTCCCATGGCATTGTCCATGACTCCATTATTTTCTGCTGGAGCCTTGCTGAACTCCATTGCTGGGCCTGCAGGGTTGGAGATCTGCTCCCCTGCAGGTACATCAGCCTCCTTCTCACCATCCAACCAGACTTCTGCCATGCAGCTCAGTCCTTCAGCAAGTCTCCCTCTAGAGAGTAGGGGAATTTTTATTATCATAACAGTAAACCAAAAATGAATATAAACAGTGTTAAGTCACACAAAATAATAGACAAATCATATAGAAAACAAAAACAAATAAGTATTGCAATCATACAGTATCAGAGTATTGTAAAAGGAATAATGTGACCCCCCCCCCACTAAAACAGTAGGGGTAATTTTTATTGAAAATAAACACATGTCAAACATATAAAATAGTAAATGAACAGAAAAAATTAGTAAACAATGGAAAAAAGGAGACAAAAAGGGAACAATTCCAACACTAGTTTAACAAAATATACTAAAGATGACATATATGCTCGGATAGAAAACCAAGGGGAAAAAAAAGGAAAAACAAACACAGCAATGAACCATAGTCCTAAACTCCTAATAATTCTAAGAGGAAAACAGAAAGACTACAGAGCAAATATAGGGATTAACTATTGCTATAGATATCCAATATCCTTATTTAAATTTAATAATATGAGAAAAACCTTTCCACCACATTCTAACTTTTGTGACATTAAACTGTTGAACATCTGAAATGACAATATTATTCAACACATTGGTAACATAAGCCCTAAAAACTTGGACAGATGGTTTCTTTTGATATAGGACCCATTGGCATCTTGTTTGCATAAACAATATCGTAAACAGGCAAAAAAATCTGCAAAGTTCCTGTATGAAAAGACTGAAAAGATACTGGGAAAGACCCAATTACTAAAATGTCGTAAGTGAGATGGGCTAGCCAAGGAAAATTCCAGACTATAGCTAAATGATCCCATATTTTTGTGCTATTGAACAATGGAGAAAAAAATGTTCCATGGTTTCTTCTTGGTCTATACAGCCTAAATATGGACACATCCTTTCTGTTTTGGCCTTATATTTAGCCGTGCCCCTGACATTTAGTTTACCATATAAAGTAAGCCATTGGGATTCCCACATGAAAGTCGGCAATCTTGTATTATTCAGTTGACTAAGAACATCCTCATTACGATTTTTTGGACAATTCCTAAATTCTGGAGTGCTTGGAAATATTGAAACCAATAATTCATTATATAATGTTTTCGAGGAACATCGTAATATTTGCTGTTTTGTAACCCGCCATTTGAACAATTTCTGCGCTGCAGGTTTAAAATAAAGTGGTAGGGCTAGGTAAATAGAAAGTCTAGGAGCACAATGAACCATGCTGTAAGATATCTTCTCAATAAGCTATGGAAAAAAATAAATCCTGTCTATTAGCTCCTGCTAAACAACTTTTAAAGAGGAGGAGAAAAATAGTGAAACAAAATAAAACAGGGTCAACCATTCCTAGGCCTCCTTTTTTCTCAAGGTATGTATAGCATCTTTTAACTGGGTTCAGTCTGTTCCCCAGAGTAACTGGAAACAGATACTGTATAAACCTAGTTTCCAGGTTACCATGAATAGGAAATATTGCAGTCAGTATGTTGTAAACAAGGTAAAATAAATTGTTTCAAAACCTGTATTCTTTTCTCCTTGTTAAACCTGTATCGCTCCATCTGAGAACTTTTTTTCAATTTTGTCTAGGACAAGCTTCCAATTGTCTGCTGGGCGATTTTGTGGGCCAAATTGATCCCTAAAATAGTTATAGGTTCTGTTGTAAATGTGATTGAATGCAAAACAAATGGTGCTTGAGAAAACCACCTATAAGTAAGCCTTTTGTTTTAAGTAGATTAATTTTAGTGTTAGCTACAACAGCGTATTCCTGAAAAGTGGTAAAAAAAGATTCAAGCTGGTTAATGTGTGTAAAGAATAAACAGATATCATCTGCATAAGCCTAGATAGTTAGAGATATATCGGAGTCTGGGATTTTTATCCCTTGCCATAAGGGGGATATACTAATTGACCGTAAAAGAGGTTCTAAGGAAAAATTATATAACAGGGGGCTTAGGGGGCAGCCCTGTCGTACCTACATTTGACCGAATCCATTCCCTAATTTCCCATTAACGAAGGGGAATACTTTACCTGAACTATAAAGGCCTTTGATTAAATTCGTGAATGCAAAGGGACTTTAAAAATCTAATGTTGCAAACAAAAAAGAATGGTTTACTCTATCAAATGCCTTTTCTAAATCTAAAGAAACAAGGAAACCACTATCTCCCAACTCATTAGATATTTCAATAGAGTCTCTAATAGAACATAACATAGCCTGAATGCTACGATTAGGGATGCCACAATGTTGAATTGGAGAAAAACTATATTTAGCCAAATCCCTAAGTCTGTTATTAATTACTGACATCAAAATTTTATAGTCCGAATTTAATAAAGTGATCGGTCTCCAATTCTGAAATAATCCCTTATCCCCTGATTTATGAATGTAAGTTTGTATACTATCAGAAAAAGATGCTATACTAACTCCCTGAGCCATAAAAAAATTATAAACAATTACCAAAATAGAACAAAGTTCTTTAGAAAAGGTTTTATAAAAGGAGTTAGAGAGACCATCTAGACCTGGAGCTACATTGGGCTTTAAAGAATTTAAAGCCATCAGAATCTCCTCTTCTGAAAGGGTGTGTGAGAGGAAGCTAATTCCGGCTAAGGCCTTTGTTATAGGGAATCCTAATACTTTATTAATTTGGGTTTGGGAGGGATTTTGAAGGGGTTCAAGATTCTTAAAATGTTTATGAATCAAGTCTTCTAGTTCCGTAATTGAAGTAACAGTCTTGTCACCATCAGTTAAGAAGGATAAAGATCCATGCTCTTTGACCTCTTTACATAATTCAAAAGGGTCTCCAAAAACTGATTTCCTTAAATGATTAGAAATAACCGCTTGCAGGGTCCCTGCTCGATTATACTGAAAGATTTTCATCTGTGATTTAATTTCTGCAATTTGTGAAGAAAAATTCTCTCTGGAAGAGGTGGCTCTGGATAATAAAGTTTGTAATTGGGTCCTAAGTTGGAGATAGCAAAAAATTTTTCCCTTTACGCATATACCTTGTTTTTGAACCAATTAATACAGTCCTTTTTCGTCTCCAGCCACCAAATCCCCAAATCTTGATATAAAAAACAAACAGATAATCTGGCTTGCAAGATTAATGTAATGGAATTTAAAACCAAAGGTTCTTGTAACGTGGAAGTGTTAAGTTTCCATCTTGGTTTTTGCTTCTGAATGGAACTCGAAAGGCCTATATGGGTCATTAAAAGAGCATGGTCTGAAAATTCCACTGGGATGATTTGAGAATGGTGAAATGAAGTGTGTTTGGTTACAAAGAGGTGATCAATAGTATAACCGACCCCACTTTTAAAAAAAGTACCAATTGGGCCCGAGGCCTGTTTAGTCATGCAAGAAATTAAATTCGCACTTTTGATAATATCTAATGCATATAGTGTCAATACACTTTTTAGAACTATCAGTTTTCCTTTTAAATGTTATTCCACAATTAAAGTCTCCGCCCCAAAAGATAGGGACAGTAGTCACCAAAAGGGTTGAATTTGTTTCATGCAGGCAACCCTACCAGATTTTGTCTGGGGATTGTAAATATTAATCAGTCGAAGGGTATAGGAGAACCAAGTCCCTTCTATTATCAATATTCTTCCGGGACATAAATCAATTAATTTATGTAGAATAAAGTTGAAAGAATTAAAAGAATACCAACACCGCCTGCCTTATCTTCCCAAAGGACCAATAAGATGGGCCCCAGGGCTAATCCCTGGCAAAAGCAGAGCACTGCATTTTATTACACATCCATGTTTCTTGAAGAAATATAATTGAACAGTTAAGATCATGTAGCAGATAAAAAGAGTATATCTTTTTGGTTTTAACAGACTATGTGTATTTAGGAAGCCCAAGAAAGTTGTATTCCATGCTGTAAGATGTAGGTCAAAGGAAAAAGACAGCTAGAATCATTTTTTCTCCTTTTCTTTTTTCCTTTATAATCATCCTCATTGTCCCCAAGTTATCTTGTAATGAAACTTGTGAATCTGTGTCGCCCATATCTATCTCAGAATCCCCCCAACTCAAAGCCTCGTATGAGTTTTTGGTTTCTATTCCTTCAGAAGCAGGAATCACTAAAGTTTTTTGAGTTCTACTCAATCTTCTGAGAGCTGGTGGAGGCTTTGAAACCACTTCCTGTCTGTCCCCGGGACCTTCTTTCGAGTCTATATAACAGACCGGCTGCAAGGAAATCGGAATGCTTTGTTCCCCAATATTCTCTTTCAGCCCTTCCTGATGTGCAGTACACACTGGTTGGACCTTCTTGGGTAAAGAGGCCTTAGGACTCTGAGGATTTGGGGGGTGAGGTATAACAGGTTGTACTGGGATTTGATGACTCATATCATTTTGGGCTTTTTGTATAAAAAAATCTGATTTCCCGTCCAAATTGTTTTTATTTTGTGCTGCCCAAGGACAGTCTCTAAAGGCATGGTTTAGTTCTTCACAAAGATCACATTTGATTGGGTTATTACAAAACATAGTAACATGCCCTATTTCCCCACAATTATCACATTTGGGCTGGTCACATGTACTGGATAGATGAGTTTTAGCCCCACACCTGTAGCATGCCCTTGGTTGACCGCTATAAAACACCACCCCCCTATCCCTACCCAACAAGAAGGAATTGGGTATGTGTTCAATACCTGAAGCTGTCTGACGTAATTTAACTTTAAATTTCCACCCCCCTGTCCAAAACTGTTCGTATCCAAGATAGGTTCTGGATCACTTTGGATTTCACATTTTTGTGCTAGCCAAAAGGTGATGTCCTCAACGTGCACACTTTCATTTCTGAACATAACAGTAACGAACTTAGTGAGGGGTTTAGACAATGGAATTACCAAAAAGGGGGACCAAAGGGGAGAAAACTTGACCTGATTGTACCTATCCCAAAAGAGATCTAATAAAGCTGGGGATCGAAAGCTAACATCGAAATTGTCTTCCCCCGAAATGTGGATAAACGCAAAAACATCTCTAGGTAGGAACTTTAAAGAATCCTTTAATAACAATTTCCCCACATAATATCTGTCTGGTTTGTCTTTTAACCCACCCTTATACCTGATGCGCACTGCATTCCTCCTAGGTGCTGCTTCCCTTTTGCTTTGAGCAAATAAACTTGACATAAGAGGTTTATCTGCAACTGTCACTGTGTCTTCCTGCCCCTTAGTATCTGAACATACAGTAGGATCTGAACCATCCCTTTCTGTACCCCCCGCTCCTGATTCACAAGTAACTCAGAACCAGGTAGAGTTTTTACCTCAGAATTACCAGGACACCATGTAGAAACATGTTTATTAATATCAAGAGAACTATCCCACTCAGTATCAGGAGACCAGATCCCTTTCCCCAGAGGTTTCCACCCTGCAGCTGTTAAGGCAGCTTGAGGTGTCCAGTTTATATCATGTTCACCCAGGGAAAGTGAAGGCAGACTTGAGGAAACTTTATTTTGGGTCACAATCTCCATTGCAGGGGTTTTCTCATTGTCAGTAAAAAGGAATTCTGTGACTCCCTCTTGCGAACTTGTTGTCTGATAAGTAATATTGTTATTGTCCCGGGGCTCAAGAGTGTTCACCTGAGGGTTAAATACAAATCCTGCTTCCTTATGTAAAGTAATTGTAGCAAAAGCCTTATTGGAAATAATAGAAGAAGTCTGTTTATGAGAATCCAAAGCTAAAAGGGGACTTTGGCTTACCCCCTTTCCTTGAGCAAGAACGCCAAATGTTGCACTGTCCACCGCCTCCTTCCCCGTCTGCTCACCGTGCAGTATTCTCTGCCGCCATGATGAGAGCTGCGTGTTCCTCCGCGATTCCTGTCAGCTTCCACTGCTGCTAACGCCAGATGAGAAAGTCGTAAGACGCATTTCCTGGTTCCACAGTCCGTCATCTTCTGTACTGCTGCACATCGTTCCGGGGCTGAAATGAAAGGTGCGACTGGAGAATCCACCGAAACTGCTGCAGTACCAATCTTCGCTGCCAAAACGGGAGTTTCACAGGTCTGTAAGACAACATTTCCAGTACCGCTCGATGCAAAAGGTTTGGTAAAAGTGGCACTCAATCCCGCTACCAACGGGACCTCCGATTGCTCCGTATTCAACACCGACCGTCTCTCTACGGAGACCTCCTCCAACACCTCCTCCTCCTCCTCCATCTGCCATGCAGTGGCCATTACTGACCCTTGCACGCCCCTACTGGCGTCCCAACGCCAGCAGAGTAGGGGAATTTCCCTGGTGTCCTGGCCACATTTTCCCCATTCACTAAAAATATCACCAACAGTTTAATCTGATTCAATGTCCATTGGCATCCATCTGTATCCCCCTTCCCCGGGACAAGGCTGAAAATAGACAGAAATATCTAGTCCTCCTTTTCTGGTCAACAAAAAACAAATAAATACATGTCCAGCTGGTAGTGAAGTTAGTATGGCTCCATTCAGGAGGGGGAAGTGAAAAGAATACCTCTGAAAAGCATTTTTCTGTTCAAGGGGAGAGTGTAAGGAGTGTGCAGCTCTATTTGGAGCTTACCATTTTTTCTGTGTTTTGATTTTGAGCACTTTATGATAGGGGAACACAGCAGATGCAAGTGTGTGTATTGAGGGCTTTCCATTTTTTTGGGGAGAGAAATATTTTGCAGAAAAATGGGCAAATGTAACAAGAGCAGATCTTTTTTAATCTCATTCTGAACCATGTTTCTGTTCTGCTCTACTGCACTTTCATAGGTTCATCATTGATAATGAATTGCGCCCTGTTAACTGAGAAGAGATCAACCCCGGTGTGTCACTATTACCTGTAAATGAGTGCTAGGCAGCAATATGCAAGCAATCTAGGTGCCACTGCAGCCTGATCTTCATAAGCAAAAATACTGCATTGGTGAGGGGGAACTACATGGCTTTCTCATAATATCAAATTCAATCTGATTCCCCAAAATTAGACTTAAGGAGATGCATGCATTGACTTCTGAGTATAATCAGTAAGCTGCAGATGTCAGTTATGAAGCTGCATATTTATTGCACCCCAGCAAAAAATACAATTGAAATGAAAAGTACTAGCTGCATAAACATGCTACTTTAATATGGGGTTCAGCAATTCCTATTTCCCAGATTTTTATTTCTGAGTCTTCCTGCAATGATGAGTCCTAGTAAATACATGCATCTATCTTTTTCTCTGCTTCCCTGTCTACATTTCGCTATAGCATCTATCAAACAGATGGTGAAACATACATCCCAACAAGTTCTCTCTTCCTTATCTGTTAATATGTAGTCCTGGCTAGCGGCAATTTTCCAGCTGACCTGTGACTGCTCAGGGTGGGGGGGGTATCGGAAAGAATGCTGGTGGTGAGCATGTCTCTGTTCAGGGGGGTTGAGAATGAATGGAAAGTATGGCTGTGTTCAAGTGGGGGTCAAGAAATGCCACCAGTGAGTCCAGCTGATGCACGCTGATGAAACTTTCAGACATGAAAGAAATAACCGATCTGCTCTCCGCTGTGGCTGCAGAAGAGTGATTGCTTTTTGTCAACCTTCATGCTCTTCCAAAATTCAATGCAAATGGCAGGCAGCTCCAGATGCAGCCTGGAGTTCAGCAATCAAGACATTCAACAGCCCCGGAGATGAGCAGATGCCCCCTGTCAGAGCCTCAGATTTCAAGGCTAAATGCTGGGGTGGGTTTTGCTGGCCATTCAGGTCTCCTGCTTGTGTTCTCACCAAGGTGTAAGTGTTGTTTTTTCCTATACTTGTGTGCATTATTAAATAAATTGCTTTTATGCACCTCTAAGTTTGTTGTGTGGCTTTGTGTGTCCAAGGAGTTTCCTTTTCTGTGTGCTGGAGATACGCAGGACTGAGACGGATTACACTACAATAGAACACAAGGGACTGGAGAATGGTGAAACCCTTGAGTCCTCCTGCACTGGGGAAGGGGTTGAGAGAGAGAGAGAGAGAGGGAGAGTGCACATGCAGTAAGTGAGGGGGTTACAGATACAGAGAGAGCAGATTGATTCATATTGATTATGTGCTTCAACTCCATTCTGCGTGGAACAAGCATTACTGCAATTACATGATACGTTCAGTATCTGGTCATGCTCTGACAGAGCCCCCATTTCTCTCTCCTCCTTATGGAAATATTTACTTTACAGTTTCACTACAGTCTTTGTAGGGTGATAACTGAACAAGGGCATTATTTTACATTATTTTATATCACCTAATTAGTACTTGTAGCTGTAATTGCTACTAATTTTAGCCTGTCACTAACATTATTAGGTTCTCATGGCAGAGGGAGAGGTGGACATTGCAGTCATCACGGAAACATGGGCCACCCAATACAATGACTGGGACCTGTCTGTACCAGGGTACAGATTATTTTGTAGGGACAGGGTGATTGGGAAAGGAGGGGGGGTGTCACTATATGTGAAGGAAGGAGTGAAGTGTGTAAGGGAGGAAGGGGAGGAGGGTAGTACAGAGTCACTTTGGATGCAAATCCAGGATTCCAAGAATAGGATTCTTAGAATGGGAGTGGTGTACAGGCCACCATCTCAGATGGAGGAGTTAGACAGGGAACTAGCGGGACAGATCAGGAGGACCTGCGAGAAGGGTAGTGTGGTGATTGTGGGGGACTTCAACATGCCAGGAGTGGACTGGAGCACCCCAACAACCAGGAACAGAAGGGAGCAGGTACTGCCGGATGCCTTCCAGGACAGCTTCCTGCTGCAAATGGTCAGTGAACCAACCAGGTTAGGAAATACCCTTGACCTTGTGCTGGCAAATGGGGACTTTGTGAGAGAACTTACAGTAGAGGAACCGCTGTCAGGGAGTGACCACCGCTCAGTATGGCTCACATTAGATAAGGGCAAGGAAGGAATGGAATCTGGCACAATAGTGCTGGACTTCAGGAGGGCCGACTTTGGGAGGATGGGGGAAGTGGTAAAAGGGTACCTGGCCAGAATTCAATCTAGTATGGACACTAACCAGAGGTGGGAGCTCATAGCTGGGGATAGTGGAGGCAACCAAAACCTGCTGCAAAGCCCAGAGCAAGAAGGCTAGGGCTAAGAAACCAATCTGGTTGAGCAAGGAGGTCATGGAAAAGGTAAGGAAAAAGAGCTGCCTTTAGGAAGTACAAGAAAACAGGGAGGGGGGAGGACAGGGAGGAGTACTTGACAGAATCGACGGAGGTGACAAGGGCAGTAAGGGGAGACAAAGCATCTATGGAACTCAGGCTGGCACAAGGCATTAAGAAGGGGGAGAAGGACTTCTTCAAGTACAGCAGGGAGAAAAGGAGCTGTAAGGACCACATAGTAAGGATTAGGAAGGAGGGAGGTTGGGTGGAAGCAGGGTGCGATAAGGCGGAAGTACTAAATGAGTACTTCTGCTCAGTATTTACTAAAGAGAAGAGGGGGTGACACCCAAGGTGGGAGAAATGGCAGAAGCAGGGGGGGAAGTGGTGACAGATGGGGAAATCATGGAGAGCAGAGTTCGAGAGGGTTTGAAGGCACTGAGGGTGGACAAGGCACCAGGCCCAGATGGCATCCACCCCAGGGTACTGAAGGAGCTGGCAGAGGTCCTTGCAGGACCTTTGGCAGATCTATTTAATAGGAGGAGTGCAGCTAGCCCAGACAGAGGAGGAGAAGGATCTGGGTGTGCTCATTACAGGGTCAATGAACAACTCAGCACAATGTAGGAAGGCAGCTGCAAAGGCCATGAAAATGCTGGGTTGTATTGCAAGGGGTATATCCTCGAGGAGGGAGGAGGTGATTCTGCCACTGTATAGGTCATTAGTTAGACCACACCTGGAGTACTGCATGCAATACTGGCATCCGTATCTGAAGAGGGACATTAAATTACTGGAAGGGGTGCAGCGCAGAGCAACAAAGATGATCAAGGGTCTGGGGGACTTATCATACGAGAGGAGGTTGAAGGAGTTGAACATGTACTCACTGGAGGAGAGGAGAGACAGGGGTGACATGATTGAAACCTTTCAATACATGAAAGGAATAAACAAGACAGGTACAGTGGGGCTGTTCAAAGTAAGGGAGGGGAGGGCCACCAAGGGCCATGATATGAGACTGGAGCATGGAAGGTTCAGGAGGGAGATGAGGAGACACTTTTTTAGAGAGAGGGTGGTGGCTGGGTGGAATGCATTACCTGCTGAAGTAGTATGCAGTAGAACAGTGGACTGCTTCAAATGAGGATGGGACAGGACAAGGGGGAGGGTTAATGAAGGGGAAGGGTGGAAGGGAAGGGCAGCTGCAGAATAAGGGGTGCTAGCTGCACATTCGAGCAGACTTGATAGACCTCTAGGCCTTTATCTGCTGGCAAATTTCGTATGTTCGTATTATGACAAAGCCACATGTAAGCTGTTTATGACTACTGAAGTTAGAGTGCCTCACAATATTATTGTTTGCCTCCCTCTGTTGTATCAACTTGTTGTACTAGCCATTGTTTGTACTCGTTACTGTTACATGCTGTTGTACTGTGATCTGCCTTTATGTGACAAGGTACCTTTGTAAATGAGCCTCTGGCTCAAAGGTTTTCAAACTGCTGTTCAAATAAATAAAAAAATAAATTCATTTTTTATAGATACTGTATACCTCAAACTAAAGAAGTCTTGCATGTGGACTTCCAAGATCCCACAGAATGCTGAGCTGATAGGCACGACAGAAAGGAGGGAAGCACAATTGAAGCAACACCTCATGGAAAGCCAAAATGGTAAGCACCAGAGAAATGGCATCTCGTGCTGTCAGATCTATCTACAGCAGTCAATGTATTGTACAAGAAATATTATTTCCTGGAAATTCAGCATTTCTCTGGAACGTTTTCTCATTCATGCTGATGCTATTCTTTTCAGCTATAGTGTGACGTATTGTAGTTTTTGTCAAGGGCAATCAGTTAATTGTTTGTATCCCATACATGGGACATTCATGTGAAATGACCCATCATGTGATTTGGGGATGAAGATCCGTAAAAATGAAATAATTTCCAAAATGGTAACAGCCTGATTACGTCATGCAAGCATATCCCACGTTTGGTATTTTTTGTATTTAAACATTCTGTTAGCCATTTTTTAAGCACTTTCGTCCCACCCCACATTTCCTCCAAATATGCAGGTGCCCCCATTGGCAGTATCCTTGTATTATCCCAGTTCCAGACATGCCTTTTCTGCCACTTATGATGGTCATTTGTCATCTCAGACTTTCCCATCTGAGGTAGGGTGAATGGAGTTGGCCAAGCTTCCCTTAAACTACA
The DNA here is from genome assembly GCA_016271365.2 of Neoceratodus forsteri. Lineage (NCBI taxonomy): Eukaryota > Metazoa > Chordata > Ceratodontiformes > Ceratodontidae > Neoceratodus > Neoceratodus forsteri. The sequence goes on from CM057459.1 coordinate 980,799,217, forward strand.
TGGTTGCTGAATGTAGGTGAACAGTCTGGGAATCAAGGGTCAATGTTGTCTCACAATGTACACATTGGTTGTTTTGCCTCTCATACTCCCTTCTTCACATGGAAATGCCCCATAATAATTATAAAAAGAAAAGAGTAAGAAGTATATCTTTAGAGTGTTTTTTACATTGAGAGGGAGATTTGTAATAAAATAATTCCTTCACCAACTGTTTGAGAATGATTATTCAGACTTGAATAGAGCAGATAATGATCGGGCAGTATATGGCAGTGTAACAGAAATTAATGTGATGCTGTCAGAGTGTTGACAGCCAATCACAGCAGCATTTCTAAGATTGTCTTTATAACTGTTTATGTTTGCATATTTTGTTTTGTAGATCAAAATAAATCTAATTTTTAGTTTGTTTTTAATTTATTAAAGGTGTTTATGCAGTAACTGCATCCCAGCATGTTCTGTATCAGAAAATGTATGCTGCAGAGAAATACCACATGTTTTTGATAAGACTGATAGTTTTGAAAACAATTCAGACACCAATGACTTCAGTGGATGTATTACATCCCACCCAGGATTTCAGGATGTGTGCTTCAGTGAGTGGGTACAAGAAATGGCACAAGCAGAATACATACAATATCGCAGAAGGTGAAATTTTCCATTAGAGAAGTGAGTGTCTTTCATTTATCAAATAGTAAAAACATGCATTAATCATTCTATTACCATTTAAGAACAAACATACATGTTCAGCATAATGAATTTGATTATATATTTACAGTAATCATCTTATGTTTCATACAGTTATTATACATGCAAATGTAACCTTTACACTCATTTGAAGAGTTTGTTCATTCCCAGAGAATATTCTGTCATGAGAGTTGCCCAAAGTATCCGCATCAAGGGAAGAGAGTGGTAGGGTGCAGCGGTTGTAGCATGGCAGTCTTCATGGTGACATTCTGGAGTTTGAGGTACTGCCCATCTGGGTCCCCCTCTCTGGAATAAAAGGGGAAGTCATTAGACTCTGGCCAAGTTAGCTAGGATTTGGGGACCTCTTCCCCCCCCACCCAGTCATCACCAAGTCCATTACTGTTAGGGTCAGAGGGTGCTAAGGAGGGCTGGCTGCAAGATGGTGGGCTACAGAAGAGTGTGAGTGGGGTGTTGAGAACATATTCCTCAGCTGGCAATTTATTTTGCTACAGTTGTTTGTGTTTGGAATAAGTAGAGCAAAAATAGATTAGCAGCAAATCATGCTATGCAGTGCACCTTATGTAACACTATGTAACCAAGTTTAACCATGTGTTGCTGAACAACGTAGTTTTTGTTAGAGAAGGGTGAACAAATAAAAGTGAAACAATTTGCTTTTTATTATACTGAAAACTGAGGTTAGCAGCATTTATAGTGGCAGTCAATCCAAACTGGATTGTTTAAGTAGTCAGTATGGGTGTCATGCTAATTTGATTCACTGAAGATAATCAGTAGGGCTGGAACTTAGTTGTTTGAAACTGGTCACTGGGCGTGTTAGCTTTTAACTGACTGCATTCAGAGGTTGAACATGTTAACACTAGTGTCAAGTGAATGGAGAAAATCTGTATATGATGTTGGCACAAGAATTGAGATGATCAGGCAATGCTTTGGCTTTGTCAGCAACTGTTTAACCATATGGGCACAAAACATGTCCATAACCAACAAGGATCATTGCTCTGCTGGTAAATCATTTTTTTGTTTAATAAACTGGGTATACAGTTTGATTACTGTGTCAGTGTAGTGAAATATTGTTTGGATATAGGTCCAAAGGTTATTGACGTGTGTAATGTCCCAGTTCTTCGAGAATGTAAAGGTAGGATAACAAGTGTTTGTGGTACACTTGTAAATTACCTGGGATGGCAAACAATCTCAAGCTGCTGTGCATACCAATGTAAGCATCACCTGGCATTTGTCACCCCTTAACGTGACTCCGCCTGCTTTTCTCCTATCACCTGCATCATTCATTGTGAGCAGGGGATAGGATTTATCCATTTCATCTGGATTAATAATGAGCTTGGGGGACATGCTCTTGTCTGTAGGCAGTTCTGATTCACTCCATGCATTTTTCATGGAGCTGAGAGAAGTCAAGGGGTGCCACTCTTCTTGCATCAAACCCAGGTAGTAAAGCATAGCACACAAGTAAACTTGGAGGAGAATATTTTACCTAAAGGTTCAGTGTAGTACATAAAATGGTTCACAAGGACTTACCGCATACAGACTCATATTTCAGAAGCTTTTTTGTAAGTGTTTAAAATGTTGATATATCCCTGCAAATTAGCAAAAAAAATGTAAGTATGCCCTTGTTCAAAATATAGGAACAGGAATCATCAAAAAAAATTCAGAGTAATAAGTCTTTCAGATTCAGTTTCAGAAATCTTCATGGAAATAATATTAAATAGGTTGCTAAAATGGGTAGAGTAAAGATCCTTTCTGTCAGATCTCCAAGCAGGTTTTAAGTTTAAACACTGTACTACTGATATTTTTTTTACATTCTCCCATGTGATAGAAAAATATGTTCATGGAAAGAAAGTTAAACTATATGTCCTTATAGACTTTAAGGCTGCCTTCGACTCAGCTGATAGACATATCCCTTGTGAAAAACTGATAGACCATAAGCTTGACTTGAAACTTTTATATCCTATTCAACAACCATACAAATGTACCAGTGCATGTATTAGATGTGATTTAATAGGATATGATTTAAAGGGAAATACTTTTAATTTTTTCATCTCCAATAGAGGCATAAAGTAGGGTTGTCTATTGGCCCCTGCTCTATTTTATCTTTATCTCAATTAAATTCTAATGAATATCAGAGTCCAACTTTCACTCACTAAATATAAATGGCTAGACCTGCATAGGGTTGGCGTTTGCCAACAATATGACTGTTTTTCTCATTTACCATAAACTTGACAGGTTTGGTGCTTTATGTGCCAAGCATAAATTAATTGTAAACTTGTACAGAAATGAGTCAACAGAATTTGGGGGTGGATTCCTCAAGTTTTTTTTTTTCTAAATAATTGTACAACTGAATCAGTAAAAGAGTACATGTACTAAAGGAATAATGCAAGATAAGGGGTGTGTCATGCTGGGATAATGTCATGCCTGGGGTGATTGGGTATGAGGCCACAGGCCGAGTGCGACCAATCACCCCAGAAGTGACATTATCCCAGCACGACACACACCCTGGAGTGCATTATTCCTATTATACAATGGCTTGTTTGTAAAAGAAAGAAATAGAAAAAAGTCATTTAAAATACATATTTTTTATTTTGTTTCATTGTGTAGGGATTCTAAGAAGAAAAGTAGGTCTGTTTATCTTGGCAACTAGGTAGAGCTACTACTGTTATTGTGGCTCTCACCCTCGAAACAGACTATGGCTGTGGCTCTCCCTCTGAAATGATATGTCCATTGCATGAACACTTGTTCTTTGTTCTGGTAACCCCTGCACCCCCCCCCCATACATTTCTCAGCCTGTTTCTGTAGCTGTTTCACTGTTTGCTAGAAAGCTAGAAAGGTGCATATGTTCTCGTCAGATGAAGTCACTCATCCCCATCTCATGAAGTCACTCATCTCCCCCTCCTCCCTCTCAGTCAGAGCATTGTAGTGGCACTTGGGGTATCAATGTTCTTCTTCCGGTACAGCTGCATTTTGTACCAGTAGAAGTAACAGAAACAACAGAAGTGTGCAGTCAGCTTAGTCAGTTCAGGCAGTGGGAGAGCTGAAAATGAAACTGTTTCTCAAAGCATACGGTCAGCTCAGTCAGTTCAGGGCAGGCTGAAAAGTGAAGACATGGCAGTAATGACGTTATTGAAATGTCTGCTGCATTCAGATTTCTTTCTTTTACAAGTGAACATTTCTGTAATATTTCTAAGTTACGTCTGTAAATGTCATGAGCAGGATCAGACTTTGTTTCAGTGAAGCTGCTCAGTTCGGGGATGTGGATGAATACTTTGTCTGCCGCAGTGTTGCTTTTTCTGTGGATAACTGAGGTTCCGTGAAGTTGTTGTTCAGGATGCATGTGAACTTCTGGGGGGGGGGGTGAAGTCTGTGGTGAGGGTGGGTGGGTGCTGGAGTTGTTAGTTTGTGCTGGTCCTTTGGAACATGAGTAGCACTGAAGCTGCTCATAGGCAGCGGAATTATTTTTTTAAACTTTTAAGTGCAGTCATAAGTGTGCTGGCACTAGAGCTGTGATGTTATGCCAGGATAACATCATGGCTTCAGTGCCAGCTTGACCAATCAGAGGCTAACATTTTTCTTTGCTATTGTATAATTAGGGATGACACTTCACTCAAAATGCAAACTGAGCAAAACCTATAAATATTCAGCTAAATAAAATTAGCCGGAATTCATTGGGTATTCACAGATTTAATCCTAAATATGGTTGGCATACAGTGATTAATTCTCACAAGACTGCACAAGATAAACATAACCCTATCTTGTTGCATAAGTTTGAAGTCAGGGGCCATACTGTCCACAAAGAGGGTGGGTTGGACCGCTGTAGGCAAAAATACACCTATACATTGTGTTGTTCAGTTCAGTCTTTCTTTACTTACAACATGTCAGTGTTTCACCATTGGCTTTATGGCTTCTCTGGGGGGACTAGGTGCTTATTCTTTAACTATCAGCATGGAACATGCTGACCCAGCATGGAGCATGATGACCTTATAACAAGGTCTCTTAAGCATCTGCTGCTTTTCGTGCTTCTAGGCTGTGCTTGCATGTGCTCACTGGCAGCTGGCTGTCAGTGAGCACTGGCAAGCGCAGCCTAGAAAGCCAGAAACAACAGATGGCCAGGACACCTTGTTAAAGGGCAAAGATGGTTAAAGTGACAGCAGGTGCAACACAGTGGCAGCCAGGCCACAGACCTATGAGTATTACAACTGATACAGATACCATTCTATGGAACTGACAATTAGAAAATAAACACGAAGACCCCCAGAAGAAGCCATAAAAGATCTCTGTCTCTAATATTTAACAGGTTTAAACAATTTTACATGGGAGTAGGCCATTTACCCACCATATACCCACTGATCTGAAAAAGGCACACTAAAGTTCAGCCTATGAGTCCTCCTCTTTGGAGACTGAATCCTCCTGATGTCCCTGTGCCTTCTCAATTGAACATGCATTTGGGTCCACTTCAGGACATCTACCAGGTCAGAGAAAATATATACCTTCCCCTGGTGTGCTATATGAAGTCGTGTGGGAAATACCATCCTGTGATCAATCCCTGTTGCTCAAAGTGTGGCTCTAACACCATCAAAGCATATTTTCTTTTGTCGTGTTGCATAGCTAATATCAGGCTAAATCCTGACCGTCTGGCCATCGTGTAGCAGGGTTCCTTTACACCTCAAGAATGCTAAGACATAGTATCTTATACATATGCTGTCCATCACTATGATAATGGTGCAGGGAACTTTAGAATTATCAGGCCTACCACAGTGAGTGACCCTATATGCTTTTTGGAGGTTCCATGTCAAAACCACGCCATCCAAAAAGCAAGGTGAAAAACTGCACTGTCATAAATATACAACCTAGCACACTTCCTTTACCTTATTATCAAAATATATAGTTGGCACACTATAAGTCCAATGTATGTGTTTCGATAATCAACTTAAGGTAGTGTACTAGGTTATATATTGGCACTTTCATTGTGTCTTTGTGCAGTTATCATGGCACAGTTTTTCACCATGCTTTTTTGGATCAGCGGTCTTGATAGGATACCCTTTCTGGATACAGAGAGGCTGGTCAGTATTGGCATCCCCAAGCTGTTGTCCAAACCAGTCTTTAAGGAACAGCAGCAGATGGTCCCCCTCACTCCTCTCAGTAATCCTTATTACCTGCAGGTTCACAGCATGAGCCTGGTTCTCCAGGTTCTCCAATCTGTTCAAAGATGGGAGCTCTCTTTAGTAAGTGTGGCCACCATTCTCAGCACTGTCAGTATGCTTGTTAGCCCCCACAGTTACAGATTTCACAGAATCAATTTTGGTCTCCAAGCTCACCACTCTGTATGTTTACCTCCCAAAATTTGTCGGCTATCCATGGAGTTTGCTGCTCAGGGTGGCAGAACAGACTTCAAAGGACTGGGATTTCTACACCACACCTATCTGTTAGATGTCAGTAGTGGCAAGATGCTGCATTCAAGTTACCTGGGTTTCCCAGGCTCCCCCCATGCCACAGATGTGGCGTGACTCCATGCAGGCTATGCTTCAGCTAGAATATTTGACTTGTGATCTAAAGGCCTGGTCAGACAAATTTAAGTGGTACTGGAGTCAATATCTGGCTTCTTTGTCACCCACGGAGAAGGTGGTGATTAAGTTGGGTTATGAACTGCCCTTGTTGTGAAGGGTCTGGGGCCACCATTGCTACTCCGCTCTCCTTCTTTGGGATGGCCTCCATCGCCCACACCTCTGGTCCCCACATTTATGATCCCTAGCTGTTTCCCTTTTTCTTTTTCCCTCTCCCCTTGTTTTGTCACCTGGAAATTTGCAGAATTAACCCATACTGTGAGTAAGCCTGGGAACTGCATTTAGCATTTGTCATATGGGGGTGGTACCAGAGTAAAGAAAACGTACTTTGTTTTTTTTGTATATGTGTGTGACAAGTATCAGTATTAGCATCGTTATTGAACTTTGTATTTTGTATTTGTACTTGTATTGTTTATATATTATTATTGTACTGTGCTTTCATAGTCTTTTGACATGTAGAGTTGGAAGTTTGAGTGATGGTGGTTTATTTAACATCTGGGTTTTAGTTTATCAGTGCTAAAATGTACTCTAGTGTTTTTACAATGTTTACTTTCATGCATTGATGTGCTGAACATTTGTCTTGTGTTTATGTGTGATATTTTTAAAAAGTTCAATAAAAAGAATTCACAAAAAAGAATGTCAGCTAAGCCCAATACCATCTTTATCAGGCAGTTAATCTTAACCCTCTGTGTTAGTAGAGTTTCCTCTGCAGCTGCCTCCATTCATTCAGCTGTACATCCATGAGCTGACCATGTGGCAGGTGCTTTTGCTGTTGCATTACTTTTTGCAACCTCAAGCACCATCTTGTCTTTGTTAACACCAAGTGAGCACTGAAAGAGTGAGCCTGGAGAGGGATGCTCAGGAAAAGATGCAGACAAGCAGTACAACATAATTCAAAACAAGATGCTTGGGTTACAATCCACATATGTGACAACAAAAAGAATATTTAATGCTAAGGGTAAAAAAAACGTGTTAATCCAAGCTATCCAAAAAAAGTAAGAGAAGAAAGGAAATGGTATACAGAAAACATAAAAAGACAGATACAGAACATCATGAAAAAGTGTATAGGCAGATAGTAAACACTTTAAAAAAATCTATTAGGAAGGAAAAGTGTCAAACTGAAAATAGACTTGCCAAAAACAAGGCAGATTTTATAGAGTTTTATAGCCATGTCAACTCCAACAAAAGCTGCACCTGTAGAGGCCCACTGACTGGATACAACACTGCGGTAAGCAATCATCTTGACATGGTGAACATATTTTTTAAATGTCTTTTTGCTCTGTATTCAATAGCATGGGAAAACTGATAGCTAACATCTTGTATACACATGTTAGGCAGGACAAGCTTAGTATCAGCATCGTGGGAAAAAACACCCATTTAACAAAATTCAAAACAGACAAGTCAGCAGAGCTGGATGACATCCATCCATGTAAAGTGTAGGAAATAGCAGAAAAGTTATCAACACATTTAAAAATATTTATTTAATACCTCATTTTCAACTAAGATTGTGCAAAATGATTGGAGATGCAGTACGGTAGTGACAGCCTTTAATAAGGGATCATGACTGGAAATGAATAACTACAGATCCATTAGTCTGATATCTATTGTACAAAAAATAATGGAGTCTGTTGTAAGGGATCAAATCAACTCCCAGACCATCAAGTTGAATGACTCTGACCCTAACCAGCATTGGTTTAAAAAGGGAAGGGTATGCCTGACAAATTCACTAACCTTCTATGAACTGGTCAGTGCAGCACTTAATGAAGGCAGATCAGTTAATTTGTATTTTTTAGACTTTTCTAAAGTTTTTGGTGCAGTTCCCCATAAAAATTAATAATTTGAAAGAACTCAAAGATGGAGGAAGCATACACAACTGTGTATCAAATTGGCTGAGAGACTGAATCCACTGGGTGAGAATTAATGGAGTTTTGTCTAAGATGGGGAAATGGGGAGAGTGGGGGGCTGCAGGGGTCTGTCTTTGGTAGTATTCTCTTTGGTATCTTAATCAAGGACTTAGAGAAAGGAATCAAAAACTGGACAAACAAATTTGCAGATGATACAAAGACTGGATAACTGGCTGACAGTATGAAAGAAGTGATGTCATTGAAAAAAGACCTCCACATACTAAGAAAATGGACACATGTATACAGCATGAAATTCAACCAGAATAAATGCATGGCAATATACCTAGAAAGAAGGAATAAAAGAGCATACTATTTAAATGGCCTGCCACTGAAAATTACTAGTAAAGACAGAAATTTAGCCATTACAATAAGTCAAGACTTCAAATGCCACTTGCATTGTGATACACTGATGTCAACCCATATTCAAAAGGTTAGTGCAGCAATAACTGGGATAGCAATGCACTAACCATGAATAGTGTTGGCATTCCAGGTGGGGCCATAGTCAGGGGTCTCGGGAGCACAATGCAAACCCAATAGAGTGATCATGCTAACAATACCGATGCACTTCTGCAAATGAGGGAGTCCTTCATGCATAATGATGCAGTAATATATTTGAAAGATTTCAGTGGTGCTAAACAGCCACCTATGCGATACTGTTTAATGCTTCCAAAATCTGGCCTTAACTCCATGCTAAGGCCACACCCCCAACCCCCCAAAGGCAGGGCACCTGTACAGCAGCCAATATTCCAGACAGTCTAGTAGACCCCCATTCGCCCCTGTCAGCACAGTTTTCCATTTTCCCTGGTAGTCTAGTGGACTCCAGTTCACCCTTGTCAGCATAGTATTCCATATTATCTGGTAGTCTAGTGGACCCCCTTCCTCGATCACCCCTATCGGGTTTATGTACATAATGCCCTCATGTCCAGGTGATCCCCCAACTGAGTGCCAACATCCACCCTCCCACTGCAGACCCTCCACATGTGCACCCTGCTTAACATTCACCCCATAAACTGTATCAGATCATTGGCCAGCAAAGCGCTCTGCTCACCTCCTCCAACAGACACCATCTGACAACCACAGAGCACAATTGTAAGTGTGTTCAGTGCTGGCTATTATGCTGTGTGACCGCTAGATGGTGAGCAGAGGGCTTTGCCATCCACTGATCTGATATGGTTTATTGGGTGAGTGTCAACTGAGAGGAGGGAGGTGGGGCAAGGGAGTCACAGTGGGTGGGTGTTGGCACTTGGCCGGGGGAAGGGGGGCCTCTAGACACCAGGGCTTTACATATATAAAACTGACAGGGGCAATTGGGGAAGGGGTCCACTAGATTACCAGGGAATATGGAATACTGAGGTGACAAGGGTGATCAAGGGGAGAGGGGGTTCACTAGACTAACAGGGAATATGAGATATTGTACTGACAAGGCCAATCAGGGAGGGAGATCACTAGACTACAGGGAATTCCTATTGCTCCGACCCTGCATTGGCACTAGGGGGCTGCTATGCCCAAGCAAATGAGCCTATAATGGGATGCAAGTGGCCTCTTAGGGCACTGCATGTTCATTGAGCTCACGTGCATGCCAGGGCTGACTATGTCCCTCAAGATCCCTAGCACCATCCCTCTCTGGGTGTGCTATCTCATGTGAGCCATATACAGTCTTGGGCGGTGTCAGTGCAGCTAATATGTGGTCTGCATCGGCATGGCCTGATATTCAGTCAGTTAGTGTGCTCTGTTAGTGCATGCTAACTGGCTGTACATAGCTCAGAGATGGCCATGCACTATTTTTGGCTCAGCATTAGGGCTGCGCAGTGCTATCGGTTGCCCCTGAATATGGGGGCCTTAGTGTCAAGGCTAATAGAATTCTAGGTAGCGTTAGACAATCATTTGCAAGCAGATCTAATTGCAAGTCATCGGAGCTCCCAGTGCTTACAGCACATCTAGTTCAGTCATTTCCACGCTGTATTAAGCATACATCAGACCACATCTTGACCACTGTTCTGTCAGTTCTGATTCCTGTATGACAGAAATATTATAAACAAACCAGAAAAAGACCAAAAAAGCTACTAAATTAGTTTGCCCCATAGCAAACATAACATATCAGGCACAAAACAAAAAGCGTGGCCTTTTCATTCTTGGGAGAAGGCTGAAAGGAGACCTTCTCCAGATGTACTTAACAGTGAGAGATGAGGAATTGTTTAACAATGTAAATCTTAGTCACCAAGTTCAGTTACATAGTAAGCCACTCAGAACAATACCAAGAAAATATTTATATACACAAAGGATAATAGGTATATGTAATACCCTGTCAAGTGAACTTGTGCAGGCTGGTACTTTTAAGACTTTTTTTTTAACTCAGTGCTCCCTTCACCAATAGGGATGTACCCCTGCATTAGCCCTTGTGGAGGTGTCCCCAGTCCTCCAAATATGGCATCTCCCAGGTGCACACACTGAGGTTTCCGGTGCATGGTGTTACACCCCTTCCCCATGGTGGGGCTACCCCAGGGGGCTAAAGGTATTAGAATGAGATCCCCAGATCCCTTGGCAGAGCATCCCAGGCATCATTCAGCACTTGATCTTAGAGAGGCTTCTGACATCATGGTACAAAGGTGATTTTCACTTTTTGGTTACAATGCCCTGGAGAAGCAGACATGCAATGATGCCATGATCCACTGAGCAGGCTCCCACACCCTATATGTCGAAGCCCAACTCTTTACCAATCACTGTACTTGAATCAGTTACTGATGGTTCCTGATGGACCTATCTCCAGCCATTGCTAGGTGTCGGTAAATTCTCAGGTGCAAAACCCTCATCCCCAAAGAAGGAAAGCAGTCCATCAGTTGCTCAAACTCATCCACCCATCTGACTCAGCAACACTTCAATCTCACTTCTGAACCCTGATTGTTGGTGCCACAATTGGTAGTGCTATTGCTGTGCTGCCAGCCCAGCCATTTTAACACATCTTAAACTTATCTTGATGCTTACATGGAAGTGGGAAAGCTGACTACCACTAAGAGTGGAAGAACAGTCCAGATGAGCTCATAACCTTCGTTGATCCCTACTACTGTAGTATGACTTGCTGTAGCATGACTACAGCAGAAATCCTGCCTGAAGTTGCTGCCAAAACTGAGGCTAAGAAAACCGCTGTATTGCCAGGGCTTTGAAGCTGGCAAGCAGCTGCTCCATTATAATAATATTGCCTCTGATACTTTTGTCAAGGAAACAGCAGGTATACTAAAGTGCAGTAATTCCTGACTCAGAGTGGCAGGTTTTATACCTGATGTATAATAATCTGTGTTGAATTCAACCTTTGAAGTGACAAATTGTTTCAGCCCAAAGCAGAAGTCAGTCTGGAAGAACACAAGTCATATTGCTGGACCCTAAGATCTATGAAGTCTCTTGCACCCCACCTGCCACAGGGCAGAGGCAGTGGCATCCTTCATCATGGTTGTCATCCTTTTGCCACTCCCATTGTTTATTTGTTTATTTTTTGGAATTTCGTAAACAACCTTTGAGTAAGAACTCTTTTACAAAGGGTCCACATCTGTTAAACAGTACAAATACAAACATAATTGAATTCACAGCACAAATACAGACATAACTGAATTCACAGTGCAAATACAGACATAGTTGAATTATCAGTAAAGGAAGTAGCAAAAACATAGAAAACAACTAAGAGTTTCATTAAGGGTTTAATAGTAAGTGCTGTATGGCATAAGTAAGTATATGAGAGACAGGAAAATGCAGGATAGGAAGAGAGTGGTTAGTGAATGGAGTATGGGGTCAGAGCAGCCCAGGATAAGCATTGTCACATTGCATTACAGCTTTGGAGCTGAGGAGCTGGGGATGGTGCATGTGAGAGTGTGTAGTAAGGTGGAGAAGGTGGTTAGAGAGGGAGAGAGTGAGTTAGTGAGTGAGAGAGAGAGAGAGAGAGAGAGAGACAGAGGGGAGGGGAAGAGAGGGGAAGGAGGAGAGACCAAGGGGAAGGGAGATATCATGAGAGTGGAGACTGATGGAGAAAAGGGGGTGGGAGGGGGTGAGGGGAGGGGGGAGAGAGTGAGAGAGAGGAGTGTTGAGGCACAACACAAACAAGAGAGCACAACCTATAGTGGAATAAGAGCTATGGAGCATGAGGTGCCAGAGTCTGGGGAGCAGGGGTAGTGAGTGGGGACGGGTGGCCCATGTGAGTGAGTCCATGAGTAGTTGCTGGTAGGCAGGGTTGGTGCAGGCTCTGGAGATTCGCTCTGAACAGTTTAGCACTCACAGACATTCTTTTGCAGTAGAAACTGCTTAAGTTCAGCTTTGAAAGTTCTAGGGTTAGCAGCATTTAGAGTGTTAGCTGGGATCTCATTAAGCCGCAGTGGGGCACGGTAGGAAAATGATCTTTGTCCAAGAGCTGTCCTTTGGAATGGTACACTGAATGGGTATACAATGGTTCTTTATTTCTGGTCCTGTACATGAAGTTGGTTAAGGTAATCAGGTCAGTGATACAGGAAGGAGTTAGGCCTAGCATGGCTTTCCTACCCAGCAGGCACATCTGGTATGAGATTCTATTCTTGAGGCTTAAAGGAGGAAAAAAGCAAGGAAATCCCACCTGGGGGCTGATTGGTTAGCATTCCGTACCACTAGGAATGCTTGTACCAAGCTAATTAGGTCAGAAAAAGCTAGGTACTTCCAAAAAGAACTAGAAGACAATAAAAACAACTCTGCCAAATTTTGGAACATCCTCAAAGAAGTCGAAGGTCAGTCCACTGCAACACCCCTTCTAAACAAAATTGTGTCTGATGGTACCACCTATACTGACAAAGGTGATATACTACAGAAACTTAATGATCACTTTGTCACTGCAGGGCTTGCCTTTGACACCTCACCTATCAGCAAACTTAGCCCGGTAAGAGACTACACTGTTGGCTTCACTGATAATCACAACCATAACCAACCGCATCCCACCCCTTTCAGCTTCCTCACAATTACATTCAAGCAAGTGGAGGACCTCCTCCTTTCTCTGGATACAAAAAAGAGTGCAGGTGCAGATAATATTGAACCTTACTTCCAAAACTTGGCCATACCTATCTGACCGCCTCATTACACACTTATTCAACACCTCTCTGATTCAAGGTGAGCTACCTGTCTTGTGGAAAACTGCCCACATCCTACCATTATTCAAGACTGGGGATCCGAGTGATCTGAACAATTATAGGCCTATTTCTATACTATCTGTCCTCTCTAAATTACTTGAAAAAATTGTCAACATCCAACTTAGAGAACATTTGGATTCACAAAAGTTGCTAAACCCAGCTCAGTCCAGCTTCAGAGCCAAACACAGTACAGTATCGGCTCTTGCCAAAGTAACTACAGACTGGCAAATGGCCTTGGACTCTAAGAAGCATGTATTTGCCCTCTTCCTTGATCTAAGTAAGGTCTTCGATACTGTGGATCATACCATCATGCTTACTGCACTGAGTAACATCAGACTTGATAGTTCTGCCATTAAATGGTTCACCAGCTACCTAACCAATAGGTTACAACAAGTCAAAGCCATAGGAGATCTGTCCCCACAAAAATCCTTGTTACGAGGAGTTCCACAAGGCTCCATCCTGGGCCTTATCCTCTTTGCAATATACATCACTAATCTGGACTCGCATCTGGGCACAGCAAAATGTGCACTTATTTGCAGATGATACTGTACTCTATACCCCAAATTCATCCTTGGATCTAGTCCATGAGTACTTACAGAAAGACTTTGTCACCCTCCAGTATACCTTCTCACTCATAAGCTCCTCCTCAACGCCAAAAAGACTAAAGCAGTGATTCTCTCACCAAAGTCTACTTCCAGATGTCCACATATCACACAGATCCGAACACTCTTAGATGAACCCCTTGAAGTAGTTGGTACCTTTAAATACCTAGGGTTCTGGCTGGATAACAAGCTCAACTTTCTGTGCCACTTAAATGAAATCTCGAAGAAACTAAGACAGTGATTAGGTTTATTCTATCGCATTAAACACCTACTCTCATTAGAAGCCAGAATGAGACTAGTACAAACTACATTCCTACCTATACTGGACTACGCTGACTTCCTTTACAGTCATTGCCCATCAACGATGCTAAACAAACTGGACACCCTTTACCACCGGGCTTTAAGATTTATCTTAAATCTACCCCGTAGTACACATCACTGTCGTCTATACCAGGTTTCGGGATGGACCTCACTCTCAACTAGGAGAAAAGGAATGCTCACCTCTGGTTTTTAAGAGCATTATCTGATAACCTCCCTGCATACATCTCGAACATCTTCAAATGGGCTAAAGGTTCCTATGGCCTGAGACGCTTCTCCTTAATCTGCTTCCAGATTCCTAGAGTGAAAATTACCCTTGGCTCAGCAGCAATCAACTTCTCACTTCCATCACTTTGGAACACTATGCAAGACTCATTAAAATTATCCTCACTTCCAAGCATTTTCACATTCAAAGCTCTATTAACAGATTATCTGAAGGAACCATGCAACTGTTTCAGACGCCGATGACCCCTAAGCCCCAGGTGCCACTCTCAAATCCTACGCCTAAGTATCTCATCCACCCCACATTCCTAACAACAGAAGCCTAGGATCTACAAGCCTAATTCCCTTAATCCAAGATGGTCCTGCCTATTCTCTCCCTTTTACCTATTCTGGCCTCCCTTTTGGCTGCCTACTCTTTCACCCCCGTTTCTACCTTATTCCTTAATACCTCCTTATTTTTTATCATTTAGGTATGAGCTCTTACTTAGCAGAGACTATATGGGATTGCTGTCTCTTCTCATTTCAGTAAAGCTTATTATTATGTACCTTTGCATGTTAATTATGTTGACTGGTATGTATAGGCCCATATTGACTGGCACCTTCACAATGTTTTTTTTTTTTTTTTTGCACCGTTGTCCACTGTAATTGTAATCTTATGAAGTGTGCTGTATTGTATTAACCCAGGACCACCCTGAAAATGAGCTTGCTCAATGGTGTTTATGCCTGGTTAAATAAAGTGATTGATTGATTGAATATGCTTGCTTTCTCATAGAGTACACAGATGTGCATGAGCCAGTCAGCATCTAGTAACAGTCTGCAGGCCTTGCTTAGAGCTGTGCCTACCCTCTTTAGGGTGGTATCAGTTGCTGCTCCATATGCCACCAGGTCATTGTCAACCACAGAGAGAATGGAGCAGTTTATGGAGAGCCTGTGAGCATTGGTAGTGAGGCTTTTCCTGTGCCGATAAAGTATCCTGAGTTTAGCATTTACTGCCTTCACAATCCGGTCAATATGCTGGCCATATGGGAGTGTATCATCTATTATCACTCCTAGGTATTTAAAGGAATGAACCCGTTCTAGAGGGACCAACCTGTTGTTGGTAACTGTTAGTATGGGGTACCTCCTCTTTAGCTGAGGGCTAGAAAGGAGCATGGATTTGTTTTTTTTGTAATTGAGTAACAGCCTACGAGAGTTGAACCAGACCTCCAGTTGTTGGAAGGTGGACTACAGCACAATCTATAGGGTCTCAATGTGAACATTGCTACTGAGTACCACTGCATCATCTGCGCAGAGGATAATTTTGCTGGCACATGCCTCTGGGAGTGTGTTCAAAAAGAGGCTAAACAGCAATGGACTCAATATGGACCCTTGTGGAACTCTCAAAACTATGGTCTGAGTGGTAGCAACTGCTAGTCCAATTCTGACCCTTTGAGACCTTCCGGTTAGGTAATCTTGAAACTACTGGATGGCGTTGGAGGCCAGCCCATGGGCTCATAGTTCTTGAGAAGGAGGGGTGACAGACCGTGTCAAAGGCCTTTGTCATGCAATAAAAATGGATCCAACTAGTTTACCCTCGTCCATAGCCTTGTGAGTGTAATCCGTGAAGTCAACCAGGGCTGTGGTGGTGCTGTGTTTCTTTCTGAAACCATGCTGCTGGGGACACTGCAATCTGGTATTTCTGGATATATTCTATGATTTGATCTGCCATGAGCCTCTCTAGTGCTTTGGATAGGGGGAGATAGAGATGGGCCTATAATTAGCTGTGCATGTCCTGTCCCTGTTCTTGTGAACTGGGCCGACCAGTGCACATTGCCAGAGGGAGGGTTAGGGACTAATTAAAGATTTTAGTGATGGGGACAATAAGCACATCCACTGTCTGAGCTACCAGTTTCATGTCAATACTGTCACTGCCGATCCTAGTCTTTCTGAAGACCTTTTTGAAGTAGCCCATGACTTCCTTGACTGTAACCTGCCTGAAATAGAATTGTGGGTGCTGCGCAGTTGTGGGTATGTTTTCAAGATCCACATCCACAGGCTTCAAGTATTCATCGGGGAGGATGGAGCTTAAGACTGTGAATGCAGAGTTAAACTCTTCTGCTATGGTGAGTGGGTCCATAGAATTGGAGCCATTAATATTGAGAAGTAACGGTTGTTGCTTGACTTCCTTTCCTAGGAGCTCCTTAAGATTGTCTCAGAAGTGCCTCCCATACCCCCAGCTGCATTCAAGTAGATTCTTGTAGTGGTCTGCCTTGACATTATTAGGTGAGTGCATCTGTTCCTAGTGGCCCTGTAGTTCTGGATGTTGTTGATCTCCCCCCCCCCACCCCGTGACCTTGGCCCTGCTTATAGATTATCCTGTTCACTCATTAGTTCCAATAGTTCACTGGTAATCCACCCACTGTTATAACCTTGTGGAGGGGAGTGGATGACATCTGCATCTGAGGTGGAGCTCCTTGTTGTTCCAAGCTCCCATTTAAAATCCTCAAGAGATAGGGCCCCTGGTGTTGCTGTATCTCTTATGTGGAACTCTCTGCCTTCAAATATCCATGGAGCCCCTTCAGTGGAATTTTTTAAGGGGATGCTCAAACCCTATCTTTTTAATCCATCATCTGAGATTGCCTAATTTGACTCGTGACCCCACTACATGCTTATGTGGTTATTCTGTATTCTTATTAAATTTATGCTTGTTTTTTTTTAATCATGTTTGTTTTCTGCATGGTGCCCAGCACCTCTGGAATGGGGGCCTAACAAATAAATTGCTTTGCCTAGCAGCAGCCCATGGGTACCACCTACAAGGCCCCTACAGACAGAAGTCATGGAGGCCAACAGCAGCACACTTTCTTCGTTACCTTCTGAGTTGGCATTACCACCTACAGTCCCTCAGATAGGCATTCATGCAGGGGCAGAATTTTGATGTCCCTGCCCAGTGGTAGAGTTTCACTTCAAACAGATGGGTGTTGGAAATAATACAACCAGGTTCTTCTATTGAGTCAGTTTCTCAGCCTCTAGTAAACCCTCCTAGACTTTGCTGCCTAGCTAGTATTGAAATGTACACTTCATGGTCATTCAAGAGGAAGAAGACTTCCTCCTACCAAAATGGTGGTTCAGGAAGTCCCTTGTCAGAGTAAAACCAGGGATTCTATTCCAGATATTTTCTAATCCTAAACCAGATGAGGGGCAGCCCATTCTGTATCTTCATGCCCTGAATGTGCATGTTGAGTGCACAAAGTTTCACATGTACCCTCTCAGGTCCCTGCTCCCATTGTTAACCCAGGGAGATTGTGCACCCTGGATATGCAGGATGTCTATCTGTTCACACATATCTGCAGATGCCACAGGCATTACTTGCATTTTTGCCAGGAATGCCACTACTTTCACAACTAGATATTACTCATTCTGCGTATCCTCAGCATAGTATGTTTTATCAAATGCTTTGCAGAGGTGGTGACATTTTTGTACAGGGAAAAACCGCATGTGTTCAGTACCTGGATGTATCTGTCTCCTGAAGGATCATCCACACTGCTGGTGATACTAAATCTGAACCATAACAGGTAACAGTTGAACCAGCATGGGATCCTGGTCAATGTGCTAAAATCTGTACTAATCCCATGTCAGGGGTGCCAATACATTAAAGCAGTGTTGGACATGGGTCAGGCACAGCTTCATGCAGTGGAGTAGTTGCCATTGGATTCCATTGGTTCCTGCAGTAGACTTTAAAATATCACTGGTAGAAACTGTGAAAGAGCATTTCACCCTGGCAGGCTGCATTGTATAGGGATAGCATGGGGCCTGTGATGTACAATAGATACAAATGCTAGCTGTGAAGAGTAAAGAGAGAAACTTATATTTTGTCAGATTTTTTTTTGTCTCTTCACTTATCCCCCCTCCCCCCTAAGGTTACAGTGGAAGATGCTAACTTGTCATTGAAGGAAATGATCAAATGTCCTAGCTCTGATTGGCTAGTACTGTAGTGCATTATATCAACTTATTGCCCGTTGTTTCCAGTGTGGTATCACACTGTAAAGCTTAAACCTATTTCCTATTAATTGGATGTAGTTTTATTAAATATGGCTCTAAAACTAGAATTTTGCCAACCTAGGGCATGAAAGGAGGTTGCATTGTAAGAGACATTGCATTTTATATTTATTTTTCAGTATTTGTTGACATCATTTAAATACTATGGGTGGTTTATTATACAGTAGCATGGCTCCTAAACAACTCAGCCCAACGTGTTCATAATACATACTTAGTAAACTGGCATAAAGAATATTCCTAGGTATTTTACATACCAACAGAAATGCTTCTGATTAATGAATAAAAAGATCCCTACAAATTTGATCTATCAAGAATGAAAAGAACAAGAAGTATGCATGTCTGTGAGGGGGACGCAGGTATGTTGAGAGTATGGGGTTATTCAATATGCCTATTTCTGATTAATTCACCCTTCAGTTGTTGAAGTTAGTTACAGCTGATGAGGGAACGTGTGTGTGTGTGTGTGTGTGTGTGTGTGTGTGTGCATGCGTGAGAGTGTATATGTGTAATTGTTGCTGGGGGTAGTCAGCATTTGTGTCCATAGTTTTTATCTTGTTTATTTTCACTTTAATGTTTGCCTCATTGTAGTCCTACCCCATGCAAATGCAAGAAGAGTTTTTCCTTGTAGTTTCCTCATCTGCTGTTGTATTTTGTCCATGTGTCCATGCTGTTGTTGTCAGTAACTTTTTCAACTTCCAATATTTTAAAAGAAATACAGAGAAAGCAAATTGGATTGATAGTTAAAATGGTGGCAAAACTGATTCTACATACTAATGAAAAAGAAATTAATAAATATTTTGTAGCTAGTCTTTACTACATAAACATAACTAGAAAACAGGAACCTTTTGAATAGAGAAGAACAGAATAAAATAGAAAACAGGAACCTTTAAGATAGAATAGAATAGAATAGAATAGAATAGAATAGAACACATAAGTAATAAGTCATAGCAGGGTGTGTATTGTAGGAATTTAATGTATGCCCCAGGGGTGTAGTATGGCATGAGACCAAAGGCTGAGTGTCCTTTTGCCTATGGGAAATGCATTAAAATCCTATGATGCACACCCTGGGGGGGCTTATTACACTTATAAAATGGCTCTAAGTAGGTTTTGGGGGAGGAAAATTAGATTCTGTACCTGACTGTGCATTTATAGAGAGTTAATCCATGGTCAGGTGACAACTCTAGGTGAATGACATTTCTAGATTTTTACTTGCCATTTTATAGAATAGAACAGAATAAAAATAGAACAGAACAGAATAGAATAGAATAGAATAGAATAGAATAGAATAGAATAGGGATTACTACAGTGTCTCACATTTACAAAATATCTGGAAGATCTTTACAAAGCAATGGTTTAAATACTAGCAGTGTACAGACAATATGCAGGCACACTATAGTTATGTGCTCAACAACATGCATCACATAGCTACAGTCAATTGTGGCAGAACCTGCATTGTATTCAGTGAAGAAATGCTGGTCTGATCACTGAGGTAGTCCCCTTCTTTTTCCAAATATTGGCATGAAATTTGTAACATATTTCTGGACAAACACCATGGACTTAGTTCAAATGTTTTATCTGAAGGACAACGTTAGTTTTTTGCAATATAAAAGCACATATCAAATAACACAATATAGTAGTTCAGACATTTTTAAACACTTTGTAGTTTCAACATCACGTACAGTATCTATCTTGATAATACAGACTCATGTTCAGTGTGCTTTCAGAGCTTAGTGAGATGCTGTGCTTATTCAACTTGTTGAATAAACTTTGTTGTGGCCGTTTGCCATTCTGTGCCTCAAGAATACCACACTGTAGGGATGCTGAAGGCAAGGAATCCTGGAGGAGAATTTCACTTCAAGAAGTGCCACAGGAAGGATTCCCTTAGGCTAAAAGTAGCTTAGGAAAAATCCCCAAGGAGAGAGGATAGCCACTGGAGGAAGCGGAGGAGGATGAGGAGGAGGGGGAGGGGGAGGGGGAGGGGAAGATGGTGCCACAAAGAAAAAATGCTTCTGAATGAAGCAGGAAGGCAGAGTTTAAACAGATCAGGCAGGAGCCACGGTTGTTGCTTCAGCTCATTGAACCATGTGCTTAAGCCTTTCAATTCAATGTTCATATGCAACTTGTTGAATAAATTTTGTTGTGGCTGTTCGCTTCTCTGTGCCTCAGGAATACCACCCTATAGGGATGCCAAAGGCAAAAAACCCTGAAGAAGGGTTCCACCCCTTGAGTTGCCACAGGAAGGATTCCCTTAGGTTAAAAGAAGCTTAGAAAAAAAACCAGAGGAGAGAAGCTAGCCACTGGAGGAGGAGGGGAGGATGGTGGGGCAAAGAAAAAATGTTTCTGAATGAAACAAGAAGGCAGAGTTTAAACAGGTCAGGCAGGAGCCATGGCTGTTGCTTCAGTTCATTGAACCATGGGCATAAGCCTTTCAATTCAATGTGCTTATGCAACTTGATGAGGTGTTGTGCTTATGCAACCTTTTGAATAAACTTTGTTGTGGCTGTTCATCTCTCTCTGCCTCAGGAATACCACCATGTAGGGATGCCAAAGTCAAGGAACCCTGGAGGAGGGTTCCACCCCTAGAGATACCACAGGAAGGATTCCCTTAGGCTGAAGGTAACTTAGAAAAAAGAGCAAAAACAGTGTAGATCAGAAAGCATTGCAGATGTAACGAGTTGGCATTGAGCATTTGGACTGTTACGTAGGTCAGCAGAGATAACAGTAATGGTCAGATGCTAACTGAAACATGCAATGACCTTAGCTTAGGTTGAATGAATTCTAACAAGAGGACATGACTTCCCAAAGAGAGAGTGAATGGTAAAGGGGCCACCATCCATCTCCATCTAACCACAGAAACCTACCTAAATAACTGCAGAAACCTAACTAAGTAACCGAAGGAAATATCACTAAAATACTAGATATCATGACCTTTAGTACTGAGAAGAGGAAAAAACCCTTTGAGAAGGAAACCTCTGGGGACCCAAGGCCTAGGACACATTCTCTCCAGGCTTATAAGTTTTTTAGTGATGGCTCTGCTGCTGAAATTTAGAAACCCAATCCAATGGGAGGAAAATATTCCGATTTGGTGGAAAGTTCTCACTATCCCTCTAACTGGAACGCTGTGAAGGGTTGTGAATGCATGCTGCAACATTTGATACTCTGAAGCAAGATCAGGACCTGCCAAGGTGGGAGGAGGACAGCAATGACTACTGAGGCATGTAGCTGACCTACTGACTAAAAACAGACCAAGTGAACCTGAGGTGGTCCTGGGGAGGATAGCATAGAAGGCACTGCCAAACCTGATTCACTTAGCTAAAAGAGCCCTCCTGGGTGTAAGGGCCCCACCCTCACAGCTGAAGTCTTAAATTCTACATCAAGAGGTGCCATCGATACATCTGCATGGAGTGAGGACATTTCCACTATGGGCCAGAGGAGAAGGACCCAGTCCCGAGTTTTGCATGCTCAAGATGCAGATTTTGTGGGTGCTAAATGAGACCATCAGCTGCAGGGTAGGCCCTGAGCCATAGAAAGTAATGATCATGGTTGACATGCCTCCGATTTATGAATGAGAGCATACAGTCAACTGTGAAGCACTAGATAATCATAGGAGGAGGCTGGGCAAAGGCAGCAGCCTCCAGTTAGGTTTTGGGATGCCAGCCGAAGCCAGCAGCCAGAGGTTACGTATTGGTTAGTGAGGAGGAGACCAAGCGAAACCAGTGGCTGTGGCTAGTTAGGAGGATGCAGGGCAAAGCCAGTGGTCAGTGGTTAGAACTAGAAGCAAAGCCAGCAGAAAGCAAGCCAACCAGTTCCATTAAGGCAGCCTAATAATGAAGACATTGAAAATACTCAATGGCTGTAGGTAATACTGATGTGGGTAGGTGATAGAAAATACAAAAGATCCTGCCAACAGTACACTGCTTGATATCATACTAGTAAACAAACCACAACTGTTCTCCCATGTGGGTGTCTTCTTCAGTGACCCCAGCGATCACTGTACTATTGCATGCATAAGGTCCCTACCAAAACCAATCTCAACCTCCAGATATATATTCAAAAGGTGCTGCCGCAACCTTGACACCTCTGCCTTCCCATTCGATCTTCAATATGCAAACTGGCAAGACTCTTACCTTGCCCCTTCTGTTAACGAAGCCTGTGATGTATTCCATAAGATTCTAACAGACGTAATTAACCAACATGCTCCGCTTGCGAAAATTCTAACAAATAAAACTTTTTGCCAATGGTTTTCAGCCAGTCTTAAGCTGGCTCTTCTCCATAGGGATGTCTCATGGAAAAATGCATGGAAAACTAAACTTCCTGCCAATCGGACTGCCTTCAGAGTAGCCAGAAATCAATGCACAACGCTTACCAGGGTTGCAAAGTCTAGTTACTACAATAATAAACTAGATGCATCTACACATTGTTCTTCTACATTCTAACATACTAACATACTAAAATGCCAGCAGAATAGGCCTAACGGTCTTTCGTGTCTGCTCGTTTGGTCAGCCCCCACCCTGGGTGCTGACCTTGCTGTCCCCCTCGCCTTCTCTGGCTTCTCCCTTCCCAGTTCCGGATATTCTTGCTGCATTGGATTTTGCTTCCAGAACACTTCCCCAGTACCTGTCCCACCCCCTCTTGAACCCCTCCACTGTCTGTGCCTCCACCATCCCCCTAGGCAGTGCATTCCATGGCTCCACCACCCTCTTAGTAAAGTAGCACCTCCTCCTTTCTCCCTGAATCTTCCCCCTCAGCTTTCACCCTTGCCCTCTAGTGGCCCCTCCTCCTTCCTTCGAGCACCCGACTGTTCATCCCTATTTACCCTCTTCATGTACCTGAAGACCTCTATAATGTCCCCCGGTCCCTTCTCTTCCAATGTGTACATATTTAGCTCTTCGATCCTCTCCTCATAGGTCCTGTCCCCAAGCCCCAAATCATTTTGGTTGCCCTCCTCTGGACCCTCTCCAGGAGGTTAATGTCCTCTTAAGTGTGGCTCTCCAAACTGCACGAGTACTCAAGGTGCGCCTCACCAAGCAGTTATACAGAGGAGTATCACTTCCTCCTTCTGGAGGTGATCCCCAGCGGATGCATCCCAGCATCCTGTTGGCCTTGGCTGCTGCCCTCCTACAAGTCTCAGAGTTGTTCATCTTGACATCCACCACCACCCCAGGTACCTCTCAGCCATCGAGACTTGTAGCACTCCCCAGGTGTGTGCACTTGGCCTGGTTTCTGCCCCAGGTGGAGTCCTTGCATTTCCTGCATGGAACCTCAGCTTCCACTTTCTAGACCATCTTTCCAGAGCCTCCAGGTCCCCTGTAGGCCACCCTCCCTCCTCCCCATCCACCACTGTCCCTAGTTTCGAGTCATCCGCAAAGAGACTCATCTCACTCCTGATTCCTGTCCTTATGTCAGAGACATAGGCATTGAACAGAAGGGCCCTGGACTGATTCCTGTGGGACCCTACTAATGACCCTCCTTGGGATGAGACTATCCGCCTAACTACGACCCTCTGGTTCCGGTCCTGGAGCCAATTGCCTATCCATCTGATCACCTGGTTCCCACCCCATTTCTCCCAGCTTATCCAACAGGCCCACATGAGGAACAGAGTCAAATGCCTTGCTGAAGTCTAGAAAGAGGACGTCCACTGGTCTACCCAGGTCCAAGGCACTAGTCACCCAGTCATAGAACTCCACCAGGTTTGTCTGACACGAATTCCCCGGGATGAATCCATGCTGTCTATCGTCCAGGCACCCTGACTTATCCAGGTCTCCCCCTAGCCTCTCCTTGACAATGCCTTCCATCACCTTGCCCACCACCGATGTCAGGCTGACAGGACTGTAGTTCCCTGCCACCTCCCTTGATCCCCCCCTTGTGGATAGGCACTATATGCGCCACCTTCCAGTCCTGGGGCACCCACCCTGTCCTCAGAGAGATGGTGAAAAGCTCCACCAGGGGTTTCGACAGGACGTCCACAAGTTCCTTCAGCACTCTGGGATGTAATTTATCCGGCCCCGGTGCTTTCTCCATCTTAAGGGAGCTGAGGGCTTCCTCACTCTCTGTTGTGATTTCCACTTCTGGTACCTCTTCTCCCTGCTTAGCCTTCCCCACCTGCCAGTGATGCCTCCCTCTCCCAGACCCGCCGATCGGTAAGGTCCCCTCCTCAGTATCTCTGTCTCCTCCCATGTATGATGCAGCACCCCATTTTCCTTGGTGAAAACTGAGGTGAAGTACTCATTTAGTACCTCAGCCTGCTCCCCCGGTCTTGTGCCCATCTCTCCCCTGATTTAATCCTGCTAATCTGCCCCTTCACCCTTCATTTTTCCCCAATGTATCTAAAGAACCCCTTGTTCCCTCTCCTAATTTCCCTAGCCAGGTTCTGCTCCTTCCTTGCTTTAACCGCCCTCGCCACCCTAGTGGCCCTCTAG
This sequence comes from Neoceratodus forsteri, assembly GCA_016271365.2. Lineage (NCBI taxonomy): Eukaryota > Metazoa > Chordata > Ceratodontiformes > Ceratodontidae > Neoceratodus > Neoceratodus forsteri. The sequence continues at coordinate 980,824,106 of CM057459.1, forward strand.
CCATCAGCTCGTACTCCCTTCGATCCCTTTCACTCCTTGAGCACTTGAATTGCTTATAGGCTGCCTTCTTTCCCTGCATCACCTCCTGGACCTCCCTGGTCCACCAGCAGTTTTTGGGCCTCACCGCATTTTGTCTTACTCTTGCACAGGTGCTGTGCATCCTGCACCCTCTCCTGATGATTTCCCACCTACTGTCAGCGTCCATGTCTGACCCAATCCCATCCAAATGCTCCTTAGGATCCTTTCCATTTCCTTAAAATCTGCCCCCTGAAGTTGGTTACTTCCGCTCTTGTGCAGCCTTCTACCCTCCTAGGTCCAGGCAGAACCAGACCGTGGCATGGTCGCCCCGCCAATGGGTCCCTACCTCCAGGCCCCCAATCTGGTCACTGTCTGCCAGGGAACACATCCAGTACCCACGCCTCCCTGGTCGGTTCCCTCACCTGCTGAGTTAGGAATGCGTCTTGAAAGACATCCAACAACCTCTGTTCCCTGGTCACAGAGGATGTCATAGTCTCCCAGTCTGTTCCTGGTATGTTTAAGTCCCCCATCACCACCACCGTTCCTCTGCCCTGTCTGCAGTGTCTCCCAACATCTGCCACCAGACTCTCCTCCAGCTCCTCCGCCAGGGCAGGGGGTCTATACACCACTCCTATTTTTACTCTCTTGCCGCCCCTTGTTATCAAGGTGACCCAAATCGCCTCCACGGTTCGCCCACCTCCCTACTCCCCTATGCCAATGCAGTTTTGACTATCATTGCTACCTCCTCCCCTTCTCTCCCCCGTCCTTCCTGAACATAGCTGTAACCTCCAGGTTCAGGTCCCAGTCATGTCCTGCAGTGGCCCAAGTCTCAGTGACCACTGCCACATCCACTGCTCCCTCAAGCATCGCCTGGAGCTCAGGCATTTTATTGCCCAAGCTCCTGGCATTTAGCAGGACTACCTTCCACCCTTTCCCCATAGTTCCATTCCCTGCTCATGTTCCCATGGGGATTCTGTTTTCCCCTGGTCTGCACTTTGCCAGTCGGCCTTTTCCTGCAATCCTCCTGGTCCCCAGGGGGGTGGAGACAAATTCCCTCCTTTATCAGCACCCCTTGACGGCCTTTTCTCCCATCCCGCCCCCCTTCACAAGTTTAAACCCCACTTTCCACCAATGAACCCCTCTATTTTCAACTTAAGGATTCCTCCTCCAAATTGAGATGGAGTCTATCTCAGCATACAGCTCCTTATCCTCCCAGGTCTCTCCCCAATCCCCATCAACCCATACCCTCTGGCCTCACACCACTCCTGAGCCACTGGTTTATCTCCCAATCTTCCTTTGTGTTCCCCACTAGCCCTTGGCACTGGCAGGATTTCTGAGAAGGAAACTGTGCATCCTATGTCATGACAGACCCTGGGCGAGCTCCCTGAATCTTGCCTGTATCTCTAGCTCGCTATTTCCTCAATGTCATTTGTACCCAGGTGGACCAGTATGTCTGGGAACCCCACAATCCTTTGCCAGCTGATATACCTCATGCTTAGCCCTGTGCACCGCTAGTCCAGGGAAGCATCTTGTTCTTGTTCCTCTCCCTATCTGGGTGCCACATGCCACCCCCTCCTTATTTACCATGGCCACCCCCTTCCCTCCAATCCTATGCCTCTCCTCCTCCTGAGTATCCTTCTGTACCTTGCTAATTCCTCACTGCTCGCAACTGGTCCTTCTCCCCATCTGCTAAACTAGCCTGGCTCATCCTCCTTCCTTCCTGTCTCCATTTAGTTCCTCCTTGCTCGTCTGGCTCCCCTGGCCTAAACCCCTCAGCTCCCTTTACTGAATCCTCCTTGTACTTCTGGTCCTTCTCCTTACCTTTCCTCCCAACTGGTCCTTCTTCTTGCGTTCCTCCCTCTTCCCTTGCCCTCCTGCTCTAATTCACTGCTCCCCATTTTCCTGCATTCCAGGTCCCCCCTGTTCTTCCTGCTATCTGGCCCCTGCCTCCTGCCCCCACTCCCTTTCTGTCTCTAACCACCCTATCATGGCTACATCACCCCCCCATCCTCGAGCAGAAAAAGAGAATTGAAGCAGTTATTGAGTGTAAGGTCTGATCCACCTCCCCACCTTGCTTCCTTCTGTCCAGCCCTGGCCATCTGCCTACTTCCCTGATAATGTTGTCCCTCCTTTGTGAGGGTCCCCAGTTACCTGCCTGCTTCCTTGGTAGTGTCCTTTTGGACCCCCTCTGCCACGGTCCCTATGTGACCCCTGAGTATTCTCCTGCACTCCTTTCCCTTGCCCCCACCCCAGTGCTTGGTGCAACCCGTGGGAGATTCCCAGCCCTTCCCAACCATACCACCCCTTCCCCAGCTTTCTCCATAATCCCTCAACCTTCCTCCTAGTTGTGCCAGCTGGTAGCACACTGGGCAACCACCGAACTTCAAGCCCAGTCCAGTATTATCGCTCCACACCCTGTGCACCCCACCACCCTCCCAAAGATGCCGGCCCTAATGTCGTGTGTTCCATCCCTTCCAAACAGGTTTCTTGAGTGAGCCACCAGGTTCCCCTAGTTCAAGATACACCCTACTGCCTAATCAGGTCACCCACTAATCTTAGAGACAGTCCCACTGTACACTGTAGTAACCCTGTTACTAGTGCAGTACAACACATTAAACTTATATGGAAATGAACAACTCCCTAAGCTCTTCTTTCCCAGCCTTTTAAATCCAACTCCCAGTGGCTAGAACTACATGAGCTGCACCTGCAGCCTTTTTCCTCCAATTGCAGGGCAGGTGTTCCCCATAAATTAGCAGACTTCTGGGGTGGAGGGTGGGGAGGGTGGGTATTGGGCAGACACCTGACTCGAGAGAGAAAGTGTATCAGCCCTGTGTCTCCCCTCCAAGCCCAGCAGCCAAAGAACCAGGCCCAAGCAAATCCCACCAAATAGGTTTTAAATCAGAAGAAATAGGCCTCTACCAGCGCAGCCTGTTACACAGTGAAACATCCACAAAATGAGCCCACTTACAGCCACCAAATCAGTTTTAAAACTTCCAGCAGCCCCCAAAACAATACCCTGCTAGCCCCTTAGAAGTAAGAAAGAAAAGAACTAACCTTCTACCAAGTAAAATCCACAAGAATCCTGTGAAAACAACAAGCAGCAGCTACTGTCCTGGAACACAACTGATCCTGTCCCCTTCCAGTTCTTTCTGAGGAGACAAAGCAGCTAACACCTCAAACCTGATTCAGCTCTGCCTCCAGTCAATTGGCTGAGTGAGACCTGGCCAGACCATTAACACCCTTCCCCACTATGCACTAACCTTTGCAGCTAGTGGAGTCAGCAAAAAGGAATCAAAATTCAACTCAAAGCCCCCAAAATATGTTTGCTGCCAAAGGGAACAGGTCTCCAATTTAATCAGCTTCACTAACAACACATCAAAATAGGCTTGAAATTAACAGATATAGGTCTCCAATTCAAATAACCATCTCCAAGTAAATCCCACCAAATAGGTTTTAAATCAGAAGAAATAGGCCTCTACCAGCGCAGCCTGTTACACAGTGAAACATCCACAAAATGAGCCCACTTACAGCCACCAAATCAGTTTTCAAACTTCCAGCATCCCCCAAAACAATACCCTGCTAGCCCCTTAGAATTAAGAAAGAAAAGAACTAACCTTCTACCAAGTAAAATCCACAAGAACCCTGTGAAAACAACAAGCAGCAGCTACTGTCCTGGAACACAACTGATCCTGTCCCCTTCCAGTTCTTTCATTTCTGGAAGACACTTGAGGAGGTTGAGGGTTGTAGGTCTTCTAACTCCCTCCTTCCAAAATTACAACTGGTAACTCCACTTATACAGACAAATAAGACTTCCTAAATTTGTTAAATGACCATTTCACCACTGCAGGTTTGATCTTTGACTCCTCACCTGCCAGCAACCTATGAAATCAATTATGTGGGCAGGGCAAGACCATCCTCACTCACCCCATGGCCATACCCCCTTCTCTTTTAACCAAATCTCACCGAAGCAGGTGGAAGACTTCCTTCTCAAATTAGACACCAGAAAGAGTGCCGGTGCCGATCTTATTGACCCATACTTCCCAAAAATAAGCTTTCATATACTGGCTGTACCCATTACCCACCTTTTTAATTTGTCCCTCATGCAGGGTACCCTTCCCATGATTTGGAAAACCACCCATGTCATCCCCCTGTTCAAATCTGGCAATCCTACTGACCTTAATAATTACAGGCCCATCTCTCTGCTTCCCACCCTTTCTAAATTGCTAGAAAAATTAACCAGCAGATTAGAGACCATTTAGACTCACATAACCAGCACACTCCAGTACAGTCAGGCTTCAGACCACACCATAGCACGGTCTCTGTGCTTGCAAAAGTTTCTAATGACTGGTTGAATGCCTTGGAAAACAAACGCTATGTGTGTGCCCTGTTTTGGGATCTGAGCAAGGCATTCAACACAGTGGACCATGCTCTACTCCTTGACATCCTCCACAACACTGGATTTGATACTGTCTCTCTTAAATGGTTTGACTGTTACTTTATTGGACATTCCCAGCAGGTCAAAGCTGAAGGACACCTCTGCCCTCTGAAAACCCTACTATGAGACATATATCAAAGCTCAATTCTGGGCCCCCTTCTCTTCACAATTTATATCAATAATATCCAATTAGCCAATATTCATCTATTCGCTGATGATACAGTCTTATACATCTCTGGACCTTCCATTAATAAAACATGTTCTGACCTTCAACTTGAGTTCAACCATCTTCAGATAAACCTATTGCAACTAAAATTACTTCTTAATGCTAAAAAACAAAGACTATGCTCTTTTCTCCCTTCTCTGAGACACCCTACACTACCTTATTTAGCAATCCACCTCCGATCACCACCCTCCTCGATTAACCTCTCAAATCTGTGTCCAAATTTAAATAATTGGGGGCATGAATCGATCACAAATTGACCTTTACTGACCATATAGAAGAACTAACCAAAAAGCTCAAACAGAGGCTTGGCATAGTCTTCCGTATTAAGTGCCTACTAATATTGGAAGTGAAAACTAGACTTGTACAGTCAACCTTCCTCCCCCATTTGACTATGGGGATATTCTCTATGGACAAGGGACTAGACCAGCATTAAAAAAGCTTGACATCCTATTTCATCGAGCCCTAAGATTCATTACAGGAGCTCCCTACTCTACTCATCACTGTTCCTTATATGCGCAAGCTGGGTAGACCTCCTTTACCTTCAGATGCTACAGAAATGTAGCCAATTGAACATACTAAGTAATTATTAAGAAACTACCCCTATATATCTCTGACTGCCTCCGTATTTGCTCTCCTGGTACCTATGCACTGAGAAACCTCTCTTACATATCTCTATTTATTCCTAACGTCAGAACTCAGTTCAGCAAGTCAGCCATAAGCTATTCCCTTCCCTCCTTGTGGAACAAATTGCAAAAAAACTTCCAAATAGCTACTCTGCTTAAATTAGCTCATTTCAAAACCTTGTTCACATGGGCTGTTACAGAAAATTGTAACTGTGTGTCCTAAAACATTCTCACCAACCCTTGATTTTCTACTTCCTTCTTGTTACCATCCCTCTTCCTGTCTGTTTCTCACTTCCAGCTCCATCTTATCATCCTTTTCTCATGATTTGAGGTTCTTCTGTACAACCCTCAGCATAGGTCTGTACTATTCTCATCTGATTGTTGTCTGTGACTGTATGAACTACCTTGCTAACTTTGGCAGATGTCATGTTATACTACATCTGATGTTAACAATATGATTCTCTGAATGTAACCATCACTGTATGAACTGACCTGTAAACTTCACCAAATGTTATGCTGTATTATGCTGCCTACTTTATTTTATCCTATGTTTTTTACTGTTGTCAATACAGTAATTATGCCCAGGTCCATCTTTAAAATGAGTTATTCTCAAAGAAGTTTTGCCTGGCTAAAAACCAACAGATTGATTGATTGATAGGAGGCTGGTTGAAGCCAGTGGCTGTTGGTTAGGTAGAAGGAGGCTACAAATGCCAGTAATTGAATCAATGAGGTTTAGGTAATTGAATTGATATGGTTTATGCATGATTACCTTACATGCCATTTAGGCAAAACAGGAGCAGTAGTAGAGGCAGGGTGAAGCCAGCAGCTGCAGATTAGAGCCAGCAGTGGAACTGATGAGGAGTATGCATAAATATGGCAAAGGAGCAGGGCAAAATTCATTTAACTTACAGAAAAGCACACTCCCACTACCTGCAGCCATGATGCCCCACTGTGACATCACAGTCCCCCACCATGGGAATAGCAGGGAAGCCACAAGCTAAGCACCATGAGACCAAATAGCTAATTTAATGACTGAAGTTTCAATACAGCTAAAAAGCAAAAACATGCTGTTTAACTGCCAGCAGCTGTAAGCTGGGCTGGCATATCTTGGAATGAATACATAGGCAAAAGTAATGAGAGCTTGATTTATGATTACAAAATACATACAAGTCCTACAAATAGGACTAGGACAACATTACATTTATGATAGAGTGTAATTCTTATGGTAGGGCAGGAAACCAAAAACATTGTAGAGGCACTCTTTTTCCCCACTTGGTTTGACTGTTTTTATTCATATTGCAATACAGTATGAAATAAAGAAGCTTGTAGCAGAAAACCCAAAAAGGAGTGAAAGCAGCACATGACATTGTAAAGTTGGGAAATGCAGCTGCCTAGGTGGAGCCAGCACTGATGGAAGCCAGCCCAGATGCAAGCAATTAAGGTGATATGCAGAGAGACTGCTACAGCATGGAGACAGCAATGGAACTGAGAGCACCCAGGAAACAAGTACAGTATTCTGAGGGATAGCTTAAGGTAATGAAACAACAATATGTAAGCCTGAAAGCATAAACAAGCAATGTCTACACAGGGCAATAGAAAACTAGAAAGGTCCAAAAAGAAACAAACAAAATCAACCACAAGCACAGGAGCTAGAGGGAGCAAAAAGAAACAGCAGTGAGAAGCACAAACAGACAGCAGCCAGAGGCAAAGGCAAAATGCAGACTTAGGAGCAGGAGAAGCACAAACCAGGAAAAGAGTCCAGCATAAGCCTGCAGAAATCCAAACACAATGGAAGGCAGGAGCAGAGTATGACAGATCCTCCAGCCACAAAGTAAAAATGCTTCTGAATGAAGCAGGAAGGCAGAGTTTAAAAAGGTCAGGTGGGGGGGGGCTATTGCTTCAGCTCATTGAACCACAGGCTTAAGTCTTTCAATTATAGTCTTCAAAATCTTAATTAGTGTTTTATTTTTGTATAACAGGAGGGCAGTGAGGTTGTATTAAGTACAGTTCTTAATAGGTACAAAAGACTTCTAATAATGAATATGGTATTGGACAAACCACATTACATAAATCAGTCTTTCTGCTGTCCTTCTTAAAATGCTATTCAGTAGTCCTAGATTCATAGCCTGAACAGCCAGGAATCTTTACATTTTAACCTACAAGACAATCTTCAACATAAAATATAACAACAGAACAATATAACAACAAAGTAAAAAGGTCTCTATGAACTAAAATAAAAATAAGAACGAACGCATTTCAAAGTGAAAATGTAGTTATGACATAGGATACTTAAATGCAGTCACCTCACTGGTGGAACAGCATCAAGTCAAGTCAAAATTTATTTATGTTGCGCTTTTCAAAAGTCAAAGCGCAGGTGCATAACAGAAATAATCAACAACATAAATATAAATATAAGCCTAAAAACAGTTAAAACAATGGGTAAACTATCCATTTAAAGCCTGTTCATATAAGTGGGTTTTCAAAGCTGCCTTGAATGACTCTGTGGACAGGCACTCTCGAATCCGACGAGGTAAAGAATTCCACAGGGTCGAAGCCACAAAAGAAAAAGCTCTGGCCCCTGATGACTGAAGACGGACCCTGGGAATCTATAGCAATCCCTCAACAGTGGAACAGAGTGAGTGGGAAGGGCAGTAGGGTCAAAGAAGATCTTCCAAGTAGCCCACTCCCTGACCATGTAGGGTCTTATAGGTCAACAACGCAACCTTGAAGATGATTCTCCATCACGCCGGCAGCCAGTGCAGATCGCAAAGCACAGGTGTGATGTGGCACATTCTTCCCAATCCAGTCAACAACCTGGCCTCAGCATTCTGCACCAGCTGCAGGCAATGGAGATCCACCTCCGGTAACCCTAGATATAGAGCATTACAAAAGTCAAGACGCGAAGAAACAAAGGCGTGAACCAGTACCGGAAGGTCATCGTGAGGAACTAGGTGTTTTATCTGGTCAATATTCCTCAGATGGTAAAAGGCAGACATGACAAAGGCTGAAACCTGTGCCTTCAGCGTCAGCCCGCTGTCAAAAATTACTCCCAGATTCCGCACCTGTTCAGAAGGTCTCAACTGGTTACCCCCTAGCAGAAGGTCAGAGGGCAGCCCAGGAGACAGCTTCTCTACACGGTGACCCAGGTCCACTACCAGCACCTCAGTCTTGTCTGGATTCAGTCTTAACCAGTTAGCACTCATCCAGTCCTGAATCTCAGTGAAGCAGTTGTTAAAGACTAATAAGGCATCATTTTATTCAGGTACAAAGGACATATAGAGCTGAGTATCATCTGCATAGCAGTGAAAACTCAGCCCATAATGCCTTATAATGTCTCCCAATGGCAGCATATACACTGTGAACAACATGGGGGGAAGCACAGAGCCCTGTGGTACCCCACAGGCAGAGCAAAAGGATCAGAGGAAAACATTCCTGATACTACCTTCTGGGTTCTTCCCATAAGGAAAGAATGGAACCATCTGAGGACTGTTCCTGACAGTCCACAGAGTAACTGCAGGTGACCTACCAACATCCCATGGTCCATGGTGTCAAATGCTGCAGAGAGATCAAGCAGAACCAGGATTGAATGACTCCTCCGATCTCTCATTATTAGGAGATCATTTAATACCAGAACCAATGCCATCTCTGAACTATGTCTCTTCCTGAAACTGGACTGGAGAGGAACATAGACTTCATAGGCAGTAAGAAAGTCCTCGAGCTGCAACGTGACTACTTTCTCAATAACCTTGCCCAAAAAAGGGAAGGTTAAAGATCGGTCTGCAGTTGGTGAGACAGGCAGGGTCGAGGGAAGCTTTCTTCAAAAGGGGTCTTATAATAGCCTCTTTCAGAGACTCCAGGAACACCCCTTGGTCCAAAGAGCACCAGACTATCTCTGCAAGGATTGGTCCGATCACATCCATATACCCTACAAGGAGGCGGGTAGGACCAGGATCCAAACTACAGCAAGTCGGTCGTAAGCCCTAGACAATCTTCATGATATCCATGATCGCTGGCTGGTCAAAGTCTGTCCAGATAAACTGAGGGCCTGTAACCTCGCATCAATCACCGAAATGCTCATTTGAATGCTTACTGTGGATCTCTGACCTGATGGACAACACCTTATCATCAAAAAAACCAAGCAAACTCATCACACTTTATTTGTGAAAAGGCTGTCCAACCCTGCAGGCAGGCTGGATTGCACAGTCTGTCCACAGTTCAAAAGAGCTGAGCTTGTCAATTTCTTGATGCAGCTATCTCCCTGGACAGGAACTCTGCCTTCTTATGGGAGATTTCTGACTGATAGTCCAAATAATGGGCCATCAATCTAAGCCTATCTTCCTCCAGGCCAGATTTCTGCCAGCAGGGTTCCAACCTTCACCCCACTCTCCACAACTCCCTCAATGTCCCATCAAATCATGGGGACCAAGGGCGGAGGGAGAGGGGGAAAACATGGACAGGTGGTATGGAATCCAGAGCCCTCAGTATCACCCTATTATACTGTCCCACTAAGATATCTGGTTCCATGCACTCCATATGACAACTCCATAGGTCCAGCACCGCCATTAGACCCTCAGGGGTAACTCCCCTCAAAGGGCAGTACCGGACCATCTCCAAAGGAGTTGGTCTCATAGGAGGGGCCACGAAACTGAACCTTATGGAATGATCGTCAGACCACCCAAATGGTTCCACCACCAGCTCCGTGATCTCCAGCCCCAGGGTGAGCACCAGATCCAAGGAGTGATCCTGAGTATGGGTAGCAGTGGTAACAACCTGTGTAAAGCCCAATTAAATCATTAGTTGGAGGAAGTTTTGACCAAAATACGAGAGTTCATCATCGACCCATGTGGTGAAGTCCCCCAGGACTAACCACCTGGAAGGCTCCAATACCAGGTCGACAATGAAGTCTGCAACTTCCTGCAGAAAAACATTCCCATCACCGGGTGGACAGTAAATGAAAAGAATTCTGCTGCCCACACCTGCTCCCATGATACACTCAAAGTATCTGGGGATCACCACTGGAACTTCCACAAGGCCCAGTTCCAATTTAAAACAAATAGTGACCCCCCCCCTTCAATTCAACCTCGGGCGATGTATCACCGAGTACACGGCTGGACCAGCTGACTCCAATGTGGGACCAGCATTTTTACCCAGCCAGGTCTCAGTGATGCAAGCCAGGTCAGATGACTCAACAAGATCAGCAATAATTGCGGTCTTGTTCTTTATAGACCTAGCGTTGCATAACACCGCCCAGGTTGGATGACAGGCCTTGGAGAAGCGGGCTACTTGCCCACTATCGGTGGAGCCCTTGGGTATGGGAACCAGGCATTGCAAACCTCTATCCTGGACCCATTTTGCCCCAGGGCATCTCCCTGACCTTACCACCCTAATTCCTTCACTCTGCTCCCCCCCAGAAGAAGAACCCCAACCACCTCCACCTCCTCCGTGCAATTCCCAAGGCATGACAATGCCTATAAACCTCAGGTGTGCAGTGGGGGGCAGTTGAAGGGGCGCAGGTCCCTCAGCCTAGAGGAGGAATAGCGCCTGTCCACAGAAACTTGGTCCCAGCACAGGCTAACGTAAAATAAATTCTACTATATCAACCACAGACTAATTTAAATTAATAAATATCTTACAAAAACAAAAATAAATGTCATAAGACTAACTTAAACCACTAAACCCCTCCTTTCCACTTCTCACATAGCAAAGAAGAGCATTTAATTCACAAAAAAACAAAATAAAATAAAACAGTTTTCCATTGGGATGGAGCTCACACCCCCACCCTTATTATCCAATATCTGTGGTACCACTAGACAAAGTTGTTAGTTGCAACTTCCAGACAAAGAACGGTGGGCTCTCACCACCTCCTTCTTGCTACAATACTCACAAAATGTACCTAGAACTATCAGAGCTCTCTCATTATCTCTGAAAGGGAGTAATGAAATATCCAAAAGTTAACATATGAATAAAGTCAGATAAAAACCGTCACTAAGAGGTTCTTTAACAACCTCCTTCAAGGAAATGAAATCAATAATAATCCTGGTCCCATAATACAAAGGACCTCAAACAGCTAGCCGAATCAGGGTCCTACGTTCCCAAGGCAGAAATTTACTAGTCAAGGACTGAGTTCCAGGCATGGAAGCAGGAGACAAACTGACACAGCGCAGTAGTAGCTGATGAATTACATGAATCCACACATCTTCAGGGTAGGGGAAAAGCAGGAGGGGAAGCCCCGTAGCCCCCAGAGACCCCGGACAACACAGACAACCCCACCCGTGAGGTAATCTATGCCCCTCACCCCCCAACCCCAATCCTCCAATGGAAGTCCAGGGAGCTGGGTCCAGGGAACTCCAGGCCCACAGAAGAATCCCCCCTAGCCAACCCCAACACCAGCCCAAGAAAGCTTGCAGCAGTTAACAGCTATTACTCACAATCCTGCAGCTGTAATAGTCGGCAATGACACATCAAAAAGCTTCCAACTTCAGCTCCAGGTATCACTTGCTTGGAGAATCTCAGAACTTTAATCCCCAAAGAACAGGCTTCAAAAAAGACCAAACTTGAAGGCTCCAGAGCTCCAAAGCTTTCAAACTCCAGTCCTCTCGAAACCACACTTCGAGCAGCTGGGTCACCAACAAATACCAGCACTTGAATCAGTCTAAGGTGAACCTTCCTAGTGCCATATAGACACCCAGAAAACAGTGCTGTATGCTGCACTAAGCAGCGTTCATTGGCAACCGAAAGGCATAGATAATCCCAGCGAATTAAATGGAGATGAAAACACAGAGTGAGTCCAGGTTTACTAAAAACCAACAATCAGGTTGAAAAATAAAACTGATCACAAAGAAAATGTCTCCGAGGGACTAGCACATAAAAATGAACAAGCAGCAAACTTAATAAGACATTAAAAAAATGCATTACAGAGCTAAGTTTGTGGCTGATCCAGCATGGTCACCATCTTGGAATCTTTGTTGTCATCAGGTGACTGTTAATTAATCCCTGCTATACTCACAGTTGTTACGCTCTCTTAATGGAAATCCCTGGGCAGGACAGCACTCCATGTTGTGGGTAAAATTGAAGTCAGAAAGGCAGCCATTGAAGCATCCCCCCCATGTGTGAAACCTTATACTGTTGCAGCAATAAGGTGAACAAGGACTGAGTCAGAAAATGGATTACCCATATTGAGCTTATTCATGTTAGTACCCCATGTTATAAAATCCATGTTACCTCCTATCTGCAGGCCGGCATGTGTGAGCATTCTCTGTGTCCTAGCAAGTGACAGAGGGAGAGAGAGAGAGAGAGAATGAGACAGCAAGTACCACAGTCCCCATAGTGAATAGGCACCTCATCAGCAGTGGAAACACAGTGAGAGAGAGGAGAGATAGAGGCAGGTGAAGCTCCTTGCCAGTTCCTCCAGCCCATGCACCAAGCTCCCTAGATAGCTGTAAATCAGAATTTGACTCCCTATCTATGGCCCGGCAACTGCAAGAGAGACACAGTGGCAGTTTCCACTCTGGCAATTGTGCAATCTGTGACTGTTTTGATTGTCAGCCTTTGTTTTTCCTCAGCAGGAGCCTCACAGTTACTGCACAGTATAGACAGTTGTTTGAAGGTTCCAGAGTGCACCCTGCATTCTTTCAAGTTGCTGATGCCAAGAGTGAGTGATCCCTCTCCCATCGCTGCAAGCAGGCTGTGTTCCGTTGTCTCCTCCCCCAATGATATTGTGAAGTCCCATGCACACAGACAGTAAAGAGAGCAGCAGGTGTTCCAGAACTGTCAGTGTGGTTTAATGAACAGGACAGAGAGATACTGACAGCAACAGATAGTGTCTGCTTCTCATTCACTCAGTGTCCCCTCCCCACAATGGTCAGCAGGAGTGTAGCATCAACATTGTCTCCCCAATGTGTGTTCCACACCTAGATGCCCTCCCAAGCAGCACAAAATGTGTGGCAGTGCAGCAGGCAAGATGATCTCTGCAAGTACCAAGACTGAGAGACAGTGAAGTACAGTGGCAGGAACAGAGACAGAGCAGGATGTTTGGTGGCCCCTCACCCATAACCCACTCCAGAGTATGGGGTTAGTGTGAATTAATCAGTACCCAGGCTGCTGTGAGGGCACTCAGCCTGCAGCCTTGTGCTTCACAATGCACCCAGTGTGTTGACTAATCCCCAGTAATTCCATACCTTGTTGTGGGTTACTGCTTACTTATCACAGAGAAGAGTTTGTCAAGTTATACAGTTAAATTTCTGGAATGCGTAAGTTTTCCAGTAATAAATGGAAGGGTCAAAAAGGTAAACTCCAATTTGAAGACTGTTAGACAATACCTTATGATATGAAACCCCAGAGAGCATTGGGTTCAGGTCTGGTCACCTACACCCTTAATATCATGGAGTAAACTCCAAGGATGCTATAAACATGGCATATAAAGCAGAGTTATTTCTTCAGAGATCTCAACTAATAAAAATTGTCCAGAGAGATTTTGCCATCATAGGAAGAATATTTTTTCTCCTATATTAAAGAGACATTTTACAATTTCTTCCAGAGTTAAAGTTCCTAGTTTTGGCCAAGCCATTTGTAATGGGTTTTATTGTACAAAGGATAAATCAACCCTCTCAGGAACTATTTGCAGGCCCACTGTATAAAAAATTATGGTGATCCATGCTCAGGACCTCCTGTCAGTCCAACACTTTAGGGGATGTTGTGGAGCCCAAATGTGTTTGTAAAAGAATGAAGGAGTAGCTAATCAGGGTGCCCCTGCCACACCACCCTTTTGGGATAGCAAGGGGCTCTGAAATAAGTGCTGAGATGGAGAAGAAGGAAAGAGTTGCCATCTCTGGGAGAGAGGATGGTCCTCACTGTCTGACTGACAATGCCATCAGAGCTTTGGCTATCACTTGGGGCAGATACAGGTCATTCAGGGAGAAAGTAACAGTTCCATGACTGTCATAGACACACAGAGACATAGAATCTGATGGCAGAAGGAGATTGCTTGCCCATCAAGTCTGACCATAGTTGGTACTACCTGAGCTGCCCCAGTGGCACTGAGGGTTGAGGCACTGGACACCACAACTCCCACCACTCCAGCAACCCAGTTTTTTATGTAGACTTAGGTTGCTGGGGATTGGCCAGTCCAGGAGAGAATAGAGTGTCTGGAGGACTGCTTCTCCTTTTCCAGGGAGGAAGGGAGGATTTCAGTGCCTGCTGCTAGCCTGGCCTCTAGCATCAGCTGGGGATAAAGCAGTCAGGCACTATCAGCATAAAGGGAGCAGTGGTGGATGCCAATGTTCCACACACAAAAGCATGCATGGGGAAATCTGGGCAGCCTAGCATGCCACTCCTCAGGAAGAAAATGGGAAAAATGGTTTCCTGAATGGCTGCTGACCTCATCCATTGGCTCGCCCTGCTCCCCGATGAATACTCAGGCCAGGCTACACATGCATTAAGGTAAGTCATGAAGGAAACTGGGGGAATGGGGCTGGGGTGGATGGTGCCTGGAGGGCTGCTTGCAGACCAAGAGAGATGCATGCACAAAAAAATATAGTTGGTACTACCTACTGTCCATTTCATTTACTGCATCAGCCAACTGAACACCTTTTTGTTGTAGCCTTTACTGGCAGGAACAGTGACTCTCTGATGCAACTAAGCAGCTGTGTGGCAGACCCAATATCCAAGCATAGCTAATGAAAGCAGAGGGCATCGAGCCATATGATTTTAATTCTGGAATTTTTGTCCAGCGGTAATACTGTAGTCTTGAAAAATGCTTAACTTTATTTCATTTCAGCAGGATTAATCCAGGCAACCAAAGAACTATGCAGGACCTGTGGCATTATTATTGGGCACCATTTACTATCTTGCAGGACTGATTACTAAATGGACATGCTTTGTGCCAATATAATATGAAGAATAGTTAGATTTCTGGACATTGTCTTTGTGAGGAGCTGCCTTTGAAGCTCTGCTTCTGAGTCTCACTAATGAACTTTTAATATCATGTTAGAAGAATATCGGTTTATGTACTGTCTGACCTCCCTATGTCTGTTTTGTACCATTTAATTGCCAGGATTGCACAAGGGTGCTATGGTTTAATAAATACTGAGGCTGTAATGGCTGTTCTCATCTACCTATATCTCTGTGTCTATTAATTCCTGTTGAAAGCAGGCTATCTGCTGAGTTGGTGAGAGAGGATAGACAGCAACAAGAAAATAAAACTGTTAGTGTAAGAATATTCACCATAAGGGTCCCCTATGCACTGAGTCTCCACCCATCACCATAAAATTAAAGTGCACCCCCTTGGATAACCAAACACAAT
This sequence comes from Neoceratodus forsteri, assembly GCA_016271365.2. Lineage (NCBI taxonomy): Eukaryota > Metazoa > Chordata > Ceratodontiformes > Ceratodontidae > Neoceratodus > Neoceratodus forsteri. The sequence goes on from CM057459.1 coordinate 980,839,708, forward strand.
GACTCCTGACAACACTCACCTAACCCATAGGAGACTGGAGTTACAAAATTATGTCCAAACAGGGACCCTAGAATCAGAATATGGAAAACATTGTTTGAGTGAATGTGCAGATGTTTTTGCAACATTTGTTTAAGTTGTGAGCTGCCATTACCTCCCATTGAAAGACTGAGATAGACTGGGGTCAAGGATTGTTGGGGTATCAAACAGTCCAGGCCTGGGCTTGCTGGTCTGAGACTGTTCACATGTGGCATTAACTCAAACATGGAGAAGGCTGAGCTTGGCCATACAAAACTTGCACGTGATTGCTCCAGCTATATGTTCACATGCCCAGTGTAGGGACTAGCCCACCGGAGCATTAAATTATGCCTTGTTACATGTTGTCTGAACTATGGAATATGTGTTCAGGGATTCAAGGTATTTGTAAAAGATATCTGTGCAAGCCTGTTACAATGGTTCAGATGCAAACCAAGACATCAAGGGTTAAGATCCAAGCAATATTAAAAATGTTTTATAAGAGATGCATATGTATGCTTATGTAAGCCTGGACTTGTCCCTAACGAGTTATCTCAGGTTTCACTTGCTAGAACTAATCAAAGAATCATAGACGTTTGCCAGTAGAAAAGGACCCTATTGGCCCATCTAGTATGCCCTTGTTTTTCCTCCCGTAGGTAGCCTTTGTACTCCAGTACACCTCACTTACTTGTCTTCCCCCCTCACATTGATCTCTGCCCCCTATTTCCCTTCAGAGTATCTATCCCTCCCTCTCTTGTTTAAACCCATGCATTTATCCCATGTACTTTTGAATCACCCATTCTCGATGCCTCAACCACCCACTCCAGAAGCCCATTCCAGGGACCCATCACCCTCTCAATGAAAGTAGTGCCCTCTCTTATTCCCTCTGAATTGACCTCCCTCCAATTTCAAGCTTTGCCCCTTAGTTCTTGGATTGTACTTCCTCCTGAAGATACTCCTTTCCCTCACCTTGTGAATTCCCTTCAGATATTTGAAAGTTTCAATCATATCCCCCCTTCCTCTCTCTCTCCTGATTTCCAGTGGATATATAGTGGGTCAAGCTCCTCCATCTCTCCTCATATGTCCTCTGATGCATACCTTGTATCATCTTGGTCACTTTTTTCTGTGCTCTCTCCACCCTATCAGTGTCCCTTTGTAGATGCAGTCACCAGAATGCTACCCCATATTCTAGGTGTGGACTCACCATCAATATTTATAAGGGCACTATCACCTCCCTTCTCCTGCGTGTGATACCCCTCCCTAGGCATGCCATCATTCCACTTGCCTTTTCAACCACTTTGTTGCACTGGCTGGCCACTTTAAAGTTGTCCTAAATAATAAACCCCAGATCCTTCTCCTGCTCCATGATGATAACATCCTTTCATCTTAATGTGTATGTTGCTCCTGGGCTCCTACACACTATGTGCATTATTTTACACTTTTTGGCATTAAATCTCAGTTTCCAACTATCTGACCATTCCTCCATCTTTAACAAGTTCTCTCTAATGCTCTCAACCTCCCACCCTGGTATATCCACTTTATTGCAGATTTTTGCATCATCTTCAAACAGACACACTTTACCATTCAGATCCTCTCCAATATCCCCAATGTAAATGTTGAAAAGTATTGGCCTTAGTACAGACCTCTGGGGTACTCCACTTGTCACTTTTTCATCCCCAGAATGAACACTATTTAACACCACCCTTTGACTCCTGTCATGAAGCCAGTTTTTCATCCAATATGTTATTTTTCCCCTACCCCTAGACTTGTCAACTTGTCATCTAATGTCAGAGATGACTTGACCTAAGGAAGTGGAGAAGAGAATTTCCCTGTGTACTCCTAATTAAAAATGGTATATTTTAGTACTGTTTTGTTAGGTGTCTTATATCGGCCTTTTGGTCCCAGCACCTCTTTGTTCTGGTGAGTGTGACTGGGCCATATTGGATCGAGATTGTCAGACTACCATGTGGGAGGCTCAAGATACAATAAAAATGAGCTCCTAAGCTAGCATCAGGGAGAAGGGGGTCCTGAGAGACTTTGATGGCTTGCTTACATGGCTGGATGCCATACTAGTGTACAACCAAAGCTAAAAAGCTTACAAGTCATCACAAAGAGACCAGTAACTTTTATACCTGAATTATTCTTGCAGTGGGATTTGCATGTATAGCAAATCAGAGATAATTTGCAGTTGCCAGACAATTTATCCTAGAGTGTGCAGCTCAAACCTCTAACCAGAGAAGCCAGAGTAGACCCAGCTATGATCAGAACTACGAAGAGGGGTGAGACCTGTGCAAGTCTTTCTGCTAGTGTGCAGCACCAGAACCAGGATTGGGAAGTTACTTTTAAAACTGTGAACACTGATGCAAACTCTAACTATTTTGAAAGCAGGAGATAAGTGGGCAAACTATGTGTCCTGGAGGCCCAAGACTGTTCATGATATTCAGGAGGAAAAACCTGACTCACCAGCCCTCACTCTGACAGTGGCTCATGTTCAAGCTCCAAGGGCTCTGTCCCTCACACTTGAACAAATATGGTGTAGGACAAAGTTGGCATGATCTAGACTCTAATGTCTTATGGGCTGAATGCATTTGATTGAGTTGAATATCTCCATTATCATACCTGTATCCATCAGTGTAATAAGCTGCATCTTGTTTGTCACTGAAGTATTCAACACTGGCAAATGATCCATGTAAAAAGACCTGTAGTGGGTTCCCTGATAATTGCTCTGCCAAACATGATATGCTAGCTGCCCTACATCCTGGCACTCAACATGGGGCCAGTGTTTTTGACAAATCTAAATTGCATCCAATTGCATAATCTGTGTGACAAGCTGACACTTAATGAATATAGAGTTCAAATTCTGAAGTGTAGAGTTGCTATAAAAAAAGATTTGCAGCAAGGTTATTTGGTGTTCTTGTGTAACTGAGAGACAAAAATATTTGAGATTTGTAAAGCCACAGTAACATTTGTGTAAGCAGTAATCACAACTGTGGAAATGGCAGGAATTGATGATTTGGAACAGGAAAGTCTAACCATTATTCATCAAAATGTGAATTGAGTTGATTCAAAGAAAAGTGGGTTGCAAGGTATAAAGTCTACTCAGCAGATGAGTTGGACTAGACATTGATGAATTTCCTTAATGCATAAAGGCAAAAACTAAAGAAAAGTCCATAGAGATGTAAGACAATTTTTCAGCAATATTTTATTTCAAAACCTGTTTATTAAATGCTCAGAATCATGAATACAGGGTTGGGAAATGTGCTTTGGGTGAAGAGCACAAAAGCTGCTCTAAAACCTAGATGAAATACAGTAGATGACAGGGTAACATATTTACAAAAATGGTTAGAAAAATCACAACAGGTGGTACGGAAAAGTCAGTTCCCATACCATGACAGCTGTAGACAATAGGTAGCTACCCTTGAGAGGCAGTCAAGAGAAATACAGGAAAATAGCTCTGCTGGATCAGAACAAAAACACAGAGGACTGCAGACTGTTACAGCAGAATTACTGAGAGAAAAGGAACAAGCTGTCAGAGAAACAGCTCAGTTATAGGAAGTGTTAGATTATATGCACACTGAGTGTCAGCAGGTGAGAAATGTGATGCAAAAACAGACAGACCTCCAAGTCTGCCATGCAGACTGGGAAGCTGAAAAGGCATTGCTCAAGGAACTTGATAAGGGTGTTTCATGACTTAAATGTAAAGATGAATTGCCGTAGTTAGCTCTGTGTGTAAATTTAATTTTTGGTAAAGTTAGATCATTTATCTGGTTGATTCTGTATTTCCCATCTGTTTAAAATGTTAGTGGCGAGTGCATCTTGTACTATGTGGGGAAGGAGAGGGAGCTCCACACTAAGGCCTTCAAGTAATGGTAGAAGGAATGATGTAGAAAGGAGAGGTATGGCTACAATGGGGACTGAGGGCCAACCTGGAAGGATAAGAGACTATACCAAGGTGATGGCCAGCTTCCATTAAGGAGGGAATCATAGTCCTCACTGGATAGTTTAAATGTTACTTTGACCGACATTTAAAGTAGCCGAGAGGGATGATGGAAGAAATGAGGGAGGCAGAAAGTGGGCCACCACAGGTTGAGATAGAGAGTAGGGAGATCCCAAGGGGAGAGAGAGTCCCACCAGAATGCAAGTTATTCAAGGAAGCAGGGGTTAGCAATGGAGGAAGAGGGGAAAAGTAGCAGTCAAAGGAGAAAGGTGAGGAAGGAGGAAGAACTGGGAAAAGGAGAAAGTGACACGAAGAGAGCTGAGGGATGTCAAAATGGTGCATGGTCTGCATCAGAAGCCCTATGAGAGGAAACTGAAATAGTTCAATATGTACACCCTGGAGGAGAGGAGGGAGAGTTGGGATATGATGGAGCCCTTTAAATACCTCATTGGGGTTAATAAGTTAGAGGAGGGAGATATGTTTCAAAGAAAAAGGTGCTGTAGAATAAGGGGTCATGATATGAAGTTGGAAGGAGGTAGATTCAGGAGAGATGTGAGGAAGTACTTCTTCACAGAAAGGGTGGTGGATTGCTGGAGCAGCTTCCGTGTTAGGCAGTGGGGGTGAATCTAGTGGTAGGTTTAAAAAATGCCTCAGATAGGCACAAAGGAATCCAAGGAGAAAGGTAGGGGATGGAGGAGACAGTGCTGTAGATCAAGGTGGGTCTGCAGCAAAACTGATCATGATTAAGAATGGGCAGATTAGATGGGCCCAGCTATCATTATCTGCCTTCAGTTTCTATGTTTCTGTGTATTACAGGTTATGTGATTCAAATGGATACAGTGCAAAATTATTAATATGAACAATGTCAATACTGTAAACTGTGTGGCACACATAATTCATAGTGTACTATGCTCAACAGACATGATAATCAAATGGGTAATAATATATACATTGAGCAAAGGAGAAAAAAATTAAGGGGGACATGTGTGAAAGAATACACTACTCACAGAGTGGTGGCACCATGATAGGTAGATACTGTACGAGGCTACTGTATTATGATGGTACCCAGCTGTATACCATTGTTGAGTAAGTTACAATATGGGATTTTATTTATTTTTGTTTCATTTTTAATAATTCAGACATTGTATACACAATAATGACAGATAGCCAAGGATGCACCTTACAATTTGTGACTTTTGTTTTATTTACCACTTTATTCAAGCTTTGTGAAATTATTTGTAATGTGACTGTGATTCTGTTCAGCCAATTAACTTTTGGTTTGGGGGAAGGAAGGGAGTGGAAGAGACCGTGCTGTAGATCAAATTGAGTTTGCAACAAAAGTAATCATAATTAAAAACGAGCAGACTAGATGGGCCTCGCAGTCATTATCTGCCACCAGTTTCTATATTTCTATGTGTGACAAGTTATGTGATTCAAATGGATACAGCGTAACATTATTAATATGTGCAACTTCGATACTGTAAACTGTGTGGCACACATAATTCATGCTGTACTATGATACACAGGCACGATAATCAAAGGGGTAATATTATATGCATTAAACAAGGGAGAACAAAATCAAGGGGAACACATGTGAAATAATATACTACTCATAGAGTTGTGACACTATGATCGGTACATACTGTATGAAGCTCCTGTATTATGATGGTACCCAGCTGTATACCAATACTGAGTTAGCTACAAAATGGGATGTTATATTTATTTTTGGTTTATTTTTAATAATCCAGACATTGTCTACACAGGAATGACACATAGCCAAGAATGCTGCTTACAATTTGTGACCTTATTTTTTTTTTTGTTTCTTTTTTACTACTTTATTCATTTTTGGGAAATCACTTGTAACATGGCTGCAGTTCTGTTCAGCCAATTATTTATTTTATTTTTTATTTATTTTATTATTGATTCAGAGATATACCTTTGAGTAATGCTCATTTACAAAGGTTCCATATCAATTGAATGGTGCAATAGCATTCGTGGTACACAGTTACATTAAACAACAATTTTACAGGTAAACAGTGAAAGGATACTAAGTTACAACCATAGCGAAGGTACAAATAAACTATGACAGGATACAAGTAAGACAATTTGAATTAAAGTTTGAGTTACTAACAATTGTGAACAGATGCAGTCAGCTGCTTAGGGAAGCACTGTTACGTTAGCAAGTGCATAGGGGATAATCATAAGGGTACAGTGTGGGTTTAGTAGAGGGGTTAGGGTGAGGGAGGGGTAGGATGGGGCTGGTGTGTTCTTGGGGTATCAAGATGAAGTTAGGTGCAGACTAATTCAGTGGAAAGGTATGTTTCAGAGCAGCATTCCACATCTAGAATAGTAAGAACTTGCACTGGAGTCTGTAAAGGGCACGTCTGCCTGCCAGCATTACATTGAGCACCGGTAACTGACATTTACAAAAAGACTGTTTCTGAACTGTCTAAGTGCACTGATTGTGTTTTCTGCTATAGCCATTTGTTACATTCTTCTTGTTCACTCAGCTGACTTGGGGGTCCTAGGCAGGCCATTGGCTGAGTGTTTCAATGAGGGGGCAGAGTTTTATTTTTTTTTTTATTTAAATCTTTGTTTACCGGGTAAACAATTTGAGCCAAGGCCCTTTTTCAAATGCAACCTGGGACTATAATCAATGTTATGTCAGGATGTAATACACATAAAACATAAAACAATACAATATAATCATCCAAATACAACAATTACATACAACAATAATCTAATAACAATTACACATCCCAAAACTTAAAAAAATATTATCTCACTGATGCTTTAAAAGCATTAATTCCATAAATATGTTGTAAAGTGCATGGGATCTTGTTCCCAAATACGGGAGCATAATTAGAGAATACCTGTTCAAAAGCCCATGCTGCCCTTCAGGCTATTAGTAGCATTCTACACCAAGAATAGTATGAACTCACACCAGAGTCTGTGAGGGGCACATCTACATCTACACACTGCCTGCCAGCATTACAGTGGCACCAATAACTGAAATGTCCAAAAAAAAAACCTGTTTCTGAACTTCCAAGTGAATCGATTGTGGTTGCTGCTATAGCCATTTGTTATATTCATCTCATTTACTTAGCTGAATTGTGGGTCTGGTGGCAGGCCAGTGGCTGAGTGTTTCAACAAGGGGGTTGGGCACAATCAGAGTTCAAAAGCCTGTGACACCCTATGGCATGAGTGGCTGCAGCGCAAGCGCAAGTGGTGGAGAAATTGACTGCAAGAATAATGCCACATTTGGGTTCCAAAAGAAATGTTTATAAGTTTTAATGAATTACCGTATTTTACCATTTTGAAGCTGCCCCCATTTAGAAGCCACCCTGAATTAAAGATGCAACCAAAAAATAGTTTATCAATAGAAGCCACCCCTAATTTGTAGCTGCAGCTTCAAAAGGAAGAGGCAAGCAAAGTGGGCAGTAATAATCTTCTATGCTTTCCTCCCCCTCTCCAATGCCTACCCAAACTGCAACAGAACAGCTAAAGCAGATACGCTTTTTCACACATGCCCGTACTCTCTCTTGCAATGTCTGTCACGGCATCAGGGTCCTGTCAAGTCTTGCTCATTTAAAGAGTTACCTGCTTATTTTGGCTTGTGCATTCTATGGTTGATTGCAAAAAGAAGCAGGGCTTCAGAAGTAGTAAATGAAGTGGTACATACTACCAGAATTAAGATGTGGACCTGCACTCTCCTCTCAGACAAAGAATTCATTGTCGACTTGCTCCCTGGCATCTGCCACATGGTCCATATTTTGCCTTCGCTCATCCCTCAATGTGCATTGTATATGAATGCTGTTGTTGGGGAAAGATGATTTTTCATTACAACAGACCTCCCACAGTCAAAGAATTCATTGTCTGCCAGGGGAAAATATGGCACAGTATGAGGATGGCATTTGCCATGTTAGTAATTAAAGCCTCCCCCATTTAGAAGCTGTGGCCAAAAACAAAAAAATGTACTAGAAGCCGCGGCTTCAAAATGGTGAAATAAGGAATGCACTAGAGCAATATCTATGTGGACGAAATGTTAGAAGTTTGTCTATGACATAATATTTCACCAATTGTTTAAAATAGCTATACAAGCTAAGCTTGCATTTACTTTTATATTATCAACTGTGTAATGATTTGCCAAGCCCTCAGGCCCATTTTTTAACTGATTTTGAATTAAATGTTTTGGGCAGGTCGCAGTGATTTTTACATAGAGAAAATGCTATATTAGACTATAGGTATCATTAGTTGATTATTTATATATTTAATTAGTATTTTTGGGGGTCATGGTAGGATTAAGAGTTAGCTAGTAAGAAATTGCATAATTAGTTTGACAGTGTTATTTTATATCCTACTTAGTAGTGTCTTAATGATTCAGAATAACACAACACACCCTGAAGAGGCATTTAACTATGATATCAACCTGGCCAGATTTGACTGTTTTTCAGATATTACTAAATGTGTTTGTTCTAGTGAGCATAATACTGGAAATAGGTGGTTTACTCACTGGTAGAATGATAAGTTCCTAAGGATGAAAATGATTGGTTGTTCCACTTTAGGACATTTAATTGCACAAGATAAAAGGTGTCTTAATAGAATGACCAAGAAAAAAAAAAGAGATAAACTACTATAATAGGACTTTATTTAGGAGAATTCTGGTTTTGTTATTATTAATCTTCATTTCAGTTCATTACCATCCTGGCCCTCAGTATTTGAATAATTATGAATCTGAAACCCAGTTTAACCTAAATGAAGACAGTGGATTTAGAGCACCCACTTTAAAGATTGTGCATTTAAGTGTGCAAAGTTTACCAGTAAAACTGAGTCAGTTTGAGGCTTGGACTGAACAGTATGATTTTTATATAACTTTGTCGGAAACATGGTTAAATAGCAAGATTAATGACTCAGAAATCTCTTTGATGGATTACAACATGCATAGACAGGACAGAACGGGGAGGAGGGGAAGGGGCACCTTGATTTATGTTAGGACTAAATTTAGTGTTCAGGTACTGGAGGCTATGGGGGAGACTTGGGCTGTGATTTAATTTCTACAGACATAGTTTTGGGCCAAGATAAACATCTTGTCATTAGCTCCATCTATAGCCCTCCTGGATTCATTGGACCAGGACTTGACTTAATAATTAGAGTCAAAAAAAGTTCCCGGCACACTGGGAATAAATTTTGCTAAGATATTTTAATAGTAATTGGGCTCATGACCCAAAAAATGATGCATGGGAAATATTTTTTGAGTTGGAATTACAGTAGATGTTAGTCGACACCACTAGAACTAATTATAAAACAGGCACCTCTGCCACACTGGACTGGATAGTGGTCACTCATTTCAACAAGACTGTTGGGTCTGGTGTTTTGTCTGATGTGATAAGTGACCACTATCTAGTTCACTGTGAATGATAACCAGGGGGACAACAAATCTACCACAGTACATTGAATTCAGGTATTTAAAAAGAATAAACTCTGAGATTATGAATACGACTTGTAGGGAGGTTGACTGGGTTGAATTGGATACCTGCAATGATGTTAATGCTTTGTTGGAAATGTTTTCTACTAATTTTAAGCAGACAGTTGATACAATAGCACTAAAAAAGAAAATGCATATTGGGACTAACAAAAACAAATGGGTAAATCAAGATCTCCCAAAATTAATGCAACAAAGGGACAAAAAATGGATGCAGTATAAAATAAATAAGGAAACATGAGTACTTCAGGAATACAGAATGTTAAGGAATAAATGTAAATCAAAAATAAGAAAATCTAAATTGCAATGGTCCCTGTTCACAAAGGTGTAGAGTGGCTGCTCACTGCATACATGTGGCACGTAGCCACCCCACAACTCCCCACACCCTTTGTGACCTGTGCGGTATTCAGAACACTGATATGTGAGCCCTACACACCCGATCCACTGACCAACTGCGGAGCTCCATGGAGGGCCAGGGGCAGTGCAGGGGGTGTGCCTGCACTCCACAGCATTCATTATGGTGTGGAGTACTGTGCATGGGGGTCTGCCAGCTACAAAATTGCATGGCAGCCAAAAACCTTTGGGATCAGTTATACATCCCCCAGGATGCAGCCGCCGAGAATGGTGGTAATGGTGGGGATCCACAGACACCCCCAAATGGACACACCAGCCTTCAGAGACACTCATGGTGGGCTGGGGTGGCCAACTGGGCACAGCCCCCAGTGCCGTCATTGCACAGCATGCCAGCTGCCAACATGGCACCCCACTGGCACAAGTGATCTACTGTTGGGACCAGATCGGGCAGCTGATTGGCTGCCTGCCCTTGTTCACTGCTCTGCACCCATCCTCCCTAGGGATCCTGTGCACCAGAAGGTTGGGGCTATGGAAGGAAGCTTCACATTGGCTGGTGTTAGTGAATATGGCCACTGCATATCTTTTCCAGGGCTGTGGAGCTGCACAGGTGGGATACATGCCTTTGGTGCATACTTCCCGCCCCTTAGTGAATAGGCCCCAATATTTTTTGTCAGAACAAATAAAATCATTTGGTAATCCCAAAAATCTTAGCAAGTATTAAACAGCTTGTTGGGAAGAGGAATTAAAGATATCACTTTGTCACTGACTGTTGATGGTCACCTTGTTAATAAACTATCTGAAATTGCAGAGATTTTGAATGTTTTTTTGGTGATCTGGAAAAGTATAGAATTAATAATAATCAGGATCCACAAAGAAATTATTCATCACAATATAAAATTGTTTCCCATCCGAAATTCTATTTCCAGATAGTCACACCCAAACAAGTTAAATATTATGTATTAAAATATAACCCCAGACCTCACATTAGTCATAATGGTATTAATTTTAATTTAATAAGACTGAATATTGATACATTGGACCAACCACTTGCAACTCTCTTCAATCATTCTTTATGTTATGGAGTGTTTCCCGATCAGTGGAAAATGGCAATAATTAAATCAAGTTTCAAAAATTGTAATGTAACAAGTGTATCAAATTATTGTCTGATATCACTGCTGTCTCCTCTCTCAAAAATTTTAGAGATAATTATTTTTGATCAGACAACTGATTATTTAAAAAAATATAAGTTGTTATCAAGCTCCCAACATGACTTTAAATGGTAGCATTATACAGAAACAGCATTGGTGGAGTTGACCAGCTGCATGCAGGGTGCCCTAGATTAGGAGTGCTCTGTTGCAGCTCTATTTGTGGACCTCACCAAGGCCTTTGACTTAGTTGACCATAGTTTGTTGTAGGATTCCTTTTTGGTTCTAAATTTTTCAAAGGATGTGTCAGATTGGTACTCCAATTATTTGAAAAATAGAGTTCATAGAACAAGAATTGATGGTGTTTTATCACAAAGTACTGTAGCATCGTAAAGTGTGGGGACCCCAAGGATCAATATTGTGCCCCTTAATTTTACTATATATATATATATATATATATATATATATATATATATATATATATATATATATATATATATATATATATATATATATATATATATATATATATATATGGAGGCAGTATGGCGCAGTGGTTTAAGGCTCTGAGCTGTAGATCTGGTGACATCCATTAGACCAGACCTGGGTTTGAATCCCACAGCTTCCATTTGCATACTGTGTGAACCTGAGCAAGTCACTTAACTTTCCTGTGCTCCCAGATCACTCCTGTAAAAAAGCTTTCAGCTTAGTGTGCTACTCCTGGTTAAACAACTAAATAAAAAAAAAATTTGACTCCAGATACATGTTAGAAATCACTAATGACGCAAACAATGCTGTAAATTACAGTGTCAGTGATGAACCTAAGGACACAGTTGAGATAGTGCAAAGTGATTTTTTACTGTTTCAAAAATGGTTGATTTCAAAGCGTAATTTATTAAATATTAAGAAACCCAAAACAATGATTTTCTCAGGACATAGAAAAAAATTAGACTTTACTCAAATTGTTGACCTGAATGGTGAGATATTTAAGCAGGTCAGCAACTTTTAATAGTTGGGAATAACTTTAGTCTCCAATCTTACTTTTGAACAATATATTAACAATACAATACAAACAGTTCTTCAGAGACTTGGGGCTTTATATTGAGCTAAGCTTTTTTTGACTTCTGAATCAGAAAGAATTCTTACTCACAGTGTTCTCCTTAGCATTCTTGACTATGACCTTATTATTTATGCAGCAGCTAGTGAAAAAGCATTATCTAAACTAAAGGTCACCTACAACTGTGCCCTTAGGTTTATGACAAACTCACTATCAAAAATTCATCATTGTGAGTTGTTAAAAAAAATTGAGGTGCCCATCCTTTGAAAATAGGATAAAAACAAGAATTGGCACATTACTTTACAAGGTTACCAATAACCTCCTCCTCAGTTCTGTCAAGACTCTATTTTCCTGTATTATTAATGAACAAGGCACAATATCACAAAGTAAATTTGTTTTTAGACTACCTTTATTAAAAAAAAAACCTTTGAACAAAAATCTTTACAATACAGGGCTCCACCTTTTTATTATACAATTCCAAACACCATTTCCAATTGTTCTACTGTTGCCACTTTTAAAAACGGATTAAGATTATGGCTGGATACTGTAAATGATTGTTCTTGTAACCCAAGTTCATGAATGTCCTGTTTATATTTATTGTGTTTTTATTATTGTCTGTATATTTTGTCCTATGTACATTATAGTTTGTTTTCTGTAAAACTTATCATTTGTGAAAGTGGGCAATAATGCTCATCTTGCTTACAAGTATGAAAAATAAAAAATTAAACTGTTGGGAGATCATTTAGCCATGCTGGTGATCTTACTTAAAAGGAGTGTTTGGGATGACTGGCCCTGAAGAAAGGTATTGTTAGGAGGTTCCTGGAAACACTGTGGGTGGAGTGTTTGTTTTATTTTGGGCCAAGTGATGTATTCAGAGCAGTGCAGGTGAGGTCAGGGGTTGCCTTTTTTTCCAAGAAGGCATGTTTGGTATTTTATTCTGAAGTTGAATAGTAGCCAACCTGAATTGGTATAGAGGTCACAGATGTAAGTCATTCTATCTGTGCCTAGGACCAGACAACAAGCTTTGTTTAGGGCAACCTTTACTCTATGTAAGCCTGAATCTGGAGCTGCACTGTAGATGACTTATCTGTAGTCTATAACTGGGAGGACTGAGGAAGAGACTGCAAGTCACCTAGCCTCATCAGTCATGTAGTCTTTGTGTCTATGGAGGGCACCAAGTTTCTGATTCACTATTTTTGTGATTTGGTCAATGTGGTGGGCAAATGCAAGATTTTCATCCAGGTGTACGCCTAGGTATTTGAACCCATTAACCTGTTCTAGAGCTGAACCTGTAATTAACTTTTGGTTTACCTATGCATGCCTTTTACAAGAAAGTACTGTATGTATTAATGCCAGTACACAATGTTACCCTTAGGACAGGTTGTGGAGTGCATTTAAAGTATGTAAAAATTGTGACGCTGTACTGTACATCAAGTAAAAATAGTGTCCCTGATTTTGAGCATTTGCCCCTGATTTTAATGGGCAGTGTCCCTCATTTTGGTCCTGGTAGGGGACAGGTATGCATTCTGGAGTAGCAAGGTGATAGTTGACACTGCTATGATTTCTTTGCAATCCCCTATTATGCCCCTTGCACCCCTGCCACCCCTGGAAACCCCTAAAACCTTAATTGCCCAGCATTTACCCCTCCTCCTACTACTATAAAGCTATGAGAGTTCTGGTGCCACTAAGAATTAGATAGATCCTGAAAGTATTAACATAAACCCACTGTTCAGAGAATATATATCCTTGCTACACACACACAAACACACACACACACACACAAATATTTGGGAGAGACAGAGAGTGCAATTTGAAACTCCTTTGTCGTTATTTCCTCTAAAAGCTTGCTGTATCCTCCATTGGAAGTTATGCCAACAAATTATTTAGGGTCTTAAGACTAGCAAATCACATTTCAAAAATAAATTAAATTAACAATCCTGCAAATGAAAATACTAAATCCTGAGTTGAAACAGGTCAAATAGACTTCCAATTATTTTTACAAATGTCTAGTACATCTCTGGCTACAAACTGGAGAGCTCTCTCTCTCTCTCTCTCTCTCTCTCTCTCTCTCTCTATTCAAGCAATGCTTTTTTGAGACACTACTATGGAGAACAAGTTTCTAATTGCACTGCTGCAGACAGTTTAACTGCTTCAAAGAAGTGGTGTAACTTACTTGCCTTTGTGCCTACTCAGAAGCACTAACTGTCAGGTTACTTTTAGCAGGCATGAAGAGAGACAAACAAGCTGACAAAATAGTGCTGGAACTGGTCTACTGAACAGAGAGAGTTGAGTGCTTCATTCAACTGATGTGGTGATTTGGAGTTGCAGAAACATGTACTGCAACTCCAGATGTGTAGTTCGGTATCCCATTTTTACAGCTACAGCAAGATAGCTGCTGACTCTGCCCACTGCAGCCATAAAAAGTACAGGAGTTGCAAGAGAAATGCCAGGACCTTGAGACAGTAAAATAGCAGTTAACCCAATCTTTTGAAGGAAAGTGCTAAGAAGCTATTTATTGTGTATAGGCCTCCAGTTAGAAGAATTGGAAAAGAGTGATACTGACCTTTTGCACCCAGTCATGACACAGCTGCTAGAAGTAAAGGATGCATAGATAGCAGATTATGGAAAAAGTAATAGAGAAATATCATTCACGAACAGAAAAAGTTGCAGAAGAATGGAGTTTGAAAGTTCTGACTCTGGTCAAATATGACAAGGAGTTTGCTTGCCTGTGAAAAGGCAGCTAGAGTTCAGCAGGAATCTATAGAACAGAAACTGCACAAGCAATAGAAAGCTCATCAATTGTTAGAAAGAGAAGAGCAGGCTCTTAGCCATGAGCCTGGTGTCCAAAGGGAAGCACAGTGTATTTGCCTCCCACTTGATTGCTTACTACTTACTGCTGTATATAATTGCTATATTATGTTATGCCATTTTGTAATACTGCTTCCTCTGTATACAGCTTTTATTCCTGTATTTGCTCTGCTGACTCTGAGTTGTATTTGTAAGTGGTTTCCCTACAACCCCTTCCCCAGGTCACACCTTGGCGCAGTGTGCCTTTCCTGGAAAAAGAAAGAGAGAAAGAAAGAAAGAAGAAAGAAAGAAAGAAAGAAAGAAAGAAAGAAAGAAAGAGAAAGAATGAATGAATGAATCAGGCAGCCATAGATAGAGAGTGCTTGCTCAGGAATAAACCTCCAGCAAGAAAAGGAAAGGACAAATTTAGAAACAAAACATCTAAAGAAACTGTTGGCAGAGAAGAAACAGGAGACAGAAGAATTGGAGCAAGGGTTGACCAAAACAGGAGAATTAGAAATTGTCCAAGTTCAGATCCTCAGACTAAGTCCACAATTAGAGACTAAGGAAAACAAATAAGACATCTTGGAGCACAGAATGCTAACTATGTGCCCCAACTGAACCAGAAATCAGACCTGCTTCACTCACAAAGGGAAGTGAACCAATTCAAGCAGGATCAGGAAAATTTAAGATATGAAACTAGGAGTCAGACCCCTAGACAACAACAAGTATAATTTGCCCAACCAATATGGGAGCAGACTGTTAAGGGCACCCCTTCTCCTTCATCAGCCACCCTGCTGTCAGGCTGGCAATTATCCCCAAGGGTCACAAGTGAACCAAAATGTTTCCTGAGCTTGAGAGAGTGCAAGCAATAACCTGTTCATCAGGATGTGCAGTCTGCCATGTGGGTGATTTAAGGGGGGACAGGCAAACATCTGGGTTAGATATGTTCGCAGCTCAACCCATGGGTCAGAACATACCCACTCTCAAAGGGGGGATAGTTTGGCCCCTGTTTTTCCACTCCTGCTGAGCATGAGCGGCAGGATGCATCAGTGGGCAGACCCTCATATGGAACAGAAACTGCTCTCTCCTGGCATTCTGGCCAGGATATACTACCACTAGAGGTTAGAAACAATCGCTCTCCCTACCAACAGGAAGAGCTATTTAACAGCACTCAGGTCCTAACTGAGGGCCATGGGTCATATGTGTCTTACTGAATAAGAGAAAATATTCTTTGAACAGCTGACATCTATTAATACAGTAACAGAGTTGATGGAATAATTACTCCCTGAGAGCAAAAACACTTTTGAGAATTTATGTACAGCCATGCAGAGGGAGTATGAGTGATACCACTCAGCCCTCACTGCTAAAGCTGCAGCCCTGAAATTTAAACAGAGACCCAATCAAGATCCTCATGACTTTTTTAGGCTATTCAGCCAGACATATTTCAAGGGTCAGTCTAGTGCCAATGCAGAGGATCCTGAGTTCTGAAGGTGTTTCGTCCGTGCATTGTTGAAAGATATTCAGAATGTTGTGATGGGTTTTGTTACTGAGAATCAGCCTATATCTGAGGTCCTAGATCAGCCATTTTCTTTGTAGAATGCAATGGTGGAAAATAAGATCTTAATCATCAACCCTTCTTCTGCCAATGTGGTCATTGTTAGCCAAACCCGCCCTGAAGTAAAACCTGAAGGTGGACACTGTCCCTCTGTGGAGAGGAAAGTTAATTTTTCCAAGAGGTTGGAAGAGACCTCCACCCCCTCGGAAAGAGATTTTACTTCTCAGGTGGGAAGTGACAATTATAGGACTCATCCAGGGTCCTGGCATAGGTGGCATGGTGGCCATAGGAGCAACTAATGAGGTCACTGGGTTCAGGAGGAAGGTCTTGATGACAATGATGTTGAATCCTGGAAAGAAAACTGTATATTACTACAGAAGCAGTTGTGTGAAATTAAAACAGCTCCTGCACTGCAAGCAGGAAATTCTGCTTCCCCTGATGTGCCTTGGGGAAACAAGAATACCCTCAGGCACAGACACATAGCAGCTGACTAGAGCTGAAGTAGCAGTCCCAGACCTTGCCCATGGCTGAAGACATTCACTTGGAGGGAGGGAGTCAGAAACCAGATACCCCAGTAGGTCTAGGCTTACTGAGACTGCCACATTAAACCCTGACCTTTTGCTGCTAGGAAGATTAGTCTATTGGGGGGGGGGGAAGTAGACTGTATGTCAAAGTGGTTGAGGAAAATTTTTTACTATTTTATGCTCTGGTAGATATCGTACCTGAGATCTCACTAGCCTCTTGACCTGTGCAGGGTGAACTCTAACAGTTACTGCCAGGGGGCTGCCCTGGTCTCAAACAGAAATGCAAACAATCACAGTATTCAACAGTGACAAGTCCCCGTTTAAGTCTTTGGGAAAGTGTATGTGGGACTTAGACTCTGCTGGAAATCATGTTGAGCACCCAATACTTATTTATAAAAATGCAGAAAGATGTTCTTACTGGGAATGGATCTTTCACAGACATGTAGGGCATGCATGTGTTTGTCAGAGGCAGTACAAGATCCACTGTCATTGAACCTGAATCTCACCAGAGATTCGAAAGTGGGGTTGGGGGCTTCTGTGATTGTGCACTGTGCCCCCTCCCAAATCCCCCAGGCTTGACAAGGGAGAGGGGAGCACCTCTGAGGAAGAATGTCTCACAACCCTGATGCATGAACAGCTTAAAGAAAGGACACGTACACTGTTCTCTTCCCCTAGAACTGAGGTCATGAAAGAGATACCTCCTGCACTCAACCATTACTGTCCCAGTGAACCTCCTGATGACCGCAATAACTAGCAGCTGGTAGGTTAAACACAAGAGCTGAAATGCAAACAGATTTACTGTACAATTTGCAGGTCAAAGCTGATAACAACCTGACCATTGTAGTGAAAGAGCAGGGCAAAGAAGTTTCAGGAGCAAGACTTAGTCTGACTTATGAAAAGACACTAATTAGTGATTACTTTTTCAGAGAACTGGAATGCACACACTCTGACCAGGTGGTCAAATGCCATCGTAAACTAGGCAGTGTTCCTCCAGGGGAGGATTCACTAATGTAGCTTGAATTTCACAGTGGGAATAGACCCCGGAGCAGTTGTCGGCAGTTGAAATAGCCAGTTGCAATTCAATGCAGTTGCAATCAGCTGCAATTGCATTGGATTGCAGTCATGAAATAATGGAGCTGAAATCCACTGCAGTTTACGATTCCATGACCCGCCTAGGTTTGTTTTTGTGGTGCACTGCAGTGTGTTTTTTTTTTTTCTTTCCGGTGGGGAGGAGGAGGGGAGAGGAGGCCGGCACTGAGCCTTATAACCAATAAAATGCACCCCTGGCTCCTGGACATGAAGCATCCACCAATTAGGAGAGATAGAAGGAGGAGCCATGAGCTTAAGAGTGTCTGTGACTGGCTGCAAGAGGTGGCAGGGAAAGCATGCCTAGGTAGGAGAGGAGACCGTCAGGAGAGGAGACATCTGTGTTGGTGTGTGGGCAATGGAGCGAGCAGCATTTTTCTGCAGGGACAAAATTTGATGGTTGGGCCTTTAATTTAAAAATAAGTTAACTGTGTCCACTGTCCTGATGGGTCCGGTACCCAGAGAGAGACTAGTGTGTGGCTGTGCAGGTCCCAGTCAGTCCTCCAGCAAAGCCAGGTGGCAGTTGTGTGAAGGCAGCAAGTTAGTGGTCTGGCTGTGGTTGGGATCAGCCTGTGACCCCATCAGGTAACTTTCACTCAGTCGCGGTCAGGTCTTCAGAGTCAGCGAGGAGGAGGAGTGGTAGGTACACTAGTTCCACTGCGTGAAGTACCAGAGTGGGGACGTGGGTCTGGGTTGGGGACTGACTGTGTGGGTTGGGAGGAGGGAGCACGCAGTTCCAAAAAGACACAGACACCACCACCGAGTAGAACAGCAGCCTGAGCCATGGATCCCCCTGTCGACATCGACTGAATCATCACCCGACACCTGACCGAACTGGCAATAGGCTTCTACAGTGAGCATGGTACTGTAATGGGTGTGTATGTAAGACCTGCAAGGGCTGGGCAGTGGGCAGTAGAAAGGAGGAGGATGATCTCTCATAGACTACTCAGTCTGTCTGTTTGTCTTCTGCATGCTGGGATGACTTGCCTGGCTGGTTGAAAGCTGTGGGGCCTGGTGGGCCGAACCTGAAAAGCCAAGGCAATCGATCATCATTGATCTACTGCTGGTGGCCTGTCTGGGCTCTCTCTGACTGTGGTGGCATTGTGAGTAAGTCAGGCTCCCCATGAGGTCGTGGAGCAGGCCAGGCACAGGTAGTCAGTTGGTGAGTTTCCGGACCCATAGGAGACCGGAGCATGGAGCATGGTTGAATGGGTTCAATGGACAAAATGTTTGTTGTTTGCCACTGTAAGAATCAGATAGACTAAATATTAAAGTTCTCATGGCAAGATGAATAAAATAAAAAAAAACACATTAGTGTACATGCTGAAAGCCAAAACAAGTTCAGAAACTGTCAGAAGATGTTTTTTTTTAGCTTTAAATATAAGTTATAGATACATCTCAGTTCTGGTATATCATACAGGAGGTATTTCTAGGGGTCCTCCCTTAAACTGTTTTTAGTCTCACAGATTCTATGACTACTAGTAAACTAACATACATGTATGGTTAGCTCTGTTTGCAAAAGGGCACATTCTAGCTTCTGTGGAGTGTTTAAGAGGACCTACCTATACTGTATTTTAGACTCTGCTTATTTTTCTGTACCGTATACTATTTTACTGCCCTGCTTCAACTTTTTACTTTCAGGGACTTAATATATTTTGTTGTTGTTTTGACTGGTTATTGTGCTTTAGTGGGTCCCTTCTGTGTGTAGATTTGTTTCACTGCGTTTTGTATTTGCATTTATTTTAAAGAGCAGCCAGCTTCTTAGCTGCTGCTGCTGACTAGTTGCTGCTCCCTCCAGCATATGCAATTCCTCACCTGCCCCAGAGCTGAGGGGCATAAATAATTCCTTTTGTTTCTGCCCATTTATGAAGATATAATGCTGCTAAATCCCAAATGCTAAAAATGGAGCTGTTTCCTGACCTTAACCCACCAACACGTCCCCATGTAGGCACATGCAGCCCCGGTTTGTGATGTCAAAAGGTGAAGGCTGTGTGTGTGTGTGTGTGTGTGTGTGTGTGTGTGTGTGTGCACACCCTATTGATTTCAGGGGGGGACTGTTCTATACAAATTTTAATAAAAAAGATACAAAGTTAAAAAAGTATGACAAACTACTACATAAAAAAATTCAACGATGGTGAAAGTTGAAAAAATTGGTTGGATTTTCTTCAATTAGTTGAAGTCAGAAATTTCAAACTAGTTTAAAAAATCAGTCATAATGTGTGGTAAGTCAGTCATAATTGGTTTTTCAACTGATGCCGGGGTCTAAGTGGGAAACCTTACAATTTGTCACTATGTACTGTATATATAGTGCAAGGAATGGAAAAACCCTTATATCTCGGTGCTAAGTTTTTGTTGAGGCTTGCAGCCAGCATCCATTTAACTTCTGAGCAACCTGAGCTGTGAACTAGTCTCAAGGGAGTACCTTAGCCATTAGTAGGTACCAGGTCACAGATCAGGCTCAACTGTACCACAAATGTATCAAGTTCTAAGTGAATACAGTGTTAACATACCAAGCAGGATATGGGGGCTTTCCTTTGAAAATAAATGTTAAAAAGGGAAGAGACTGAATGAACAGAAACTTTTTCCACTCCACTAGATAGTTCTTTGAGTTAGGATTAACTTTTAGTTGGGAGTGTCATAGACGCCTGCTTGATTTTATGGGAAGGAATGCTTACCTGTTAGTTGACAACCTTAGGACTGAACCTAGGTCACTACAGCCACACACTACTATTGGTGTAGTGGTAGATTCCACCAGCCATGACTTTGACTCACCATTTTGGTTGCTGGATGGATACCTCTAGAATGGAGAGGGGAGTCATGGAATGGGAATAGGTTATCATGCCAACAAATCAAATAGTGATCCAGCAGGAGTCTTCCACTGACAAGGGAAATGAGTTTACCTGGGAAATTAGGGATAACTTCTTGGTCTTGTCAGAACTGCTTCCCCTAGAGAAGGAGTAGAAAAGGAAAGAAGTTGCCTCTTTAGGACAAGCAGATGTGTCTGACTAGATAGAAGAAAAGGTGGAAATAGGACAGGCTGAGCCACATCCTGAATTTTCTCAGTAAGTGAAATGCCAGACACCATTGTGTATGTAGGTGATGCTGCCCTATATTATCTGGCCAAGAGCTACATCAGACTGAAGCTGAAAAGTCATCAAATAACCTTGGATAAGAATGTAGATTATTTACTGTAAATGAAAGAAACCCACGCTATTGAAATGACTGTATACATGGTTAAATTGCCTATAATCACCCCAAATATTGGAACAAATATTAGCTGCAATGGAGTATTCTTGGAAGCTTGCATGATAATAGTTACTGAAATATGTAAACACTGTTATATTGTTATGAAGTATAATCATCTTATTATCACTGTTAAACTATTTTAATATGTATAGCCTTTTTGAAGTCATATGCATGTAACCCAGCCAATGCAATTTGATGATCTGTGTTGCTATGTGAATTGTGGACATTTCAGAATGACCACAACCCACATATGAGGGGAAGTCTAGCTCTCTGGAATATCAAAGTGTGTCTTGTTATATGTTGCCAAAACTATGGAATATGTGTTCAGGGATTCCAAATATTTGTAAAAGACATCCATGCAAGCCTCATGTTAAAGAGAAGATGCAAACCCAAGGCATTAAGGGTTAAGGTCGAATCACTCTTAAGAATGTCTTATAAGAGATGTTTATGTATGTTTATGTAAGCCTGAACTGGACATTAATGAGATATCTCAGTTTTCACTAGTAAGAACTAAGGTCAGAGATGACTCAGTCCAAGGAAGTATAAATCCAAAAGCAACTGGTTTGATACCTTTTATTGGACCAACAAAGATGTTACAAAAAGAAAACAATGTCTAAGCTTTCGGGCCAACCAAATCCTTCCTCGGAGACTTATGACAATTGTTCAGAGAGTCACATTCTATTAACACCCAGATCATACATAAAAAAAAAACAGAAACAGTTCTCATTGGTTAAAAGCACCTATTTCAAACAATCACAAATTTAAATGGAATGAATAGCACCCTATTAGCTTGCTATTACAGATAACCTTTTCAAGGTCAAATGACATCCATTAGATAAGCTGAACACTCAAACAGGCAAAGCCTGTAACTGAAATTATTAATGAATGTGTGTGTTATGAGAATACATTCAAAATTAAAAGCAAGACCTTTAAATTTAATACCATAAATGTCCAAGTTAAAATATGATAGTATTGTATAATAAAAAACTTTACAACAGAAATGTATGTATGGAAATAGGAGGCGAATAAGAAAAATGTACCTTGTATGAGCAGCTGTTTAAAACATTCATACAGAATTAAGCTTATCTGGTGATATTTTATAAACTATACTCTCAAACAGTTAACATACTCCATCAACATTAAAACATACAGTGCTGTAGCAATATTTTTTACAAGATAATATTAATTGTCAGCATTATTGCCAAACTGAAAAATAATTACAAAAAAATCTCTCAAGGACCGCCTTAGGAAGTATAGAAGAGAAGAGAATTCCCCAGGGTACATCTAATTGAAAAAGATATGTTTTAGTACTGTTTTGTTAGGTGTCTTATATTGGGCCTTTTGGTTGCAGCACCTCTCTGTTCTGGTGAGTGCAACTGGGCCCTACTGCAGCATCAATGTCGGACCACTATGAGGGAGGCTAAAGAAGGGTTCCATGTCATAAAAGCAAACCATTTTGCATGACTCCCAAAAAAGCGAGTAAACACTATCAAAAACCAATGTGGTACATCACACTAAATGCTGAACACAAACTCAGCGCACATAAAAAATAATGTTTAATGTGGGGGGGCTATGCCCCACACACCCCGTACTTATATAGTCATCTCCGAGAGGGGGGCAGACTCTGTAGGAAAGAAGAGGGACTGCCAACAGCAAAATGTTATGAAAAAAACAAACACCTGCAAATGACAAAAAGTTTACCTGCATGCAGTCCCAAAACCAGGACCACCAGCTCTGCAGATAGTATACGTGCCCGCTACACTAGGTGGGTAGCTCAGTGGCATTATGCTTCACATCCCAGTTTAGCCAATCCCTCTTCCTCCCTTCCTACCCCTTCCATTGCTATTCCTTCCCTTCACCATTTTTCCCATCCTCCCTTGCTATTCCCTCCCCTCACTCTCATTCACTGTCACTCATCCTGAAAGTGAACAAAATGAGTCACTCATTTTTGAGTCTCTCCTTTTGGTTCACTCATGTGATGGGACACCCTCAAGAAGATATAATAAAAATGAGCTCCTATGCCAGCATCAGGGAAAGGGAGTTCTGAGAGACTTTAATGGCCTGCTTAAATGGATGGATGGCATACTGGTGAACAACAAAAGCTAGGTAGCTTACAATCCATCTCAAGAGGCTTTGATACCCAAGTTCTTCTTTCAATGGGCTTTGCATGCATAGCAAATAATATACATTTTTCAGTTCTCAGCCAGTTTATTCATGTGTTCCTCAAACCTGTAACCGGGCAAACCAGAGTAGACCCCAGCCATGAGCAGAACCATGAAGGGGGGTGTAACCTGTGCTAGTCTTCCTGTCAGCATGCAGCACCAGAACCAGAACTGGGAAGTTACTTTCAAACTGTGAATTCTGGACCCATTTTTCAAAAGGTTAGCATGGCACAAACTGGGTTTGTGCCACTCTAACCAGGAAGGGTGCCAGCTGTCGCAGGTGTGCCCATATTCAAAGGGCACATATGCGTGACACCCCCCCCAACAACACCAACTCACCCAGTATTGTATTGTGCCTATGCAAATGAAGGATCCCGAATGCATATGTGGTGCAGCACAATACTGAAACTGTTCAGAAGCACTAAATGGCCACTAGCAGTGGTGCAGTTTAATGCTTCTGACACCCAGCTCTTAACAGTGTGCAGACCCATCTGCTCACTGTCAAGGGTTGGGTACCCTGGTAAGCATCCCTCCCCTGCCCTGATCCCTTCCCTGGTAATTGTGTTCCAAGCCATGGTGGTCTAGTGGTCCCTCCATAGCCATGATCCCTTCCCTGGTAATTTTTATCCAAGCCCTGGTGGTCCAGTGGTCCCTTCCCCAGTCTCTGATCACTGTCCGGACCCAAATAAATATTTTTGTCCTTGTAGTCTATTCACTCCCCCATCCCCCCACCCTGGCATGTAGTGACCCACCACCACACTCCCCCCTCCAACCCAACCATGTCAGTGACTGGCACAGCCCTTCTCACGCCACCACATCCAGCCATCGACTAAACTGTCAATGTGCATGTACAGTATATAGTATGCACTCACTGGTTGACTGGTCAACCAATGAGTGCATACTATGTGCTTTACATGCTCATTGACAGTTCAGTTTGTGCCTGGCCATGGCGGTGTGAAGATGGCTGTGCCTCTCGTCGACACAGGTTGGGTCGGGGGCAGGGGGTGGTAGGGTCACATACCATGGTGAAGGGTTGGGGGCCATTAGACTATTAGGGCAAAAATATTTATTTGGATTGGGATGGTGATTGGAGAACAGGGGAGAGGGGAGGGACCACTGGACCACTGGGGGATTTATTTCTGTGGATCAGGAGGGTGATCATGGAATGAGGAAGGGCAGAGGGACTGCTAGACTACCAGGATTTGGATAAAAATTACTGGGAAAGGGATCGGGGCTAGGGGGAGACCACTATACTACCAGGGAAAAGATGGGATCAATATTTACCAATGACATGGATTGAGACTCAGGGAGGGGGATCTACTAGATTACCAGGAAAAAGAGTGTTGTTTATTTTACAATTGACATGAATCAGGGTTAGGGGGACCTAACCTGGTGCATCCAATGACAGCGCTGGCATGTAGATGAGCCCATAATGGGCATGCAAATGGCCTGCTAGTGCCGTGCATGCCCAATGGTCTCATCTGCATGTTTGGGCTGAATATCCCCCATAGAGGTAGGGGTGCCATCCAGTTTGTGCCGGGCTTTACCTCTATGGGCAGTCTTCAGACGTGCCCTCTGGTAACACTGCACCAAACATGGTGACTGTTTGCTGTGGACCACGCTACCAGAGTCTTATATTCAAACAGATAATGCAGTCAGTTGGGAACGCGCTATCAGTTTGAATAATGCACCAGAGCCAGCCGCTCTATTTTTGCAAGCGGCACAGCTGTTTGCACGCACAGCCAGCTGGCTCTGAATATGGGGCCCTCTAATGCAAACTCTAACTGTTTTGAACCCAGGAGTTAAGTGAACAACCTACATGTGCCAGAGACTGTTTCTGATATTCAGGAGGAGAAACCTTGATGCACTAGATCTCATACTGACAGTGACCCACAGTTCAAGCTCCAAGTACTCTGTGCCTTACTCTTTGGTACAGGGAAAAGTTGGAGTTAGTATGATCTAGATTCTAACGTTTTGTGTGTTAAATACAATATGATGATTTGAACTCTCTGCTTTTATTCTGTCAATTTATTTTGAATAAATTAGAATTTGATTGAGTTTAGTGTTGCTTAGATAGTATCCTAGAAACTAGGATACCAATAGATAGCTCCCATTCACTACAAAACAATACCACTAACAGCTTAATCTGGTTCAAGGTCAGTTGGCATTCATCTGTATCCCCCTCCCCCGGGTCATGCCTGAAAATAGGCAGGATTTGTCTAGTGCACTTACCCGGTCAACAAAAAGTAAATAAATAAATTTTGATGAATAGTTGCAGTGGTAGGAAAGCAGTACTATCCAACCATGGACCCGACTTTTAGGATCCAGGGCAAAGATCCAACAAACATCGAGGATCCTGTGGATCCTAGCAACAGATCCACTGATCTGACTAACAGATCCAGCTCAGATATTAACTATCTGACCTACGATCCCTGGATCTGAACTCGGATCCATTGCTATCTGACCCCGGATTCTGCATCCATCTTTGGTAGGATTTCTAATAGGATCCTAGGTAGGATACCAGCACTATCTTATGAAGGGTGGTAGGATCCACAAAAGTACTATCTGAGCAACACTAACTGAGTTCCATGTCTCCATTGTCACATCTGTGTCCATTGGTGTAATGAGCTGCCTGTTGTTTGTCACTAAGATAGTCAACACTGGCAAAAGATCCATGTAAAAGGATCTGTGGTGGGGCTACCCTGATTATTACTCTACTGAAATTAGGTTAGCTGTCCTACATCTAGCAGTGCCTCCAAGGTGTGTCTGCATGAGCTGCAAAAATCCCTGCAGAGTTGGAGAAATCTCTACAAGCAAAGTCGGGTGAAGGACGTTCACACCAATTTCTCTAGAGGTGCCACCATCTCTAAGGTACACAGACTTTAAAATAAAAAACAAGGCACACATGCCAAAGTGATGATACTATAAATATTTTATTAGTTACAAGCCTGAGAAAGAAGCAGAAAGTAGCATGGCAGGTACTCAAACGTATCGCTTCTAAAGGGAGGCTTCATCAGAGAGTCAGGAAGACTCCTTGATGAGGCCTCCCTTTAGATGTGATACGTTGGAGTTATCTGCCATGCTACTTTTTGCAGCTTTCTCTCAGGCTTGTAACTAATAAAATATTTATGGTATCACAACTCCAGTGTGTGAGCTGTGTTTTTATTTTAAAGAGCTAGAAAAAGCTTGTCTTATCTGAACTCTGAAAATGTACATGGCCCATGTTGTTTCATGTCAACCCTTGTCACCCTCAGATTCTCCTACAGGAATTGAGTAGTCAAGACGGTCCCTCTGATCTTGAGTCAATGGTACCCTAAGAACAGGACATGGAGAGCCCTGTGGATGAGACAGAGGTTCCCTCTGGACTTATGCACCAGCACTTTGGAAACAGGAGGTGGAGAGGCCTTGCTGCTGTCTGTCTCTAGACTGCATCATGAGGTTGGCCTTCGGTTGAAAATGTGATCTGCGTGAGATTGTCTGCTCCAGCACTGTACTGCTGACTTTTGCTGAGACTTAACTCTCAGGGACATGACAGAAACATAAATCCCTGTGATAGGGCGCAGGTACATGTGGGCAGTCATATAAACAAATGCATCTCCATTCTTTGTAAGACCTTCGATTTTAATTAATTTTCTTTTCAAACAAAGATTATTTCAGCATGGCACAGTACTTTTTTCATCTTACACTTCCATTCGGACAGCAGACATCAAAACAAATGGCATAATCTGATATTTATAAGTCTTCCATTTGAGGCAGTAGATAGCACAGCAGACATAATATTCCGGCATTTCTAGGTCTTCAATTTGAAGCAGTAAATAACACAGTTCATCAAAACTCCACAGAGCACTTTTCAGCAGCATCCAGAGCATACCTCCAGACCCACAGCAAACAGAATAATCTACCTCTCAACCCAAACAGTCTGCATTTATACCCAAAAGGGGTCATGTGATTATTTAACTCCACCCCAGCATCTTATTATACACTTTAAATCTTTATTTATCACATATTTATTTTATTTATAAATGTATTGCCCCTTTTAATTACCGTAGATGAATATTTATAATCCTATAAGCAGATTAAACTCTTTTAATAACATTTTAAACATTATTTCTAACAACTGAAGCACATCCCCTTCCTATACATAATATAAGGAATGCAGTTGTGGCCAGCCGGCTCCTAGAGAAACAAAGACCCTGGCCGGAACTGAACTCGGGTCCTCGCAAACACCGAAAATACCCTCATCCCAAAGAAGTCCCAAGAACAACTTCAAACTTCCCCCACCTCCTCTTCAGAAGGTTAGTAAAGCAACCCAATATATATTAACCAGAATATTTCAGTCTAGGGAAAACCCGAAGGTAAAATGACACTGCAATAGTGCGAATGTTTGCACTATCGAGAAGGAACTCGGCAGCTAATTTTAAAAAAACAGTACTCAGTAACGAAATCAACTTTAATATTATTCTTCTATACATAGCAAAATGCAAACCGGCATTTTAACAAAAGAGAAAGCCGGTAAACAATTCTAGGTATCTGTTAAAGGGGCTGTTTTACAAGAACATACTACAGGGAACCATAAAGGGTTCAAATTATCCATAATTTGTGTTCCTGTTCTTAAAAGTCACAACAGAACTCAACTCAACTAAAAGACACAAAAACACTTCAACAGGCATTAATATGCCTTTTCAAATCCTACTTATTAATTTTGTTTTATTCTACTTTATTTCAAATACCCACTGTAACAGAACACAGCGCAATACAAGTGCCTTCATTCTCATAGTGTCTAGCCACCCAACTCTCCCATCACCACGACTACATACAAAAAGTCCACTGGGTAAATTTAAAACAAATAGGATGCCAATTCAAAACAAAAGAGGCACTCGCACGGACGAATAGAGCGGCTCCAAATAGCCACTCAATCTGAAAGGGCATAAACAAGCAGGGGAACTCCCCCAAAAGACTCCCGCCACTTTTAGACTCAGTCCCTTACTTGATTTAGGCAATGGACATTTTCGATATGGGCGAAAACCACAGAACAAACAAAAGAACGCCCAAAAGATTGCCTACTGCCTTCAAATCTAAGTAAACCCACAAAAACGCCGACGGGCATCACAAAGCCACTAATACAAAATAAAGGAGGGCTCACCGCACACCCTGACGCAGTACAGATTTCAACACCATGGCAGATTACAAATAATTTCAGCAACCTAAAGTTAATAAAGGCTAGTTTCAATAGCCAAAAGACCCGAATGGACAGTACTCACCGCCATTATGTGTTTTCTGTTAGTGGCAACTCGAAAACAACAGCAAGCATTTATTTAATCACACCCGTTTTAAAATCCGAATGAAACCATGTAATAAAAGCGTCATTAGCTTTGTTGTCTGTATAACTGCTGTCACTCCACAGAAAGATAGAAACCCTATCTGCAACTACCGGGGTTCATGTAAACTGTTATGACAAGGTTCTTACATTAATCCAACAGTTATCCTTTCATTTATTATTTATGTTATTCATTTCATTCTCAAACGATATTATTAAACAACTGCTGCCTTTTTCCTTAATGGACTTGAAAGAAAAACATCCAACACTCAATCTAAACAGCCTAACTGTGTAACATTAACTCCTTTAGCATAATAAAAAATGATGTTTTCAGGTATCTCTGCATTTATATGAATGTTATTTCGGGGCCCTCAAACCTTCACAGGAGCACCCTGTGACAATCCCCATTAGGGAGATAGAAGAAAGTTAAAATATCGCTACCATTACTACTTGAAGCACATGTATATTTGTTCTGGTGAGGTAAATGATTTGCATCTGCAAGCAACAGACTTTGCAGATATTGTCTAGTATTATGGTTTCCCCAGTCCCAGTTTTTTGCTGGTTGACTATTAACATGTGCTAAAAATAATAATGGAAGTATGCGATTATTTTGGGGTATGCCTCTGTTTTTCCAAATTTAGTGTGTTTACACACGCAGCATTGCTTAGCTACTCGAACTGTATTAGTTAACAGTTGCTCAGCCAGAGTTTCTGTCTCGCATTTTAGAGAATGTCACCTAGTGAATTAATTAAGCACTTTTTAATTGTGTCTATAAAAGAAATGCAAGTTATAGTATATATCTTTTTGCTCTGATACTTGAAGATACTTAAAAAAATGGCACATTGCCAAGACATTTTAAAAAGGTCTATTGCCAAAGGCACATATTATGACAGTGATGAAGAAAAGTAGCTTTACTATTTTTGTGAAAGTGAAGGTTTTGTCTTTACAACAGCAAGTTGTATATACTTGTTTATAGATTTAATCAT
This sequence comes from Neoceratodus forsteri, assembly GCA_016271365.2. Classification (NCBI taxonomy): domain Eukaryota; kingdom Metazoa; phylum Chordata; order Ceratodontiformes; family Ceratodontidae; genus Neoceratodus; species Neoceratodus forsteri. Next base: position 980,869,361 of record CM057459.1, read on the forward strand.
GCTCCCGTACTATTGATTATGTACTTAACAGATGAAATTGAACATACACGTAATTTCTGCTTTAGCCTCCATGCTGACTGCACTTTGAGGGGAGACAGTTGGAGCTTGCTGTTGCTCCTGTATGATGTTTCACTGGGGGTGCCTGAAATTTTTTTGGAGTTTGGAGTGTGAGAGGAAAACATGTAATCACCCTTAAGTTGAGGAGCCACCTTGAACCTTGGTCTCCTGGCTATGTCTGCACATTAATTCAGTAAGTGTTTAGAGGCCCACTCTATAAAAGGTCCTGGGGATCCAGGCCAAGAGCTTCCTGTCACATCACTCCTATGGGTGATGGTTTGGAGTATGAACTGTGTGCAAGAGAATGGAGATGTAGGCAATTAGGCACCCCTGTCAGGTCACCCTTTCATGGTGGTAAGGGTCTGTGTGGGTGCCACAAAGATAGAAGAGGAGAAGAAAGGAGGTGCCACCTCCAGGAGAAGCAACTGTGCTGTCTGTCTTAACTGATAGTGTTGCTCATGCTTTGGCCCTCCATTTGGAGCAGGTATGGATCTTTGGGGGTTGTTCTGAGGGAGACTACCTCTCTTGCCACAATGGCCAACTGATCACTCTTTTGTCGCAGTCTCCCCAGCCGTGACAGTGACTCTCTGCTTCAACCAGGCATCCACCTGGCAGACCCTGCATCTGTCAAATACAAAAGAAAAACAGCTTGCAAACCACTGTCCATGAAATAAAATGAATTTATTTGAAAGCTGCCATCAGGAGTGCAATGTCAATCATCCCTATGTATCACCTTTTGCTGGAGGCTTCATTATATATGGAGCAGCAAATTGGGGTGTTATGGTGTGCACACTTCTTATTATCAAGCCCATCCATCTGCACATTGCCCACAAGTGTGAAGCACATTGAGCCAAATTACTTTGATTCTAGGATTATGGCCCTGAGGTGGTATACTTAAAAAATGCCTAACTTTAATTAACCTGCCAGGATTTGTCATGGCAACCAATTAGCTAAGTAAGACCTGTGGCTTCTTCATTTGATGCTGTTTACTATCATGCTGGCCTGATTACTATATGGACATGCTTTGTGCCACTAAAATACACTATACAATGAAATTTCAGGATTTTGCCTGCATGAGGAGTCACCTTTGAATATTTGTATCTGGCCCTTACCTATGAATTTTGATATTATTTGTATTAATCTTTTATTTATTTATTTAAGATCTAGGAATTACACCTATGAGCTGGAAGCCTATTTACCAAGATTCTACCTCAGCAGAAAATAACATATTACATACATTTCAATAACATACAGACAACACAGTTCATGAAGAAGATGTAAGTAGAGACACCTCTTTATTTACTGTTTGGTCTCACTATATCCATTTTGTACCTTCAATTATCACCAGGATGGCCTAGGGGTCCAGGATGAATAGTTATTTTAATCTAACTATGGTTCTTTTACTATCAATTCCTGTTGAATGCAGACTTCCTATGGAGCTGGGCAAAGAGAACATACAGCACCAAGAAGCTAAAAGCCTCCATCCTTCACTATAAGATCAAAGGGACCTCCTTGGTTAACTGAGCAGCCTGACCCCAGACAACCTTTGCCGAACCCTTGGGGGATAGGGGTTACAACTTGTTTTTAGCATTTTCAACTTTTCAGTTTACCTGTATTTTAAACTAAAACAACATTCTTTCTAGCTAACAAAAAGGCAATATTTCAGGACTGCCTGCAATCAAAACAATAAAAGTGAAGATAGCTGCCATAATATGATGTAAATTACAGTTATAGTGTGAATCCTTTTAGTTTATTTTAAATTGCATGATAAAGTTATTTATGTCAGCATTATAATTCATGAGCTTCCACAAGCACAGAGATGAAGCATTTGCTGATTCTGCAGTCTATTTACATTCAGTATTTGAGCAATTATTCACACTCTCACCACCAATACTCTGCTATTGATCTAATGGTGGGTAGTAGTGTGTGTTTGTTAATAGACTTAGTTGATCAAAGTGCAAACTGCTATCCTTATCAGGAAATGATTGATAGTCACAGTCTGAGTTTTTTAGTAGGTTGCCAGGTCTAAAGCAATGCTTAAGACACAGTTTGTTATTTCTTATCAACAATGACAGGAAAGCAGCAAAGATAAGACTACTATGGTTGTGATTAAGTTTCTTAAAATGCTACAGAATGTTTTATTCCGTAATGTTTTCACCAATGGCAACAAATCCCAGGTTGCAATCTTGGGCAACAAATCCATGGTTACCCTCCTTCTCCCCCCCCCCCAATGTTTCTTGAAGGAGCTGCTCCCAGCTGCTCGGTTTCTGATCCTCAGCTGCCCTTGAGATTATCAAAGCAGAGCTAGTGAGTACTATATCAGTATTTCACATCCTTTTAGCTTGCAAACAATTATGGTCTACAGGGATCAAGTTCCTTAAAGAAGTGGCATACCACTGGAGCCCATGGGGAAAACTTTAGCTTTTTCTTGAGCTAAAACTGCCCTTAAAGTCTATGTTTCAAATGCTAAAGATATCTTTACCAAATCTGAATGTATCATATTCCATAGTTGTTTTACTTGTCACAAACTCATGAAACTACACTATACACAATCCAAGGTTTAAGATAGCCCACTCCCCATGAGAATGAAGGGCAGATTTTAGAACTCTGTTATGATCAGTCATTAATTTACTTTGAATTTATTTTTTTATTGCTTCCATTCAGGGTCAGAGGTTATGTACAGGACAAAGAACCTGGCCCAGAAACAGGTGCACACAAGATGGAAAATCAAGCTGCTGCATTTTTTTCAATGACACTCTTCTGCAGCTTGAGGACAGAAAGTGATTGTCATGCCATGGCTGTTATGTGTGCTGGTTTCCCTGAAGCAAGCAGTGGACTTGCACTTATGGAAGACACAGGGTAAATCATCCTCGGAATGCATGAACAGGAATTTCACAGTCAAGTCCCCGAGTATTTATGGCCTGGGTTAAGTGTTCTAAACAAGGCATAAAAAACAATTTAAACAAATCTACACTAAGGAACTGAAACTTCATAGAGCATGCTAGGTGCTATGCACAGAGGCAAGATTAATGTATAATTTTGTAAAGACTCCCCCCTCAAAATACAGTGGCAGAAAAAAATATTGCTTAAACATTAAGGTTAACAATAAGATAATGCAAACATATCCATTAAGAAATGCAAAGCCAAACCTGTTTTGCAAAGCAAGTGCTCCCTCCAATTAAACAGGAAACTGACTATTTTATTATATGTGTTTTAATGTCTTAGTGAAAGACTTTCTACTTTCATAAGTGCGTTGTTTGTGTAATGAACTGGGTGGGGCTTCACCTTTACTTTCCAAACTGCTAGCAATAAGACTTCAATAGAATTCTGGGAATGTAATGACTGAAAATCCCAGCTTGTAAGGAGCCCAAAGTCTTTCTGTGAGAAACAGCAGATTTAGTTTTCTCTTTTTTTTTCAAAAGAAACAGGGATTGCTTTTTTTAACTAATATTTTACTGCTTATACAATAAAACAATGAAATATATGGACTCATGTCAGACACTAAAAATGATACATCCCATCCATCAAATGGAAAACAATTTGAAACAGTCTAGACACATGTGTGTTTGAATATGGGGGTATTACATGAGTAACATTTAATAAAAGTTGTAATGTTCTAAATAGCTACATCTTGCATGAGTGGAAGAGCTAACGAAAAACAGTGGGCAGGATTCAAGGAGCTTCCGAAAGATCCGCAGCTGCAGGTAAACTACTGCGCAAGTGGGTTACTACTTGAGGAGCCACAGGTTACCCGCAGCAGCAGGTATTCACAAAGGTGGAGTCGATTACAACCAGCTCCACGGGTTATGGCTTCTTGTGGGAGGTGTCTCCAGGGAGATCCCTGCAGCTGTGGGAATGTGCTATGGCTGTTGGGAACAGCCGTAACATCCTCCACAATTGCTGTGGCTGTGAATCACTACCACCGCAGCAGCGGGCAATTCCAGTCCATAAAGGCAGTTGCGGAGTAAGACTTAGGTTCTGGGCTGTTCATGAATCCTGCTCTGTGTTACCAAGCATTGTACATTCTCACTTATAGCAGTGATATGCTCCTTCCAAACTTGGTATTTAATATTCTAAAATATGTAACCCCAGCAACAAGATAAAAGTTGTTTATTTATTTATTTATTTATTTCGTTAGTTAGTTTTTGTTGACCGGGTAAGTGCACTAGACAAATCCTGCCTATTTTCAGGCACGACCCGGGAGAGTGGGATACAAATGAAAGCCAACTGACCTTGAACCAGATTAAGCTGTTGGTGGTATTTTTAGTGAATGAGGGAAATTTGGCCAGGACACTGGGGAAATTCCCTTACACTTTTGGATGAGTGCCATGGGATCTTTAACATCCTCCTGAACTACCACCAATCCGGGCAGATGGGACCTCGGTTTAATGTCTCACCCAAAAGACAGCAGCAGCTTGGACAGTCATTTTTCTTGTTTTTCTCACCCAAGAGGCACTGTGCAATGCTGCCCAGATATCTCCATATACGCTTCTGACCAGGAAGCATTGGCAGCTGCCACTCTTTGCCCCAGTCGTTGACATCCCCAGCCTGTCTCACCCCAAGCCAACGCTAGGGGCCAGGCATATGCCAGGCATTAAAACCCTGCTTCCCTGGGAAAGGACAGCAATCCTCTGGAAAATCAATCCATTCCCTTCCTGGCTGACCCCCAGGTCACCAGTGTGGTGCAAGGTGTGGCGTCCAGTGCCGCAACCTTCAGTGCCACTAGACTTGTAGGTAATACTCATAACTGACACTGTAGTACAGTACAAAGAGGGGTATTGTATTGGTGAGGTCCCATCCTTCAGATGAGATGTTAAACTGAGGTCTCTTCAGCCCCTATTAATGGTCACTCTCTAGGTAGAAGTGAAAGATTCCATGGTAATTATCAAAGATGAGCAGGGGAGTTTCCCCAATGTCATGGCCCACATCTCCCCTTTCAACTAAACAGGTTCATACAAACCAACCCTCGGGACACCCCTAGAAACAAGTAATAATACTGTAGAATAGGAAATATTCACTGTACATAAACTTCAACTATATTCATTAAAGTGCTCAGAAGCATGAAAATAAAATGGTGCTAATTAGCACTTTTTCCATTAAGGTGAATGGAAGACTAAGTTTAGAGTGAAAATAAATTTACACAAACATGGCCACTCTGTGGCTAGCGCTAAATATAATTCATGCATTCTTTTCCTATTCTACAGTAACTTAATGTTCCTTTCCTGGTAAAACGTACAAATAAACAATAAATAAACAGAAGAAAGCTTTAATTTTCTCTAAAACTCTACAAACAGATCTGCAGTTTTCAATTGAAATACATTGCCTGCTTTACCAGTAAAGATTTTCTGACATCACAATACACAGTCTCCACAGATACTGATTGATTTGTTTTTACTAGTAGTTGCAAAACAAAAGAAAAATAATGATAAATATGATGAAAGAAACAAAATCATAAAGTTATTTCTGAGGTATTAAAAGGCACAAAACCTTCATTCTTTTAAATATCTTATGGGAGTGGTGAGGTGGGCAGGGGGGAAGGAGTGACAGATGGAGAAATTACAGAGAACAGGGTACTGGAAGGACTGAGGGCACTGCAGGTGGACAAGGCACCGGGACCTAATGACATTCACCCTAGGGTATTCAAGGAACTGGCAGTGTGCCTGGCAGGACCACTGGCTGACGTGTTCAATACCTGTCTGGACACAGGATGCATGCCACAGGACTAGAGATTGGTCCATGTGGTGCCCATTCACAAAGGTGGCCCAAAGGATGATCCCAGTAATTACAGACCAGTGAGCCTCACATCAATCATGGGAAAGCTCATGGAGACAATCCATAAAGAGAGGCTGGTGACATTTTTGGAGGACAATGGTCTCCAGGATGGGTGACAACACGGGTTTGTCTCGGCCAGATCCTGCCAGACAAACCTGATTGTGTACTATGATTGGGTGACCAGGGAACTGGACAAGGGCCATGCAGTGGATGTCCAGTACTTAGACTTCAGCAAGGCCTTTGAATCTGTGCCACATGGGAGGTTAGGGGGAAAGCTGGAATATGTAGGGGTTGGTACTAAGATGGTCAAATGGATCACTAACTGGCTGAAGGGCAGGCAGCAAAGGACAGTGGTGAAGGGGAAACTCTCATCACCAAGAGTAGTAACAAGCGGGATGCCACAGGGATCGGTACTGGGACCAGTGCTGTTTGGGATATTCTTAGCAGATATCTCACATGGGACCCAGAGTAAGATCAGTTTGTTCACAGATGATACCAAAATGGGAGCTTTAGTGGATGACATCAAGGGATGGAGGGCACTGCAGGAAGATCTGACTAAACTACAGGAGGGGTCAGAAACATGGCAGATGGGGTTCAGTGCCAAGAAGTGCAAAGTGCTGCACATCAGAGCTAAGAACCAGAGAAGGAGCTATCAGCTGGGAGGGGTACGCTTGGGGAGTGCAGAGGAGGAAAAGGACCAGGGGGCGATCATAACAGGGAATATGAACAACTCATCTCAGTGCAGGAAGGCAGCAGCAAAAGCTAACAAGATGCTGGGCTGTAGAGTGAGGGGAATCTCCTCTAGAAGTAGTGAGGTGATCCTTCCCTTGTGCAGGTCACTGGTCAGGCTGCACCTGGAATACTGCATGCAGTACTGGTGCCTTTTCCTGAAAAAGGACATCAGATTGTTTAAGGTGTGCAGTGCAGAGCGATTAAGATGATCCAGGGTTTGGAGGGGAAATCCTACGAGGAAAGGTTGAACATGCTTAACATGTATTCCCTAGAGGAAAGAAGGGATAGGGGAGATATGATTGAGACCTTTAAGTACCTGAAGGGGATAAACAAGACTAATACAGAAGAGATATTCCGGATCAGAAGAGGGAGGGAGGGATACAACAGGGCATAAAGTGAGGTTGGAGGCGGAAAAATTCAGGAGGGAAATCAGGAGACATTTTTTCACTGAATGGGTGGTAGGCAAGTGGAACACTCTACCTGAGTAGATGGTTTCCTGTAGGATGGTGGGCTGTTTCAAGAGCGGATAGAACAGAGTGGGGGGTGACTGTGAGGAGGGGGAGAAAAGGGGGGGCAGCTCCAAGTTGAGGGGCTAGCTGCACAAACACGCAGACTCGATAGACCATGAGGCCTGTTTCTGCTAGCATTTTCACATGTTCATATGCTATCAGACATTCTGTTAGCAACAGTAACCTCACTCCACAGTATTGTAAAAAGGATTGCATGAATAACTGAGGTGATGTCATAAAATGGCCTTCAGAATTCTTCAAAATCCTAACAAACTCAATAGTTAAAACACATCAATTGACCATTCATTAATTTCCCAGTCGATGCATGGTTTGTCGCCAATCTAACATAATCTACCTAGCAACAGCTTAACTATACACAAATAAAACATTTTCTATTAAAAAATAAGTGTTTTCTATTTTATAAGCACAATAACCCACTTCATGACACGCATTTCTTGAGAATGTTTGCACTTCACAGGTGTATTTAAAGGCACAAGGCCAAAATATAATGTTAATAACTAAGGTGATCATATTTCATGGTTCATGTTCTAAACAGATATTGTTTGCACTTATGCTTTGTATTTCTGGGGTTCATTGTCTTTGGCATGTACATGTAAGAGCATTTGCACTATAAATAATTTAGCCAATTGTGCAGAACATTCAGCTGTTCCTGCCAGAAAGGCAAGTTCTAACTGTAAGAATTATACTAGCTTAGTCAAACTTGTGTATCTTCTCCACAATGTGTATGATGCCCCAGAATGTATCTTTTTTTTTTTTTCAAAAGAGCTTTCTGTTACTGTCCTGGTCCTGAGTCTGGAGGGGGGGTCCCAATGAAACCCCCAAAAATGCTATTATACAGACCCAGAGCAAATAACGTTTAAAATATACAGACAGACAGCTTACAATTTGCTGATATTCTCAAATGTTTTTATTCAGGAAAAGTGCTTAAGACCAAAGCCAATAAAGTGCAGCTAAATAAATAGAAAGGCAGATTACACACTAATCATAAAAAAGTAAATAAATACACTCCAGCACCATACTCAGTGCAACCGCAGCATACCCTAACAGCAAGGACATTGTTGTGCACTCACGTGACTCAACAGACCAATCCACTGACGTTTTATCCAAAGTCTTCCTTAGAGTTGATTTTCTCTCTCCACACACACTATTGTTATATATCTAAATGCATAAATATTCATGAGGTGAGACATACAAAACACAAACACACATATAACTATATTAAAGAGACATACAAACATTAAATACAGCATAGCAGTAATGCATTTACAAATAGCATTGAAACAATAATTCCTCATTAAGTCCCTTGGGAGTCAAAGTGCCCAACATGAAAATCCAGTAGCATTCTCTTTGGTTAATATATTTAGTAAGACATCCACCCCAATTCAAAGTTCCACTTTCTGTATGCCAACAAATTGTAAACTGGCTGGTGACCCACGAGTCATTGCCCCATAATGTTTAGCCATGGCATTAGTTTCTGATGCATTCCTAATTGCTGATTTGTGCTGGTCCTGAGCCTCCCAGCATTCCAATGGTAGATCTTTTATTTCCGCTGAAAAAAGTGGTTACCCTATACTGTGCTCCCAGCTAATTTGGCACATATGTAATAAAGATTTGTTGTTTTATTTAGTTGATGTATATTTGCTCTATCTTCCAAACTGTGCTTTAATGCAAAAAAGTGAATTTCTGCATTATTGTGTTACTGCTAAATGGTTCTAGGAACAATGGCCTAAACCACTGAGAATGTTCTGTTCATAATAACTATGGTGGAGTTTGCCATTTAAATTAACAGCCAGCCTAGTGGTTCTGTTTTTTCAGGTCAGCTCTGAATGAATATGGAAATATTAAAGTGCTTTTGCCTTATTTTTTGAAGCACTTTAAGTGGTTTTTTGGCTCACAAAGCTGGGACTGAATGATCCAAAACCATTTAGTTCACAATGACTGTGGTCAGTGATGAAGTGCATCTGCCAGATGTTTTACAACACTTGCAAACTGTTCTTGGCTTTCAGTGGCTCTGGTTGAAAGAACTAAGGCTGGTGGCTCAAACCAACAGCGGTCAGCATAAAAACACTGGCTTTTAATGAATGGTGTCAGGCATTATTCTATGGTGCCATTTTCTGGTCTCAAATCTGAATCAAAACAAAAGCCTGAAAAATAAATTGGTGTCACAGGTTTCAAAAAGTGCCATACATATTACCACTTTTGCCTATGGCAGATACACATATAGAGAGCTACAAGTGCTTAGACCTAAATTAGGACTGGCTAAAGCATAACCATGAAAAGTGCTTTGTCCTAAGACATGGATAAAGAACCAATCAAAAAGGCAGTTGCTATCAGCTCCAGCCTCTCTGTCTAGCTGCAAAGAATGTTTCTCTACTAAAAAGGCTGTAGTATTCTTGAAACATAATACATAGAAGCATAGAAATGGTCAGCAGATAAGGACTGCCAGGCCCATCCAGTCTGTCCATAGACCCTATGCATTGCATGTGGTCACTGACCTTATGTGATCAATGATGACTATTCGATGCCCTGTTATATATGATGTTTGTCCGAACTGGTGTTCTCTTTTGTTGTGAAAGTGTATTTTTATGTAATGTTGTAATTATTGTATTTATATGTTTTTAGTCATGTTATATCAGTTGTAATTTTGTTTTATGTTATGCCATGGGACACCATTTTAAATTAGTTTATTCTCAATGGTCTAAAATCGTTCAATAAAATGAAATGAAAATCAATGGCTTTTCATTACTCCCTCCCCTCTCAAGTTTCCCTTGTGCCTGTCCCAGGCATGCTGACACCCCCTCCACTGTGCTTGCCTCCACTACCTCCTGTGGCAGACTATTCCAAGTGTCCAGGAGACATTCTGGAGACTGCATTGCTGCCCTATTTGCAGGCACATATCTGGTCTGAGGGAGGAGGTCGTTCATCTCCATGCTGACCTAGCAAGGATTCAGAAAACCTGTTCTCTCACTGAGGGAAAAACCCAGGCCACTGCCACTACCTCAGAGGTTGCCAAGAAAGAGCAGTGGTTGGAACACAGTGGGCTCAGGGAGGGTGAGGGTGGTGGAACAGAGGTGCATCCCTCCAGTTGTGCCTCTCCACAATTCATTCTCCACTCTGGCAGAGCATGGTTCCTCTATGGAGGCACCTGCAGTGGAGACCAAGGAGGAAGCTGGGAATTTCCACAATTGAGACCCACAGGAGGGTGGCACAGGACCCCACAGGGGAAGGAAACAACTCCTCATGGGGAACTCAATTGTTAGGGGGGTAGAACTGGGGACGGAGGGGAAAGGGAGGTAAGGTGCCTGCCTGGCACTATGGCTTGGAGGGACAGGAAACAAATCCTCAGGATCATGGGAGCAGCTGCAAGGTGGAGTGAGCTGAATGTCATTATTCACCTAGAGACAAATGACCTGGCTGAGAATGGGATCAGAGCAGTGCAACAGGAGTTTGTGGAGTTGGGGAGGGGCCTTAGACAAGTAGCACACACAGTATCTTTCTCAGAAGTGCTACCTGTCTATGGCATGGATGAGGCTAGGGTACTTCTCATCATGACAGTCAATGACTGGTTGAAAAACTGGTGCACAGCTCAGGGATTTGGCTTCACTGGGAACTGGGGCTTCATCTGGAGGGACACAGACCTATACTTGTGCAATGGTCTATGTCTATCCAGGAGGGGAACCAGAATCCTAGGTGATAGGTTTAAATGCTTCATTGGCAAGCATTTAAACTAACCAAGGGGGGGGGCACTGAAAAGGAGAAGGGAAATCCTAGCCCCCCCAATAAATCAGGGTACGCTGCACTGCACTGACAATATAAGCATACATATTGTATAATATATATTTCTATATAACAAACCAATCACACAAGTGCACACGCACACACACACACACACACACACAAAAACAAACAAACAAAAAAAAAGTAGATAAACATGTGGGGAGTAGTGCAATGTAATGGCTGTGGGGCAGCAGTCTTCTGGGAGTCTTTCTGGAGGCTGAGATCCTGCCCTATTTGCAGACAACTCTCTGCCCTGAGAGAGGAAGTTGCCCGTCTTCAGGCCACACTGGACAGTAGTAAGGGAACCTTCCCCCAGGCCACAGTGGACAGTAGGAAGGGAACCTCCCCCATCCAGGGAGCACCAGAGCCACCACCACTACCTCAGAGGTTGCGAAGAAAGCACAGCAGTTGGACTACAGTGGGCTCAGGGAGGGTGAGGATAGTGGAACACAGGCACACCCAGTCAATTGTTCCACTCCACAATCCATACACCATTCTGGGGGAGCATAGCTCCCCTATGGATGCACCCGCAGAGAAGACTGATGACAACTGTCACAAGGGAGGCCCACAGGAAGGAGGCAGAGGACACCACAGGAAAGGAAGCAGCTCCTGGTGGGGGACTCAATTATTAGGGGGATAGAACTGGGGGGAGCAGGGAAAACTGAAGTAAGGTGCCTGCCTGGTGTCATGGCTTGGAGGGGCAGGAAGCGCATCCTCAGGATCACGAGAACAGCTACAAGGGAGTCTGAGCTGGATGTCATTGTCCACCTAGGGACAAATGACTTGGCTCATCATGAGATCAGAGCAGTGCAGGAGGACATTGTAGAGTTGGGGAGGGGCCTAAGACAAGTAGCACACACAGTATCCTTCTCAGAGGTGCTGCCTGTCAATGGCATGGGGGAGGCGAGGGTAATTAGCACCATGCAGTTTAATGAATGGTTGAAAAAATGGTGTGGAGCACAGGGGTTTGGCTTCATTGGGGACTGGGGTTCCACCTGGAGGACACCAGCCTATACTGACAGGATGGTCTGCATCTGTCCAGGAAGGAACAAGTCTTTTGAGCAATCGGTTTAAATGCTTCATTGGCAAGCTTTTAAACTAGTCAAAGGGGAGGCACTGATAAGCAGCAGGAAAATCCCAGCCTCCCTACAAAACAGGGTACTAAACGAGAAAAGACTGAGGTAGAAAGGTCAGTGGGGATGCTGCAACAGAAAGTAAAGCCATCAAAAAATGGAGAACAATGAGTACCAATGCCCGTAGTCTGGATAACAAGCTTCCTGAATTAGTGGCCTTGATGGAGGAGGAACATCTGGATATCGTGGCAGTCACAGAAACATGGTACACACAAAACCATGACTGGGATGTAAACATACCAGGATACACTATCTACAGGAGGGACAGGGAGGGTAAAGGAGAAGGAGGAGTAGCTCTTTATATAAGGGAAGAAATAAAAGCAACAGAACAAAAGGGTAAACAGGGAGGAGAAGAAGCACTGTGGGTAAATTTGGAGACAGGCAATGGCACCACAATCTGCACAGGGGTTGTATACAGACCCCCTTCTCAGGGGAGGAAATGGACAAGGAAATGATAGAAAGTATACTTAAAATGGCAGAAAAAGGGGAGATATTGCTGATGGGTGATCTGAATATGCCAGATGTTAACTGGAATGCAGTTTCAGCAGCCACTTCGAAGACTGGGATTATTCTGGATGCCCTACAGGCCCTACAGATGCCTTAGACAACTAGTATTGGAGCCCACTCGAGAGGGAGCAATCTTAGACCTGGTTCTCTCAAATGGAGATAGGATCACAGATGTAGAAGTGGGTAGCCATCTGGGAACTAGAGACCATCGAGCAGTATGGTTCACAATAAACACAGCAATAGAGTCAAGCCATACAAAGGCAAAAGTACTGGACTTAAGGAGGGCTAACTTTGCCAAAATGGGTGAATGCCTAAGGAATGCACTAGCAAATGGGCAGGAAGGAGGGGTGGAAGAACAATGGGGAATAATAAAAACTGCCATCACAGAGGTAACGTCCCTTTGTGTGAAGCAAATAAACAAATCAAAAAGATGTAAGAAACCACTATGGTTCTCAAAGGAAGTGGCAGTGCAGGTTCAAGAGAAAAAGAAAGCATTCGGGAAGTACAAGGAATCGCAGAAGGAGCAGGGCAGAGAACTGTATCAGTTAAAGCAAAAGGAGGCTGAGAAGGCAGTCAGAACAGCAAAGGCCCAAACTGAGGAAAAGATAGCCAACTCAGTTAAGAAGGGGGATAAAACCTTTTATAGGTACATCAGGGAGCGAAGGAAGACCAAGGGAGGGATAGTGAGGCTTAATAAAGGGGAAGGAGGGTGGGCAGAGGGAGACTGTGAAAAGGCAGAGATACTAAACAAATATTTTTGCTCAGTATTTACAAATGAAGAGGGAAGGTACCTAAAACAAACAGTAGAAACACTCTGGATACAGAAGTTGATACCAGCCCATTTACAGAAGAAAGGGTTCTGAAAGAACCCTTAAAACTGAAGATGGACAAAGCAATGGGGCCCAATGGGATCCATCCCAGAATTCTAAAAGAAATAAGGGTAGAACTAGTGACACGACTGACTACCCTTTTAACAAATCATGGGAGGATGGGGTGGTGCCGAGAGGACTGGAGGAGGGCAGATGTGATTCCCTTCACAAAAGTGGGAGCAAGGCAGAAGCAGGGAACTACAGACCTGCTAGTTTAACCTCAGTGATAGGGAAAATGATGGAATCACTTCTGAAGGAAGAATTGTTCGAGTATCTAGGCGAGAGGCACAGGGACTCTAGGCAGCATGGATTCACAGCAAGAAGGTCATGCCAGATGAATCTGATAGATTTCTTTCACTGGGTGACCAAAGCAGTAGATCAGGGAGGACTGTGGACATGGTCTACCTAGACTTTAGCAAGGCATTTGACACAGTCCCACAAAAGATTAATATACAAGCTAGCCAGCCTGGGAGTGGGTCCCAAGATGACAGCCTGGGTAAAAAATTGGCTGGAGAATAGGACACAGAGGTAATAGTAAATGGAGTACACTCAGAAGAAGGGGTTACTAGTGGGGTACTGCAGGGTTCAGTATTAGGACGGTCCTCTTCAATGTCTTTATAAGCAACATTGCAGAGGGACTGGAAGAAAAGTATGTCTCTTTGCAGATGACACAAGATCTGCAACATAGTTGATGCACAGTTGTGATGGAAAGGATGAGAAGGGACTTGGCAAGGTTAGAGGAATGGTCAAATGTATGGCAGCTTAGATTTAATGCTAAGAAGTGCAAGGTAATGCACCTGGGAAACAAAAACCCAGGGAAGAGTACACAATGAGGGTGAGATACTAACAACAACAAAAATGGAAAGGGACCTGGGGTAGTCATATCAGATGACCTAAAGGTGGGCAAGCAATGTGAGAGGGCAGCAAGGAGGGCTGGGGGATACTGGGATGCATAGAGAGGCATCACCAGTAGAAAACAGGAAGTTATTATCCTCTGTACAGACAGCTGGTGAGACCCCATCTGAGTACTGCGTGCAGTTCTGGAGACCCAATCTCCAGCAAAGACATAGACAGGATGGAAGCTGTCCAGAGAAGGGCAACTAAAATGGTGCAGGGTCTGCACCGGAAGACATATGAAGAGAGATGAAAGGAGCTTAATATGTATAGCCTCGAGGAAAGGAGGGAGAGGGGGGACATGATAGAAACGTTCAAGTACCTCAAGGGAATCAACAAAGACCAAGAGGGTAGCATCTTTCAAAAAAAGAGGTGAGCAAGAACAAGAGGGCATAATTTGAAGATGGGGGGGCAGCTCAGAGGGAATTTAAGGAAGTAGTTTTTCACAGAGAGGGTTGTGGATGCATGGAACGGCCTTCCGGAGGAGGTTGTGGAGTCAAAAACAGTGGTGTAATTTAAGCATGCATGGGACAGTCATAAGGCCATTCTAGAGGGTGGGGGTAGGAAGAAGTAGGCTGCTGGTTAACTAGGATCTGCAGCTTATCCAGTAGGTAGGGAAATGGGCAGACTGGGTGGGCCAAGCGGTCCTTATCTGCCATCAAATTCTATGTTTCTATGTTTCTAGGGTAGTTAGTGAGGTAAACACCAAGAAAGAGCAGTCGATAGGGAGAAGGGCTGGGGTAAATGGAGAAAAAGACAAAGGCAGTAAGGACAGGGATGGGGCAAAAAGAAATAAAGCCATAAAATATGGAGGGTGAGGAGTACCAGTGCCAGTAGTCTAGGTAAAAAGCTCCCCGAAATGGTGACCTTGATGGAAGAGGGATGCCTGGATATTGTGGCAGTCACAGAAACATGGTACACAGAGAACCATGACTGGGATTTCAACATACCAGGGTGCACAATCTACAGAAGGGACAGGGAGGGAAGAAGAGGAGGAGGAGGAGTAGCTCTCTATGTAAAGGAATGGATCAAAGCAACATAACTAAAGGATAAATAGGGAAAAGAGGAGACACTATGGGTCACCCTGGAGACTTGAAATTGCACCACAATCCACACAGGGGTTCTATACAGACCCACATCATAGGAGGAGAAAATGGACAAGGAAATGATAGAAGGCATCCTTAGGATGGCAGAGAAAGGGGAGATATTGCTGATGGGGGACCTGAATATACCAGATGTTGACTGGAGCACCTTTGCTACAGCCTCATCCAAAAGCAGGACCATTCTCAATGCCCTACAGGGGGCATGTCTCAGACAGCTAGTTCTGGAACCCACTCAGGAGGGAGCAATCTTAGACTTGGTACTCTCAAATGGGGACAGAGAGAGGATCTCCGATCTTAAAGTGGGTAGCCATCTGGGAACAAGCATCCACCAAACAGTGTGGTTCATGATAAACTTAGCTGTAGAGTCAAGCCATACAAAAGTGAAGGTACTGGACTTCAGGAGGGCTAATTTTGTCAAAATGGGAGAGTGCCTCAGAAAAGCACTAGCAAACAGGCAAGAAGGTGGGGTGGAGCAACAGTGGGGAAACATCAAAACTGCCATCACAGAAGCAACAAGCCTTTGTGTGAAGCAAATAAACAAATCAAAACAAAAGAAAAAAACACTATGGTTCTCAAAAGAAGTGGTGGGGAAGGTTAGGGAGAAAAAGATAGCATTCAGGAAATATAAGGAAACACAGAAGGAGCCAGACAGAGAACTGTACCAGTTAAAGCATAAGGAAGCAGGGAAGGCAGTCAGAATAGCAAAGGCCCAAACCGTGGAAAAGATAGCCAACTCAGTTAAGAAGGGGGATAAAACCTTTTATAGGTACATTAGGGAGCAAAGAAAGAATAAGGCAGGGATACTGAGCCTGAATAAAGAGGAAGGTGGTTGAGCAGAGAGCAACAGTGAAAAAGCAGGGATACTGAATGAATACTTCTGCTCAGTATTCACAATGGAAGATCGGAGGAGATACCTAATCCAGTCAATAGAAGCACTCTGGGTAGGGAGATTGATATTAGTCCTTTCACAGAAGAAAGGGTTCTGAAAGAACTCTTAAAACTGAAGGTGGATAAAGCAATGGGGCTTGATTGGATTCACCCCAGAATTCTAAAAGAACTAAGGGAAAAACTAGTAACATCACTGACTACCCTTTTTAATAAATCATTGGAGGATGGTGTGGTACCTGAGGACTGGAGAAGGGCAGATGTGATTCCTCTTCACAAAAGTGGGAGCAACACAGAGGCAGGAAACTACAGATCTGTCAGTTTGACCTCAGTGGTAGGGAAAATTATGGAATCACTTCTGAAGGAAAGAATTGTTGAGTACCTAGAGGCCAGTGGAGCACAGGACCCAAGGCAGCATGGATTCACAGAGGGGAGGTCATGTCATACAAATCTAATTGATTTGTTTGACTGGGTGACCAAAGTAGTAGACCAGGGAAGGGCTTTGGACATGGTCTGCCAAGACTTTAGCAGGGCATTTGACACAGTCCAGCACAAAAGATTAATAAATAAAGTAGTCAGCCTGGGAATGGACCCCAGTGTGGTAGCCTGGGTAAAACACTGGCTGGACAACAGGACACAGAGGGTAATAGTAAATGGAGTCCACAGTGAAGAAAGGGGGGGTTACTAGTGGGGTACTGCAGGGTTCAGTACTGGGGCCGGTTCTTTTTAATGTCTTTATAAGTGACATTACAGAGGGACTGGAAGGAAAAGTATGTCTCTTTGCAGATGACACAAAGATCTGCAACAGGGTTGATACGCAAGGTGGGGTGGAAAGGATGAAAAGGACTTGGCAAGATTGGAGGAATGGTCAAATGTATGGCAGCTTAGATTCAACACAAAGAAGTGCAAAGTAATGCACCTGGGAAACAAAAACCCAGGGGAAGAGTACGCAGTGGGGGGTGAGATACTGACAACAATAAAAATGGAAAGTGACCTTGGAGGGAGTAATATCAGATGACCTTAAGGTGGTCCAGCAATGTGAGAAGGCAGTAAGGAGGGCTGGGGGATTCTGGGATGCATAGGGAGAGGCATCACCAGTAGAAAACAGGAAGTTGTTGGCCATATGTACAGACAGTTGGTAAGACCACATCTGGAGTACTGTGTACAGTTCTGGAGACCCCATCTCCGCAAAGGCATAGGGTGGAGGCTGTCCAGAGGAGGGCAACCAAAATGGTGCAGGGTCTGCACCAGAAGACATATGAAGAAAGACTAAAGGATTTGAAGATGTATAACCTCGAGGAAAGGAGGGAGAGGGGGACATGATAGAAACTTTCAAATACCTCAAGGGAATCAACAAAGTCCAAGAGGGTAACATATTTCAGAAAAAGAGATGTGCAAGAACATGGGGGCACAATTTGAAAACAGAGGGGGGATGGCTCATAGATAATGTGAGGAAGTATTTATTTACAGAGAAGGGTGTAGATGCATGGAACAGCCTTCCTGAGGAGGTCATAGAGTCACAAACAGTAGGGGAATTCAAGAAAGCATGGAACAGACTTAAGGCAATTCTAGTGGGGGTAGGAGGCAGTAGGCTGTTGGTTAACTAGGATCTGCAGCTTATCCATTAGGTAGGGAAATGGGCCGACTAGGTGGGCCAAGCGGTCCTTATCTGCCAACAGATACTAGGTTTCTATGTTTCTAACTACCCTTTCTGAGTAGAAAAACTTCTTCACATTACCTCTTAATCTACCCCCCTCCAATTTTTATTGTGCCCCCTTGTTCTAGTACTTTTCTACACTGGAAAATGTCCCCACTTGCACCTTGTTTATGCCTTTGAGGTACTTAATGTTTCAATCATGCCCCCGCCTCCTCTCCTCTCTTCCAGTGAGTACATATTGAGGTCCCTTGGTCTCTCCTCATATGTGTTGTGGTGCAAGCCTGCACCATCTTTGTCACCCTTCTCTGGATAGTCTACACCATGTTTATGTCCTTGCACAGATGTGGCCTCCAGAACTGCATGCAGTACTCCAGGTGAGACCTTACCAATGTTTTATACAATGGCATCACCACCTCCCATCTCCTGCTAGTGATACCCCTGCCTATGCACCCCAGCATGCCACTGGCCCTCGCTACCACCTTTGTGCACTGCTTTGATACCTTAAGGTCATCAGAGATGATAACCCCTAGGTCCCTTTCCTCCTTGGTGACAGTCAGCTCCTCCCCCAACCTGTAGCTCCCCCTCCCAGGGTTCCCTCTACCCTGGTGCATTATTTTGCACTTTCTTGCATTGAACATTAGTTGCCACATCTCTGACTGTATTTCAAGCTTCTCCAGGTCCCTCTTCATTTTCTGCACCCCTTCTGGAGTATCCACCCTGTTGCAGATCTTCGTGTCATCTGCAGACAAGCAAACTTTTCCTTCCAGCCCCTCTGCAATGTCACTAATGAAGACATTGAACAGGACTGGTCCCAGTACTGATCCCTGCAGTACCCCGCTGGTCTCCTCCTCTCCCCAGATTGTACTCCATGTACTACCACCCTCTGTCTCCTGTCTGTTAACCAGTTCCTTACCCAGTTCACCACCTTGTCTCCCATGTCCAGACTACCCATCTTGTTAACCAGTCTTCCATGTGGGACGGTGTTGAAGGCTTTGCTAAAATCTAAGTAGGTGATGTCTACTGCTCCGCCCTGATTTACTTCCCTAGTCACCCAAACAAAAAAATCTATCAGATTAATTTGTTATGACCTTCCGGCTGTGAATCCATGTTGCCTCAGATTCTGGTCACCCCTGGATTCCAGGTGTGCCACTGTCCTTTCTTTCAGCAGTGCCTCCATGATCTTTTCCACCACTGAGGTGAGGCTGACTGGCCTGTAGTTCCTTCCTCCTCCCTACTGCTGCTTTTGTGCAGTGGAATTGCACGTGCCTTTCTCCAGTCCTCTGGAACCACACCTGTGTTGAGTGACTCTGTGAACAGTACTGCTAGAGGCACTGCTATTTCCCTTTGAAGCTCCCCTAATATCCTCAGGTGGATGCTGTCTAGCCCCATGCCCTTATCCACCTTCAGCTTTGTGAGTTCTTCTAGAACTCTCTCTCTCCACTGTGAATGGACTGGTGTCCTCTTCTCTCCTCCCCTCCCATTGCCTCTGCTACCCATCTGTGGTTCTTGACCAACTCCCTCCCTAGTGAATATTAAGCAGAAGTATTTGTTCAGTATTTCTGCCTTGTCCAGATCCCCCTCCTTACACTCTCACTCCTCTCCTTTGAGCCTCACAACCCCCCCCCCTTGGTTTTTCTTCTTTCACTGATGTACCTATAAAATGCCTTGTCCCTTTTTCACAGACCGTGCTAAAAACCCTCCTCTGTCTGCACCTTAGCTCTCCTAATAGCCTTCCCTGCTTCCCTTAGACATTCAAGGTACATCTCCCTGTCCTCCTCCCTTTGGGTCCCCTTCTATTTCCTGAAACTCACTGTTTTAGCTCTGACTTTGTCCCCCATCTCCTTGGAGAACCATAGTGGTTTCCTTCTTCTTTTCTCTTTGGCCACTATCCTAATGCATTGGTTTGTTATCCACACTATGGCTCCTTTTAGTTTCTACCATTGTTCCTCCACCCCCTTCTATTACCTCTCCCTTCCCCAGGACAGCTTGTATACATCTACCTATTTCAGTGAAATCCACCCTCCTACAGTCTAACACTTTTGCCCTTGTGTGGCATGCTTGAGTCCATGTTGCCATGCTGAACCACACCATGTGGTGGTCGCTGGACCCCAGCTGCCCTTTAACCTGTAGTTCTTCAACTCTGTTCTCACTGGTCAATACCAGGTCCAGGATTGACTTGTTCCTGGAGGTTCCATGTCATAACTGCGATCGCCAAAAGGCAATCATCAAATTCAGTTTCGGTGATGTACACCCCCAGTGACAAACAAAATGGCACAAAGGACTCTACTTTTTAATGTAATGTGGGGGGGCTGCATCCCCCACACTCCCCAGGGGGCATTGCCCTCTGCACCTCCATACTATAAGATTCTCAGCTCCAGGGGAGTGCATGTCACGGGGGTATAACAATGTAAAAAAAACAAAAAACTACTCAGGCCAAGAGCAACAAAACATATCTGTGCCCAAACCTGAACACAGCATCCTAGCCATCCCAGCCCAGCACTCACCACCATGCCATGGGGCCAGCTCAGCAGCTCATCGTGGCACTACCCCTCACAAACCCTCCCGCCCCTCACTCAGCTTGCTCGCTTCCCACCCATGTGCATGTACAAATAGCGACATTCTGTTGCTGTTCGTGAACCCCCCCATCTGAACACCTTCCCTACTCTCTCACCCTGTCAATATGCACCGCAAGTGGGTCACCGTTTCGGTAGACACCTACTTACGACTAGCGCATGTCACAGGATATTGTCCCAGGTTGGTTCATGCACCAGCTTCCTGAGTCCAACCCCCTGCAGGGATTCTAGGATGGCTGTGCTTTTGGCTGAAGCAGCACCTGGGTGGTCCAATCCATGTCCGACATATTGAAATCCCCCAGTAGCAGGATTTCACCTTTAGCTGCCATGATGTGTATGTCCTCTACTAGTTCCCTGTCAACTTCCTCCCTTCTTGTGACGAAGAAAAACTTGACATAGTCTGAATGAGATGTTATGAGGATGCCATCTTTATTCAGACTGAAAACAAAGAATGCTATATAGGGACAAAAGGCTACAGAACTTCAGACTGAGCAAGACAAAAAAACTACAAGGATTACTAATTTCCCTCTACAGTACTACAAGTAAGATGGCTGCTCATGTACTTCTTTGAGGTCAGTACCACATCTGCCATACTCCTCCCCCTACAAGTCTAAAAAACAATTATATCCTACCTTTAGGGCAGAAGGTGACTGTTCAGGCTTGTACTGTCTCTTTGGACATCTTCAGTATGGGCAGGGCCCCTGGTGTTCTGAGGCAGGATTTTCTGATTTCTACGGCAGGGCTCCCTGACTTCTGTGGCAGCATTTTCTGATTTCTGCTGCATGATTTATTCATTTCTCTAGCAGAATGCAGTCCTGTCATTGGCTAACTATGATGTGATGTCATTGATGACACCATATGCTGAGCACAGAGGAGGGGCTTCAGGATAAACGAGGTGGGAAAGAAAGTCTGACACTATGAAAAAACAGTATATTTATATGAAAATTCACCAAAAACAATGAATTCTGCGGCACCATATATATTCTGCAGTATGATGCAAATTCTGCAGCAAATTCCACAACCACAGAACCACAGAATTCTAGGGGCTTTGAGTATGGGTTAGCACCTGTGGGTGTAACAGGGACTTCAGGAACAGCTACTGCCAGAACTGATGAGGGCCCTTGAGCCTGGAAAGAGGTAAAATCCTCATTATCATCTTGTTCTCAAGAGAGGTCTTCTGATGATGCTGGTGGGAAGACACGATGTTAAGAGGTAGTCCACATTGTTGTGCATGGTCCCTTGTCCTATACATAAGTTAGAGGTTCCTGAGTCTCTTATACCATCTTTGGACTCCAAAGTTGCTTCTGGCTCCGGAATTCTTGGACTCCCATCCTCCCTCAGATGAAAAATGTGGAGCATCTTGGAACTCTGTCATGTCCCTTCTGGTGTTATAGCTGATGCTAGTGCACTTGGTGGGATAAGTTTGGTTTTAGGACAGACCATCTAGACCATGGGTGTTGTTTTAAAAACAATTCATATGATGTCTTCTCCAGGATATTAGGTGGGGTGTTTCAGTGTGTAAAATGAAAGTTAATCAGTGATTGGTCTGTGGGTGTTATGTGGGGACCCTCTCCCACCTAGATCTTTGCCTTAGAGCCCTGAATGGATCTTTATCCCGCTTGAAATATTGGGGCATGTTTGCTTTGTTGTTCCTTGGTCATGTTTTGTGGCTCCTCTGCCACAGTGCTCAACAGGGAAAATAATTTCCCAATTCAGTTGCTTATTCTGCAACCAGTTCCTGCTGAGCAATGTGAATGTCTTTTATTGTACTACAACAAGAGACATAGTCTACCCTTGTCAGTCACTGGAATTTGTATGTCGCCCATGAAGATCCGATCATTAGTGTAGGACAGGGGTTCTCAAATGGTGAGGCCAGCCTCCCTTGGGAGGCCCCAATCTGTTCCAAGGGAGGCTCAAGCAAGTCTGAAAAAGTACTGTATTTACATTTTGAGTTTTATATATTTTGTGCGAAGAGATGAAGCAAACTGAAGAGGATAATAATAAATTAATGTTATGTATTTATTTACTAATAGGTGACAAGGAAAGGTGAATGAGCCAAGGCTCATTTCAGGTGTACACGGGGAAGGGTAGGGAGTGAATACATTTCAAAAGGTAACTGCAAGACAATCAAGAAACACACAGTGAACAATAGTGCAAACAAATATGATCAATAAACTAATAATGAGTGGTAGTAATAGGTGTTTACTCACCTGGTAAAGGTGATTGTGTTGGTTGGCATCCATGGCACTTCAGACATTACCTCATGGGTTTTAGCCCACCTGATAGGCTAGTGATGCACATGACCCTAGATCAAATTTCTGGTATATCCAGGTTCCAGAAGCCCCTGCTCTCCAGCTCGAATCTTCCATAGCTGAAATCAAGGTTAATAAAAAAGGAAAAAACAACAACAATGCAATGTAGACCAAGATGGTGGCCAGAGAGGGAACAAAAAACCAGGCTGGCTATGACATAGTCTCAGAGGCCAGAGGCCGCATTTATTATACCTATTATTTACAATCTGAAGACCGTAGAACTTTTACTGCAACTTCCTTCCACCCCCCCTCCTATGCTGCCATGGTTAAAAAACAGATTTTATGGGTCCTGGTTACTCCTGAGCACTCTGACGGGAGGGCCTTGGAGTGCCATGGATGCCAACCAACACAATCACCTTTACCAGGTGAGTAAACACCCATTGTGATTGGTTGGGCATCCATGGCACTCCAGACATTACCTCATGGGTAGATAAGAAGCAGTGAACCCCCAAGGGAGGGGTCAGAGTGGTCTAGGAGTGAGAGGACGAAGTTGCTGCTAATAGTATCTGCGTGGTGAACGTGGGCTGGGCGGCATGCAGGTGTTCGAGTCTGTAGTGTCTAGTGAACGTGTGCAGGGAACTCCACGTAGCTGTCCTGCAGATATCTTTGGAAGACACATTGGCCCTTTCTGCCCAGGATGTGGTGACTGCCCTGGTGGAGTGGGCCCTGATACCCTGAGGAGGTATCAACTGCCTCGCTAGGTAGACATTCTGAATGGTCCTCCTTAGCCAACCAGTGATAGTGGACTTGGACGCTGCCCTGCCTTGTCACTGGCCCTTCGTGACTACGAATAGCCTTTCCATCTTACGTAGAGGCTGCGTTCTGGTTACGTATACGGAGAGGGTGGATCCGACATCCAGGTGATGTGGGATTGGGGGAGTGCCCTGCTGTGCATCCGCAGGGAATGTGGGCAGCTCAATGGGCTGTTCCCTGTGGAATGCCGAGGACACCTTAGGCTGGAAGGCTGGTACCGTTCTAAGCTGGACTCCTTGTGGGGTAAAGATCATATTGGGCGCTGCACAAGATAGAGCCCCCAGCTCTCTGATCCTCCTGGCCGAGCAGATGGCCACTAGGAAACAGGTCTTGAGACCAACCCAGAACAGGTCTGCCTCCTGGCATGGTTCGTAAGGGTCCGCGCTGAGGGAGTCGAGTACCATTGGGAAGTCCCAGGGTGCGAGAGTAGGTCACGTCCTAGGTTGAAGTATCTCCACTGCCCTTAGAAAATGCAGAGCGTCGGGGTGCGCTCCCGGGCTGTGCCCCCCGATTGGTCCCATAGCTGCCCCTATTGCTGACAGTTGTACTCTGAGGGAGGAGTGGGCCAGGCCCTTGTCCACTCCCTGATGCAGGAATAGCAATATAGTAGCCATGTCCGCCTGCTCGGGTACCTGTTCTCTTTCTTGGCACCACCTCGAAAATATAGACCATTGTCTACTGTAGGTGGAGGTGGTGGATGTCCACCTGGACTGTAACATGGTACTGATGATGGAATCATGGTAGTCTGCCTCCGTCAATCTCCTCCTTTCAGGAGCCAAGCCGTGAGCTTCAGTGTCCGTGGAGCCAGGTGGACTACTGGGCCCTGGGAGAGCATGTCTGCTCGGTAAGGGAGTTTGAGGCTGGCCATGGCCATCTCATGAACGGAGGTGAACCATGTCCTTCGCAGCCAATACGGGGCTACCAGGATGACTGTGAGGTGGGATGCCCTTATTTTGGCTAGGACCTGGGGGATTAGGGGGAGAGGCGGGAACACATAGGCATGATCCCGATCCCAATGCTGGGATAGGGTGTCAGTTTCCTGGGATTGGCTCTCCTGGAATCATGAATAGTAATCCTTGACTTGGGAGTTCTCCCGTGTTGCCATGAGATCCATGGTTACGGGTCCCCAAGCTCTTTGGATCATCTGAAATAGGTCGGGGTGCAATCGCCATTCTCCTGGGTGCACCTGTTGTCTGCTGAGCCAGTCCACGCATACGTTGAGTTTTCCCACCAGGTGTACTGCGCCTAGATAGCTGAGGTCTGACTGAGCCCAGTTGAGGACTGATGTTGCTTCTCTCAACATGGCCCTGCTCCTGGTTCCGCCCTGCTTTGCGATGTAGGCCACTGTGACCTGATTGTTGGACCATATCAGGACCGATTGTCCGTGTACAAGGGGTTTGAAAGCCTTCAGTGCATGGTGCACTGCTCTCATCTCCAGAATGTTGATGGAGAGCTTGGATTCCCTTGGGGACCATTGGACCCGGGCTGTTGAGGTCCCCAGGCAGGCCCCCCAACCGGACAGACTTGCATCTGTCTCTATCATGGCCATGTAGGAAACCTCCATTGGAACTCCCCTGACAAGGTTTGACTCCACTATCCACCATGCTAGCGAAAGTCTCACTCATGGTGGTAGTGGGACAGAGACCTGCAGGTTGTGTTCATTTGGTGCTCCCTGCATAAGGACGTATGTCTGGAGTGGATGCATATGCCATCTGGCCCAGGGTATAAGGTCTATGCATGATGCCATGCATCCTAACAACTGGGCTGTGCGACCCATGGTCATCTGGCGGTGGTCCTTCATCTGTTGGGCCAGAGTCATCAGGTTGGTGACCCTCGAGGAGGATGGCTTCGCCCAACCATGGGCTGAGTTGATCAGTGCACCTAGGTGTTCAATCTGCTGCATGGGAATGAGATGGCTCTTTTCCTGATTGACCACCCAACCGTGCTCCTCGAGCGCCTGTAAGGTGGTCACGGTGTCCTGTAGGGCCTGTTCCCTGGAACATGCTCAAATGAGCCAGGTGTCCAGGTAAGGTATGATATCCAGCCCCTGTTCCCTGAGCCTGGCCACCAGGACTATGGAGACCTTGGTGAAGACTCTCGGGGCTAATGAGAGGCCGAATGGCAGGGCCTGGTACTGAAAGTGATGGCCCAGGATGTGGAAATGGAGGAACTGCCTATGTCTCTGAATAATAGGGATGTGGAGTTTTGCATCCTTGAGGTCTGTGGATGTCAGGAAGTCGCCTACCCGGAGACTGCGTAGGGTTGAACGTATTGTCTCCATTTTGAATCTGTGACACACCACATGTTGGTTTAGATGCTTTCGGTCTAGAATGGGTCTGAATTCTCCTGACTTCTTGGGAACAAGGAAGAATATTGAGTAGACCCCTAGGTTTTGTTTGTGTCGGGGCACGGGCTGGATGGCTCTGTTCCACACCAGATCCAACAAGATGCGTTGAACTTGGTGAGGTGTGGCCTTTCTTTTGGCTACAGGGGAGGAAACAAATCTGTGGGGAATGTTTGGGTGGGATAACTCTATGGAGTACCCCCATGTGACCACCTCCCAGACCCACCTGTCCGAGGTCGTTTTGAGCCATAGATATGAGAACAACGACACTCCTTGACCCACTGGCGGGTAGGGATTCTGATTGCAAATGGTTGGAGGAGCGTAGTCATTGCTGCTTCCC
Source organism: Neoceratodus forsteri (assembly GCA_016271365.2). NCBI lineage: Eukaryota > Metazoa > Chordata > Ceratodontiformes > Ceratodontidae > Neoceratodus > Neoceratodus forsteri. The sequence continues at coordinate 980,895,599 of CM057459.1, forward strand.
CCTGTAACCTCTACCTTGTACTCCGAGCTTTTGCCCGCGGGCTCTGAAGAAGGATGGATAATAGGCCTGTGGGTAGGGGTTGCAGGGACCGTGTGATGTCCCCCTGCCTCGGAAGGGACCATTGTGTTGTGTTGAATCCCTGTGGGGTTGGAATGACCTATTACCACTCCGAAACCTCCGCCTCGATGAAGGGAGATAATTGTATCTAGCTTTACTTTTTAGGAGATCTCTACTCTCCTCTTTTTGTTTCAGGTAATCCTGCAACCCCGCCCCAAAAACATGCTTCCTCCCAGAGGCAAATTCTGCAACAAATTCTTAGATTCAATGTCAGCGTCCCACAATTTTAGCCATAATGCTCTCTGGGTACGATTGGTAATGGCTGTGGCCCTGGCGTGCAAGCGCAGGGTATCCACAGCCATATCAGCCAGGTACTTTGCTGCATCCAAGGTGCACTCTAAAAGTTCTGCCTCCCTGGATTTTAGATTGGCTTGTTCCTGTAGTTCTTTGAGCCAATGGATCTGCGCTTGAGCTGTATAGATGGCAGTCGTGGCCGCCTTTGCTGCTGTGCCTTCAACTCCGAATGCCTTCTTTAGCATATCTTCCACTCTTTTGTCCGTAGGATCTTTTAGGGCTATTGTTCCACATGGGAGAACTGTCCTTTTGCTGAGGGCTGCTATCTGAGGGTCAATGGCGGGGGCTCTACACCAAGCACTGGATGTTTCCTCCTGTACTGGATACATTCTGTCCGGGTTCCTTTTGTTGGGCATTCTGCCTAGATCCTGGGATTGCCATTCCTTATTGAAGACCTCCTCAATAGCTGGGCATACTGGGAAGGTCTCGGGGTTGGACACTTTCAGTTGTATCATGGGGTCGAGTTTCGACTCGGGCTTACTCTCTTCGACGTCGAACCCCATGGTGGTTTTGATAACCCTCATGAGCCCTGTAATGTTGTCAAAGGAGCACAACTTCAATGTGTGGGATGGAGTGGTGGGAAGTTCCGCTTCGTCTTCATCTGATTCTACCCCCTCCTTCTCCTCTGGGGGGTCCTTATCCTCCTTGGCGTCCTCGTGAGGGTTCTCAGGTAAAGGTTTGTCATGATCCGGAAGCTCCTCCGGTTGGCCCCCTGCCTTGCCTGGTTCTGGAATCACTGGAACAGCTCTGTGTTGGGTGAGGGATTCGAGTTTTTCCACTATTTTTAACATAAAATTTTGTTGGCTTTCCATCACGGCGACCGCGGCCTGCTGATTTTGAATCAGGAGGGAACCGGGGTCCATCCATGTGGGACCGCTGGGATCTGCATTGCCGGGCCCCATGGGGGGCGTTTGTTCCATGAACGAGTCGTCATCATCGAGCAGGCAGGTGGCGCAGAGGGGACCCGGGGTTTGGGGTAGGAGGGTGGCGTTGCAAGTGGAGCACTTCTTTGCTTTAACCATCTGAGGAAGAGAAGAAGAGAGAGAAATGACCTTAGGTTAGATCTGTACAAGTCCCGTATTGTCCTCTTTGTTTTGTCCCCTGAGACCCAGCACCGACAGCAGGTAATGGCCTGGCATCTGTATGGATCCTCTGAGAGATCAGTAGAGTGCGTGGAATGCTGGGGAGAACTCTCTATTATAGGTTCTGCTGCGATTGATGACACACATGGGTCGCTGTAGGGACAGGCTCATGGTGTAACAGCTTGGGGGTCCTGGTAGCGTTATCCCATACACCTGGGTTGCTGTGGGAGGAACCCAGGTGGGGAAGGGTGGGCACCGAGTGCTTCTTATGTCCGTGATCTTGGGGGGGTCGCTGTGGGAGGGACCCCTCCAGGCGGTCATGCGGGCATTCCCAGATGTGGCTGACCGTAAAAAAGAAACAAGAGCACTTTTGGAGCATCCCCTGCCCCCAGGGACAAGGGGGGGTGTCAAGTTGTGGGGATAGGCCTTGGGTATGGCAGTCCCACCCAAAAGGACTGGGGACTGCAAGGTCTCCCCCCTTCTGCGGGGGGGGAAGGAAGTGACAGTGGTGCCAGGGTCCCCGTGGGATGACAAGCTCCCCGTAGGCGCTCGCTCACCTTCTCTTGGCGTCCTCCCCTCCCACGCTCGACCAGTTCCCCCTTAATCTGCATTTAGGAGCCTCCACCTGGGAGATGCAGTGGCAAGGGGAGCTGCTAGAGGCTCAGATGTGAGCCAAAGAAACCACGTGGGAGCGGTGGGCCAGAGGCCTACCGCGCGTGCAACTCATGGAGCCCAGCACGTAGGCCTGCAGCGGTAATGGCGCTGGGGCCATGCACTACCGCGTGCAAAACCAGCAGAGGGGGAGGCCAGGTAGGGGAGAAAAAGAGCCTCCGAGGGGGCAGAAGCCATGACTCTAATGCTTATGAGCGTGCGGTGAAGGGAGAAAGGAGGAACAATGGTGGAGGCCAAGTGGGAGTGGGAGGCCAGAGCGGCTGCTGTAGGCCAGAAGGCCAACGCTGGGGCATCTCCTCACAACCCACAAGGAGGAAACTAAGCAGACAACCAGTGGATTTCGACCAGGAAGATTCTGGTGAGACCTTTTAATTCTGGGAAGGGGGAATGCACTCCTGTAGCAGCCTAGAAGGCGATAACGTGATGTTATTTAGCATTCCATTCATACAAAGATATGCCTGAGAGTCAAACAAAATCAACACCAACCAAACAAGCTTAGGGGTGAGCAAACCCCTGGATCTGAGTGTACTTCTGTTTTCTTTGTAATGGCGATACCAACCATTACCAAAAAACACATAGCTTAGGCACTGAAAACAAGAGAATAGGAAAGAAACGAAAGGCTACCAGATAAGACTTTTGCTTTTGACTCTGCAGAAGGATGAGGAATCAGATAATATAGCACTAGAGAGATACTGTTCCTATCTCAAGGCCTCTACAAATTACTGTCCATATAGCCCCCAGATGGGCAGTACAGTACCAAACAATTAAACAATGAGAACTCAACAGTTTGCTTGCATTTCTTTTTTTTTTTTTCTAGATTAGTGGTATCAACTTATAAGATCGAGTCCTACCTTGTATGGAGCAGACAGAGATTCCTGGTGTGCTTGTTGCCTGATCAGATGCACGATTCAAAACTGGACAGCAGGGGCTTCTGGGACCTGGATATACCAGAAATTTGATCTAGGGTCATGTGCATCACTAGCCTATCAGGTGGGCTAAAACCCATGAGGTAATGTCTGGAGTGCCATGGATGCCCAACCAATCACAATTGATCAGTTTGTAGACTGATGGTAGAACAGCCCAAATACAAGGGTTGAGCACAGAAATACTAAGAGCAATAGCAGGAAGGATCATACTAATCCCAGAGAAGTTGCTTAGGAGCAGGGAAGGAGGTGGACAGGCAAAGTATATCGGAAGGTTATTTCACGTAGAGAGGAAACATAAAAAGTAGTCTGACCCATGAAGGTACTGCAACAAGGAGTAACAATGGTTCAAGAATGAACACAGTGGAGCAAGTAGGCTGGACGGGGGGGTTACAATAAGCTGAGTAATAATATTTATTTATTTCATTTGTTATTCAGTAACACCTTTGAGCACAGGAGCTCTTTTTCAAAGGTTCCACATTAGTATAAGACGAAGAACTGAATGTGAGCCAAATACTCAAATGGATTTCAATTTATTCAGGGTGTACTGTGCAAAGTACAGTGTGTTATTTTTCTTTGGGGAGGCTCAAGAATATTTCAGTTTTTGGGGGAGGCTCAAAATCTTTTCCATGGATTTGGGGAGGCTCACTGTGACAAAATCTAAGAACTATTGGTGTAGGATGATAGCCAGATGGAGGACAGTTGCACTGTGTACTGGCTAAGACAGGCAGTACAGATATGTTCAGGTATCTATGATACTGATGTGCCACTGATGAGCTGCATGCTTAGGAGCATGCCCACTAATCCCTGACTCAGGCAGATGTTGTCTCCATAGCCTTACACTGTGTAGAAAATAAACAAGCCCAAGGAGTGGTCTTCCTCCTGTGTCTATGGCAGAGTATCTGTCACATGCTGTGCTTGTGCTTTGCTATGCATTGTATGTTTCTACAAACGCAGGCTAGCTATTACACTTTTTTTGATAGAATCAGCATGTGTCTTGCTGGTAGGCTCCTCCACATCAGTAGCACAGTTGCGCTTAGCCTTGACTTGTAATGGCAGACTCCCAGGAGCTTGGTGAGATGAGATGAAATTGAGCGGCCTCTCAGTGGTTGAGGTTGACCCCTATAAGGATGAGTGGAGGCAAAGTTGTGAGTGGCCCTCCTGATGGGTCCGTGAGATCACTGAGCTCCCTGGTGTCATTTTGGGTAAGATGGAGTGCTAACATGACATTACATGAGAACTTGATAGTCAGGTCTGGTATCATAAGGAGACTGTACATATAGTGGTCCCCATGAAGATCACAAATGAATTGGTCCCTTAAAGCATTGTCAAGAAATTGCCCGTATTCACATGAAGTAGTCAACTTTTCAAGGTGACGATGAAGGCTGCAATTGACTCTCCCTCCTATTGGAGACGGTGGTAGAATTGACAGTGGTCTTCTATCAGAATGGGTTCTGGCTTGTAGTGCTGTAAGAGTGGGCCTTGAAGCTGGTCATAGCTGTGCCTGTGTAACAGGTCTGGTGCTACCAAACTCTTAAGCAAAGCAAACACAGGGGCTGGTAGGATTAACAGAAACAGGTCCCATTGTTCATTTTCCTGCTCTAAAATGTTGTTCTCCAAAAGCAAGCACTTGAACCTTTCAATATACATATAAATGGTTTTGTAATATTTTTGAAATTCTGGTACTTGTCCTCAGGATGCCGTTTTGGCTAGGTGATACAGTATGTTGCACTTGCTGGAGGAGTGCAGTCCTGCTTCTCACTGCTGGTACTGTAATTTATTTTGTGCTGTTGTGCTGTTCTCAGCTTCCTCCAGGAGACAGCCTTATCTCTTTAGGATGAACAGTAACTTATTAGCTGTACAACAGTTACGTCCTTCTGCCTAGAGGGTGCTGGAGATTCTTTGCCTGTATTGGCTATCAGTACAGCCAAGGATAATAGCCTAGGACAAAGCCTACTGCTGCTTAACCAATAAAGGTAAGTTTTGTGTACCTTATTGCTTGGAGGGGAAATGCTGGCCAGCAGTTTGCAAACCCTTCTACTGTTTCCAATTACGGCTGCTTTGGGTTGAAAGCTACAGCACTTTCTGCTTTGAGAAAAGCTGGTTTGTAAGTTTTTTCATTCTTTCTTTTTTTGTGGTCCCCAGCAATTCCAGCCGGACACTCTCCCTGGAGGGTACGCAGCTTTAGACGATGCAAGCAGCTTGCATGTGTCCCTATCAAGAGAAAGCCTGATGAAATCAACATGTTTCTGTCTTTTTTCTTTAGAAAAAAAATGGAAAGGACTTACCAGCTGGCTGGATGGACACTGCACCTGGGGATTCTTCTTTTTTTTCCTTTTTTACCAAGTTTCCAGTGTAGTATTCTTGAAATGAAGAATGTTCTGACATGGACTCAATGAGATGTTACCAGGTTGTCATATTTAATTAGACTGAGGGCAAAGGACACTATACAGGGACAAAAGGCTAAAGTGCTTAAGACAGAGCTTGACAGGAAACTACAAGGGTTACTGATTGCCCACTGCAGGACTACAAGTAAGATGGCTGCTTGTTCTTCCTTAAGGTCAGTACCACAACTACTACAAAGGCTGACAATATTTCTGTGATAATGTCAGTTTTCAAAACTTCCCCTAAACACCAATGTACAGCAGAGCCTGCAAGGAAGCCAACAAAAGAGCATTTATTCTTGGCTGAGGAATGCTGAGATTAAAAGGCAGGCAGAGACATCATCCTCTCACACTAGCTTTAAAAATACATAAAATAAAAACATTTAGAGCCTGTGGGTGATACTCAGGTGCCCTCCATGGAAGAATTCAATCAAATGTGGCAGTTCTTCTAGACCATGAAATAGCAACCATCAGCAATTTCTTCCTCAGTTGCATCCAGTGTCATAGAGGATAAATGCAACTTTAAAGAGGGGGATGAACTTATTACTCTTGAAGTGAACAGGAGATGAGGCAATAGGTTCACCACCATGTCCTCTGGAGGATTTTTCCTCATATTATCCCTCCCTAGGGGCATTGCAGCTATGGTTAATATGCCTGCTATAAAAAATTATTCTGAAATTGGAGAGCCAGATTTCATAAGCACATTAGGACTGACTTTTACAAAAAGAGTCAGCATTTATATCCATGACACTCTTAAAATGATGAGTAAAATTATTCTACAATCCCCTGCATCGGCAACAGCAATAGATAAGAAAGCAAATAAAAGATGTATACTGTAGTAACAAGAGCTGGTTCTGAATATCTTATCATAACCATAACCATGAGGGTCTAATACAGGCTACTGCATTTGAAAAGACAGTGACAACCTTTTTACAGCACCTCCTGATAAGAATTCCAGATAAATATATTTATTTTTACTTAGCTGTTTTTTGTTAACCAAGTAAACACACTAGACTACTGAATGCCTGTTTACAGGTACAACCCAGCTCATGGCATGCAACATGTAAAACCAGGTCTGTGTTCAGCTAAACAATTGCAGATGGCTGTGAAAATTACAATACAGCAACCAGATCCCTGACACCTGCAGTATTTACCAGAACGTATTCTTGGTTAAGAACTACAGGTTTATCTGTGCGCATAATAATAGTATTAAATTGAATTGTTATAGTGCCTTTAAAAACATTTCATGGCACTGGACAAAATCTGAGAAAAAACAAATAATGTCAAATGCTAGCTGGTAAAGGTGGGCCTTCAATTTCCTTTTAAATGTCACAAGATCACTGCAGACCTGAATGTCAAGTGGTAGTCCATTTCAAAAGTGAGGGTCACTGACTGAAAATGCTCAATTGCCAAAAGTAGACAGTCTAGTAATCTGAATGTTGCAGAGATGTATGTCAGAGGATCAATATTTATAAGTGAAACATTGAAGAATAAGTAAGTCAGATAAATACTGTAAGAAGAAGCCAGTTCAATTCAGCACTTGAATACAAGAAGCAGAGGTTTGTAGTTCATTTTGTATTTGACTGGGAGCCAATGGAGTTTGACCAGCAATGGAGAGACATGATCGAATTTACTAGAGTCAATAAGGACTCCAGCTGCAGCATTTTGGACAAGCTAAAAGTGGTGCAAGAATTGTGCAAGGAGACCAGAAAGAAGAAAATTGCAATAATCCAGAAAAGACAAAACAACCTACCAATGTAGCAGCAAACTCTGTGCTTCATTAAGAACAAATCTTAGTGATGGTGTGTAGATAGTAGAATGCAGAACTGACAATACTGCTAACATGAGATTCCAGGTTCACTGATCAGTCCAGCTGGATACCGAGGTTTTGAACAACTAAACGCAGGTGAATAATAGATGGCGCACAGTGAAGACCAAGATCCGATGAGCTGAATGATTTCCTTTTTGCTCTGGTGTTACAAACAAGAAGTTCTGACTTGATATTTCTTTCTTTGTTTTTTTAAGATTTTTTTTTTGTGTGTGTGTGTGTGTGTGTAAATTTAGTGCTCATGAAAGGTGCTGGATTGGCAACACTGGAACCTGAAGTCCTCTATTTAACAGCATGGGCTATCACTCCCACACTGCCCCACCAATGTGCCTCAACCCCGCCATAGAGGGACCACCACATAGGTAAGAAGGTAGTTCAAACTCAATGCCCATTCATTCCTAGGCCTCTCATGTGATACTGCCAACAATGGTGCTAAGGTGTTGGTGGTTTTGTGATGTGGACACTGATCCACTGTGAACTGAACTGAGACCAGCACATCTCATTTCGAAAAGGCCACTGAACAGCCCTGAGGTGATAATGGTTTTCAACCACTACCAAACTGTACTGGATTTGAACCAGTGAACTAGAGGTCAAAGGCTCCATAACCCGCTACCAATTTGCTGTGCCATTCAGTTCCCCACCTTGTTAACATTTAGACACAGAGTGCAATGTCATCCAGGAATGGGCATCAGCAAGTTATAGTGATATATGAGTTAGAATGGTTTGCAATGAGTCAGTAACTGGGGTGCAGATATGAATATCATCAGCATAACTGTGGTAAGAAAGACCATGAGCTATTGCAATGTCTGCCAAGAGGGACATATATAGTGCAGTACAAATAAAAGTGTCTCAAAGATGGAGCCTTGAGGTACACCAGTGGTTACAGGGTTAGGTGTTGAGGTGAAGGAATTAAAGCTGATAATCTGTGATTAGCCAGTGAGATGAGAATGAAGGCAGCATAAGATGATCATATTGAGGCTGAAAATAGATTTCAGATAGGAGAGAATTTCATGGCTGATAGTAACAAAGGCTACTGAAATGTCTAGCAGCAGTAGAACTATTGGAATACCTTTATTGATTGAGAGTAAGATATTGTTTGATACTCACCAAAAAAGCTGTTTTTGTACTGTGTGTACTCAGAAAACGAGACTGAAATTTCAGAAGCTCGATTTGAAATAAGGTAGGTTGTTAGATGCTAACTGACAACTTTCTCTAGCACCTTAGAGATAAATTGCAGCTGGGTGATTAGTCTGCAGTAAGTGAGAATGTCAGGATTCAGTGTAGATTTTTTTTGAGAATGGGCAAGACCATGGCTGTCTTGAAAGAATTGGGGAACATACCAGTAGATAATGAGGAGTGAATGAGACCAGTGATAATTAGAACATGGATGTGTAAAATATTTGATGAGCCAGGTTGGAATGAGCTCCAAGGGAGATGACTTTGTACCAGAGTTTTTTAATATTTTTAATACTCCTTCCCAGCACTTGGTCAACCCCCATATTTTACCCCCCTCAAACATGTAACTTGCTTCGGTTTAGTCCAATCCTTTCCCCTTCCCCCAACTTCTGACTGTGGCTGTTTCAGGATACAGTGTCAAACTATTTAACTAATTCTCCTCATGTGCTGAAGGCACCTATTATGTAACAGTGATCCCTCAACCACTTCGGATCGTGGGTGTACTTGGGATCCTGTGTCAACATAATCCTAGCTAATTCTTCTTGTGCTAGACATACCCATCTTGTTACATAGATACCTCACCTGCCCGCCACTGTGACAGCCTGTCACTTCACCATTACCACTCGCTCCTCTTGGCATTTCCACACTCCTCCTACTAACTCCCCCATAGCCTGACACTTATGATGACCTCAGCCTTGATAGTAATTATCTTTCACCTCCTTACCCTCCTCATCACACAAACCTCCCTGCCCACTGCCATATTTCCAGCACCTCCCAATATCTACACACCAAACATCCTCCAGGAACTCCTCTGCACCCTCCAATATCCTACTATCCCTCCACTTACTCCCTATACCCCCCAGGCATACTGTACCTGGATCTCCTGTGTCTCCCGTTGCCCATCCAATGCCTTTATGCCTGTCTACTTATTCTGAAGCTCCCACTCATCCCCTCACATCCATACCAGGCACCCACTCAATACTCCTCATTATCCAGTCACTCGTCTCCCCACTTCCACTCCTCCCTTCCCCCTCCTCAATACAAACAGCACCCTTATTACTGATCACCCCAGTGTTGATACTGAATTTAATTCATACTTCACCTCTTGTGCTTCTGCTTTCCGAGCCTCCTTACCATCTACTAGGCCAGGTGCCCCCTCCACCTCACCATGTACACTGCCCCAGTGCACTTGTTTCTTTTACACTGAAATTGCCCCTTCTGATACCTTGGATGCCTTGCATGCCTTAAACCCATCCAAAGGCAGTTTTCTTCATGGCTTGAACTCCAAGCTGCAATATCTCTCAGCTATGGCTATCTCTGCCCCACTGTTTGACCTCTTCAACCTCTCATTTGAAATGGTAGCCATCCCACCTGTTTGAAAGCATGCTATTGTTCTTCCCCTACCTATGGGCGGTGATCCTTCCTCACTGGAAAACTACCATCCCATATCCCTCTTTCCCACCCTTGCCAAACCGCAAGAACTCTTGGTTCTTGCCCAACTCTCTTCTCAACTAACTCCAACTTTTTCCCTCCCTTCCGATCTGGTTTTCAAAACAAAACACTCTACCACCACCTCCCTGATTAGGCTTACCAACTCCATCCTCTCAGGGATGGACAATGGTCAAATCACGTCTGCCATTTTTCTTAACCTAGCCAAGGCTTTCAACATGGTTTCCCACAGCCTACTATGAAATTCCCTTTCCTCAGCAGATCTGACTGACTCAGCCACAAACTGGTTCAGAGCCTACCATGTATGTTGGACCCAGTCAGTCAGAATCACTTACTCCACATCTCCCCCCCCCCATCAACACTGGTGTCCCTCAAGGGTCTGTGTTGGGCCCTATGCTCTTCTCCATATTTCTTAATGACCTACCATCTGTCTGTACATCAACCTCAATACATATGTACACAGATGACATGATCCTCTGCTCCTCCAGGCAGTAGTCCCCCACTGATGTTGCAAACAGGCTTCAGCAGAACTTCAATAATGTTCAGCACTGGTTTTACTCTCATCAACTGTTTCTCAATGCCAAGAAGACAGTCTCCATGACCTTCAGCACTAGGCAGAGACTCTTTTGGCTCCCCTCCCTGCCCTCCTTCCATACCCTCAATGGGACAGTCCTTGAGGACACCTCCTCATTCTGATATGAGTGTTTGGCTTGAAAAACATCTCACCTTCTCTGGTCATGTGGATGCCATCCTGAAAAAGCTGCGCCCCAAGCTCAGCACTCTGTACAGGAATCAGAACTGCCTCCCTCTCCCAGCTAGGTGTAAACTTGTCCAGAAGATGATCCTTCCTACTTTTGACTACTGTGATGTAGTCTACAGCACCGCTCCCAAGACCTCCTTAGCCAGATTGGATACCCTCTTCAACATCCTTCTGCCACTTCACTCTGGACTCTCCTCCTCTCACCCACCACTGTCAACTCTACCACTCCCTGGCATTTTCCTCACTAGAAAATAGATGCCTCCATCATTGTGCTAAATTTGTCTCTAAATTCTGGTTTGGATCACTCCCATCCTATCTCACTTCCTTTCTATCAGTCCTTCCTCCCTTTGCCCATTCACTTAGATCTTACAACTCCCATTCCTTGGTTGTCTCTTGCTGGTCTACCACTGTAGGCCAGGCAGCTTTCTTGTATTGCTTCCCAAAACTGTGGCATTCACTTCCTCACCAGATTCTCCACTCTTCCTCCCCCTCCACCTCCTCTATAACTTTAGCCCTACATTATTTCTTCATTATGAATTGTACCTGCAATTAACCTATCTGGTATTCCTGACCTGCTCTACAACCTCTATAAATGTATTAAGTAACTATTCTGAATTACAGATCACTTCCAGACCCACTACTTTCTTTCCCTGTAGAGATCCCTACCTGGCCATTCCTTCAGGTTATTTATAACTACCAATATAACTATGACTTTAGATTTCTATCAATATACAACTATCAACATATCTATAACCTTGATTCCTATTCATCTTCTCCCCTCCCAGCCTCGCTACCTTTCCAGCTCTGCAGTTACTCCCCATCCCTTTGTTTTGTGCCAAATGGTACCATCATCATGATTTTGAGGTGTTATCCTAACGTAATACACTTGATCTGTCCATTGTGACATCTGTAAACAATTGTACTCATATGCTGCACTTAATATGTTCTTTCTGTTATTTGCTATTCACCGCTGCCAATATTGTTGTAATAATGTTTGCTGTCATATGCATGTATGTATTTCCACTACCCTTCCCCCCAGGATGCACTGTGAGATGAGCAACTTGTTGTTCAGTGTGCCTTTCCTGGTGAAACGCTTCAATAAATAAACTCCTCACCATGCAAACTCCTGGCAGCCCTCTCCAAGCTTCTTACCATATTTCTGCTACTAACAGCGGGTGATATCAAGCTGAACCTGGGCCTTCTACCCCCAGTCTCAAGGAAGCCACCCCCTAAACCCCAAATCTCAACCCCCCTACCTCAGGGCTTGCTGTTTGCCCACTTAAACATCAGAAACCTACTCTCCAAAATCACCCCACTACATCCTGTGTGTGTTCCCTCAAGCTTGCTGTTCTAACCTTGACTAAATTTTAGCTCGCCCTAAGATCTCGAATGAAAGTATCACTATCCCTGGTCACTCAATTGTCAATCAATCATCAATCAAAATCTTTATTTATCCAGGTGAACATCGTTGAGCAAGCTCATTTACAAGATGGACCTGGTTAGCTCCGGGTCAAATGGTACAATGCATACAGAGATATTTACAATACAGCCAAATAACACAAGTAAAAAAACAATTAATGCAATAAATGCAAGTAAGTACTCAATGTTACACCAGTCATATCAGTTCAGAGTGCTTCTGTAATATTTAAGGAGGACATAAGATAAGGCTTAGTAGGAACTTCAGTGGGGAGAAGTGATCAGCTGCTCTTGTAGGGAGCTGACACAAGCACAGAATTTCAAAAGTAGTGTAATCACACAGTATCCCTAGATGTAACACTCTAAACAGAAGGATAAGGGTCTTAGCAGTCAAGGAGAAAAGTAATTATAGCTCTTTTTTTCAAATTTCAGCATGGAAATAAGATTTATGCTTGGTTTAGAATGGACACAGAAGCAGACTGCAGGAACCAATCGGAAGCCAAAGCCTAAGAGCACTCATGTTCCAATTGGATGGCTGTTAATGCCATGCTTTGCTAATGGAGAGTCCAAGCTTAGGTTCTCAGGTGGCAGTAGAGGCAGTGCAGACCACCCAGTGCCCGGGTTTCCCCCACATATGGGCAGGGAGTCTATGGAGAGCATATCCTTGGCAGGGGATGGAGGAAGGGGTTAGTATTAACTACTGGGCCATGGACAATGGAACATCTGAACCAGCGGGAGGACCAAAACAGCAGGACAACAGAACTGGGTATTTCTTGATGCCTAAAAACTGGCCCAACCACAGAAATTCAGAAAGGAGTGTAATCAAACAGAGTCCCAACTCTTGACAGTCTAAACAGGAAAAAATAGAGGTCATAACTGTTAGGCAATAAGTAAGTACAGCTCTTTTTTGTGCAAGTTTTAGACAGAAGATCAGACTTCAGCTTAGTATTGAGGGAGAACCAGGAGCAGACTGCAGGAGCCAACCAGATGGCAGAGCAGAAAAGTGCTCACATTCTGATTCGGTATCAGCAATGCCGCACCTCATTAGTAAGACATCTGGTCGAGGTGTCTCAGTGGTGGCTATGGAAGTGACAACCACCCAGTATCCACATTTCTCCCACTTGAGCGACAGAGAGTCCCTGAAGGGCTAGTCTACGGCAGGAAAGAGAGTTAGGGGACAAAGGAAAGAGATAGTAAGAGTGGAATGCAGTGGAAAGGGAATATGAAGATGAATTAGGGCAGTTAAATGGTACAGGGTAGGGGAATAACAGCCACAGATTAAGCAATATGTAAAAGACAGCAGGGTGAGTAAGGTATAGCAGCCATGAAAGCCATGAAGAGATAATAACCCTACAGTGATTTCTAGAGGAGAAAAACATTTAAGGCATAAGACACTCACAGAGTTAAGGTCACCAAAGGTTACAAGTGATCATAAATTCAACTACACACAGAGGGGCAGCAGCCTGGTGCTTCAGACTAAAATTAGGGGCTGGGGTAGCAATTGCATGGCTCACACACATACCAAACATATAGAGATTTAAAGGCATTCATACTATGATGCAGCTTAAATTCAATAATTTTTGTACTTTGTTCCACAATGTTGGCAACAGGAAACTAATGGCCACTCTGCCATAGCGAGACAAAGCCTTGGGGACACATAATGTGATGTAGGATGCTCTTCTTAGGGCATACGTCCCCAGCTCACTTAGTGGGAGACAGTCTATTATATATTGTGGAAGCCACTTCAAGAAGACTCTAAAAGTCCAAAGAACTGTGTTTCTATTACACCTAAACATAAGAGAGGACCACCTTATGGCTTTGTACAAGGAACAATGATGGGTAGAGATGGGGAGACCAATAATAAACCAGATGGCCCTGTGGTAAAGCATATCCAACTTTGCAAGCGAGGCTTTGGGACATTGATTATAAAGGAAATCTGCATAATCGATCAGTGAAAGACAAGTAGTTTGGACAAAGTGCACTTTTGCATCTCTAGTAAGAAACTGGTTAATTCTAAAGTATGGCCCCAGCCTCTGCCTTAACTCCTTTACAAGGTCCTCAACATGCTCAGTGAATGATAGATTATGGTCTAACCACACACCTAGGTATTTAAACTTTGAGACAGACTCCAGTTTCTCTCCATGAATTGTGGTAATCTGAGGTAGTGCTCCAGAGCGGGTCGGATTCATCACATGGCTATAGGGCGAGAACAACATTGCTTTTGTTTTTTAACATTTATAAGAAGTTTTTTATGGAGGAGCTGGTTGTGGAGCTGGTTAAATTCCTCCTGGAGGTCAGCACAGGTGGCTTCAGGTATCGGACGACTTACATACACAACTGTGTCATCAGCAAACAGGTGTATGTTGACCTTGTTAATACTCTCATCGATGTTACTAACATAGATAGTGAATAGTAAGGGACCAAGTATGGATCCTTGCAGTACTCCCCTCAGTAGAGGTTTGAGTGGGGATAGCTCATCCTCAGTCTTAATTTGTTGACACCGTCCTACAAGGTACTCAGTAAACCAATGCAAAGAAACTGAGTCCAGGCCTATAATCTTCTGAGAAGAGAGAAGCAGGCTATGATCCACTGTATCAAAAGCCTTACTAAGGTCTAGAAATACAGCACAAAGTTTCTGTTGTCCAGTTCTCGGTACCAATCATTTGTTACTTTGGCAAAGACTGAAATAGTGCTGTGTTTAGTTCTAAGGTCAGATTGCACAAGGTTTAGTAGGTTATTGGATTCAAGGTAGTCCCTTAGTTGGTTGCTGACAATCTTTTCCAGAAGTTTTGACCAAGTTGGGAGGAGGGAAATTGGTCTATAATTGTTAAGGTTGCAGGGATTCCCTGATTTAAACAAGGGGATGACATAAGCAATTTTCCAGATCTGGGGAATAAACTCTTGGGACAATGATAAGTTAAATAAGTGGGTGATAGAAACAGCTAGGACATGATAGGCGATTTTAAGGAAAAAAGGATGCAAAGAATCAGCACCAGCACTTTTCTTAATATCCAATTGTAGCATGAGGTCTTCAACCTCTTTCAGAGAGACCAGGTGGAATGAGAAGCCAGGTACTGGGGCAGGAAAGTCTGAGCATGGGACACTTAATTGGGAGCAGAGCAGGGATACAAGGAAATTGTCGAAAGCAAGACCAGCTGTGGCAAAATAATTGTTAAATGCATCTAGGGTTCCCAGTTTATCACTGATAGTAGTACTCCCAGTTATAAGCTTAGGTGGCAAGGAATTACCAGGCATATATCCGGACATGTCTTTTTGCAGATGACACAAAGATCTGCAACAGGGTTGATACACAAGGAGGCATGGAAAGGATGAAAAGGGACTTGGCAAGGTTGGACGAATGGTCAGACGTATGGCAGCTAGGATTCAATGCAAAAAAGTGCAAAATAATGCACCTGGGAAACAAGAACCCAGGGGAAGAATACACAATGGGTGGAGAGGTAGTAACAACAACAAAACAGGAAAGGACCTGGGGTAATCATATCAGATGACCTTAAGGTTAGCAAGCAATGTGAGAAGGCAGTAGGAAGGGCCGGGGGTATACCGGGATGTATAGGGAGAGGCATCAGCAGCAGAAAACAGGAAGTTGTTATCCCTCTGTACAGACAGTTGGTGAGACCCCATCTGGAATACTGTGTCAAATTCTGGAGACCCCATCTCCACAAGGACATAGACAGGATAGTGGCAGTCCAGAGGAGGGCAACTAAAATGGTGCAGGGTCTGCAAGAGAAGCCGTATGAGGAGAGACTAAAGGAGCTTAATATGTATACCCTTGAGGAAAGAAGGGAGAGACATGATAGAAACTTTCAAGTACCTCAAGGGAATCAACAAAGTCCAAGAGGGTAGCATCTTTCAGAAAAAGAGACTTGCAAGAATAAGGGGACACAATTTAAAGATAGAAGGAGGGCGGTTCAGGGGCAATGTGAGGAAGTATTATTTCACAGAGATGGTAGTGGATGCATGAAACAGCCTTCCTGGGGAGGTTGTGGGGTCTAAAGCTGTGGGAGAATTCAAGAATGCATGGGACAGACATAAGGCAATTCTTGTGGGGGGCAGGAAGATATAGGCTGTTGGTTAACTAGGATCTGCGGCCTATCCTGTAGGTAGGGAAATGGGCAGACTAGATGGGCCTAGCGGTCCTTATCTGCCGTCAAAGTCTATGTTTCTATGTTTCTACATGTCCTTGATTGTCCTCCAGAATTTGGAGGAGCACTTTGCTGCAGAATTCAATGCGGTAAGATCAAATGCTGCCTTAGCATCCCTGGCCATTTTCATACAAGCATTGCATGCCTTTCTGAATTGACACCAGTCTGAGTCAAAAGTGTCCACTAAGACAGGCCTAGTAGGGGTGGGGGTGTCGCAATGTATGTTGCCTCCTCAGTCCAGAACACCTCTATCATAGCCTCTTCCTGCCCTTCAGCTTATGAGCTCCTACTGATAAAGCTCTCCCTTTCCTGCTTACTACCCATTTTCACTGCAGGAATTTATTGCTGCCTGGTCTATTCCCCATCACTATTACTGACCTATTGGCCTCCTTCCTCCTGCTTAACTCCACTGGAGAACTATACATATTAGGGGAATTTAACCTAAACTGGCTTTCTCCTTCACATGCCAAGACATGCACTACTACCTCTGCCCTTAATCTTTCCCAGTTAATTAGTGTGCCCACTCGCATGAACCCCTCTTCCCAGAACCATACTCTCACAGACTGGGCTCTAACCTCCCATTTGCACCAACTTATTGTAGCTGGCATCTTACCGGATTCACTAAGTGATCATCATGTGATATACTATGTACATAAGATCCATCATTCCAAAGCAACTCCCCAAATTCTTCAAATCCATTCTTACAAATCCCTGAACCTCACCCCCTGTTGGCTGACCTAGCTAACACAGACTGGTCACCAATTCATACTAACATACTAACATGCCAGCAGAATAGGCCTAACAGTCTTTCGTGTCTGCTCGATTGGTCAGCCCCCACCCTGGGTGCTGACCTTGCTGCCCCCCTCGCCTTCTCTGGCTTCTCCCTTCCCAGTTCCAGATATTCTTGCTGCATTGGATTTTGCTTCCAGAACCCTTCTCCTGTACCTGTCCCACCCCCTCTTGAACCCCTCCACCGTCTCTGCCTCCAGCAGCCCCCAGGCAGTGCATTCCATGGCTCCACCACCCTCTCAGTGAAGTAGCACCTCCTCCTTTCTCCCCTGAATCTTCCCCCCTCCAGCTTCCACCCATGCCCTCTAGTGGCCCCTCCTCCTTCCTTCGAAGCACCCTGACTGTTCCTCCCCTATTTACCCTCTTCATGTACCTGAAGACCTCTATCATGTGCCCCGGTCCCTTCTCTCTTCCAATGTGTACATATTTAGCCCTTCGAGCCTCTCCTCATAGGTCCTGTCCCCCAAGCCCCAAATCATTTTGGTTGCCCTCCTCTGGACCCTCTCCAGGAGTTTAATGTCCCTCTTTAAGTGTGGCCTCCAAAACTGCATGCAGTACTCAAGGTGCGGCCTCACCAAGCTGTTATACAGAGGGAGTATCACTTCCCTCCTTCTGGAGGTGAACCCCTAGCGATGCATCCTAGCATCCTGTTGGCCTTAGCTGCTGCCCTTCTACAAGTCTCCGAGTTGTTCATCTTGACATCCAACACCACCCCCAGGTCCCTCTCAGCCATCGAGACTGGCATTCCCCAGGGTGTCACGCTTGGCCTGGGTTTCTGCCCAGGTGGAGTACCTTGTATTTCCCTGCATTGAACCTCAGCTTCCACTTTCTAGACCATCTTTCCAGAGCCTCAGGTCCCCTGTAGGGCCATCTCCCTCCTCCCCATCCACCACCGCCCCCAGTTTTGAGTCATCCGCAAAGAGACTCATCTCACTCTTGATTCCTGTCCTTATGTCAGAGACGTAGACGTTGAACAGAAGGGGCCCAAGGACTGATCCCTGTGGCACCCAACTAATGACCCTCCTTGGGGATGAGACAATCCTACCAACTACGACCCTCTGGGTCCAGTCCTGGAGCCAGTTGCCTATCCATCTGATCATCTGGTTCCTCACCCCCATTTCTCCCAGCTTATCTGACAGGCTCACGTGAGGAACAGAGTCAAATGCCTTGCTGAAGTCTAGAAAGAGAACATCCACTGGTCTACCCAGGTCCAAGGCACTCATCATCCAGTCATAGAACTCCACAAGGTTTGTCTGACATGATTTCCCAGGACGAATCCATGCTGTCTATCGTCCAGGCACCCTGACTTTCCAGGTCCCCCTAGCCTCTCCTTAACAATGCCCTCCATCACCTTGCCCACCACCGATGTCAGGCTGACAGGCCTGTAGTTCTCTGCCACCTCCTTTGATCCCCCTTGTGGATAGGCACTATATGTGCCACCTTCCAGTCCTGGGGCACCCACCCTGTCGTCAGAGAGATGGTGAAAAGCTCCACCAGGGGTTTCGCCAGGACATCCGCAAGTTCCTTCAGCACTCTGGGATGTAATTTATCCAGCCCCGGTGCTTTCTCCATCTTAAGGGAGCTGAGGGCTTCCCTCACTCTCTCTGCTGTGATTTACACTTCCAGTACCTCTTCTCTCTGCTTAGCCTTCCCCCCACCTGCCAGTGATGCCTCCCCCTCTCCCCAGACCCGCCGATCGGTAAGGGTCTCCCTCTCCTCAGTATCTCTGTCTCCTCCCATGTATGATGCAGCACGCACATTTTCCTTGGTGAAAACTGAGGTGGAGTACTCATTTAGTACCTCAGCCTGCTCCCCCGGGTCTTGTGCCCATCTCTCCCCTGATTTAATCCTGCTAATCTGCCCCTTCACCCTTCGTTTTTCCCCAATGTATCTAAAGAACCCCTTGTTCCCTCTCCTAATTTTCCTGGCCAGGTTCTGCTCCTTCCTTGCCTTAGCCGCCCTCACCACCCTAGTGGCCCTTCAAGCCATCAGCTCATACTCCCCTTGATCCCTTTCACTCCTTGAGCACTTGAATTGCCTATAGGCTGCCTTCTTTCCCCGCACCACCTCCTGGACCTCCCTGGTCCACCAGCACGGTTTTTGGGCCCTACCACATTTTCGTCTTACTCTTGCACAGGTACTGGTAGCATCCTGCACCCCTCTCCTGATGATTTCCCACCTATTATCAGCGTCCATGTCTGACCCAATCACATCCAAATGCTCCTTAAGGATCCTTCCCATTTCCTTAAAATCCGGTCCCCTGATGTCAGTTACCTCAGTCTTTGTGCAGCCTTCTAGCCCTCCTAGATCCAGGCAGAACCAGACTGTGGCATGGTCACTCTCCGCTAACAGGTCCCTTACCTCCAGGCCCCTAATCTGGTCACTGTCTGCCAGGACCACATCCAGTACCCGCGCCTCCCTGGTCGGTTTCCCCACCGGCTGAGTTAGGAACGCGTCTTGAAAGACATCCAACAACCCCTGTTCCCTGGTCACAGAAGATGTCATAGTCTCCCAGTCTGTTCCTGGCATGTTTAAGTCCCCCAACACCACCACCGTTCCTCTGCCCAGTCTGCAGTGTCTCCCAACATCTGCCACCAGACTCTCCTCCAGCTCCTCCACCAGGGCAGGGGGTCTATACACCACTCCTATTTTTACTCTCTTGCCCCCCTTGTTATCAAGGTGACCCAAATTGCCTTCATGGTTCCCTCCGCCTCCTCTACTCCCCCTAAGCCAATGCCATTTCTGACTATCATTGCTACCCCTCCTCCCCTTCCCTCCCCTCTGTCCTTCCTGAACATAGTGTAACCCTCCAGGTTCAGGTCCCAGTCATGTCCTGCAGTGGCCCAGGTCTCAAGTGACCGCTGCCACATCCACTGCTCCCTCAGTTAGCATTGCCTGGAGCTCAGGCATTTTATTGCCCAAGCTTCTGGCATTTAGCAGGACTACCTTCCACCCTTTCCCTATACTTCCATTTCCCCTGCTCGTGTTCCCATGGGGATTCTGTTTTCTCCTGGTCTGCACTTTACCAGTCGGCCTTTTCCGCAATCCTCCAGCTCCCCAGAGTGGAGACAGAAGTCCCTCATTTATCAGCACCCCTTGACAGCTTTTCTCCCATCCCTCCCCCTTCACAAGTTTAAACCCCATTTTCACCAATGAACCCCTCTAACTTCAACTTAAGGATTCCCCTTCCCTCCAAATTGAGACGGAGTCTATCTCTAGCATACAGCTCCTTATCCTCCCAGGTCTCCCCCAAGCCCCCATCAACCCATACCCTCTGGCCTCACACCACTCCCTGAGCCACTGGTTTATCTCCCTAATCTTCCTTTTGTGTTCCCCACTAGCCCTTCGTAGCGGCAGGATTTCTGAGAAGGAAACTGTGCATCCTATGTCATGACAGACCCTGGCAAGCTCCCTGAATCTTGCCTGTATCTCTAACTCGCTATTTCCCTCAATGTCATTTGTACACAGGTGGACCAGTATGTCCGGGGAACCCCCACAATCCTTTGCCAGCTGATATACCTCGTGCTTAGCCCTGTGCACTGTTAGTCCAGGGAAGCATTTTGTTCTAACTGGCCAGACTTCTCCCTCCCTATCCCATTTGATACCCCTGATTATAGAATCCCCCAACAGGAGCACTCTGACCACTCCTTTTCCTCCATTTCCCCCCCTTCCATGTCCCTCATCCTTTCTACCAGCCCCTCCACCCAGCCGGCTCCTTGTTCCTCCCCTATCTGGACGCCCACATGCCACCCCTTCTTATTTACCCTGGCCACCCCTCCTCCGATCCTATGCCTCCTCCTCCTGAGTATCCTTCTGTTCCTTGCTAACTCCCCCCCTCACTGCTCGTGACTGGTTCTTCTCCCCCATCTGCTAAACTAGCCTCTTTCGTCCTCCCTTCCTTCCTGTCTCCATTTAGTCCCTCCTTGCTTGTCGGGCTTCCCTGGCCTAAACCCTCAGCTCCCTTTACTGAATCCTCCTTGTACTTCTGGTCCTTCTTTACCTTTCCTCCCTCTTCCCCCTGCCCCTCCTGCTGTGATTCACTTCTCCCCCCATTTTCCTGAATTCCAGGTTGCCCCCTGTTCTTCTTGCTATCCAGCCCCTGCCTCCTGCCCCCCACTCCCTTTCTGTCTCTAACCACCCCTGTCGTAGCTACATCATCCCCCTCATCCTCGAGCAGAAGAAGAGAGTGACGATAGAGGGACCAACTTTCCCACAGCTTCTTCTGTCAGCTGGGCCTTAGACATTTTCAAATGCAATTTCCTTGGTATTTGGAATCATCATGCCCCACTTAGGTGTGCTACAGTGCAGGACTCCCATCTCCCTTGGATCACTGGTGAGTTGATGGCATAGTTGCATACCTGTGATAATGCCTGGAAGAGCTATATAAATCCATGGGGGCACCAGCTGACTATCAAGTCTATTGCTCCCTTCGTAACACTTGTACTCATGCAATATGCCTGGCCAAAGTTGAGTACTTCCAGGCCACCTCCCAGCACAACATAAATCATCTATCAAAATTCTGGAAAGTGGTCCAGGCCCTCTTCTCAGCACCAAGCCAGCCCACAATTCCTGTGTTAAAAGTTGGTCCCTCTATCGTCATTGACCCCGTCAAAGTAGCAACTGAGTTCAATTCCTACTTTTCTTCCTGTGCCTCCTTCCTCCTCTCATCCCTTCCTTCTCACCCCCCCAATTGCATCCAATAAAGGTCCCAGCCCCCCTCCACACTTCTTGTTCTCATCTGTGACATCTTTGGACTCCCTAACTGCTCTGGTTGCTCTAAACCCTAATAAAGGCAAATGAACTGAAGGTCTTGATTCTAAACTTCTCTTCCTATCTACTCCCTCTATCACCTCCCCCCCAGTTTCTCTCTTCAACCTCTCCTTTGCTATTCCCTCAGTACCAGATACCTGGAAACATGCCACTGTTACCCCTCTACCGATGGTTCATACTCTGGCAACTTTGAGCCTGTTTCCCTTCTTCATATTTTTGCCAAACTGCAAGAGCATATAGTCCTCTCCCAACTTTCTACTTTCCTAGACTCCTCCTCCTTTTTCACCCCCTTTCAGTCTGGTTTCCAGAAGTTCCACTCCACCACCATATCCCTATTAAGCCTCTCTGACTCCATTCACACTGCTATGGACCAGGACCTCATAACCTCTGCCATCTTTATTGATCTCACCAAGGCATTTGACACCATCTTACATGAGCTACTCCTTGCCAGACTCTCCTCAGCTGGATTGGCCACAAGTGCCACCACTTGGTTCCATTCCTACCTAGTAGGTAGGTCTCAATCGGTCAATGTTGGAGACACAATACCACCCCCATATCCACTGGAGTTCCACAAGATTCTGACCTTGATCTGCTCTTGCTTTCTATATTTCAAAATCATCTCACCATAGTATGCACCTCTTCCTGCTACATCCACATGTATGTAGATGATAGTCTTGTATAACTCTGGACCCTCCTCCCCAATGAGGCAACTAGACTGCAGCTGGACTTCAACAATGTCCAGCTCTGGCTCAGTAAAAATCAGTTGTTTTTGAATGCCAAGAAGACAGTCTCCATGACCTATAGCATGAGGCAAAAACTTGCTAGGCACCCTCCCCCCACCTTCCACAGTCTCAGTGGGACTGCACTTGAGGATGTCACCTCATTTAGGTATATTGGGGTTTGGCTGGAGCAACACCTCAACTTTTCTGGGTACATGGATGCCATCCACAAAAAATTGCACCCCAAGCTTGATGACTTATTAAGAAATCATGGACGCATCCCCTTACCTGCCTGCCAGGTGATCGTCCAGAAAATGATCCTTCCAATCTTCAACTACAATGATGTAGTCTATAGTGCTGGTCCCAGGACTTCCTTAGCCAGACCTGACACCCTCTTCCATGCTTTCTGCTGTTTTGCTCTTGACTGTCCCCCTTGAACTCACCACTGCTTTCTATACCAGTTGCTCTCCTTCCCCTCCCTTACTAACAGAGGACTTTCACATTGTGCCAACCTCATTGCCAAATTCTGCTTTGCTCCCTCCCCCCTTACTTAGCTTCTATCCTCTCTGCACTTCACTGTATATGAAAAAGTGCTATATAAATGATGATTTTTTTTCTTCTTCTCCTTCTCTCTCTCTCTCTCCAGCCCCCTTGTGCTTACTCCCTTCATAACACCAACCCACATACTCTGTCTGTCTCCTTCAAGACCACCTCCATTGGCCAAGCTGCCATCTCCCACTGCTTCACCAGCCTCTGGAACTCCCTTACCTCTTCTATCCTGACTGCTCCTACCCTGCATGTTAACTCCTTGCTCCTCTCTACCCACACATCCCCCTCCTGCAGTTGTCCTCCAACATCAGCTTACTCCCCCCCCAACTTATGCTCCTGACCACTCGCTCCACTAATTTTGGCATCCCTAACACTACTAAACTGATGCACAATTTGCTTTAATTGCCTGTCCTTGTACAGCTCACTTTCTCAGTGCTACAGTATTTCATACTCTGCCTATGTTTACTGCTTGCATTTGCATTTTGATATGTTTGTTTGTAGTGTATTTGTAACTTGTAACTGTACCTTTGATTCTGTATACTGTGTCTTTTATTCATGTACTCTTGTTGGTATCCACTTCCCCTGCCCCCCCAGGATGCATCTGGAAATGAGCAATCCTGCTCAATATGTCTTTCCTGGTGAAACTTTTAAATAAATAAATAATAAAGTGAGTGTGTCAGCTTCTGTAAGAAGACTAAAGAATGGGAAGGATGAAGAGCAAATTTCAACATACACTAGATATCAAAGCTGACCAGAGGTAGTCAGAGGGACTATTTCCATCTTATGATCACAAAAATTCTGGCGGTCTAATGCAGAGAGTGATGAAGTGAGTTTAGGGCTATTAGAACTGGTAAGAGAGCTGATAGTTTGAAAGAGTAGTCTCAGGTTTCCTTTTTGGGTAGTGATCAGTTCTTCATAATAGTTCTTTTTAGCTTTTTTCAAAAGTTGACTGTATTTTTTGGACTGTTCATAGTATTGCTTATAAAAGACAACTGAACTATGCTTCCTCTATTTTCTCTCTGGTTGTCTATATTTCCATTTTTCCAAGAATAGACTTGAGAAAAAACAGGGCTTTAAATAATGGGAAAAAGCCTTGTATTATCTCATGGGGGAAGTTTGTCCAGCTCGGAGGTGTTGCTGTATAGTGTAGTTATGGCCTCAGGATACTCAGTAGGTAATGGGTCACTGAGGTGATGGATAAAAACAGTTAAGTTCAAGAGGATTTAGAAAACCAAAAGAACATCTGGATCAAGAAATGTCCAAGTTGAGGCTTACAGATGCACAGAGGGAGACAACATAACAAAGAAAGTGAAGAAGGATATGAGACAGCCCAATCTTGTAGGTTATTGGTAAAATAATAAGTCCATGAGAAATTACAAGATCCAAGATTCAGCCAGTGTCCTTGACTTCAAATAAATAGGACAAAACTTCAACAGTTTAAAAAGAAAATATTATTTCTCACAGAGAATTTTTAATTGCTGGAATTCACTTCAATATGATGTAGTCATCAGTAATAATAAACAGACATTTAGTCGGCTCAATGGGGCTGAGCAAAAGAGTTTGCTTGGCATGCTGGTGACCTGGATTCATACCCTGAGCCTGGGTACCAAGAGCAGAGACCATCAGGGAGGGGATCCAGAGCGTCCATTGGATGCTTCCCTCCGAGGGGGGTGGACAGGGTCTTTGCACCTACAGGCAGATTGGGAGAGGCACTAGGGGATGTGAAGCCTTGGCAACCCCCGAGCATCTCCACCACAGTTTGCCACTCCCACAAGCCAATCTGGGTTGTGTGGGGTGGGCCACAGAAAAGTGGAAAATGTCCCCTGGCCCAACAAGATGATGGCCACCAGTCCCCAGTATGCCATTATAGCCTGGGATAGCCCCTTGATAACCACTCTACCACCGATCCTTGGGCTAAGGATACATCTCTTAGCACTTCTCCTCCAGAAGGAGAGAACCCACCCAACAAAGGGTTACATTGGGTCACCCAAGTAGGGATCAATTGGTGGTTGTAGGGGCAGCTAATGGCATCTGGTAGAGGAGGGTGGCTGATGGGCCTTGGTGACCTAAAGGAGTGGATGGCCAGGGGGCTGGGGAGAAGCGTAGGAAAAAATAAACAAATATTTAAAAATAAACTGGATAAATTAATCTTGTCCAGTGCAAACCTAAAGTATTATGGGTATTGAGATAGGAGCATAAAATGGGCTTCAGCCTTCTGTTCCTAAAACCACCTTAGTATGAAGAGGCATTGACGTGCTCAGAAAAACACTGTATCCAGCTCCAAAAGAACAATGGCACTGGAAAACAGCTGATCTCTGCTTATAAGTGCTCTAACAAGCACTACAGGCTATTGAACCTCACACTGCTGCAGCCCTGCTGTGATGTCAGATGCAGGAAATTCTTGGATTTCTGGTTACAACAAATAGCACCTCAGTCAACAGAATTAGCCTGATACTGTCTACTATACAGCAGTAAATAGTAAGTATAAACAAAAATAGAGACTGCACACAAATTGCAAATTGGGACCAGCCCAACACTTGGGTATGGGGCTGTTAGTGTTGACTGTTCCCCTTTAAACTATGGATCAGGGGTGGTGGTGAGGGAGACACAACCACAACACTGGTGCCCATGAGCTGTGAGCATAACAAAGCACCATTCCACTGGTACTAGCCCATATTCACAAATCCGGGGGAGGCACTTACCAACATGTTGCACAGTATTAGGCAAAAACTCCATTTGCATCCACTGGCAGACAGATCTTCATTATATATTAGTTATGAGGAGAGGCCTCCTTTCTGTGACTAACTGGTACTTCCACACAATGGGCCCTATGCACTATGGTGTGGAGTGGCTACACACCGTGTACCTATCCTGCATAACCACTTCACTCCCATTGTGCTCCCCACTCTGCCAGCCATGGGCTTCTCCTATGGGGTGCACAGTCCCACTGCAGGGCAATTTGGTTGGGCAGGCTGGAGGGGCTTGCCTGCACTCCATGCCATTCCCAGAGGTGCAGAGTGCTGGGCACAGGGGCCACACAGTATGCAAGTGTCACCCCTGCCACCACGAGTAAAGTGGGGCATGTATGCCCCACCACCATGCTGCCCAGGCCACAGCAGCCAAATGTTGGTCCCAGGCCTGACCAACCAGGCACATGCCTGCCTCTGGGCTGATGTGCACAGCATGCTGGCAGCCATTCATCCATGCCCTTGGGCGCAAAGGATCCATTTGCAGACCAGGGTGGGCATCCCATTGGATGCATGCCCAGTCCAATTAGCTGTCATCTGTGCTCCCTTGTGCTGGGGGCATGGGGCCACAGACAGGTACGCACTGGTGGTGCATACCCCCAGGTGCACACCTGTCCACTGGTGCAGCCCTTCGCTGGTGGGATATGCACCTCTGGTTCATATGTCCCACCCATATGTGCATAGGGCCCAATGTGACTGTGTATTGAGCCATTAGCATTTTTTTGTAATTGAAGTTTTTATTATTTTCATAAAAGTTGACATACATACATACACAACAACACAGTGGTACAGGAACAATAAGTCAAAATGAATGCAGTGCCTTGTATGTACATTACAGCTAATTATTTCCAAGATTAAATTTTTTAGTATACTAAAAGGGTGACTAAATGATAATAGGCAAATTAAGCCATCTAACTCCTGAGTTCTGATGATACTAATATCACCAATACCACTAATTGATCAAGAAATTGAGGGTCCTTCTTTCTCTGCTAAGTATTCAATAAACATAAATCAATTGGCTTACTATTTCTCTACACAGACTCTAAATTGTGTGATTATGATCTATGATTATGTTCCATGGCCTGTGTTGTTTTATGATTCTTTTGTGGCTATGGCAATGAAACTGTTAAATGCTTAACACATTTGACTCCCACTCCATTTGGCCATATGCCTAGGATAAGATAGAAAAAGTGGCGATGTTGCTAAACTCCACATTTTGCTTTCAGTTTAAATACTTTTATGACCTTTTTCTACCGGGATATAACTGTATTTACAAACTCACAGCAGCTATCAAGCCTTTCTTAATATTTATTAACTGCTGTAACAAACTGTTGTGGAATAAATAATTTCATTTGAAAACAGGGTGGTTAAAGTAAAGGACTGCAGTAACCAAATATTCATAATCAGATTGCTTTTTCAAATCTTATTACAGCTAGGCATTGTTTTTTAAATAATCTGAATGAGTAATCAGATTATTTTTTTATGGGCAGAAGTAACCTGGGTTGTGTTTTGTTGCTTTTCACATCTATATATGATTCCACAGAAAACCTTGTTCTTAATCAACCGCACCTTGTCTTCAGTTAAATATGAATCAGCAATGCCCTTAAACCTTTCAAGCAGTGTAAACCATTGGTTTCAAGTCAACAGAGAAGTCGCTACCATTGTGTGATTTACCTCCTTTATGGCATAAAAGTAATTTAAAAATAATGAACAAAAGATTATATTTTAGGCAAAGTACTGAATTCAGCAGACTTTTAACGGATTACTTTTCTGAGCCAGTAACCATCCATCTAGAATGTATTAACATAGAAACATAGAAACATAGACTTTGATGGCAGATAAGGACCGCTAGGCCCATCTAGTCTGCCCATTTCCCTACCTACGGGATAGGCAGCAGATCTTATTTAACCAACAGCCTATATCTTCCTGCCCCCCACAAGAATTGCCTTATGTCTGTCCCATGCATTCTTGAATTCTCCCACAGTTTTAGATTCCACAACTTCCTCAGGAAGGCTGTTCCATGCATCCACTACCCTCTCTGTGAAATAATACTTTCTCACATTGCCCTGAACCGCCCTCCTTCTATCTTTAAATTGTGTCCCTTGTTCTGCGAAGTCTCTTTTTCTGAAGATGCTACCCTTGGACTTTGCTGATTCCCTTGAGGTACTTGAAAGTTTCTATCATGTCCCCCTCTCCTTCTTTCCTCAAGGGTATACATATTAAGCTCCTTTAGTCTCTCCTCCTCGGCTTCTCTTGCAGACCCTGCACCATTTAGTTGCCCTCCTCTGGACTGCCTCTATCCTGTCTATGTCCTTGTGGAGATGGGGTCTCCAGAACTGGACACAGTATTCCAGATGGGGTCTCACCAACTGTCTGTACAGAGGGATAACAACTTCCTGTTTTCTGCTGCTGATGCCTCTCCTATACATCCCAGTATACCCCAGCCCTCCCTACTGCCTTCTCACATTGCTTGCTAACCTTAAGGTCATCTGATATGATTACCACCAGGTCCCTTTCCTGTTTTGTTGTTGTTACTACCTCCCCACCCATTGTGTATTCTTCCCTGGGTACTTGTTTCCCAGGTGCATTATTCACTTTTTGCACTGAATCCTAGCTGCCATAAGTCAGACCATTCCTCCAACCTTGCCAAGTCCCTTTTCATCCTTTCCAACTCCTTGTTGTATCAACCCTGTTGCAGATCTTGTGTCATCTGCAAAAGGCATACTTTCCTTCCAGTCCTCTGCAATGCCACTGATGAAGACATTAAAAAGGACTGGACCCAATACTGAACCCTGCGGTACCCCACTAGTACCTGCTCTTTCTTCAGAGTGGACTCCAGTTACAATTACCTTATGTGTCCTGTTGTCCAGCCAATGTTTTACCCAGGCTACCACCCTGGGACCCACTCCCAGGCTGGTTAATTTGACTAATAATCTTTTGTGTGGGAATGTGTCAAATGCCTTACTAAAGTCTAGGTAGGCCATGTCCACAGCCCCTCCCTGGTCTACTACTTTGGTCACCCAGTCAAAGAAATCTATTAGATTCTGTCTGACATGACCTTCCACTGTGAACCCATGCTGCCTTGGATCCTGTGCTCCACTGACCTCTAGGTACTCAACTATTCTTTCCTTCAGAAGTGACTCCATCACTTTCCCTACCACAGAGGTCAGACTGACAGGTCTGTAGTTTCCTGCCTCTGTCTTGGTCCCACTTTTGTGAGAGGAATCACATCCGCCTTCCTCCAGTCCTCGGGTACCACAATCCTCCATGATTTATTAAAAGAGTAGCCAGTGGTTTCACTAGTTCCTTCCTTAATTCTTTTAGAATTCTGGGGTGAATTCCATCAGGACCCATTGCTTTGTCCACCTTCAGTTTTAGGAGTTCTTGCAGAACCCTTTCTTCTGTGAAAGGACTGGGATCAACCCCTATCAAGAGTGCTTCTGTTAATTGGATTAGGCACTTCCCCTCCTCTTTTGTGAATACTGAGCAGAAATATTCGTTCAGTATTCCCTGCTTTTCACTGTCCCCTCTGCCCACCACCGTTTATTCTATTCAGCCTCACTATCCCTCCTTTGTCTTTCTATGCTCGCTGATGTACCTATAAAAGGTTTTATCTCCTTCTTAACTGAGTTGGCTATCTTTTCCTCAGTTTGGGCCTTTGCTATTCTAACTTCCCTCCTGCTTCTTTCTGCCTTAACTGGTACAGCTCTCTGTCCTGCTCCTTCTGTGTTTCCTTATACTTCTGGAATGCTATCTTTTCTTCCTGACTTTCACAGCCACCTCTCTTGAGAACCATAGTGGCTTTTTCTTTCATTTGATTTGTTTATTTGCTTCACACAAAGGCTTGTTGCCTCTGTGATGGCAGTTTGATAATTCCCCATTGTTGCTCACACCTCCTTCTAGCCTGTTTGCTAGTGCTTTTCTGAGGCACTCTCCCATCTTGCCAAAGTCAGCCCTCCTAAAGTCCAGTACCCTCACTTTTGTGGCTTGACTCTGTAGCTGAGTTTAACATAAACCACACTGTTTGATGGTCACTTGTCCCCAGATGGCAACCCACTTCTAGATCTGAGATCCTCTCACTGCCCCGCTTGAGAGACGAGGTCTAAGATTGCTCCTCATGCAGTGGGGTTCCAAACTAGCTGTTCAATGCCTGCCACCTGTAGGGCGTCAATTATGGCCCTGCTCTTGGATGTCGCTGCAGCAAATGTGCTCCAGTTAACATCTGGCATATTCAGGTCTCCCATCAACAGTATCTCCCCTTTCTCTGCCATTCTAAGAATGCCTTCTATCATATCCTTGTCCATTCCTTCCCCCTGACATGGGGGTCTGTACACAACCCCTGTGCAGATTACTTTTTCAGAAGTAATCTTAGCAATGCTGTTTACACATAGACAGGAATTAAATATTTGTATCAGAAGAGGCAAACTGTTGGAAATGGTCCACAAAGTGGCACATTGAATCAATAAAAAATTGCATCACACTAGTTCCATGTGTCACACTACCCAGTAGTTTCTATTACATCTTCCAAAGCAAACCTCACAAGTATAAAAAGAATTCTCTTAAAATGCAATAATGTTATTCTACTGTTTGAGCTCATTCAGCTAGAAACAGTGCCAATGAACGCCAGTGGAAAATAATTCCATGGTGACTATGTGTGGCTCCTATAGCAGGGCTTCTAGCAGTTTAGAAAGACAAGAAGCAGATTTGAGCTGTGGTATTGAAAATGCAAAGAAGTCTGTATGCATTCATTGTGACTAATGTGTTTTGTATATAGCCAAAGTCAAGCCTTTGAAAACATAATGACTCAATGCAAGCTGAAACAAGTTGAATTTAATCAGTATAGCAGCTTCTGTGTACTGAGCAACAGTGTAATCTGGCTGACCTAAAGAGAATTGGACTTGGTATAATTAAGTATAATTGAGAAGTTTTTGAAGTGAACTGGCTTGGCCAAGAGACTGTAGCTATTATAGAGTATGTCTTTTTTTTTTCACCATTAACTACCAATGTCACTTGTCATTAAAGAAAATATGCAGAAAAATAACTTTAATAATTATTGCTGCAGTAAACAGGGAACAGTATATGTGTTGTGCTGCTACTCTGAATGACTGGGCAAAGGCCATGCACAAATCCCAGCAAGCCTTTGTTTGTCCACAAGAAGTCACACCTCAAAGTAAAAGGAATCAGAGCTGCATGATACAGTTATTTATAAACAAAAGCATAAATGTGCATGAAGGTCTGCAACTTAGAGCAGAGGCAGTACTCCTACAGGGGACCAAGCATAATTATTAATGTCTCTCAGGCACCTTCTAATGTATCTTTTCTTAAGTGAGAACAGGTTCTTGTTCCCACTTGCCAATAAAGATTATCATAGTTAGAAGCAATGGATGGCCCCATTGCAGTAGCCTGGATTTCCAGGTAGAATTGGTCCTTACAGAAGAATAAGTTATTTATCTAGCACCAGAAAGCAGGGTGAACAAACATCTTTATTGGGGGATTATTTACCTCTCTATGATTCAAGAATATTCAAAATTGCATTTAACCTTGCACAGTGGGAGAATAATGGAATACAAGGACTCAACATCCAAGAAGGCTAGCCAGCTATCATCTTTGATGGCCAAGTCTTCCAGGACATATGACTTAAGGTCAGTGACTGATTCACTTAGGTAAGCATCTATCAGTTTGTCAGTAGCTCTGTTAGTGAACCAATTCCAGAAATAATCAGCTTTCCTAGTAAGTTTTGTAGGTGTTTGTGCACTTTAGACAGCAGAGAGATCATAGCCCTCACAGGGCTATCCATCATTTAATAGTTTACAACCTGTGTGGGATGAATGTTGTTAGTTTCCAGGAAGCACAAATAATGATTAAGAGTCCTCTTTTATTTTAAAGTGGGCTAACCCAGAAGGGGTTTGAAAAATCTTTTATCCAAAAGCTGGTGGTGGGCCTCTGTATAAATGTCCACACAGTTTTTAATGTGACGGAGTCTCCATTGTCCACTGGTTAGACAGTTATGAGGGTGCTGTTACCAAGTTGCTCTAGTACCAGACTTTCCTATCTTGAGAAGTTGTCAAAATCATTTCCATCAGTTTCCTGCAAGACTTTTAATCTCCTCCTCACAAATCTTCAGAAAGATGGATAGCATGATATTCATAAAAATGATTAGTTCTTCATTCCTGTAACACTAACCAATGTATGTTAAAATTTGCAGATGTATTGCTGCAGCTAGAGAAAAATGATTTCAGTCTTAATGTAGTCACAGATTTATGTAAGTCCAGCACTGGTTCAAACAGGTTGAACTTTGATATAGCAACATAATTGGGACCAAAATTCTAAACTTATTTTTGAGGATCATTGAGTTCATATGATGAGATGTTAATAATGTTCAATTCCACTTCTGTCTCTTCCAATTGTTGTTTTGCTGGTAATTTTAGCTACCCCCCGCACCTGCCTTTGCTTAAACCTACTGTATTTCCTGCCCCCTTGATGGCTTGTATAGCCACTGAATCTCATATCTCTTTTTTTGTGTCTTAGTCTGGTGGGTGAGGTGGAATCCTTGTCTAAAAAGAAGAGCCTTATGTAGGGCCCTTGTGCACTTCTCATTCACCTCTGTTCCATAGTCCAATACTAATTGTATCTGATTTGCCTTTAGAATTGATCTCAGTCCTCTTGGAATTGTTTGTCTCATCTTGTGTAGTCAAAAATCCTCCATTGTGCCAAGTTTTATGTGTCCCTTGTGAATTTTTATTTCTTTCCTTGTTTTTTTTTTTCTTTTATTATTCCAGTGTTGTTTTAAGAAATTCCCAATAGGTTGAGAAATCAGCTGAATTTTTAAATTGATTTAACAAAGTCTCTCTTTTTTGAGTGGCACTGCAGCCTTCTACTCAGTCTCTTCTGAATCCTGAATAATGAGCTGACATAATGCTAGTAATAAAATCTCATGTCATATTTTCATTAACTTTCAAATCTCATGCCATCTTTTCAAGAACTTATAATCTTTTTTTTTATATGCCTTCGCCCTCTGGGGATTCTTGTACTTACATGTATGCCAGCAGAGATGCAACAACTAGTTAAATGCATTAAAGGGTCTTAAGTAATGCAGCTGTTAAAAAGTCAACCACACCAACCATCAACCAGAAAAACACACAAAACAAAGTATCACAGCAGTGCTGATTTATTTAAGTGCAATGTGCAAAACATCAAATAAACTGTGGCACTTCAGGGCTGCACTACCCTTTCCTCAGCAAGCCATTAGTGAATGCCACAGTAGAAGTGCATTTAAATACAGTTACAATAATTGCATGATCAGGTCTTCATATCCTATTCTGCCCTTTAACCATTTCTTAAAGAACCATACTTATATGTTCTAACCAGATGGTGTTTAACCAACTGGATGATGTCATGTAGTGTAATATACTTTATTTTTCTAAGATTTTATTTTTATTTTTCAATCATAATTCATCAGGGATCAGCCTGAGAAAAGTGATCTATCTTTCAACCACACTACATGGCATAGACCAGAGGGATATGAATTCATAGCATAATAAAATACAATAGAAAAAAATGAATAAATATAATTTACTTGCTTCAATGTAATTTGGAAATGGACCTAATAGGTAATATTTAACAGTATTTACCAGGTTTTTTATACTGAGATTGACTGAAGTAATATGGTATAAACCTACCCACCAGATTGGTTTATAAATTGGTATATACACTATGATTCATTTCTGAACTCATATATTTATGAAGTCTAACTTACACAGTACAATGCATGTGTACTGTGGTATTCAATAATGGCTCCTTGAGGAAGGTGTAGTACACCCCAAAGCACCAAAGTTTATTTGTTATTTTGCACATTGTACCTTAATAAATCAGCGCTGCTGTGATGCCTTTGTTTTGTGTCATTTTTCTGGTTGACAGTTGATGCTGAGAGAGACATATTCTACCCAAATAGTCATTTAGCCTTTATAGCAGCCTTATCAAATTGGGAAAATACCTGTTTATTGTGTCTTCTAATTTCTCAATGCATTCAGTTGAGGTATCTGCTGTATCCAAGAAGGGATTGCACTCCCTGAATGAAATTATTATGTGATTCCGGCTTCACCAGATGTTGTTGAGGTGCTGAGGTGCTGCATGCTACACAGTTGGGGAGTGAGCTGTGAGCGCAGGAGCTGTACATTGCTGTTTCTCTGCCTATTACAGATATTCCACCATTGTCATACATGTAGGCAAATGTGCAGCCTTTCCAGTTGTTCTTGTACATCTGATTTGGCAGTGTTGTTGTTCCACTCTGTATCCTCCCATTGGAGCTTGGAGTGTGGTAGCAGTGGTGCAGCCCACTCTTCTGGGGGGAGGGGGTTCAGCAGAAAGTGCTTGGAACACTTAATGCTGAACAATTCATTGCTTCTTCTGCTTTCCATTTCAGGAATTTGAGAATACTTTAGGATTGCAGCTAAAGTCATTGGTGCCATATAATTGTACACACAGAGCCAATTATTATTGCACTGTTTATTTATTGTGCTATGTACTTCTGTGTACATCTGCATAAGCATGGAACCATAACTCACTGTTACTGAGGTTTTTGGTTTTGTAACAATCTGTGCTAATAGACCTAATAGAATATCTTTCAGCTTCTGTCTCTGTACTGATTGCAACTTTTGACTTTCCATTTCATCAGCCATCTGGGTTTTTAGTTTTAGTTTTTCTCCACTTTTGTAGCCTGTTTCAGTTTGAATTTTTGCATATATTACAAGGTGACATTCTTTAAAAAAATTTTTATCTCAGAAAGTGTATTTTTTTTATTCCAGAATGTGTGCTTTTTTTGTTTTAACTCTTGTGTTTCATATTTAAATTCAACTAATTAAGTTTGTTGTTTTTTGTCAATTATCTCTGCAGATTACTATTGCACTCCCTGCCTCGTTGAGTGTATGTGATTTTTATTATGCTAGTTAATGTTGTGATTGCATCCAGAGTGTTCTACACAATCACCCTGTGAACCCTATAAGAAAAAGAAAGGGGGTAGTTCCAGGCTGTATGTGGATCATCTCACAGTGTATAGGGTTTACCGCTATTGGCATATAGCTACTCAGCTTTAATACCTAGCCTGTCGCTTTTAATTATTCATTTAAATAATCTATTAAGTAATAAATCCTGGCCAGTTGCCAGCATCCTTTGATTAAGATTAACAAGGAAATCCAGGGTCCTTAGTTTGTTCCTTGTGGTTATTGTCTGAGTAGTTCACAGGTGCACGCAAGTGGTCAATTAATGCCATTTTAGTTAAATTGTACAAGGTTTGCTGCTTCTCAGATTTCTGTTGGGCAGCTGAGATACTGCAACATTATTTTACTTGTGCTGAGTTCTTTACACCTCTTTTTAGTGACCTAGATAAATTCAGCATTGTTTATTTAAAGCACTTTTGGAGTCAGAGCGTGTTAAGCGTTATTGCTACTGGACTACGGTGTTCATAGTGCAATAGTGGTTTTGTCTTGTGGAGACAACTTCAAAACTAAAATTAAAGCACTGTCAGCTCTATGTAAGTGCTTTTCACAAGTGCAGCATCAGCCACTTATGTGTTGCTTGGTGAACTATTCATTCATTCATTCATTAAGTGATCATTAAGCAATTTCAATATTAAGTAACTTCATTATATCTTTTGATTTTGTGTTTGTTAGATTGTTTTCTAGCCTGACTAGGTTATTATAACCCTAGGTATATAACCCAATCCTTTGCAAATATCTTATTGATACTTACACTTAGTTAAGTCTATCACTGAAGGTTGTAGAGATCTTTCATAGCACAGCTGCTATCTTATAGCATTTTACGGTATTTTAAAATATTTATTTTTAAGCTTAATTATATTTTGGTGTTACAGCATTTGTTTTCCTTTGGCACTCAGTTTTTAGTGGTTTGGGTTCAGAATATTATCATTCCCAATTTGACCTCTGAAGAACAGAGTGTGTTTCCAAAAAGTGACTGTTTGATTCTGGTATTAAGCATCCAAACGGAAGACTGAAGGGGAGTGTGTTCTGAAAAATGCCATCTGTTTTGTCAGATCATGTTCCTGTTGCCTAGAACAAACTTGCTGGAAGCTGACATGGTTAGAAGTGACTTTTTCAGAGACCGACTATTCTTCATATTTCTACGTTCCTGAACTAAGATTATTCATTTTTCGCTCACTGAATTTTACACTTTAATTCAGTACCTATGGACTTTGTTGATTGGGACACAGTTTTATTAACAACTATTATTGTTTTATATGTCTTTTTTTATTATAGCATTGGCTATAGTATTCTATTTTGAGAATTTTCACTGTGTTCTGTCTTTAGCTTTTTGAGTACTTAGTGTTATATCGGCTAGCTAAAATGGAAACAAGGCTCTCCAAGAAGCATTTGTCTAAATAATGAATTGTGGCCAAACACAACAAAAGCAAAAAAAAAAACTGTGGTAAAAAAGAAATTTGATCCTAATGAAATTAAAATAACTAAATTTCTCAATAGTCCTGTAAAACAACCTGCTGTCCAACAGGTTGCAGTAAATCATGAAGCAATTTTAAAAACCCCAAATTCCCAACCTTTATGCGCCTCCTCTCCTACTATAACAAGGTTGGAGCATGGTTTAAACCAATCTATTATAGGTATTCATCTTCTTATGGATGCAATAAATAGGTTGGAAGGAATACAAGAAACTGAGAAAAATTTTAATAATATGACTGCAATAAAAGAATTAAAATATAAGTAAAATGACTGAAACAGGTAATCAGTCACCATTAAAAATAAAAGCTAATCAGGTTGAAGTGGCTGTTGAAATTCACCATGATGTTTCAGTTACTAAGAGTGAGAATCATATTGTAGATAATATTAAAGAACAGGAGGTCTCCATTCAAAACACTTATTTACAAGAATGTGATGCATTTATAACCCCTTATGCTATGAAAATTGCCCTGGGCCCACCAATAAAGTGTCCCCCCGATATTCCTTACTTATGGGCCACAGAGATAGAACAAAGTATACCAAACCTTGAAATAATTGAACTAACAAATGGCTGTTTAGGGAAAGAGTTAACTAATATTAGGGAAAAAATCAACAGGGGTAATAAATTATTAACAGAATTAATAAAGTATGCCCTGAGAAGTACCTCCTATATTTTCTTATATGTATACAAGGCAAAGTCACATATCAGCAGATCAGCCATAAGCTACGTGCTACCTCAAATATGGAACAAGCTGCAAATAATGTTGAAACTAACACACCATATCAGCTTGACTGCATTTCTATCACTATTCCTACATCAAATTAAGGAATCTTGTGCCTGTCTCCCCTGACTTATGACCCTCAAAAGTTCCTATTGCTCTCTGAGCCACTGCTGTCTAGGGATTGGTCACTTCTGATAATTGGCCCCTTCCTTCTCCCCATCCTTTTCCACATCCTGTATTCCTACAGTTCCCCCAACCCCAGACATGACTTTGCACTCCAGCTCGAATTCTTCTCAATGATTGAGACATCTATTCTCTATCTCCTCTCCCTCTGTGGCTGCCCCATAACATATGCCTTCCTGCCTCTATCACCTGCCTTCTACACCCCCTACCCTTCTCCTGCTGCCAACTTCAACCTATAACTTCCAACTAGTATAGCCATGTGTTCTTGATTTTTTACTTAGGATCACCGTATAATACAATATACATCATCTTTGTTCATGTTGAAATGTTACTGTATCATCTGACCCTTACATATCTTACTGTCAATGTTTTATGCTGTACTTATTGTATATACTGAATTTTGTTGTATTCTGTTGCTCACTACAAATCCAGGTCCATCTCAAAAATGGGCATTGCTCAATGGTGTTCTTCTGGCTAAATAAAGATTTTGATTGATTGATTGAAACTTAATCAGAGATAACTGTGGGTCTTTACAGACTGAATAAATTCAAAGTAACATTTCAAAGACAAAGGATTGTGAAGACAGGGTAAAATTTATCTATTCTAATAAATTAAAGTAAAAAAATGAGAATGAAACAACAGCCATTCCACTGAAAAAGAAAAGATCAATAAAAGAAATAATAAAAGAGATTGGTGAAAGGGAATTAAAAGAACAAAATCAACTATTGAAAGAGATTAAGCAAAAAAAAAAACAGGGAGTCTAGTCTCCTCTAATATTGCAACACAGGTGTAACAAAAGGAAAAAAGCAATAAAAAAATAATACACAAAACAAAAAACAAAAAGACAAATTAAGAAATAGTTCAAACACAAAAGATACATCAAAAAGGGATTGTAAGGAGAACAGGGATATTACATACATAAGTGAGGCTGACTTCAGCTCATGGGGCCCGATTCTAGAAGGATGGCGCATATCACCGACAAACACAACTTGTGCTACCCGCAACTGTGACATTGACCCTGCACCCTGTTCTAGAAGGGGCAGGGTCATTGCAGCTAAGTCCTGTGACTTGTAAAAAGTGGCCAGGTATGCCAAACTGTGGGTGCACCTGGTGAGCATGTCACAAGCCACAATGCAGGTCGTATATGCCCCTTCCATGCCCAGCAAGCCATAGGCACCCCACAGGGCTGCCTACACCCCCAGTTCCCAAATCCCCCTTTGCAATGTGCCCCACAGGGTGGTGCAGTCAACCCCACCACACATGCTCCAACCCTGAGTCACCAGCCGCAAATGTGGCATATACCCAGAAAAGTCCTGGTAGTCTAGTGCCCCCCGATCATTGTAAAGTACATAAATATCAGCCCCAATTTCTTGTAGTCTTGTGGCCCCCCAATCATTGTAAAATCCATAAATATCACCCCCATTACCTTGGTAGTCTAGTGGCCCCCGATCATTGTAAAATCCATAAATATCACCCCCATTTCCCTAGTAGTCTAGTGGGCCCCCACCTAGCCATGCCAGACCACCAGCACCCCCACCCATCCCCAGCCAGTGACTGGCACAGGCCCAACTCCTCCACGGCCAGCCACCGACTGAGTGCTGTGAGAGCACTACTGCAGACACACCTAGGGAAATGGGGTGATATTTATGATTTTACAATGACTGGGGCCACTAGACTACCAGGGCAACAGGGGTGATATTTAAGATCTCAAAGATTGAGGGACCACTAGACTACCAGGAATTGGGGGTGATATTTATGTACTTTACAATCGGGAGGCACTAAACTACCAGGGCTTCACTGGGTTTATGCCACATTTGTGGCTGGTGACTTGGCTAGTGTTGTGTGGGGTTGACTGTGCTAGCTCCTGTGGGGCATCCTCAGGGATGGATTTAGGGGGACAGTTGGTGTGGCCAGGCCTGCAGGGCAATTACTGTAGGACTCAGGGGCAGTAGGTGTGGCCAGACCTGCAGGGCTATTAATGTAGGACTCAGGGGCAGGGGGTAGGCAGCCCTGTGGGGCACCCACAGGGGTATGCTGGGCACAGGGGAAGGAAACTGTGCAATGACTGCTGGACAGCTGATGGGTCTACAGGACCCCGGGGGGTGTCCGTAAGTTATGCTAGCCAAAAGCTGGTGTAACTTACATTGCCGTTTCTCCTCTGGGGGTTCTTACAGAATCCTGACATTGGGGACTTTGTTGCTGCCCTTCTGGAATGGGGCACAACTGCTGCCACAAATCCCCTAGCACCATGCCGCAGAGGGTTTATGGTGCAGCTGCTAGCGTAACTGCTGTTTGGTGCAAGTGGCCTGTGCCATGTCACAGGCCACTTTGTAGAATTGTGCATGTCACAACTGCTGGTGTAAGTTGCTACATGAACCAGTCTACTTGTTGCTAGTGCTGTTATGCCAGGTGTAACTGTACTATAATCGGGCCCATGGAGTAATTAAAGTGATAATGAAAAAAGGAATCAAATGAGAAATTAAAAAAATAATAAAAACCAAGGAAAAGAAAACTGGAAGACCCCAACAGTTTTCTTTAAGGGTTTTCCAAAAACAAGATTTGAATCTAGACAGACACTAAAAATTGCAGTTTACAATATATGCAAAGGAATCCTGGGCCATAAATTTGCATGGTCTGATATTTGGTCAGTATATAGATATAAAGCAGACCCCAAAAGAGGCTGGGTCTGTCTAGTTACCAAAACCAATGAACAAAGATTAGCACTGTTGCAATCCTGAGCAGAGTTTGAAAGCATATGTTTAAGAGCAGAAGTCTCTATTTTATCCTCTATAAAAAATAAAGAGCAAGATTTTAAACAAAGGAAGCCAGGAAAAGCTAATCAGCCATAAAAAAACAGAGTAGAGTAACCAAATATTTGGAACCAGTAGAAACCATTCATGTTTTGACTTCTAGTTCTGATAAAAATCCTAAAATGGATCAGTATATAAGAGGGAGAAAATGTTCTAACCCAGAATAAACAGCAGCATAATACTGGCAGAGACCTCTTGTGAGTACTCAGAGACTGAATCTATTGTCCCAGTTATCAATAAGCATACAACATTAAACAAAAGATTTTCTAACAAACAAGATTGTATAGTAGAAGTCAACAATATTCTGAGTCAATCAGGTGCTACTGATTCTGATTGACTATGCAGACTAGTAAAAAAACTAAAATGTAAAATTACTGAGCTGGAACACAGCTGGGATGGCAACAAAATTAAAAGACAGTGGTTGCTTAGACTTTCTAAGAAAGTTTCCAATTGTTTTATTACAGGAAACCTGGATCCTAGAGCAGGATTCCTGTATTTTGGAAGGCTATCAGACTTGGAATATAAATGCCATAAAAGAAACAAAATATGGACGGGCCTCCAGTGGTATTTGTACATTAATTGATATTTCTCTGAACTTATCAGTACATCTTATTTTTGGCAGCATTTCAAAGTCTTTTCTATGCTTGGAACTAAGTATAGGGCACAACATTTGTGGCATTTTGATCAATGCATATTTAAATCATGGAGCCAAGATAGCTACCATTAATGATTTACTGACTTGTTTAGATACTTTACTAGCCAAAATAAGAGTAAATTATGGAGACATTTTGATCATTTTGGGTTGCGACCTAAACTTATGAGTGGGAGATTCACCGGAGGATCCCGTTACCACATGGTCTTTGGATGGTGCTGTAAAGTATCCCAACTAAAAGTTCCAAAGATAAATATATAAATAATGGGGCCAGCAATTTTTAAAAATGCTAAAAGAATGCAATCTCAGAACAGTAAATGGATGTTTTCAAGGGGATTCATCTGGTGAATGAACTTTCCCAAGAAAAAAGCGGTGTCAGTGTTCTAGAATTTGTTATTATTGACATATGTTAATATAGTAAAATAAGTAATTTCTATGTGTTACCAGTATGGGACAGTGATCACG
This sequence comes from Neoceratodus forsteri, assembly GCA_016271365.2. Taxonomy (NCBI): domain Eukaryota; kingdom Metazoa; phylum Chordata; order Ceratodontiformes; family Ceratodontidae; genus Neoceratodus; species Neoceratodus forsteri. The sequence goes on from CM057459.1 coordinate 980,936,735, forward strand.
TCCCGACTTTAATGGAAATTAGCTGGGGATTTTCTAACATATTGAACAATTTGGATCACAAGTTGAAAGCTGATACTCATATGATAATAAGTAATGGCAGGATGATTAAATGGAATCCCTACACTGAACAGATATTATGCTATAGAATACAGAATATGACTATGGCTAAATGTACAATTACTAATCAACTGGAGGCAGCTACTTCTAATAGACTTGTTAATGAAGTTATAAAAAGAGATAAAAATACACATAAATATTGTCCCCAGCCTGGAAAAAAAATAATAAATGACCTAGGAGCATCTCATAGGGTTTTGGGCAAAAGCACCATAACAGGAGTCAAATGGTATGACACTGAATGTTACAGGGCAAAAAGTATTATGCATAGACAGGGCTGAAGAATGTACAAAACATTGGCTTTTGCTGATAGAATTGCTTTCTCTAATTTAAGAAAGGAATGCAGGTATATCTTGAACAAAAAAAAGACAAATTACAAAACATAGCTGTGGGAAACTCTACAAAATGCAATACTGGAGGAAGATGATAAAACATTTCAGACACTTGTTGCCAAAGGAGAGGAAAAAAATTGAACAAACATTGAAGCTATAATCACCCCATCAGCATGGCTATCACATTTTAAACAGATGTTTAGAACATAATTAAGCTCTGATTTAAAAACAAATTCATCTGAGTCTTCTCCAGTAATCAAATCTTCTGTCTTTGTAACTGAAGGTGAATGATTGGATTTCTGGATACATGAGGTAGCACCAGCAATAAAAATTCAAAAAAGAAACAAAGCCCCTGGCTTGGACAAAATTCCTGCCAAAGTTTATCAAGCTGATATCGATTGGGGGGCTGAATTGCTCTGTTCGTAATACAATTACTTACGTATAATAGAACATTTCCTTGAACACTGGTTAACTTCAATTATTGTCCCCTTACATAAAAAGGGACCAAAAAATAATTCTGCACAATACAGACCAATTTCATTAATCTATATTAGCTTAAAAATACAGTTGCCTTTATTATTGAACCGATTGGAATCCTGGGTTATGGAAAAGGAAATTTTATGAATGTTTCAGGTGGGATTCAGACAAGGCAGGAGTGTAGCCAGAAATTTCCATTTTGTACACAATCTCCAACAGTTACACCCCCCCAATTAAAAAATGTACACATCCTTTCCAAATGGCACCCCCTTCCAAACAAGTCAGTTTGTTGTCAGATGACTCCTCTACTCTCTAAAGAGGTTATACATATATTGGACACTCCTCAGTGGCCTACACTAACCCAAATACTACAGATTAGAATGATAACAGACTGGCTTATAGTTTGTGACAGGCACTCAACAAAACTGTACACAAATGTGTACAGTGAGTATGCCTGTCTACACCCTTGAGACAAGGGCATTCCACTTGTGACCATATATTTAAATTATATTATATATTGGACAAATATGTTACCCAGCAGGCTAAAACAATATATGCTGTGTTCATAGATATTCATGCTACTTTTGACAGCATAAACAGAAATATTCTGTGGGCAATCATGAAAACTAAAGGGATAAATATGAAATTACTGTCCATAATTAAGAAAATGTACTCTAATGCCAAGCACCAGGTTAGATATGGGAAGGATGGTGCACTTACCTTCCCAGCATGCTTAGATTATGGGGTAAATCAGGGTTGTATTTTAGCCCCCACCCTATTTAACACATGCATATCTTTAGTTGAAGATCTCTCTAATTGTGACACCTTCCCACCTCATATTAATAAAATCTCATGCCTAATATTATTATATGCAGATGACGCTGTGGTCTTGGCACAAACTCCGTTAGGATTACAGAGTGGTTTAAATTCTATTCATAACTCGCTACTGAAATTAGATTTAGAAATTAACATACCAGAAACTAAAATCATTGCTTTTGGATCAAATAGTAACAGCATTAAGGGTAGCAATTGGAATATTGCTGGACAAAAAACAGAAGTTGTCAATGAATATAAGTATTTGGAGGTTATATTTCATAAGAGTACCTCCTGGAAAAAGCATATTCAGTCAATCACTTCTATAGCAAAACAAATCTGTGTTAGCAATAAACAGATTCACTGGGAAATTTGGTGGCCATTCTTATAAGGCTCAGAAAAGATGTTATGAGGCAAAAGTTAATGCCCAGATGCTGTATGCTACAGAGGTCTGAGGCTTATTGGGTAATGTTCGTGACCTGGAAAAGATTAAAAATTTATACCTTAAAATTCCACTGGGACTTCCAACATATACCCCAAATGCAATTATTCAAGCTGAGACTGGCACTTTAGATATTAAGGCAAAAATAATTATACGTTATTTGTCTTTTTTGACCAAAATATCCCATATTTCTCCTAATAATTTACTTTATCATTGTTGGTGTGAAAGTTTAAATAAACAAGGTAAGATCTTTTGGTTTATGGAACTCAATCGTATATTGAATAATGCAGGGTTAGAAAGAGATTATGCGTTCTCATGTGAGGGCAATCTTTCCAACCTCCTTGCATATGCAAAGCAAAGAGTAGTTGATATTGCTGGTCAAAAGGACCTAGCTCATATTCATGAGTTAAGTGATTTTAACAACTTAAAGTCAGTTAAAACAATGTGGGGCAAAGAAAAGTATTTGTCCTTTTGTGACAATGTTTGGCAAAGGAAAGCACTAACTAAGATCAGGACTGGTCTATTATGGAAAACCTGGAAACCTGTCACTGACAGAATTAATTCTCCATGTTTATGTGCACAAGACACCAGGCTTCCTATGTTTCATCTAATATTTGATTGTAAATCACTAAAGGAGGAAAGCACTACATGGATTGGTCCTTTGTGCAGTTATAGATATACTCTGACCAAGGAAGAACTTTTTAAAACCTTTATGTCATTAGATGACCCTGTATGTATTTTTTGCCATGGGAAATTTTGCAGTGAGCATCATTAGTAAAATAAATATGTCAGCATATTAATATTACTCTTGTATTTGTATCTATATTCCCTGTCATTTGTATTTTACGGTATTAAGGAGTATTTCCTTCAGATCTCGCTTTTTCTGTAATGCATTGAGTCAGCTATTTTTTAAATATAACTTTGTATTGTTTTTATTATGCATGTTTTAAATGTAAGTGTTTGTATGTGATCTAATGTGTATACATCCTTATTAAATAAACTTGACTTTGACCTTGACCACTCCCTGAATGAATGTAATACAAACACAGAGAATGAAACAGAGCCACACTGTTTTATTATTGTATGTATTGTCTGCTTTGGTGCCAGCTGACATATTCTGTACTGTATATGCTTCTTTATTTTTGGAGATAAGTGGATTTTCAAATAGTAGAAAACTCATGCTAGTCCCAATTCACTAGACAGATGAACAGTAGACCACACCTGGGAGAGATGATTTCAAAGTCAAACGATAATGTACATATGTTTATAAAGTTCAAGTGAATAAAAAAGTATTAATAAGTATTAGAAAATGTTTTTTTTATTTTTATTTTCTGGCACCTGATTGGCTAGTACCCTTGCCGGGGGGTATATTTACATTCAGCAGGAGCCCAGGAAATAAAAAGAACCCATCTGCCATGTCTCTCTGTCAAACTGGTATTCCTGTGCCAGTTTGGATTTGAAAGTTCAGTAGCTGCCATTTTTTCCCCACTTGCTAAGCGAGAGAAGTGAGCAAGTCAGCCCCTCCACCCACCCTCACAACTGAACTGCACTGTAAAGGAAAGTTAGCCATTTGAAGGAAAGCACATTTTCTTCCCAACCACTGCTTTCTTGTGAAAATCTTCTTTTACAATTGCTGCACAGTTGGCCTCACTCACATATTCGAGCTGCGCCACCTCAATCTCCCCCCCAGTCATTCATAAAGAAATCCTTTTAAATTAATTGCTTCCAAAAAGCTCTTTTGACTATTTTAATACTTTAAACTGATTGTTGGAGCCACTAAAATGCTCCTGTCTGGCTCTACCTCATGGCTCCTAATGGTTGCCCTATCACAACCCGCCTGATCACGAGCAGCAGTATGTCATCTTCTACTATGCCACACAGCAGCTCCTCGATACGGTCCTGGCTCCTGAGTAGTAACAGAAATGGGCTACTCGTGCTGACTGCATTCCTGCTCTCCTAAAACAAACACCGTAAAGACAATCATTTTTTTCAAAAGCAATCAGTTACCTTCACTAATGTTCCCTCTGTACTCAGCCATTCTGAACTTGCAATCCCACCTCTTCCCAAATTGAAAGAGAGATTCCTGGTTTCTGAATCTTCCAGCCTCCTATAGCAGCACCCACTATTGACAACTCTGCCAGGCTAGGAAAGCAATTGTGACAGGCAGGAACTACTATAAAATAAAAATAAAACTTCTAATTTTAAGAATTTTTTATTTTGCACCCATTTTTAACTACTGAAAAATAAATAAAAATAATGCCCATTTTCTAAGCACAATAATACCCTCCAGGGTGGGTGGTATTGGGCAATACTAGACCTTACAGGGGCTATAAGACCCTCTGCCTGTAGTTTCAAGTCTTATTATGCTGCTGAGTGGTCTGGTATTGCCCCATACCACCCACCCTGTCAGGTATTATAGCTTGCTAACAACATTTTTAAAAAATTCACTAAACTTACAAAGAATACTTTTTTTTGCTGGGTCCTATTTTAAGGTCCTGTATTTATATCCTCTCACATATGTGCAAGTAAACGTTTGCAAAGCTGACAGTGTATTTCACTATTGCTACAACATTTTGGAGTGTGATTGCAAATCATCACTAGATATCCTGCCAAACAGTGAACTATTTAGTCCAACATATATACCTTATGGCAGTACTTATTCTTGACCCAAGCTTTTAATTACATTTAGAAGACAGCTATGTCCCAATCATATAACCATTTTTGTAGTAAAATAAAGGAGAAAGAAACTGGAGACTCCAAAGCAGCCCATTTCCTATCCTGACCAGGAGGGACCTGGCAAAAAAAAACATAAATAAATGCAATTTCAGGCAGTTGTTGCACTAAGAGAATGTGTACAGAGACACTAACTAAAGTAGAACCAACTCAATGTGTTTGTTTAACCAGCATACTAAAAATCAAAACTGTCTCACTGTCCTGAGGAGAATGCCGTCAAAATCACAAATACACACACACCCATCTTGGTATAGATAGTTCCTCAAAACCACTGAATCTAATCTGATGTTCAGATTGATTCGCGTCCCATTTCATTACATCAGGTACATGCTGGATTTAAGGATTATCCATTGGTACTGAGAAATCATCAAACCCACAACAGGGAGTAATCTGATGGTATCTGGGAGCTCCCTTAGTGTGTTTAAAAGAACAACCACTGGTACCAGAGGGGAGACGGGTAGCACCTGTAATACTGGAGAGCAAGGAGACAATACTATAATGTGCACTGTTGGTGGGGGTGGGCTGCATGCCAGAGGCTTTGCCTTGCTGAGCCTTTTAAGCTATAGTCCTGGCCCTTTTTTGGTTTGACTGCACCTGCTCAGGGCAATAGAAGAGTGGTCAAGTGGTTATTGGGCTGTGCCTACATGGAGCACCAGAAGAGCAGCCCATAACTGTACTACTCCATTTGCCTAACCATTTACTTTCCTCTTTTAGGGTGTTTTGGCCCAAATAAACCTGTTAACTTTCTGTTTGAATCATTGTTTGCTGCCATTCTGCTTTAGGATCAACTTCCTGGGGAATTGTTACTGTACTGCATTGATTCAGAGTAAGGGAATTACAGTGGGGAGGGGGTATTGCATCCTATGGATTTTACTGTACTGACACCAGGCCCACTCTGTAAGGAGGAACCATACAATTCATTTAAACCTTGTATGTAGAGGTAGAAGACTTGGTTTGCTGGCCAAGGCACCTAGCTTCACCTGAGCTCTTTCCTTCTAAGACTGCTTGAAAGGCAGAGTAGAGAAACTTACCAGAGCAAGGGAGAAGGATTAAGACTTAGTTTGGCTAAGCAGATTTACTGTGTGGTGGTGTTTTTAATTTTTACTCACAGGGATTGCTACTGTTTGTTGCTAACATTTCATTGCTTTATTTTTTCTCTGATTCAAATTGTTGTTGCTGGTATACCTTCTTCTGCATTATTACAAGGTGTGCCTACAGGTGTGGCTAACAGATTACTGCTGTAATCTTCTGATTCAAATTGTCTTTTGCAAGGTATATCTTCTGTTACTGCTTTATTTTTCTCTGGAGCAAAGTGTTTCTTACAGGGTATATCTTCTCTGAAATTATTACAGGTGGTGCTTTACAGGTTTTACAGTTTTATCTAACATTAGGATAAGCTTTCAGGGTTACTGCATTTGTTGTTGACTGATTGTTTCTGCTCTTACCTCCTTGTTCTTTCGTCCGTGGTTCTTCTTTTTAGACAGGGGAAGGGCCCAGCCACCCACCCCCATCCCCAACCACCCCACGCTACACTCCTTTTATAGGGTACCACAGTTGTGACATTTCCTGTGGCAGAGCAGGAAGGGGCGGATCAGTGGGGCCTCCACAAGGTGATCTCATTTACAGGGCACTAGTAATTTAACTTGTTATAACAAGTTAAACAAAGCACAATTAAACCATTACTTGCATTTTTTTTCTTTCTAATTACTCTGACTAGGTCACAAACCCAGCAACTTATTTGGAATGGATTTCATTAACTGCAGGTACTGTGGAACAATTTTCAGAAGGACAGTCTTACAAGATTTAGGACACTGTCCTACATGCTGGGCCTTTGGAGATCTTAGGTCTCAGCTCCAGGCAGCATGGGCAGAGATTGCACGCCAAATTTCATATTGAAGAGGAAATACATTATAAGAACCACCGCCATTTCCCCAGCATCCAACAGAAAAACCTCGACGCAGAGGGTAGTTGGTCCAGGAGGTTGGCAGGTGGTTAGAGGAGCAAATCAGGTGCCCCATCACTCTGCTCTCCAACACATTACCTCCAAAACCATATAAACACTACAAACAGGTATCTGCTCTATCTCTGAAATCAAATAAAGAGGCAGAAGACACTGCAGAGCAGGACACTGCAGCACAGGAGCTAGCACAACAATACTCACCCAAATCAGGAACCAAAACAAAACAAGCACAAAGGAAATCCAAAAAACTTCTGATCATAGGAGACTCCATGATTCGGGGAGTTGATACCCATCTCCAGCCAGGGGTGATGGTCAGATGTCTCCCAGGTACATCAGCATGGAGAGACACTGACCGCATTGTTAAAATTGTTCACAAAGCAGGAGAAAACATTGATGTCCTAGTACACATAGGGACTAATGATCTCGCCAGCCGGTCAGTTATGGAGACCAAGGAACACCTGACTAGGCTGGGTGACAAACTATCATCTATTTCGTCGGCATCTCCTTCTGAGATCCTGCCAGTCTGGGAGAAGGGAGCAGATGGACGGAAGGTCAGAGAAGGGAGATAGGGGAGCTAAACACGTGGCTCAAGGACTGGTGCCAGGAAAAAGGACACAGATTTGTAGGGAACTGGCAACAGTTCTGGGAGCGAAAGTTCTTTAAATTTGATGGACTGCATCTGACTAAAGAGGAGTCAGTGCATTGGGGCAGAAGTTTGACGTCTTTGCAGAATATTTAAACTAGCAAATGGGGAGAGGGGTGCAGCACCCCATACGTCGAATGGGAAGAACACCCCCCCCTCAGCTAGTGGTCAAACAGGAATTCAGCGTGTTTGCCGTTCATTTGCATCACCAGGTAAGAAAAAAGGTTTGTCTCCCCATACGATGCACAGGGGTAATGCTAAACTTCACCCAACAACTAACACACCAAAATCTGGCCAATGGAAAATCATGTACACAAATGCTCACAGCCTGGGAAATAAGATCCCAGACCTGCAGGCAATAATGTCAGAGGCTAAACTGGACATAGTAGCAATTAGTGAGATGTGGTTTACCAGTAACCACACTTGGGAGACTTCAGTACCTGGCTATGTATTGTTCAGAAGAGACCGAGGTGCAAAAAGGGGGGGAGGGGTGGCCCTGTATGTTAATGAAAATATCAAAGCTACAGAAATTCAGAATACACATAAGGAGCCAGAAGAACTGTGGGTCACCCTGGAAACAGGAAATGGGACAGCCATAAGAACTGGGGTTGTCTACAGGCCCCCAGACCAGAGGGAGGACATAGACACATTACTGTTAGAAGATATACAAAACATGACAGCTAAAGGGGAGGTTCTGATAATGGGAGACTTCAACATGCCAGATACAGATTGGTCAATACCAGCAGGAACATCTGCCAGAACTAGACTCATAGTGGATTCCTGCAGGAGGGCCTCAAACAACTGGTACAGCAACCCACAAGAGACAGGGCTATCCTAGATCTAGTACTGACTAACAAAGAAGGGATCACAGATCTCCAGGTAGAAGGTCACCTGGGAGCCAGTGACCATCATGGTATGGTTCAATTTGGCTACTACATCTAAATCATCCCATTCCAAAGCAAAAATATGGGACTTCAGAGGAGCTGACTTTGATAAGATGGCCAACAGAGTTAAGCTAGCCCTGGCAAAAAGAAACACAGGTGAGGAGGTACAGGCAAAGTGGGCAAGCATTATGATACAATACTTGAAGCAACATCCCATTGTGTTAGACAGAAAAGGAAGTGCAAAGAAGAAGGAAACCACTTTGGTTCTCAAAACAGTACAGAAAAGGTCAGAGCCAAAAGGCTGGCCTTCAGAAAATATAAGGGAACACAGCGGGATGAAGATAGGGAGGCATACCAAACTGCCCTAAGGGAAGCAGGGAAGGCAGTAAGGCAGGCAAAGTCCCAAACTGAGGAAACACTAGCACGAACAGTAAAAGAAGGTGACAAGACTTTCTATAGATACATTAGTGAAAGGAGAAAGTCCAGAGGGGGTATTGCTAAGCTTAATGGAGAAAAGGGAGCATGTGAGGAGGACCCTGTAAAGGCATCTATCCTAAATAGATACTTTTGCTCAGTATTTACTGAAGAGAAGGTAGGGCAGGCCCACAGCTCAGCATCATGGACACAGGGGGAGGGAGGTGAGCACTACTCCCTTCACAAAAGAAAGGGTCCTACAAGAGCTAAGCTCAGGGTGGATAAGGCAATGGGACCTGATGGCATACATCCCAGGGTACTTAAGGAGCTAAAGGAGGAACTAGCAGAGCCATTAGCAGAATTGTTTAGTGAGTCTCTGAGCACAGGAGAGTCCCAGAAGACTGGAGAAGGGCTCATGTGATCCCACTCCACAAGAGTGGTAGCAGGAGGAGGCGGAACCACAGACCAGTCAGTCTTACCTCAGTAGTGGGCAAGATTATGGAGGCACTCCTTAAGGAAAGGATAGTGCAACACCTGGAATCCATAGGGGCACAGGATCCAAGACAGCATGGGTTTACAAAGGAAGGTCCTGTCAAACTAATCTCATAGATTTCTTTGACTGGGTAACCAGAGTGGTGACCAAGGGGAGCAGTTGATGTCGCCACCTTGACTTCAGCAAAGCTTTTGACACTGTTCCACATAGAAGATTGATAAATAAGCTAGGTAGGCTCGGGGTGGTCAGAAGTTGGTCAACTGGGTGGCAAACTGGTTGACTGGCAGAAAACAGAGAGTGGTGGTAAATGGTATACAGTCAGAAGAGATGCAAGTCACAAGTGGGTACCTCAGGGATCAGTCCTGGGCCAGTCCTATTCAACATCTTCATTAGTGACCTCGCAGATGGACTAGAGGGTAAGGCTTGTCTGTTTGCAGATGACACCAAGATCTGCAACAGAGTAGATGATCCAGATGGGGTGGGCAGAATGAGAAGAGATCTGGATAAACTAGCAGAATGGTCAGAAGAGTGGCAACTGGGATTTAATGCAAAGAAGTGCAAAATCATGCACATAGGGAAGAGAAACCCTGAAGCCACTTATAGGCTGGGAGGAGTTGCTAGCAGTCACAAAGGAAGAAAGAGACTTGGGCATCATCATCACTGATGACCTAAAAATCATCCAAGCAGACCTCTAAAGCAGTAGGTAAGGCTAGGGGGTGTTAGGGTGTATTAGTAGGGGTATCACAAGTCGTAAGAGGTAATAATACCTTTGTACAAGACATTGGTTAGGCCCCATCTGGAGTACTGTGTGCAGTATTGGAGGCCACACCTTCACAAGGACATTAACCAAATTGAGGCAGTCCAGAGAGGGCAACCAAAATGGTGCAGGGACTGCATCAGAAGACATATGAGGACAGATTAACGGAGCTCAATATGTATACCCTTGAGCAAAGGAGGGAGAGAGGTGATATGATCGAGACATTTAAACACCTTAAGGGCATAAACAAGGTGAAAGAGTCTAACATGTTTAAATATAAGAAAAATAGCAGGACAAGAGGACACAGCATGAGATTAGAGGGAGGCGATTAAAGGGAATATGAGGAATTCTCTTTCACAGAAAGGGTGGTGGATGCATGGAATGGCTTACACAAGAAGTGGTGGCTATGAATACAGTGCAGGGCTTCAAACAGGCATGGGATAGGCATAAGGGAGCAATACAAATGACTATGAATAGATAGGTCACTGACAGAGCAAAGGCCGATGGCACATTTATGAGGTAGAAAAAGAAATGGGCAGACTGGATGGGCCTTGCGGTCCTTATCTGCCGTCAACTTCTATGTTTCTATGTTTCTATGTGACCCCCCCCACACACACAATTATGAATGTATCTACTCAGATCCCAGAACCTTGTCTAAGCACATATCACAGGGGTAGTAAATGCAAGATTATCATGTTGTTCTTTTTATTACAGCTCATACAAATGTATTTTATCTAACTGACAAATGCTTTTCCTTTTATATTTATTCTTCATGAATCATACTACTTGCCTTGAATCCATTCCCCTTTGATGATAGGATTTGCTGCTTCAAAATGACATAAGATTTATAGTGTAGGAGTGGTAATATGTTCCATGGGTTTTTACATGCTTACATTCTTTGTACATATGTGCTTATTTAGTTATTAATTGATTTATGATGATTTGACCAGGACAGGCACACTAAGTTGTGATAGCTTGTTTCCAGGTCTATCCTAGGGAGTGGATTGCATGGACCTTTTTCTACTGATGGAGGAATTCTGGCCATGACACCTGGGAAAATCACCTGCTCTTCGGGGGGGGTACTATGCAGTTGTCTTGCTGGTGCAAGACTGTTGACCCAGGCGATGATGGAGGTGGTGGTGGTGGAAAGGAGCTCCAGTTAGGTGCTATGGAGATTGGTAATATGGAAGTGGAAACCATGCAAAATTTGGTTTCTGCTACTGTGTCTGCAGATGGTGAAGTAAAAATCATTGTGTGTGCTATTGGAGCCACAAGTGACAATAAAGCTGAAGTGAAGAGTGTACCTGAGCCAATGGTAGCTGATGCAGGCAACTAGATTCTGAGGTCTTTGGCTGAAAATACACAGGAAGAATAGCTTCTCATAGCAGATATTGATGAAAGATGCCCTTGTTGCTCTAGCTTCTTGCAGAGGAAGATGTAGCACTCACAGTCACGAGCAAGTCCAAGGATGGAAATGCTGCAAAAGTGAAGATAAGTGTCCTGGGTGTTGCTGAAGCAATCCTATGTCAGCTGTCAGACCTGACACTGACAGCATCAAAATCAGCTGGAGATCAAAAGAGGCCAGAAAACAGCAGCCTGCTAGGTCTGCATAGAGGCTGCCCTACCCATACTCTGCCTACAAATGCTGGATGGTCTGTAAAGCAGGCACTTGAAAGTGTGGAATGGGAACAGACAGCCAATGGTCAATGACTGGCAGGGGCAGCTCTAAGGGTAAGGAAATCTTTGCTCTGGGCAACAGGACTGACAGTAGAAATGCTACTGTGAGTATATATTCTGTTTGGGTGGAGATATCCAGACTAGATCAGATTACTATAAGTTACTACTGGCTGCAATTTTCAAAGACACAAAGCACATTTTCTGGAGCTGGAAGGACACTACTTTCTTCAACTGCGAGCTGTGTGAGAAATTCTATATTGCACTTGATATCTGCAACAAACATGCACTTTTGCTTTAATTCTGTGGGAGGTGAAACTAACCACCCTTGGTAATTGCTTTGTATTCACATTTATTTAGTGTTTAACCAAGAAGGGCTTGTAAACTCTGTTTATCTTGTTAGTAACTTCAGAAGGATTTAAATACTGCATTTGGGTAGGTCCTTGGAGGTAGCTAGATTGTTTACTAGGATTTGCTGACAGTTAAACTATTTTAAATGAATTACAGTTGGCTGAGGAGTTGAAAAGAAACTTGCAAACTCTGCTTATCTTGGAAGTAACCTCATAAGTGTTTGAATACTGCATTCTGGTTGTCCCTTAAGGGTAGCTGGATTGACTACTAGGATTTTGGGACAGAAACTATTTTAAATAATTTACTGGTGCGTAGGAGTTTGTGATAGTTAAACTCTTTTAACAGAGTTACTGGGGTTAAGGAGTGGTCACAGAAAAACCTGCAGTGTGAAACAGGAAATGACAGTCTTTCAAGCAACAGAGGGTGGTGGATCTAGGTTTACGTTTGTTTGTTACAATTCTTAAGATTTTCAGTGCAGGAAGAGTTTAAAGCACAGCTGACTTATTTTGGGGCTGACAGCTCTCGGAGCACAAACCACCAGGCCTGTTTTTGGGCTGGGAAGGTTTACCTGTGTCTGACTTGGATGTGTGGATTTTTATCTGTTTGATTAGCAGGGTATTCTCTATCAAATTGTTGTGTAGGGCATCTTGCTGACAGGAAGGCACTCATTGCAGCAGTGGGTCAGAGCTTTTAGCTGATTGTCTTGAGGGCACAGTTTTAGGCCCAACCCCTTCCCACCCCTCACCACCTGCCACCCCCTGGAAATAGTTCCTTTATACCTGGGGTTCTGACACCATTTCCTCAAGAGTGCAAGGTGCATGTCACTGTCATATCCTCTCTCGCACACTGCACTGACAATATAAGCATACACATTGTATATTATAAATATATATTTCTATATTACAAACCAATCACACACACAAAAAAAAAAAAAGTGGGGAGTAGTGCAATGTAATGGCTGTGGGGCAGCAGTCTTCCGGGAGTCTTTCTGGAGGCTGAGATGCTGCCCTATTTGCAGACAACTCTCTGCCCTGAGGGAGGAAGTTGCCTGTCTTCAGGTCACACTGGACAGTAGTACGGGGACCTTCCCCCAGGCCACACTGGACAGTAGGAAGGGAACCTCCCCCATCCAGAGAGCACCACAGCCACCACCACTACCTCAGAGGTTGTGAAGAAAACACAGCAGTTGGACCACAGTGGGCTCAGGAAGGGTGAGGATGGTGGAATGGAGGCACACCCAGTCAGTTGTTCCACTCCACAATCCATACACCATTCTGGGGGAGCATAGCTCCCCTATGGATGCACCTACAGAGGAGACTAAGGAGGCAGAGGACAGCTGTCACAAGGGAGGCCCACAGGAAGGAGGCAGAGGACACCACAAGGAAAGGAAGCAGCTCCTGGTGGGGGACTCAATTATTAGGGGATAGAACTGGGAGGAGCTGGGAAAACTGAAGTAAGGTGCCTGCCTGGTGCCATGGCTTGAGGGACAGGAAGCGCATCCTCAGGATCACGACAACAAAGGTAAGGGATTCTGAGCTGGATGTAATTGTCCACCTAGGGACAAATGACTTGGCTCATCATGAGGTTAAAGCAGTGCAGGAGGACATTGCAGAGTTGGGAGGGGCCTAAGACAAATAGCACACACAGTATCCTTCTCAGAGGTGCTGCCTGTCAAAGGCATGGGTGAGGCGAGGGAAATTGGCACCATGCAGTTTAATGAATGGTTGAAAAATGGTGTGGAGCACAAGGGTTTGGCTTCATTGGGGACTGGGATTCCACCTGGAGGGACACCAGCCTATACTGGCAGGATGGTGTGCATTTGTCCAGGAAGGGAACAAGCCTTTTGAGCAATCAGTTTAAATGCTTCATTGGCAAGCTTTTAAACTAGTCAAAGGAGGAGGCACTGACAAGCAGCAGAAAAATCCCAGCCTCTCCCTACAAAACAGGGTACTAAATGAGAAAAAGACCAAGGTAGAACGGTCAGTGGGGGATGCTGCAACAGAAGGTAAAGCCATCAAAAAATGGAGAGCAATGAGTACCAATGCCCTTAGTCTAGGTAACAAGCTTCCTGAATTAGTGGCCTTGATGGAGGAGGAACATCTGGATATCGTGGCAGTCACAGAAACATGGTACACAAAAACCATGACTGGGATGTAAACATACCAGGATACACTATCTACAGGAGGGACAGGGAGGAAAAAGAGGAGGAGGAGTAGTTCTTTACGTAAGGGAAGGAATAAAAGCAACAGAACAAAAGAGTAAACAGGGAGGAGAAGAAGCACTGTGGGTAAATTTGAGACAGGCAATGGCACCAAAATACACACAGGGTTATGCTCTGAACCCCCTTCTCAGGGAGGAAATGGACAAGAAATGATAGAAAGTATACTTAGAATGGCAAAAAGGGAGATATTGCTGATGGGTGATCTGAATATGCCAGATGTTAACTGGAGTGCAGTTGCAGCTGCCACTTTGAAGAGTGCAGTTATTCTAGATGCCCTACAGGGGGCATGCCTTAGACAACTAGTACTGGAGCCCACTCGAGAGGGAGCAATATTAGACTTAATACTCTCAAATGGAGATGGAGAGAGGATCACAGATGTAGAAGTGGGTAGCCATCTGGGAACTAGCGACCATCGAACAGTATGGTTCACAATAAACACAGCAATAGAGTCAAGCCATACAAAGACAAAAGTACTGGACTTTAGGAGGGCTGACTTTGCCAAAATGGGTGAGTGCCTAAGGAACACACTAGCAAATGGGCAGGAAGAAGGGGTGGAAGAACAATGGGGAATAATAAAAACTGCCATCACAGAGGTAACGAGCCTTTGTGTGAAGCAAATAAACAAAACAAGATGATGTAAGAAACCACTATGGTTCTCAAAGGAAGTGGCAGTGAAGGTTCAAGATAAAAGAAAGCATTCAGGAAGTACAAGGAATCGCAGAAGAAGCAGGACAGAGAACTGTATCAGTTAAAGCAAAGGAAGCTGGGAAGGCAGTCAGAACAGCAAAGGCCCAAACCAAGGAAAATATAGCCAACTCAGTTAAGAAGGGGATAAAACCTTTTATAGGTACATCAGGAGCGAAGGAAGACCAAGGAGGAGGATAGTGAGGCTTAATAAAGGGGAGGGAGGGTGGGCAGAGTGAGACTGTGAAAAGGCAGAGATACTAAACAAATATTTTTGCTCAGTATTTACAAAGGAAGAGGGAGGTACATAAAACAAACAGTAGTAACACTCTGGATACAGAAGTTGATACCGCCTATTTACAGAAGAAAGGGTTCTGAAAGAACTCTTAAAACCGAAGGTGGACAAAGCAATGGGGCCTGATGGGATACATCCCAGAATTCTAAAAGAACTAAGGGTAGAACTAGTGACACCACTGACTACTCTTTTTAACAAATCATGGGAGGATGGGGTGGTACCCGAGGACTGGAGGAGGGCAGATGTGATTCCCCTTCACAAAAGTGGGAGCAAGGCAGAAGCAGGAAACTATAGATCTGTTAGTTTAATCTCAGTGATAGGGAAAATGATGGAATCACTTCTAAAGAAAAGAATTGTCGAGTATCTAGAGGCCAGAGGGGCACAGGACCCTAGACAGTATGGATTCACAGCGGGAAGGGCATGCCAGATGAATCTGATAGATTTCTTTGACTGGGTGACCAAAGTAGTAGATCAGGGAGGGGCTGTGGACATGGCCTACCTAGACTTTAGCAAGGCATTTGACACAGTCCCACACAAAAGATTAATATACAAGCTAGCCAGCCTGGGAGTGGGTCCCAAGATGACAGCCTGGGTAAAGAATTGGCTGGAGAATAGGACACAGAGAGTAATAGTAAATGGAGTCTACCAGAAGAAAGGAGGGTTACTAGTGGGGTACGCAGAGTTCAGTATGGACCAGTCCTCTTCAATGTCTTTATAAGCAACATTGCAGAAGGACTGAAGGAAAAGTATGTCTCTTTGCAGATGACACTAAGATCTGCAACAGAGTTGATGCACAGGGTGGGGTGGAAAGGATGAGAAGGGACTTGGCAAGGTTAGAGGAATGGTCAAATGTATGGCAGCTTAGATTCAATGCTAAGAAGTGCAAGTTAATGCACCTGGGAAACAAAAACCAAGGGGCAGAGTACACAATGGGGGGTGAGATACTAACAACAACAGAAATGGAAAGGGACCTGGGGGTAGTCATATCAGATGACCTAAAGATGGGCAAGTAATGTGAGAGGGCAGCAAGGAGGGCTGGGGGGATACTGGGATGCATAGGGAGAGGCATCACCAGTAGAAAACAGGAAGTTATTATCCCTCTGTACAGACAGCTGGTGAGACCCCATCTGGAGTACTGTGTGCAGTTCTGGAGACCCAATCTCCGCAAAGACATAGACAGGATGGAAGCTGTCCAGAGGAGGGCAACTAAAATTGTGCAGGGTCTGCACCGGAAGACATATGAAGAGACTTAAGGAGCTTAATATGTATAGCCTCGAGGAAAGGAGGAGAGGGGGACATGACAGAAACTTTCACGACCTCAAGGGAATCAACAAAGTCCAAGAGGGTAGCATCTTTCAAAAAAAGAGGTGTGCAACAACAAGAGGGCACAATTTGAAGGTGGGGGGGCGGCTCAGAGGTAATTTAAGGAAGTATTTTTTCACAGAGGGTTTTGTGGATGCATGAAACGGTCTTCCGGAGAAGGTTGTGGAGTCAAAATCCGTGGTGGAATTCAAGCATGCATAGGATAGTCATAAGGCAATTCTGAGGGGTGGGGGTAAGAAGAAGTAGGCTGCTGGTTAACTAGGATCTGCAGCTTATCCAGTAGGTAGGGAAATGGGCAGATTGGGTGGGCCAAGCAGTCCTTATCTGCCGTCAAATTCTATATTTCTATGTTTCTATGTTGCTGGGGGATGGAAACTGATACTGTTGGGCATGCCTCCACAGCCTGAGAGGGAGGTGATTTTACACATGGAGTAGACCATCACTGTTCCCAAATTGGTTCTCAGTTGGTAATATTGCCAGAGGGAGCTGGGAATTTGAAAAAAGTTGGGACTACTAGCAATGAAAAAAGACAACTCCAATAGTAGGCTCTCCTGCACAATCCCTGCCTGGACTTTCTGATACTGTACAAAAGCCAGGGGTGCCTCATTCTTAGACATTTGGTGAAAATTATGGGCTGAAAAAATTGGTCAGTTTATGGACCCTGTGAATGGAACTCCTGTTTTAGGGATTTATCAAGCACCAGGGACTTCTTGGATTGTAACCCCTTCTGGCCTTCTGAGAACTGTCCAAAGTGCTCCCTTGGAGCCAACATCAAGGTCTGCTTTTCTGCCCCATTACTCTCCAGAATGACAGAAAAAATCAAAAAGTGTAAGTCACCTACAGAAGCTCCTCAGGATATTGAAGGATCAGCTCCCTGTTTTGTAGATTTATTTTCTTCCATCATGGAGCCTGTACTGAGGAGGAATGAGCTTAGGCTCTGGCATGTGGGGAGTAAAGAGTACGCACCAGCATGCACATATGTCATTCAGAAACTGTTGAAAGAATCACATTCCTTCTCAGCTTCAGAACTGAATGTCTTTCTTCATATTTCCCTAAAGGAGATTTACAACGAGAGCTTTAAGACCGTGGGATTGTTGGGTACATTTTTGGCTAAATATACAGTATTAAGACACCCATCTCTGGAATGACTCTGTGGCGATTTCACTGATGAAACCAGCTTTGAAAGTGGTGACTATATTTCTTTGAAATGAAGGGTGAATCTCTCGGACATTCGATATTGGCTGAGCCAATTGTGTGAGATTCTGGAAACACCCTTATCCATCTTGGATTAAGAAAACATTTGGACTAGGGGGTGGCATTTCCAAGTAAAGTTAAAGTATGGGGGAATATGTCTTATTCATCTCCCTAGTAGGTTTTTCATAGGTAAAGATCAGGGGTCTGTTTCTATCAAGTGCTGCCTTGGACATGTTCTAAGTGTGGCTCACTGTTACATTTAAATAATGCCTGCAACCAGCAGAAGTGTAATCTGTGTTTGGTGTATGGTCTTCATAGCTCCAGATATGACAACCCTTTTAAATGCAACTTATGTGAGGAGCAGGGTCACTCCTTTAGAAATTGTTCTTGGGCTTCCCGTAATAGGGGAGATGACTTTGACCAGATGTACCTGATAGGGAAGGCCCAACAGTCCAAACCTCCTATCCATCAGGGACATGTCTTGAATCATACCTCTGGGTTTCTACCCCTTAACCTTCCCCTTGAAGAATTAGAGGAAGAGATTAGTGTGAACCCGGAATCTTCTTCTGACCCTGCTCCTGCCTCTAGGTGACCAGGATCAACCAGCTGAATGATTGAAATCACAGCCTCTGGTGTAGCTGAATCACAGGGTGTTGCCATTCCTTGTATTTTTCTAGGATGTGGCCACTAAGCTAGTCTACTTTCAGGACCATCCTGCTACCAAACATTTCAGTTTGAACACAGTAAATACATACATTCAACCTACATCAATTTACAGAAGCACAGCATAAATAAATACCAAATGCTAAATTAATAAATGCTACATTAATAGCATGCATATTTAAAACAGCACTAGGTAGTAACTGCACTCCTAAACCTATTACACGTGGGTATGTTTCTTATTTGGGGAAAGACCAAATTCCTAAAGGAGGTAGTCGTGTAATTGAAAGTCAGTTTCGCACATCTATTTTTTATTCTACGGACCTTAAATCCTCTCCCTGCTACATCTCAAAGACTATGTTAGGTATTGTATATAACTAGTTTTTCATACAAGTATGAGGGTACCAAATCATTTACACACTTATATAATAGAGAAAACTATCTGTCCTTTTGCTCAAGGATGTCCAGTTCAGTTCTAAAAACTCAATACAATGATGAAAATTGATTAATGGTTCTTTAAAACTAGGGGTTGCTTAGGTTCTGTCATTCCTAAAACAAATCTGGCTTAGCAGTTGTGCATTTTATCACAAACTGTAGTGAGAAAGAAATAATGTGACCTACTGGGAATTGAATCTAGGCCGCCACTAGGCTCACATGGTTGGACCTGACTCTTCCTGGACACACTTCCTTTCTCTGGTGTTACAAACCATGCAACTAGGAACACTTGAGATGATAAATAGATGTTTTGGGGTGCAGTATTAGCCACTGCTAAGCAATTTAAATAAAAAATTGTAGTTGAGAAAGAAAACGCGCATTTTATCTAATTTTTGTAAATTGTTTTTATTTGCCCATCTGTATACAGTGAAGCCCGTTAGGATGAAGTGCAGTGTCACAGTTTCCCTGTATGACAAAAGGGATGACCCCCATTGTAATTGCATTGTTTCCTGCAGTAACTCTGCTGCCGAATTCTGCAGAGTTGGGCTTCATCCTGGTGAGCTTCACTTTCATATTATCATAATCCATCATGGGTAGCATCGCAGCAGTAACAATTTTAGCTCTCATTTCCTTTTTTAAACAACCCTTATGTTTGCATAAGGCACTCAGCTTTTGGGAGATCTTAGCACATTTATTATCAACATGAGTTGTGAACATTAGAACCTCATCAATCCATAACCCAAGATACTTCATGAACATTTCTGTTCAATTTTACTCTGATTTTTAGAGAAGATCTTAATTTCATTCAGCCCTTCGACAAGGGTTGCCTTCTTGGATTTAAAGGTCATTACTTTGATGTGTATATATGTGGGGTGTGGGATAAATTAGGACTCCAGGCAGCAGGTTATGGATAAGCTGATGTTTTATTTCTTTGTACTTATTCAACGGACTGAGCGACAAAACAAATAGAAAAAACAGAAACATACAAAATAATATATAAATACACTAGAACCAACTAGTGTCACCACTCAGAACAGAACCTGTCTGCTCTTCACAAAACTATCTGCTGAAATGAAGTAAAGCATCCCATTTATAGGGATCTGATGGGGAGGAGTTTAACTCTCCACCATCAGAGTCACAAGGTATACAAAGTCTTTAAATCAATAAATTATTAACTCTGAACATGAATTATAATGTTATTTTCCATTAACATATTAACTTAGGTTCCTAATTGAAATAAAATGCACAAATTAAAGGATATAACTGAAAATGTCTAACAGAAGCACTGCCCCTTATGTGTCAGGTCTATAAGTATAGCAAAGCAAGGCCAGCCGGCTGGTATAGACCTGAACACAGAGAAGAGTGTGGCTCTTTGAACTTTGGCTCAGCAACAATACAGCCTGCTACAAACCATTCCAGGTAAATCCATGTAAGTTCATAATTATCCCTTCCTACAACATGTTTTGGAAGGATAGACAATATAAAATAACCTGGCAACTATAACATATTTATTTTTAGCTTCTAATTAAGCTTATAAGCAACTTGAACTTCATGAAGTTAAAACTGGGCTGTATGTGAAAACTCAAACTACCAGGCAAATACTCAGCCAGAGGTCTTATTTCTCCACCCTTGCTTCCCCTAAAAACTGCTACAAATTGCAACAGAAGAAGTTACAGGAAGGGGCTAATAACCCTGGGGTGTAAATAAAATATGCAACCCGAAACAAGATTTTACTTTTATTAAAGTAATTGCAGCACTTTTATGACCATATACAGCTGGATTTGCAGGAGAGATTTAAAGCTGTAGGCTTTAATTCACCAAATGAGGTGTAATTTTATTAATGAAATATGTAAAGAAACTTCTTAAATGTACACATTACTAATAGCAGCCAAACCCACGGAGCTGCTTCAGCGTGTATGGCTCACAGTACACTGTTTGGGGGGAATGCGCAGTTTGCAGCCAGCTCCACTTACAGCTACAGTCACAACGCTGAGCTGAATTATTGGACAACTTCCTTACTACTTAAAGGAACTAAGACAAACAAACTGTTTCCCACTATCGTGGGCATTAGAAGGCAGGGCATGCTGAATGGATTCTGACGAGGGATTTCTAGGAGAGGACAGAATACAATATAAATAAAGTATAATAAAGTAAAACGATATCAGGTGGCCAGCCTGATAATAAAAGAAATACAAATTAAAGCTACAGAAGGAACAAAGGAGATAATGCTGTTGTAACAGACTTAAAGACAGGATAGAGGTCCCTTGTACTGAATCCATTCTCACACTCCTCCTGACTCAGGAAAGAAACAGGAGAAAACACTTTATCCTTTGTTTCTTTTTCCTTTAAAAGTACTATCTAGATATTTATACAGATCCCTTTCTAATATAATAAAAAGGGATGGAGCTTTAGCCCGCCCACTCCCAAAGCTCCACCTGGGGTCCCACATTATTATAATGACTCAACATTTCTCATTTGGCATCTTTATACAAAGTTTCTGTATCTATTACTCCGGGGTCTGATAAATATCTACTAACCCCAAAACGAGACAAGTAGTCTGCATTTTTGTGTCTGGCACCAGCACAATGTTGAATTATAAATTTATATGGTTGAAGGGTCAGATACCAATGCATAATGCATGGGTTTTTATCTTTCATCATATTCAACCAACATAAGGGATTGTGGTCTGCAATTATTGTAAACTCTCTACCCCATAGATAGAACTTTAGAGAATCTACTGCCCAACGAATAGCAAGGCACTCCTTTTTGATAGTGGCATATTTCACTTCTCTCTGATGTAATTTTCTGCTAATATATAAAACAGGATGTTCTTCCTCTCTGATCATTTGGGATAAAACAGCTCCAATTCCATGGTTGGAAGCATCAGTTTGTAATATAAAAGGACACTGAAATTCAGGGCTACGTAATGCAAGGTAGGAACATAATTTGGATTTGAGGGCTAGAAAGGCTTCTTCACATTGTTTATTCCATATTACCTTCTCAGTTTGTTATTTTTTTGTTAGTTTTATCAGAGGGTTAACTAATTCAGAAAAGTTAGGGACAAAACGACGGTAGTAACCTGCTAAACCCAAAAATGCTTGTGCATGTGTTTTGGTCTGGGTTATGTGCTTCCAGCTATAGCATCAATTTTACTTATTTCAGGTTTAACTTCCCCCTTTCCAATAACAAAACCTAAATAAGTAGTCTCCTGCATTGCTAGTGAGCATTTCTTTGGATTTATGGTTAATCCTGCCATGGTTATTGCCTCTAGTACTGATTCTAGATGTGTCATGTGTTCTTTCCAAGATGGATTGAATATTTTGACATCATCTAAATATGCCGCACTATAAGATGCATGTGGATGTAAAATCTTGTCCATAGCCCTCTGGAATGTGGCAGGTGCCCCATGTAGTCCAAATGGCATTACCTTGAACTGAAATAATCCCAAGGGGATACGAAATGCTGTCTTTTCCTGTGATTTCTGATTGAGAAGTATTTGCCAGTAACCCTTTGAAAGATCTAATGTGCTAATGTACTGCACATTGCCTAGATGATTGATGATGTCATCTATTCGTGGCATAGGGTACCCATCAAATTTGGATGCAGCATTTAATCTACGAAAATCTAAGCAGACTCTTACCTCCCCCCCTTCCTTTTTGTTTACCACTACCATAGGGAAGCTCCAAGGACTCATAGATGGTTCAATCACTCCCATTTGCTGCATCTTCTTTATTTCCTGTATAACATACATAGATACATAGACAGTGTCGGCAGGTAAGGGCCTATGGCTCACCCAGTCTGCCCATTTGAGCTTGTAAGTTCAGTTTATTTTCCTAGAAGTCTGTTGCCCCATACCCCATAACATCAGACCATACACTTTCTGGCAACCTATAAGGTTTTAGTCTGATAGGTACCATGTGGCCTACATTAATATGGTGGGTGATACCATCCATGTGTCCAGGAACTGTGGTAAAAGCTGCACTGTACTTTTCCAGTAACTGATTTAACTCTTCCCTGTGTATGTCAGATAATTCCATATTAATACTAACATCTCTGACGTTACCCTTTTCTTCCAATCTCTCATAGACTTGTTCAAGCTCAGTTTGTTCTGGCTCAGGGCAGACATAGAAAGAAATAGACTTATGTTCATACCAGGCCTTAAGTAAATTGGCATGGTATAGACACACTTTATTTCTTTTATCTGGGCATAAGATCTCATAATTAACAGGCCCCACTTGCCTCTGTACAGTGTATGGTCCTTGCCACTTCATCAACAATTTGTTGTCTGAACAAGGTAATAATAGTAGGACTTTATCTCTTACTTGGAAAGATTTCTTTCCTACCCCTTGATCATAATAAGCTTTTTGATATTTCTTATGATCAAGGTTATATTGTTGAGCTTTTTTAGTGTATCGTGCTAATTTTTCCCTTAGTGTCTTAATGTACTCAATAGATGCCAATGGTAAAGTGTTTTTGTTTCCCAATTCTCCTTAATAATATCCAGTAAACCCCTGGGATTCCTTCCAAATAATAATTTGAAAGGGGAATAACCAGTGGATGACTGCGGCACCTCCCTGTATGCAAACATGAGATAGGGCAACAGTCTATCCCAGTGTTTCCCTTCTTCCTGGGTAAATTTCCTTAACATTGATTTCAGTGTATG
Source organism: Neoceratodus forsteri (assembly GCA_016271365.2). NCBI lineage: Eukaryota > Metazoa > Chordata > Ceratodontiformes > Ceratodontidae > Neoceratodus > Neoceratodus forsteri. The sequence continues at coordinate 980,960,297 of CM057459.1, forward strand.
GTTGAATCTCTCCACTAATCCATCTGTTTGTGGATGACAGGGAGAGGTGTGTATAGCATGTACCCCTAATGCTGCATACAACCTTTTTAAAACTTGTGAGCAGAAATTCCTACCCTGGTCTGTCAATATTTCTCTAGGGATCCCCATCCCTGAGAATAACTTTACCAATTCTTCCGCTACCTTGTCTGTGGTAACTGTGCATAAGGGAATAGCATCCGGATACTTTGTAGCATAATCACATACAACTAAGATGAAGCAATTCCCTTTTGCACTCTTTTGTAATGGACCAACTACATCCATTGCTATCTGTTCAAAAGGTACTGAGATCAAAGGTAGCGGTTGTAAGGGAACTTTTTCATTTTTTGACACTGTAGCCACCTTTTGACAATGCTCACAAGTTTTACAATATTCTTGTACCTGCTGTCTAATTCCTGGCCAATAGAACCGATATAATAATCTCTGAAGTGTCCTTTCAGCCCCCTGGTGACCAGCTAGAGGAACATCATGAGCTAGGGGCATTAAATGCTCTCTATATGTAATAGGCACTAATAACTGAGAGATTATTTCATTAGTTTTGGGATTTAAACACTCCTGATATAATAGCCCTTTTTCTATTACATATTTAGACTCATCGCCCTGCGGTTTCCCAACCTATAAAAACAAAGGACTCAAATATTTATCTTTAGCCTGTTCAGGTCCAAACAAATTGTCTTTTTCTATGTCCTTCTCTTCTTTTCCAATGTGTGTATGGGTTTGGTGCCATCTTGTCCTGTCCAGCCATTTGTCTTGTCTGGATTTCTTTATAGCACCTGGTTCACCGGAAAAATCTTCTCTAATGGAAATACTTGTTGTAAATCTATTCTTTCTCTTTCCTGGACCCTGGTAGTGGCAGCTCCCAAATGTGTAGATTGATTTAACAATATACTGAACTCAGGGTGGTCATGTCCAATTATAACAGGGACAGGAAAACAGGGCACTACTTCTACATCAAGTCTGTGTTTGCTCTGGTGTACCTCTATGTCCACAGGAAATAAAGGATAGAAATGTGTGTCCCCATGGATACATGTAACTCCAGTCTGGGTCTGAGGACAACCTTCAATAGGTATCAGATTGGCTTTTATTAATGTCTGTCTACTTCCAGAGTCCAAGAGTCCCATTACCTGTCTACCATTGATGGTCACCAGAGTTAGATATTGACTCCAATTGGCCAAAACTAGCTGTGTGGGTGCTGACTTCTTCTTTGGACAAAAACATGCTATATGTCCTTTTCCATGGCAGTAGTGACAAATTATTTCTGCAGTAGGTGCTCTATCTGTTTTTACCGGTTTTATGCACCCACTAGTAGACTGCTGTACACTGACTGAGGAAGGTATAGGAAAGGTTCTTACCCTAGGGTGAGGTGTACTTGTCCCAGGATACCCTTTTTGTCTATTGGGTCTGGCTGTGAAGTAATCCTCTGCTAGTTGTACAGTTTTCTTTGCAGTGTCTGGGCGGTGTTCTCTCACTCACAACTGTACATCTTGTGGCATTATTCGTACAAATTATTCCATCACTATAGCTTCCATCATCTGTTCTTTAGTGTTACTAGATGGCTGTAACCACTTATCACACAAATCTTTCAATCTAGTATAAGTCTCTTGGGGGGTATCTGATGAATGATATTTAAGAGTCCGAAAACATTGCCTATAAGTCTCTGAACAAATATCATATCTCTAGAGGATAGCTTCTTTCACTGCTTCATAGTTCTCACTTACAGTGGGGTCTACATGTCCATAGGCTAACTGGGCCTTTCCAATGAGGTATGGGGCAAGTCTGATCACCCATTGGGCCCTGGGCCATTGACATGCTCTGGCAATCCTTTCAAAGGTGGTTAAATAAGTTTCAATATCATCGGATTTATACAATTTTGTTAATTTAATATCCTTTGGACCCTCACCAGGACTTATGGGTCATCCAATTCTTAAGGCCTGTATAGCTCTGAGGGTATCTTCCCACCGGGCTTCAGATCTTTGTAAGTCCTTAAGTCTCTGCTTCTCCAAGGCTACTTGTTGCATACACAACCACTGTAATAATTCCTGTGTATCTCCAGTTGGTGCAGTCACAGTCTCTTCCTCTAGTTCCTCCATCTCTGGTATACCTCCAACAGCTCCTTCTTCTTCCAGTTTTGTCTTCCGTCGAACATCAGGCATCAGCCCAGGCATCAATGGTAAGCCCAATTGATCTGCCATCTTCCTTGTTACTGCACCAGGCCGTGGTTCTTCTTGCATCAGCCATGTCCTCCAAAAGATACTAAGACAGTATCAGAAGTCCTCTGAACCAGACTTTTTATCCCACTTCTCACACCAACTTGTGAGGTGTGGGATAAATTAGGACTCCAGGCAGCAGGTTATGGATAAGCTGATGTTTTATTTCTTTATACTTATTCAACAGACTGAGTGACAAAACAAATAAAAAAAAACAGAAACATACAAAATAATATATAAATACACTAGAACCAACTAGTGTCACCACTCAGAACAGAACCTGTCTGCTCTTCACAAAACTATCTGCTGAAATGAAGTAAAGCATCCCATTTATATGGATCTGATAGGGGAGGAGTTTAACTCTCCACCTATCAGAGTCACAAGGTATACAAAGTCTTTAAATCAATAAATTATTAACTTCTGAACATGAATTATAATGTTATTTTCCATTAACATATTAACTTAGGTTCCTAATCGAAATAAAATGTACAAATTAAAGGCTATAACTGAAAATGTCTAACAGAAGCACCGCCCCTTATGTGTCAGGTCTATAAGTATAGCAAAGCAAGGCCGGCCGGCTGGTATAGACCTGAACACAGAGAAGGGTGTGGCTCTTAGAACTTTGGCTCAGCAACAATACAGCCTGCTACAAACCATTCCAGGTAAATCCATATAAGTTCATAATTATCCCTTCTTACAGCATGTTTTGGAAGGATAGACAATATAAAATAACCTGGCAACTATAACATATTTATTTTTAGCTTCTAATTAAGCTTATAAGCAACTTGAACTTCATGAAGTTAAAACTGGGCTGTATGTGAAAACTCAAACTACCAGGCAAATACTCAGCTAGATGTCTTATATCCCCACCCTTCCTTCCCCTTAAAACTACTACACATTGCAACAGGAGAAGTTACAGGAAGGGGCTAATAACCCTGAGGTGTAAATAAAATATGCAACCTGAAACAAGGTTTTATTTTTATTAAAGTAATTGCAGCACTTTTATGACCATATACAGCTGGATTTGCAGGAGAGATTTAAAGCTGTGGGCTTTAATTCATCGAATGAGGTGTAATTTTATTAATGAAATATGTAAAGAAACTTCTTAAATGTACACATTACTAATAGCAGCCAAACCCATGGAGCTGCTTCAGCGTGTATAGCTCACAGTACACTGTTTGGGGGGGGGGATGCGCAGTTTGCAGCCAGCTCCACTTACAGCTACAGGCACAACGCTGAGCTGAATTATTGGGCAACTTCCTTACTACTTAAAGGAACTAAGAAAAACAAACTGTTTCCCACTATCGTGGGTACTAGAAGGCAGGGCATGCTAAATGGATTCTGATAAGGAATTTCTAGGAGAGGACAGAATACAATATAGATAAAGTATAATAAAGTAAAACGAAATCAGGTGGCCAGCCTGATAATAAAAGAAATACAAATTAAAGCTACAGAAGGAACAAAGGAGATAATGCTGTTGCAACAGACTTAAAGACAGGATAGAGGTTCCTTGTACTGAATCCATTCTCACTATATATACACATATATATATATATATATATATATATATACACACATAGGATACATGATGGGCATGAGTGTGATATGGCAAATATTGTCACTCCTGCAGAGTGAGATATGCAGAGCTCACGATGCAGGAGTGACAATATTTGCCATAGCACACAATCTGACCATCATGTATTCGAGATATACAACAGGGCCAAGAGTTTTAGAAGTTTTGTTATGCTGTCTTGTGTTCTGTTCCTGTTTATGTGTTTGCTCATTCTGTGTGTGAGCTTTTCTAAATGGACTGGCAGTGTTATAAACTCTGGGAGACACATGAGTGTGTTTTGCAATGCTAAATGAGTTAGTTTTAGGTAGGAGTGAGAGACATCATTTTGTGAGGCTGTGTTGTTTAGAAGTCTGGCTGCAGTGAAGCTGAGAGCATCACAGTAATTGTAATGAGCTAAGAGGCAGAGTGTCAGAACAGTTGATACTGTTTTCAGTGGTAATTAAGTTAGCTGCAGGCAGAGTGCAGAGTGTTCTGTGAAATTGTGCTCTTTAGGATTCTGGCTGCAGTCAAGTTCAAAGTATCACAGTAATTGTAATGGGTGAGAATCAGAGTTTGAGGAACAAGTGAGTGTGTTTCAGTGGTAGTTGAGTTAGCTGCAGGCAGTAGTATAGACTGTTCTGTGAAGCTGTGCTGTTTAGAATTCTGGCTGCAGTCACAGTAATGAGCTGGAAGTTGGTGGGGGGGGATAGGTGTGTTTTGTAATGCTCACTGTGTTAGCTGTAGGCAGCAGTGAGACCTCTGAAGTAGTTTTGCATTTGTGTCTATGGTAACAGCACAGGTGTTTCTTGCATGCTTAGGAGAAAGCTGCCTAGAGTGATGACCTTTTGTGACCTGTGTGTGTAAATGGCTGACATCATCACAGTAGAGCAGAGGATAAAAATATCACACTGTAGTGGATAATACACTGTTTTATCTCACTCATTTACCACTCACCCCTATTATGATATATATACAGTATATATATATATATATATATATAATATATATTACTAAGAATATATTCACTAACCAGTTTTCTAGATTTTGAAATTCCAGTTCAAAGTGTTGACTAACCTGGTTCAAAGTTGGAGCTGAACACACTAAGGCCATATCATCAGCATACATTTTCACTATGGAATGTGTAATAATGCTGGAGAGGTTATCAATAAAAAGAACAAACATTATTGGTTCCCTGGGGCACCCCTCTTACTAGCCCTCATTTATCAGATAGCACCTCCTGGACTACAACAAGTTGTTCTAGGTCCTGTAAGTATGATGTGACCGTGATAGTAAATTATTTATTTATTTATTTCAAATTTGGTAACTGGGAAAGATACACTAAGCCAAGGCTCATTTCCAGGTGCAACCTAGGGGAAGGAGAAGGGGAACAATCAGCAGACAATAGCAAAGCAACAAACATATGAGCAGGCAGACAAACAGTGTGATACAATAGTAGAATAAATAATGAACAGTTTGCATGCATACTCTAGATAAATAAAGTGCAGGGAGCCCTAGCAGTGTATAGATTCATGAACAATAACACATATGGATTAAGATTCAGCCTTCAAGGGTAACTGGAGGAAAGGTGATAGGAGCAAGTGGGAAGGGGGGTTGAAGTTTCAGCTGGCATTTGAAGGAGACAAGGGATATGGAGTAATAGAGAGAGGAGTGGCATTTGTGCCAGAATGAGGGAAGCCTATAAGAGAATGCAGATTGCTCAGTAGAGGAGCAGTGAGTGAGGAGTGGCAAAAGTGCAATGGTCCTTAGAGCAGATGGAGTAAGAGATCGGGGGAGTTGGGATAGAAGCAAATAAGGTAGGAGATTATGGTGTTGACCCAGTATTTGGAGATGAAGGAAACACAGTGGGCCTTATGGTGAGAGTGGCAGTGGGTAGTAAACCCTGTCTCATACCCTTAGCCAGAAGGCTCTTTAACCAAAATTCAATGATCCACCATATCAGCCACATTCATTAGATCCATGGACACCATCACCACATGCTCCTTATGTTCCAGGGCATGGGAAACAGAAGTCCAACAAGGCAGTCTGTGTGAAATGTAAAGACCTGATGCCTGACTGCTGTGGAGGGAGAAGTGAGTGTTCAATTTAAAAACAGAACAACTATTTTTGAACTTCCTTCTCCAACATTTTAGATAATAATGGGAGAAGGGCAATTCAGTGTTAGTTGTTTGTTACAGTCAAATCTCCCCCTTTAAAAATAGGGGTTGTTTTGGCTTGCTTCTATAACATTGTGAAGACACCCTAACATAAGCTCACGTTAATAATCTTGGTTAAAAGGTGCCACAATAACATCCACTCCATCCTTCAGCAGCCTTACCCCAAGGCCATCCAGTCCTTCAGGATGGTTTGGTTTCAGGGATTTCAGATGTTACCAAACATCTTTCTGAGAAACAATTTTAAATCTAAATTGTGGGTTTTGTTCAGCCTTACTATCCACAATTGATTTGTTTTCTTCCTGTGTTACTAGGGCTTCCTCACCCTCCTCCCCTATTGACAGGAGGTTGGTGAAAAAAAATGATTTAGTGCTTCAGCCATGGCCCTTTTGTCAGACAAAACTAATACCTCATAGGTCAAGGAATTTGGCAATGTTTCTTTTTCTGGGGTCTGCAATTACAAACATACGGACATACGAAATTTGCCAGCAGATAAAGGCCTAGAGGTCTATCAAGTCTGCTCGAATGTGCAGCTAGCACCCCTTATTCTGCAGCTGCCCCTTCCTTCCACCCTTCCCCTTCATTAACCCTCCCCCTTGTCCTGTCCCATCCTCATTTGAAGCAGTCCACTGTTCTACTGCATACCACTTCAGCAGGTAACACATTCCACCCAGCCATCACCCTCTCTGTAAAAAATTGTTTTACTACTTTCCAAAAGTCTCTAGAATTATTTGTATTTTCAAATGTGTTTTATAAAATGCTTCCTTAGCTTCCTTAATTAGTTTTTGGCACAAATTCCTAGCTGATTTATATTGCTCCCAGATTCTGTCCCAATTATTTTTCTTTGCCACATTCCACAGTCTGTTTTTTTTATCCTAATGCTTTTTGAAAGCTTTCCCAGTAACCCAGAGCATACTGTTTTGCCTACATTTTACACTACAAACTAGGGCATCAATTTTACACACCTATAGGAATTCAGAATGACAAAAGGATACTGCATCATCTATATCTGGGGTTAAGTCCAAAAAATCCCAATTTACCTTACTTAAGTTTCTTTTAAAACATGTTTGATTACTAAAATGTCTAAATGAACGAAACTGAAAAACAGGGGTTCAAAGAGTTTCTAATAGACAATCTAAGCAGATTTTACATCCAATCTCACACTGGTCACCCAGTAGTGGAGGTCCCACTGTTTGTTCAAGTGCTTTTAATTTCTTAGAAATAAAAATCAAAATAATTAAATATCTGGTGTCCCCTTGATTATTAATGTAACCCCCCCACCATCCACTTGTATAACTAGTAAGCACATCTCCCATACTAGTTCTGTCTAGGGGGAAAGAGAGGGGTGAGGATACAAAGCATTACACAGTATTTACAAGACAGTAAAATGACCATTACTAAACCCAGTTCCTGAGGAGAAAACCTTTCCTAAGGACTATACTAGGTCTTCACTTCTGGAGGGGTACTCAGCAAATCCAAACAGGAAGCAGTAACCAGATTGTCCATACCAGGCTGGGATTCTAGATTGTGGCTTTATTCCAAAGTTGGTACACAAAAGCATAGGTGGACCCCCAAGGGTTTACACTTCATGGCACAAGGCAAATGTAGAACACCACATCTGTATGCTGACAGAAACTCTAACTTCCCATATATCATAGGATCTGAACTCTCTCTTTTCATTGGCAAGCCTAAGCTGAAAAACACATCTTCTTGTGCAATGGCTACCATGGAACACACAAACTCTTCTTCTAGTGACACAGACCATGACTTAGACCATCTTCCTATATGGCATAGGCTTTAAAGTAGGTAATGTGGCAACTGGCCATGACGGAGCACACTGATGCTCAAGACTAGGACAACCCATACCAAGGGGTAAACTTTATTCTTCAGGCACTAGCCAAATAACCTGAATAAACAGGCACCCTTACAGAACCCAAAGTGCTGAATGGGTCACTCTACATGGGGGATTACCCACCTGTTGCTTCCTCATCCATACCCTGCCATTCTTTCAGAGTTACATCTCAACAGTTAGCAAACAGTAGAACTATGCATCTTGGAATATATGGTACATACAGCATTAGAAAACACTATATATGACTGTAAGGGTAAAGTTCTGTGCAAAATGCTAAGTCACACCGGTGACTCCACTATTGTCAGCCAACTTTTGGAAAAGGTATGAGAACAGTCTCAAACAGAACTGGGTGCATAGGTCCCTTTGTCAGAGTAAACACCCCAAAGAAAAACATGCAGGTACATTTCTCCTGGGAACTCACAGACAGAATTACTCACAGTTTCTAAACAAAGACAGCTTCAAATGTCCTGGATCAAATCAGGAGACTGCCCTGCATATCCACTCTGCAGTCTCCCTCATCCCACTGCTGATGAGGACATCAGGAAATCTTAGACGGTTTTCACCACTTCTACAAGGCAGGCAAATAGTTCTCAGACTAGGGTGAGAAAAAGTAAGCTCTCCTCAGAGCCCACACTGCAGCACTTCACTCATCCACTGTTCACTCTTACAGACTACTGCAGACTAATTGAAAATTCTAAAACTCCCCCACTCACAGCTAGCTATGAGGCTTATGATGCTGCAAGAGTTCTAAATGACATCACCTCTCTGCTCTCAGTTGAGACCAAGTAAACAGAGAGGGAACAGGTGAAAATCGATGTAACTAGTTATTCATCAGCTGCCTTCCCTACCTAACACTGACACTGATGGGATTCTAGTAACCCCAGAGAACTGTAGGGGTTACACTAGTCCTAGTGGGTTCATTAATTATTTGATCCATATTCAATACACTAAAGTCATCCATTGGTTTTACTCCTTTCAGGCCAAACTTCTGTGCAATAAAATCCTGCAGATATATCAGATGGGACAACTTAAGTTCATTATCTAAATGACTGACCAGCTCTTCATAGACTGAAGTATTTACGTGAAGAGGAAATAAATTGTACCAAATATTAATCCCCATTTCTTTTATTCCTAACAACAAACCCTCAATACCTTTAATAAAAAGGCACTTTTAACTATTAAGGGTGTTAGTTCCTCCCTAACATACATTAAAACACCCCCACCTCTTCTATTGCTATAATTTCTGTACAAACTAAACATGTGTATTGCTATTTTACTATCTTGAATTGTTTCATCAAGCCATGTCTCTGTTAAACTTAAAAAGGTAGGTTTCTTCTCCCTGCACCATATTCATAGTTCTACTTTTGGCAAGATGCTTCAAGCATTTATGTGAGAAGTTGTTATTTTATTCATTCCTCATGGCCCAGGGTTTACATCAATATCTCCAGCCAAAAGCAGAATTAGGAAGCACATTTTATTTCCAGGTTTTGTCTTTCCCCAGCTAGAACAGGTCAGTTTTATTGAACCATAGAAAACCCTTCCTTCTCCTCTGTCCTTCCTAGTAAACTGCCACACATTTCAAATAAATTACTCCATCTGCATTTATTAATACACAGCATTTTCTAATGATATGGTCTTTCAACTCAAATCTGTCTTTGTGTAAATCATTCTTTGAAACAATACTAATAGCCCATAAAAATATTAACAGGGCAGACCACATATGAAGTGACCTCATTTTTTGTTTGGGAAGCTGCAAATTAAACAGCAGTTTAAAATGCATTAAACTAATTAAACTTACATGACTCAACTAAAAATAAAATAAACAATTTAAACATTTAAAACAGCCTCCACTCAGACTCCCACCTCTGTCTCCCACAGGTGTCTCCCACCATTCCAGGGGGAGCCACTCACATGGGCAGCCTCTCCATGGGGAATCCAGTGGAGTGGCTCAGCTTTTCAAATGCAAAGTGCCCACCCCCAAAATGACATACAATCCCACTTCCATCTCCCAGTATCCCCCCATGCTAACTGGGACAGGTGAGTTTGATGAGAACTATGGGACTAAGTCACAGTTTGAGCTGGGAGAGGAGGGCAAAATGAAGAACAGACTGGAGCACAGTTCCGGTGCTTTACTGTGCTGTAGTGCAGTATGGAGTAGCTTGGTTTTTTTAAATGTAAAGTACTTGACCCCAAAATAATGGCTGGTCCTCCCTCCACCTCCCGGTAGCCCCCCCCTTGCTTACTAGGGTAGATGGGCTTTATGAGAACCATAGGACTAAGTTACAGTTTAAGCTTGGAGGGCAAGGCAAACTCAAGAGCAGGCTGGAGTACAGTTCTGCTGCTTTGCTGTGCTGTAGTGCAGTGTGGAACAGCTAGGCTTGTTAAATATAAAGTTTCTACCCCCATAATGATGTCCAGTCCCACCTCCATCTCCGAGTAGCTGCCCTTTCATACCAGGAAAGGTGGGCTCAATGAAAACTGTGGGACCCAGTCACAGTTTGAACTGGTAGGGCAGAGAGAGAACCTGAGATACAAGAGGTTCCTGAGACCCAGAAGAATATGGTGGTTGATACCCTGGAGGAGATGGAGGATACTGGCGTGTCCCCTGTCCCTTGTAAGCAATGGGATCAGACTGTGGTAAGTCAAAAGGACTGTGTACCATAGGCTGTAGTTCCAAGGTGAAGAAGGGGACAGTAAAAAAAACAAAGACTGTTGAAAACATGCCTATTCCTATGGCAAATAGGTTTACTATCCTAGGCAGAAGGAAGATGTGGGGGGACTCTGATGAGGAGGATGGAAAGGTTTCCTCAGTCCACTTACAACAGGATCACCCTCAGACCCTGGGAGCTCTTAGAAGGAAGCTTCATCCTTGAAGGAAAGAAGGATCTGCACTCACTCTCAGTCTTTACAAATTAGAGTCCATTCATTATGATGCTACTAAGGCATTTTATCTTTTTCTGCTGCATTATGACCTTTCTCAAGGTTGTCACATTGAATACTAATAGCATTAAAGCTCATAAATAATGTGTGGGTACCTTGGAATTATTAAAACAGCTGCCTGTAGACCTTATATTGTTGCAAGATATCAGAATGAAAACTGTCTGAAATTTCTCAGGCACAGTCATTATGGACATTAAGACCTTCATTCTGGTCTCTGGAAGAACTTTATGACAGAGTCAGTGTTCTTCTAAATGGAATTTTCATGGCACTTATCACATCTAGTGGACATTCTTCCATGTGGGGCTTTGACGTTGGATTTGGACAGGGGTGTTCAGTACTTTAGGATCTTTAGTGTACTGTATATACTCAACAATCCAAAGTGGAAAGTGTGGATTTGTTTCAGAAAATCTGCCTTTATTTATTTACTACATGGTGTTAAGCTAACTTTATTTTAAGTAGCCTTCTACACATGTAATTATGGTATCTGGGGACTTAGTTTCAGGTGCTACAGTAAGGGGGAATTTTTTTGTGGGTGAGCACTTCCTGTGGCTGTAGTGGAAGGTCTGTAAGCTGTTATCACTGGCCTATCTAGTAATAAAAAGGTCTTTGCTGCGCCCCTGCACAGTGCCTTCTGGAATTTTATTTTAACATTGGTAGCAGAGGATGGTTAGCAATTACAGGGTCCCGCCTGCATTTGACGAGAAAAGGGTGTATGAAAGCTGGAAAAATGAAGTTGGAATATGGCAACATGTTACCGAACTGAAAAAAAAAAACAAGCGCTAGTGGTTGTACTTTTGCTCAAGGGTAGAGCGAGGGACATTGGATTGGAAATCTCAGCAGAAGATTTAAACAAAGATATGGGAATGGAGACGTTAATCAGAGCACTTGATGATGTGTTTCTCAAGGAGGAGAAGGATCGGATTTATGACGCATATACTAATTTTGACCGGATTGCTAGAGGCAGCTCAACATCCATGATGGACTACATTTTTGACTTTGAGCAAAGGTACACTGTCATGCGCAAACACAATATGATTCTGCCAGATGCTGTGCTAGCTTTCAAGTTGTTAGATACTTCATGCTTAGATGTGAAGGATAAACAGTTGGCTTTAACTGCCTGTACAAGCTTGACATTTGCATCAATGAAGTCAGCATTAAAGAGGATTTTTGGCGATAAGACATCTATTGTGCCAGTCATAGAGGGAATTCACATGGATCAAGATGCAGCGTATTTCACTGAGCAAAAGAAAAAACAGGATAGCTTGGTGTGCTATCAAAATGACCACAAGAGGGCGCCATTGCCTGGAAAAATCCGTTGGATAGATATGGAAGAAGATCAAAATGTACCATTTGCCAAAGCACTTATCATTGGGCCAAAGACTGCCAGCACAAAAATGATCAAGTGAAGTTAATAGAGGAAAAAAACAAATATAGATGAAGTAGAGCAGTGTAATGTCACATTGTTTTCAAAGGAGTTCATTACTGATGCAGAGTCTTTAGGATCTGCAGTCATTGATACTGTGTCTACATGCACAGTCTGTGAAGAAAAATGGCTAGATAGCTATATAAGTGAACTTAGACAAGATGTAGTGCACAAGATGGTAGACATGCCAAGTTGCAGAGCTTTCAAATTTGGAGATGGAAGAGTTGTGCATTCTATCAAAAGAGTTAAAATCCCAGCAAAAATAGGTCAGACAAAATGTCACATAGAAACAGAGGTTGTCCCTGCAGATATTCCTTTGTCGTTAAGCAAAACTTCCTTAAAGAAGGAATGGGCAGTGCTAGACATTAAAAATGACAAAGCGGTGATGTTTAAACAACCAGTCATACTTGAGATTACTACTTCAGGACATTATTGTGTCAGCATTCTAGACAAAGACATTACAGAGAGTCCATGTGAAAATTAGATTTTAACAGTGGCAGAGAACATGTCCACAGATGAAAAGCACAGAGTTTTGTTAAAACTTCACAAGCAATGTGGACATGCTTCAGTTGATAAGCTTCAGAAATTACTGTGAAGTTCTGGTAATAATGATAAAGAGAGTGTTTCCATTCTACAACAGATAGTGAACAGCTGTGAGACATGCCTGACATACAGCAAACCCAAGTCCAAGCCTGCTATTAGGCTACCAATGGCTTCCAAGTACAATGAAACAGTGGCTGTGGACCTTCATGAGCTAGGACCAAGTGTGTGGTATCTTCACATACTTGATCTCTTCACACGTTTCAGTGCTGGAGGCATTGTGACTACAAAGAAACCTACTGAAATTGTGAAGCAGTTTATTCATTCCATGGCCCACCTAAAAAATTATACAGTGACAATGGAGGAGAATTCAAAAATGCTGAAATCCGTGATATGGCAGAAAATTTTAATATAGAAGTAAAGACAACTGCTGGGTACAGTCCGTGGAGCAATGGACTTTTGGAACGACATAATTTAACACTCACTGAAATCCTATTGAAAGTAAAAAAACCTAATCAATGTGATTGGAAAACAGCCCTAGATTGGGCACTTATGGAAAACTCAATGCAGAATGTCCATGCTACAGCCCATACCAGCTAGTGTTTGGACATAACCTAATCTTCCCTCCATGCTGGTTGATTAGCCACCTGCTTTGGAAGGGATGACTATGAGTGAATGGGTAGGACAGCATATTTCAGCATTGCATGCAGTGAGGAAAGCATTCACTGAAGCAGAATGCTCAGAGAGAATTCGCTGGGCTTTGCGTAAACAACTTCATCCTACAGATGAAAAATATGAGACTGGAGACAAAGTCTATTACAAATGCATGGATTGTGCAGAGTGGAAAGGACCTGGTGTCATCATTGGTCAGGATGGCGTGGTAATATTTGTGAGACATGGAGGCACCTATGTGCGGGTGCATCATTCAAGGTTACGAAAAGTGAATAACGAACAAGTTGAAGGAGCGGTGGCTGACCATCAGCATGCTACACAAAAGGTCGCAGAAGGTGAGACAGATTTACCAGATGCTAAACACAATAATGTGGACACTATGAGTGGCACAGACAATGATGAAGTACAGGACTTCACCAATGACACAGGAAATACTGATGAAATGGACATTCAACAACCCCATGTGTCAAGACAAGACGGCTATGTCAATCTAAAACCTGAACAAATTGTTAGATATACAGACAGAGAAAGTTGGATTCCATACACATCAAAAGTTCTTGGGCGTGCAGGAAAAGTTAAGGGGAAAAACAAACACTGGTACAATTTACACTACTTGGAACCCTCTGCCATTGCAGATACAGCAGGGTCAGCTGACTTGTCACGTGTAGACAATCTTTACATCGAACCTATGGACAACCAAGTGCAACACTCTGAAAATGATGTACTAGTTACAAAGGAAGTATCTTTTGATTCTGCAAAACAAGATGAGTTCAGTAGCTGGAAGAGCAATGGAGTGTTTGACGTAGTCAAAGACAATGGACAAAAGTGTATTTCTACAAGGTGGGTATGTACCCTAAAAGAAACCTCGGATGGAATAGTTCCAAAAGCACGTCTGGTGGCCAGAGGTATAAGGAACTTGACAATAAAGAACTTCCAAAAGACTCACCAACGTGCACCTCAGAGTCCTTAAAATTGCCTCTAACTGTAATTTGTCAAAAACAATGGAGACTTCATTCCATGGACATTAAATCTGTTTTCCTACAAGGAACAGAGTTGTCTCGAGATATTTACATCAAACCTCCACCTGAAGCTAAAGGCGAAGAAACACTGTGGAAACTTAAAAAGTGTGTCTATGGTCTGGCAGATGCATCTCTGTAGTGGTACAACAAAGTTAAAGAAACTATGCTGAATACAGGAGGAAAAATGTCACAAGTGGATCCTGCCATCTTCTACTGGTTAGATCAAGATAGCAATGTAGCTGGAGTGCTTGCCTGCCATGTTGATGACTTCATTTGGGGTGGCTCACATAACTTTGCCACAACAGTAATACCACACTTAAGAAATGTCTTTAAGACTGGCCATGAGGAGCATGACAGCTTTTGTTATGTGGGCATGGAGTTCAATACAGTTTATAAAATTGTACAGTTACAACAGCAACACTACATAAAAAATCTTCATCCCATCCACATGGATTCCACAAGAGCGTTACACTATGATGATCCTCTCACTGAAAGTGAAAAGGATCAACTGAGGTCAAAGACAGGCCAAATTCTCTGGGTTGCTAGACAGAGCAGACCTGATGTCATGTCTGATGCTTGCAACTTGGCATCTAACACGAAACAAGCCACTGTTCAAACCATACATGAGGCAAACAAAATTGTTCAAAAACTGAAATCAGAACAAGTGACTTTGAAATTTCAATGTTTGGGAAAAGATGCCTCCTTAAAATTGATAGTTTTTAGTGATGCATCACTAGGCAACCTCCCGGATGGAGGTACTCAGGGTGGTCACCTGATTATCTTAATGGGTGAGGAAGGACACTTTTCACCACTTTCCTGGCAGTCAAAAAGGATAAGAAGAGTAGTCCGGAGCATGCTTGCTGAGGAAATCCTTGCTTTGGCTGAGGGAATTGATAATGCCATCTTTCTGGCAATGCTCTACTCAGAGCTCACTACCAGTGGTACCAAACACATCTTACCTGTGACATGTGTTGTGGACAGTCATAACACATGGGTTGTTATACTGGAGGGACTTTAGTTACCCTATCCCACAGGCTGCTGAGTTAAGCAAGACAAGAAAGTATACTATGACTCAAATTTGTTCCTTGACATGGTTACCATACTTCTCAAGTGTCCTGATTTTTTAAGGAAATGCCACTATCAGCCCCACTGTCCTGAGGTCCTGATTGCTCTGCTTTTAATCCCACATTTGAATGCTGCCACTGTGCTCAGCATTGAGCTTCCAGGTAAAACATGCCAATTGGCATCTGACATCATGGAAGCACACCAACAGCCAATCAGTTGTGACAGTCCATAGTGTGATCCCTGACACATAAGCAGCACAAAGTTTAAACAAAATATGTAGGAGCTTTTAGTCTCTTTCCAGCCAGCACCAAATGAGGAAATTTGTTACCTGCCTCCTGCTCTGGTCCAACTCTACAGTAAAAAAGAAGAACACAGGCTCCAGCCTTTCCCCATAGCTGACCTCACATTCCTGCAGTCAGACAGTTTGTGTTCAGGAGCATCCACCAATCAGCAGGAGCTATGGAGAATAGAGCACCTGATGCTTCAAGGAACAGAGAACACAAAGAAGGAAGAAGCTTGAGCAACGGCCCCGATGACTGACAGCAGCATCACTAAATATTTACAAAAATGCTTAATTACAACTTTTATCAGCTGTATAATCAATATTATTGCAGGCAGCTGCTGCAGCAAGCAAGAGTTTAGTCCTGTTTACACAGGTGATGCACTGTGACTTTGGCAGCACTGCAAACTTGCCATGACCTCCAGAGATAATCAGGAGGTTTGTCTAGACAGCCCCTCTCAGTGCTGATCCAAGCTGCACTGAAGAGGGGTCATATGTACCCAATGGAGACAGTACAGGATTCTGGGAGACAGATGGGACTGTAACTTATATCACAGTGAGTGGTGCAGCCTGTCCACATGGCTGCTTACACTGTTCGCTCCGATCAGCATCCCCAAGTTTCCTGCCGATTCAGAAGCAGCACAATGATTGACTTATCGTGACCTGGTAAGTGTCTACATTTATTTTATTTTATTTATTAAATTTTGTTAACTGGGTAAGCCCACTGGGCCCCTAAGGTCCCTTTTTCAGGCGCGACCCTGAGTTAGTTACATATAATTTTGCACACACAGTCGGGTAATACAGTGTTGGACATACTGTACAGGATTACAAGGACAGTATACAGTTTTACAGTTTTTGTGGAAGAGGGCAGGAGGTGCATTATATTAGTGAATACAACAGAACAGTGTAGCACATATAATATAGGGCTATAAGGACAGTATACTGTTTCTGTAGAAGAGGGCAGTAAATACATTACCATACAGAGTACAGCAGTGATGGCCGATAGATGTGGGGGTGGCAAGTGCTTTAAATGTACACAAGAAGTTCCATATAGGACAGAGTACCAGCTTATGCAGTCATTAATCGTTACCCTTATAGGGGAGCAATTTAGTACTAACACAAATTGACGCGAGGTGTGGTTGACTAGCCATTGGTGCAGGGGCAGGGACTAAGTTTAAGGAGGTGTGTGCGCAGTCCCTTTTGAAATATGTCTAGGGTGGGTGCCTCCTAAAGGTGGCTGGGGAGATTGTTCCATGATTCAGGGGCTAGGTGAGTAAAAGATTTACTCCCAGCGACAGAGCAGGCCAAGGGAATTTCCAGTAGTTTTTTGTTTGAGGAATAGACTGGTCATCTGGTCCACTTTAGGGCAAGTAGTCCGATCAGGCCTGCTGGAGATTGGGCATCGAGGAGCTTGTAGGACCAGCTTAATAGGGGGTACCAGAGCCTGTTGTTCAGGGATGGCCAGTGAGGGTTCTGAGGGCATCACAGTGGTGGGTCCTTGGGTGGGATTTGGAAGCAAAGTGAGTAATTTTGTGGTATAAGGTCAGTAATCTGCTGTGCTCCATTTTAGCGATGCCGTGTATGATGGGGGCTGCGTAGGTTAAGATTGGGAGAAGGATGCTTTGTGAGATTGCCAGTCTAGTCTCTGGTATCATGTTGTGGCTTAGACGATAGAGAAGGCCCAGTTTTTGGTGGATGTTTTTTATTACAAGGTCCACATGGGGCTTCAATGTGAGCCCCTGATCTAATGTGAGGCCAAGGTGTTTGACAGATTGTACTACGTCTATTTTGGAGCCAGATATGGTAGCGAGTGGCAGAAGATGGGCCCTGGAGGGATCCAGGAATTTTGGCCTGAACAGCATTGCCTTTGTCTTGGTGGGGTTAAGGACCAAGTGATTCTCAACTAGCCAAGTCTCTGCCTTGGTGAAATCTGCTTGGAGCATGGGTCCTGGGTCGGATGGGTGGACCCCCGTTCTGTACAATATTGCATCATCAGCGTACTGTACTATGGATTTGCCCCCACAATGGCCATAGAGGTCATTTATGAATAGGGAGAACAAAAGCGGTCCTAAGATAGAGCCCTGTGGAACCCCCTCAGTTAAAGGTAGGGGTTCAGAGATGACCCTTCTCCACTTGCCCTATTGAGAGTGATCAGTGAGGTAATTACGGAACCAGTAGAGGGAGTGCTGATCAAGTCCAAGTTGGCTAAGCTTTGTTAGTAGGAGCGGGTGATCTACCATGTCAAAGGCCTTAGTGAGGTCGACGAACATGGCCTCAGTGGGGGGTACCCTTGTTCCAGGCAGCCAGGACATCAGAGGTAAATTTAATGAGGGCAGTGTCAGTCCCATGCTTTTGTTTAAAGCCATGTTGTGAGGGGGGCCTGTAGCCTGTTGGCTTCCAGGTAGTCTCTTAGTTGGCCATACACTAGCCACTTCTGGATCTTTGCCAGGTGACATAGGATTGAGATGGGTCTGTAGTAGCCTATCAGTTCCCTTGCTCCGCCCTTGTGGATTTGGACTACATGGACCCATTTCCATGTTAGTGGAACTGTTCCTTCCTGCAGGGATCTGTTTATTAACTGGGTTTCAGGTAGTGCAATGGCTGGGGCAGCAGCCCTTAGTAGCCTAGAGTCCAGTCCTTCAGGTTCTGGTGATCCATTGGGTTTTAAGGATTGTAGGACAGGCAACACTCTTTTGGCTCACACTGTCCGCAAGTGAAAATGGGCAGTCAGAGGGTCCTGGGATTCAGTGGCCAGAGGACCCAGGGAGCTATGTGGGGGGCTGGATCTGAGTGCCCCCACATCAGTGAAGAAGTGATTGAAGGCTGAGGCGGCCTTCCCTCCATCTGTAAGTGTTATGTCATTACAGATTATGTTACCCTGCTGGGATGTTTTTGTACCTTTTAGCAGGGAGTTGATGCTTGTCCAGAAGGACTTTGGGTCAAATAATGTTTGCCACTGAAGGGATTTTATGTAGTCCCTTTTGGCAGATTTGGAGATTTTTTGGAACTGGTTCTGCAGTGATCTATAGGCAGCAAAGTCTGCAGGACTTTCAGATCTCCTTGCCTTTTTCCATGCCTTGTCTCTGACTATCATCAGTGATTTTAGCTTACGTGAAATCCATTTGTGGCAATGACCTTTAGCTTGTCTTCTCCTAATTGGGGCATGTATGTTGGCCACTGCAGAGAACGTGCTCTGGAAGTACTGAACTGCATCGTCAGTACTGCCTAGAAGTCTTATCAGTGACCAGTCAGTATTTCTTAAGGAGCTCTGGAAAGCCTCAGCAGAGAATCCAGAGAAATCTCTGGCCACCATGAGCTTGGGTTGAATCCTGGGAGGCCAATTTTTCCAGATGCAGAAAGTGGGTGAGTGATCACTTAGGGTGTCTGACATCATGCCAGTCACTTGTGTGTTGGCAGGTTTGGAGGCAAGAATCCAGTCAAGGATGGAGTGGTGCCCTATTCTTCGGTTGTGCTTTGTGACCTCAGTGATGACCTGGGTAAAGTTTGCATCAAGAAGCGTGGCCTTGTAGTTTTGCTCAGTGGTGGGTTCCGGCTTCAAGTTGAAGTCCTTAAGGACCAGCAGCTCAGTGAGCCATGCCCCCGCTAAACAGCAGACTAGGTTCTGGAGTGTTGTGGTGCCACTGGTGGGAGGGTTATAGATACAGTCTATAGTTAGATGCTTAGCACAACCCAGTACGATCTGGATAAATAATGATTCTAGCCCTGTAGGGCTTAGCATTTGACAGGGAACACGGACTACATGACTGCTTTTGCACTCGAGCAACCTAAACGCTCACACTTTCTCTTGTGTAAATGTGACCATGTAAATGGGGCTTTAGACAGCCCAGAGGACTCCTTTATTCCCAGTGGACAGAAAAATAACTGGTAAGTCTGATGAAAAAATGATTTTATTATTGTATTCTAGCTAGCTACTAGTGTTGATTGAATAGAAACAGACTATAGGGAGAGCAGCCAATAAGGAGGATAATAGTGAAGCAGGGTTGGGTAGACTGAGGTAAGCCTAAGCCATGACTGATTAATTTCTGAACAAAATGTTAATTTTTTGTTATTGTATAGCTAGCTACTGATATGCAGCCTCTGATTAGAGTTAAAGAAAAGGACAGCACACATTTTTAATCATCAAAATAAACATCTGTTATAAGTACTAATAAGATGTGACGTTTCAAAAATCATGGTTTCCTTGTTCATTTTCATTGTATCTGCTAGCCCTACTTGTTATAACTTTTAAAATTCTTGTTTTTCTGTCTCCCCATTCCTTTGTCCCCTTGTTTTTTTCTTGTTCCCCTCTTATTGCTTGTTTTGACCTGCTGTACTTCTATTTACTCAATTGAAAAAGATCTGAGTATTAAAATAGTAACACTATATTAAATTGTAGTGTGTGTAAAAATATTATTTGATTGGTGTTTGTGGTGGTCCTCCACCTATGTGTTTTTTTTACACATGTTCCAAAATTATTATGTTTAGAATTGAGAAGTAAAATATTTTATTGTTTTAAGTTTCACTTCATTAAGATTAAATAATAATCAAATTGATCTGTAGAGAATGGATATTGCAATCAAAGGCTAAATAAAGTATTTTTAAAACTTTCAGGTATCAAGTCTGTATTTAAAGAGCCAAGGAAATCAAATGTTTCTAGATATAAATACATTGGGACTGAATTGAAGAAAGAACTCAAGAACACTAAAGAACAATATGGTGACATTTATCTAATATAATGATGTAGCTTTAAAAATCTGTGGATTTTATGTATATAATTAATGTATCCAGGTATTATGGGTTAGGATTAGCGCTTACTGTGTTTTTAAAGTTTTATTAACAATAGTTTAACTTAAGGATATTTTTACTTTTTCTTGTGCACTGGTGGTAATTAACTTAGTTAATATGTGTATAAAAATGCTTTGCTCTAAATCGAGTGCATGCCTCTGATGAAACCATGTAGTGACGTGATGATATGTAAGGTCTTTTTTTCACTGTTAGTTTGGTGAGCCCCAGCTGCATATGGACTGCCCTGTGCATGCTGTGCTCTTTTTTTACTTACAATGTTTGGAAGATTTTTTATCTACTAAGAAAAAACTGTATAGACTGTAAGTACTGGGTCCTTTGCCTTATTAAGGGAGCCGAGTTTTAGAGCAGAGACTCTCGAAACATGGAGTGTGAAGGGATGATATACTAGAAGTGGGTGCACTTATAAGCTGCTGGTCCTTGATTCAATTATGTTGGAGGAGCACTACTTCAAATATTTCTAGCTAATAGCGGAGTGCCTAGTTTGCATTTCTATTTTCTACTTGTTGTAATATAGTAGCAAGCATCACCTCTCTAGTATTCATGAAGGGGCTTTCATTACTGAGCTCTACTGAGCTGAACTTGTGCAAAAAATGTACTACCACCTTTTGTTTTGGGGGCACACAGCCTCATGCTTACCTATCATCTCCCTGCTAAGTATTATGGAAAAGGGTTTCTGTTAAAATCACAGATGCAATGTAGACACTTGTGTTCATGTTATTTTTAGGGACTTTCATTTAAATTACATAGTTCTGTATTGGTCTTGCTCTGCTCATTTACAAAACAGAGATTATGTTATGCTTCATACTGGGCTTGGAGGGGAGAGGAGGCTCTCTATATAATGTTTGTTCTATGCAGTCCTTGCAGTGGTTTTGAATAATTTAAATTTTTTGAAAAAGAGCTGTAGCTCAACTACAAAAAAAAGTATAGAAACTGAGGAAACAAAAACTATTTGCTGTTCTGTGCTATATGTGTTTTGTGTGTTGTACTTGATTGTTTACTTAAATTTGTTAATTTTGTTTAGCGTTTTGTGGAGGGCTATGTACTATGCTGGTTACACTGTATATGCGTGTGTGTGTATATATATATATATAGTTTTATTAGTTTGTGCCAGTCATGGGGCTCTACACCCATCTTCACTCCCTATGTTTTTTTTTTTTATTTAACAGATAGTGCATGGGGGGCAAAGTACCCCAAATAAAATAAACTGATAATGCATCCTGACCATGCCCACTAATCCTAAGTAGTGCAACTAGTTTACAGTACTGGCTTGGTTCTAATGCTGTTTAGTTGGTTTGCTGGTCTGATGCACATGGCCCTGAGAAAACACAGATTTGGACTTGAGGAGATTGTTAATCCTACCCTGCTTTAATTTTTACTTGCATGGCTGCTTGCTTTCTATGGACCTGCACCTGAATGAACAATATGTTTTAACTGTAGCTTTAAACCCAGCAGCGGCAGGTTAAGAGACAGGAGGGTAGGATTATGAAAGATTATTTATGCTTCTTGCTGAAAGCTATAGCAAATTCTAGTAATTGCCCCACACAATTTATTGTGTCAGCAGTTAAACTACGTATATATTTTAGCTTGTTTCATTGTTTCTACCTGGCTGCATGGGGCTTGTTGTAGACTAGTTCTGTAGCCTGCATGGCTATTTTTGTCAGTGAAGTTTTAAAAGATACTGCTTAACTGTAATCATGCTAACAGCAAAAGTATTCTCTTGGGGGAGTAGTCTATTGTGTGAAAGTTGGATTTGGAGTGTAAATCTGTATGTGTCCAGACTCCAGGTGGGTTTGGGGCCATTTAAAGCTGTTTTGCCATTTTGGTGCGGGGGTTAGTGCAGTGGTAGTGTATAAAAGTTTGATCTGCATTTAAATAATTTACAGGCCCAGCTTTCACACACTGCTACTAGATTAAAATACCACCCCCAAAATGGCAAAATAGCTTTAAATGCCTCAAATCCCACCTCATCACATAGATTTACAGACCTAAATTTGTATTTCACACAATGGACTCAATGGCTGTTTTTGTGTGTTGTAAGACATTGCTCAACCATATCATGCTAACTGAAAAAGTATTCCTTTGTTAGTGATGGTAGGGTTAGTCAATTGTGCAATAATTTGACCTGCAAACTTTTTTGAGGGGAAATTGCATTTCCGCAGTATATATTTATAATGGCACTATTTTAAGATGCTATATGTGTTGCACTGTGGCCTACAGGACTGGGAACTCTCACTCTAAGGCCCTGTGAATGGATTGGAGAGCACTGGTCAAAAACAGTGCTGCTACAGTACCTCTCTGAAGGGCACTGATTGAAGTAAAAGCATTATATACAGTAAGGATGGTCAGGTGACAGGTCACTAGTTTCATTGTAGATAGGAGAGGGGTCAGTTTTTGCTGCTGATGACATCACACACTGCATTTTTTCACATCACAACTGATGCCCTGTTTGACTTTAAGATGAGTTCAATGATTCGCAGAAAAGGACCACTCAGGAATTCATAGTAAAATACAATTTGTCAACAGAAAAGGACCACTCAGGGATTCATAGAAACATAGAATTTGACAGCAGAAAAGGACTGCCTGACATACCTAGTTTGCTCAGATCGATGTTCCCAGCCTAATCTGTCTCTAGTTCCTGGCAATGTTAAACTGAGCCAGCCTGCCACAAGAGGTGGCAATTGCCACCTACTTAAGGGAATATCATCAACCTGAAGCCAATTCTATGTATTTTTCTCAAAATCTACCTGGAATAGGAAATGGATTGTGGAAATGTATTTTGCAAGAAAGTCTACAGAGGTATAAACACAACTCTAAGCAAGAAAATAAAGAGGAATGCAGTGTTTCAAATCTCCTGGAAGACCTTCTTTGAGTGGGTAGCAGCTAGCAGAAAAGGATTCCTCTATGCCTTTTGCAAAATATTCACTGACGTCCGTGTGAGCCACAGTGGAAGACATGATGTACAGCACCACAAAGTTTCACAAAAGCACCAAAAGAATACCAAGCATGCTGCAGGGAAGAAACACAGTTTTTCTAAGAACAGAGTACATCAAAAGTTGTCAAAACCGAGGTGGCCTTTGTGAACCTTTTAGCAGAGCACAACGTGTCATTTTCTTATACTGACCACATTTTAAAATGTTTTAAAAAGCACTGCACATATGATGAGGGGGTGAAGAAGATAACCTGTGGGCCAATAAAATCAGCATGCATTACACAAGATGTCCTTGGGTCAAAATATCAAGAGGATGTAGCTGCTTAGTGTCACCAGTTGCCATATTGTTTGTACATTGATCAGAGCACTGATACTGGTGATGACAAATCCATGGTTATCCTGGTTGATTTCTACGATATGCAAATGACAGCACATGTTGTCTGCTTTCTGGATTTGCCAGCATGTGTGTCTGGGACTGGGCAATCAATGTTTGAGACTATAATGAAAACCCTGGAACCGTTTACAATCCCAATGCAAAACCTTGCTGCTTTCTCCTCAGGCAATGCTTCTGCCATGACTGGCAAACACAAGTCTGTGTTTTCACAACAAAAACAGGTCAATCCAAACATTGTAAACATGAGATGCCTTTGCCACCTAGTAGACATTTGTTCCAGATTCAGGGTCAAAGCACTGTCATTACCTGTGAAGGAGCTAATTTCAGATATATGTTGCCACTTTTCATTGAGCTCACAGTGGCAGCAACAGTTGAAGGAACTCTCCATATTTCTGGACATTGACTCCTTGAAAATAATCAAACATGCATCTACAAGATGGCACAGATTGAGCAAAGTGGTTCAGCAAATGCTAGACATGTGATCAGCTCTACTCTCCTATGTTATGTTGTCTGAGTCAAAAGGTGCCCAAGTGCAACTGATTGCTGAGCACCTGAGCTATGATGAAATAACCATGACTTTTCTGTTTGTCAAATATGCAGTGGAACCACTCCATCAATTTAACAGAAAACTGTAAGGCAGAGAGAGCTAGCTAATGAATCTTCATAGGGACATTTGCAAAATGATTTAGCTGTATGTAAGCAGACTTACCCAATCTGAAGTAACAGTCAGCTTGTTCACTGAAACTAAAGCTGAATTTCTGGCAAACACTGACAATTTTCTTCCCCTTCAGGAAACCCATTTTGGATAAGAAGCACCAGATTACATCAAGAAAAATGAATACAGTACTGTGTGTACTTCTGCTGAGCTAAATATCTACAGGAAGTCAATGGCCTCCTACTCCACAACACTTAAAAAGATGCTGCCAAAGTTTCCTTTAGTTCTCATACTTTGTCATAGTGAGCCTTCCCCGAGCCATGGAAAAGATCTTGAGCTTCCCCCAAATATTGAAATAATCTTGGGCCTCCACACAGAAAAATAGAATACTCTGCAAAGTGAATCAGTAATAAAGTGGCACTCCTTTGAGCAGCTGGCTCTCATTTTATTCAGCATGTTGTACCCACTCACCCAACCCCTGGAACCCAGCTCCCCAGGCCAGGCTACTTGTTCTGCTATTTTGATTCTCGACCCATTGTCACCCCTTGTTGCAATACCTTCATGGGTCAGACTGCATTCTTTGTCTGCTTCTTCTCTATCTGGAATAACCTTCCTGCTCATCTCGGCCTCTCCCCCTTGCCCCGCTCTTAACTCTGTTTTGTGTGGTCATTTTTGGTTGGGTTAAGCAATGGATGGTTCTGACACCATATGGTACTACTGGCAGCTTCTCAGGGATCCTTTTGCTCCCTCTTGCTGTTGCTTCTAGTACTTCTCTGCTTAACCCTTGTATTTGGGCTGTTCAGCCATCAGTGTAATTCATCAGTTGTTACCTCTCATTATTTGTTTATTGTTTCTATTCATTTGCACTTTTGTTCATTTTGGATTGCTTGACTGATTTATAGTTATTTTATGAATTTCATTCATGCCATACCCATCCCTTAGTACACTTGCAATGAGCCTTGACCCAGTGTCCCTTTCCTGGTCATGATTTGTAAACAAATATGTAACTTAATTTCAGTTTTCTTCATCCCTTCACACAAAATATCTAAAAGTCAAAACTGAAGTACAGTACTTTTTAAGACTTGCTTGAACCTCCCCAGGAATAGGTTGAGGCCTCCCTAGGAAGGATGACCTCACCATCTGAGAAATCTGCTCTAAAGAATAAGCTACTAAAATGTGGCTACACTTTTAACTCCATGCTTAAAGCTGAAGATGTCTGGTACAGCAGTTGTAGACTTGGGAAAACAGTTTGGCATTTGTAATTCATCTGCTGAATGTGACCAAATGCTGGATGGACTTGCACATATCAGTTTGCAGACATAAGCTGAATGATAGTAACCAACATTTGTCTCAGATTCTTCTCCTCTTCAGTACTGGAGGAAGGTGCTTCACCAGCTAAGTGGAATGGGATGGGAACAAAGTGTACCACTGTTCGGATCACTAATGTAGGTAGCCCTATGCCTTCTACACTCAAATGCTGAGCCAGAGCGTGCCTTCAGCATGGTAAAGAAGGTCAAAACAGAACTTAGGCAATCCATGCACATAAAGACATTCATTTCCTTAATTGCCATAAAGATGAATTAAGACAAGGAATGTTTTGAGGTACAGTACACCAGGGATTTCCTAGAAGCAGCAAAGAAGGAACACTGCTGTACAACAGAGACCAGCCACCTCAAAATGAAGACTGCATTTACATTAATAAAGACAAAAAGTGTACATATTTGTAGAATAATTTATTACAAATAAAGTAACAGAAAGGAGCCAAACAGTGTTGTTTTACTGTGCTTTTTGGTAACATACAAATTGAATTTGACTTTGACAACTAAAACATAAAATAAAGATACTTTATCTTGTGCTGTACTACACCATGATGTGATGTACAAGACATGCAATGGTGCTGCATGGCACTGAATCACCACGCTAAGTAAAATATGATGTCCCTGATTTTAGTCATTTGTCCCTGATTTTTCAGGGGAGTGTCCCTGATTTTGGTCCTAGCAGGTTGAGAGGTATGATGGATACTACAGCTGATTTACAAGATCCTTTCTGAACAGTGGACAAGACAGGGGGACATACTTATTACAGACGCTTCATCATTTCCACAATAGACTTTAGTTTTGTAAATAAAGTTCTCGCAATAGTCTTCTTAAACACACTGGGAGGTGAAACATCAGACCATTTATTACTTCAAAGCACACTATCCAAGGAGGGATTCCCCAAAAAGGAGAGGGTATGTGGAGAACGAAAACCTCTAAGTTACAGGAAGAGGGAGTTAGACAGTATACAGTAAATGCCACTTAATGGGGACATCTCAGTGGATTCAGATATGTCCCATTTAAGAGGGTGTCCCATTTTAAAAGGAGTTCAGGATTAATGTTAGTAAAATGCCCCCGATACTGCAATGAATGGCAATTAATAAGTGTGAGTGACTGCAGGTGAGCATTATACTTTCTGCTGTTCCTGATCAGTAAATGTATCAGAGAACTAGGAAAGCAGCTTCTCAGACTCTACCCATCCATCATTTCAACCCAAACTAGCCAGGCATCCCAGTGGTTGTTCAACCACAAAAAGCAGCATGTGTTGCTGCTTGAAAACTTAATCCCTTCATACTTTTTTTAAATGATCACCCAAGTAATCAGCTGGCTTGCCTGTCTATTACTCCAGCTGGCACCCTACCACCTTACCAGAGCAGTCTCTTACTGGGTCACCACGTGGATTCAGAGATCCCCTTTTTTGGCTGTGCTGCTCCAAACTACCAAACAGGTGATGTGGCATGATGGGATTCATCAGATGTTTTTTGGAGGGGAGGCAAAGACACTACAGTTCCACAAAATAAAAGCAGATCAGTGATGCTATGGTGCTGTAAACAGTTTTGTGGCTCTGGCATTTCTGGCATCTCTGTTTCACACCTGCTCTCAATCAGTGTAAGCTGCATGAAAAGTCACAACCATCCCAACTAACCAGGTGGCTTATTCTCCATTAACCAGTGGTCTTCTCCATAGAAATTAATGGAGAAGAAATTGGTTCCAGCAGAAACATCCCAATTAACCAGGTTGTCCCTATTATCCACATCCCCATTAAGAGTAGTGTGTACTATATAAATAATTTGTTGAGGGCCAGACTGTTGGTACATGATGCATATAAATCTTGGGTGGCTTGGTGGGAGGACACAAAAGAAGATCTTTGGTTAACATTTTCATCTGTTACATTTAAAAAGGTCTAATTATTAGGTACAAAAACTACCTCAGTTTTCATGCACAGTTGCACAGGCTGATTGATTTATCCAGTAGGCAAGTAGGGAATTACAATGCCCACATTATGAAAATAAAGCAAACATTGATGGAGTACCAGTAAAATAGGACAAAGTCTTTAAAACAGGCCTACAATATGGGATGCAAGGCTTGCTCAGTCCTTTGATATTTTTAAAGGATGCCGGGAAAGGGTTGAGAACAAGACTGCTACTTCTTTAATTGAGCCTCAGGGGAAAATGTTCTAATACTGAGGAGGTGTTAAATATTGCTAAAAATTATATGGCAGATAATATGCCTTCCTTCAGAAACAAGCAAGTAATAGCAACCATTTTTAGGTACACATCAGTATCATCCACATTCGTTGGAACTGTTGGAGCTGGTTTTAACTTCCCCTATTGTTTTAGCAGAAGTGGAATCCGTTATTATTTCCATCCAAGGTAATAAGTCTCCTGGAAATGCTGGATTGCCCATTGAGTTCTCTAAAACTTTCTGAAATAAATTAGGTCCAGTACTGGTAGAACTGCACAATGAAAGCTTACTTCAGTGAAATTTAAAGTTTCTAAGATGAAAGCTCTAATATTTTTTTATAAAAAAAGAGAGCTAGATCATTATTGTCTAATTGGCACCAATCTTCTTATTAAATATAGATCACAAAATCTTTAACATTTTCATTTTCAATTCATGTTTGTTTTGTTAACTGGGATAGGCATTGGAATAAGTCCTTTTTCAGGCCCGGCCTGACAAAAAGTACAAACATCACATATAATATTGGCAAATCAACTTGTGCACATTGTGGAAGATCCTATAGCAACTTATCAAAGTTGTGCTTTGATTTGCAGGCCAGTTCATGGTACCCTGGTACTACTTCATTAGGTTTATGAAAGAAGTAACACAGGCTGACTTTCTAGGTATGGTCTTTCTCTCGATCAAGAGAAGATATTCAGACGTCACTGACAGCAATGGATGCTTAACGCACAGCTCCAAGTTCGTGGTGGATTAATCAATAGGCATCTGGTGTCTGAAGGCTATTGAATGATTATTGGTGGATCAATCCAAGTGAGAAAATAAGCCAGGCATCTAAAATAAGGGGCAGCAGTGGCACAAAAGAAGCTAGACAGCAAGGATCATGGCTCGAACATAGCCCAAGAACATCACTATCCAGGGCATCGGAGTTGGCAGTGGGTTTGCATGGTGAGGAAGATGGTATGCCCTTATGCAGCAGTTCTCTCGATGGACTGGCAATGGCACATATACTAAAAATGCGGCAGTGGATTGATGCCAATGATAAAGACATCAAGCAGGATATGAAGCGTCTTGAGCGGAGAACCACCGAGCTAGAGACAGGCCTTAATGAGGAGCGGGAAGACACCATGCAGCTGAGCAGAGCCATAATCTAGCTGGCTAAGTGAGAAAGAGAGTTAATGATTCAAGTTGAGGATTCAGAGTCCAGAGGCAGAAGAAAGACTATCTGCATTTTTTGGATTCCCAGAAGGTGGCAAACAAGATGATCCACCAGAATTCACTAAAGCCTGGCTAAGAAAAGAGCTGGATATCCCTGAAATCGAACTGCTTGAGCTGGAGAGTCTACAGAGCTCTCTGCCCAAAACCCAAGAATGGAGTGTCCCCAAGATCCATTCTAGTCAAATTTAACCACTACCCAGTAAAAGAAATGGTGCTAAGAAAGGCCTGGGCTATGGGACCTTAATCTTGATGGAAGAAGGATTTAAGTGGACCAAGACTATTCGGCAGCTGCTGTGCAAAAATGGAAGCATGTGTTAGCCATGATCAAACAGCTAAAAGAAAAACAAATCTGAGCTCAGCTAAGATATCCAGATATGCTGCTTGTTTTCTGGGAGAATGGCTAGAAACTCTATGACTCATTAATACAGGCAGTCAAACCTCTTCAGAAAATAGGGATTAGACTCCTTGAGTACCAGCAGGACTCAGTGGAACAAGCCCTCCTACAACTTAAATGGGAGACTGCCAGTAAGACCACAACAGTGGCAAAAAACAAAGGACTTGGCCCAGATGAACAGGTCTACAAGGACTTGGCTCACCTATGCAAGACTCTTCAGAATAAACATAACCTGAAACATGCAGCTTGGGGTAAAGGTTACTATTTTACTTATGCGTAGAAGTGAAGCGAATAGCCTATTTGCCAAAACTGAGCAAGCACAGGTATGCCTATATATCAGTTCTTGTATGGACACAATTATATATATTTAAAAGACTCTGTTGAAGCAAGGCACGAATGTTAAAATGCAGATGGTTATGTGATGGAAGCCTTTGTACCCAAGAGAGACAGCGAGGGCCATGAGGTTTGTAACAGCTTGTGGCAGACTGCATAATTTGGACAGCCACACAGTCTCAAAAGGAAGATCGGTTTTACACCAAGACTCTGACTTTACCAGAGAATCTAATTTTAATTAGCTAATTCCAGATGAGTGTGGGTGGAGAACGGGGTCTTATATGAACTAATCAGCGCATCTAAAAATTCAGAGCCACTGGTGGCATTCAGCAGGAAGCACGGCTTGTTGAGGCCTTCCATCTGGCTCTGCATCAAGAGACTGTCTCAACCAGATTCTTCTCCCCCTTTGGCCTTTTTCTTTGTTTTTTGCTACTTAAGTTGAACTTCCTCACAGTGCTTGGTCTCACTGGCCATGCATTTAAGTCGAATAAAGCTGAAAAATACAGTACACCACAAGGGGGGAATATCACGGGGGGTAATGTTAAGAGGGGAGAGGAATATACTGTAAGAAGCTATGTGATTACTTGCAGAGAGATAAACAAGGAAAACCAGATATGGACCCTAGCAAGCTAGGCTATCCACAGCATTAATCAACTTATTGATAATAATTAGGACACCAGATGCAGCCACTATACAAAGGGGAGTGAGGGGGGAAGGGAACTTGTTCTTCCTTTCCTCTTCCTCCACCCAAGATGACAAAACCTAATGGAGGTCTGGACAGTGGGAGAGGTACCCCATTTTCTTTTGGGTAGGCTGATAATTCAGCTGCCTAATCACAGTGGGGTGTAGCCTTCTCTCGGTCACTCCACACCTGGAGACCACCCACCCCACACCTCGCTGCTTGTCAGGGAAGTGAGGGGGAGGGGCCTAATAGCTAAGACCCAGGCTCCAGGACAGAATGACTTTCCTTCTGAAAATACATAATGAGCAAAACCATAGTTGCAGATTGTTGATCTTTTGTATATACTGTATAGCAGATTATATTAGCTTTCTGTTTATTTTAGCTATATTAGTCAAAAGCAAAGAACCGTTAATATAAACAGACCACTAATATAATCTGCCATGCTAACTGTACTCCAGCAGTAAGCACTGAGCGCTAAACATATCAGGTGCTAATATTAACTGCTATACAGTAGTTCAATGTTGGTGTTTAAGGGACGTGAAGGAACTGTTGGGGATATTGGGGGGGAGTTATTATTGGGGGTTTGAATGAAACTGGCAGCAGGGGCTCAGAATGTCATTCATGGTCATTGAAGAAAAATCAGATCAAAACAAGGGTATGTTAATGTCAGGAAAAGCTGCAGGGCATCAGCCTAGGAGTGGGGGGATTCCGTTGGAAGAGGATCACATCGAAAATGATATCCAATGGGGTTTCTTAAGGTGATTTCCCTTAATATTAAGGGGCTAAACTCAGTGGTAAAAAGATATATCATGCTAAGAGATTTGGGCTGCTCCCATTGTGACATAGGCCTTATACAGGAAACTCACCTTACTCCCACAGAACATTAAAAACTATGCCATCTGTGGGTGGGGGAGGTAATTGCCTTCTCACACCCAAATGCAAAAAAGGCTGGCGTGGCCATCCTAGTTCGAAAAGGTCTTCTATTTGAAAAAAAAATGGTTTACATATGGACCAGGAGGGCAGGTTAGTGGCCATATCTGGTAAAACTGTGGACAGAAATAGACATGCATATGGCCTTACACCCTGCAACTCATAATAATTTATAGATATGTGTTTGGAAAAGTGTATTTCCTTCCAGAAGGGAAGATAATACTGGGAGGAGATTGGAATTGCATGGAAAATCTAAGCTTAGACAGATCCCTAGGATCACAGCAGGGAGGGAGACCTGGTTCAAAAACACTGCCAAATTTACAAACGGAGGCAGGGTTGATAGATATGTGGAGCAACAAATACCCCTCTAGCAGGAACTTCACTTTCTATGCTCATGCTCAGAACACCTATTCCCACATAGATAAATTCTATACTCACATGGGGTCACTTAATTATTAACCAGGAAATCCATCCCATTTATCTGTCTGACCATGCGAAGATCAGCCTTAAGGTAAATTTAGGACCTACTAATAGCAGTCAGTATGGCACCTGAATGTGGGACTTCTTAAAGATGAAACATTTAATTTGAAAATAAAAGAAGCCATTACCAATTACATAAAAGAAAATGCAGGCACAGTTTCGAAGGTGAAGTTCTTATGGGATGGACTAAAAGCAGTAGTAAGTGGGGAGGCTATCTCCTATGCCACCCATAAAATAAGAGCCATGGAACAAAAACAAAAAACCTACAACAAAAGATAAATGACCTTGAAGGCCTGCATAGGGTGGGGGAACAGATAGTTTGCTAGTGGAATTAAAATCACTGCGGAAGGAATTGGAACAGATTCTCAGCACCAAAACAGAAAAATCACTTAGATTTGTTGCCCCTAAATATTATGAGGGGGGAAACAGGGTGGGGTGCCTACTTGCTTATAGACTCAGAAAATAGGTTTCAGACCAATTCATTATTCATTATTAGGAAAAGCCAGGACCACTCCAAGCTGGAAACAAAACCATGTAAAATACTGTAGCTGACCTATTTAAACAATTCTACTCGAAGCTTTACACCTCAGAGACGCATGCTGATCAAGGGGAGAAAATAAGGCAATTTCTGGGCAAGCTAAGGTAGAGCAAGGCCAAATGTTGGACCACCCTTTTTCCCAAGGGGAAAGTGGTGGAGATCATTAAAAATCTCAAACATAACAAATCTCCGGTCCTGGATGGCATTATGGCTGAATATTAACAAAAGTTCCAGGCTGAGCTGACTGCTGTTGCTCCAGGTCTACAATGCCTCACATGAGACATCTGACAGCCCTGATACCTGGGAGAAGGGACTGATCTCAGTGCTCCCAAAACCTGCTAAGGACACAACATCCTGTGGCAGTTATCGTTCCATCTCTCTTCTGAATTTAGATGTAAAAATGTTTGCAAAGATAATAGCAAACCACTTGCAGTCATTTATTACTCAGTTGGTGCATCCAGACCAGTCCGGGTTTATGCCAGGCAGACACCTACATGACAATATTCATACAGTAGGTTGCTCACCACCATAATGGGCACTTGAAAAGGACCAGATGAACTGCAAGCAGTGGTGGTCTCATTAGATGCCGAAAAGGCATTTGACCTCCTGGAATGGAGGTACCTGGAGGCTGTCCTTAATAAATTTAAATTCAAAACCAAATTTTGGGCATGGATCTCTGCCCTGTATTCCAATCCATCAGCACAGGTAAGATTAAATTGGATGCTGTCACTGGATTTTCCCATTAGAAGAGGCACTAGACAGGGATGTCCTCTCTCACCACTCCTGTTTGCCTTGAGTATGGAGCCACTGGTGCAGCCATTCAGATCTAGCCCCGATATATCGGGCATTAAAATAGGGTCTGTAGATAATCACATATCTCTTTATGCAGATGATACTCTCCTTTATTTGCAAGACCCAGTAACCATGCTACCCAGAGCAATGGCCTTAATACCCAAATACGGAACTATTTGGGGGTTCAAAATTAATGAAACAAAGTCAAAAATCTTAACTATAGGAGCATCGGTTGCTCAGGAAACCAAAACATTAACTAATTTAAAGTGGTCTACTAAAGGGTTTAAATATTTAGGAGTTCAGATATCTGTAGACATGAGAAAATTGTGCTAAGTAAACTATATGCTCCCTACAGTCCAACCTAAATAACCCCTCAAAATTCTGGAAGGTCATTCACTCCCTCTTCACCCCACCAGCTGCCAATCCCACTCCAATTCTAAATATTAACAACTCCATTCTCACTGAGCCAACAGCAGTCGCTACTAAGTTCAACATATATATCTCCACTTGTACGACCACTCTCCTCTCTGCCCTGCCAAACCCAGCACCTAACCGCACCCTCTACAGACGTAACAAACCTGACTAGGCCTCGCTCCTTTTCATTCAATGACATCTCTGCAGTGGATGCCCTAGATGCTCTACTTTCTCTCAACCCTTCAAAAGGCAAATCCCCAGATGGCTTGGACCCTAAACTCCTCTACCTCTCCACCACTGCCATAGCAACTCCGCTTGCCAAACTCTTAAACCAATCCTTTGCCACCACTGCCATCCCCCAAGCATGGAAGCATGCCACTGTCATCCTCCTCCCAAAAGGAGGTACCCCCACCTCCCCCTCCAACTACCACCCTATTTCCCTCCTCCCAGTACTAGCAAAACTACAAGAGCACCTTGTGCTTACCCAACTTACTTACTTCCTCACCTACTCTAATTTTTTACACACCCTACCAGTCAGGTTTCAGAAAGGGACACTCCACTGCATCCTCCCTGATAAGGCTTATCGACTCCATCCTGACTGGTATGGACAGTGGGCTGATCACCTCAGCCATCTAAGTCGACCTTGTGAAAGCCTTCAACACTGTCTCCCACCCCATATTGCTCTCTTGTCTCACTGAATCAGGCCTCTCTGTTGCTGCCACCAACTGGTTCAGATCTTACCTCTCTGGCAGAACCCAGTCCATTAGATTCACAAATGCTATCTCCTCTCCTCTTTCCTTAACTACCGGTGTCCCCCAGGGGTCAGTTCTGGGACCCATACTGTTCTCTATATTCCTAAACAACTTAAGCGCTCATCTGCTCTACTTCCTCAACCTACATGTATGCAGATGACACTGTACTCTTCTCCTCAGGCTCCGACCCTGAAGTGGTACAAACTAACCTCCAAGCCAACTTCAACAAAGTACTGCAATGGTTCAACTCTCACCAGCTCTCCCTAAATGTAAAAAAAACTGTCACGATGACTTTTGGCACACGACAACACCTGTCCAGACTCCAGTTCCTTCCCTATTTCCACACTCTGGATGGTCAAAAACTCGAAGATGTCTCCTCATTCTGCTACTTGGGGGTATGGCTCAACTGCCATCTTTCCTTCTCAGACCACATCGATGCTATTTCAAAAAAAACTACGCCCCATGCTGGGTGCACTTTATAGGAACCGCAGTAGCCTCCCCCCCCCGTCCAACATGAACTGGTCCAGAAGATTATACTTCCGTCCTTTGATTACTGTGACATTGTTTAGGGTGCAGTCCCTAAGTCCACCCTATCTAAGCTGGACACACTTTTTAATGCCTTCTGCTGCTTTGTTCTCGATGCCTCACCCCTTACCCACCACTGCGACCTCTACTGTTCCCTGGCACTACAGTCCCTCAGAAACTGCCTCATTTCACACTGTGCTTAATGTGTATCTAACCTATGGTTTAGCACCATCCCTTTCTACCTCTCCTCTGTGCTCTCAGCTGCCCTTCCCCCACCTATTATCTTAGATCCTGTGACTACCACCAACTGTCAGTCCCTAGGCGGAAGACTACTGCTGGGCAAGCCGACTTCTCACACTGGTTACCCAAGCTATGGAATGATCTCCCACCTCAGATTCAGTATTCCTCCCCTGCCCATTCTCTTTCTACCACCCAAGCTAACATTCTCACCACTAATTGCTCATATACCTGATTCAGCCATGCGCCAATTGCTCCCCTTCCCACTGCCTGACCAGTGGCCTTAGCTTTGCTATAAATGCTGGCATATAACCCCAACCTATGCACTTTTGTCGTATGCCTTTTTGTCCGCACCATCATGTGTTCTATGTCTCCTGTTGCTTATACCTGCATATTACTGTGTGCTAAATTTTCCCTTGTATTGCTGCTATATGTCAGGTAATTGTTATATGCTCCATACAATATCCAAAGGACTCCATGTGTTGTTGCTTGTAGTTTAATGCAATTGTATCCATATGCTGCTATTTGCCTCTGTTATTTGCTCAGTTGATAACCTGTGTGTTGTCCAATTCCCTTGTACCCCCTCCCTCCAGGTCGCACTGGGAGACAAGCATCTTGTTGCTCAGTGTGCCTTTTCTGGTGAAACTATTTCAATAAATAAATCAGTAAATATGCAATTGTTGGAGAATATCCACCAAGACTGTAACTGATGGACTTCAGTACCATTATCCTTAATGGGTCACTCTGAATCAGTCCGGATGAATATACTCCCAAGACTGCTTTTCCTAATTGATTCTATTCCCATTTGCCCACCCAAGAAATTCTGGATGGCCACCCGCACAGTACTAAAAAAGTTTATATGGGGGAGGGCAAAGACTGAAATGGTAAATTCTTGGCCTTGACAAGCGGAAGGGAGAGCTGGGAGTCCCAGATCTCAAAGCATATTATAGGGCAGCACAATTACAACATTTGGCAGCATATCATGGAAACAATGATGTACTGAGTTGGGTAAAGATGGAAAGATATCTAATGAGCCCCAGAACATTATCATCAATTCTATTTAATAAATGCGATCCCAAACTAGTAGGATCCCTGCCTACTTCATGACTCAAAAACTTGGTAATGACCTGGAGGGACATAGAGGAATTAAAGCTAGAGAAGGTGATACTCCTACAAGGGAAGATTAGAAGTAGCTACTTCTATCACTTTCTCAGAAGTACTACCTGTGAGAGGCAAGGGAGAGCAAAGGAGTGCATGCACCAGGAACTTTAACTCATGGTTGAAGAACTGGTGCTGTGAGGAAGGGTTTGGATTCATTGGTGACTGGGGACCCACCTGGAGGGATGGAGGTTTGTTCAAGCCTGATGGCCTGCATCCATCCTGGAGGGGAATCCAGGCACTCAATGATAAGTTTAAATGCTACATTGACAAGCATTTAAACTAGCAAAGGGGGGTGGCAGGCCAGCAAGGAGGGTACCTACTTGCTCACCCCCTACAGCTAGCAGTGGAACCAGTGAACCAGAGGAGTGGTTATCTCTGCAAAGCAGTGTGCAAAAGATGGAGATTAGTGCCCAAGAGGTGGATAAGCAGAAAAGGGGCAAAATTCAGCAGAAGGGCAGACAGCAAGGAGAACCAGGGATAAATGACAACCAAGGAAGGGGCTGGAGCAGAACAGTGAAACAGTCTAGGGAGGTCAAATCATGGAAAGCCATGTGTGCAAATGCCAGGAGCCTTAGCAACAAGATGGAAGATCTGGAGGCTGTCATGGTACAGTCCGACCTGGACATTGTGGCCATCACTGAAACCTGGTGTAATGATAACCACGACTGGGAGATGGCCATACCTGGCTACAACATATTCAGAAGAGACAGAGCAGGCAGAAAGGGAGAAGGAGTGGCACTGTATGTGAAAATGACATAAGGGCCACAGAGATCCAGGAGGAACAAAATGGGGAGAGATACTGTGGGTTAAGCTGGAAAGGAAAATGGGACAACCATCCGCACAGGTGTGGTCTATAGACCACCAGCCCAGGAGGAAGAAACAGATAGGGAGCTGATGCTAGCCATCCAAAGGATGGCAGACAAGGGGGAGGTAGTACTGGTTGGAGACTTCAATATTCCAGACGTGGACTGGAGCATCCCAACAGCAGCATCAACTAGGAGCAGATTTATCCTGGACTCCCTTCAGGGTTCCTTCCTCAAGCAACTGGTCATGGAACCAACACGGCAGAAGGCAATACTGGACCTTGTGCTCACAAACAGGGACAGTGTGATGGGGGTAACAGTGGGGGAGCACCAGGGAAACAGTGACCACCAGTCATTGTGGTTTGAAATCACAGAAAGAGCAGAACCAAACCACACAAAAACACAAATCCTGGATTTTAGGGGGGCAGACTTTGGGAAAATGGGGAGATACTTGAAAGAGGCATTAAGGGGAATGGGACAGGAATCAGGGGTTGAGGAACAGTGGGCAGTATTTAAAATGGGGATTGCAAGAACAACAGAATTATGCATTAAGCAGGTTAGCAAGAGGAAAAGGAAGAGGAGACCATTATGGTTTTCCAAAGAGGTAGCAAAGAAAATGAAAGCCAAAAAGATTGCATTCAGGCAATACAAAAGACACAGGCAGAAGGGGATAGAGAAGTACCAGGAGAAGCAAAGGGAGGCAGGAGGTCAGTAAGGAAGCCAAAGCTCAGACAGAAGAACACATTGCAAAATCAGTGGGTAGAGGGACAAAACCTTTTACAGGTACATAAGTGAAAAAGAAAGACAAAGGGAGGGAAGTGAGACTAGAGGGGAGGATGGGGCCATGTGGAGGATGACAACAGTAAAGCTGACATATTGAACAGGTATTTCTGCTCAGTCTTTACTGAGGAAGAGGAGGGTAATGGGTCCGAAGGGAGTACAAGGGTGAGAATGGTGTAGAAATGGACACAAGTCCCTTTACATGAGAAAGGGTCCTCAAGGAACTGGAAGTAATAAGAGTTGATAAAGCAATGGGGCCAGATGGGTGCACCTCAGGGTCCTTAAAGAACTAAGAGGTGGTGGCTGAACCTCTGGCTATCCTCTTTAGCCAATCACTGGAAACAGGAGAGGTACCCAAAGACTGGAGGACAGCAGATGTAGTCCACTTATGCAAAAGTGGGAACAAAGAGGAAGCAGGGAACTACAGACCAGTCAGCCTCACCTCGGTAGTGGGGAAGATCATGGAAGCACTACTGAAGGAGAGATTGGTGGAACATCTAGTTGTCAATGGACTACAGGACCCAAGGCAGCATGGTTTCACCAGGGGGAGGTCATGTCAGACCAACCTCGTTGAATTTTTGACTGGGTGACTAGGAGGTGGATCAGGGAGGGCAGTGGACATGGCCTATCTGGACTTCAGCAAGGCTTTGACACTGTGCCACATAGAAGACTATTACACAGACTGGGGAATATGGGTGTGGGCAGGACAGTAGTGGTGGTGGTAGGTAACTGGCTGGGTGGCAGGACACAGAGGGCGGTGGTAAATGGCTGTCACTCCACAGAGGGAAGAGTGACCAGTGGGTACCACAGGGATCAGTGCTGGGACCGGTCCTATTCAACATCTTCATCAGTGACATGGTGCAGGACCTAGAAGGCAGAATTTCACTGTTCGCTGATGACACAAAGCTCTGTAACAGAGTAGACACACCAGAGGTGTAGACAGAATGAGAACGACCTGCAGAAACTTGAAGAATGGTCAGGGTTTGGCAGTTGAAATTCAATGCAAAGAAGTGCAAGATAATGCATATGGGGCACAAAACCCTGGCACAATATATCAGTTGGGAGTGAGGATACAGCATGCACCAAGCAGGAAAGGGATCTTGGGGTTGTCATCTCTGATAACCTCAAGGTAGGAAACAGTGTGACAAGGCAGCAGGTAAAGAAATAGGATGCTGGGATGTATAGGCAGGGGCATCACCAGCAGGAAAAGGGAGGTCATAATTCCGCTATACAAGACACTAATGAGGCCCCACCTGGAGTACAGTGTACAGTTCTGGAAACCATACCTACGTAAGGACATAGACAGGGTAGAGAAGGTTCAGAGGAGGGCAACAAAGATTGTGCATGGATTGCATCACAAGTCCTATGAAGACAGGTTGAAGTAACTGAACATGTACTCCCTGGAGGAGAGGAGGGAGAGAGGGGATATGATAGAGACATACAACTATCTTACAGGGAGGAACAGGGTGCAGGAAAACACTATTTTTAAGTGGTAAAGATGTTCCAGGACTAGAGGGCATGGGATGAAGTTGGAGGGAGGACGATTCAGGGGAAACATGAGAAAGAATTTCTTTACAGAACGGGTGGTGGACAAGTGGAACACCCTGCCAGAGGAAGTGGTGGGGGCTGAAACAATCACTGGATTTAAGAATGCATGGGATAGACATAAAGGAATTCTGGAGGTCAGGGGTACGGGGCAATAGACTTCTAGGAAAACAAACTGAACTTACAAGCTCAAATGGGCAGACTGGGTGGGCCATAGGCCCTTATCAGCCGACACTGTCTATGTATCTATGTATCTATGTAGAACCTGTAGGGACTTCCCCCCCAAGGACAGAAACCCCAATATTTGCCCAGTAGGGTAGGAGAGGTCTGGTGAGAATGTCTCAATTATTTACAGGGGACACTCTAAAAAGCTATGGCCAATTACAAAATGAATTTAATCTACCACAGAAAGATTTCTACAGCTACCTGCAGATCAGACACTATGTGATGACAGGGGAAAGGCAGGGTAACCCAGGGATCCAGACCAAGCATCCACTAACAGAACTTCTCTTCAGGTTAACGGATGGGGTGGGACAAAAAACACAACTAATTTCCAAGTTATATAAGTTACGCAAAAGAGACCAGTCAGAACATGGACTACAAATACAACAGAAGTGGAAAGGGGAGGTCGGTGATGAGTTGCTGCCAATAAAGGGATCTGATATGGGAACTGGCACAGAAGACCACTGCCTCTCCTACTTGCAAGGAATTCAGATGGCAAGTCATAACAGGATACTTTATAACCCCAGTGATAACAAAGCACTATGGTAGATTTCCCTCATACAAGTGCTGGATGGGGTGTGGATAACCGGGGATCCACAAGCACATTTTTTGGGGCTGCCCTAAACTTCAAGATTTATGGGAGAATGTCAGAGAACAAATAAGCTCTGTATTAAAAATTCAAATCCCAAATCAATGTCAGTGCCTGTTGTTGGGAGAATCTCCACCAGGGAGCCACGAGGCCAATGCAAGGTACCTATTCAATATATTGGTCGCAGCCACCCAGAAGGCTAACACTAAGCAGTGGCTATCTGACAAACTGCCAGGGGAAGGGCAGTGGCTAATGTGCTGCCAGCAAATAAAAGACATGGAGAGGCTAACAGCCCACTTAAGATTACAGCTAGATCTATGTAAAGCCAGATGGTTACCTTTTTTTGAATTTCTGAGCACACGGGAGGGATTCCCACTCACAGACATCCTGGCAAGGGAGGTACTGGGCCAGTAAGATAGATGATATATTTGATTGCGAACACCCAGCAATACAGCTGGAAGGGGCAATGGGGTGAGTGCCCATGTTTGATCATCGTCAGTTACTTGATTGTAAAAGGAAGTATGTAAAAAGTTAACTATGGGTTCTGTTTTCGCAACCAAACCAGGCAATGAAGTTATTGCAAAAACAAAGTAGCCTTTCTATTTAACCTGCTGCAAGGGGGGAGAGGAAGGGGGACTAGTGGGAGTTTTAATATGTTCCAGTTTTGGTTGTTTCAATGTATACCATGTATCGTACTTGAAACTGCGTTTCTACTTGTATTTCCATGTGTAAATGAAAAGTGAAAAATAAAATTGCAATTTCAAAAAAAAGAGAAGGCATTCAATCAGTCAGCTGATTATTTGTTTAGAGTGTTGGAAGTTTATAGAATTTTGGAAATTTTTGTATCTTGGATGAAGATGTTATATGCACAGGTGAGTGTTACTCCATTTTCATATTGCTTGCACACATGTGCAAGAAACACATTGTGTCAGCTTCCTTCACAAGTGGGTTGTGGATGCGTGGCAGTGTTGTGCTGAATGGCAGCAGTCCGTTCTGGGGCTGGTCTCTGCCATGGCGAATAGAGGAGCATGCTGTCAATGACGGCAGTTAATGAGCATGCCACTATGATCAAAGAAACTGGCAGCTGCAATCAGGGAGCACCCCATCACTATGCAATCAGCTGTTTTTGCTGCAGGGCATCCCTGACTGCAGCAGTCAATTACAGCTGCATTGTGTGGTGTTCCCATGAACGGCTTCTCCGTTGGCCTCTCACAGTCCCCATAAAACCAACAGAATACTGCCACCCGCTGTTCAGTGTGCCTTCATGGTGAAACATTTCAATATATAAAAGAAAAGCCAATGGGGGGTGCTCAATTCCCCTGTCAGCATTTACCCAAACCGATTCATTTACCAATGGGGTAGCCCAATCCCTGTTGGCATTAAGCACCCTGCCCCATTTGTTGTGTGCTGAGGGGGTGCCTAATCCCCCCTTGGCTAATGCACACTCCCCCCCCCACAAGCACAAGCACTGTGTATGGCCGACAGGGTGCCCAATCCCTATCAGCTGCAGCACTCCCCCACCCAAAAAAGAAGCATCTAGGTGTGCTGGCACACTGGGAGCCCACCCTAGCAAGCAAAAAAGCATCCCACATCATCTATATATTTTTAAAACCTGTAAAAACAGAAAACGGTCCATCACTGTCTTTCGTGCCCCCCTCCACCAACCCGCATCCACCCACTGAGCACCCACTTCCCCACACTTACCTCCGGAGCCTAGCGCAACGATCTTTGTTGGACCGGGAACACGTCTGCACTCTTCAAAGCCAACCGCGAACTGAAGAAATGCTGGTAAGCTGTATAATGGCATAAATAGGGTTTCTGCAACTTAGGTGGAAATCTCAGCCATTTTGGGGAATTTTTTCACCAAATTTTCAACAAGGGATTCTTGAGATCCCACGTCATGAACTCAGTCATGGCTGTTTTGTTATTCGGTCCCGAAAGGTGATTTCAAGGTCATTGCATGGAACCACCTTTAGGGACCAATTAACAAAATGACAGTGTCACAGTACATGAGGTAGGCCCCAACAACCCTATGTTGAAAATTTGGTGAAAAAATTCCTAAAAATGACTGTTTTACAAGGGTACTTTGTGCAGTTCCTGCACACACTCGTAACTTAAAGAATTTTTAATATTTTCACTCCACATTTTCAACATTACCATTTGACCACACCTCCTTATGAACAGTATAGCTGTCATTTTTCACATTTCACTGGAAATGTGTTTTCGCACATGCAGCGCACTATGGAGCGGTCAGTGCGCGAAATCAATGTTTAGGACAGATTAAGAAAATCACAGTGACATTGTTCATGAACAGAGGTCTTAAAATGCCTGTGTTGAAAATGTGGTTATAAAAGTCCATAAAATGACTGTGTTATAAGCGTGCATTGCACAGTTTCCACGCACCTTCATAACTTCACAAATGTGTAATATTTTCACTCCAGGTTTTCAACATTGGCATTTTTTCCACACCTCCTTATGAACAGTACAGTGGTCATTTTTCACATCCTGACCAAAATGTGTTTTCACACTTCTGGTGCAGAATAGCACAGTTGCTGTGGGAAATCAATGTTCGGGACAGATTAAGAAAATCACAGTGACACTGTTCATGAGCGGAGGTCCCCAAATGCCTATGTTGAAAGTCTGGCGTAAAAAATCCCCACAATAATTACATTACGGGTGTGCATTGCATAGTTTCTATGCATGCTCGTGACTTCGCCAGTTTTTTAGTATTTTTACTCCAGATTTTAAACATTACCATTTTTTTACACCTCCTCATGAACAGTACAGCTGTCATTTTTCATATCCTGTTCGAAATGAGTTTTCGCACTTGAGGTGCCAAATGGCGCAGTCACTGTGCAAAATTACCTTTCAGCTAATGAACTGATAGTGTCACTGTTCATGCGGTGGGGGCACAAAATGCCCATGTTGAAAACTTGGAGTAAAATAAATACCAAGTTAGGGTTTCCACCATACATGCCCTTACCCTGTAGGGACTGACAGGCATCAGGGGTGTGACTTGGGCTTGTTGATAATAATGCTCATTCCATTCCACCCCCACCCTCACCCTGCAGCCAGTGACAGGTATCGAGGTGCACCTTGGACTCTTTGGACCCAGAGTTCACCCCATTCTCCTATACTATGGGCAGACTGGATAGGCCTTGCGGTCCTTATCTGCCATCAACTTCTATGTTTCTGTGTTTTATACTGCACCCATTTCAGCATATTTCCTTATGGAATGAGGTGAGTGTAAAGCCTGTACACCCTAAGGCACACCTCAACACTTGCCAGTGTCTGCAGGGTAGGATGAGGTGAAATGTCGTGACCATTAAGGGTGATGACCCAACAGCACACCCCAATGCCTGTCCATCTCTTCAGGATGGGGGTCGAGTTGGCATCAGTTCAGTACTTCACTGCCATTCCTATACTGCATCTGTCTAACTCCTGCATTTCCACTGCTAATGCTAGCAAGCAACCATTCGGCATTGACAAATGCTTGTTTAACATGCAGTTGACATCAAAGTTCAAGATCCTCGGGGGGGGGTAAGACAATGTTTCCTCCTGAATCCAAGTCTGTATATTTTTGGGATAGATCCCTCACATAGGGCAATCCAGGGCATGACAGTATACAGGGTTTGCTTATAAAGAATGATCTTCCCTCTTTGAAAATGTTAGCTTACGCAGATAATGTTAGTGTATTTTTTATAAGAAAAGTCAGCTTCTGGCCCTTTGATCTCAGTATTAGAGGATTTTTCTAAAGTCTCTGCATCACAAAATAATAGGTTAAAAAGTACTGGAATAGGATTGGGACCAAGAAGAGGAGAATAATCCCAAGTAGCAGGAACTGCAGTTGATGGTGACAGGATACAAATCATGGAACTCACTGTTAGGGAAGGGGATATGGTCCTCCTGAACTGGGACCCTAGGATACAATCTGCAATGGTCCAAGTTATGGTTTGGAAAAACTGAAATTTATCAAAGAAAGAAAAGAGTCTTCTTAATCAAGACCCTTCTGATTCCAAAGTTTTCATACATAAGTTATGTGTTTCCCCCTCATGTAAATATAGAAACAAATCTCCTTGTATTTTTTTCCTATTCCTGTGGGGTAGCAGACTAAACCTCATTAAATGGATATAACATATTTGCCAGTAGTAAAAGGTGGTGTAGGGATGCTTCACCCAGTGGTATTTTTATGGCATTTTTTCAGCTTTAATTTTACTAAAGCCCTACAAAGGGTCTCCAGCATGTGGGTACTATTGATGGCAGAATGGTTGGACCCCCTTCTCCCTGGGTAGT
The DNA here is from genome assembly GCA_016271365.2 of Neoceratodus forsteri. Classification (NCBI taxonomy): domain Eukaryota; kingdom Metazoa; phylum Chordata; order Ceratodontiformes; family Ceratodontidae; genus Neoceratodus; species Neoceratodus forsteri. Next base: position 981,005,020 of record CM057459.1, read on the forward strand.
GACAAAATAGGATCTAGTTTTGTGCTAAGTCATCAGGATCATATTGTCTTTCATCCATTAAAATGACAATGACAAAAATAAGAAAATGGTGATTGAGCCTCACAGATGTAGAAACTTTCTCTAGGAATAATTTTATAAAATAGTTGTATAGTTCCATAGGTCAAAGGTAATTTTTTCAAGTTCTGAAGACAATTTGTCCTTTATGAACTTGCCACCTATTCACTTTATTGGTGGTACATAATTTTTTTTGTTTCCCATATATTTATCCAAATTATAATTAAAACGTCCCATAGTCTTACTATCTACTACATATATAGGAAGCTCATTCCAGCTTTTTATTACTCTTTGAGTAAAAAAGTCCATACATTTTTTTTTAGTTGTGTTTATTTCTCCCTTTAACCAGTAATTATGAGATCGAGTTTTTTTTATTTTGTTCCTCACATCTTCTAATTCCTATGTTCTCCATTAGCTCCCTATCTCTGGTTGCTCTATAAACTAAACATAAGTCTCCTCTTAACTGCCTGTATTCATAAAGTGTAGCCCCAAGTTCTTTAACCTATTACTGTATGTCATATTATTTGACCTCTCACTTTTTTTTTATTCTTCTTTGTATTCCTTCAATTCCTTACTCATTACATTTGTAGCTGCTGCAAATTGTGTACAATATTCCATATTTGGATGTACTAGACTAGTGTAAAGAGGTATTATCACTTCCTTATCTCTACTCTTAATATTTGCCAAAATGCTCCCCAAAATTTTCTGCCATTTTTTGACTGTTTTCCTAATATGCCCAGCTGTGAAATGTGTATCTGAAATTATTACTCCCAAGTCTCTTTCCTCTATAGTTGTATCTAGTATTTGGCCATCCAGTTTGTTTTCATAATTGGGATTCTTGGCACCTAAGTGCATTACTTTGCATTTTGATATATTAAACATCATTTTATTTATTTTAGTCCAGTCCAAGAGTTTGTCCAGGTTCTCTTATAGTTTTTGACAATCTGAGTGGTTCTGTACCAGACCCCCAAGTTTGCAATCATCTGCATATTTACATAACCAAGAATTATTTTCTGTTTGAAGTGTATTAACAAGTATGTTAAATAACTTGGGCCCTAGGACAGATCCCTGAGGGACTCCACTAGTCACCTCCCCCCATTCAGATTGATATACCTTCACCATCACTCTTTGCTTTCTTTCCTTCAACCATGATGCAATCCAATCTAATATATTTGTCTCTAATTTTACTTGATGTAGTTGTTCAATCGCCATTTATGTGATACCTTATCAAAGGCCTTTGTGAAATCCAGGTATATTACATCGACTGGTACTCCTCTGTCCAAAGCATCACTCACCGGTTCAAACAAATTGATCAGATTAGTGAGGCATGACCTACCCTCTGTAAAACCATGCTGTGAAATATCAATTATCTTTTCTTTATTTAGGTGGTCTAATATTCTACGTTGGATAACTCTTTCTAGAATTTTTCCCCAAGATTGAGGTCAAACTTATCGGCCTGTAATTATTTACTTCAGTTTGTACTTCAGATTTATATATCAGAGTTATATTAGCTTGTGCCCATTCAGGTATTATCTTACCACTATGTAATGAGGTATTAAAGAGATATGCAATGGGTACCACTAATTCCTGTTTTACTTCTTGCAAAAATTTAGCATTTATGCCATCAGGCCCAGCAGAGGTATTTGATTTCAATCCTTTCGTTATATCAATACTTTCATTTTCTTCTACTGGGATATACTCTTTTGGTGTTATTATTTCTCTATATATCAGTGCCTCCTTACATTCAAAGACGCTCAAGAAATATTCATTAAGTTCCGATGCTATTTCCTTTTCATCTGTGATTGTTTTATCCCCCTTTACTATAGGCCCAATAGTTTTTTGGTTCCCTTTTAAAGTTCCTATATAATTAAAAATAGTTTTTTATTATCAGATATTTCATTTGCCATGTCCAACTCAGTGCTACGTTTGGCCTTTCTAATTGCATTTTTAAGTTGTTTAATACATTGTTTTAATCTTGTATTTATGAACCCAGAAGTCTTCTTCTTTACTTTGCTATATACCATTTTCTTTCTTTTCAGTAATTTTTCTATTGACTTATTCCACCAAGGGGGATGTATTTTATTATTTGTATATTTTATAATCTCTGGTACCCATTTATCGATACAGTATTCCAGATGTTGTTTAAATATGTCCAAGACCCCTGCTAAATCTTTATTCAATAACTCATTTTTCCAATCCAATTTGAAAAATGTTGCCTAATCTTAATGTAGTTTGCCTTCCAATAATTTTTAACCACTGTTTTTTCCTTTTATCTGTGGTTTATGCTCGTTATACATAAATTATATTACTTCATGATCACTATCCCCTACAGGAGCATCCATTCTGATATTACATATGTTTTCAGTACAATTAGTTAAGATTAAGTCCAGGCTATTATTACCCCTTGTTGGCTTTGTTACTAGCTGGTCTAGGCTATTATTTATAGACAAATCTATAAATGTATTATCTGCATAATTACTACTTTTCAATTGTGTCCAGTTAATGTTCAGAAAATTAAAGTCTCCCTTTATAATAGTATTATATCTATATGCTTGTCGTTCCAGGTGTTTCATAAATTATTCTGATGCATAAGTATTAAGTACTGGGGACCTATAACATAATCCTAGAATGATAGATGTATTATTTAGTTTAATCTGTGCCTGGATAATTTCAGCATCTTCCTCTGAGTTTTTTTATTTCATAAGCTTTTAAATTATCTTTTATGTAGAAGACTACTCCACCTCTTCTTCAATCTTTCCTGTTCTTATAAATCTTTGTATAGCCTTTTATATCTGTCCCCTAATCAGTATCATTAAACCACAATTCAATCCCTCCACATATGTCTATATTATTATTATGTAGCATATTAGCAAATTCATCCATTTTATTCCTTAGACTCCTTGCATTTGTTAATGTTATTTTTAGTTTTAATTCCCCTTCTTTTTGTTTCATATTTCAATATTTATTTATGGATTTGTGATTTGTTGGGCCCATAGGTTCTAGTTCTAGACTGGTGAAATATTTTCCTGTCTCACCTGTGTATCTAGTTTAAAGAACGTGGTTTATGCTTAATCAGGTGTTTCCCTAGTAGTCTGCTTCCTCTTCTGCTAAGGTGTAGCCTGTCCAAGCTATACAACTTATTCCTTCCTTCAGATTCCTCCCAATGAGTAATACATTTTAGATCCTGATATAGACACCACTCTCTTAACCAGTTATTAATCTGTAAAATTTTCCTCTGCTGGAAACTACTCGCCTTGGGTACTGGAAGTATTTCTGATAGTATAATTTCACTATCCAAATCAATAAATGTATTTGTTAATGCTATATAATCCTGTTTGATTTTCTTAACAGGTTCATTAAGTACATTATTCGCACCTGCATGTACAATAACAATTGGTTTGTTAGTACTTTTAACAATTTTTTCCACCATTTTCGTTATATCAGCTATTTTTGCTCCTCTATAACTACACATTGTTCTAGTTAATTTATCAGGATTACATACAATTCTATCCAGTTGCTTAATTATTGAATCACCTACTACTATTATCTTATGAGTTACAATGTTATCCAACTCCCTTTCTATAATTTCTTGTTCTTCTATTTGTTCTGGTGAGGAATTTAAATTTCTTAATGTTCTTACATTACACCCACACTCAATTGTACTTTACACCTTGTTGATATCTATGGTCTCCTGGTCTACAATTTGTTCCAGAAAATAAATTAGATTCTCTGTCATGCCTACATTACATACATTCTCTGTCGACGATTGCTCCACATTGTGTTGTGCAACAGTTGGTAAAATTCCTTTTTCATTTGTTGCACTTGTGCTGTCACCTTCAGTGGCTGTGTCTCTGTGATTGGTATGTTGTATTAAAGTGTCACTATGATTTTCATCTATATCCTTATCTGTTTGCATTTCCTCATTTATAATAAGGTGATCAAATTGGTTCGACATTGGTATCTGGAATTTGATTGCCCTTAGCTCTTTTTTGGCAACCTTTCTTGCCTGGACTTGAAACCATTCATTTTCTCCATTAGTCATATCCTCCTCTTGCTCTTGTCTTGTTTGTTTGTTACTCGGAAGTTCCCTTTCACTGTATCCTTCTTGTAATGGTTCACCTCTTTGATTATCTTTATCTACTCCCTTTTCTTTACCATTTTCATATTGCACACAGAGTTTTTATCTCAGGATGTTGTTCGCTAGATACTATGTTATGTGCTTCCTTGCTAAATAATCTTTTTCTCATTTGTTTTTGGCTTTCTTCCAGGGCTGTAAGTCTGGTACTAAACATCTGTATTTTGTTTTTCAATACCAGATTCTCATTACATTTATTACATACAAACATTGCATGAGTAGTGTCTGTTTCTTTTATTTGATACATGCTACATACATCACATTGAATTACTTGTGTCCCATCTTGTAATGATAGTATTGATTCCATCTTTATATGCAGTTAGTTCTGGGCAATATATTCTTAGTACTCACTTGTATACGTCTAGTATATATCTAGTAGTTATAGTTCCAATCTGTACCATCTGTTTGTTTATAGTTTGTTTATTTCACCCTCTTATGCTCAACATGCTTGACGCGTGCAGATGCATGTGTCTTTGTGCATGTTACCTGCGCTTGCCCTGCTCGGCTCACCCTGCTCACTGCGGGAAGAGTTTTAAAGAGGTCTATGACATGGATGTAATCCGAGGGTCACACAGTGAGGCAAAGTACAAAATTATAAAAATAAGCCCTAAATCAGCTGAAAAAGCACTCTTATGTGGTGATTCTTTCAAATCTACTGTCACCAGGGTATAGAGATAAAATAAATGCTGAAAAATCAACTGGCTGTAGTTCTCTAAATGTCTAAAGGGAACTACACGCCCTCTTCCTGTTCCTTACAGGTAAAGGGCTCCAAACCACAGGGTATCTCGTGCACTCAATCGCCAAGTTTCATTTAACATTAAGCATAAAACATTTATTTCAGTCAAACACACTCATAGAGATAGAGCAGAGCTCTAGCAACTTGTAGAGTTAGTTTATTTGACTCATGCTCGCCGTAAGCTGAGTGTTAAAGAGGTCTGTGACCCGGATGTAATCCGAGGGTCACACAGTGAGGTAAAGTACAAAATTATTAAAATAAGCCCTAAATCAGCTGAAAAGCACTCTTATATGGTGCTTCTTTCAAATCTACTGTCACCAGGACATAGAGATAAAATAAATGCTATAAAATCAACTGGCTGTTGTTCTCTAAATGTCTAAAGGGATCTACATGCCCTCTTCCTATTCCTTATAGGTACAGGGCTCCAAACCACAGAGTATATTGTGCACTTAATCACCAAGTTTCATTTAACATTAAGCATAAAACATTTATTTCAGTCAAACACACTCATAGAGATAGAGCAGAGCTCTAGCAACTTGCAGAGTTAGTTTATATCCACCTGTTTCTTTATTGATCCAGTTTTGCCATCATGTCCGGCAGATGAGAGACAGGGGGTCTGCAACAATTAGTGAACAAAAGACTTCCACTTACTTGTGGGGTATTCTATGTGTAAACCCCCCACCCCTAAGGTTGGGCGCTTACTAGTGCTGTCTGCCTTCTCCATTTATGCTGCTGCCTGTCCCAGGTCCCTGGCTCTTCCTTGCCTCCTGCTGGCTCCCATGGTTAGCTCCTGTGTGGGGGGGCCTGGAGGAGTACATAATTAAAATAATTAGTTCACCCGCTTTTGACAAAACAGCAGGGCACACTGCCATGCAACTCGCGTTATGGATGTGCAAGCTGATGGTGCACATGTGCAGGACAGCACTATGGCACCCCTAGTTTCCTGCCACCCATTGCAGCCATATGCTAATTCCTTTCTGTGTGCACTGAAACCAGGACAGCTAATTCATTTCCAGAGATACACAGGAGGGGCAAGAGAAGTGGAGAAATTAACTTTGTTGTTGCTCATACTGTATAGGCACCTGTGCCTTTAAATTTTACTGTGGCTGCCATGCATTGAAAAGCCTGCTCGCTGCCTTGGGGGACATTTTAACAGAGGTAGTAACAGGTAAAGGAAGCCCCTTGGAGGCTCCACTCTGCCAGTGAACATGAGGGCAGAAGGACAGCTGATGGACAGTGGGGGCATGTAAGAGTAAAATTAAACAGTTTGCCTGCAAAAGGACTGAAAAAATAGAACTGTGCAGAAGCTGTTTATATCAGCAGCAATCTTTGTGAACTGTGACCCCTGAACAGCCAATCAGCATGCTAGGAGTCCTGTAGGACTGCAACTAAGGCTCCTGGTTAAGAGGGATGGACACTATCTTGGCTCCCAAACTGTCCACCAGTCAGGTGTCGAGAGGCCCTAATGTTTATTAATTTTCAAGATGGACAGCTGCTTTCAACCAGTCAGAAGCTGCCAATTCTCTCTTCAGACCCCAGTGTCCAGCCCTAGTGATGATGGCATACAGCCAGTGACCAGAGCTAAGGGCTTCCACAGCCAAAGACTGGAAGACCTGCATAACTCTACATCATCTGGAAGCCCCAGATGGAGAATGACCAGATTGTTTGGGAATAACTCCCTTAGCATCCTGAGAAAGTCAGCAGAAGGGTTGAGCTGGGAGTCATCAGAAACTACTTGTTGCTAGAGATGGAAGTATCTGCCAGAGATCAGATTCAGAGCCAGGAAAAGCCTGCTGTGTCCTTGAGACTGGCCCATTCCAGCATTCAGCAAAAGCCATTCTGTAGGTGATAAGCTGCGAGAGCCTGCAACCACCTAAAAATGGGCAAGCTGCAAGACGTCGCTCTCAATCCCTCAGTTGCCTACTGCTGCCATCAGGGTTGCCAGTTCCAGTGCAGACAGATTCTAGTGCTACACTGTTGTGTCTTCTAAACCATGAGTAACCTCAGGGATTGCCCTGAGCCTAGGGAACTGTGAAAAGATAATAAACTTTCAAATCAGTAACAGTTTGGTTCCAGTGTTCAAAGTTAAAGTTCAAGTTTTCTAAAGTTAAGTGCACCAATGGTGGCCATCCAGCTGCAACATGTCAGGCCCACACTGCCTTAAATCTGGGTATCCTCAGGACTAAGGGGTTTAGTCTGGTACCAGATGGGAGGGGGTATTGGAGTTACTGTATATTGCATGCATGCTGGTGGGGGTGGGCACTATTTTTATTGCTATTGCCAATGCTGACAGCGTTGCTTTAGTAACTGCTTGTTTACTGAATTTGCCAGTGTCAAGTTATTTCTCTTTTCCTTTCCAAAATCCCCTACCCTATTCCTACCCCACTGTAAATAAATGTCTGGTTAACCTTTTTACATTGGTGCCTGGTGAGCATATTATTAACGCTAGTCAATAATTGCATGCAACATAGAGTACTAAGTTGATCTATGGTATTTCATGTGTGAGGTGATTGTGAAGGGAGGTGGGTTGGGGCAGCATCGCCCCAGGGGGTTGTACCCTTTTGCCAGCTGGCCTACTATATTTACCCTGGGTGGAGGCATCATGCTATTCTTTTCTATTCTGGGAAAAGAACCCCAATCACCATCAGAACAGAACCCAGGCCCCACAACCTGTAGTGTGGTCATCAGGCAGGGGATGTAGCCCACTGGTATGTGGTGCTCAGGTTACATATCACAGAATCATAGACTCTTGATGGCAAAAAGGACCTCTTGGCCCATCTAGTCTGTCCCTTCCCCCCACCCTCACTATTCCTCCCTCCTCCCTCTGATAGCACCCTTCCCTCCATCCTGTAACCCCATGTGCCTGTCCTATACTCTCTGGAAACCAAACACTGTTTCAGACCCCACACCTCCTCTGGAAGCCCATTCCATGCTTCATCCACCCTCTCAATGAAGAACCTTCATCCTCATATTGCCTCTGTAGTTTCTCCCCTGCAGCCTCAAACCATGCCCCTTCATGTTAGTGCCTGCCTTCCTTCCTGCGAAATAAATGCCCTGAGCCTGCTTTGTTTATCCTTTTGACATATTTAAAGGTCACTATCATGTCCCCTCTCTCCCTTCTTATCGCTAATATGTAAAGCCCCAATTCCCTACCTCTGTTTGTATGGGTTGCCCTTCATCCCCTGCATCATCTCGGTCACTCTTCTCTGAACCCTTTCAAGCATATCTATGTCTTTAGGTTGGTATGGCCTCCAGAATTGCATTCCGTACTCAAGGTTTGGCCTTACCATGGCTTGGTATGGGGCAGCAGGACCTTCCTCCTTCTACTACTGATTTCCCTTCCAATACATGCCAGCATCCCATATGGTCTCCCCACCACCCTGCTGCACCGAGTTCCCACCTTGAGGTAACTAGACACTACTATCCCCAGATCTCTCTCTTGCTCTATGACCCTGACTTCCTCACCCCAAGTGTGTACCCTGCCCTCAGGTTCCTGTGCCCCAGGTGCATGACTGCACACTTTTTGATATTGAATTTTAGTTGCCAGGTCTCTGCCCACTCTTCCAGTGCTCTCAGATCCTGCCACATGTACTGAACACCCCCTGTGGAGTCTATCCTATTGCAGATTTGTGTATCATCTGCAAAAAGGGCCACCCGACCCTTCAGCCCTTCCTCTATATCACTGATGTAGATATTGAAAAGGCGCAATCCCAGCACTGACCCCTTGGGGACCTTGCTCATCACCCGCCCTGTCCTTGAGTGTACCCAGTTCACTACCACCATCTGGCTTTTGTCTGCCAACCAGTTTTCTATCCATCTAGCTATTGTGTCCCCCACCCCCATACTTTCCAGTTTGTTGACTAGCCTTCTGTGGGGTATGGTATTGAAGGCCTTGCTGAAATCCAGATAGAGGCCATGTCCACCACCACCCCCCAGTTTTTTTACCTGCATCACCCAAAGAACTCAATTAAATTGGATTGGCATGACTTCTCCTTTGTGAACCCATGCTGTCTGTCATCCATCAGCCCATTTTCCTATCGGTAGTTCATCACCCTCTGTCTAATGAGTGTCTCCATGATCTTCCCCACCACTGCGGTGAGGCAGTAGTTTTCCCTCAACTCCCTGCATCCCCCCTTGTGTATCGGTACCACGGTCACCTACCTCCAGTCCTCTGGCACCCTTCCAGAATCCAGAAACAGGCTGAACAGTCTTGCCACTGGGACAGCCAACTCCTCCCTCAGTTCCCTAATCACTCTCGGATGCAGCCCATCTGGTCCCATGGCCTTGTCCTCCTTTAACCTGCCTAGTTCTTCCCCGACTCTTTCTGGACTGAAGGGACTCAAGTCCACCCATGTGTCCACACTCTTCTTCCTTAACTCGGGCCCCCTACCCTCCTCTTTCATAAATATTGAGCAAAAGTACCTATTTAGTTCTGCTTTATCCCCATCCTCTTCTAATGGCTTCCCTCCTTCATCCCACAGCTTTGCTATCCCCTGTCCAGTCTTTCTCCTTTCTGCCACATATCTAAAGAATGTTTTGTCTCCTCTCTAGGCCCATTTTGCTATTCTTTCCTCAGTGTTAGCCTTCGCCCTCCTTATCACCTTCCCTGTGAGCCTCCTCATTTTCCTATAGGCTTCCCCGTTCTCTTCCTTCTGTGTTCTATTGTATTCCCTGAAAGCCCTTCTCCTGCCCCAGCCATTCTCACCACTTCCCTAATGAACCAGAGTGGTCTCCTACGTCTTGCACCCTTCCTCACCCTCCTAATGCACAAAGGTGTGGCCTCCCTCACTCTGTCTCTAATAGCTCCCCATAACTCCTCCACATCATCTTTCTTCTCCATGCCCTCCATCTCCTCCCCCACTATCCTTCTCATGTCAAAATCTGCACACCTGAATTCCAGTACCATTGTGTTTGTACCACACACCTCCCTCCCTGCTCTCACCTTGAACCTGATGGTCCTGTGGTCACTGTTTCCCAGCTTCTCCACCTCCTCCACCCCCTTCACACTCTCCCCATTTGGTAAGACCACATCCAGAAGTTTGCTTCCCCTAGTTGGTTCTTTGACCTACTGCTGAAGGAAGACCCCCTACAGTGCTTCCAGAATCCCCCTGCTTCTGGTCAAAGCTGCATCCAGGATGGTCCAGTCAATGTCTGAAAGGTTCAAGTCCCCTACCAGAAGTGTTTTCCCCTTGAGAGTCATCCTTGTAACTGCCTGTGACATCAACCTGTCCTGTTCTTCCTGTTCTTCCCATTGCAAAGGTAGTCTGTAAACTAAACCTAGTCTCAAGGATTGCCCTGTCCTTCTGCTTAGTGTTACCCAAAGGAGTTCAGTTTGCCCATCCCCCTCCTGCTCCTCCATAACCTTTATGTCCTCCCCAATGTACAGGGCCACACACACCCTCTTGTCTCTCCTGTCTTTCCTGAACAATCTGTAGCAAGGGATAACTGTCTCCCATGTGTGATATTCCATCCACCATGTTTCTGTGATTGCAGTTATGTCCAGTCCTTCATGCACAATGATGGCTACCAGTTCCTCCATCTTATTAGCTAAGCTTCTAGTGTTTACCACTAAACTCCTCCACCATAGTCCCCCTTCCTTTCCCCTCCCCAAGGGTATGCCAGAACCTAACATTTAATCCCTTCCCCATCTCAGCCATAGTTAGGTGTGGTTTTATTCCCAGCCCCTTCCCCCTCCATTTGGTTTAAATTATAAGCTTTTTCAAAGAACTCCCCCAGCCTACATTTTAGTACAGCTGCACCTTCTCTGTTAAGGTGCAGTCTGTCTGGGGAAAAGAGACTCTCATCATTCCATGTTGCCCCCAGTCCCCTACCAGCCCATACCCCATCTGCTTACACTATCTCACCAGCCAGCTATTGAACTACTTTATCCTTTGTTTTCTCTCTGTACTAGCTCTGGGCACTGGCAGAACCTCCAAAAAGGCTAGAGATTTGAAGCATATACCACTGCAAAACCTAGCCAGAGCCTTAACTCTCACCTGTACCTTCAGTAGACTATTTCCCTCCAAGTCATTTGTCCCCAAATGGAACACCAGATATGATTCCTCATCCTGTTTCCTACCTCATGAGGGAATATGGTGGATTACCTCCAGTGCCATCATGCTCTGTATGCACTCCACCCAAACTGTGCTGTTTGTGCCCCCCCACTTGATACCCTTTAGAATCAAGTCACCAATCAGTAGCACCTTGCCCCCTTTTTCCTTCTGGTTTACCTGAATCACAGTTCTCCTTCTCTGAGCTACTAGTGTCTGTTCTACCTTCCTGTCCCTCAATATCCCTCCTCCCGATTTCTCGTCTTGAGCCCTAACCCTTTTATCCCCTGTAGCTTCCTCCTCTCCTTCCTTGCTGGCATTTAACACTGCCTCTTTTGCCCTTGTCCCTAGCTCTCTGACCCCTTGCCCTTAAATATCTTTATTCCATGCCATTGATTCTTCAGTTAGCCTCAACAAGAGGGTAGCAGCATCCAACCCCTTTTCCATGTGATTCTCCAGTCTACTACCACCCTAAGTCACCTTCTGCCCTCTGTGTTCCCTCTCTCTTATCTGCATTACAGACGGTGTCCTATGTTCCCCCACTCTGACTCCCTGTTGTTCCCATACCACCTTGTTTTTATCCTTATGCATCTCTTCCCCTTTCTCCCTTACTGTATACACCACTCCCACTCCCAGCTGCCTTGCACCTGCATTACACACCGGCACCTCCCATCCCCCTTGCAATTTCCCCTCTCTCCTTCTGACCCTGCTCACTGCTCCCCCTGCTCCCTCTGATACCCCTTCTGCCATGGTATCTGCCAGTAGCAAGTACCTGTTGGAGACCAGAATCCCCCAGCTTGTTGTCTTCCATTGTCTCCTGCCAGTGAGCTGAGCACCCCTACCTGGGTCCTTAGAAACCTTTTTCACCTACCACCAGCAGTATCCACTCTCTGCCATTCATCACCTACCTCCATCCTGCCCCTAACCCCTGTCCCTTTGTCACCCCATACCTGTCCTGTCCTTTCAGAGTCCCAGCCTACCCCCCACCCCTTCTGGTCCTGCCGCAGCAGACTCCCTCCTCCCCCAGCTATCTTTACAGGTGTGCCTCCCTACCCCTGTACTCATGCCCTTCATCCAGCTGTCTATTTCATCCCTGAGAATGCATACCTCAGCCCCTAATGTCATTAACCTGGCACATATTGGACAGCATCCTAGCCTCCACAGAGTATTCATGACCATTGTAGCCCCACAGCCATTGCAACCCACCTATCTGCCTCCTCTCCATCCATTAGCTGAAGTACCCCTCCCTGCCTAGCAGTGTCCCTGCCCAGACCGGCCTCCCCTTCTTTCATTTTCAAACAACACCTTCCTCCCCCTTCACACAGACCCATGCTCCCTCCCATATCCCCAGCTTAGTAAGGCCATTGACCCGGGCTGCCTCAAAATACCAAAGGTAAAGACTAATGACTGGAGATGCCCTTAAGACCAAATACAGTGCAGTAACAAACAAAATTACAGTAGTGTTACTCCATCAGAGCAGTCTGATAATCCTGATATTAATAGAAACAGTTCAGCATAACTGTGTACTCCGAAACTACTAGAATCAGTTCAGCATAAGGCCCCCCGGTTATGATGCTCATACAATTACCCCACCCAAAACTGCTGCAAACATCCCACAGAAAATGAACATTTTTCCCCTTGCCCTCCCCTGCCTGTACAACCACAGTTGCCACAATAAGCTGTACAGTACCTTAAGTTGATTCAGATCCCAAACCCCAAAGTCCAATGTTCAGTTCATGTCTCTTTAAGATACACTCCTGTAGACGTCGAGATGCACTCACACTTCCCCTTTGATGCCACACATTCCAGGTGCTCCACCCCTACCTCATCCTCTTATAGGTGTATTTCTTGCAGGGAGTGGTTCTGCAGACCATTTAATAATGGTGGTGGAGTGGGGAGAGACAGTGAGCCAAAATATCAAGTAAACAGCAGCTTACACTCCGCTGCTCAGTCTTTTATGCCACCGATTGCTGTCCTCTGAAGACTCCTTGTGTCTTTGCAGCTGCCGATGTGGCCTTCCTGCAGCTCCCAACGCTGACTGGGGTCACCGATCTTCCTGCTGCCACTGATGTGCCCCCTACAGCTCCCACCACCGATGCAGACCCCTTGCTGCCCCCACCGCTGATTGTGGCTATGGACTCATGGGAGAGTAGGAGTAGAAGGGACCTGGAAGCATAACAGTGTGGAGGAAAGATACTGTCCCAGACAGGTGTGCATTCAGGTAATAGAAACCCAGGAGCACCTCTCTTCTAAGTGTGGATATGTGAAAGGTTTCTGGGAGCATTTAGCCTGGCATGGAACTGGGACATGATTACCCTGATTGTCCTATGGGAATATTATCCATGGATTTGCTCTGGTAAAGTGGGGCCAGTTGCGCAGTGGTACATTAAATACTATTCTTAAATATCAGGTGTGGCAAGCTAGATGTGCATTAGCTATTTAGCAGAAAGCTATTACATATGTGGATTTATATTCATCTGCTCAGTGAGCAATATGTCAAGTATATCAGAAAGGTTTGTTCTGCCTTTTCTGATATACTTGACATATCGCATGGAATTCCCACTAATATATATCTGTAAATACATAGGGTTCAATTTGCGGTAACCATATTTAGCCCACTGATACTTATATAAGATTCACCTATTACTCACTAAGTTTGATAATGTGTCTTTTTCCTTTTTCCATGGGGTATTATCCCAAGTACCTGTTGTGGGACTATAAACAGGACAATGACCAGAGATGGGTGGAGGGACCTCAAGTTAACACCTCATCCAAAGGTTGGCACCTCAGCAGTGCAGCACCCCCTTCGTACTGCACAAGTGTCAGTTATGGGTATTGTTCTACATTCCTGCTGTGGGGCAAGAACCCATAACCTTCTGATTTTCCAGCCCCAAAAGCATGCATGCTACCTACTGAGCCATTGGCATTTACCCATCTTGGCTACCCTTCTCTATCATTGTATTAGGAATATTTATCACCTTAAAATGGATTGTCATTTGAGAACCAATATTAATTTTTAGGGGGCAAGCAATAGTTTCTACTTACTGTCATCACGTGTACTCTTTTGTGCTGAATTTAAAGATTATTATTACATTTAGTGTGTGTGAGTTAGCTGTTGTGTGGTCTGAGTTTTTTGCTTTTTAGTTTAGTTTCTGTTGACTGGAAAAGGAGGGCTAGACCTAATTTCAGCCTTGTCCCAGGGAGGGGGAACACAGATGCAAACTGACAAATTGTATAAGGTTAAGCTGTTGGTGGTATTTTTAGTGAAGGGGAAACTGGGGCCAGGACACCAGGGAAATTCTCATAATCTTTTTGAGAAGCGTCATGGGATCTTTAACATCCACCTGAACAACCACCAGAACAGGCAGATGGGACCTAGGTTTTAACATCTTATCTGAAAGATAACACCCCAGGAGTGCATCACCCCCCCCATGCTGTACTAGTGTCAGTATTGGGATTATACCCCAGGTTCCTGGTGTGGGGCTAGTACCCATAGCCTTCCAATTTTCTGGCCTCGGAAGTGAGTGTACAACCTGCAGAGCCACAGACACAGACAAGTAGTGACATGTCAAACAGAATGCAGCACCAGTTGAATAATTTCTAGTCAGCTTACACCCACACAAACACACATGGATTTGCAAACCCATGATGCTTTGTGCTGTATTAGAAGCCATTGACTGTACAGAATGTGCATTTATAGAAACCCCATGCATTGTAAAGTATCTTCCTTATTGTCTCATTTATGCATCTGAAATATTGTTCTTTTCTATCAGCAGTTAAATTATTTCACCTTTTTCCACTCATCACAACAAAAAATAAAGAATTCAAATGTATTCTCAGGTAGCTGAAGGAACAGTATCTACCCATCTTGATGAGAATCATCTTGTGGTAAAAAGGAATTGTCAGCAATTAATTCTCATAAAAGTATTTCATTTATTAATTTAAAATTTGGTAACTGGGAAAAGCACACTGAGCCAAGGCTCATTTCCAAGTGTAACCTGGGGACAGAGGTAACAATTACATACAGAGGAAATACATACAATCAAAATACAAAAATACAGTCAAAATACAAGTGCCAAGAGCAGTTTAGGCAGTACAATGTGCAAGGTATTTACATGGAAATAGATTGGCAAGTCATTCATATCTTACAAGTTTTGAGGTAAAAGGAGTACAATTAGGATGACTGGAACAGCTAAATGGATAATATCAACTGGGCACACATTGTTTGATGTTTAGTGGACAGATAGGAAAGGGCAGGTGGTTAGGTGTGGCAGGAGCATATGGGGTGGGGAAGGAGATGAATTTGCTGTTTAAGAGAGGAATGAGAGGGAGCGTTCCTTAGTTGAGGAGTTTGTTGGTTCCATTGTCAGGGAGTTTGTAGGAGAATGCAGATTTACCAGCCAATGAGGATAGTAGGGAAAAAGAGAAGGATTGAGTGTCTGTGCTTCGGAGGGTGTAGAGGGATGAGCTAGCCAGGGATAGCATATCTGAGAAGTAAGATGGTAGCAGGTCGAACCAGTATTTGGATATGAGAGATATCAAGTGGATGTGACAGTGGTGGGACAGAGGCGGGATGCTGAGGGAGGAGTAAACAGAACAGCAGTGAGTTCTGGAGGAAGAGTTTGTAGCAAAGCAGCAGAAGGCGTTTAGGAGGATGTCGCATCTGGATAAAGTGGAGGCAGGGGCAGTACTGTATACTACATCCGCATAGTCAAACATAGGTGTGATCATTTTAGTAACAATTTTGTGTCTGACTGGGAGTGGAAGGGAATCTTTGTTACAGTGCAGCATACCTAGCTTTGGGCAGAGCTTAGAGGTGATGGTGTCAATGTGGGTAGAGAAGGTAGTGATCTAACCACATGCCTAGGTATTTGTAGGATGAGACATGTTCAAGCAAGGTCTCATTTAAGGAAATGATTGTTGGGGCTGGGAGCATTCTGGCCAGTTTTTGTGCTGATCAGAAGATCATTGCTACTGTTTTGGTACTGTAGTGCTGATTTTCAGTTGGTTTGTATGGAACCAGGACTGCATGCTATGGAAGTCACATTATAGGAGGGTGTAGACATCATTTAGGATGAGGCCTGAGGCAAAGAGAATGGTGTCATCCACATACATGTGTATGTGGGAGCTGGAGCTGGCAGAGGGGAGGCCATTGATGAATACTGAGAACAAGATAGGTGCAAGGAAAGAACCTTGTGGTACATCAGTGAGAATGGGGAGTGGGAAGGGGAGTCGGCCACTCAAACAGATCTCAGTCTGTGGCTTAGGTAAGATTTAAACCACCGAATGGTGAGGGGGGCTAGGCCAGTTGCCTTGAACTTTGTAAGAAGAAGGGGATGGGAGACAGAGTCAAAGGCCTTGGCAAGGTCAACAAAGACTGCTGCAGTAAGGAAGCCTTGGTCCATAGCAGCATGATTCTGTTCTGTAATGCATTGCAGTTCCAGGTAGTAGGTGCATGCTTTTATGTAAGCTATTGTAGAATTGAAAAATTTAGTTGTTTAAAAAATTTCGCTGTGTTCACGCCCCCTAGTGGTCCGCTAAATCGATTGAAAAGCAAACATTATTTGAAGCAAAATTTCTTTATTCGCAAAAAAAATAATTAAAATACACTGTCAACTGTCAAGGTAAGTGCAGCCGGCGGGGGGGGGATCATCATTCAAGCAACTCATCTTGATCTTCAGGAACCTAAAAGAGAAACAAAATACCCTTATTCAGCGTTATGCTCCATCAGTCTTACTCTAAATTTGTGACAGTAAAGCATGTGTAACATTGTCCTTGCTCTTACCTGATTCAAGCAGCCAGCATGTGCTGTAGCAATCCCAGAGAGCTCAAATCTGTATATGCAGTCCTCCCTGCGGTCCCCTAGTGAGTTAAAGACAGCCACCAGCCACTCAGCGTGCTTCAATTTAAGGGCAGTCATACGGAGATCCACTTTGATGTTAGAGGACTGGGAACCGGAGTTTATTTGCTCAGTAATTATCCCAGCAAACCACTCAGTAGATTAAATTTTTAAGTAGTTCTTAAACAACTTGTTTACTGTAACATCAAGTGGCTGCAATAGATTGGTGCAGGAAGCTGGGACAAAAATGGGTATAATAGATTCTGACCCTAATTTCTGAAGAACTGCTGGAGCACTATGAGCCTGGTACAGATCCAAGATCAAAATGCAGTATTGTTCTGTTGGCAGCTCATGTGTTTGGATCACACTCGCAATGTAGGGCTTAAGAGTTTTTTCTTTGTATGCCAGCATAGTGTCAGTATTTGCCCAATGATTTTCACTAAAAGAGAGATTCCAATCAGTAGGAAAGTGATAACTAGGTAGGCTGGCAGCAGTTTTCTCCTGATAGATCACCTGGGGAGATAAGAAATGACCAGACAGTGTACACCCCATCACGAGTGAGACCTGCCGCTTATCTCTGAGGCCAGTAACCTCAATTTGTCTGGAGCCAGATTCAGCCATTGTCCACTCACTGCATGGCACCAGGTGTACCTCCGTCTCATCAATACTGATCACTAACTCAGGGGGTATGAATTCTTACATGGCAGCTCAACTGACCAGAGCAAGAAACTTATCCTTCAGATCGGGGAAATCATGCGGGGTCTTTCTGGCAGTTTGTGGTCCTTTAAGCTTCATGAACTCCATACAGAAGACTAGGTTTGCTGGCCAAGGCACCTAGCTTCATCTGAGCTCTTTTCTTCTAGGTTGCTTGAAAGGACAGAGCAAAGAGCCTTACCAGAGCAAGGAAAAGAATTATGGCTTCTTTTGGCTAGGCAGATTTACTGCGTGTTGTTATTTTTATTTTGTACTCACAGGGATTGTTACTGTTTGTTGCTAACATTTTATTGTTTTATTTTTCTCTGATTCAAATTGTTGCTGGGTATACCTTCTGCTGCATTATCACAGGGTGTGTCTACAGGTGTGTGCTTACAGATTACCACTGTAATCTTCTCATTCAAATTGTCTTTTGCAAGGTATATCTTCTGTTACTGCTTTACTTTTCTCTGTAGCAAAGTGTTTCTTACAGGGTATATCTTCTGTGAAATTATTACAGGTGGTGCTTTACAGGTTTTACAGTTTTACCTATCATTAGGATAAGCTTTAAGGGCTACTGCATTTGTTGCTGGCTGATTGTTTTTTCTTTTTCTGCAGCAGAAGGGTCTAGTCACCCAACCTATCCCCAACCACCCCACACTACACTACTTTTATAGGGTAGCACAGTCATGACATTTCCTGTAGCAAAGCAGGAAGGGGTGGATCAGAGGAGTATGCACACAGTGACCTCATTTATAGAGGCACTAGTAATTTAACTTGTTATAACAAGTTATACAAAAACAAACAAACAAAACACAAAATCAAACTTTTGCTTTCATTTTCTTCCTTCTAATTACTCTGACCAGGTTATAAACCCAGCAACTTATCTGGAATGAATATCATTAACTTCAGGTAATGTGGAACACTTTTCAAAAGGGCAGTTTTACAGGATTTAGGACACTGTCCTACATGCTGGGCCATTGGAGGTCTAAGGGCTCAGCTCCAGGCAGCATGGGCAGAGATTGTGCACCTCAAATTGAATATTCAAGAGGAAATATAAGAACCTTCTGCCATTTCCCCAACATCCAACAGAAGCACCTCGACTGCAGAGGGTAGTTAGTCCGGGAAGTTGGCAGGTGGTTAAGAGGGGCAAATCGGGTGCCCCATCACTCAGTGCCCTCCAACATATCACCTCCACAAACCATATAAAAACTACAAACAGGTATCTGCTTCTATCTCAGAAATCAAACAACGGGGCAGAGAACACTGGGGAGCAGAACACTGCAGCACAGGAGTTAGCACAACAAAACTCACCCAAAACAGGAACCAAAACAAAAAAGGAAAAAGGAAATCCAAAAAACTTCTGATCAAAGGAGACTCCATGATTCGGGGAGTTGATACCTATCTCCAGTCAGGGGCAATGGTCAAATGTCTCCGAGGTACATCAGCATTGAGAGACACTGACACCATTGCCAAAATTGTTCAGGAAGCAGGAAAAAACACTGATGTCCTGGTACACATAGAGACTAATGATCTCGCCAGCCAGTCATTTGCGGAGACCAAGGAATACCTGACCAGGCTGGGTGACAAACTATCATCCATTTTATCTGGCATCTCCTTCTATGAGATCCTGCCAGTCTGGAAGAGGGGGCAGATGGATGGAAGATCAGAGAATGGGAGATAGGGGAGCTAAACATGTGGCTCAAGGGCTGGTCCCAGGAAAAAGGACACACATTTGTAGGGAACTGGCAACAGTTTTGGGAGTTAAAGTTCTTTAAATTTGATGGACTGCATCTGACTAAGGAGGGAGTCAGTGCATTGGGTCAGACGTTTGACATCTTTGCAGAATATTTAAACTGGGGAGAGGGGTTCAGCACCCTATACATCGAATGGGAAGAACACCCCCCCCCTCAGCTAGTGATCAAACAGGAGTTCAGCATGTTTGTAGTTCATTTGCATCACCTGGTAAGGAAAAAACTCCCCAAACGATGCACAGTGGAAATGCCAGACCTCGCCCAACAACTAACACACCAAAATATGGCCAATGGAAAATAATGTACACAAATGCTCGCAATCTGGGAAACAAGATGCCAGACCTTCAGGCAATAATGACAGAGGCTAAACTGGACATAATAGCCATTAACAAGACATGGTTTACCAGTAACCACACTTGGGAGACTTCAGTACCTGGCTATGTACTGTTTAGAAGAGACCGAGGTGCAAAAAGGGGGGTGTAGTGGCCCTTTATACCAATGAAAATATCAAAGCTGCAGAAATTCAGAATACACATAAGGAGCCAGAAGAACTGTGGGCAGGGCCCCGATTTTTCTGCGGCACATCGGAGCAAAGTTCTGCAGCAGGGTTCTCATTTGCCACAGAACTTCTGCGGCACTCAGCACCAATTTCTGCGGTACCTATGCACATTTTACCCTTAATTTTTTTCCTTTTTTTGTTTTTTTTTGCCCAATCCGACACAATGCACGCTCGTAACACAGTCATTTTATGGGCGTTTGTCACCAAATGTTCAACATAGCCAGTGTAAGACCTCTGCTCATGATCAGCATCACTGTGATTTTATTACTCTGTCCGGAACACTGATTTCGCACATCGACTGCGCCATTGTGCACTACATGTGCGAAAACACATTTTGGGTGAAATGTGAAAAATGACAGTTGTACTGTTCATAAGGAGGTGTGGTAAAATGGTAATACTGAAAATCTGGAGTGAAGATATTAAAAATGCTTGAAGTTACGAGCGTGTGTAAAAACTGCACAACGCACGCTCGTAAAACAGTCGTTTTGGGGAATAATTTCACCAAATTTTCAACATAGGGTTCTTAGGAGCCTACCTCATGAACTGTGACACTGTCATGTCATTAATCATTCTGGAAAGGTGGTTCTGCGCAGTGACTGCGGAACCACCTTTCGGACCGATAATGAAATAACAGTGTCACAGTTCATGAGGTGGTCAAAACCCATGTTGAAAATTTGGTGAACAAATTCCCAGAAATGGCTGAGTAATGCACTAAAGTTAAAAAAAAAATCCATTTATGCCATTATACAGCTTACCGGCATTTCTTCAGTTCACGGTCGGCTTTGAAGAGTGCAGACGTGTTCCCGGTCCACAGAAGATCATCGAGCTGGGCCCCGGAGGTAAGTATGGGTTGAGGTGGGAGTGAGGTGAGAGTGTGGGGAGGTGGGTACACAGAGGGTGGGTGCAGGTTGGGGGAGAGGGGGCAAAAGAATTACCGATGGAAGGTTTTTTTTTTGCAGGGTTTTTGGAAGCGCCACACAAGGAGGGACTTTTGCCACGCTGGGGTGGGCTCCCAGCGTGGCATACTAATATTTCAGAAGGGGGCACGTTTGTACCTTTCTAATCTGGTGGCAAGGATCTTAGCCAAAATCTTTGTGTCGGAATTGATACGTGAAATAGGTCTGAGGTTTTAGCGGATCTATGGACCTAATATCTATGGACCTAATGAAAATTCTCCTCCTTTTTTGTGCAACTGTCTTGAACTGGTTAACTTCCCAGCTCCATACATTTTTGGTGGTGACTTTAATTTAATATTGAACCCTAACCTTGAAAGATCACAAGCGGGCAGTAACAGATTGAGGTGCAGTAGAGATGCATTGCACCACAACCTGTGAGGTGCTCTCAACGCCACCTCTTGCGCGCTCCCTAACATTTGCCATAACTTTCCTAACACCAACTCCTAACGTGAATGTGCTCTTTTATTTGTGCAGTTACTTTGCCATCAACTGTGTGGATGCGAGTAAGGCAGTCGAATCAGTGGGCATCCACACAGTGCCAGTACACCTTGCCTCCTTTCTCTTTGTCTAGGCAATACAGAAAGCCAGAAAGTAAAGCCAGTGGCTTCCCCTTCTGTCTCGAGACAAAGTCCACATCCATGCCAACCTCCATTCTGACATAATGACAGGTTAATATGGTAGCAGGTATCTTTAAGTGTTAGGCTACTGCATTGTGGGAAAGTAAAACAGGAAGTGACATGCAGTGAAGACCTGCAAAGAGCTACCAAAGAGCTACCAGCAATAAACATCTATAAAAGTACTAACATCTAATACAATTCTAACCAAGTGCTATTATTACAGGGTATCTAATTATGTGAGGTGCTAAAGTTGAAGAGCGCTAATATTGGGGTCGCCGAAAAAAATACACTAATATTGAAGTCGCGATTTTATAATTGCTATTTTAACCATGGAACCCAACAGTTTAGGATTTGGATCCTCAGTTTTATAGAGACAGCTTTGTGATGCACAGATGCTTTAGTGGCTGGAGTTTGTCAGACAGAACTTGTCGCAAAGTAATTAATGTTGCTTACAAGGTATTCAAATGTATTTTTACATGTACTGGGGCATTTATAGCAGTTGTGTGCTTTTTTAAATTCCATTGCCAAGGAAATTGGTCACACGTGACCAAATGTATAATGGTGAGTGGTTTCTGTGATGAAGAGTTTTGAGAAGGTGCAGGGACATTGCTGCAGATAAACAACGTCAGGTCAAGGGCCTTAATGTTAGCTGTTCCATTATGAGAGAATACAAGTATGGCAAGTATGGGGCACATTTGTTCCGTGGGCAGCAGTGAATTCTGCGGGTGATGGCAAATTCCGTGGATATTTCCTCGGTTTGCCACACCCGCAGAATCGTGGAAAACTCAGGGCCATGACTGTGGGTCACCCTGGAAACAGGAAATGGGACAGCCATACGAACTGGGGTTGTGTACAGACCTCCAGACCAGGGGAGGACATAGACTCATTACTGTTAGAAGATATACAAAAATGACAGCAAAAGGGGAGGTTCTGATAATGGGAGACTTCAACATGCCCGATACAGATTGATCAATACCAGCAGAAACTTCTGCCAGAACTAGACATATGGTGGATTCCCTGCAGGGGGAGGGCCTCAAACAGCTGGTACAACAACCCATAAGAGACAGAGCTATCCTAGATCTAGTATTGACTAACAGGGAAAGGATCTCAGATCTACAGGTAGAAGGTCACCTGGGAGCCAGTGACCATCACATGGTATGGTTCAGTTTGGCCAATAGAACTAAATCATCCCATTCCAAGGCAAAAATATGGGTCTTCAGAGGAGCTGACTTTGATAAGATGGCCAACAGACTTAAGCTAGCCCTGGCAAAAAGAAATACAGGTGAGGGGGTACAGGCAAAGTAGGTAAACATTAAGGATGCAATACTTGAAGCAACAGCCCAATGTGTTAGAGAGAAAATGGAAGTGCAAAAGAAGAAGGAAACCACTTTGGTTCTCAAAAATTGTAGCAGAAAAGGTCAGAGCCAAAAGGCTGGACTTTAGGAAATATAAGGGAATGCAGCAGGATGAAGATAGGGAGGCATACCAAACTTCCCTAAGGGAAGCAGGGAAGGCAGTAAGGCAGGCAAAGGCCCAAATCAAGGAAATACTAGCACAAACAGTAAAAGAAGGTGGCAAGACTTTCTATAGATACATTTGTGAAAGGAGAAAGTCCAGAGGTGGTATTACTAGGATCAAAGGGGATAGGGGGGTGTGTGAGGAGGAGGACCATGTAAAAGTATCTATCCTAAATAGATACTTCTGCTTAGTATTTACTGAAGAAAAGGTATCGCAGGGCCCACAGCTCTGCACCATGGACACAGGGGGGAGGGAGACATGCACTAGTCCCTTCACAAAAGAAACGGTCCTACAAGAGCTCAGTAAGCTCAGGGTGGACAAGGCAATGGGACCTGATGGCATACATCCCAGGGTACTAAAGGATCTAAGGGTGGAACTAGCAAAGCCATTATCAGAACAGTTTAGCGAGTCTCCAAGCACAGGAGAGATCCCAGAAGACTGGAGAAGGGCTCATGTGATCCCACTCCACAAGAGTGGTAGCAGGGAGGAGGCAGGGAACTACAGACCAGTCAGTCTTACCTCAGTAGTTGGCATGATTATGGAGGTACTCCTTAAGGAAAGGATAGTGCAGCACCTGGGATCCATAGGAGCAGAGGATCCAAGACAGCATGGGTTCACAAAATGAAGGTCCTGTCAAACTAATCTCATAGATTTCTTTAACTGGGTAACCAGAGTGGTGGACTAAGGGGGAGCAAATGATGTCACCTACCTTGACTTCAACAAAGCTTTCAATACTGTTCCATATAGAAGATTGATTAATAAGCTGGGTAGGCTTGGCGTGGGTCAGAAGTTGGTCAACTGGGTGGCAAGCTGGTTGATGGGCAGAAAACAGAGAGTGGTGGTAAATGGTATACAGTCAGAAGAGATGCAAGTCACAAGTGGGGTACCTCAGGGATCAGTCCTGGGGCCAGTCCTCTTCAATATCTTCATCAGTGACATTGCAGATGGACTGGAGGGTAAGGTTTATCTGTTTGCAGATGACACCAAGATCTGAAACACAGTAGATGATCCAGATGGGGTGGGCAGAATGAGAAGAGATCTGGATAAAGTACCAAAATGGTCACAAGAGTGGCAACTGGGGTTTAATGCAAAGAAGTGCAAGATCATTCATATAGGGAAGAGAAACCCTGAAGTCACCTATAGGCTGGGAGGGGAGTTGCTGGCAGTCACAAGTCCCCTCCCAGCCTTTAGGTGACTTCAGGGTTTCTCTTCCCTATATGCATGATCTTGCACTTCTTTGCATGGACTTGGGCATCATCATCATCGATGACCTGAAATCATCCAAGCAGACCACTAAAGCAGTAGGTAAGGCTAGGGGGATGTTGGGGTGTATTAATAGGGGTATCACAAGTCAGAAGAGGGAGGTAATAATCCCTCTTTACAAGACACTGGTGAGGCCCCATCTGGAGTACTGCATGCAGTACTGGAAGCCACACCTTCACAAGGACATTAACCAAATTGAGGCAGTCCAAAGAAGGGAAATCAAAATGGTGCAGGGACAAGAGGACACAGCATGAGATTAGAGGGAGGCTGATTAAGGGGTAATGTGAGGAAGTTCTTCACAGAAAGGGTGGTGGATGCATGGAATGGCCTACCTCAGGAAGTGGTGAATATGAATACAGTGCAGGGCTTCAAACAGGCATGGGATAGGCATAAGGGAACAATACAGATGAGTCTGAATAGATAGGCCACTGAGAGAGCAAAGGCCAATGGCACATTCATAAGGTAAAAAAAGAAATGGGTAGAATGGATGGGCCTTGCAGTCCTTATTTGCCATCAGCTTCTATGCCTCTATGTTTCTATGGTTCAGAAAATGCCATGCCCACTGTCTTGTCACATTCAGACTGGCCCCATTTTCTGTGAGTAATTTTGGGTTGTTAGCGTTGATGACACCCAAAGCTACTGCTGCCACGACCCTCGCATTCATAACCTCACCTTTGGTGCCAACACTTGTTATGATTTTTCACATTTCTGCCTCAACGTCCTCCATAACTAGTTTTGGACAATGCCTTGGCTTATGTGGCAGATTCTGAACAACAAAAGCAGGATCACTGGTCAGGCACACCTTACCAGGGTAGTTCTTCTTAAAGTTACACACAGTGCTTTCATTTATTGTTTTAGCATTTTTTTTATATCGCACAGTATTCATTACTCCATTGTTTGCAGCATAGTGTCCCACTTCAAACCATAGCTCGGGACTGTAGTGTACATAGTCAGTGCACCTTCTCTCGGGGGAAGGGGAAGCCAGCTTGAGCTCCTGTACAATGGAGTCAGCAGTCTTCACAGAAATACCAGCAGTATCACTCAAAGCCTCCGGTGTAATGTATTCAGTAACGATAAGGTCATGTTACCTTTTCACTGCTTTGTTTCTCTGGAGCCACTGCACCAAAGACATTGTACAGTGGGATGCAGGAGACCACCAAGCAGAGACGAGATACTGTAGCAGTCAGTGAGAAAATGACCAGTACAGCAGGAAGTCACACAAGTACTGTAATTAAGTAAGGGGATTAAAGGTGATTAGCTGTGTCCAAGCTATGGCTATTACAGTAAATGTCAAGCAATTGACACTAACACCTGGTGCAAACAGATTGACAGCTTGCCAGTGCTCCTCCGCTGAGAATAAAATGCATAGCACAGTACAGCATTTGTTCACATGCAGTTTTTGAAAAGAATTACAAGTATTATTGTAACAGCATCACTCTAAGGTCCGCAAAGGTTTTTAAACATTAACATTTACAAAACCCATGGAACGCTAAATTTAATTAATGCAATATTTTTCAATTCTACAGTATATGATTTTGTTCTGCTCCTCCCAGCTACATGGCTTTCACCTATCCATGACAAAATATGTTTACCTCACAGCCTATATCGCTTTCAAAAATTCACGCATTTTATTACTACGTTCCAAATACTCCTTGCTTCCCAATAACCCAACTCTGCCTTCTTGGCATATGAGGTATTCATACCAATTATATCATTCATTATACAATGGTGTCCAAGAATTGGGGTCTCTAATTGGCTAACTGGCACCTTTCTGCCATGGTAAATCCTGGCATAACCCATGCAAAAGGTGCCAGTCAGCCGTATATGGAATCCCTCCCTCTTGCATCACTCCGACCCCCCCCCCGAACATTAAAGCGGTTAAACCACCATACTGAATACTCAGTAAGCATGATGATAAAGCTGAAGATGCAACACTCCAAGTAAACAAAAAAAACCTTGGTAAAACAGTCAGAAAATGAAAATCAGGGGCCCAAAACAGTGGTTTTTAAAATATTACCCCTGCAATGAGTTCCACCCTGCTCACCTCTTAAGCATTTCTTTCAGTGTCTGCTCAGCTCCATTGCCATGTTTCCCAGTCAGTCATACCTGGTAAACACTACAGGATCATTCAGATTAAATGGGCCACTGTCCCACATAAAAAAACACTCCCTTTATCACACAAAGGACTAAAAAGAAACATAGCACCTCACCAGACAAACTGACCCTGGAAGCAGACTGTTGGGTTCCCTGTCAGAATTCCCACCACGCAGATAGCCACTCGGTAGTCAAACATACAGTCCCTTTACACTGATTCCATTCCACCTCAGTTGTGGTGCCACCAGCTCCCCATTCACAATACAAGTCAGACACTCATGCACTCCAATTTCCCAGACTGTTACCAAAAGTGAAAATCACAATTTAAAAAAAAAAAACCTTGCCCCCAGGAACACCGCTGCTCACTGCTCTCCCTCTCCCTCTCCCTCACCATACACTGTCAGTCTGCTATCTGCTCATCTCATCTGTCACAAGTGTTGCCATGCTCCCAGACTGATTTGGCATTTTACCTGTAACTCCATGAGAATTTTTTCTGTAATTTCCTATAGCATCTGTGTTTTTGCGCTCTCTCTCTCTGTGTCACAACATCAGTATTTCAATGTCATCATTCTACCTACCAACAGGGAACTATTTTCTCTGACGCAACAATAAATTAAAGAAAGATTGTTTAAAGAGTAAAAAAAATGTTTTTTTTTTCATTTTTTGTTAGAAAAAGTGAAATGGGACATTGTGTATTCACAATAAACCATTCCAGGGTGTGGGTAAATCCCAGCATAACACAAACCCTGTCATGGTTTATTGCTTAACTATTCATGCTGAATCCATAGCCCATCCATATCAATTCTGTTTAACCATCCTTTTCAATTCTCTATTCATGCTGCAACCATAGTAATCACTGCTAAATCTCATCTATTGAATTTACCAAACCTCATTCAATCAGTTTCTGGCATCACAGCTTATCACTACTTAATGGCTTCACAGCTTCTCACTACTCGATCACCTACCTTCCATGACATCCTTAATTTGACTTCTGTAGTGGAATTGGTTGGCTCACTTTCGCTGTCTTTGCTCATATCACTCAATCATATTAAGCCTTCCTTCCATCAATCTCATCAATCAATTGTATCAGTACATTGTATCAATCAATTGTCTCAGACAATCATACCATATACCAATATCTGACCAACGTCCGCTGGCTTCGCCCTGGCCACCTCATATATAGTGCCTTATATTTTTTTGTATGCTCTTCTTTATAAATCAGAGGCTTGCCAGCCATGACTATTACTTTGTATGGTGGAGGGCCCCCTACAGCGAACAGTCTCACTGTGCACCGAAGTCTACATCTTGAGCATGTGAAACTCGGGGTGGGGTCCTTCTCATTGGGCCGATAGTAGGAATGTCTTCGCTCTGGGCTTTAGCCACTTCCTCCATCAATGGCACCTCTTGATGTAGAATTTAAGACTTCAGCTATGAGGGATGGAGCCCTCACACCCAAGAGTTCTCCTTTAGCTGGACGAATCAGGCTTGATGGTGCCCTCTGCACTATTCTCCCCATGACCACCTCTAGTTCACCCGGTCTGTTTTAGTCAGTAGGGTGTTAAAGTGCCTCAGTGGTTGTTGCTCTCCTCCTCTTACCTTGGGGGTCCCGCTCAACCTTCAGAGCTTCCATTGTTGCAGAGGCCTCTCACAACAATTCAAGGCATTCCCGTTAGAGGGATCATGACAGCCTTCCACCAAATTGGAACATTTTTCTCCCCTTGGATTGGGGTTCTAAATTACAGCAGCACAGCCGTCACTAAATAAAACACCCCTAGCCTGGAGGGAAGGCAACCTTGGCCTCGGATCCCCAGAGGTTTCCCACTCAAAGGGGTTTTTTCCTCTCCTCAGCACCAAAGGTCATAATCTTAGTTACCCCCTAAATTACTTAGGTAGTTGCTGCAGTTATTTAGGTAGGTGCCGCTGTTGGATGAAGATGAATGGTGGCCCTCCTTTGCTGTTTCCTCTCTCATAGGGAAATCATGCCCTCCCATCATAATTCATGTAACTTATGTTCAAACTGTTTTCCATTTCAGTTATCTCCGATCACTACCTTCATCTCAGATGACCATGTGTATATTCCATGCCAACTCATTACCTCTGCAATGCTTTCCAATCTACTTCTTTTGGGGCATTTTCTAAGCTACCTTTAGCCTAAGGGAATCCTTTCTGTGGCACCTCTGGGGTGGAACCCTCATCCGGGTACCTGCCTTTGGCATCCCTACAGGGTGGTATTCCCAAGTGAGGGTTGAACAGACACAACGAAGTTCATTCAACAGGTACAACAAAGTTTATTCAGCCAGTTGCATAAGCACAACACCACACTAAGTTGTGTAAGCACATTGAATTATAAGGCTGTAGCCTGCAGTTCAAGGGGCTGAAGCAACAGCCACACACCCCTGCCTGACCTAAAAACTCTTCCTTCCTGTTTCATTCAGAAGCTTTTTTCTTTGCCCCCCTCCATCCTTCCCTCCTCCTCTAGTGGCTAGCCTCTCTCCTCAGGAGTGTTTCTTAAGCTACCTTTAGCCTAAGGGAATCCTTCCCATTGCACCTCTAGGGTTGGAACCCTCATCCAGATTCCTGCCGTCAGCATCCCTATGGGGTTGTATTCCCAAGGCACAGAGAGGTGAATGGTCACAGCAAAGTTCATTCAGCAGCTACAACACAGTTTATTCAGCAAGTTACATAAGCACAACACCACACTAAGTTGTGTAAGCACATTGAACTACTGTTGAAAAATGGGTTTCAGAACCCTAGAAATGTCATTGTCCCTGCCCCATGAAACTCACCACCCTGGCAGGGGTGTTGGGGGTCAAGAACACATTGAGGCAATGGGGGCACAGCCCCTATTTATAGATAATGTAATCTACCTTGTAGTCAGTGTAACAGCTCACAGTTGATTGTTTTTACTGCTAGGCAGATGCCAGTAAAGAATGCAGTGAGCTGCTTTTACCATAACTGTCAGTGGACACCTCCGTGTAGCTTACAGTATATCAATGAAGATGGTAGGAGCTACACACCACTCAAAGTTGCTCTACAAAATTTATTCCTCACTTCGACAGAATGGACTACCTCTCATGATTAAGCATGCAAGTATAAATATGTCAAGGTATTTTTGGAGGTCATGAGGATTTATCAATAAACTTATTAATTTCATGTCAGTGATAGAGTGAGGTACTTTCTGAGGAAGACAGGGACAGAATGAAGGTGGTGCAAAACAGGGCCACCAAAATGATCCAAAGGCAGCAAGACAGGGTCTATGAGGAAAGACTGGAGGACCTCAACATGTAGCACTCTGAAGACCAGGAGGAAGAGTGGTCTATTGTACCTGATGTTTAACTCATTGTTACTACTGTCTCTTCCTAATAGTATATTGCCATGTACTACTATAACTTCCTAATTGAGTAATGCCACATACTTTGCTCTAGCTGTCAATTGCCACTGACAACACATCATGCTGTAATATGAACTTGCAAATACCTGCTTGTACAATTACTTGACAATGCTCCTCTGGAACTGTGTACTATGTATTTTGTAGTTAAGCAATCTGTGTACACTGTCCTTGTCTATTGAAGTGGAACCTTTGTAACATAGCTTCAGTGCTCCAAGGTTGTTTTCTGAATGAATAAATAAATAAAATATATATGATCTAGGCTTACAAATTCCTATAGACAGTGGAAACCTATTCACCAAGAATAACACAGTGATGATACTAGGCCATGGAAGAAGGCAGGTTGGGGATGGGGGGGTAAAAGGAATGTTAAGAAATTCTTTACTGAAATGGTGGTAGAACAATAGAATAGGTTACTGGTGGAGGTGGGTGAGGCAGGAACTATAATGGCATTAAATGAATGTTAGGACAAATTCAGGGAGCTAGTAGTCCCAAAAGGGGGATAAGAGGCAAGTGAGGGGAAGTGGGGGTGAGGCCACAGGGAAATGGGAGAATCAGAAACCAGGGAAACTTGCCTATCTGGCAGCAAACCAAAAGGCAATATGTATGGTCTTCCTTGGGCAGACTGTATGGACCTTGAGTCTTTTTCTGCCAGCATTATTTCTCTGTTTTCTTCACTTTTTTGGGCTTTGTCATACAAATGCCAGCTCTCACTGCACAATCTTTGCAGAATAGTCCAAGATAAACCTTTGGTCATCCTTGCGAATTGAGCTACAATAAATGTGTTCTGCATAGTGACATGGTTGTTGGTACATCTTAGCATCAATTGTGCTTTGATTAATTACTGTTATAAAATGAGTTTCAGAATCCTTAAAACCTCATTGGTCTAAATGTATCAACCCACAACCATATATTAATTCCCATTTTGGTTTTCATCTTCTGTTTACCTCCTGAGGCCCCCACAGACAGGGTTCTCCACCCCCAACAGCCACCCTCGGTCTTCTACTGCTCCCTCCAGTGACCCAGGCCCCATTTCCCCATGGATTTCCCTCCATGGTGGGGCAGGAAGGGGGAGATCTGTCTTCCCCCCACCCAGTACACAATCCAGATTGGGGCAATCATGGTGGTCTGCAGACAAAGCAGAGTGCTGGATGGTCAGCACAGCTTCAGGCAACTTGCAGTAGCCCCTCACTTTTCAGCTTTTCTGTTCCCATCCCTTTGTGGCCATGAATGCGCACATGTGGAGGCACAGGCACGTCACATAGCCATACTCTTGCCATCTGTTCTCCGATGCTACTCTCCAACTTCCACCAGGGGGGCAGCCAAGGAGCAGGATGACATTCTCCCCTACCCCAGAAGAGGAGATCTGTCATTGGATGCTCGATCCTTTCCCACCCCTACAGACCCCTTGCAACCCGAGGTCACTCCCAACCCCAGGTCACCTGCTTGTCGTGAGGTGTGGTGTCCAGCACCTCAGCCCTCAGTGCCACCAGGCCGGCCTGATTAATTCCCACATTTAATCAACAGTTGACTACCAGACTGTATTCTCAAGCTAGTACTGACCTCGTGACAAAACATAAAATTAGTACACTGCTGTTTCTCGAGCAACTCAGCCTGTTCCATAATTACTAAAGTAAATGTGACTTGTGCAGGGAGCACTCAGACTGCAGTGTCTCTCTGAGAAGGCTTATTAATTACTCTGCTGCATACTGTCTGTGCAGGTATTCTAATCAGGCATTCTACTAGCAAGTGGAGAGGGAATCTGCACTGACTAAGACCTCGCATACAGAATTTGAGCCCTAAAAAGAAGATATTATATCAGACTTGCCATAATTTCATTTTCTGTTAGCTCCATCATTATCAATGGGTAATCTTAACACATGGGGCCCGATTCACAAAGTGTCCCTAAATGGCACAAGGAGCTTGCACCACAAGGAATGGCGCAAGGCACGGCTTGCACCGAAAGATGCCCCAAGAGCAATTCCCAAATGCAGCCTGCATTAAATGCAGGCTGTAGGTGCTAAAGGGGGCTTGCACCATCCTTGTGGCACAAAATCAGCTGCGGCATGGCACTAGGGAGCTTGCTGATGACACAGGCTGCCATATCCCTAATTGAGGATTCAAAAAACCCTCCAGAAGGGCAGATTTCCAAGTACCCTTAGACCATCCAGGGCTGCTCCAAGGGTACTTAGAAGTGTGTCCTCTGGGAGGGTTTCATATCTTGTGTCAATGTGCCGAAGTCCACACTCCCCAGCCCAAATCCCCTTCTATTAAAATAATGAGGTCCCTGGTGGTCTAGCAGACCTCCACCACCCAGATCCCTGTTTATTAAAAAAAACTCACATCCCTGGTGGTCTAGTGGACCCCCACCCCCCTCCCAGACAGGTAGTACCTCACCACACTGCTCCCCTGTCCCATCCCAGAGCCAGTACCTGACACAGCCCTCTGGTCTTCACCACTGTTGGGCACTGACTGAGGTGTCAGGGATCAGGTACTGTATAGAGTACAGTACATGCTCATTGACTGACAGCTCACATGTACTGTATACAGTATGCTTTCCTTGACAATTCAGTCAGTGCCAGGTTGTGGTGTAGATTGAAGGGCTGTGCTGGCTCTGGGATGGGATGGGGGATGCAGAGTAGTGGGCCACTGCCTGTCATGGTGGGGGTCCACAAGACCATCAGGAAAAGATATCTGTATAATTTATGGGCAGACTGGGGCTGGGATGGGAGGTCCCCAAGACCACCAGGAAAGTGAGGCTTTTTTCAATACATGGGGATCAGGGTGGGGGGGTACACTGACATGATTTTTTTTGTATCAATATACAGGGATCAGGGTGGGGGATCTACTAGACCACCAGCAATGTGTTTTTTCTTCAGTACACAGGGATTGGGGCAGGGGGTCTGCTAGACCACTAGGGACTACTGTCCATGGTGCTATTGCCACATGGCCACTCTGTGGCTTGTGGCACACTTTTCAGATGCACCTGTGTGGTTGCCACAAGCCACGGGACTTTGCCACCAGAACCCTACCCACTAGTGAATCACGTGCAGAAACCCTAGTGCACCAGCAATCGGAGCAGCTTGTGCCAACCTTTGTGAATCAAGCCCCTGGTTCTGAGGAAGGATGTGTTGTACTTGGTCTCTGCATTTTATCTCTGCATTGTTTTGGCATGGTATGGTACCAGTTTTCTGCTCTTCCCTCATTTATGTTATTATTTGCCTTTCTGGTGTAAGGGACCTGGATGGTCTGTTTTGGAACACAAGTGTGTAAGGGTCTAAATGTTATTAGGATCTGTAAGTAGCATGCTATATTTGTTATTGCTATGCGTGCTGTTTGAATGGTGGGCCGAGGTCCTGAAGATGTGGGACTGTGGATAGTTTGGCCTTATTTGTCATCTGCTATTGAGTCTGCGGTGCAACACATAGTCTTTTCCCTTTCTGTCCACCAGTCAGCTTCTCTTGACCACTAGGAGCACAAGCACCTTTTCCCATCATCCCAACTGCTGAGAACCATTCTGTCACATGAGCATCTGCTGCATGAATGAGCATGTGCACAACTCTGTCTCTAATGCACACATATCTTGCATAAGCTGTTGGCAACAGTTGTCTGACATCATCACGCAACTGTGTATGAGCAAATGCGTCAGGTCTCTTTCTCTGTCTTGGAAGCAGCGATGCTATGTTCACCACAGCACCAGTTGAGGACAGTCCCAGCCTGCTTCAGTTTTGTCTCCTTCTTTAATAGCTCCATTGATGGAATCTGTAGTGATTCCTCATGGGGTAAGTGCACAGCAGCGTGAGTCTCGGCTCCTCTGGACATTAAAATCCAAGATAAGGTGTATTTGCCCTTACCTTGCCCCTGCCCCCTTATAATCTTGGCAAGAGATGTAATCTGGACAAAGAGTCATATGATTCTTCCTTGCTTCTGATTCCAGACCCTGTAGTGACAAAAACATTTCATGTCAGCCATTCAGGTGTTACTACTATGAAAACATAATTTTCATTCATACGCACACATACCAGAATGTAGATGAGCACAAGCAGCTCCATCATAGGACAAATTCTCTGACTGTAAGTAGTACTGTGCTCTTTATTACTATCATTTCTGGACTGAGTGCTGAGGGGATTGAGTGCTGAGGGGAGGAGGGAGATGGGGGCTAGCGGGTGTGCTGTGTGGGGGGTCCACTGTATCAGGGGTTGGGGGACACTTGGGGGTGGTGATTTTTGACTGAGTGTGGCTGCAGCATTTACAGCCAGTCCTATAATGAACTTCATTATAGGAGAACCTGAACTTCCACTGGGAGAGGTGGACTGAGTATAGAGTTAGACAATTAATGGATGCAGTGGGCTAGGAGGCGGAGGGAGGTGGGTGCTAGTGTATATGTTGAGTGGGGGGTTCACAGTAATGGGGAGTCAGGGCAGGGGGACTTGGAGGTGATACTTTTTTTAAGGTTTTTTTCCCTGTGTGTGAACTCTTTTTGGTGCTAATGAAAGGTGCTATATTGACAACACTGGAATCGGAAGTCCTCTGCTTAGCCACGTGACAGGTACAGAACAGGTGATCACAGTGCAAGCTTCCCCACAGTGCCTCGCCAATGTGCCTTAACCCTTCCATGGAGGGACCGCCACATAGGTAAAAGCATAGTTCAGACTCCATACCCATTCAGTCTTTTGCCTGATATGTGAAACTACCAAACAGGGTGCCAATTAGTCTTAACTGTGTTGTTGTTTTTTTGTGATGTGGACACCTGCCAAAGGGAACTGGACTGAGACCACTCAGCTTATTTCTCATAGGCCACTGAACAGTCCTCAGGTGATAATGGCTTTCAGCCATTACTGGCCTGTGCTGGATTTGGACCAGTGATCTACAAATGAAAAGCTCCTTAACCCACTATCAATCCAATGAGCTATCCAGTTCCCCCAGGGGTGATGATTTTTGACTGAGTTCAACTGTGTAATTTATGGACAGTTCCATGATAAATTTTATTACAGGAGAGCAATTGCACGCACAGGGAAGGGAGGTGATAAGGACAATAATGAATGCCATGGGCTTTGGAGAAGGATGAGGAGGAAGGTTATGGGTTACAGGGTTATGGGTTACAGGATGGTTTGGGTTGGGCTTGATAATGTCGGGGGGATTGCAGGGTGGGAGGGAGGTTGTCAGTAAAAGTGTTAGGATTTTGGACTTTCTGAAAATTTATCCAAACATCTGAATTTTTTGCTGAAATCTCAAGTATCCATTTTTGTAATTGATTACTTGAGCAACCCTAATATGTAGATGCTATTCTAAGGAAAAATTGACCACAGGTATGCAGTTTTATATACGATATAAAGTACACAGGTACTAGCATATGTATTATACTAGCAGCAGGAATGCTGCAAAATGTGAAATAAATGTAACTGGTAAGGTGAGACATGGACAAAGAATTATGTGCAACAGCAAGTATGAACAGTGTGGGCTTAACCCTTATAATACTACGGGAGTATATATATATGTCCTGAATCTATATACAGTGCATTCAAACATAATCAGCACTTAAAAGGAATTCAAGGAAGATGGGGAGAAAGCAGTGAAGAACAGCCATGGTCCATTTTCACAAAGCATGATTATTTTATTACTTTTGTAAGTCAACAGCACTATATACAGTGAACTGCATCTTTATGCACAGCTGCTTCTCAGACACGCTAAATCAGACACTGGTATTTCTTAGCTGCACACAGACAAGCATAGGAAGCTGGACAGAATGTGAAATCTACAAAATACTATTTCATTTCATTTTCATTTTTATTTTTTTATACTGGAAGGCATGTGAATATAACTGCTCATTTTCACATTCATCCAGTCTACGTAATACATAGCATGGAGCGAGAAGCTTAACAACAAAGATAATAATAATGCAATTGTAAAGGTAACTTCATCAATGAAGATCATAGAAGAAGGAGGGAAGTGAAAGGAAGATAGTAATTAGGTGCAGGAACAACTATTGCCGCTTTATCCCATAAGCAACACAAGTAACCTTTTTGTAACCTCTAAGATCTCTCAATAGAGAACTGTGTTCAAATGTGTATGGTCAATTGGTCCCAGAACATAATGTCGCAGTCATAAACAAGCAGACATTACATTGCGGGGACAAATCGGAACCGTCGATTGGGTTGCTGACATTGTTTGTTTGCGGGTGAAATGTCACTGCACATTAAGTGCACTGGACAAATTGTTGCCATATTACCTGTGCCTGTCCAGAATCCCTAGACCTCTGATACTAAAATGTTTAGAAGTTTGGACAATCCTCTGCCTAGCAACAAACCTGAGCAGTCATGTGATCCTGCCTTAGTAATGGAACCTGCTGTTCCTGAGTCAGCTGCTTCTCAAACTGCTACGAGAGCACATGTCGACCAGACCTGCACAGAGCTTAGTGGCAAGATTCAGAAACTATCCCTGCCTTTAAAATTCGTGCTGGGGAGCCAGATTCTGCTTTGTTTCCCTCCAATTAGCAGGCTGCTGTTCCTACTTCTTCCACTGTTCATTGTACCTGATGCTTATGGAGACCCTCCTTAGTGCCTCAATGTTGTGGGGACAGGAAGATAGAAAGAAGGGAATTGGGCACAAAATAACAAAGGCAACTTCGGGAGGTGGTGATTACAGGGGACTTAAATCATCCCCTGTTACGGACACAAAGTCACACTGTGAGACGATCATGCAGTCGCCGGTCTTTGGTTGTGGAAGCTACATTTGCTCTGCAACTATTTCTACCAGCAACCACCTTTAATTGCAGAATTTTGTCTGGCACGTTTTCTCCACAGTGATTATCACTGCAACGAAATCCACTAGTCCTGGTCCAGATGGTATATGCCCAAAATTCCTCCTGGGCACCAAAAAATAATCACTTTGCCGCTAACAATCATCTTTAATAAATCACTTCATGAATCTGTAGTCCCTCCTGACTGGCAAACAGCAATAGTCACCCCCATACATAAGCAGGGTTTCTATTCATTAGTTAATAACTATCGTCCCATCAGCTTAACTTCTATTCCCTGTAAACTACTCGAAAAAATTATCAAATCACTTTTGGATAAGGAAATATTATCTTTAAATCTTACAGATATTACTCAACATGGATTCAGATCTGGTCTGTCATGCACCACTGATTTATTGACTTTCTATAACCCTATTAGTTCCAACCTAGATTTAAACATTCCATCCGATGTTATCCTACTGGACTACAGCAAGGCCTTCGACAAAGTGTCTCATAGCATCCTTATTTCCAAACTTATTCAACTAGGATTTTCTGCAATTCTTGTGCTATGGATAAAAAGTTGGTTAACAAATAGATCTCAGAGGGTGAGGTTAATGGCACTCTATCAGATATGGGATGGGTTATAGCGGGTTCCCAGGGCTCTGTCCTGGGACCCACCTTATTTAATATCTTCATTAGCGATATGAAAATTCATTCCTCCAATATCCTCATAAAATTTGCCGACGATACCAAACTGGGTGGTGCTGTTAACAATGCTGCAAACAGACACATTGTACTTAATGGCCTCTCATCTATTGAGCACTGGGCCCTCATCAATAAAATGGAGTTCAATACAGCCAAATGTGCCATCATGCACTTTGGGAAAAATAATCCTCAACAAATATATACATTGAACAATAGCATTATTAAGGCTTCTTGTTTAGAAAAAGATTTAGGGACTCTAGTCAATAATAAACTGACACAAGTTTCACATTGCAATAAAATAGCAAATCAAGCAAATTCACTTCTTCGCAAAATCAATGGTACTTTTGTTTCCAGAACCGAGCAGTGTATTATTCTGCTATACAGATCACATATCAGACCTTATCTTGATTATGGCTCCCCGTTCTGAAGTGCTTACCTCTGTGGGGATGTGGACAGGGTGGAGAGGATACAGAGACGAGTTACTAAAACTATTCCCCACTTGGCACAGGTAGACTACAAAACCAGATTACATAAAACAGGGTTGCACTCACTCAAATTGAGAAGATCACGAGGGGACTTACTTCAGCTCTTCAAGATTAATCAAAATCCAACCTTAATGAGGCAATGTGGTATCTCTTTTGTGACTAGGAAAATCGGACCCAGACTGAATAATAAACAGTTAGATATAGCCAAATGTAAAACCAATAAAAGACAACATTTCTTTTCAATAAAAACCCCGAGATTATGGAACACACTTCCCCAGGATATTGTAGACGCCCCTTCCTTTATCACCTTTAAACTTAAACTGGACAAATGGTTAACTAGATAGGAATCATTAATAATGATCCACATATGTGGAGGACAATATCTATGGGCTTCTGCCTTCTTTTGTCCCTCTAACCAAGTAACCAAGTAAGTAACGTTCTGTCTGTATTCTGTGTTGAAATGATATATACAGTTTATGCCCATTCCAATGATAATATATAATGGAGTACAGATGCGTTGTGACAAAAATGGAATAGCTTGCCAGACTAGTTGCATGGCAGTAATGTTACCACCAGCCACACCAGCAACTCAGGATCGGGAGTGGTCTCAGATTACTGGGGGCTGGCCAAAGAGGGAGAGGATGAGCACCTGACAGATTGCTCTTCTCTCCCTGGGGAAGGTGTGCTGTTCCCACCAAGTGACTGTCACCAAGAGGAGGCCTGATGGTAATTCAGACCCATAGGTCAGCACTGGAAGAGAGGGAGCTGTGAGGCTTCCATGACGAGTGTGCATGCCTCCACACATGAGTACTTTGGCATGCGTGCCCCAGCACAGGGAACAGGGAGAAAATAGAACAATACAGGGGCTTGGGCTTTGTGAACCCTTACCTGTGTCTCAGCAGTCCACCTTGCTACTCTTGTCCCGCATGTATCTGGATGTGTCTCTCAGAGAGGGGAGGACAGCCCTCCAGTTCCCATCTGCTGCAGGAGGAATCCACAGGAGATCGAGACCTCAAACCAGCAGAGGCTAGGGAAAGCCTCCAAGCACAGGGACAGGGCTGATAGCCACCCTAGCCTGCAACCACAGGATAAACACTTACGTGGCAAAAAAAAAAAACAGCTTATGGAAGACTTCAACTGCAATGGTAGCCAGTGACATGATGCAGAATATCCAGATATATAGAGGATACATGATGGGCAGGAGTGTGATATGGAAAATATCTTCACTCCTGCAGAGTGAGCTCTGGATACTCACAAGTGCCGAAGGCATGAGTGAGAGTATCCAGAGCTCACGATGCAGGAGTAAAGATATTTTCCATAACACATGATCTGCCCATCATGTGTTCTATTTATACAATAGGGTATGAGTTTCAGAAGTGTTGTTATGATTTTTTGTGTTCTGTTGCTGTTTCTGTGTTTGCTGTTTCTGTGTGTGAGATTTTCTGAATGGGCTGGCAGTGTTACAAACTGTGGGAAAAGCTGAGTTTGTTTTGCAATGCTAAGTAAGTTAGCTTCAGGCAGCAGTGAAAAAGAGACTGTTTTATGAAGCTTTGTGCTTTAGAATTCTGGCTGCAGTCAAGCTGAGAGCATCACAGTGATGGGCTGGGAGTGAAACAGACTGTGGGGAACAGGTGATGATATTTTGCCATGGTAATTGAGTTAGCTGCAGGCAGCAGTGAGAAACAAACTGTTTTGTGAAGCTGTGTGCTTTAGAATTCTGGATGCAGTCAAGCTGAGAGTATCACAGCAATGGGTTGGGAGTGAGAGAGTATAGAAAACACCTGAGAATGTTTTGCTATGGTAACTGAGTTGGCTGCAAGCAGCAGTGAAATATCTCTTACAGTGGTGATGTCACAGCATGATGTATCACTGGTCGTGATGTCACAACATGATTTATCACTTGTGGTGATGTCACCACAGTGAGAATACATGTTTTTATCATACTCATTTATTACTCACCCCATTGTATAAATTGCAATATATCACTAGAAATCCTCCTTTAGTTTAATTGGATTTCCTGAGAAAGTTCCTGACATATCCTCTTGCCAGAGGTTACCACTACACATCATATAGTTCTAAAATGGCCATTAACAGCAATGTGAAAATTAGTCATTGAATTTACACTACTGAAAGGCCAGTATAGATGGAACAGTAACATAACTTAAAACAGTATTTTAAAAAAGCAACGTTTACCACAAAAATGATTAGAGGATTAATGCGATGCCCTTTTAAAGACATACCAGATACCCTACTATGTTAAAAAACAGAAAGTACTGTAAGTTTTATAAGTGATGCAGGAAAACAGAAATCGATATTCTGCAGGATGCCTGATGTTTTTCTTCTATGAGGGATGTGATAGGATGTGAGGAAGAGGAGGTGACAGAATAGACCATATGTCTTATATCAAATATGCCAAAGTCCTCAATTCTTCATGGATCTCAGTGAGGAATCGGATCAAATACAGAGAACAGAGGAGGCAGACTCTGGGATAAGTAGGCCTTGAGAAAGTGCTGATTATAGAAACAGCAACTTACACAATGATGGCAGAAAAAGACCAAAGATCCATCCAGGTGGCCCAAGACCCTTTTTTAGCCTTGGGACTCACTGTTCCTCCAGGGTCCTAGCCCTCCCCATCCTCCTTCCATTCTCTACCCTCGTTCTGATGCAACCACTATACCCTTCATTCTGTCCCAGCTATGTTTAAAATCACTAGTTGTTTTTGCACCCACTACCTCAGCTGGCAGTCTGTTCCATGGCTCCACCATCCTTTCTGAAAAATAATATTTCCTTACATCCCTCCTGTACCTCCCTCATGTTAACTTCCATTCATGACTACATGACCACAAGATGGCTTTCAAGTAAAATAGTTCCCTGCAGCTCACCCTCTTAGTTCCTTTTAAGAATTTTAAGGTCTCTATCATATCTCCCCTCTCCCTTCTGGTCTCCAGTAAGTACATGTTCATCACCTTGAGGCACTCCTCATTGGACATGCCCTGCAGGCACGGAATCATTTTTGTTACAATGCACTGCACTGTTTTGAGCCTATTCCTGTCCTTTCTGAGGTGAGGGCCCCAGAACTGGTGCAGTACTCCAAGTGTGGCCTCACCAAGGATCTATATTGGGGAAGTATTACCTCCCATTTTCTATCAGTACCCCTCTTGATACAGTACATCCAAGTATCCTATTTGCCTTGCTATAAGCCTTGTTGTACTGACTCAGTTGCTTTAGGGAGTTACTGATGATAACTCCAAGGTCTTGTTCCTCAGCCATGGTACTGAGTCTCATCTCTCCCATCCAGTACTCTGTCCTGGGGTTCTTATTTCCTAGGTGCATAGCCTTGCCCATTTTGTCATTGAATTTCAACTGCCAAACCTTGGCATGGTTTATATCTTATATGTTATTCTGAAGGAATAAATTCTGAAGCAACTATCTAAATAATTAAAATAATTTACATGATAACTATTTGGTGAGTAAGCCTTTTAATCTAATCTGTTTTGATTGTATTTGTACCCTGATTAGATTGGGCTCCTCTTAATAGGTGTATTTTCTGTTTCTCAGCCAGAGTTCCTGTTTCTGAGGCCTTGTGAAGGGCACTACAATTGGGTACACATATACATCTCAGAAAAATTAAGAGGAGGGACATGAGCCACAAAGGGCTGCATGCACTTTTTTCCCACTCCTTCACCTGCAGCATCTGAGATAGCTGACAAAGTGAACAGCAGCTTATTGTTATGCAACTGACTTGCACTAGGAAAAGCCTGGTATGGTATGATTGGCTGGTCCGGTGGTGATGAGAGTTGAGGCACTGGATGCCATACCTCACACCGCACTGGCAACCCAGGTTCAGGAACAGACTTGGGCTGCTGAGGGCTGGCAAGGGGAAGGAAGAATTGAGTGTCCTGTGACAGCTCTCCTTTCTTCAGGGTGGGTGAGGGATATGCGCTGCACTGCAGTGACACCCAGTGGAGGCTGGATGTTCGGCAGGATGTGGGCATTTACATGGGAGAGGAGCCAGTGGACATCTCCACATTAGTGCGCTGACATCAGTGCACATCCGGCTCCTCAGTGGGCATATAAAAAGAAAAATACAGAGCTGCTGGCCTCCCTTCATGATGCCAGCCCTTGGCTCCAATCAGCTTCCAGTGTGGCCCTGCCTTGCCCTAGCCCATTGTCCGCAGAGCCATTTAGGGGTTGGTTCCATGACCCCACCCTGGGGGGCAAGCTAGGGGGTCCCAAGGTATGGGTGCACCCGATCTGGAAGTGGGAGCAAGGGTCCATGACCAGGCCGATCTCCTGGTGACCGTCGTCCAAAAAAAAAAAAGGTAAGGTATGTTTAACCTTTGCGCACTCCACCTTCTTTTGGATTGACACGGACAATAACTAAGTCTTCCACTTTGTAGATGTAAGCCATGCAAGGATTCCAAATGCCCAGTATGTACTGCATCTCACAGTAGACTTGTTTCCTCTTCACTGTCTTGCTCACCATTGCTCAGGTCATGAACATGAGATCTGTAGCTGTAGACTTTTTCTTTAAGATATGCTAAAAGATTCAGACCCTGCTTCAGGGAAAAGTCTAGAAGCTGGAACAATGACAGTTGATTAAATGCAAACCATCCTCTAAATGAGGTTGTCCTCCCATTGAATCTGTCCACAAACATGGGATTCCCCTGTATAATGGATACATTTGTCAGTCACGCTCAGTGGACAAACTCGAGGTCCCATTAAATAAGTTACTAAGATCTTGTCTAGGGCTAAATAATTTTGTGCCTGCCTCTCTGATTAGATTAGAACTAGGTTTCTCCTGTATTAGAGCCTTTTTTTTCTAGCTTGGAAGGTAAATTTCTGGATCATGATATCTCATCACAAACATACTAGGTTTACACATCTCTGTCTAAAAGAAAAATATACCTGGCTTGACTTGGGCCACTTAAAATCAGAATGGCTTTCCTCAATTTTCCAAATACTACATTAAACAGGATTGGATTATTTAAGCAAAATACAGTGAAATGGGTGCCATAATATATTTAAAATATTAAGAATTTGTCACTAAAAGAATTATAGAATATTTAAAATACAAAGACCTGGAGAACAATCAGAGACTGAAAATCTCACCTTGGTCCAGATTGAATGATCATGTACATTTTTATAGGAACTATTTAGATGTTCTAGTTGACCACAACCAGATAATCTAATACACGAAGTACAAGCTAGAGCTATTTCCTAGTAATATACTAGATGCACTATATATAGGAAAGATTCCTCTAGTCAGGCTAGATTGTGCTCCTGTATGCATTCTTCTCCAGAAAATCTAAAGCATGTTATGTTTGAATGTCCTTGGTATAAGGTTCCAAGAGGGAAATGGTTAACAGCACTTTACGATACCATATAAACCACAGCTCAAGATCTCCTCTTATATGATACAGCACAGCATGCTTTTAGAAACAGAAGATCATGTTTAACAAATCAACTAAACTTCTTTGAGAATGTGAGTGCTGCACTTGATAAAGGACTTCAGGTAGATGTTGTATTCTTGGACCTAGCTAAGGCTTTCGACAGAGTATCCCATAGAATTCTTCTGGAACATCTGGCTAAACAAAAATTTCCATATATCTTGATCAAGTGGATCAATTCATGGTTAAGCAGTCAAACAATGTACATCTGTTAAGGGAGCTTTATCCTCTTGGGTCGAAATTACTAGCGGGGTTCCACAGGGTTCTGTCCTGGGCCCTGTTCTTTTCAATATTCTAATAACATCAATGCAGCCATCAGATAACATATAGATATCTAAATATGCCGATGATTGCAAAATTGGAAGTATTGTTAATACTCCTGAAGCAACAGATATTCTGCAAAAAGAATTAGAGGTACTAGAAATTTGGGCAATAAACAACAAAATGAAATTCAATGAGCAGAAGTGCAAAGTAACACATTTGGGTCATAACAATCCAGAAAAGGGTACCTATTAAATAATGTATTACTTCAGACAACAGACAATGAAAAATATCTTGGTATAAATATAGACAGTAAGTTAACCTAGGAAAACAACACAATTCTCAAAGTAAAGAAATGTCAACGTATTATGGGTAGTATATGGAAAAACATTAAAAACAGACAACCACATGTCATTCTTCCTTTATATACTAGCCTGGTAAGATCACATCTGGATTATCATGCCCCATTTTGTGCACCTACCACAATTCATGGAATGAAACAAAAAGAGGGAGTCCAAAGGAAAATGACCAAAAAACTTAATGGTATGTCCGACAAACCCTATGGCGAAAGATTAAAAATACTTGGCCTGTATTCAATCAAATACAGACATCTTCGAGGAGACTTACGTATGATCTACAAAGCACTCAATGATCCAGGATTAATGGAAACATTAGGTATTGAAAGAAAATGTTGCATAACAAATACTAGATCACACAATATGAAATTAAAAGGAGCAAAGTGTCAAACAAAAAAAAGACTTTGATGGTTCACTCAGAGAATGGTTAATCTATGGAATACACTACCAGGCTCAATAGTAGAGAGTGAATCTATGGATACCTTTAAGAATACATTAGACAAACACATGGGTAATACTAAATTTGAATACATAGATAACTAAAACCACCTTTGGGTGGCAAGTTCAATAATAGGCTCTGCCTCCTGAACTTGTAAACAACTATGAAACTATGAAGGGTATTTTTCACTACTAATGATGAGATTGTAATAGGCACAGTAGCTCATTACTTAGTGTGTATTTCAAGAATTCGGCTGAGATTTAAAGGTGTCAAACCAGATTGATGGGAATGATAAAGTGATGAGTTATAAAATAACATGCTGTGAGATGTTGTATATGCAATTTAATAGCTTTTCAATGAATTTAGAGCTTTGGCTTG
This sequence comes from Neoceratodus forsteri, assembly GCA_016271365.2. Lineage (NCBI taxonomy): Eukaryota > Metazoa > Chordata > Ceratodontiformes > Ceratodontidae > Neoceratodus > Neoceratodus forsteri. The sequence continues at coordinate 981,049,486 of CM057459.1, forward strand.
TATGTGCAATAATTTTGTATTTATGTTGTTTACATACTGTTCATGCTCTTGTATTTTATTATATTTTGTGAATTTTTATGCTGAAATGGTCAATGACTGATCAATAACATTTAAATTGAACATGGGATTCATAAATAGAAGCCATGGCTTCATTTAGAAGATATATAGTAATGAGCAGATACACATGCACCTGTCTGATGAACCTAAAGAGGACTTGCAGCCTACTACATGCCAAAGCATATTCCTCATAGTAGAGGTCCATGCCATTACTGCAATATGCTTCCTGGCAATAAAACATTTCCAGCCTCATCTTCTGCTACCTCAACCAATTTACTGATGCCATGAATAGGAAGGCAAATAAATATAGCAGGTCCACCATATCACAGAAGTGGCAGTAGATAATTATGAACCATAGAAACATAGACAATGATGGCAGAAAAAGACCAGTGGTCCATCCAGTCTGCCTGAGTTCCTAATAAGCCCTAGAACCTATTGTTCCTGCAGGATACTAACCCACCCTGTTTTCTCCCCCATTTTCCTCCTTGATTCTGTCACTCCTAGCATTATGTATTATTATTATTTAAGACTTCTGGCAAAATCTTTTTACTATCTCTCCTAGGAAAGTAATAGACTATATTCACGTAGCAATCCTCATCCCACCAAAGAGGGTAGAGAATGTCTTCTATGATAGTAAATGTCACCACTTCATTATCAAGGTGATAAGTTAAGGGGACTGTAGGGTGGCCATTATCTTTACAAAATTTCTAGGATATGCACATAACTCCTATATATGAAATAATTCTGCTTGGTACACAATTTTTGAAGTATGAGAAATATGGGCTGGCTAGTGGCTTGGTATCCTCCTGTATATTGTTCTATTGCTACATGCCTAGTGAGTCACATAAGCATGTCTGTGTACAATGTTTTAGTTCTGTCATGCAGGTGATAATGCCTACACTAACTGGTTTTGGCTAATAACATTGTTCCACAACCCTGGCACATAATCAGAGGCACAATACAGTGAGTCAGACAAGCCTGCATGCTTAGTCATAAAAGTGGACAATAGAGAGAATTTTGAAAGTGAGGTTCAAAGGTCTCAATAGGTCCAGTATGTCCCATTATAGCATGGTGTTTTGTTGTGAGGATGACTGCTTAAGTTGTTCAGGCACCAGATGATTTAATGGTGAATCACCTCACCAACTTCCAACTATTGTACATTACAAGGAATGCTCATATAAACTAAAGACTTTCTGACTAGGAAAATTCATGCCTTAAGTCATTTTGTCTATTTCTGAGCTACTCAGTGAAAATGTTGTTCATTTTTGCTTCTACATGTTTTACTATTGTACATGACAAATTCTATAAAAGCACAATTGACTCAAATAAAACAACTCTGTTAAAGGTATTAGATGTATATTGTTTAATTAACAACCTCAGTACAGAAGCACATGTTTAAAAATGTCCTACGTGTTTCTAATACACATATACCATATACAGGATACATAAACAGACTATTGAATCACATCTCACAAATACAGTAGCAGCCACAGACACTACCAGCTATTTCCCAAAATTTCTGTGATATTTCCAGTTATATCTCCTACTTTCTCCATTTCCATAGTAGGGGCAGCAGAGAGAAACTTTTTAGAAATTTTGTGAAATATTCAGAAATAGCTGGCAACATCTGTGGCTACTACTGTAGGCTTTAGTCAAGGCCCTGATTTTTCTGTGGCACTTTGTGACCAAGTTGACATAACAATTTATTGTTCAGCAATTTACCATTACAAAAAGAAAACATACAATACAATGTATGAATCATACAATACAGCATATAGTTTTACATAGAATAAAATCAGTCACATCATTACACACAAATGTACAGTTTTAAAAACTATAGGATATACCCTAATTCCTAACTAGGAAGCAACCTTCAATTTACTATTCAATAAAAACTCTACCCCCTACCCCCAACAGACAACATCAAGCAGGCAGGTACAGGAGTTACAACATTTTCTATATTGTATAAGCAAGTTACAGATAGTTCATAGACTAATTTATGCCATTAATCACTAGGAGTTTTCTGCATGGCCACTCTTTTCTTCCTAACTCTGGTAATTGCAATTAAATACTGAGCTTAATTTGTAAGTATCTCTAAATTTTCTGAATTAAACAGAAGATATAATATATATTTATCAGGGATATTGCAGGTATCCAGATACTGATTCAAAAATATAACCCTTTCTTTGTCATACTAGGGGTACCTTAATGTAACATGCTTCAAATCTTAGATTTCCTGCAAATGACAGTGACAGACATTATAAATAATGTGTTCCTTATTATATCTAGCCTCTAGTACCATACTTGCAAATGCTTCAAATCTAAATCTTGTCAGTACAACCCTATGTTCGTGCGTTTTTACTATGCTCAAGTATGGCTTTAAATTATGTTCTGTAGTACTGCCCACAAGCCAATTTGAAGTTTTTTTTTTTTTTTTTGTTCTAATAGATCTTTTTGCCTATATATCTGGTGAAGTTTGTTCATAATAAACCCCATATACAGCATGTTCTACTTAGATTAATGTTTCATTTTCCCCAGGCACTTAGATATGTTAGTCCATTATGAGATAGTAAACTCTCTAGCTTATTTAACCAACCAGGCTTATTAAACCACAGTAGAGGCACTGGAAAGGAGCAGGGAAATCCTAACCCCCCCCCAAAAATCATAGTAGTAAGTACAGAAAACAACATAGAGGTGGTGATAGGGAGAAGGGCAGGGGTAAATGAGGAAAGTGACAAAGGCAAGAAGGACAGGGATGGGGCAAAAAGGAGTAAGGCCATCAGGAAATGGCGAGTAATGAGTACCAATGCCCGTAGTCTGGTCAACAAGCTCCCTGAGCTGGTAGCCTTGATGGAAGAGGGATGCCTGGATATCACAGCAGTCACAGAAACATGGTACACAGAGAACCATGACTGGGATGTTAACATACCAGGGTACATAACCTACAGGAGAGACAGGCAGGAGAGAAGAGGGGGAGGAGTAGCTCTCTATGTAAAGGAGGGGATAAAAGCAACTGAACAAAAGAGTAGACAGGGAGGAGAGGAGGCACTGTGGGTCATCTTGGAGACTGGAAAGGGCACCATAATCTGCACAGGGGTTGTCTACAGACCCCCATGTCAGAGGGAGGGAATGGACAAGGATATGATAGAAGGCATACTTAGTATGGCAGAGAAAGGGGAGATACTGTTGATGGGAGACCTGAATATGCCAGATGTTAACTGAAGTACATTTGCTGCAGCCACATCCAAGTGCAGGGCCATTCCCGATGCCCTACAGGTAGCAGACCTCAGACAGCTAGTTTCAGAACCCACTCATGAGGGAGCAATCTTAGAACTTGTACTCTCAAATGGGGGCAGTGAGAGGATCTCAGATCTAGAAGTGGGTTGCCATCTGGGAACAAGTGACCACCAAACAGTGTGGTTCACATTAAACTCAGCTACAGAGCCAAGCCATACAAAAGTGAGGGTACTGGACTTCAGGAGGGCTGACTTTGGCAAGATGGGAGAGTGCCTCAGAAAAGCACTAGCAAACAGGCTAGAAGGAGGGGTGGAGCAACAATGGGGAATCATCAAAACTGCTATCACAGAGGCAACAAGCCTTTGTGTGAAGCAAATAAACAAATCAAAGTGAAAGAAAAAGCCACTATGGTTCTCAAAAGAGGTGGCTGGAAAAGTCAGGGAGAAAAAGATAGCATTCAGGAAGTACAAGGAAACACAGAAGGAGCAGGCCAGAGAGCTGTACCAGTTAAGGCAGAAGGAAGCAGGGAGGGAAGTCAGAATAGCAAAGGCCCAAGCTGAGGAAAAGATAGCCAACTCAGTTAAGAAGGGAGATAAAACCTTTTATAGGTACATCAGAGAGCATAGAAAGACAAATGGAGAGATAGTGAGGCTAACTAGAATGAATGGTGGGTGGGCAGAAGGGGACAGTGAAAAAGCAGGGATACTGAATGAATATTTCTGGTCAGTATTCACAAAAGAGGAGGGGGAAGTGCCTAATCCAATTAACAGAAGCACTCTTGATAGGGGGGTCGATCCTAGCCCTTTCACAGAAGAAAGGGTTTTGCAAGAACTCCTAAAACTGAAGGTGGACAAAGCAATGGGCTTGATGGAATTCACCCCAGAATTCTAAAAGAATTAAGGGGGTAACTAGTGAAACCACTGACTACTCTTTTTAATAAATCGTGGGAGGATGGTGTGGTACCCGAGGACTGGAGGAAGGCAGATGTGATTCCTCTTCACAAAAGTGGGACCAAGACAAAGGCAGGAAACTACAGACCTGTCAGTTTGACCTCTGTGGTAGGGAAAGTGATGGAGTCACTTCTGAAGGAAAGAATTGTTGAGTACCTTGAGGTCAGTAGGGCACAGGACCCAAGGCAGCATGGGTTCACAGCAAGAAGGTCATGTCAGATGAATCTAATAGATTTTTTTGACTGGGTGACCAAAGTAGTAAACCAGAGAGGGGCTGTGGACATGGCCTACCTAGACTTTAGTAAGGCATTTGACACAGTCCCACACAAAAGATTAATAGTCAAATTAACCAGCCTGGGAGTGGGTCCCAGGGTGGTAGCCTGGGTAAAACATTGGCTGGACATCAGGACACAGAAGGTAATTGTAAATGGAGTCCACTCTGAAGAAAGAGGGGTTACTAGTGGGGTACCGCAGTGTTCAGTTCTAGGTCCAGTCCTTTTTAATGTCTTTATAAGTGGCATTGCAAAGGGACTGGAAGGAAAAGTATGCCTCTTTGCAGATGACACAAAGATCTGCAACAGGGTTGATACACAAGGAGGCGTGGAAAGGATGAGAAGGGACTTGGCAAGGTTGGAGGAATGGTCAGAAGTATGGCAGCTAGGATTCAATGAAAGAAGTGCAAAATAATGCACCCAGGAAACAAAAACCCAAGGGAAGATTACACAATGGGGTGAGGTAGTAACAACAAAAATAGAAAGGGACCTGGGGGTAATCATATCAGATGACCTTAAGGTTGGCAAGTAATGTGAGAAGGCAGTAGGGAGGGCTGGGGGGATGCTGGGATGTATAGGGAGAGACATCACCAGCAGAAAACTGGAAGTTGTTATCCCTCTGTACAGACAGTTGGTGAGACCCCATCTGGAGTACTGCATCCAGTTCTTGAGACCCCATCTTCGCAAGGACATAGACAGGATAGAGGTAGTCCAGAGGAGGGCAAGTAAAATGGTGCAGAGTCTGCAAGAGAAGCCGTATGAGGAGAGACTAAAGAAGCTTAATATGTATACCCTTGAGGAAAGAAGGGAGAGGGGGGACATGATAGAAACTTTGAAGTACCTCAGTGAAATCAACAAAGTCCAAGAGGGTAGCATTTTTCAGAAAAAGAGACGTGCAAGAACAAGGGGACGCAATTTAAAGATAGAGGAGAGGGCGGTTCCAGGGCAATGTGAGGAAGTATTTTTTCACAGAGAGGGTAGAGGATGCATGGAACAGCCTTCTTGAGGAGGTTGTGGGGTCTAAAACTGTGGGAGAATTCAAGAATGCATGGGACAGACATAAGGCAGTTCTTGTGGGGGTAGGAAGAAATAGGCTGTTGGTTAACTAGGATCTGCAGCCTATCCTGTAGGTAGGGAAATGGGCAGACTAGGTGGACCAAGTGGTCCTTATCTGCCATCAAAGTCTATATTTCTATGTTTCTTTCTCCTTCATACATACTCTAATGAGGTTATCGGCTGTTTCTAATTTCGATTTTACCCAAAATTTAATTTGCCTTTCCTGTATCATAAAACTGAGATTTGGTTGTCCCAGTTGTGATCTAACCAACTCAGTAGAGGTACCCAAGGGAAGTCTAAGAAGTTTTTTGTAAGCAGTATTCAATATTGACTCAATGGAAGAAACATTAGCACCTCCCCAAACTTCGGATCAATATAGTATTTGTGAGGTAACTTTGGTGTTCATAGTTTTTATGAAAGGAACAACTGTACATCCCCCATACAGATAATTAAACCTGTTCAGTGCTTTTATTGTATTGTTGGCTTTATTAAGAAGATATTTAATATGTTTATTCCATAATAGGTTACTTGCAAACCATACCCCCAGGTACTGATATTCATTAACATATTTAAGTCTCTTATTACTAATATATAGATATCTATATTTTTTCCTACTGCCAAATACCATGACTTGTGTTTTTGAGGCATTGGGCTTTAGATTATGTGAGATACTTAATTTATTCATTAAGTTCAAAGCCTTCTGTAGGCCCAACCTACTGGTTGAAATGATTGCAAGATCATCTGCATAGGCAAGGACAGGTATCTTATGAACCCCAATTTTAGGTGCATGTTGATAATTTCTTTCCAGAGCAAGTATTATATCATTCATATAAATGTTGAAAAACGTGGAAGCCAGAACACATCCCTGGTGAATGCCAAGGTTGGTTTTGATTTTACCGGTCAAGTTCCTGGCTTTTATACACTTAACCTGTACCCAGGTGTCAGTATACAATCTTCAAATTAAACTAATCAGATTACAATCTATACCCAATTTATGCATTTTATCCCAAAATAGTGTTCTTAACAAAAAAATCAAAGGTGGATGAAAGATTAATAAAAGCTACAAAAAGTGGCTGTTTTCTGACCATACAATACTATTCCCATAAATTATCTAATAAAAATATCTGAGTATAAGTTCCTTTGTTTTTGGTAAAACCAGCTTGTAAGTGAGACAGTGTTTTATTTTGTTCTAACCAATCAATTAGTCTGTTTAAAACTACCTTTGCAAATAATTTTGCAAGATTATCAAGAAGATTAATTGGTCTATAATTGTCAGGTTCAGTTTAAACACCTTTTTTATGAATAGGTATAATATAGCTACCATACCAGGTCATAGGAAAATAGTCATACATTATCATTTTATTAAACAAGTCTGAAAGAACCTGAGACCACCAGTTTCTATTTTGTTTGCAAAAATGTTTTGAAAAATTGTCCAGTCCTGGAGATTTGTTTCTTTTAAAGCTGTCAATGGTCAGCCCAATTTCATGGGCCGTAAACCAATTAAACTCTCCAGTAATGTGATTGTTGATAGACTCAGTCTGAATTTTATCATCATAAAAAATTCTGGAAAAGTAGTCAACCCATATGTCAGGGGTGATGTAAATATTGAACCTTGTTTTAGTTAACTTCATACCACTTGCAACTAATGTCCAGAATGTTTTGTCATCTCTGTTTGATATTGTATTATACATTATATCCCAAAGATGATCTTGATGTTCTGATTTTTTCTTAATAACATGAGTTTTGTAGTTTTTCCTAGCCAAATAAAGCTCTTTTATATTTTTCCTGGTATGATTCATTTTGGTGATTCTTAATTGCTTATTTAGATTCCTTTTTTCTTGTCTGCAATGTTTATAAAACCAGTTCTCATATTTAATAACTGTCCCAGGCTTCTCAGCATTTATCATCAATGCATCCATACAAACAGGATATGTTTGCAAAATTAGACTATATAGCTGTCCGGGTTCCATATCAGTTTGTAAATTTCCTGATAGGATTTCCTAAAATAGTCAGATGCTGTGTTTATTTCATCGATTGAACTTTTGTTCTATCTTACTCTGTTATTCCTAATATGTATTACTTCCTTCTCAGGACGAACATTAGGTTCACTGGTTGTCTTGTACAATAATAATGGCACATGATCACTTTCTATTCTTTGTAGTATTTTTAAATCTGAGTACTTCACATAATCATATATTGTACATAGAGCAAAATCTATTGTTGAAGTACCCCTTGGCCCAGATAATCAAAAGGGTTGCACATGGCGCAACAGTGTTGCACCATGCTCAACCCACTGATGCACCCCAGCGCAATATTCAAAAGGGAAAAGTGTGCCGCACAAATCCTGATGCGCCGGAGCACATCAGTAATGTATGCAGGCACAGGTAGGGTGGGGCGTGCCACTGCATAACCTGCACAGCCCGATATTCAGCCTGGGATGTGCAGAGTCATGCATGCACAACCCCTACCTGTGCCTGCACAAAGTTAAGCCAAAAAAAGGAACAAGTGATGGCCACCCACTGGTGAGCTGCCACATTGCAGGGCGCAACACGGCAGCTGCCACCTGTGGGTGGCCACCCGAGTTCCTGCCGCACCTGGCAGTGCCCCCCCATGCCGCATCGCAGGCATCCCTGGAGCGAAATCCCCCCCATCCAATATCCCTGGTGGTCCAGTGGACCTCTATGTGCCTGATCGTGGGCATCAGTATAGTCCCCTCGTCCAATATCCCTGGTGGTTCAGTGGACTGATTGCTGCTCAATCGCAGGCATCTGTAACACATAACAGACCCCTACAACCCTGGTGGTCTAGTGTACCCCTCCCACCCACCCACTGAGCCCCACTGCCCCGCCTCCTGTCAGTCAGGGGCAGCAGCACTACCTGCCTGCTGTCCGCCAACTGACAGCTCGGTATTGCATGCCCATTGGTTCACAGTGTGAGCCAATGGGTGTGCAGCCCATACCGTACTACTCAGTCCAGATACGGTATGGGCTGCACGCCATGTGTGCCTTGCATATGTTATGGCCCCATTTGCATGTCCCCTTTTGAATATCGCAGGTGCTGTGCATGGCGCAATGGCACTTGCACTAGCGCATCTCCATGCTCTACTCTGGCCACTTGTGCTGGTGCAGTGTCACTGCACCATGCACAGTGGGGGTGGCCAGGGTGTGATATTCAGAGCTGCTGCGCCATAGCGCAGCTCCATTGAATATCGTCCAGGCCACACCCCTACGCAGCAAAGTTGAGCTGTGCCCAGGCTTGCGCCACAGCCTGGCGCAGTTTGAATATCCGGGCCCTTGAGTTTAGACATCAAGTCTTTCCTTCAATATCAGAGTGAAGTCTTCCATTTAATATAATTAACTGTAATGTGTCTATTAACTTTTAACTCTAATTTAACTTTGCCATATAATGGTACTTATCTGTGTTTTTCTTGTCAATAGATTTCCTGTCTGGTATTTCCAGATTTGATGCTATTTCTTTTTAACCATCATTTTGTTTACCATTAGATATCCTAATACTGAAATTGCCCAAAAACAAAATCTTAGTGCAGGAACTATCCTGCATTATCGATGTTATATCTTGTGCCATTACTTCTAGCAGATTTTTATCATATTGAGATGAATTAAGAGGAGGATTGTACAAGTTAATCAGTAAAAATATGTTGTCCCATAATCTAAGCACTACAAGCAGATAATTTGATTTTATTTTGGTAGCAATGACTTTTATGTGATCTATAATCCTAACATATGTAATCAGACTGCCCATATGGCAGCCCATCTTTTTTTGTTTTAACCCTGGACTATGTATAGGGGTATAACCATTTTGTTCAATTGTCTCCACATCTTCAATACAATGTCAAGTTTCTTGAAGTGATACAACATCACATTGATACAAAAAATACCTAAATTCAGTATCTATATATTTGGAAATGATACTCGTAATATTCCAGGATACTATACCAGTTAGTTTTTTAATTTTTTCCATAAATACCATAGTGGAGGTGTCCAACAAATGGTCAGTACTCAGGGTCAGTAATTCAGCCTCTCATTGAGGGCAGCTGTCACTTTCCCCCACCTGTCCCGATCTCAGAAATGTCAGTCATTGTCCTCATGCAAGGCCTCATATCTGTTGGTCACCTCCACACTATACAAAGTATTAATGTCAGCAAAATAAAGCTACTCTTGAGTTACAGACCTACTTTCCAAAATATTAAGAACAACAATATGAATACCCAGATTATCCAGTTTATGGCTGGCCTCCAAAATGTTTTCCGTTAACAAATTTTTATTTACTGTTAAAACAATTTGATTACTGTCTTCTCAGCTTTTGTGTGCTCTATATAGATCTACAATGTCTACTGTATAAAGTTCAAGTCCTTAAAAATTTACCATCATTTGTTGTATAATCTTGTTTAGGTTTTCATAGGTTTCCAAGCCCCCCAGATTTAAACCAAAAATGGAGACTGTGGTATTGGGGGGAGCAATTGGTACATTGTCAGAGAACACAATATCTTGTAATGTATATATGTTTACAAGTTTTTCAATCAGGTCTAACATAGTTCATATCCCCTTATCTAGTAAACAGGAAGTAGGGACTGGGTAATCCATATTGAGATTCATTTTATGTAACAAAATCAAATGTCTCCGTATGTAATCAGCCACTCTACTATGTTGAATAAACAGCACCACTAGTTCTTCACCCATACAATCATAAGCCTTAGTGGCTTTAATAATATCCTCATAAGCAGTATCAAGCTGTAGCCATTCATTACATATTATTTGACATAGTGTCAGCGGACTTGGTCATTCTCCAATTCATTCCTGGAAATTCCTTTAACTACCAAAATAGACTGTTTCTGATCAAGTTCATAAACCTTCAATGTAGATGTTTGTACTTGCTCTGATTGTTTTGCATTCTTACCGGTATCCTGAATGTTTTGCTTCTTTCCTTTTTTAACTACACTTTCTATGTTTTCATGGCTTTCCTTATATATACTGTTCTCTTTCCATTTTTTTCTTTTTAGGGAATGAGGGAGTTTTTATTTTTGTATTGTGCTTTACTGTTTCCCCTTTAGTGACTTTCTGTTATCCCTTAGTTGTTTTTTTTTTTTGCGCTCGATCAATACAACCCGATTTTCCCTTTTTGCACTGACCCCATCTTTGATTTCAAGCATTTCTATATCTCTGTCTTCAGTTTCATTATTTGATTGTCTTGAGAGATACTTGTTACCTTGTTTCTTCATACTCTCAATGAGAGTTGTTTGGGTTTCAACTATCTCTTTATTCCTAGCAATCTCTCTCTTCAGTTGTAACATCTCATTTTTCATCAAAATGATTTGTTCCATAATTGCAATACTTTCTATGTGGGGGTCCTTCAGTACCTTGATTAGGTCAGTTTCCAAAAAAGGGCAATATGCATGATCTGGGCAGCTAGGTAACTGGTTCTCTTTAGTATCTGTTTGTCTTTTGTTTTGTTCTTGCTCTTGCTCTATTAACTCTTTCATACCAATGATTGCATCTTGTAAGTCCTGTCTAATTTCAATCAGTTCATCTTCCTGGTCCAAAATATTAAAAGTTGGGATCCCAGTGTCACTTGAGTTGGAAATAGGGTCTGGCAACCATTGAAAGCTGTCTCTGGAGTCCACAGAAACAATTTCTATGGGCCCCAGACCCAGCCACCCAGGCTCAGAGGCACCCAGCTCAACATCACTGTCATGGCCCCTACCACCATAATCAGACTCACCACAGTCTGTATTAAAAGTTAAATTAGGAGATTTTTCTAGAGAGTCATCATTTAAGAATTTATGTTGTAAGGCTACAGTACAAGTCACATTAAACTGTTCCATCAGTAAGTTGGTTTAGCATTGTTTTTTCAACTTGGCAATGCATTGCCAACTCATATTGTGTTATTTTTCAATGCTTAATCAGCTGAAGAGCAATGTTTGTAGAATGTTTTTGCAACTTAGTTGGAATGCATCTGCAATCCAGTCACAGTGCAATGCAAAGCTGAATTTTAACTCTTACAAAACAGTTTGTGCAAGGTTTTGTGCTGGAGCTAGCAACACTTATGCAACTCAATCAGAAATGCTACAGCAACTCATAGAAGGAACATTTTAATGTGACTTGTACTGTACTTCTCTAGTATTAGCAGCTGTATTGGTATTGGTGTAGAAGTATCTTTTAAATTTGCATCTTTTAATTTCCTTATATGTGCTGTAATCAAAGTCTGTCCTTTATTACCTGCTTTTTCCTTCTCCCTCTTTCTGGTCTGTCAGGGGGAGGGGGAAGATAGAATCACCTTCTCTTTGCTACGGTTCCTTTTTATTTGTTTTTTTCTACTCTTTTGTTTGGCTTGTGTAGTACCTATTTTTCTTCCTTTCTTTGCATTTTGGGTATTTATTTTGTTACCTATTGTGTACAAAACCTCAATAGTCTGATTTAAATCCACTTCTGATTTTTTGGTTTTTCTAGTCCTCATGGCTAAGGTATAATGTTAAGAAATACCCAAAATATTAAGAGACTCCACAAAAAGAGTCAATTAAGATTACACTGAGTAGTCAAAATATATAAAAACACATACAAATACAAATGGTTTATATATATTCAAAGATAAAGTCTAGTCCACTTCCAAAGTAAGGTTATTGCACTGTGTTTTCCTACAAGAAAAACATTACACATTAAAGATATCCAGTACTGGGCAATATAAAATATAATAATATAAACTGGTGCATATAAAAGTCCCATTATGGTGATTAAATTCCTTATGAGGAATAGTCTTAAGTAGGGAGTACCTCAGCGGGTTGCTGGGCCTTAGGGAAAAGAGTGCTTGTTTCAACCTCCAATACTTCGAAAGGGTTAATGGATCCTTTAAGTTTCTTATATTACCATGTATAAATCATTCATTGGTATGTTTCCTAGATATTCCGAATGAGTCAAGACAGATGGAGTTAGATGCATCATGCTGTTGTAAATTTCATAAAGGATAAAAAGAACATTAGAGTATATATAAACAAAACAAAACAATAATAAACATCTATAGGCAATACAGCTCCTTAAACACTGTGTATCCACACCATATTGATATGAAAGCTCTGAGGCCGAGAGCCATATTTACTCAACTCTCTGGTAACCCTCAGGGTTCTTGAACTGAAATAAATAGGTCCAATCTGGGCAAGTCAAGTATACATTCAGATTTGAGAAGAAAAGTAGTAAGTAGTAAAAAAGGTTTACTTTTAGTGGGTATATTTCACTTCTACAAATTCTGCTTTGCAGGTTGAGTTCAAACACTCCTAAACAGCCAGATATAACCAAGTGAAGAATCCACACTCTTGCGATTAAGTCATTTAAATTTTACACATGCCAATAGAAAATAGACATTGGTTATGGTTGCTAAAGTATTGTTTGCTAACTCAGCCACTCGACTGAACAGCCTTTCGGCTACTTAGAGCAAACCCTTAACATTTTAATATCCCAACAAAAACCTCTAATTGATTCAGCAACCACCCACCAACTACTGTGGTCAGGTTAAAAAATGCCAAAGAACTCTATTTGCACCCAGCTGCTCCTTCCTCTCAACCGATCAGTAGATCAGTGGCTCTGAGGTATGAGATACATTGGAGAGCTTGCTTCTATACGTAACTGACCACGTAACCTAATTAGCATATGGCGGGCCAGTTCTTCCAAATTTAAAAAAAGAAAATGTTTTAAAACTATAATTGCCCAGGAAATAAATACAATATAATTGTGTTACTCTCATGAAAGATTCTAAATCTTAGGTCCCCCAGAACCCCAGATTCTCAAATAAATACAGCTGCATTCATAATTGGGTTTAAATTAAAATATACAGTATAAAGCTCAGTTAAAGGGAAAAGAATAGGGATACAATTTCTTTCTTTTACTCCAAACACTGGTCAGTTCCTTTTCTTTCACTGTTTCACTGTTTCAATACAAGGAGAGGTAAAAATCTTATCAGTTTGAGCTGTCACTTTTTGGCATGTTTTGCTATCCTGATCTGCCTTCTGAGCTCTTTGGGTCCCACTCTGCCTCAGAGTGCCATAGCAGCCGACTCCAAATTCTGGCTGGCTTCTGGGTCTAGTGCTCTGAGCTTTGAATTCCACCAAGTCACAGGGCCTTCCTCCACCTAAAGGGAACAGAACATACACCAAGAAGAAAACACCATGACTGGGACACACAATAGGGTGGTCTGATAAGACAGCAAATAACCAGGTAATGGTGGCATACCTTTTCAAAATAAAATAAAAGCTTTTTGCTCCCCTGCTTCTCTGCCCTGCTCTGAGCAGAGAGTGCAAAATATAGTCCTGTCTTGTTACCATTCCTCCAACCCTGTTTCCAGTGCTATCAGACTAAGTTCAGCAGCATGATTACCATTTGCCGCAAAACTTCTGTGGGGTGGTTTGCAACTTTCTGCAGAATTTCTCTGGTACTAATGAACTGCCACACTACAGCATCGATTTGTCATCCTGACACTATGTCCATGGCAGTGGCTATGGCAAACAGGACAGGAGAATGCACTGTACCACTAGTTCAAAAAAAATAAACCCACAAATTTTTTGAAATAACATTTTTTAAAAAAAGCTAAAACAAACTCCACCACTTAAGGTCCTATCTTTGTGCTGCCCAACCAACTCTCCGAGCTTGTCCCTGAACTGTGAGCCACTGGCATGGGAACACAACATGCTACCTGCTGGCCCAATGGCTGGCCCTGCACATGTTTCTCAGTAACTCCTAGGTAATTCTTTCAACCCATAATAACATGTAACATGGAAGCAGAGAGGACGTAACTCGGGGTAGCCTGCCCGGGGAACTGCACTGGCTGACTGAAGAAGTGCAAGGGAGCTGTACTCCTGCAAAGGAGTTGTATGCTGTGAGGAGCTGCTTTCCAACTTGGGGCAGTGTTCAGCTTTGGCTTGACTTTGGGACTTTTTGAGACTTGAGTGGGACTTTTTTAATTTTCTTGCTGTTGCTTTGAATGATTCTCCCACCCACCATCCCCGCACCACCTCATTTGTTAAATGCTCATGGCTAACCACACCCAGGAGTGACTGGGCAATCAGGAGGCAGAGCAGAGATGGAGAATAGCTGGAGAAGTGGAGGAGGAGCTAGAAGTACTGGTAAGGGGATGTAACAAAGGAACTGTAAAGGTATAGTTTGGGAGTGGAAAATAATTAATTTTATGTGTTTCTGGGGGCTCTCTAAGTGTTGCTTGATATGAGCACTAACGAGTAAGAGTATGCAATTGAACTAAGGGTCAGAAGAGGACACATATTAGCAAGGGGAATGGGAATTGTGAAAGTAGAGTGAAATATTTCTGCCAACTAATGAGGTCAAGGGAGGAAGAAAGAAGAACTGTGAGAGGGAGAATGGAGCAGAGGGAACAAAGAGGAGGGAGGGGTAAAGGGGCTGGGGTGATGGAATTGGGCAGACTGTGGAAGGGACAAGATAGTGGGGCAGCCCAGAAAGAGGATCAGTGGAAGAACAAGGGGCAAAGAGACAAGGGAAGGGGGGAACAGAAGACACAGGGGAGGAAGGATCATGGGTTGTAATAACTGTGGAGTGGCTGTATTCATGGATACCCTGTCAAGGATGGGGATGGTGCCCAGTCTGTCTAAGGCTGGGAAGGCTGGAGAATGAAGCATTAAGGCTAAAGGAGGAAGTGACATGGATGATGAAGGGACAGATTAAGTTGGAAAGAAAAGGGAATGTGGGAGGCACATAATGCAGCCAGGAAAAGAAAAAGGATGGGAGGGAAGGGAGGTGGTCAGGACACAAAGGGAATGGAAGCAGGAGTACAGGTAGTAGGTAGCACAGCATGTTAAACCAGGAGCGGACCTCTGACAAAGTGGTCTAAAGGAGGGAAAGAGGATGGGGAGGCACAGTCCATTGGAACAATGAATAGTTTAGCAGGGGGGGAAGAAATAGGAGTAACAAATGAAAAGGTGCAGGAGGGGTTGGGTACAGGGGAGCATGCAGGGGGAGAAACAGCGACGATAAGAGGGAACAATGTGCAAGAGGACGAAGGAGAGGAGAAGGGTAGAAGGGGGAAGGGAGAAATGAGATGGGGAAAAAGGGAGGTGTCTTAGTGTTAGGAGACTCGATACTAGGAGGGGTCAGATGGGGCAGCAAAGGGGAGATGCACAGTAGAATTTGGGTGGAGGCAATGCCTGGAATGAAGGCGGAAAGGGTGGGGCAGTTAATGCTAAGGTATGCAAGCAGGGGAAGGGAAATCCCTCACCTAATAATACACCTGGGGATGAACGACCTGGCTGATGGGATGGTAGGGGAGGTGAAGAGGAGGTTTGAGGAACTGGGACCTCTTTGAGTGGAAGCGGGAAGATCAGTCACCTTCTCAGAGGTACTTACTGTTCCCAAGGCAAGTATAGCTGGGAAATGGAGAATTCAAGATTTTAACGAATGATTGGGAACCTGGTTTCGGGGAAAAGGGATATGGGATGGTAGGAGGGTGGGGGGAACCTGGGAGAGCAGCAGTCTATATGCAAAAGATAGACTGCACCTAAATGAAGGAAAAAACGAACTGAAGAAAAGGATAAGGGAGCACATTGAGGAACATTTAAACTAGGAGGGTGGGTAGAAAGGTGGATAGATGTGTTCAGAGGCCTAGAGCAGTGAACTCAAATGGGCTTACCCCCCATAATAGCAAGGTAAGGAGAAGGGCAAATACTAAGGGAGTGGACATAAGGGGAAAGATGGAGGAGGAGGTTAGAGACAAGGGCTGGAGGGTGGTAACATTAAATGCTAGGAGTCTGGGGAACAAGGAGGCAGAACTACAGGCTCTAATGGTGGAGGGGGAATGGGCTTGAAGGCTATAACCGAGACATGGACCACCCAAAACCAGGACTGGGACCTGGCAGTTTCAGGGTACAGATTACACCGAAAGGATAGGGAGAAGGGGAGGGGGGGTGGTGCTGGTCGTAAAGGAAGGATTAAAATTTGTAAGGGAAGAGGGAGAGGAGGGAGATACAGAAGCTCTGTGTGTGCAACTCCAGGATCACAAAAATAGGTCACTGAAGTTGGGGGTGGTGTACAGGCCACCCTCCCAATCTGAAGGGAAGGACAGGGTACTGGCAGAGCAGATCAGGAGGAACTCTGGGAAGGGGGAGTGATGATAGTAGGGGATTTCAACCTGCCAGGAGTGGAGTAGAAAACACCTACCACAAAGTGCAGAAGGAAGCAGGTAATGCTCGACACCTTCCAGGATAACTTTCTGATACAGTTGATCAGTAAACCAGCTAGGGAAGGGAACACCCTTAACCTCGTACTGATAAATGGAGAATGGGTGAGGGATGTGAGGGTTGAGGAAACATTGGCAGGGGAGTGACCACTAGACAGTTTGCTTCCAGTCACAGATGGTTAAAGAGAGGGGGTCACCTGGCACAAGGGAACTGGGCTTCAGGAACACCAACTTTAAGAGGATGGAGGAAGTGGTGCAGGGGTTACCGGACAAAATTCAACCAAATATGGACACACATCAAAGGTGGGAACTGATAAAACAGGGGTTAGTGGAGGCAAGAAATAACCTGCTGCAGGGCCCAGACTAAAATGGCTAGGGGGAAGAAACCCAGCTGGATAAGCAAAGGGGTATTAGACAGAGTGAGGAGGAAAAGGGCAGCATACAGGAGAGACACAAAATTATGGAGAGAGGAGGATAGGGAGGTGTATCTAAAAGAAGTGAAGGAAGTGACCAGGGAGGTAAGGGCAGCCAAGGCATCAAGGGAACTCAGTCTAGTGCAAGGCATAAAAAATGGGAGGAGAAATATTTCTTTAGGTACATCAGGGAAAAAAAGAAGCTGTAAGATCCAAATTGTAAGCATTAAGAAGGGTGGAAGAGGGGGCTGAAAAGGCAGAAGTGCTTAACGACTACCATTCCGTCTTTACAAATGAGAAGGGGGGGTGGTACCCATAATAGGAGGGAGGATAGAAACAGATGGGGGGTGATGGGTTGAAAATCACAGTGGGGAGGGTGCTGGAGGGGTTAAGGGCACTGAGGGTGGACAAGGCACCATGACCGGATGGAGCGCATTCAAGGGTACTGAGGGAGCTGGCAGAGGTTCTAGCAGGCCCCTTGGCAGACTTATTTAATACATCTCTGGACACTGGGTTGGTACTGCTGGATTGGAGACTGGCCCACATGGTTCCCCTCCACAAGACTGGAGCCAAGGATGAACTGGGGAACTATAGGCCAGTAAGCCTGACGTCCATATTGGGGAAGTTAATGGAGTCCATCCTAAAGGAGAGGCCAGCAGCACTACTGGAGGTCAATGGGGTGCAGGACAGGAGACAGCATGGCTTTGTCAAGGGCAAATCATGCCAGACCAGCCTAGTGGAATACTATGACTGGGTGACTAGGCAAATTGATGGGGTTCATGCGGTGGATGTCCTGTTCCTAGACTTCAGTAAGGCCTTCAATTCGGTACCGCATGGGAGACTTGGAAGTAAACTATGGGGCACAGGGGCGGGAGTAAAACTAGTGGGGTGGGTGAAAAACTGACTACAGAACAGACAGCAGAGGGTGGTGGTGGTGGTAGGAGGGGAATTCTGATCCCCTGTTAGTGACAAGTGGGGTTCCACAGGGGTCAGTGTTGGGGCCGGTGCTGTTTGGCATATTTATTGCAGACATTTCGGAGGGCATCAGCAGCAAGATCAGTCTATTTGCAGATGACACCAAGATGGAGGCAGTGGTGGATGACCAGGGGGGGTCCCGGGGGCTACAGGAGGATGTGGCAAGGCTTGAGGCATAGTCTGACAGCTGGTAACTCAGGTTCAAAACAACAAAATGCAAGCTGCTGCACTTCGGAATAAAGAATCCTAGAAACTACCATCTGGGGGATGTTAGGCTAGAAGTAACAGAGGAGGAGAAGGATCTGGGGGTGCACATCATGGGAGCAATGAACAATTCCACACAATGCAGGAAGGCTGCAACAATGGCCAACAAAATGCTGGAATGCATTGCAAGGGGCATAACCTCGAGAAAAAGGGAGGTGATTCTGCCATTATACAGATCATCGGTTAGACACCACCTGGAGTACTGGGTGCAGCACTGGTGCCCGTACCTACAGAAGAACATTAGGCTGCTGATGGGGGTGCAATGTAGGGCAACAAAAACGATTTAGGGTCTGGGAGAAGTGTCATATGAGGTCAAACTGAGGGAGTTAAACATGTACTCACTGGAGGAATGGAGGGACGGGGAGGATATGACTGAGACTTTCAAATAAATGAAGGGGATAATCAGGACAGACACAGATGGACTGTTTAGGAGAACGGTAGGGAGAGACACTAGGGGCCGTGACATGAAATTAGAGAGAGGCAGATTCAGGAGGGAGGTGAGAAAGCATTTCTTTACAGAAAGGGTAGTAGCAGAGTGGAACGCACTACCAGCAGAGATGGTGGCATGTGACACAGTAGAATGCTTCAAGAAGGGGTGGGGCATGGCAAAGGGAGGGTAATGGGGAAGGGAGGGAGGGGCAGCTGCTGAATAGGGGAGTTAGCTGCAAACGCAAGCAGACTCGATAGACTGGATGGTCTGTTTCTGCTGGCAATGTTCGTATGTTTGTATGTAATCAATAATCCTGGCAAAAATGTATGCAACACAATTATTGATTTAACAGTTCTGTTCTTTCCACAGCTCTACACATCATTATATTCCACCTTTCTGGGCATAATTCTTTTTTTTTTTTTTTTTTAAACAGGTTAATTAATTTTATAAGTTACACATTTCAGAGGGCTTCCCTATACATTTAAGGCACAAATAAATCTGTACAAAGTGAGATATTCAGTTAACAGGTTTCTGCTATTATCAAGTATTTGCTTAAGTTGGCCCCATTGTGATAACTTAAGACTGAACATTGTATTAGGCTTTAGTACAGGTTGAGCAAATATCATAATACCTGATGTGCTATACCACTTCCTCAGGGAGTGGGAGTCATGGTAGCTAAATGACTATTCATTTCTGTGGCAGAATACAGTCCTGTCATTATCTAATATATGATGTGATGTCACTGATAACATCATGCTGAGCATAGAGAGGTTTGGGATATAAAAGGAGAGGACAGGAACCAGATACTATGGAAAAACTAAATATTAACAAAAAATCACCAAGAACAGTGACTTATGTGGCACTGCAGGTAGTCAGCCATAGGTTACAAGTTCAGTGCAAAAAAGTCTGTGGCCACATAATTCTAGGGGCTTTGACTTTAGTTAATGCTCAAGTATAAATCATATAAATTAAAATGAAGTTATCATACATGCCTCATCTGTAAATATCATTGCCATCATTTTGGATCAACTACCCCCCCACACACCCCACCTGGAACTATGGTACCTCATAACCTAATACTCCTGCTGTCTCAAGGTCCTGAGACCAGAAATAACCTTGTCTAGGTTGGTGACATAGCAGGACTCTCACTACTTCATATCTCAGATCTCTAAGTAGGTTGTTAGGGGACAGTCATCTGGTGTCAATCCTCCATGGCAAAGGAAGTCATCTCTGAAAATAAAGGTTACATTATGAGCTCCCAAGCAAAGTCTACGGTTCCTATCAGTAGCTAAACTGCACTAATATACTCTGAGATCTATAAAGACTGTTGGACAACAAAGGGGTCAAGCCTTCTTCACTTGGTAGAAATCATGTTTCCCTCAGAGCACTGAAGCTCCTCTAGTGAGTGCAGCTGGCTTTGATCAACACCCAAGGAGCTGCATGACTGGTTCTTCCAGTGCAGGGGGAATCACTGCCTAACTGGCACCAGAGTGCAGAACACAACCTCACTAAACAAAGGGGTAGAGCAAAATAAATTGTTTAAAGGCAGGAGTCCTGAAAAATAAACAGTGGTACCAGAGTCCTCCAGTGAAAGGATGCCACCATATTGCTGACCTCTGTTACTACAAGCTAGCCAATCAAGGGGTCAGACTGGAAAAACAATCAAGTGATGGACCTCTGTGACTGCCCATCCCTGACTGACACAGCTGCAAGGACCATTGGTGAGCTGATGTTCCACAAAGAAGAGCAGCAGCTGTGTCAGGTCCAAAGCAGTCCGCATGTGACACAGATAAGAAACAGACCCCCTGATGACTGCTGAGAAATGTGCTGTGACAGAATGTTTATCTGTCATAGATGAACTGTGTGATGGAAAAGCAGAATTTCTGTCTCTAGAAAAAGAGATAAATTGAATGCTAACCCATCACAAAAGCAACAGTCAAGAACCTGCAGCTTTAGAAGATATGTTGCTGTGCTGTAGAACTATTGAAGGTGAACAGTATGCAAGTTTGGGAAGCCAGACATCCAGTGCTACAGTTATGCACTGGTTATTGCCACATACTGCGGAGTGGATGCCAGGGCATTGTGTACTGGATGAGTGGCCCTTGGGTTCCCAGACTGGTCTGTTGTTCAACAAAAAGAGGTTTCTTGCTGACTACCAAAGCCAGGAGAGCCCTTGATAGCACTAGTGGGCACCTGAGACTTGCACAACCAAAAGGAGTAGGGAGATTGACTGTCATAAAGGCAGCCTGACAGCAACTGAACAATGAGCACTTCCAGGGCCTACCCCTGCAACTTAGACTCTATTTAAAATAGTTTGGGAATCATTTCTTGCATTTGGCCATTGAGCCTGGAGCTACGAATACCTCATTCTGAGGGTTAAGCAATTTTCACACTTGCAAGGCCTTTGGGTTTGGGGTTTGACAGCCTTGTTGTATTTGTTTACGTGCACTATGGCTGACCAGCCAGCTGAAAACACAAAAAGGCTGCTCCAATCCTAAGTTGTGCCTGTGTAAAAAGCTGAACACCGAGAACAAAAAAACACAGCACCAACACTTCCAAAAATATGTTGTATTGTGCGTTTTAACTGATAGCATCACAATACAGAAACGCCATGCAGGACAAAACAGTTTAAACAGACAAAAGGTCCGACCGGTTTCGCCAAAGCAGCGCCTCCTCTAGGACATCTTTAGCCTGGCAGCCCATGTTTATTCCACCGTCCCACTCACATCATCAGCACATGATTCATCTGGATCTCAGCTGACAGTAACATCAGGTGAGTAGCAGAATGTCACAGTCAGTGAGGTCACAATGCTGATGATGTAGTGTGGGGCAGTAGAGCAATATATGCCAGCTGCCAGGCTAAGAACTGTTCTGCACATCACACCTACTAACATCAGGTAAACAATCTTCTAATTAAACAAAGGGAAAAGAAAAAGTTCCTCAGATATAAAAGGTAATGGTTTGCTGCTTTTTAAAATCTAATATTAGTTTTAGGCAGTGCACTAGCTCTTTAAGGGAGCTTCCTTATAAGTTTTTAAATGGTTAACACTGGTATCAGTGGAGAGAAGGTAGTGCTCCCAGTATAGCTAGGCAGGAGATAGATTGGAGGGCTGTGTCTAGAATGGCATTTTGAATACAGTCCAGAAATCCATTTATTTAGTTCTGGCTGTACTGGGCAGTTAAGAGCAGTCACAGCTGGGCTGAGCCTATATAGCACACCAGAAGACTCGCAGATTACAACTGACTACCTTATTTTTTGCTGACTAGCCCTTTTTGTGCTGGCCATGCACACTTATGCAGTGAACATTTTGCTATGAGAGTGGGTTTTGAGGGGTGTAACACTGTCAGTCCAATGTAGAGCAGTCTACAAAGGGATCATCAGTGTCACACCAATCATCAGCCAGGCTGATCATGACACTGTTCTGACTTGCTGGGCAGAAACTTCATGTAGTTCGAAGGAAGGAGGAGACCCAATCGAAGAGTGGTTCTTTCCCTTGATAGACATAATGCTGCCCAGCAAGCACAGCTGATCTGTCATGATCAGCCTGCTGTGGTTCCACCCCAACTGTTTCCTCCTCTGGAGGAAGGAGCCGTTCTCAGACATGTTGTAGGAATTGGGGTCGAGGGTCCAGAAGCTGGTTTTGTTTTCCCTGGTCACCTTGACAAAGCTCTTGTTAAGGGAGAAGTTGTGCTAGATGCTGTTCTGCTAGTCCTGATTGTTGTCTCTGTAGAAGGGGAACCATTCCATGATGAATTGGCTGACCTGTCCCAAAGTCTGTGCCAAAGTCCTTCTGGGGTGTCCCACAATCTGCCTGAGATGGTATCCCCAGACCAAACTGGGGGTTGGGGTGCACAGTCTGGGATCAACTTTCCATAGTCTATGCAGATGTGCCTCAGAGCCCCAGTCAATTACCTCAACACATAGATACTCTTCAGATGTTGGGTCTTCCCCAGTTTTCCAAGCTGTGCACTAAAAAGTGCACCATGGAGAAACGTATTTATTTAGTTATTTAAGAGTTTTATCAGGAAGGCACACTGAGCAGAGTACTACTTGATTCCAGGTGCACCCTGGGGGGGGAGATGAACACGGGATACAACTCACAAAAATTATACAGAACAGTAGAAGACAATTTTTCATAGCAGTGGAAGTTAGGCAAATACTAACAGACATTTAGCAATTTACATTTTGCGTTTTACATTGACAGGCATTTGCAGAACAGTAGTGAGCAAATTTACATAACTTAACACAGGCTAGTATATACAATTGATAGATATAAGTGCAGTGATGTTGTACATCAGGATGCATAGAACGCTGTCCATGATTCAAGGGTTAAGGAGTCCTAGTGAAGGAACTCTCCGGTGCAAGGGAGCATGTGTAGGCAGGAGTATCAGATTCCACAGGAGCAGGTGGAAGAGAACTGGAAGAGGGAGTCGAGGTGCTGGGTAGATCGCACTTGTCGTGTGTCGACTGGGAGGGAGTTCCACAATTTAGGCATGCGATGCCTGAAAGCTGCCTGGCTGGATGAGAAGGCCATCCAGGGCACTATTAAACGCTGGGTGATGAAACTTCTAAGAGGATATGCAGGAGGCAGTTCTTAGGTTAGGGCAGAGACAAGGAACGGAGGTAAGGAAAGAGACCAGAACGTAGTCATGCATTGCGCACAGTGGGTCGACCTGTGCTCCTGGAGTGAGGGCAGGTCAATGGATTGGTAGAGAACACTTGGCTGGCTCAATCCCTTCTTCCAAAACTGTCAGGAAGCAGCCATCCACCTCCCTCTACTACACATCAGTTATATGGCAGACAGAATAGGAAGCTTCACAGTCTGGCCGAACTGATGTCCCCAGACCAAACCTGGGGTGGGCTGCACAGTTCGGGGTCGACTGTCCCACAGTCCATGCAGATGTGCCTCAAAGTCCCAGTCAATCACTTCAGCAGATAGATACCCTTGTAATGCCAGGCCTTCCCAATTTTACAAAGTCTTAATTTAAAAGTCTGCCTTGGGGGAACCTGGTGTGCTTCATCCCTTCTTTCAACAAGCATTTGTCAATGCCAAATGTTTGCTTGCTGGCATTGGCAATGGTAGTGTAGAAGTTACAAAGCTGCATAATAGGAATGGCAGCGAAGTATTGAACTGAAGCCAACCCCACCACCACCCTGCAGAGAATGACAGGCATTGGGGTGTGCCTTTGGGTCATCAGGCATAACGACCACGCCATTTCACCACACCCTACCCTGCAGATACTGACAAGTGTCATGGTGTGCCTTGGGGTCTTTGGCCCTTATGCGCACCCCATTCCATCAGGAAATACGGTGAGATGGGTGCAGTATAGGAGAATGGGGTGAATTTTGGGCCCGAAGAGTCCGAGGCACACCTTGATGATTCTCACTGGCTGCAGGGTGTGGGTGGGGGTGGAATGGTATGAGCATGACAGGCAAGAATCCCAAGTCACACCCCGATGACTGTCATTCTCTACAGGGTTGGGCGTTATGGTCGGAAACCCTAACGCATCAGGCATTCGTTGGTATTTTCACTCCAAATTTTCAACATGGTTTTTTGTGACCCCCACCTCATGAACAGTGGCAATATCAGTTTGTTAGCCGAAAACTGCTTTTGCACAGTGACTACAGCATTTGGCACCACAGGTGCAAAAACACATTCCGAACAGGATGTGAAAAATGACAGCGGTACTGTTCATGGGGAGGTGTAAAAAATGGCAATGTTGAAAATCTGCTGAAAATCTTAAAAAAACTGGTGAAGTCACGAGCGTGCATAGAAACTGTGCAACGCACACTCGTAATGTAACTAGTTTGGGGAATTTTTTACAGCAGATTGTTAACACAGGCATTTTGGGACCTCGATCATGAACAGTGTCAGTGTGATTTTTATCTGATCGCGAACAATGATTTCCACAGCGACCATGCATTTCTGTGCTGAAAGTGTGAAAACACATTTCGCCATGTTGTGGAAAATGACAGCTGTACTGTTCATAAGGAGGTGTGGAAAATGCCACTGGTGAAAATCTGGACTGAAAATATATTAAATTCATGAACTTACGAGGGTGCGTGGAAACTCAAGAATGCTCACTTAACACAGTCACTTTATGGAGTTTTGTCACCAAATTTTCAACATAGCCATTTTAAGACCTCTGCTCATGACCAGTGTCACTGTGATTTTCTTAATCTGTCCCAAACATTGTTGTCGCACACCGACTGTACCATTGTGCGCTACATGTGCAGAAACACATTTTGGGCAAGATGTGAAAAATGACAGCTGTACTGCTCATAAGGAGGTGTGGTAAGATGGAAATGTTGAAAATCTGGAGTGAAAATATTGAAAATTTGCGAACTACGGCGTCGTAGGGTGTATGCTGCAGCTCGTAAAACAGTCATTTCTAGGAATTTTTCACCAAATTTTCAACATAGCCATTTTAAGACCTCTGCTCTTGAACAGTGTCACTGTGATTTTCTTAATGTGTCCTGTACATTGATTTTGCACACCGACTCGCCATTGTACTTTTCATGGTCGGAAACACGTTTTGGGTGAGATGTGAAAAATGACAGCTGTACTGCTCATAAGGAGGTGTGGTAAAATGGCAATTTTGAAAAATCTGGAGTGAAAATATTGAAAATTCACGAACTTATGAGTGTGCATAGGAACTCGCGCCAATGCGGCTCATAAAACTGAGTCATACAAGATTTTCCGCAAATTTTCAAAATAGGCATTTTGGGATCCCACCTTATGAACACTGGCAGTTTCATTTCATTAATTATTCTGAAAGGTGATTTTGTGCAGTGGCTGCAAAATCACCCTTCAGCTACCGAAACGCCATGACAGTGACAGCATTCATGAGAAGGGTCCCAAAAACTCCATGTGAAAATTTGGTGCAAAAATTCCAAAAATGCCTGAGATATGTAATAAAGTTGAAAAACCCTATCTATCCCATTATACAGCTTACCAGCATTTCCTCAGTTCACGGTCGGCTGAAAAGTGCAGACATGTTCCCAGTCCACCAAGATCACGGGCCAAACTCTGAGGTAGTATGGAGTGGGGGGTGTGGGGAGGCAGGGGGCACAGTGGGTGGGTGCGGGTTGTGGTAGGGGGCAGGGAGAGGCACCGAGGGACAGTTTTGTATTTACAGGTTTTATTTCTAAGGCGATGAGTGATGTTTGCCATGCTGGGTGGGCTCCCAGCATGGCTAAGAGATGTTGGGGGGCAGGGCCGATGGGGATTGGGCACCCCATCAGCCATAACATCATTTTGCCATGCTGGGGTGGGCTCCCAGCATGGCACCTGGGTGCTTGGGGGGGCGTGCAGCTGATGGGGGATTGGGCACCCCCGTCGACCATAACATAATTTTGCCACACTGGGGTGGGCTACCAGTGTGGCACCTGGATGCTTTGGGGTGTGCAGCCGACAGGGGACTGGGCACCCCGTCCAGCCATAAAACATTTTTCCACGCTGGGGTGGGCTCCCAGCGTGGCACCTCAGGATGCTTTGGGGCATGGAGCCGATGAGGTTGGGCACCCCGGCCCATACAGTGTGGGGAGGGGAAGGCATGGGCGCTGGTGGGCGGCGTGCATGTGTGTGTGTGTGTGTGGAGGGGGAGCTCTGCTCACTGAAGTGGAGCTCTCCCTTTCAACTGTATGCCACTGCATTTTCAGCTGTCATAGACAGCTGGAGCAGTGATTGGTGCACTGCGACCGTGCCTGCAAACACACTGACTGAATTGGAAGAGCCTGACACACCTCTGGAAAACTCGGATGATGGCACTATGTTTCTTGCACATGCATGCAAGCAAACATAAAAATGGCAGGATTTAGTGATCCATCCTATTCCACTACAAGTCAGTTAAACAGCAGGCAGACCTGGGGAGTTTGGGGATAGGATTCCTGGTAAAGCAGTACTCTTTCCAAGATGCAACAGAACCAGCCATAGTGCAGCCTGCAATGCATAGACTGGGAATAAGGGGTGGGGAGAGGGTGAGTGTTAAGTAAATCTCCAAACATTCTACAGGCAGGGGGCAAGACTAAATCTGCAGATCAAGCAAGCAAACTGTATGCTAAAAAAAAGTAATAAAAATGTGTGATAGTCAAAATGTGATGTCACATTTCATAATATTGTTAAAGAAAAAAAGTATCACTTTGATTCCCCCTTTTGCTGATGCAACTATGGCCACAATCACCATTTTAAAAGTGGCATAACATTTTGTTACAACAAACATGAGGATTTCCCTCATCTAAAAAACCTGGGTGCATTTGCCAACAAGGTATTGTACCCCTTATGGAGAATAAACACACAGGGCACCCAGTCTTTGGAAAAAGGTCCAAGCTGCTTGAACAATGCCCTGGCATTTGAGAGCACAGACGCCTGGGCCAGGAATTCTCCTGAGGTTTATCACTTTCCTAGAAGGTCAGATCAGGACCTTGCTTTGCTAACAGTAATTCATCCCCACCCAGTCAAGCAGACACTGTTTTTCAAATATGGAAAAAGAACACAGCTCAGGTCATTACTGTGGGCCACAGGAGGATTGGTAGTTACTTGTTCCATTCATAAGTGGCTCAACAGAAACATTTTATAAGTGAGTATTAACAACACTCTGTCCTCAGCAGAGTGTAAACAGTCCCCTTTCTTCCTGCATACCGCGGAAACCCCTTGTTTTAAGACAGCATAGGAGCTGCCATTATTACATGATTTGCTCTTGTTTGGGAATTAAGTAATTTAAAGGTAATTAGTGATCAGTAATAGATAACTTTCTTTAACCAATTAGTCAGTGATCTGGAATTCAGTACTTTTCTCAGACGAACAGGAATTGTTTCAAATAAAAGTTGCATAATAAAACATACAGTAAAGCTGGTTTTGACTGGTGTGCTAGAACAGAATGGGTCACCTACACAGGACAGCAGCTGCAATGGTGTAGTACTCTCCTACTATCAGTATGGAACCCTAGCTAGGACTTTCAAGGGGCTTTATTTGGGCTAAGAAGACTTTTTTCTCACTTTCCTTTGTATGGCAAGATGTTGCTGTCTTAGAATAAATCCTTTTGAAAATCTCTACCCACATCTCCATACAGGGAATCCAGAAATACATTACAACCGTATTATATTTAGTTAACCTCTTTCACTTCAAGAAGTAGTATAACTTTCTTCTGTTGCTATTTCATACTAACAAGACCTTTTAAAAAATCATTGGAAAGCTAATATTTACTTTGCATGTTAATTTCACTGTGGATGCTTATTTGTAAGAAAATACTTTTGATTTAAATAACAATACTGAAATGTACCTTTCAAATCGAGCCAAAGTTACCATCTGACACACTGTAGAGGCTGCATACTGTATAAAAGCTCAGTAGGATAGATTGCACTGAAACAATGTCTGTATTACTTACGTTGGTACTTCTTAAAAATGGTAGCAATTTATTTATTTTTTTTTAAAAAGGCGCATTTGAAATGGAACTTTTTTTTTCAGAAGATGTAATATTTCAAATGCACTTACTGTAAATAGTTAAAAACACACTAGCAGGATGATACTCTATTAGAAGAAAGAAACTCTGTTTATTCAAACTCTTCGATATACATACTGCCCTCATAGGCAACTTTCATCTGAAGTTGTTGTCCTATATGGTTCGAATATAAATTACTGATTTTCTTCATTTAGCAAGATTATTATATATTCCATTTGTTTGCTTATGAGTTGTGTACTTTTGACCAAATTCATCTTTATTGAAAGACCAAAATCCTTTCTGTGTTATATGTGCCCATTTCCGAAATAGGTAAAGGATGTATTCAGTTAGCATATATACTAATCAGATTACTATTTCAGCACAAGATAAAGCACACAAATAAATACAAAATTGCATGAACCTCACCAAAATGTGTGTGTGTGTGTGTGTGTGTGTTGGGGGCTCTATTGAATGTTTTATTTGGATTGTATGGATTTGCAAACATCTGACATGAGTATAATTATATGACATATAACTGCTATTACTACAAATGCAGATAACATGATGCAAGTTCATTTTAATATACTTGTCATGATTTTAACACATAGTAGCATGAGAGACAGTTAAATTAAACCACATATTTTCAAGGGTCATGTAGTCTGGAGTAACTTCCTTTATACATGGGTATGCCATCAAGAAATATAAAAACCTTTATCTTCACAGATTTTAGAACCACTACTAATAAAATCATTTTAATTGAATTTAAATATAACTGCATAGAACTGCAAATAATATGATGCAAATTCATTTTAATAATTTTTTTTGACACTCTGTTTCACACATAATTTTATTTATTTATTTTTTGCTGATGGCTGGCTTCTATTATCAGTCTGCCTCTCTCTCTCTTGCCACCTCACCCCATTCCCCAGGACTTACCTGCTGCTTCCTGTACCTGTACCCTGGATTACCCCCAGGGTGGGCTCATCAAAGAGAACCCCCCCAACTCCCTGAAGGGTGCCTTATGGCAATCCCAGAGCAGACTGTCTTGGCTTTGCTGCGTGGGGCTCGATGGGGGCAGGGGGAGCTGATGTCCTCCCACTTCAGCCTTGCTACTACATGTAATTTTATGAAAGACAGTGAAATTAAGCCATGTATTTTTCAAGGCTCTATGGGTCCTAGCTGACTTTCCTCACATATGGATGTGCAATCAAGGAACATAAATCATTTATTTCCACAGATTTAGTACTCCTAGCTGCAAAATATTTTTGTAAACTTCTAGTTAAAACCCACAGTTAGAAAATGTTATTTCTGTTTACAAAAACCTCATTATGTTCACTTTGCGCATGTGCAAGCCAACATATTGTTATGATACTTGGGTTTTGAGAGGTGTGTCACAGTGGTCCAGTGCAGTGCAGTCTGCAAGGGGCTTGATAGTGTCACACCAGTCATCATCCAGGCTGATCATGACACTGTTATGGCTTGCTGGGCAGAAACGGCATGTAGTTCAAAGGAAACAGTCAGCTCAATCATAGGGCAGCTCTTTCCTTTAATCTGCACAATGCCACCCAGCAAGCACAGCTGGTCTGTCATGATCAGCCTGCTGTGGTCCCTCCCCTCCAACATTATATGAAATAAAGATAACTCCTTTAATCATTCCCATCACTTCCTTCTTACCTTTCTGACACCAGGGTGCCCAATCCCTGGTGCCAGCTACTACCACCACCCTGCCCATTGTCATTGTGTGACAATGGGGATCCCACTATCAGTGCTGCCAAACATAACAAAACTGTCCTTTTAACAATAACATAATAGGTGTGGTACCAGGGTACCCAATCCCCAGTGCCAGCTGCTGCTTCCCCACATTTTTGGCTACAGATAACTAGGTTGGAGCCCCACAGATTAGAGTACAAATGCCTGAGTGAAAAACATAATTGATCCTAGCTAGGATGTCAAAAATCTGAGTGGTATAAAACCATATTAGTTTTACTGGAAAGGAATGACCTACAATTACTCCTACAATATTTAAATAAAAATGTTAAGCTAAGTGCAGCATATAAGAAATATATAAAGAATGAAGTTAACTATTGCATACAAAAGACTTACAATTTATTAAGAATTCAAAATATTCACTTTGGTATGCACAAAACATTAATGTAATGGAATATAAAACATACCTTACAGTTTTGACAGACCCTGTATTAATGAAAAACTATATGCACTACACGTTTGAATTATTTCCAAGCAATGTATTGCTAGCTAGATACAGGGAAAATTTACAGCATGGCCAAAATTGTTCATGTCCCCATGGCAGCAAAGAAGACCTTTTACATGTATTATAGCACTGTCAATAGTACAGCAAAACTTAGAACTATTGGCTTGTACCATACACAGATTCTCAATATGATACAATTGTGGTAGAATTGTTAACAAATATTATGAACACAAACAAGGATGCAATCAAGAGGATGGCAAACTACTTTCTGGCAATAGGGAAGATGATGAAAAAAGTAAAACAGGCTGGTTAAAATAGCTAGGATACATAAGGGCAAGTGCTCATATTACATTGGAATGAAATTAATTTGTCTACTCTGAAAGGAAAATAATGTGTTTACTGAGTATCTGAATATGTACTTTATGCATTTATTGTATGCCTGCACTTGATACTGTATGTTTTTAAAAAATGTTTTTAATTATAACTTTTGAATGGGAAATTGTAATGGCTTTTAAGCCGAACAATAAAGATATCACTACTGCCTCCACACCCTGCCTGTTTTCATTGTGTGACACCAGGGAGCCCACTATTGGTGCAGCCAAATACAACACTGGCACTGCAGTGCCAAATTCCCAGTCATAGTACCTGAAATAAAGAAAAATGTTCCTCTGGTGCCACTGTTACTGTCTCCACCCAACCCTCCCACTCAGCACTGACCATCCCACACACCCCAGGCCCTTACTTACCTACCATAATCCCCTCTGGAATGCAGACACATCTTCACTCTTCAACACTGGAATGCAAACTGTGGAAATCAGGTATGTGGTACAATGTATTTCAACAGGTTTTGAACTTGTTATCATAACTTGGTCATTTTTGAATATGTTTTCCCCACATTTTCAACATGGATTTTTTGGGACCCCCCACCCCATTTAACAATGACAGTGAAATTATACAAATCAGTCTGGAAAGTTGAGTTTGTGATCACTGTGCAAGATCACCTCTTGGGCAGAATTTGAAAATTTTCTCCACTCTTACTCATGAGGTGGGGTCATAAGAAGGCTATGTTGAAAATTAGGAGTAAAACTATTTAAAAACATCAAATGTATGAGCCTACATTGAAATTTATGAACCCATGCTTGTAACTTTGGTAATTTTTCAATATTTTGACACCAACTTTTCAACATAGACATTTTTCACACCACCTCATGAATGTGACAGCTAGAGATGCAGCAAATTTAAATTTCACCGACAAAGTGAATGCGAAGTGAGCACTTCGCATTGTCACTCCACTTCCTGGAGTGACCAGCAAATGCCCATCGCCTTGTTATTATTACTTCGCATTGTCATTCCACCTTAACGCAAAGTAAGGCGGAGTGACAACAAAAATTTTGACAGCCCCCCCACACACAGTCACTAGAATTAATGTTTATCCCCAAAATGCTACTGTCATGTTGCCTCCAGAAAATTCCCCAGTGCTGATAAAGTGAAATCAGAGCATAACAGGAAATGCAAAGTCTCCCAGAATTAATGGCACACTCAGTCATCAGGGCAGTGGTCAGACATAGTCACCAGAATTAATGTTCATCCCCAAAATGCTACTGTTTTGTGTCCAGAAAATTCCCCAGCACTGATCAAGTGAAATGAGAGTGTAACAAGACATGCAAAGTCTCCCATCTTAGAGATGCAGCAAATTTAAATTCAGCCGGTGAAGTGCCCGCGAAGTGTACACTTTGCGCTGTCACTTTGCTATGCACAGTGGCCAGCATGAAATACCCACTTCCCTCGTTATTGTGATTGTGACTTCTCATTTCATTCTGCCTTAACCCAAAGTAAGACAGAGTGACAACCATATTGGCAGCCCTGGGCCCCCACACATCACATGGCTTACAGTACTGTGACTCATATTCTGGCCAATGCAAAAGGTTCACTTCGCCTAGTAATTATTACTTTGTGTTGTCATTCCACCTTAACTCGAAGCAAGGCGAAGTGACAACAATATTTGGCAGCCCTTCACACACACAGTCACCAAAATTAATGTGCATCCCCAAAATTATCATGTCCTGTGTCCAGAAAACTCCCCAGTACTGATGAAGTGTAATGAGAACACAAGAAATGCAAAGTCTCCCAAAATTAATAACGCACTCAGACGTCATGCATGCAGTAGTCACACACAGTCATCAGAATTAATGTGCAACCCCAAAATGCTACTGTCTTGTATCCAGAAAATTCCCCAGTGCTGACGAAGTGAAATGAAAGCATAACATGAAATGCAAAGTCTCCCAGAATTAATGGCACACTCAGTCATGTGCACAGTGATCACACACAGCCACCAGAATTAATGTGCATCCCCAAAATGCTCGTCTTGTGTCCAGAAAATCCCCCAGTGCTGACAAAGTGTAATGAGAGCACAAGAAATGCAAAGTCCCCCAAAATTAATAGTGCACTCAGACGTCATGCACGCAGTAGTCACATACAGTCATCCAAATTAATGTGCATCCTCAAAATGCTACTGAGAGCGTAACAAGAAATACAAAGTCTCCCAGAATTAATGGTGCACTCTGTCATGTGTGCATTGATCACACACAGTCACCAGAGTTACTTTAATTCCCCAAAATGCTACTGTCTTGTGTCCAGAAAGTTCCCCAGTGCTGATGAAGTGAAATGAGAGCGTAACAAGAAATGCAAAGTCTCCCAGAATTAATGGTGTACTACAAATGCACAGACAGATTAAGATTGTGCTGTGCACTCAAGATGCAGATGCAAAGGCACAACAACACCTAACCAGTGCACAGCAATAACAGACAGTCCACTACCAGTAAAGATACCACAAAGCAGTATAAAAAATTCATGCAGGTGCGGTGGATAGCAGGTTCACACTGCTGAGTTACTCTGTGGTACAGTAAAAGGTGTCTTATTTAATGGCACACATCGTGCACACACACACACACACACACACACACACACACACACACATTATAAGTAATGCATAGCAAACTGAAAACCTTTAGTAATATAACCAAATGTTTTAAACAAACTGAAACTATACACTGCTGCATCACAACAATCAGAAAAGAAATTTCAAGAATTACTGAAAATATTACTGTGTATACATTAACACAGTTATACAAGAAAAATATAACCAAAACAGAAAGACTGCCTTTTTCTCCCAGTTAATCTACCTACACCACAGATACACCCCTCCCCCAAAGCACGCTTCACAGTACATAGACTAACTGTTCTAAATTAACAGTCAAAATCCACACACAAACAATAAATACTTAATAATATGAGCACAGGAGGGTTTACTACAGTATACTTGATGTAGTAAATCATGAGCAAAAAAAAAATTGCTCAAAAATACTTTTTTAACAGCTTTTAGAGGATTTGAATTGCAGAGCTCTGAGAGAAAACTGTCTCCATCTTCCACTACACACACACACACTACCACAGAACTGAAGCCGTGCAGAACAATCTCGAACCCATGTGACCTGCAATCCCATAAAGCACTGCAAAATTCTCCTTTGGAGCTCAAGAACAAGGCGAAGTGAGGCGAAGTACATTGATTTCAATGTACTTCGCCTTAAAATTGGTGGAGAAGTGCCTTGGGGAAGGCGGAATAACGCGAAGTCATTGTTTCCAATGTACTTGCCTTCCCATTATAACACGGTACTCCGCCGCGTATGCGAGCACTTTATGGATCCTCAAGCACTCGCAAATCACTTTGTGGAGCGAATTCCCGCCACTTGGCCCATCACTAGTGACAGTTGTCATTTTTGAAATCCTGGCTAAAATGTGTTTTCGCACTTGTGGCAAAAAATCACCTTTTGGGCATGACTGGAACATTTTCACGACCCTTTTTGATGAGGTGGGCTCATAAGAAGGCTAAGTGGGGTAATATGAAGGCTATGTTGGCAATTTGGAATAAAAATGTCAAAAACAACAAAGTTATGAGTGTACCTTGAAATTTTTCAATGCATGCTCATAACTGTGGTAATTTTCAGTACTTTAAAGGAGAACTACTGGCAGAGGTGAAGCCCCAACCACTGCACAGATTGAGTCTTCACCTCACAGGTCTCCCATGTGGGCACCGTATTAAGAGTTTTTTTACCTGAATGCTCATAAAAAGCATCCTAACCTCTGGTGCAGCCGGCATGTATAAGTATGGTGCTCCTCACACCTTGTGATTGTGCTGCAAACACCACAATATAATGATGTGGTGCTGCCCCTTCCTTACTAGTGCCCTCATATATACAGATTTAATAATCTCCTTATCTCCCATGCCCAATGCTACTTTTACAGATTTTGTCTAAATGCCATGTGTAAGCTTGTACCACAAGTGCCTGTTTTCAGGGATGACCTGGGAGCAGTGGGGTGGTTAAGTGACTTGCTCAGAGCTACATTGTGTGCAAGTTGAGGTTGTGGGAATCATACCCAGGTCTGCTGGATATACCAAGCTCATTCACATCTCATTACTCTAACTTCTAGGCTATACTGCCAGCCCCAATTAGATATTGCATCTCAGCTGTCCTGTCCTGGGTAATTACAATCCAACAATGTGTAAAACCAGGACACCACCGAAAATGACACATTGCATCTCCTCCGCAAGACCCCATACAATAGCAATATCAACAGTGAACATTTAGCATTGACAAATGCTTGTTCCTTCATATAATTGTTCTCTAATAAATCTTTTTTTTTTTTTGCTATCTGTTCATAATTCTAACTCATGGGCATATCATTAGTGAAGTGCTAATAAACATACTTTTTGGGTAACTGTTACTGCACTATGTAATTATATGGGTTGGGTGATCCTGTGGCGGAGATGCAACATCCTAGGGGCTTAAACTACATGGGTACCAGGCCTACTTAAAACATTTTTCTTGTCAGAAACACCATGCAATTTAACTTGGATCTGATCTGTCAACCTTGTTTGAAACTACAAGTCAGGGATACTTAACCTAACATCCACAGTGACGCAGTTACACATAGATTAATCAGAACATTTCAGTTTCTAATCTCAGAATAATCCCCCTTCCACTATTTTTGCTGTTTTAGGACCTGTACATCCCCTACATTTACTTAATGCACATTACCTCAGATCAGTCTTTCCTAGGCTCTTTTATCACTAGACTATGTTGACAGATCCTCCATAGATAAGCTGTACCTGCAGCCACACCCCAGGTTGGTTCCCATCTGAGATTCCCATCAAGGCCTTGCTCTGCAGGGTTCCACAATCCTGTGGTCTAAAAATGCAATGCAGCTTGTAAATCCTAAACCTTTTATACTCTTGAAACAGTGTTCCCATGTATCTTGGTTCTTAATGGGATGGATGTAGTAGTTTGTCAGTGGGGGTAGCTCTGTTCCCCAAAATGTAAAATGTTCCTTTTTAAACAGCTTACAGGAATATAAAACAGACCTTGACAGGCATATGAGGGAGGTTGAGCTATTGTTTATATACAGTAGGTTTTACTAATAAAAAGTAGGGAACAGGCTTCCATCTGTTTTTAGGTTCTTTGTTTCTAAAATGTTTTGCAGTCTAGCATTCCTAAGGGCCTTGTACAGTCAACCATTCTTTCTCTTTAAAAACTATAATTTCCACATTTTAAGGGTGACTTCTTTTGGGACTAGACCTGGGGAAAGGTTCCCTATTACAGTAATTGGAAGGAACCAGTATGACTTCCCTGCAATTGATTAATTAGCCCTGAACCCTAAACTTCAGTAGCTTAGCTGCTCTAGGACCTTCTGTGGGGAAGCTAAGTTTCGTTATGTCAATTTTGTTATACAGTATCAAACATTTTGCTGGGCTTTTTTTAAATGCTAAGGCCCTATGAGATAGTCCTCTCATGCCACATGGACAGACAAACAACAAGAAAAAGGAGAGTTTAGCTGGAAAATTAGAAACAAGCCCCTAATGGCTGCTCTTGCATTTTTTGGCAAAGTGTACACAGTTTTAATTTAGCAAATAGAAGAAATAATAATATGTAAGTGCAGTTGCCATATACAAAATCCTTTTTTAAATCTTATTAATGAATTTTCAAATGAAAATGTATGATAAAAACAGAAAATTTCATTGAGGCATTTTATAATTTAAACTACTATATTTTAATAGTAGAAATATAGAAACAAATAATCTGTCGGCAGATAGGGCCCACCTAGTCTGCCCATTTCCCTACTCACTGATGCAACCCCAGAGACTATTTCATCTGTGGCTCACCTGCTCTGCACATCTCCAAGGCACCCTTATGTCTATTCCATGCACTCTTGAACCCCCATATTGTTTTCACCTCCCACCACTTCTGCTGGAAGGCTATTCCATGACTTCACTACCCTTTCAGTGAAAAAGTACTTCCTAACATTATCCCTGAGCCTTCCACCCTTCAGTCTCATATCATGCCCCCTTGTTCTTGTGCAGAGCTTTCTCTTAAATATGCTTTCCACCTGTACCCTGTTTATTCCTCTAAGGTACTTGAAAGTCTCTATTATATCTCCCCTCTCCCTTCTTTCCTCCAGTGAATAGATATTAAGGTCCTTAAGTCTTTCCTTTTAGGGCTTCTGGTGCAGTCCATGTTCCATCTTCATTGCCCTTCTCTAGACTGCCTCTATTTTTTCAATGTCCTTCCAGAGATGTGGTCTCCAGAACTGGTCACAGTACTCCAGCTGAGGCCTCACTAGTGATCTGTACAGTGGCATTACCACCTGTTTCTTCCTGCTTGTTATGCCCCTCCCTATGAACCCCAACATTCTGCTGCTCTCCCTACCACCTTTTCACACTGTTTGGGCACCTTCAGGTCATCAGATATGATAACCCCCAGGTCTCTCTCCTGACTTGTGGTAGCCACAATTTCCCCACACATCCTGTACTCCTCCCATGGATTCCTGTGACCCAGGTGCATGATCTTGCACTTTTTAGCATTGAAACTCAACTGCCAGACACCCAATCACTCCTATAATAGACTCAGGTCCTTTCTCATTTTTTCCACCACCTCTGGTGTGTCCACTCTGTTGCAGATCTTGATGTTATCTGCAAAGAGGCACACCTTTCCCTTCAGACACTCTGCAATGTCACTAATGAAGATATTGAGTAGAACTGGTCACAGCACTGACTCCTGTGGCATCCCGCTGGTCACCTCCTTCTCCTCAGATTTCATGCCATTTACCACCACCCTTCAAGTCCTGTCTCTTAGCTAGTTCCCAACCAACTTTACAACTGTAAGACCCACTTCCAAGCTCCCCAATTTATTTAGCAATCTCCTGTGCAGGACGGCTTTGAAGGCCTTGCTGAAATACATGTAGGCCACATCCACCACCCCTCCCTAATCTACCACTCTGGTTACCCAGTCAAAGAAATCTATAAGATTCATCTGACAGGACCTTCCCACTGAGAATCCATGCTGCCTTGTATCCTGAGCCCTGCTATCCTCCAGAAAATTTACAATCCTCTCCTTTAGTAAGGACTCCATTAGTTTCCCCACTACTGAGGTCAGGCTTACAGGCCTGTAATTGCCTGCCTCCTCTCTGCTTCCACTCTTGTGGAAAGGGACCACATCTGCCCTCCAGTCCTCAGGTACCTTTCCCGTCTCTAGTGATGCATTGAAAAGGGCAGCCCATGGTTCTGCCAGCACTTTTCTGAGTTCCTTTAGTACTCTGAGGTGGATCCCATCTGGACCCATTGCCTTATCTGATTTTATTTTCCGGAGTTTTTCTAGGACTCTTTCCACTGTGAATGGACTGGTACATCCCTCCCCCTGAATACCCCTCTTAATGAATCCTGGTCCCTCACCTTCCCCTTCCCTGGTGAATACTGAGCTACAGTATTTGTTCAGTTTCTCAACCTTTTCTATGTCATCCTCCATCCTTTCTCCTCCTTTCTTCTTCAGCCTAATGATCCCATTTCTGGTCTTTTTCCTCTCACTAATATATCTGAAGAAGGTCTTGTTGCCTTTCTTAATAGCCTGGGCTATACCTTCCTCTGTATGTGCTTTAGTTTTTCTAATTATTTTCCCACATTCCCTCTGCTTCTCCATATATTGTTATCTGTCCTCATCCTTTTGTATTTCCTTATATCGCCTGAAGGCTCTTTTCTTTTCCCTTATTTTCTTGGCCACTATCTTCAAGAACCATAATGGCATTTTCTTTCTTTTACACTTGCTATGCATTTTGACACAGTCACCTGTTACTTCTGTTATGACTGTCTTGAGTCTAAACCACTGTTTTTCCACATTTCCCCCTGTACCTTCCACTACTAGGACTCTTTTGAGATTACTACCCATCTCCTTAAAGTTAGCCTTCCTGAAATATAGGGCCTTCATCCTTGTATGGGTTGCCTCCTCCACTGTGGTTACCTTAAACCATACTGTTCTGTGGTCGCTGGTACCAAGGGGACTGCCCACCTCCAAATCTGTGATCCTGTCCTCATTGGTCAGGACCAAATCCAGTATATCCTCCTTGCGGTAATAGTAATAATATCAGTTAGCTAATCTCACTGGTACATATTAAATGTGAAATAAATAACAGTGCTCTTATAGCAATGTATGTTAAGGCCAAAGAAATGGTCATCCAGCAGTAAGTTATATGCTGGTCTGCATAAAGGCTTTGCACTGTCAGTATTGAAGGCATTTGTGTAATTAATAGCCCTGTTTACACTACCTTCTTTGCAGTACATCAACTCATGCATTCCAGTTGATGCCCTGCAAAGTCTCCATTATGGGCACTCACCACATTGTCTTATGTGGTGCTCCACTCCCATTTCTGCAGCGGTGAAATTGTGGGGATGTGAACTGCATTGAGTGTATCACCCCATTGTTTAAACTGCTGAAGTGCTCCATCCACTGCAGTCCCATTTCTCCAAGCATCCTGCTGTGGTACTCCAGCCTTCCCATCAACCTTTTCGGTCGGAACAAGGAAGTATTAGGACACAGCCTTTGTAGTAGCAGTCGCATGAGCAGGAACACAGCCTGTGAACAATTTAATTTTGTAAAATGGCAGGTTTTCTTTATTGTTTTCTTTAGTGTTAATACTCATTCCTGATCACCAAACACAACAGTAGCTGGCTATTCAAAAATGGGGTCCCTGCATGCCAGCATTTCCTGTATATTGGAAGGCATGGCAACAGGCTGAAGTGACGTGTGGTAGTGACGTGAAGTCAGTGAGTAAGCAGTGGGTCAGCACCATGTCATTTGACTGATGCCCAGCCACTAAGCAGGGACACTCCTCTTGGTACCATCTGCGGCGCTTGAGCCATGGGAGGTGTAAACAATCAAATGCAGCACCAAGTGAAAGCACAGCGGGATGGTGGTGGAGTAGTAAGTAAAGCATTCCTGCAGTATAAACAGGACTAAAAATTCAGAGGACAGAAAATTGGTCTGTAATTAACATTTGTGATATATCACTACAGTAAAGCCATTCACAAAAAGGAATTGCACTGGGATGGGGTACTCGGGATAAAAAAAACATTAAACACAACAAAAGGAATCGGGCACTTACCCCCTCCGAAGTATTATGAAAATTGTAAAATAGTCCCACCACAAATACTGTCACAGAAAATCAGGGTTTTATTTAACTCTAAAAATTGATTAATGTTTTGTTCATAAAAGTTCTAAAACATTGTGAAAATGCATAGCACTTGCCTCACTGTGTTTAACAAACATAACACTTCTAGAAAACCTATATAAATATCTTCTGTACAGTTAGTATTGTCCCAAGAAAAAAACTGCTAATCAATTATTTAAAACCCTGAAAATACACACGCAAACACATATAGACAGACACAGACATACGCACACATGCACACACACACACATACACACATCAAATGGAGCCAAAGCCTCAGTTTTATCTGCAGTAAGGTAAGCAGCAGAGAGTTCACTCGCAAACTGTTCAGAATAGGTGGTATATTTTTCATGGTCATCAAACAAACAGCAGAAATGGAAACTCTGATAGTACTAGATGTTTTTATTTATTTATATATGCAAGGAGAGTTCATGAGTAGAAAGAACATTCAATAATTTATTTATTTTTAGTTTTTATGTAACCTGTGTTTTGCCTAAGGGTTTACTAAGTTAAAATGATTAATGTTTTAACAGATTTCTGAAACTAAAATGTTGTTCTGAGTTGTTACTACTGTCTGCCCCAGCAACAGGGTGTCACCTGACCCAGCCTGTGCCCATGGGCTCAGCAAATTCCCAGATTTTCCTCCTACCTTCTGGGCTTTAAAAAAGGTACCCCTAGTCCCACCAAAAGGAGTCTGAAGTTTTGAAGCCTAGTGTTTCATATATCAGAACCCTCCAGGCTCAGGCACCTAAGAGTGCATTTCACTAGCTGTAACTAGCTGGAGTGAGCTTGCAGTCTCAGGATCATTGCAGGGTCCTTGGTCCAGAGAGGCAATGTCTCCCTCCAGTGCAGGTCTTTGGTGGCTCAGAGTCTACCTTGGGTCTAAGATGGGGAACAGTGGGAACTTATTGTTGGCTCACCCTCAAGTAAGGCTGCCCGATGGTGTTCTCACCACAGTCCCATTTCATACAACAGAAGAAATATCCTGAAATTCCTGGTGGAGGAACCATAATCCTAACAGTACAAACCTGTAAATCACAGATCAGTACAGGAGGTGAAGTTGTGATATCCAAACTCAAGAGCAAAAGGTATGATGCAGTGAGTCAGGTAAGCCACAAAATCTGTGATATTTGACACTGAGATATAGAACCCAAGGGCACGGTGTAAGGTGCAGCATCCAGTTCTACTTCAAATGCTTTAGATACTTATGGGGAGTCGTGCCATCCTTAATGAGATGCATAGATACATACTTTCATAGAAACATAATACAATGATGCAGAAAAAGGTCTATCAGACAATACAATCTGCCCACCCTACCTAGCTACTCTGCACAGGTTGATGAAGAATATCACTAAGTGGTGCCCCACAGGAAATGGAAGCAAAATAGTAGAGACCAAACAGAAGAAGAGGCCAGTAAGTGATCTTCCTGTGAGGGGCTCATAGTAGTTTGTCCACAGCAGCTCAAGCAAGATAGCATAGAGTCTTTTATAGGCAGTGCCATGGTGGTCATGCCTACAGAGTGTAAAGCAGCCAAACCCAGAATGGCAAGCAAGGAGTGGCTTCTGATGAGAAGCTACCATTCCATTACCCCTATACATAAGAATCGCCCCTGGGCTATGGCCCACCCCTCCTCTCATTGATAGACAATAGAGGTGGATGGTGAAGGGGGTTGTAACCTTTACTTATGGGCGCTTTCTTTTTAGGACCTAATTGGAGGATTGTATATATGAGAAATGTATATTCTATATGTGTAAAGGTGGCTACTTTGTTTGTGATGCAATGAGGTATAAGTAAAGTACTTCATGAATTGTGCATGTGAGTTCCCAAATTGTAAATCATGCTGCCAAACATTTTCCTCCTTGTGCAGCTGTTGGGAATCAAGACATGGGTCTCAGAACTTGTTTAGCCAATCAGGAAGCAGGAAATTTGCAATACATTTTATAATAGCATGCATCACTTCATTTTGGGAATGAGATGGTCTATATTTGTAATTCAGATAAGCACAACTTAACTTAATAAGGAGACACATATGAGATACAGCAAACTACAGTATAAGGGAATTATTGTAGCTAAATAGACTGTAAACTTTTAGGGGCAGTCTTTTTCTTTGTTTACATTCCATTCTCTAAGTTTCCATTTTAATCTCTGCCAGAGAGTAGTCTCTTACTTTTCCAACTCCAAGCAACATAAACAGTACTTGCTTTACAAAGGGCCATTTACAGTAACTGCTGAAAACTGCTTGGGAAAATTTTACCAGGCATCTGTTTGGACACATAGGGCTCAAGTCTTAATGGCTAACACAGGGCTTGCACAACCCCTGTGTCAAACCTGGCACTACACTGGACACACTGGTGCACCTTACACCCGATTTGTGACACTTAACCCTTTTTTGCATCACCTTGCACCAAATATTTGGCACTAACCCCATAATAAGGTCAGCAAAGTTAGACCAGAAGAAGCTGGTCTAACTCTGGGCAAGTGGCACATGGGATCAAGAATCTCGATTGCCAGCTGGAGAATGCCACAAGCCCCATGCACTGTGTGTTCTGCACAGCTGGGGCTTGTGGCATTTTAAGTCTTGTGAGAATTGAGCCCCTAAATTTCATGATGGACTCCAACTCAGTACTCGGGCCTTCCCATCTCTTTTGAATGAGCCAGTCATATCCATTGGTGTGGTATTATCAGTAATGTCAGTCCTATGACCACACCTCCCTGTGCAAATTTGCATTTTCATAGACACACACTGGAGCTGTATGCTCCAGTCTCACTGTGTACAGCCACAGGCTGCTTGTTAAAGCACAACTGCATATAATGTTTCTCACTAGGACTTTTAAGTCCTATCTCAGAATTATACTAGGACTACTTTTCAGGAAAGGATATACATAAAGCATGAAAGACAGCAAGACTAGAAACAAGAATGTCTTTAACTTCCCAGGTGGTCAGCCCCCTTCAGCAACAGACAAAAGCACTACTACTGCAGTAGACTTTATAACTAAAGGACAGATGCACAGACAATTAAAATAATCTAGCACACAAACTCTTCCCTCTCATTAGGGTACAACATTCACCCTACCATACTTTGCATTACTAATGGAGTTTATACTTCTCATGATGAGTTGCATTAGTGCAGTATTTGTGATTTGAACACTGCATAAGTCCTTTTATGGAATCTCT
Source organism: Neoceratodus forsteri (assembly GCA_016271365.2). Classification (NCBI taxonomy): domain Eukaryota; kingdom Metazoa; phylum Chordata; order Ceratodontiformes; family Ceratodontidae; genus Neoceratodus; species Neoceratodus forsteri. The sequence continues at coordinate 981,092,724 of CM057459.1, forward strand.
ATGGGGACATCCTTGGATAAGTAGGGTTAGGCTGAGACATACACATATACACACACACACACACACACACACACACACACACAGAGTCCAAGAGGGAAAAGTAACTTGTTCAATTCCTTCCCGACAGAACCATACTTCTTGTGACCCTAATAAGCCTACTGGGTATGCCAAGCAGCCTTAAAGCAGGATTGAACAGTGCCAAAAGACCTCACAAACAGAAAATTGCTCATTCACAGATATGACCCTGAGAAACAGATGAAAGCTCACTTGATTTTTTTGTCAATGCTCTTCCGGTGTAAACCTTGCTTGTGTCTGATGGCAAACTGCATAACACCACACCAAGATGTTTATGTTTTCATAATGAATGTGGCAAGGATGCAAGGGTGCAAGGTTACCCTTGCTTCAAGTCTTTTGCACTGTGCTTCTTTGTATTTTAAATTGCTCTCCAGTTTTGGTCTCACCATGACCCAAACTCATGCAATCAAATGTAGTTTGCCACCTACCCCTGGGCTCAGATTCAGGTGTGGCACATTGATGAGTTCAAACAAGGACAAATGCTTGTCTTTATCTGCCCTTTTTAGCCTTTGCAGATTGTTTGGGAGGCCACTTGGTATCATTCAGTCCTGTGGGCAAGTCTGCTTTCCTTCACCATGATTCACTGTAGTTCCCATGATGTTTTTCATTACACCACACCTGCATGGATCACTATTGTACTGCAAAATAATGTTTTAAACACATCTTCATAAAGTAAACTCCTGTCCAGATTTTCTCTCTACAAAATGTGCGTTTTCTAATGGGAATTGAATCCTTGATCCCTTGTGCTCAAACAGTGGTACAGTTTCGCTATGGACACTCACAGTAGACGTCAGGCACACATGCACTGGAAATAAACTCCAAAAGATATTTCTAGGATTTTCCAGTGCAATATTTATTGTGTAAACCTTCCTTTTCCCAGTGGGAAGGTGAATTCTGTAGTTTTAAGTTCCCTTGATTCTGCACTACTTTCAGTATTTGAATCCCACCACAGCCACTGGCCACGTCTCGCCTAGGTAGTGTTATAAGACAGCTGAGTGGTTCTATCTTTTTAGGCACACAGTCTTTTCAAAACTCTTCTGTTTAAAATGTTAAATCACACAATCAGACCCTAGGCAGAGTTGATAAGAAAATCATAAAAGTTTACTTAACATAAAAGCAATACAGAAAAGTCTACAGTTTGGAAGAACTTTGAAATGCTGACAATAACAAAAATAAAACTGGATAGTTTACAGAAAACACTAGATATGGTATTCTAAACTATACCTTGTTTTGAGGTTAGAGTTCACACAAGATTTTAAATGTCCTTGTAGAGAGGAGTCCTTAAGAAACAATCTTGTAGTAAGGTTGTATTCCAAGTCAGTTCCTCTGAATGTCCTTTTTAAAAGAAAACTTCAGGTACTGTCCTTGGTGAAAAGTCTTGGTTTCCAAAATTCTGACTTAAAAAATCTGAATTTCCTGTTCAGTGTGTGAAAAAACTATTTTTCCCCACACTCAGGTCTGGTTTTAGAGACTTTTCCAGGCCTACACATATACTTTCTGGTCTTCAAGTATATGCCAGCTGGACAGGCTATTCTGCCTTCCAACTTAAACACTATTCAACTGCTCTGAATTCAAAATGTGTCTAATTATATACATGCTGGTCATCTTCAAGCCACACCCAATGTGTGATGGGGTGCAACAGTGTACCTTTCCCTGTTGGTGTCACTGTGTTTCCATGCCAACCCCAGTGACATCTAGTCCATGCATTTGGCTTAACCCCTGACCACTTCCTGTCATGGAAAGCTAGATACTAAGTTTTTGCTAAGAGTTATGTTTTCCTGGCTCAATAAAACTGTGTACCAGAGTCACCCTAGTCATTAGAACAATTAAGGCTATTTTTGTAAGTTTATCCTAAACCCTTTTCAAGAGACAGTTTCTTAAATTCTAAAGTACATTACAATATATGCACTATGAACCCACATAAATGGATATCAGCCTATCAAGCGACAACATATATCAGGGGAAACAAATCATGTACAATGCAAACCAGAAAAAATATGTAAAGGCACTCAGGACCAGGAACCCAAAAACAGAGGTGAATAAGGCTTTATTTAGAAAAAGTGTTAATAAAAAGTGAAAAATGTTTGTACTGTTAAATTCTGGACATTTAATTGATACTTGAAAGCACTTATTGTTCAGTACATATAAGATGTGGGCTTTGACCATGACCAATACTACCCCCTGTTGAAGCCTCAGATTTAGGTGAAACATTGGGATTTTGGTCAGGATCATCTGGTTTGGATTCTTACTTTTTCTAAATCAAGCTTTATTCACTTCTATTTTGGATTCCTGATCTTGAGTGCCTTTACATATTTATTTTTTTTTGATTTGCAGGGAACAAACTTGTTTAGTGATCACATTTGTTTGGGTCATGATGCGCCCAAATTGAAGAACAGTTTAAAAGATAACAATACCAGTGCAAAAGCATTGCAACAATAGTTACCTTGGAAGATCATTGACAACAAAGCCACGTCTCAAAGAAATACCAAATTACACAAACCCAACTAATGCAAAGCATCATGGGAAATATATACTTCTCATGATGCTCTGCATTAGTTGGGTATGAGTAAGTTGGTGTATTATAGTGATGCAGTAGTGCCATCATAGTTAGGGTTCAGCCAGGGTGTGGACAGAGCTGGGATAACAGGATAACAGACTCAGGCAGACCAACAGACTTCATGCATAAAAATCACCAGCAAGGCACTTATCATTTTATTTTCTTCGTAAAAATGATCTTTCACAGAAATAAAAAGGTTTTGTATTAGTGCATACACTTCAATATAAACAAATGAAATGGCCTCAGAAAGAGCCAATGCTCTGCACAGCAATGACACTAGACTATCTCTGAGCCTGCTTCAAATGGTTGTGTGAGCTCTAGAGGCCTTTCCTCTTTCACAGTCAGTTCCAACTGACTCTCTATCTGAACTAAGCCCCTAGTGGCAATCTTTTATATCCTTGTCCTAGAGATATCATGGATCTAAGATCTGCCCATAATGACCCCTTACATAATACAATAGTCATCCTATCTTTTCTTAAAGGTATTAACACAGAAATACCCACCATAGGATAAAAATTAGTAACCAGTATATATATAAATCAAATAACCAAGCATAATGTTTGTTGTGGGCCAACAGAACTCCATTAATGTCTAACTGTATTGTAATCAAGTCTTTAGTCCCTCCTTTATTTCAGTGAGTGACAGGTTATTTTGTTTATAAGGGGACTGCAGAGGGTGCTGCTCCCCTATAGTAATCAATTACTTGCAGCCTAAGAATCAGGTAAGCAATACACAGCATTTGTACTCTTTGGTATAGCTTATACTTAAATTTATTTATACCGTGGAAACCAACAACATTAATAATTTTCTTAACAGAAGTAAGGGGCTCCAACTACAGTTTAAGAAGAATATATTATTCTCTTACTAACGTTATGTTTCCCCTGGTGTAGCCCTTTTTGTATTATTTCTCTCCTTTTATAGATTCCTTTTTTATGTTTCTTTAGCGCTGGCTACCCTAACATAGTGTCTACTGGTAAAAAAGCAGAGTTTAAACACTGTCTTTGGTTTTCCCACACTAGCCCGGAGAGTTTAATATTGTAGTAGGGGCTGAAATTTACCAAAACAACTCTAGCCACCCGCTCTGTTCTGTTTGCTGTGCCAGATTCTCGAGTATGCTAGCTGGGAGAGAGAGAGGGCAGAGCAAGGAGAGCAAACACTTGGTTTCTTTATCAAACACACAAGGTTCTCCTTGCTTGTAAATCAGGCAATGTTCCAAACAGGAATAACCCATCCAGCCTTTTGGTTTAGGTATAAAAACAAGTAAGAGTGATTGAACTCTCTCTGTTTTTAAGAGCGGCAAACTTTTCCACTCAAGGGAATTCAGTACAGAGCTACCAGTTCCAGATTTTCTAGATTTCCCCAGGTCACTTGGCTTTCTTTTGTTATTCTATTGATTTAGAGACCAGCAGGGAAGTACTTTGGGGGGCAAGGGACCCTCATCTTTCCACCAAGGCACCCATCCCTGACAGGGGTCACCTAGGGGGTTGCTATGTTAAACCTAAAATGTTGCACTTTACTATCTTCGCAACCATTCAACAGATTTGCGTAAATGTTTGCATGCATGGTTTTGGGTGGTAGCTCTCTTAATGTGTCAGGCTTATCAGGTTTCAATTTTTTATTGTTCAGCAATCAAGCCTTTACAACATACTAAGCACATAAAATTATATACAAAAAAAGAGAAGAAAAAAATTAAATCTATTACATTTAAAATTTTAACACATAAAAATCCATGAACAAATTAATTGTCATAGGCAGAGAGACGTTTTTCTTTGTCTTTCAACACCTGATAAAAAAAACTTGAGACCATCTTAGCCTCCTCCATTGTCTGAGGGTGAAGTAGTATGAATAAAATATCATATTTTGCATTCACATATTTAATAAGAAAATCATTTAACAGATTAAACCACAGGATTTTATATAAAGGGCACTGTACTGTAATATGATAAAGATCTTCTTGAAAACCCTTATTACACCTGCAAAACTCCAAACCTGAATTGGGTGGAGTCGTCTTATTAAAAAAAGCAGATTTAGAACAGATGATTCCCAGTCTTGCCCAAGTAATCATTTTTCTTTCTAACAGGGTCAGCCCAAGAGTAAGATATTGCTCTATAAATACATCAATTTTATTTGAGCTAACCATCTGGCCTGATGTTGAGCTCTGAGGAGCTCCATTTGCTTATCATAGGCAAGCCTAAGTATTTTCTTTTTGACATGCTCCTTAAACACGCAAGATACTGATATTGATTTCTCCCAATCTGTCCAAAGATGAAGCATATTAACACTGCCCAAAATATGTTGAATAGTTTTGACCCAAGGAGACCTAAAATTCTGTTTGTGCCAAGATAATTTTTCTCTAAGGCATAGTAGAGGCATAATATTAGTCTGTTGATTAATAATTTTGATCCAGTAACTCATGAGACGTATATCAATTATTGTAACAATAGGTACTCTACCCAATTCAGCCCTAGCTACAACATTAGAAGTGGCAAGTGGAACCTGCAAAAAGATTTATAGTAAGAGAAAGTGGGATCTCCAACCATGAAGGACATTGTTGTTCCAAACCTCTACGCCATTACAAAAGAATAAGGATTCATTTGGCCTCACCAGCTATCAATTGCCTGAGACCAAATATCCTGCATATTTCCCAGCAAAACGTAAGAGAGCCCTAACAATCAGTTTTGCCCTTATCACTTGTCCTCTCCAATGCTCTATCCAATTTCCATTCGAAGCAAACTTCACCCCCAAATATATATAAGAGGATACCACTTCAATAAGTTCATTATTTAAATATATCCATGGTTTAATTTGATGTCCCTGTAAGGTGCAAAAATCAGCAGCTTAGTTTTTTTCATATTTATTAATAAGTCCAAATGTTTACATTTAGAGCAAAATTGATTTATTTTATTTTGTAAACCTTGAGCAGATAAAGCAAAAATAATCAAATCGTCTGCATAGGCCAGACAATGTACTGGGATATTCTTAATTTTTGGGGAATCAAGAATATCTATATCTTTATAAGTCAGAAGGGCATCAATATACAAATTAAAAAGAAGGGGGGCCAAAGGACATCCCTGTTTAACTCCCTAAGTTGTACTGAAATAGTCAGAAATGTTGCCCTTATTATCATATCTAATAGCCGATGTTGTGTGAGAATATAACCTAATAATGGGGGCTAATAAATTTAATGGTACGCATCTATTTAATAATATCTCCCATAACTTGGCTCTATTAACCGAGTCAAATGCTGCAGAAAAGTCTACAAACACAGCATACAGCTTCATTTTACGAAATGATCTGTATTTTTCTATCAGATGGGCTAAGATGTAACTATTATCTATTGTAGAACAATCCTTACGAAAACCTGCTTGAAACATCGATAAAGGGGAGTTTGCAGTTATCCAATCTTGTAATTTATGTAATATTATTTTAGCAAAGATTTTTCCACTAATGTCAATAAGACTGATTGGGCAATAATTAGATGGCAAATGAAGTTGACCCTCTTAATGAATTGGGACTATTATATTTCTTGTCCAAGATAATGGGATAAATCTCTCTTTTAAACAGATATTGAAAAAATGTGTAAAAAAAAAAAATACCCAATAATTTAAGTGCCCCTTGTAAATTTCTCCCGGTATCAAATCGGGTCCAGGTGCTTTATTATTTGATAAATTCACAATGGCTTCTTCCACCTCCCCAAATGAAAACACTAACGATGTCTATTCCCCCTCAATGTTAAAATTTTCTATCACATCATCATCATTGGTAGAATGTCTATTAAATAGTAGACTATAATAAGATATCCAAGTTTCCTTGGGGATATATATATGGGAGGTCTAGAATTCTGATCAGCTGTCCCCTTGGACACCAAAGCCCAAAAAAGCTTAATATCACCCTCCTTAATAACTCAGTACATAACACCCCATTGTTTTTCAGTAAATTCTCTTTTTTCTGATGGAGAAATTCATTGTACTCCCTTCGCATTTTATTTAAATTTATAATCGCCATCTTACTCGGATTTTTTTTTTGTCTGCCTGATGGCCCTCATCAAATTTCTTTTCTCTCTCTCTCTCTCTCTTACAATACCCATCAAACCAGGATGCTAACTGAGGCTTAACACTATTAGCTTAGTAAATCAGTGTCTTAATCTGTTGATACCCTATGTTTAATAATTCACTGATCCTTTCACCTTTGGAGCCATTATGTACCTGCTGAAATAACTCAACAAAAATAGAAGAGTATAAAAGGTTCCAAACTCCTTGCATCAACTCATTATTCAATCTTAACCTTTTTTTCCCCACTAATCTCAATATCCACCAAGGGCTTATTGGGGGGAGGAATGACACTATCAGAAATCCTAAAATCCAGCAAAATTGCTGCATGATCGCTTTCTGTTCTCATAGCCACATATAATCTCCTACAAAAAATGATAACTAAAATGAGAGCATAATATAAAATCAATTATGCTCTTACCAACTGGGGAGAAAAAGTGCTATCACCGCAGATCCTTCTAATCTCCCATTAAGAATCAAAATTATTCTCTGTTATAAAAGTACTAAAGCGTCTCCCTGCCTCATTTACAATCATGTCAGTTGTATTTCTTTTTTCCAAATCTGCCATATATAATAGTTCTTGTAACAATGATAAATTATCGAACTCGGCTATCCTAGCGTTAAAATCCCCAGCTAAAAGGACAGTACCTGTTCAATTTGACTGTATCATCAAATTTATTTCCATCGATAGTTTGGACCAAAAATCATATGTAGAGTAAGTGTGAAAACATGGTAGAATATAAATGTTAACAATCAGAACCATACAAAGGTCCCAGTTAACCACTACCATAAGGATCTCAGGAGTTGGAGAGTAACTTTTGATTACCTTTAATCCTTCCCTAATTTTGATCATTGTAACCAGACCTCCTTTGTTCCTCCCATGTTTTTTCCCTTTAACTGCTGGCACAAAACTAGTTTCATATCCATTCAGGAAAAGAGATGTTAAAGCCCATGTCTCCTGGAAAATAATCACTTCATGTTGAGAAATAAAAGCAACCCACTGCGGATCCACAAACTTATTATGGAGTCCTGCTATATTCCAATTAAGGACATTATAACCAGGGTTACTTTCTGACCTCCCCCTTCCTGCTCTAATGAGGACTCATTACTTTGTATTTCCAAAAAACTTAGTCAAGGTTGCATGGCTCTAGATTGACCTGATGTCTCCCACTCATTCAATTCCACCATGTAAATACCCACCTCATCCAACACATGTCTATTTTCAAAAGTATACAACAATTATGCAGAACCAATAATACAGTTAATCTGAGTATCCTCTTTATCATTCAAACTCTATTCACTCCACAAATTCTTCTGGAAGTATATGGGTTTTGATAATAGTTGATAAAATCATCCATAATAATGATGGTAAATTAGTGGCAGTTTCTCCTCCAATATATCCAGCCCAAAAATAGAAATCATTGAGGTTTCACGAAACTCCAAACTCCCAATTCAGTGTTACAAGAGTAGTTTTGAATATATCATATGTTAACATTTTCCTATTTTTGCCCTATATAAACATTTTTCCAAATTGTTGACCAGGTCACTGATGTTGATAACAGTAATCCCAAAGAGTCTACCAGGCCTTGCTTAGCCCAGACCAATTTTGCCATATCCATGTTAGGGAGCATAAAGTAAACTGAATTAGTAGGGTTGGAAGTATCCCTAATCACCATAATAAGAGCATCTGGGACTGTGGGTAACCCTAATTCTGCTCTCAACATATGGGCTATCAGGCTGGTTAGGGTTGCAGTAGATTCATAATGTTTAAAATACAGCTTATCTAATTTAAAAACTGCTTCTTTCCCTGTACAAATTAAATTATACGCTTCCAGGTCATACCCCTTGGGGTTACTATCCTCCTTGGCCAACATGAGATTTGGGCAAAGACCTTTATTAGACTGATCTACCTTAATTAAATTCTCCTTAGAATTTGTTTTTTGTTTCGCAGTGTAATCACCCTCCCCCTTTTCTTGATCTTTTATAAGTGTCCCATCCACAAGTATAGATTTGTTTTTTTGGTCAGGATTCTTCCTTGTATCTCTCTGTACCTCTCCTATCCTAATGGTACCTGTAACCCCAATTTTATTAGTCTTTTCATACTTAATGTTTAATTCATCTTTCTGTTTTCCTAAGTTAGGAGTCTGAGTAAGTCCCACAGGCCCAAGCTTTTTCTCCCCCCCCTTTTCTTTTTTTTTTTTTTACTTACTCCACCCCTCTTTTTGCCTTTTGAGGGCTCTTGAACATTTAGGGGAGAAAATGACAAATTATGCCTAGATCTGTGAACTTTCTTTTCCCCCAATAATTGTGAAATTTGTTGTTCTAAAGCAGCAAACGTCACAGCACAAAAACTAGAAAGAGTTTCCAAAGCTGTCTTAATACCATTATATGCCTCCAATAAATCAACATTAGACATTACTGGATGTGCAAGAGCCTTAATGGTATATTTCGATATAGTATCCGGACACCGAACCAAAAAAATCTTTAAATGGATGTCCTGGACCTCTTTGTCCATTTCTTGAAAAAACTCTTCAGGCGCATCATTAAGGGATGAATACACCATTTCTTTAGAGTCGATATTGCAGACCCCTACCTCACTGGAGATCTCTAATGGACTAAATAACTTTATTCCTGAGGGAAAGCATGAAATACCATCATCTTTATCTATATAATCTCCTTGCCCAGACATGCATTACTGACTTGATTCTACCTCTCCCATGCACTCATCTTGTCAAAAAACCTGGGAATGATCCGCTATATTTGTTTTTTCCCCAAAAGTGGTACAATCATAACCTCCTATTTTGGAAACCATATGTGTGCTGTTCATTTCTGGAACATCCTGAAAAATATTGTTAGGGGCTTTAGGAAGGTTTTTTTTTTTAAAGAAATCAGTGATTTTCCCTTGGGACGGAATTTTAACACCAGTCTCTAAGTTACTAATTACTTCCAAGTCTGAGTTATATTCTTATTGTCAAGAGGATAATTGTTTAAATTCCTCAAATTCCTGTTAGTCCCATCGCTACCACTAAATTGGTTCTTCAATGATTAATCAAAGTCTCTTGATTTGTATTATTTGGACTGTTCTTATCCCAGCTCTTAGCCATGAATTTGATTTCTTCCATTAAATTCTGAATTATCTCCAGCTAAATCTGACCTGCATTCCTCATTCATAAACTCCTTAAAGGAGTAGAGGTAAGTAGGATACTATAGGACTTTCTACCAAATCCTTAGAATCGAAGCTGTGATGACCAATTCCTGCATAAAAACACAGCAATTGCCTTTTTTATTCTTTCTTGGATTTATCCTTTGCTTCCCTTTAGTTGCCCCTTTAACAGTTTTGTTTACCATCTTACCACTTCGAGTATACATATAAGGAAAGAAGAAAGAAAAAAAAAATCAAATCCTAGCTCAAAAAAAAAAAAAGGGACTGAAAAGGAGTCAGGTGACAGCTTATCTAAACAGCTAAATCTTCCATGAGCATCACTCCTTAAATTTGTAGAAAGCCTTCCCACCCGAAAACAACCAGACCCACCAGTTAAAACTAAAAAATTAAAAACCAGATAAACAATAAAACCTATTTAAAGTGAGGTCCCTCTCTTTTATGGGTACATATTCCTATGCAAAATCTAATCCGAGTGGCGCTCGCACCACTCACGCTCACGCTATGCATGAGGACGATGTTTAAATGCTGCAGCAAACCCTCCCACAGAGGCAAACCTGCTCTATTGTTGGCTTACCCCTGAGCTGAAATTACATGCAGGTAAATGGCCTCTTGCACACACCTGGGTAATCCTCTCAGTTCAGCAGAGCAGCAAGATTAAACAAATCAGAGCAGTTTCAGTTACAAAGTCACACATATGCTGCACTCACAGTCATTTCAAGCTGCCAAACTGCAAAAACACAGATCTCTTGGATAGCTGCTGCTCAAAGTATATTGCACAAGTGTCCCAGTGAAATAAAAGGCTGGTGATCTTGCAGGGAAGGATGTTTAAATGCTGCAGCAAACCCTCCACAGAGGCAAACCTGCTCTATTATTGGCTCACCCTGAGCTGAAATTACATGCAGGTAAATGGCCTCTTGCACACACCTGGGTAATCCCTCAGTTCAGCAGAGCAGCAAGATGAAACAAATCAGAGCAGTTTCAGTTACAAAGTCACACATATGCTGCACTCACAGTCATTTTCAAGCTGCCAAACTGTTCCAAAAACATGGATCTCTTGGATAGCTGCTGCTCAAAGTATATTGCACAAGTGTCCCAGTGAAAATAAAAGACTGGTGATCTTGCAGGGAAGGATGTTTAAATGCTGCAGCAAACCTCCCACAGAGGCAAACCTGCTCTATTGTTGGCTCACCCCTGAGCTGAAATTACATGCAGGTAAATGGCCTCTTGCACACACCTGGGTAATCCCCTCAGTTCAGCAGAGCAGCAAGATGAAACAAATCAGAGCAGTTTCAGTTACAAAGTCACACATATGCTGCACTCACAGTCATTTTCAAGCTGCCAAACTGTTCCAAAAACACAGATCTCTTGGATAGCTGCTGCTCAAAGTATATTGCACAAGTGTCCCAGTGAAAATAAAAGGCTGGTGATCTTGCAGGGAAGGATGTTTAAATGCTGCAGCAAAACCTACCACAGAGGCAAACCTGCTCTATTGTTGGCTCCCCCTGAGCTGAAATTACATGCAGGTAAATGGCCTCTTGCACACACCTGGGTAATCCCCTCAGTTCAGCAGAGCAGCAAGATGAAACAAATCAGAGCAGTTTCAGTTACAAAGTCACACATATGCTGCACTCACAGCCATTTTCAAGCTGCCAAACTGTTGAAAAAACACAGATCTCTTAGATAGCTGCTGCTCAAAGTATATTGCACAAGTGTCCCAGTGAAAATAAAAGGCTGGTGATCTTGCAGGGAAGGATGTTTAAATGCTGCAGCAAACCCTCCCACAGAGGCAAACCTGCTCTATTGTTGGCTCCGTGTCAAGTTTTGTTCCATTTGGATGTGTGGATTCTGAGTTCCAGACAGCAAATAAAGTTAAAAAAAGTGCTGTTTTTGCTATTTTATTTGTCATCACCTAGTGCCTAGACAGTTTGGAATTTTGGTCTGAAATGTTCAGGACAGAAAGGGTGTGGCCCATGGATGTGCCTTTCACTGGTTTGGTGAAAAAATATTAATCAGATCCAAAGTTACTACATTTTAAAATGCAGGGTCTGAGAATGTTCAGTACAGCCTTTTGGACAGCTGCTTGGAACTAAAAAAAATTTAGTCCATACAAAAAATGGTCCTTTTTCATATGAGGATAATCCTTTCCCATAAGGAAAAAATCCTTTTTCATATGGCTGCTATCTTGTCCATTTTTTTCCAAAACATTTTTGAATTTCCACAAAAATGACATCCTTGAGAGACACCAACACATGTATCTTGGCCATTGGGATCCCATTAGGTGGCTTTTGCACTTAAGTGTTGGAAAAATAACCCCAAAATATATTTCTTTTACATTTTAAAATCCTTTTCTATGATCTGCTTTCATTTTTTCATATGGTCATATGAAAAAAAAATTCTGCCATATGAGAAAGGATCCCTTCATACAAAAAAAGAATTGGGATTTAGGGTTTTTTTCTGATTCTTTTTTCCTATGAAGGGATCTTTTTTTCAGATGTCTTTTTTGTTCATACAAAAAAAGATTTGGGACTTAGTTTTTTTCCTCTGGTTCTTACATAATAACATAGTAGTTGATGGCAGATAAGAACTGCTAGGCCCACCTAGTCTGCCCATATTCCCTGTCTGCATCAGCAGCTGCTGAACCTACTTGGTCATTGGCTTTTGCCCCCCTTCCCCACATCTAGGGTTCACTTATGTCTATCCCATGCATGTTTGAATCCCCCACTATGTAGGCTATTCCAAGAATCCACCACCCTCTCTATGAACAAAAACTTCTTCACATTTCCCTTTATCCTGCTCCCCATCTAATATTGTGCCCCCTCATCCTTGTACTACTCTTGTGTTGAAAGATGTAACCCCTCTGCACTTTGTTCAAGCCTTTAAGATACTTGAAGGTCTCTGTCATATCCCCCATTCCACCCTCTATTCAAGTGTATGCTGCACATATTGAGGTTTTTTAAGCAGTTCTCATATGTTTTCTGATGCAAGCACTGTACCATCTTGGTCACCCTTCTTTGGACCGCCTCCACCCTGTCTATGTCTTTAAGAAAAGGTGGTCTCTGAAACTGAAAACAGTATTCTAGATGAGGTCTCATCAGTGTTTTGTTTAATGGCATCACCACCTCCCTTCTTGTACTAGTGATGCCCTTCTTATACACCCCAACATCCCACTGGCCCTCCAAACAGTCTTGTTACACTATTTGGCCAACCTTAGGTCATCTGAGATGATTATACCTAAATCCTTCTCTTCCCTGGTGACTGTCAGCAATCCCCCCCCCCGGCCCCATTCTGTAGCTCTCTGCAGGGTTTCTTCAACCCAGGTGCATGACTTTGCACTTTTTTACATTACATTTCAATTGCCACACCTTTGACCATTTTTTGAGTTTTCCCAGATTTACCCCTCATTCTTTCAACCCCCTCTAGAGTGTCTACTCTGTTGCAGATCTTGGTATCATCTGCATATAGACAAACCTTCCCCTCCAGCCCTTCAGCAATATCATTGATGAAGATATTGAAAAGGACTGGCCTTAGAACTGATTCCTGAGGCACCCAACTGGTCACCCTCTTTTCCTTGGATTTGGCCCCATTTACTACCACCCTCTGCTTCTTGTCCCTCAACCAGTTTCTAATCCAGTTTTCCACTTTGTGGCCCACCCCCAGGATCCCTAGCTTGTTCATCAGTCAACTGTGGGGTACGGTGTCAAAGGCCTTACTGAAATTGAGGTAGGTGATATCTACCTCTCCTCCCTGATCCACCTCCTTCATCACCCAGTCAAAAAAGTCAATCAGATTTGTTTACATGACCTTCCTGCTGTGAAACTATGCTGCCTTGGATCCTGTACTCCAACGGTTTCCCAGAGTTCCACAATCCTTCCCTTAAGCAGTGCCTCCATAATCTTACCCACTACTGAGGTGAGGCTGACCGGCTTATAGTTTCCTGACTCCTCCCTGCTACCACTCTTGTGAAGAACCACATTTGCCCCCTTCCAGTCCTCTGGAGCTACCCCTGTATCAAGTAAGACATTAAACAGGTCCACCAGCAGTGCTGCTAGTACCGTCCATAATTCCTTTAATATTCTGGGGTGTATATCATCTGGCCCCATTGCTTTGTCCACCCTCAATTTTGTGAGTTCCTCCAGGACCCTCTCTGCTGTAAAAGGACTGGCATTTACCTCTCTCCCCCCATTGTTTCTGCTGCCTAGCTGTGGTCCCTGTACCTCCCCCACTACCATGAATACTGAACAGAAGTATTCATTCAGTATTGATGCTTTTTCTAGGTCACCCTCTCTGCACACCCCTTCCTCCACTTTGAGCCTTACAATCCCTCCCCTGCCCTTCTTTCTGTCACTAATGTATCTATAAAATGTCTTGTCCCCCCCTTTACTGTCTGTGCTAATCTCTCCTCTGTTTGTGCATTTGTGCTCCTAACTACTTTCCCTGCCTGCCTCTGTCTCTCTAGGTACACCGCCCTATTCTCATCCTTCTAAGTGTCCTTGTATTTTGTGAAAGCCCTCTTTTTGTCCCTCACTTTCTCTGCCACCTCTTTTGTGAACCATAGTGGTTTGTTCTTTCTTTTTCCTTTTACTCAGCCTAATGCACTGATTTTTCACCTCCACTATGGCTTGTTTAAGGTGTGCCCACCATTCCTCAATCCCTCCCTCTGGTTCCCTTCCTGCAAAGTCTGCCATCCTGAAATCCCTTGTCTTTGTGTGGCTCACCTGCGACACTGTACCGATGCTGAACCAAACTGTATGGTAGTCCCTGGACCCTAGGTGCCCACCCACTCTCACTTCCTTTATTCTATCTTCACTGGTCAGCACAAGGTCTAAGATCACCTTGCCCCTGGTGGGCTCCTGAACCAACTGCCTGAGGCCTGCCTCCGCAAGGATCCTTTGATGTCTCAGCTCCTGGCTGGGGCAGCTGCTGGAATGGTCCGGTTCATATCTGGCATGTTAAAATTGCGTAGTAGCAGTACTTCCCCTATGCTGCCATCCCATGTATTTCCTTCACTATTGCCCTGTCTATCTCCTCCTTCTGTGCCAGAGGCCTGTAGATCACTCCTGTGCAAATTGCTGTGCAATTTCCTGGTTCAAGTGTGACCCACAGTTCCTCCCCCTTCCCCTATTTACTGTGCACTGCTGTCACTTTAATACCTTCTCTGATGTAGAGGGCCAACCCCCCTTTATTACCCTCGATATCTCTCCTGTGTACAGCGTACACTGGTACATTTACCTCCCAGTCATGGTTTTCAGTGTACCATGTCTCAGTAATTGCTATTATGTCCAGGTCTGCCTCTGCCATCAAGGCTGCTAGGTCAGGGATTTTGTTTCCCAGACTGCGGGCATTTGTATATATGACTGTCCAAGTCTCACAGCCTGTGCTTCTTTCATTTCTACCTTTGCCTTTTTTGCTCCCTCTTTCCAACCCTGTTTTTTTTTCTCATGCTGCCTGTTTTCCTCTACCTTATCCTTTGTAATGAGCCCAGTCATATCTGTCCATGTTTCCCAGCCGGTCCCTCTTATAAGTCTACACTTGCCTTCCTGTTCCCCCTTTCCAACCCTGGTTTCTCCCTTCCTCTGCCTCCCTTCCTCTGCCTTGCCGCTTGTAATGAGCTTGGGATATCTGTCCATAACATTTCCTCCTGATCCATGCTGCTAGCTACTCTGACCTGTGGGGGTGGGCTGCCTAAGTCTCCCTGTTCCTGACATCCCTCCCCTCCAATTGGCAAGTTTAAACTCTTGGAAAGGAAGCATCTAAACTTTCCATTGAGGACCACAGTCCCCCCGGATGGATGAAGGGCATCCCCCCGTACAAGTCCCCATCCCTCCAGGTATGACCCCAGTCCCCAACAAAGGAAAAAACATTATCTCCACACCAGTCCCTCCAACCAGGTATTTAATTTGCTGATGTGGAGATTTTGAGCCTATCCCCTGCCATGGACTAGCAGCACCTCTGAGAATGTTACAGAGCCTGCTACAGTACCTCTCCAAGGTGCCTACCCAATCCTCTGAAGTCCTCCTGCACTTGCTCTATGCTCATCTCCTCCTTGGCTAGATCATTTGTCCTCTGATGGACCATGACCTCCACTTCTCTCCTCCTTGTTGCTGCTGTGATGATCCTCTGGATTCGCCTCCCCTTCCTCTGAATTGTGCTTTCTGGAAGGTGCTTGACCTCCCTCTCCTCCCTGCTACCTGAACACAGATCCATTCCCCAGACTGTTGAGTTTCCCAACAGGAGTAGCTTTCTCTTCTTATTGGGTCCTTTACCTCCCACTCCTAGGCCTCCCTCCTGGAGGACCTGCTCATCCTCCCTGGTTAGAACCTCAGGTTCCCTTGTGGGGCTTGCCTGCTCCTCCAGAACAGCAAAGGAGTTTGTATGTTGAACCAGATGAGGGATGTGCCTCTGACCCCCCCTTCCTTACCCTCCTTGAGCCCACCACAGTCCAGCCAGCCCTCTGCCTTTTTTGTATAAGGGGATCCTTTTTTGTATGTTTTTTTCATTCATTCAAAAAGGGATCCCTTCATACAAAAAAAGAATTGGGACTTATTTTTTTTTTCCCCGATTCTTTTTTCATATGAAGGGATCCTTTTGCATGTTTTTCATTCATATGAAAAAAGATCCCTTCATACAAAAAAAGAATAGGGTCTTAGTTTTTTTTCTGATTCTTTTTTTGTATGAAGGAATCATTTCTCATGTGGGTTTTTCATTTATATGAAAAAGGATCCCTATGTATGAAAAAAAATTTAGACTTCTTTTTTTCCCACATTTGAACTTCAACAAACCATAACTCCCTCAATATTTGGACTTAAGAGACAATCTATATATCAAAAGAAAGGTCTTAAAGAGTAGTGCAAAACTAACACATACCCCCCAAAGATAAAGGCATTTAGGGGAAATATAAAAAAAAATAAAAAAATGACAATTACCATAGGATAACATTGGAACTTTAACAAGCCTTAACTCTCTCAATGTTTGCACTTAGTTAAGGGTCAATCTATATATCAAAACAAAAGTTTTAATGAGTACTACAAGAATAACATATATACCCCAAAAGTGAAACATTTAGGGACAATATAAAAAAAACATAACAAATGAAAAAATGTACATTCCAATAGGATAACATCGAAACTTCAACAAGCCATATGTTCCTCAATATTTGGTCATAAGGGGCAATCTATATATCAAAAGAAAGGTTTTAAGGAATACTTCAAGAATGACACATATGCTGCCCCTAAACATTTAGGGGCAATATAAAATAAAAAGTGCATTTGTATGAAGGGATCCTTTTTCATATGGATTTTTAATTCATATGAAAAAAGATGCCTTCATATGAAAAAAGAATTTGGACTTAGTTTTTTTCCCCAATTCTTTATTTGTATGGAGGAATCCTTTTTTGTATGACTGTTTTATTCATGCAAAAAAAGGATCCCTGCATACAAAAATAAGATTTTGTACTTAATTGTTTTCCCACATTTGAACTTTAACAAGCAATAACTTCCTGTAGTTCATACAGGTAGAAATAAAGAAGCAACACTCCCGATATTCTATAAATAATATGTTTATGCAATTATTTTAAATAAATAATATTTTACTTAATGAAAGACATAATATGAAAGAAAATGATATAAATCAAATTAAAAAACCAGTCATTTAAAATGGCAATATTTCCTTCATATTGCAAATTAAATGTTAATAAAAAATAGAAACTTTTTTGTTTGGGAGATGAGGAAATATCACCCTGAGACATCATGATGCAGGGCATGGGGTCATAATGTCACAGACGAAACCACACAAGGAACACCATGCAAAGAAAACAGTGTGTGGTAACCCAGCTGCAGTACATAATGCCGCCCATATGACAATGCCACACACATGATGGATTTTTTTGTTTTTGCAGGGAACTCAACCCCCACACCCTACAAAATAATTCCAGGAGGGGTGGAACAGAGGGGCAAGTTAAAATGTTGACTGTGGTACTTAGTTGTGGTCACACAGAGGAGAATCACAATAAAAATTCCCTCAAGCAGGATTTCAAAGCCTGGATTCCCCCTTTCGCCTACTGCTGGGTTGAGTGCCTTGGCTACTCCACCACAGGAGCAGCTCAACAGAGCACTTTACCAGCAGTGCTCAAATCCCTTTTCCCCACTTCCATCTTCCATTTGACAGTGACAGGGGTAGTAATATTTTCATATCGCACTAATACCCCTTTTGCTGTACTTCCTTACGCACTTAAGACAACATTGTTTTGTCCATGTTATAGTGACCAGGTACCATGATGCAGGGCTGTCAGTCATTTCCTGAGTGAGACTGCAAGTGGAAGCAGGTGTTCACTGGCAGTGTCCATGTTGGAGACACAGATCTGGTGGATCACCTCCCTCCTCTTCAGGACTGAATTTAGGAGGGGGCTGTGATGGAGGATCTTCTGATTCCTGATGAGGTCGTGCAGAGAGGGCCTGGTCTTCTCATTGCAGCAGCAGTCTGTTAGTCTGTAGGACAGCTTAATTTGCCTCATGCAGTTCCTCCATCAGTCTATGAAGCAACTTGTGTGTGGTCTCCTATGCTACAATGCTGTCCTTGTGGTTCTGTCAGAGCTTTCCAATACTGTGAGTGAAAACAATGTTGCTCCTCTGGAGACCACAGAAGGCCTCGTAAAGTCAAGGGATCAAGACTATCACAATGGTACCTTTTTGTTTAGCATTTCATTTTGCATTTGTAGTGTCATCGTGACAGACTCTGTCAGACTTTTGAAGCCCTCTGTTATGGTGCTTTGAACTGGCAGAGGTGCTCCCTTAGTGCCTCGACTGTTGTGTGAGATGCTTCAGCAGAAAAAAAAATTAGTTTACCTTGTATGTTGTGTTGTGTGTATTGTAATAACTGTTAGGATTTGTTACTCTTGCATGCATTGCACTGTAAAGAGAATAAGTATTACTAAGGTTGGGATGAAGCTTGTAAACCTAAAAGTGAAGCAGATGACTCATCTGCCAATATGTTGATGGGGTGGCAGGTCACCATTGTTCTCCTTGCTGCTTACAGCATTTAGTCTTGTTTGTCTCCATTTGAAAACTAAGATGGCAGACTTTCTGTTTTGTCTGGAGGTAAAGACACACTTCTATTGGCTGCTAGGTTGCATTTCCTGTTGTTTTTCAGTATTTCTTCATAGCCATCCCTTTGACATGGTGGTAGTGCTACTATCTGTGACACTGGTGACCTGGGTTTGGGAACAAGCCTGGGTCATCAGAGGCCAGCCAGGAGAGGAAGTTTGAGCATCCCATAGGATGCTCTCTTCCTCTGAGTGGGGGAGGGTTGTCACACCATCCTGCTACCACCACCTGTGAATGTAAAGGCACCAGCATGGGACTTGCAGTGTGGGGAGGGGAGGATGCTGATAGGAGCTTGGCTGAGACATGCACCAGCAAGTCTAAAGCCTGGAATCTCAGTCCTTTGTGCCAGCATCCTCAGGGGTGGGGTTTTGGGCACCAAACAGTAACTTGAGAAAAATATATAACAAAATGTAAGCCCTCACTGCCATGTAGCATGACCCCCACCAACAACTTGGAGGGGTGACAGAGCATTGATGGTTGGTAATATCACCACCAAGCCCTGCAAGGCAGTGGGAGACACAAAAAATGTGCTATTAAAAAAATATTTTTTTATGAGCCAAACTTGCTTTTTCATATGGGGGCATACAAAAAAGGAAACTGGCTTACAAAAAGGATCTTTTTTATATGGAAACCAATACGAAATTGGTTAGACATGTCTCGAGTCACAAGAGGTTTTTTCATACAACACATATGAAAAAGGATTACGTTTCACATGGAAAAAGAAATTGGCTCACAAAAAAGTATCCTTTTTCATATGGGAACTGATTGGAAATTGGTTAGACATGTTCCAAGTCACCCAGTGTTCTTTTTTTGTATGACCCATATGAAAAATTATCACCTTTCATGTGAAAAAAGAAATCAACTCATGAAAAAGGATCCTTTTTTGTATGAGAACCAATAGAAAAATGTGTCATGAATGTCTCAGGTGACTAGAAATTCTTTTTTTGTATGGGAACAAATAGAAAAATGGGTCATGAAAGTCTGGTGTGAGTAGAAATTCTTTTTTCGTATCACCCATATGAAAAAGGATGTGGTTTTATATGAAAAAAATGGTTCATGAAAAACAATTTTTTTCAAATGGAAAAGCATAGTAAATGGCTGAGAAGCATCCCCAAACTTTTTTTTTTTTTTTTGCATATAGGTGCTATCAACAGTGATAAAGGAAGTTGTGTTGTGGTGTATATGATGGAACATGTAGTGTTTGGCAAATGGTATTGTGCAAATTACTTTAATATTAACTAGCGACACGAATCTGTAATTCTCAGCTTGGTAATAGGAAAAGTCCTATTCATCTATACATATGCCATTGTTTTATATTTTCTGCTGATATGTTGAATATGCTGTTGTTGGGCGGTGGCAGTGATCATGAAATGCTGCTATAATTATGTAAATGTGCTCCAACATGCAAATATGGAGTCACTTAGTGAAATGTATTTTTGCCCA
Organism: Neoceratodus forsteri; assembly: GCA_016271365.2. Lineage (NCBI taxonomy): Eukaryota > Metazoa > Chordata > Ceratodontiformes > Ceratodontidae > Neoceratodus > Neoceratodus forsteri. The sequence goes on from CM057459.1 coordinate 981,113,109, forward strand.
TGATTTCTGCAGTCTGCATCTTGTTGTTCGTGACAAGGTGTCATAACTTTGTTTGTTTGAAATTTTTGGATGATAACATGTGAAAGTCATTCAATTATGATCATGTGTCCATATTGAGAGAAAGTATGCAGCTGATAATGTGATTAGTTTATGGTCAATGTATATGTTTTGCAAACATGGACAGTGTCACATTTTTATGACATATTTGTATTTGTTTATTTTACTAGGAAAACAAGCTCCACTGAGCAAAGCTCATTTGCCAGGAGGTTCTGGGTAGGAGAGATTATAATACAGCAAATGAAGTGACAGTATACAAAAACAGTTCATAACACAGAGTTAGAGATAAACTCATAGTATAGTCAGCAGTTCTACTCTAATAAAAAGACTAGCACAACAAAAACAGTTTGATATAGATGTTACAGCATAGAAAAATAGAAACACAATTTCAGTGTTTCAAAAATTGTAATATGAAGATCAATAAAGTTATAATAGTAAACACATTTGTCAGCACAGTATTGCCCAAGATAGTGGAGTGCATGAATAGTGATTCTTCTATGTGTACTCAATGGCACAGATTACAAGTGGTAAGCTTTGTCTCATGACTTCCAACACTGCTGATACTGGACATAAACATTCCTGCAGCAATGTGTTTCATGCCTTACTTGTTAGTTAGGTATCAATGTGTGGTACAACAAAAATTGTAGCACTACAACTCTAATGTTTAGTAACACCTTTGTAATTCACAGCTTTTGTGCAACAATTTGAAACTGCATCTCAAGTAATGACAGGACAAGATTGCAGCTTTTTATAAAAAAACATAACTCTGTGACTCTTTGTAGTAAAATATAACGTACATGTGAAAAAAAAATGTTTGAGTAGATACCAGAAGGCTTATATGCAGCAACAGGTTATAACAGGATGCTAAGGCACCTGGCTCTGTCTCATGCCTTGTAACTGTCCTGTACATAGGCCTAACCTTGTACAACCAATGCTGTTTTGTGTGTTACAGTTTATATGCTTGTAAGTATGTCCTATAACAGTGATGTGAGTATTAGACGAGTAGTTTTTATTCCATACTTACAACTTCATGCATTGCAATAGCACTGCAAAACTATCTCCTGTGTGACCATAAGATAGTATTACATATTTACAGAGATAATTATTGTTTGTAGTTCAAGAACAGCTGACTCATTTTTCTCTTCCACACAGGTAAGTCATAGCATGTATTGTATTTGCCCGCCTTAAGAGCTTTTTGAGTAAAATCAATATTTTCTGTTCAGCACCTTTAAGCAGGTAAGTCATAACATGTACTTGCCTGCCTTAGAAGCTTTTGGGGCCAGATATTCAAAACTTTGCCCCAGGGCTAAATTAGCATTGCCCAGTGGGCAAACTTAGCCTGGAGCACAAAGCAAGCTATATTCAAAAGGAAATAGCCCGGTGCTAGTCCTGCTGAATATAGCAGTCTAAGGAAGCCAGACAAACTGGTCTAGGAGTGCAGGGCAAAAATAGCCCAGGAATAAGAGCACTGAATATAGCGACAGGGAAGTGCAAACTGCAACTGCAACTGCAGCTCATTAGACTCTGTAGCAAGCCAGTATTGCAGGTGAAGAACATTGTATGTGATTGCACAGAGATGTCCCACAGCTACTGCAAACACACCTCTCAACTTCCTACCTCATAAATCAGGGACAAGGCTTAAAACAAAAAGGGACAAAGGTTTAAAATCAGGGACACACCTTAAAAATTGGTGATATCCACTCAGGAAGCTGGTAGAATAAATGGTGTAGTGTAAAATGCATTGTTTAAGGAAGAACACGTCTGTAACATTAATGTATGACATTATGTTATGCCTACAACCCCCACTGTTTGGTCCTGGAAACACAATTTGTAGGACGGACAGAGTAAAAGTTTGAGGTAAATCCAGGGATGTCCCTGAAAATCAGGGACAGTTGAGAGGTATGACTGCAAACAACAATGTAAGCCACACACTGCAGAACTGTGCTTAGTGTGCTATACTGAAGTGAGGTTTGCCCAGGGCTAACCTGATTGCACAGTGCAAACACATTAGCTGGTGCAAACTGGTTAGGCCAGGGAAAACGGGAGCTATATTCAAAGCTCCCATGCAAATGAGCCTACTTAGGTAATCCATGGGCAAACAAGTACATTTGCATCTCATTAAGTGCTGTTTAGCATACATTACCATGCAGTTTGCCTGATGCTACTGCATGGAGCAAAAAGCTCGCCCTTTTGGTCAGAATGGAAGTACAGGCTGGATGCTGCAGGCCAAGGCATGCCCACAGCATCCCCTGTTGGTCAGAATGGAAGCACAAGCTGGAAGCTGCAGGAACTGTGTGCTGGCAGGCACAGTCAGTGCATACAACACACCCATTCAGCTGTGCAAGCAGGACCTGTATATACGTATATGTGTGTGTGTGTGTGTGTGTATATATATATATATATCGATAGCTAAACAGACACACTGCCCATGGCCATACATGCCCTGGAGGATGCCTCCTCCAACAACACAGGTACCCCACTGCAGTAGTGGGTGAAACACAGTGGGGGGATGCAATGCAGGGGGCAGGCATAAGGCAGACCTACTGGGGTGGGGGGATGTCAGCTGTAGGGTCACTAGGCTGTGCAGTGCAGCCATCCAGTATATAGGGACCTGGGCAGACAGGCTGGGCCAGGCAGCCCTTCTTAGCCATAATGGTCCCTGTTCCCACATGTGTGGGTTCCACTCCCTTGTAGTCTAGTGGTCCCCCCAACCCCCAGCATGTATCCTGACCCCCCGTTTCAAATAAAAAAGAATACACTTCCCTGGTAGTCTAGTGGTCCCACCACCCCACCCCTGGCATGTATCCAAACCCCCTTTCAAATAAAAATTAATCCATTTCCCTGGTAGTCTAGTGGTCCCCCACCCCAAGCATGGCTCCCACATCCATAGAAATTAAAACAATTGTATTTGCCTTGGCAGTCTAGTGGTTCCCCCACCCTCAAGCATGGCTCCCGACACCTGTAGCAATTAAAATAATTGTATTTGCCCTGGTAGTCTAGTGGTCCCCCCCCCCAAGCATGGCTCCCAACACCCGTAGCAATTAAAATAATTGTATTTGCCCTGGTAGTCTAGTGGTCCCACCACCCCCAAGCATGGCTCCTGATGCCCATAGCAATTAAAATAATTGTATTTGCACTGGTAGTCTAAGGTGCCTGCCTTTGAATATCTGGCAATTGGAGTCATAAATCAGTATTCTCTGTTCAGTGGTTTTAAACTAATTTTAGACAGAAAGACACATTTGTAACTTTGTGATATGAGGTGACCAGTCACCAAGCACTACAAATAGCATCACTCTGATGCAAAGCAGTAGACAGGGATGGAGGTGCTGCATGGAGAGTATAATGGAATTGGGGGAGGGGTGTCTAAATCTAGTAAGATAACATGCAGTCACGCCAGTATAAATAGGGTGAAAGTGTACTTCTATAGTAAAGTTAAAAATTTTAGGGTTAATAACTTTGGACCTGTTAAATGGATTTGCATGGCAATTGGTATGCATAATTTCCAGGTGTAGGTATCTTCATGTGCCAAATCTGGTGGGAATCGGTCAAGCAATTTCTGAGATATAAAGTGTTAAAAAAAACAGACAAATCAGGATTTTTTGACATTTCTTTGTCATCCTGGATCTCAGAAATGGCTTTATGTTGTGGGCTAAAAATTTCAGGGTAGAAAGCCCTTGGGTCACAAATGTGCCTTTTGGAGATTTGGTGATCAAATATGAATCCATTCAAATGTTATTAAAGTTTTAATTTTCCCACTATTTCCTATGGGAAAAGTTAAGTGTTTAGCATGAAAATGGACCATTTGCGAAAATGAGTCTACTTGTGAAAATGAAACAAAGTTGCTTAGTTTTTGAATGTTAATACCTCTGGAACTGATCAATGGCTTTGCCCACAATTTGGCATGCATAATCTCCAGGTGTAGGTCTCTTGCCATGCAAGTTCTGTGTGGCTGGGCATTGTGGTTTTTGAGATTTGTACTGTCAAAGAAATGAAACATTAATGGCCATTTTCGAAAATTAATTGTTTGCCTGTCCGCTGACACTTTCACTGCTGACAGGAAATTTTGCTTGCATAATCTCCAGGGGTAGGTCTCTTGACATGCCAAATGTTGTGTGGCTGGGTTTTGTGGTTTTTGAGATATGGACTGTCAAACAAACGTAACATTAATAGCCATTTTTGAAAAATGAATTGTCCGCCCCATCCACTGACACTTTCACTGCCAACAGGGGTGCCCAGTCCCCCTATTGGCATCATGTATGCCTCTCTCCAGACTCGTCTGGCATACTGGGAGGCCACCCCAGTGTGCCCATATTTATAAAAGCCTGTGGAAAAAGAAAACTGTCCCCTGATGTCTTTTCTTCGATGCAGAATCCTGCATCAAAATTTGTGAACATTTTGATGCAGGATTCTACATCAAACTAGTCTGCCCCATTCACTGACACTTTCATTACCAACAACGGTGCCCAATCCCCCTTTTGTCATCATGTATGCCCCCCCAGACTCATCTGGCACACTGGGAGCCCACCCCAATGTGCCCATATTTATTTTTTCAATAAATTATTCTGTTAATACAGAAAACCATCCCTGTAGTCTTTTATGTTAAAAAAAACCTGAAAAAAGAAAACAGTTTGTCGTCATCTCCCCACTCCCCTTCCCCATCCCCACCCTTCCTCTGTGCACCCACATCCCCACACCCTGCCTTCACCAATATTTACCCTCCTGAGGTCGGGATCAGCGATCTTCTCTGGACCGAGACACGTCTGCACTATTCAAAGCCGAACTGCGATCTGAGGAATCAAGGTAAGCCATATAATGGGAGTCCATGGGGGGAGTCAACTTATGTTAATATCTCAGTCAATTTTAGGAATTTTTGCACCAAATTTTCAACAAGGAGTTCTTGGATCCCCACCTCATGAACACTGAACTGTCATTTTCGTTTCTCAGTTCAGAAGGGTGATTTTGTGGTCGCTGCGTGGAATCACCTCTTGGGGCTATGTAAAGAAACAACAGTGCCTCTGTCCATGAGGTGGGGTCCCAAAATGCCCATGTTGAAAATTTTGTGAAAAAATTCCCAAAAATGACTGTTACGAGCCTGCATTATGCAGTTTCTACACACGCTCATAACTTCACCAATTTTTTATATTTTCACTTCAGATTTTCAGCATTGCCATTTTTTCACACCTCTTCATGAACAGTACAGCTGTCATTTTGCACATCTTGCCCAGAATGTATTTTCGCATCTGTGGTACAGAATGGCACAGTCGCTGTGCGAAATCAACTTTTTGAATGGATTAACAAAATCACAGTTGCATTATTCATGAGGGGAGATCCCATAATGCCAATGTTGAAAATTTGGTGAAACAATAAAAAAAAATGACCATGTTATGAGCATGTGTTGAGCAGTTTCTACACACACTCATAACGTTCCCAATTTTAACTGTTTTCAGTCAAGATTTTTGGCATTGCCATTTTCCAACACCACCTCATGAACAGTATAGCTGTAATTTTTCAGATCCTACTGAAAATGTTTTTCTGCAACTGTGGCACAAAAACAGTGTTACAGTTGTGCGGAATTACATTTTCATGGGGGATTGAAAGTTTGTTGTACTGGGTACATGTGGAACATAGTTTGTTGTACTGGGTACATGTGGGACATGCTAAGAAGGTTATGCTGAACATTTGGGGTGAAAATTATTTGAGATGACACAGTTATGACTATTTGTTGCAATTTTGGCATGCCTGCTCATAACAATGTGTGGAAGTGCAGGGGCCCAAGACCTCTGTGTTTACACAGCTAGATACATACGTGCATCTCTGTAGGGATGGGAGTGCATGGTTCAAAGGACCCTGCACTCTCACTGTGACATATGGACAGTATTGTACTATCTCGATGGAGGGATGGGAGCACAGGGTCTGAAGTGACATATGGATACTGTTGTGCTATGTTGTACTATCTGGATGGAGGGATGGGACCCACCATGACATATGGACACTGTTGCACTGTCTTAATGGAGGGATAGGAGTGCAGGGTCCAAAGGAGCCTGCACTCCCACTGTGACGTATGGACAGTGTTGTACTATCTTGATGGAGGGTTTAGACCCTGCACTCTCACTGTGACATATGGATACTGTTGTACTATCTCGATGGAGGGACTCCCTCCATGATTTATGGATACTGTTGTACTATTTGGTTGGAGGGATGGGAGTGCAGGGTCCGAGGGACCTTGCGCTCCCACCACAAAATGAGGATACAATTATACTATCTGAAAAAGAAGGGAAATTCTTTGCAAAAAACTTTGTTAATGCATCAGTTATGGTGAATACCACAGTGTCAAAAGCAGGGAAATGTGGCATTAGGGTTTCCAACCCTAATGCCCCAGCCCCAGGGTTTCCACCCCTATCACTCCATCCCATCCTCCCACCCTCCACACACCAACAGGCGTCGGAGTGTGCCATTGGGTTGTCAGGCCTAACTCTCACCCCACTGTCTTATACTGTAGTGTGTAAGCTTGTTTATATGTGGAATGGGGTAAGAGTTGGGCCTGACAACCCAATGGCACACCCCAATGCCTGTTGCTGTGTGGAGGGTGGGGGATGGGGTGGAGTAGTACGGGTGGGAATTCTGTGGTGATGCATTAAGGTTGGAAACCCTAACACCACATTTCCCTGCTTTTGTCACTGTGGTATTCATCCTATTATAATGGCGCGGTAGCGTCATTATAGTTAGGGTTGAATAGCCACTTTAATGCAAAACCTCAAATTATGCACCTTAATAACCTTGCCACCATATGACAGATTTGCCTGCAAGTTTGCATGCATAGTCTGGCACCATAGATCTCTGGATCTGGCAAGTTGAGTTACAGTTGGATGTACGGTTGCGGAACTACAGAATGCCAAGAAACACACAAAAAAATTACTTTTTTGTGTTTCTCTGCTCACGCCCACAGCCCGCACAGTTTGTCCATTCAGTCTGAAAACTTCAGAGAAGATGCAGTCTTGGTCACTGACGTGCCTTTCAAAGATTTGATGAAAAAATATTATACTGTTCATAAGTTATTCAAAAAACAAATTTCCCATTATAGTCAATGGGAAAAGTTTATAAAAATAATGAAACTTTCATGAGAGGCTCTTTTTACTGTCACAAATGGCCCTTTTACTTTCATGAGTCAGCTATCTTGTTTACAGTTAGTGATACAGAAAAATGCCTGGTGTTTAATAGTGGGACCCTCTAGATAAACACTGATTGTTGTGTTTACCTAGTCAGGTCCTGAGGATGCTAGTCATATTTTTTTGGGGGGTTAAACCCCCCCAGAATTACATTTTTAAACTTTTTCTGAAAAATACTTTCACAAAATACTTTCACAAATGTGAAAGTTTCGTGAATTATTTTGTGTTATTTTTTCTCAGGGCTCCGGCTACCCCCCCCGCACTCTGCCGTTCCCCCGGTGCCATTCCCGGACATGAGACCCCCTCCCTTCTGCACCCCGTGACTTACCCTTCATGGCAGGGTGGTGAGGAGCAACTTGACCCACCACAACGGATCCATGCCAGGGAGGCGTCCTCCAGGAATGGCACCAGGGAACAACATCGTGCTGCCGGGTCCATTTTTTCCTTGTTTCCCCCACACGATGGGCCATGGCATGCAATGACACCAGCAACTGAGTGCGCGCGACACTCCCGGCAAGGCACTGCTAGTCAAGGCCAGCTACCAGCCCCGCCTCCCTAGTCTTGGCGGCTACGTAGCATCGGGTTCCCCAGCCTCCGCTAGGGGTCAGACAAGCACCAGCCGACCAAATCTCCCCACCCTGGAGATGGAGGCAGTCCTCCAGATGCTCAATCCATCTCTGCCTCTACACCGCAACCCGTGCCCGTTCCCAAACATGGTCGCCGGCGCATACCGTGATTTATTTTGCAAAACGTTTGTGATTTGTGAAAGTATTTTGCGAAAGTATGCTGAAAATAACTGTAAAACTTTGCCAGCCTTTTGCAACAAAAGCATTTGGTCTTTTTGGCTGAAATTTGCAGGGTAGCAAGCCCTGGGTTCCACAGATGTGCCTTTTTGTGGTTTGGTTCCAAAATGTTGCAGTGGTCCAAAGTTACAGTGTTCCAAAGTTCAGCAATTTTCCCATAGGATAACATTGCGGCATCAGTGATCCCTTTCGGGGCCCGTACGGAAAGTGGAGAGTTCTGAACCCCATGAAATTAGAATTTTTTTTCTACCTTATACGGTTCCTGAGATATTTGTGATTTACTGTTCCAATTGCTGATTTTCATGTTCGAGGACCACTATTATGTCCACAGACTTCGTATTCACAGTGCTTTTTGCTGCCCCTATCTCGGACACAATGCACGATACAGATTTGGTCGACTTATGTTGTGGGGACTAGTCACTGTCATGATTACAACCACACTTAAATTTTTGTACTTGCTGCTACAGTTCCCCAGAGAATGGGCAAATTAATGTTACAAGACTTCCTTGCATTACAGGGCTGCTGTACGGCTCTGTGCTTATGTGTAAGTGGGAGTGCAGGGCCCAAAGAGCCCACGTTCCCACAAACACATATCATTATGCAGACATGGGCAGCTTCGAGGGAGTGTGGGGCACTAAGGGCCCCATGCTCCCAGCAACACATACCATTTACTATTTATATTACACTTTGTCAAAAAGAAGGGAAATTCATTGCAAAAAAACTCCATTAATGCATCAGTTAGGGTTGTTTCCACAGTGACAAAAGTGTGGAAATGCGATGCTAGGGTTACCACCCCACCACACCACCCCATTGCCCCCATCCTCAAAGACACTATACAAGTCAGTCACATCTGTAAGCACAATAATCACAACACTGTACTACTTTCACATGACACTGTTATGAAACACAAATACAGTATGGTCAACTCTATACTACTAGCACTGTATGATGACACATTATAACTGGCATATCTTTCTCATAAAGTGAAGCTTAGTCTGCACAAACTTTCTAAATATTGATTTTTATGTGTCATAATTCAATAATTCGCTCAATGCTGGTATCACTGCTACCACATAGGCATGTGGTAGCAAGACAGACACAGCTGACATATACATAGTACTTTTCACATACTGCTCAGGTATGAAACTAGAACCATCACATATTGTAATACTGCTGCATTTCCTAGAAATACACATTAGCACCATGTTATGGTTAGCTTTAGATGTTACAACTGTTGCTGTCACACATTGCTTGTAAAGTATACTACAACACATTACTTTTATTATTATTACCATTTCGTATTAGGACTGACTCACTCTATCAGAAAAACATATGCAAAGATAAACTGCCTGTTGCTAGGGTTACCCAAACTCTTCTTTCCAATACAGCTATCTATAGATAACATACTGTGTGTTTCATTATTTCTTAACAATTGAAATACAGGCATCTGCTAAAATCTTGTCATTGATGTTTGTAACAAAAAATGCTTTCTGTGGGCCATCTCCAGTGGTTGCCCAGCATGCGTGTGTACCCACAAGGCAATCTGATGGCAGCAGAACACATACAGTTGCTGGACTATGATGATGGATGTGTCTTGTACTGCCTACATTTGTGTGGGGGGAGGTGGGGAGGGGGGATGCGGAGTTAGGGTTTTGAGGATGGGAGCGTGGGGTTGGGGTGGTGGGGTAGTAACCCTAACATCACATTTCCACACTTTTTTCACTGTGGAAACAATCCTAATTGATGAATTAACAGAGTTTTTGCAATGAATATATATAAATATACTGTATATATATATATATATATATATTGCAAAAAAAATCAGTTAATGCATCAGTTAGGGTTGATGGTGCAGCAACAAAAGTTTGGAAATTCAGTGTTAGGGTTAACAACCCCTACCACCCCACCACCACCATCCCACCCTCCACACACCAACAGGCATTGGGGTGTGCATTGGGTCATTGGGCCTAACTCTCACCCCATTCCATTTGTAAACAAGCTGAGGTGTTGTAGTATCAGAGAATGGCATGAGAGTTAGGCCCGACAACCCCAACACACACCCCAATGCCTGTTGGAGTGTGGTGGGGTGGTAGGGACTGGTAACCCTAACAACAAATTAACAAACTTTTGTTGCTGTACTATCAGCCCTAACTGATGCATTAACGGAGTGTTTTACAATGAATTTCCCTTCTTTTTGAGAAAGTATAATGTAAAGTATAGCCTAGAGGTTAGAGTAGCGAGGTGTGAATAAGCTTGGTACATCCAGCAAACCAGATCTAGGTTTGATTCTCACAGCATCCACTTGCATACTGTGTGACTCTAAGCAAGTCACTTAACCGCCCAGTGCTCCCAGGTCACCCCTGAAAACAGGCACTTGTGCCTAGTGGGCCTTACTTGGTTACCAAACGCTAAAATAAAAATAAATAAATAAATGGTAAGTGGTATGTCATTGTGGGAGCACAGGGTCCCTGCGCTCCCCTAATACTGCAAGGCTTCATGCAATGGTATGCATATGTGGTAGCGTGGACCCTCTGAGCCCTGCACTCCAACTTATACGTAAGTACAGGAACGTAACATAGGCCTAGAGTCATGAAAATGAACACTTGGAATACTAATTTGCCAATGTCTCAATAACAATGGCAACTATGAAAACAATTCCACTGCAGTTGTATTCATGACTTTGAAACCATCATGCAAGCTTAGTCCACCTAAAGATGGTCTAAGCTGCAAGTAGAAAAAAATCTGTATCTCAAACTGTTTTCGAGCTATGGGCATCAAAAGACACCATGGATGCTGCAATGTTATCATGTGAAACATTTTGCAAGAAATTGCACAACGGACACTTATAATGAGGTGATTTTTTTTGAATTTTGGAACCAGATTTTTAGTTTGGCCTATTTTGGGACCTCTCCCCATGAACACTGGCACTGTGATTTTGTTAATCTGTCCGAAAAGTTGATTCCACACAGTGACTGCGCCTTTCTGTGGCACAGGTGCAAAAACACATTTTGGGCAAGATATGAAAAATGACAGCTGTACTGTTCATGGGGAGGTGTGAAAAAATGGCAATGTTGAAAATCTAGAGTGGAAATATGAAAGAGTGCCAAACTTACGAGTGTGCATAGAAACTGTGCAATGCACACTTGTAACGCAGTCATTTTTTGGAGTTTGTTTGCCAAATTTTCAACATGGGGTTTTTGGGACCTCACCTCATGAACAGTGTCACTGTGATTTTGTTAATCCATCCCAAAAATTGATTTTGCACACAGATTGTGCCATTCTGTGCCACAGGTGTGAAAACACATTTTGGGCAGGATGTAAAAAAATGACAGCTGTACAGTTCATAAGGAAGTGTGACAAAATAGCAAGGTTGAAAATCTGGAGTGAAAATATAAAAAATTGGTAGTGTTATGAGCATGCTAGAAACTGAGCAATGCATGCTCATTACGCAGTTATTTTTTGGAATTTTTTTACCAAATTTTCAACATGGGCTTTTTGGGTCCCCACCTCATAAACATTGGCACTGTCATTTTGTTAATCACTCCTGAAAAGTGATTTGATGCAGCTACTGCAAAATCACCTTTTGGGTCCTATTAATGAGATGACAGTGACAGTGTTCATGAGGATGGGTCCCAAGAACCACATGTTGAAAATTTAGTAAAATATTCCTAAAAATTGATGAGATACCAACCTAAGTTGAACCCCCCGTTGACTGCCATTACACAGTGCTTACCTTGATTCCTCAGTTTGGAGTTCGGCTTTGAAGAGTGCAGACATATCCTGGTCCTGAGAAGATCACTGTTCCCAACCTCTGGAGGTTAGTATGGGTAATGGGGAGAGCAGGGAGGTGGGTGCTCAGTGGGAGGATGGTGATGGAGGAGGGGTTGGGAAGACGACAAGGGATAATTTTTTTTACAGGTTAAAATGAAAAAAACACATCAGGGGATGGTTTTCTTTATTTAACAGGTTAAACAAATATATATATAGACTTTGGGGCACACTGGGGTGGGCTCCTAGTGTTCCACTTGAGTTTTGGGGGGATACATGCTGCTGACAGGGGGATTGGGCACCCCCGTTGGCAAACAAAGCAGGTTTGGGGGGGCATCCAACACTGGGATTTGGGCATCCCGGTGTCAGAAAGATAAAAAGTATTAAAAAATTATCTGGGCACACTGGGTTGGGCTCTCAGTGTGCCACATTAGTGATGCTGATTGGGGTGGAATTCCTGGTGCTGACATGGGGACTGGGCACCCCGATGTCAGCAGAAAACATTTGTAATTGTAAAACACCCCTTGGCCCCCACAAAGACATAAAAAGGAGGAACTCTCCTTTTATTAGGTAAACACCAGAAGGTGTTTACCTTAACAGGAGCTGAGGAACAAGGTACTGCCATTATTTTGGCCAAAAAGTGGCCAGAAAACTTTTCATTTTGTTTTGTTTGTTTTTTTTTAATGGGAGAATAGGCATGAAGTAGTGCCACAAACTGTGGCAGTTTTCACAAATTGAGAAAGAAATGGGTGCAACATTTTTGCAGTTGTGAAAGTGCAGCATCCGTTTCTTTTTCAAGTTGCAAAACTATGGGGAATACGATCATGGAAAAGGCATTTCTGGGGGTCAGATTGCAAATCTGATGCCTCTAGTGTGTTTCTCAGCCCTTGATTAGGTAAACACAAATGACAGTCTTTTGGTCATTTTTGTCTGCAGCTAACTGAAAACAAGATGGCCACAGCACGACACTACTGAGGGCATTTGCGATAGTAAAATGTACTGTCACAACACTACCAGGTGCTTTTGAGAGGTGCATATATTTTTTTTCCCATTGACTATAAAGGGAAAATAAAAATTTTAAAAACTCTTTTTCATGTTTTCTGAAAAATTTCAATAAAGTATACTTAATGGCAAAAAAAATCTGAATAACTTTTGAACGGATTAGTATTTTTTCACCAAATCTTCAAAAGGCACATCAGTGACCCAGAGTTCATCTTCCATGAAGATTCAAGACCCAATGGACAAAGCATGTGGGCTGCAGCCAAGAGCAAAGAAATGCACAAAAAATACCATTTTGTACGTTTTTTGCCATTCTGCAGTTCCACAACCCCTCATCCAACTGTAACGCAACTTTTCAGAACCAGAGATCTGTGGTGCCCCACCACGCATGCAAACTTTCAGGCAAATCTGTCATATGGTGACAAAGTTATTAAAGTGCAAATGTCAGGATTTAACATAGAAGTGGCTGGGCAACCTTAACTATACTGGCGTGACCGCACAAGTATAATATATATTCATTGCAAAAAAACTCCATTAATGCATCAGTTAGGGTTCATAGTACACCAGCAAAAGTTTGGAAATTCAGTGTTAGGGTCACCAACCCCTACCCCCATCCCTACCCCTGATCCTCCTCACACCAACTGGTGTTGGGTGTGTTGGGATCATTGGGCCTAACTCTCACTCCATTCCATGTGTAAACAAGCTGATGTGGTTCAGTATAGGAAAATGGGGTGAATGTTAGGCCCGATGACCCCAATGCATTGGTGTGAGGAGGGGGAGTGGGGATGGGGTGGTAGGGGTTGCTAACCCTAACACTGAATTTCCAAACTTTGTCAGTATACTATCAACCCTAACTGATGCATTAACAGAGTTTTTTTGCAATGAATAGCCCTTCTTTCTGAGAAAATGTAATCTAACTAGTAACTGGTATGTGGTGTGGGCCCTCTGGGCTCTGCATGCCCCTCACATTGCCCATTTTTTGTAATGATATGCGTATGTGGGAGCATGGGCCCTCTTGGCCCTGCACTCCCACTTACACATAAGTACGGAGCCATATAGCAGCCAAATGGTACTGAAAAGGAACCCTTGTAACACGAATTTGACAGTATCTCAGTAACCATAGTAAATATGAAAATAAATCTACTGCAGAGAACAAAAAATCTGTATCTCGCACCACTTCTGAGATACAGGTGGTGAAAGTCGCCGTCGGTGCCATAATGTTAGCCTATGGGAAATTTCTCAACTTTGGAGTGCTGTAACTATGGGCCCATTAAATGCTTTGGGACCAAACCACTAAAAGGCACATCTGTGGGACCAGGGGTTGCCACCCTGCAAATTTCAGCTCAAAAGCCCCAACTGTTTTGATGCTGTGGGGGTGGCAAAAAATTGCTTGTTTTGGAATATGTTGCTTTGCAAATCACCAAAGTTTAGCAGGATTTTGAGACAGAATGGGCACGACACTTTCATGATTTGCAAAACTGTCACAACTGTTCTGTCACAATTTACAACAAAAAGGCATTTCTAGGGGGGGTCTCCCCAGAAAAGATAGTGATGTGATCCTCAGGACCTGACTAGGTAAACACCACAGTCAGTGTTTACCTAGGGGGTCCCAAATTTAAACACCAGCCATTTTTCTCTCTCACTAACTGAAAACAAGATGGCCACCACACAACAGTAAAAGGGCCATTTGTGACAGTAAAATGTAATGGCAGCAGCTTTCGAGAGACACATATATTTTTTTCCCATTGACTATAATTGGAAACTTGTTTTTTGAATAACTTTTGAACGATTTAATATTTTTTCACTTAATCTTTGAAAGGCACATCGGTGACCCAGACTGCATCTTCCCTGAAGATTTCAGAACAAACAGACAAATCATGTGGGCTGTAGCCATGAGCAAAGAAACATTTTTGGGTGCTCTGCAGTTCCTCAACCGCTCACCTGACCATAATAAAACTTGCCAGATCCAGAGATCTATGGCACCGAACCACCCATGCAAAATTACAGGCAAATCTGGTGTATGGTGGAAAAGTTATTAAAGTGAAAAATTTGGGGTTTAACATAGATGTGACCAGGTAACCTTAACTATACTGGCACTACCATGCCAGTATAATATATTATACTGGCACAATGTTAAAGTTCAAACTTTGAGCCTTAATAACTTCATAGCCCTTCAAAGGCTTTATATGAAATTTGGCTTACATAATCTCTATGGGTAGGTCTCTTGACTTGCCAAATTTCATGGGAATCCGTCAAGTGGTTTCTGAGATATGAAGTGTTGAAAAAAACAGAAAAATCCATTTTTTTAAACATTTCTTTGCTCACTTGTATCTCAAGAATGCCTTTATGTTGTGGTCCGAAATTATTAGCATAGAAAGCCTTTGGGTTACAGATGTGCTTTGTGAAGGTTTGGTGAAAAAAATATTAATCCGTTCAAAAGTTATGACATTTTTTAATGTTCCCATTGTTTCCTATGGGAACATTTATATGTCAGGCATGAAAGATATATTTTTCGCACAATAGAAATATTGTGAGAAAAATAGCAGCTTATTTTCAAATGAAAGGAGTACTGTGTGAAAAATACCAGCTGCTTTTCACAAAGAATGCTGGTAGTTTTCATACAGTTCACAGTCCTGCGATCGATTGAGCTGTGTTGCGGCCGCCATCTTGATTTGCCGCTTAGTGAGGATGTTGAAGTACTGTAGGCTTTAAACATCAAAAAAGTCAGAAAACAACTAAAGATAATGGGCAGGATTCATGAAACACCCAGAACCTAAGTCCCACTCTGCAACTGCCTTTGCAGACTGGAATCACCTGCTGCTGCGGCGGTAGCGATTCACAGCCGCAGCAGTTGCGGAGGGTGTTACGGCTGCTCCCAACAGCCGTAGCACATTCCCGCAGCTGCGGGGATCTCCCTTGAGATACTTTCCACAAGTCACCGTAACCCATGAAGCCAGTCGTAATCTGGCTCTACCCTTGTGAATACCCGCTGCTGCAGGTAACCTGCGGCTCCATAAGTGGCAACCCACTTGCTTGTGCCTACAGGTCACAAGATTTGTGCGACCAGTCTGAAACCTTCAGGGAACATGTGGCAGGGATCTCTTATGTGTCTTTTGAAGATTTCGTGAAAAAAAATTGAACGGGTCAAAAGTTATTCAAAATACAAGTTTCCCATTATAGTCAAAGGGAAAAGTTAAAAAGTTCGACAGAGTCGCAAATGCAGATTTTAGCATTACAAATGAGCCCAGTAGTGTCGCAAATCCACCATTTTGTTTTCAGTTAATGATCAGATAAATTCTTGACATTTAAAATTGGGACCCTCTAGGGACACAATTCTTTTTGTGTTTACCTAGTCGAGCCCCGAGAATGCTTGGCATGTCTTTATTTTGGGGTTAAACACCCCAGAAATATGCTTTTGAAATTTTTGGGAAAAGTAGTGTTGCAAAGTAGTGTCAAACCTGCAACACTTTTTTTTTTTTTGTAACAAGTGTCGTATTTTGTGATACTGCTATTTGACACTATGGGAGAAATAACAGGAATTCTTTGCCACCCTGCTGCAAAATACTGGTTTGATCTTTTGGGCTGACATTTGGAGGAAAGAAAGATAACATCCCACAGGTGTGCCTTTTGGTGGTTTGGTGACAAAATATTGCACAGACGGAAAGTTATGGTGCTCCTAAGTTGGTGCTTTTTCCCATAGACTAACATTATGGTGTCCACCGCACATTTTGGGGCCTCTATCTCAGAAATGCTTCGAGATACGGACTTTTCATCATGAAAATGCAGAGCCCCCCATTGGGGACTCAGTACAAAACTAGCCAGGAAAGTCATAATTTATATGAAATTTTAATTTTTTTTCTACGTCATACGGTTCCTGAGATATAAGCAATTTAGTATTCCAAGAGCTTATTTTCTGGTCCAAGACCCATTATTATGCATACATTCTTTGTATTCATTGTGTTTCTCTATGCAGCTGTTGGTGAAAAAAAGGTGTGCGCGTTTGTTACTGTCACAGTTAGCATTCCCACTTGTGTTTAAATAACTGTTTGCATTAGCGTTCCTGTCTATGCCTCCGTGTGCGTTACCCTTTGCTTTTTCATTTGCTCTTGCATTTGCATTACTGTTACCATTTGCGTTTCCATTACTGTTTCTGTTTCATTTTCCATCACTGTGTGCATTAGCATTTGTGTTTGCATACACACTTACGTTTGCGTTTGTGTTTCCTTTGGTATAATCGTTGCTGATACCATTACCATTTGCATTTGGTATTGCAGTACCAGTGACGAGTGTGTAACATGTGCACTTGCATTTCGTTGCAGTTACCATTGCTATGTGAAAAAAAATAACGTGGTGAGAACACGGGGCCTGAAGGACCCGCACTTCCACCACCACAATGCCAACCACCGGCCCGGTAGTGCATCCTGAGTGGAGAGTCACAGGAAAACAAAGGCCATGGAAATCAATGGTACACCTCACTGATTGCAGGTACAGACAAGTTAGGACAGTTAGGAGTTGCACGGTTTCAGTGAAGAATTCTCTCCCTCAGACCAAGTACTGCATCCAGAGTGGAGAGCCACGGCAAAACTGAGGACTTGGATATAAATGGTACAGCTCTCTGATTGCAGGAGCACACAAGTTAAGACAGTTAGGAGCTGCAAGGGCTCAACCAGGCAGTGCCCTAATCCCCAGAACAGGCCCTGCATCCTGAGAGAAATAAAGGCCATAGACATCAATGGTGCACCTCTTTGATTGCAGGTGTATGCAAGTTAGCACAGTTAGGAGTTGCATGGCCTCGGTCAGGCAATGGCCCCCAGACCAGGTACTGCATCCTGAGTGGAGAGCAACAGCAAAGCTGTGGCCTTGGAGATCAATGGTACACCTCTCTGATTGCAGGTGCACACAAGTTAGGACAGTTAGGAGTTGCACGGCTTCAGCAAGGCAATGCACCCCCTGGACCAGGTACTGCATCCTGAGTGGAGAGCCACAGGAAAATAAAGGCCATGAACATTAATGGTACAGCTCTCTGATTGCAGGAATTCACAAGATAGGACAGTTAGGAGTTGCACGGTCTCAGCCAGGCAATGCCCCTCCTCCCAGACCAGGTAGGACATCCTGAGTGGAGAGCTACAGCAAAACTGAGCCAATGAACATCAATGTTACACCTCTTTGATTGCAGGTACACACAAGTTAGCACAGTTAGGAGTTGCACGACGTAAGCCAGACAATGACCACCCACCCCCAGACCAGGTACTTCATCCTGAATGGAGAGCGACAGCAAAACTGAGGCCTTGGACATCAGTGTTACAGCTCTCTGATTGTAGGTGCACACAAGTTAGGAGAGATAGGAGTTGCATGGCCTCAGCCAGGCAATTCCCTCCAGACCAGGTAATGCATCATGAGTGGAGAATAAGAGGAAAACAAAGGCCATGGACATCAATGGTACACCCTACTGCTTGCAGGTGCAGACAAGTTAGGACAGTTAGGATATGCATGGACTTAGTCAGAAAATGCCCCCATCCTCCCAGACCAGGTACTGCATCCTGAGTGGAGAGCCACAGCAAAACTGAGGCCTTGGACATCAACGGTACAGCTCTCTGATTACAGGTGCACATAAGTTAGGACAGTTAGGAGTTGCACGGCCTCACCCAGGCAATGCTCTCCCACCCCAGACCAGGTACTGCATCCTGAGTGGAGAGCCACAGGAAAACAAAGCCCATGGACATCAATTGTACACCTCCCTGATTGCAGGTACACACAAGTTAGGATAGTTAGGAGTTGCACGGCCTCAGCCAGGCAATGTCCCTCCCCCCTAAACCAGGTAGGGCATCCTGAGTGGAGAGCTACAGCAAAACTGAGCCAATGGACATCAATGGTACACCTCCCTGATTGCAGGCACAAACAAGTTAGCACAGTTAGGAGTTGCACGACGTAAGCCAGGCAATGCCAACCCACCCCCAGACCAGGTACTGCATCCTGAGTGGAGAGCCACAGCAAAACTGAGCCAATGGACATCAATGGTACACCTCCCTGATTGCAGGTACACACAAGTTAGCACAGTTAGGAATTGCACGACATAAGCCAGACAATGCCCATTCACCCCCAGACCAGGTATTGCATCCTGAGTGGAGAGCCACAGCAAAACTGAAGCCTTGGACATCAGTGGTACAGCTCTCTGATTGTAGGTGCATACAAGTTAGGAGAGACAGGAGTTGTACAGCCTCAGCCAGGCAATTTCCCCCAGACCAGGTACTGTCTCATGAGTGGAGAATAAGAGGAAAACAAAGACCATGGACATCAATGGTATACCTCACTGCTTGAAGGTGCAGACAAGATAGGACAGTTAGGATTTGCGTGGCCTCAGCCAGGCAATGCTGTCCCCCCCAGACCAGGTACTGCATCCTGAGAGGACAGCCATGGCAAAACTGAGGCCATGGACATCACCAGTACACCTCCCTAATTGCAGGTGCACACAAGTTAGGACAGTTAAGAGTTGCACGGCCTCAGCCAGGAAAAGCCCCCCCAGTCCAGGTACTGCATCTTGAGTGGAGTACCACAGTAAAAGTGAGGTCTTGCTGATCAATGACACACCTCTCTGATTGCAGGTGCACACAAGTTAGGACAGTTACAAGTTCCATGGCCTCAGCCAGCCAATGACCCCCCCCAGATCAGGTACTACATCCTAAGTGGAGAGTCACAGGAAAATAAAGGCCATGGACATCAATGGTACACCTCACTGATTGCAGGTAGAGACAAGTTAGAACAGTTAGGACTTGCACAGACTTAGCCAGACAGTGCCCCCCATCCTCTCAAACCAGGTACTGCATCCTGAGTGGAGAGCCACAGCAAAACTGAGCCCATGGACATCAATGGCACACCTCCCTGATTGCAGGTGCACAAAAGTTTGCACAGTTAGAAATTGCACGGCATCAGCCAGGCAATGCCCACCCACCCCCAGACCAGGTACTGCATCCTGAGTGGAGAGCCACAGCAAAATTGAGGTCTTGGACATCAATGGTACAGCTCTCTGACTGCAGCTGCACACAAGTTAGGACAGTTAGGAGTTGTACGGCCTCAGCCAGGCAATGCGCTCCCCCCCGGACCAGGTACTATATCATGAGTGGAGAGCCACAAGAAAACATAGGTCATGGACATTAGTGGTACACCGCACTGCTTGCAGGTGCAGACAATTCAGGACAGTTAGGATTTGCATGGACTTAGCCAGAAAATGCCCCCATCCTCCCAGACCAGGTACTGCATCCTGAGTGGAGAGTCACAGCAAAACTGAGGAATTGGACATCAACGGTACAGCTTTCTGATTGCAGGTGCACACAAGTTAGGACAGTTAAGAGTTGCACGGCCTCAGCCAGGCAATGCCCCCCCCACATCAGGTACTTCATCCTGAGTGGAGAGCCACAGCTAAACTGAGTCCATGGACATCAATGGCACACCTCCCTGATTGCAGGTGCACAAAAGTTTGCACAGTTAGAAATTGCACGGCATCAGCCAGGCAATGCCCACCCACCCCCAGACCAGGTACTGCATCCTGAGTGGAGAGCCACAGCAAAATTGAGGTCTTGGACATCAATGGTACAGCTCTCTGACTGCAGCTGCACACAAGTTAGGACAGTTAGGAGTTGTACGGCCTCAGCCAGGCAATGCGCTCCCCCCCGGACCAGGTACTATATCATGAGTGGAGAGCCACAAGAAAACATAGGTCATGGACATTAGTGGTACACACGCACTGCTTGCAGGTGCAGACAATTCAGGACAGTTAGGATTTGCATGGACTTAGCCAGAAAATGCCCCATCCTCCCAGACCAGGTACTGCATCCTGAGTGGAGAGTCACAGCAAACTGAGGAATTGGACATCAACGGTACAGCTTTCTGATTGCAGGTGCACACAAGTTAGGACAGTTAAGAGTTGCACGGCCTCAGCCAGGCAATGCCCCCACATCAGGTACTTCATCCTGGTGGAGAGCCACAGCTAAACTGAGTCCATGGACATCAATGGCACACCTCCCTGATTGCAGGTGCACAAAGTTTGCACAGTTAGAAATTGCACGGCATCAGCCAGGCAATGCCCACCCACCCCAGACCAGGTACTGCATCCTGATGGAGAGCCACAGCAAAATTGAGGTCTTTGACATCAATGGTACAGCTCTCTGACTACAGCTGCACACAAGTTAGGACAGTTAGGGAGTTGTACGGCCTCAGCCAGGCAATGCGCCTCGGACCAGGTACTATAACTGAGTGGAGAGCCACAAGAAAACATAGGTCATGGACATTAGTGGTACACCGCACTGCTTGCAGGTGCAGACAATTCAGGACAGTTAGGATTTGCATGGACTTAGCCAGAAAATGCCCCCATCCTCCCAGACCAGGTACTGCATCCTGAGTGGAGAGTCACAGCAAAACTGAGGAATTGGACATCAACGGTACAGCTTTCTGATTGCAGGTGCACACAAGTTAGGACAGTTAAGAGTTGCACGGCCTCAGCCAGGCAATGCCCCCCCCACATCAGGTACTTCATCCTGAGTGGAGAGCCACAGCTAAACTGAGTCCATGGACATCGAAGATTCACCTCTGTGATTACAGCAGCAAGTGAGTTAGGACAGTTAGGAGTTGTACGGCCTCAGCCAGGCAAGGACCCCCCAGACCAGGGACTACATCCTGAGTGGAGGGCCACAGCAGAACTGAGGCCAGATTAACCAACAGTATACCTCTCTGATTGTAGGTGCACACAGCTTAGGACAGTTTGGAGTTGCACGGCCTCAGCCAGGCAGTCCTTGCCCCCTATCCTGAACAGGCGCTGCATTCTGACTGGAGAGCCACAGCACAACTGAGGACATGGATGTGGATGGTACACGTCACTGATTGCAGGTACACTTAAGTTAGCACAGTTAAGAGTTGCATGGCTTCAGCCAGGCAATGCACCCCCCCCACACACACAGTTCCGGTAATGCATCCTGAGTGGACAGCCCCAGCAAAACTGATGCCATGGACATTGATGGTACATGTACCTTTTTGCAGGAATACACAAGTTACCACATTTAGGAGTTGCACGGTCTCAGCCAGGCAATACCCCCCCAGAAGAGGTACTGCATCCTGAGTGCAGAGCCACAGGAAAATTGAGCCCATGGACATCAAGGGTACACCTCCATGACTGCAGGTACACACAGCTTAGCACAGTTAGAAGCTGCACTGCCTCAGCCAGGCAATTCCCCCCTAGACCAGGTACTACATCCTGAGTGGAGAGGCACAGCAAAACTACAGCTCTCTGATAGCAGGGGCACACAGGTTAGGACAGTTAGGAGTTGTACAGCTTCAGTCACAAAATGCCCTCCCCCCCAAACCAGGCACTGCATCTTGAGTGGAAAGCCGAGAGAAAACAAAGGCCATGGATATCAAAGGTATACCTCCCTGATTGCAGGTACACACAAGTTAGGACAGTTAGGAGTTACATGGCCTCCGCAAGGCAATGCCCCCCCAAACCAGGTACTGCATCCTGAGTGGAGATCCACAAGAAAACAAAGGCCATGGACATCAATGGTACAAGCTCCTGATTGCAGCTACACACAAGTCAGGACAGTTAAGAGTTGCACAGCCTCAGCCAGGCAATGCACCTCCCCCAAGACCAGGTACTGCATCCTGAGTGGAGAGCTACAGCAAAACTGAGCCAATGGACATCATTGGTACAAGTCCCTGATTGCAGGTACACACAAGTTAGCACAGTTAAGAGTTGCATGACGTAAGCCAGGCAATGCCCCCCCCACCCCAGACCAGGTATTGCATCAAGAGTGGAGAGCCACAGCAAAACTGAGGCCTTGGACATCAATTGTACACCTCCCTGATTGTAGGTGCACACAAGTTAGGAAAGACAGGAGTTGCACAGCCTCAGCCAGGCAATTCCCCCCAGACCAGGTACTGCATCATGAGTGGAGAATAAGAGGAAAACAAAGGCCATGGACATCAGTGGTACACCTCACTGCTTGCAGGTGCAGACAAATTAGGAAAGTTAGGATTTGCAAGGACTTAGCCAGACAATGCCCCCATTCTCCCAGACCAGGTGCTGCATTCTGAGTGGAGAGCCACAGCAAAACTGAGGCCTTGGACATAAAAGGCACAGCTCTCTGATTGCAGGTGCACACAAGTTAGGACAGTTAAGAGTTGCACGGCCTCAGACAGGCAATACTGTCCCCCCCAGACCAGGTAGTGCATCCTGAGAGGAGAGCCACAGCAAAACTGAGGCCATAGACATCAGTGGTACAGCTCTCTGCTTACAGGTGCACACAAGTTAGGACAGTTAAGAGTTGCACAGCCTCAGCCAGGCAATGTCCTTCCCCACCCAAGCCAGGTACTGCATCCTAAGTGGAGAGCCACAGGAAAACAAAGGCCATTGACATCAATGGTGCACATCTCTGATTGCAGGTACACAGAAGTTAGGACAGTTAGGAGTTGCATGGCGTTAGCCATGCAATGCCCCCCCCAGACCAGGTACTGCATCCTGAGAGGAGAGCCAAAGCAAAACTTAGGCCATGGACGTCAGCGGTACTCCCCCCGATTGCAGGTGCACACAAGTTAGGACAGTTAAGAGTTGCACGGCCTCAGCCAGGAAATGCCCCCCCCAGACAATATACTGCATCCTGAGTGGAGTGCCACAGTAAAAGTGAGGCCTTGCAGATCAATGACACACCTCTCTGATTGCAGGTGCACACAAGTTAGGAAGAGTTCCATGAGCTCAGACAGGCAATGACCCCCCCCAGACCAGGTACTGCATCCTGAGTGGAGAGTCACAGGAAAACAAAGGCCATGGACATCAGTGGTACACCTCACTGCTTGCAGATGCAGACAAATTAGGAAAGTTAGGATTTGCAAGGACTTAGCCAGACAATGCCCCCATTCTCCCAGACCAGGTGCTGCATTCTGAGTGGAGAGCCACAGCAAAACTGAGGCCTTGGACATAAATGGCACAGCTCTCTGATTGCAGGTGCACACAAGTTAGGGCAGTTAAGAGATGCACGGCCTCAGACAGGCAATACTGTCCCCCCCAGACCAGGTACTGCATCCTGAGAGGAGAGCCACAGCAAAACTGAGGCCATAGACATCAGTGGTACAGCTCTCTGCTTACAGGTGCACACAAGTTAGGACAGTTAAGAGTTGCACAGCCTCAGCCAGGCAATGTCCTTCCCCACCCAAGCCAGGTACTGCATCCTAAGTGGAGAGCCACAAGAAAACAAAGGCCATTGACATCAATGGTGCACATCTCTGATTGCAGGTACACAGAAGTTAGGACAGTTAGGAGTTGCATGGCGTTAGCCATGCAATGCCCCCCCCAGACCAGGTACTGCATCCTGAGAGGAGAGCCAAAGCAAAACTTAGGCCATGGACGTCAGCGGTACTCCCCCCGATTGCAGGTGCACACAAGTTAGGACAGTTAAGAGTTGCACGGCCTCAGCCAGGAAATGCCC
Organism: Neoceratodus forsteri; assembly: GCA_016271365.2. NCBI lineage: Eukaryota > Metazoa > Chordata > Ceratodontiformes > Ceratodontidae > Neoceratodus > Neoceratodus forsteri. The sequence continues at coordinate 981,137,370 of CM057459.1, forward strand.
CCCCCAGACAATATACTGCATCCTGAGTGGAGTGCCACAGTAAAAGTGAGGCCTTGCAGATCAATGACACACCTCTCTGATTGCAGGTGCACACAAGTTAGGAAAGTTACGAGTTCCATGGCCTCAGACAGGCAATGACCCCCCCCAGACCAGGTACTGCATCCTGAGTGGAGAGTCACAGGAAAACAAAGGCCATGGACATCAGTGGTACACCTCACTGCTTGCAGATGCAGACAAATTAGGAAAGTTAGGATTTGCAAGGACTTAGCCAGACAATGCCCCCATTCTCCCAGACCAGGTGCTGCATTCTGAGTGGAGAGCCACAGCAAAACTGAGGCCTTGGACATAAATGGCACAGCTCTCTGATTGCAGGTGCACACAAGTTAGGGCAGTTAAGAGATGCACGGCCTCAGACAGGCAATACTGTCCCCCCCAGACCAGGTACTGCATCCTGAGAGGAGAGCCACAGCAAAACTGAGGCCATAGACATCAGTGGTACAGCTCTCTGCTTACAGGTGCACACAAGTTAGGACAGTTAAGAGTTGCACAGCCTCAGCCAGGCAATGTCCTTCCCCACCCAAGCCAGGTACTGCATCCTAAGTGGAGAGCCACAAGAAAACAAAGGCCATTGACATCAATGGTGCACATCTCTGATTGCAGGTACACAGAAGTTAGGACAGTTAGGAGTTGCATGGCCTTAGCCATGCAATGCCCTCCCCAGACCAGGTACTGCATCCTGAGAGGAGAGCCAAAGCAAAACTTAGGCCATGGACGTCAGCGGTACACCCCCCTGATTGCAGGTGCACACAAGTTAGGACAGTTAAGAGTTGCACGGCCTCAGCCAGGAAATGCCCCCCCCAGACAATATACTGCATCCTGAGTGGAGTGCCACAGTAAAAGTGAGGTCTTGCAGATCAATGACACACCTCTCTGATTGCAGGTGCACACAAGTTAGGAAAGTTACGAGTTCCATGGCCTCAGACAGGCAATGACCCCCCCCAGACCAGGTACTGCATCCTGAGTGGAGAGTCACAGGAAAACAAAGGCCATGGACATCAACGGTACACCTCACTGATTGCAGGTACAGAAAAGTAAGGACAATTAGGACTTGCACAGAGTTAGCCAGGCAGTGCCCCCCCATAATCCCAAACCAGGTACTGCATCCTGAGTGGAGAGCCACAGCAAAACTGAGCCCATGGACATCAATGGCACACCTCCCCTGATTGCAGGTGCACACAAGTTAGCACAGTTAGAAATTGCATGGCGTCAGCCAGGAAATGCACCCCCCTCCCAGACCAGGTACTGCATCCTGAGTGGAGAGCCACAGCAAAACTGAGGTCTTGGACACCAAAGGTACAGCTGTCTGATTGCAGCTGCACACAAGTTAGGACAGTTAGGAGTTGCATGGCCTCAGCCAGGCAATGCACTCCCCCCCAGACCAGGTAATACATCCTGAGTGGAGAGCCACAAGAAAATATAGATCATGGACATCAATGGTACACCTCCCTGATTGCAGCTACACACAAGTTAGGACAGTTAGAGGTTGCATGGCCTCAGCCAGGCAATGCCCCCCCCAGACCAGGTAATGCATCCTTGGTGGAGAGCCACAGCAAAACTCAGGCCATGGACATCAACGGTGTTCCCCCTTGATTGCAGGTACACACAAGTTAGGACACTAAGGAGTTGCATGGCCTCAGCCAGGCAATGCCCCCCCCACATCAGGTACTTCATCCTGAGTGGAGAGCCACAGCTAAACTGAGTCCATGGACATCGAAGGTACACCTCTATGATTACAGCAGCAAGTGAGTTAGGACATTTAGGAGTTGCACGGCCTCAGCCAGGCAAGGCCCCCCAGACCAGGGACTACATCCTGAGTGGAGGGCCACAGGAGAACTGAGGCCATGTTATCAACGATATACCTCTCTGATTGTAGGTGCACACAACTTAGGACAGTTAGCAGTTGCACGGCCTCAGCCAGGCAATCCCTGCCCCCTATCCTGATCAGGCACTGAATCCTGACTGGAGAGCCACAGCACAACTGAGGAAATGGACGTGGATGGTACACGTCACTGATTGCAGGTACACATAAGTTAGCAGTTAGCAGTTGCACAGCTTCAGTCAGGCAATGCCCCCCTCCACAGTTCAGGTAATGCATCCTGAGTGGACAGCCCCAGCAAAACTGATGCCATGGACATTGATGGTACATGTAGCTTTTTGCAGATATACACAAGTTACCACATTTAGGAGTTGCATGTCCTCAGAGAGGCAATGCTTCTCTCCCCGCCAGACCAGGTAGTGCATCCTGGGTGGAGAGCAACAGGAAAACAAAGGCCATGGACATCAACGGTAAACCTCCCTGATTGCAGGCACACACAAGTTAGGACAGTTAGAAGTTGCACAGCCTCAGCCAGGAAATGCCCCCCCCAAGACCAGGTAGTGCATCCTGAGTGGAGAGACACAGCAAAACTGAGCTAATGGATGTCAATGTTACACCTCCCAGATTGTAGGTATACACAAGTTAGCACAGTTAGGAGTTGTATGGTATCAACAAGGCAATGCCCCCCCAGATCAGGTACTGCATCCTGAGTGGAGAGTCACAGCAAAAGTGAGGCCTTGGACATCAATGGTACAGCTCTCTGATTGCAAGTGCACACAAATTAGGACAGTTAGGAGTTGCACGGCCTCAGCCAGGCAATGCCCTCTCCCCCAGACCAGGTACTGCATCCTGAGTGGACAGCCACAGCAAAACTGAGGCCATGGACATCAACGGTACATCACCCTGATTGCAGATGCACACAAGTTAGGACAGTTTGGAGATGCACGTCATCAGCCAGCCAATGCTCCCCCCAGACCAGGTACTGCATTCTGAGTGGAGAGTCACAGGAAAACAAATGCCATGGACATCAACGGTACACATCACTGATTGCAGGTACAGACAAGTTAGGACACTTAGCACTTGCACGGACTCAGCCAGGCAATGCCCCCCCCCCACACACACCAGGTACTTCATCCTGAATGGAGAGCCTCAGAAAAATTGAGGCCTTGGACATCAATGGTACAGCTCTCTGATTGCAGGTGCACACAAGTTAGGACAGTTAGTTGTTGCACAGCCTCAGCCAGGCAATGCCCTTGCCACCCAGACCAGGTACTGCATCTTGAGTGAAGAGTCACAGCAAAACTGTGACCTTGGAGATCAACGGTACACCTCTCTGACTGCAGGTGCACTCATGTTAGGACAGTTAGGAGTTGCATAGCTTCAGCCAGGCAATCCCCCCCGACCAGGTACTGCATCCTAAGTGGAGAGCCACAGCAAGAGTGAGGCCTTGGAGATCAATAGCACAGCTCTCTGAATAGAGGTGCGCACAAGTTAGGACAGTTAGGAGTTGCATGGACTCAGCCAGGCAATGGCCACCAACCCGACCAGGTACTGCATCCTGAGTGGAGAGTCACAAGAAAATAAACGCCATGGGCATCAACTGTACACCTCACTGATTGCAGGTACAGACAAGTTAGGTCACTTAGGACTTGCACGGACTCAGCCAGGCAATACCCCCCCCACCAGGTACTTCATCATGAGTGGAGAGCCACAGAAAACCTGAGGCCTTGCACATCAATGGTACAGCTCTCTGATTGCCAGTGCACACAAGTTAGGACAGTTAGGTGTTGCACAGCCTCAGTCAGGCAATGCCCCCCCAGACCAGGTACTGCATCCTGAGAGGAGAGCCACAGGAAAACAAAGGTCATGGACATCAATGGTACACTTCCCTGATTGCAGGTACACTCAAGTTAGGACACTTAGAAGTTGCATGGCTTCAGCCAGGCAATGCCCTTCCCCCCAGACCAGGAACTGCATCCTGAGTGGAGAGCCACAGCAAAACTGAGGCCTTGGACATAACCAGTACAGCTCTCTGATTGCAGGTGCACACAAGTTAGAACACTTAGGAGTTGCACGGCCTCAGCCAGCCAATGCCCCCCCACCCCAGACCATCTACAGAATCCTGAGTGAAGAGCCACAGCAAAACTGAGGCCTTGGACATTAATGGTACAGCTCTCTGATGGCAGGTGTATACAAGTTTGGACAGTTAGGAGTTGCACAGCCTCAGCCAGGCAGTGCCCTCCCACCCAGACCAGGTACTGCATCCTAAGTGGAGAGCAACAGGAAATCAAAGGCAGTGGACATCAACGGTATACCTCCCTGATTGCAGGTACACACAGCTTAGGACACTTAGGAGTTGCACGGCCTCAGCCAGGCAATGCTGCCCCCAGACCAGGTACTGCATCCTGAGTGGAGAGCCACAAGAAAACTGAGGCCATGGACATCAACAATACACTCCTTGATTGAAGGTGCACACAGGTTAGGACAGTTAGGAGTTGCATGGCCTCAGCCAGGCAATGGCCACCCCCCAGACCAGGTACTGCATCCTGAGTGGAGAGTCACAGGAAAACAAGTGCTATGGACAGCAACTGTACACCTAACTGATTGCAGGTACAGACAAGTTAGGACACTTTGGACTTGCACGGACTCAGCCAGGCAATGCCCCCCCTCCACCAGGTACTTCATCCTGAGTGGAGAGCCACAGAAAAACTGAGGCCTTGGACATCAATGGAACAGCTCTCTGATTGCAGGTGCACACAAGTTAGGACAGTTAGGTGTTGCACAGCCTCAGCCAGGCAATGCCCTTGCCCCCCCAGACCAGGTACTGCATCCTGAGTGGAGAGCCACACGAAAACAGAGGCCATGGACATCAGTAGTACACCTCCCTGATTGCAGATACACTCAAGTTAGGACACTTAGGAGTTGCACGGCCTCAACCAGCCAATGCCTCTCCCACCCCCAGACAGGTACAGAATCCTGAGTGGAGAGCCACAGCAAAACTGAGGCCTTGGAGGTTAACGGTACAGCTCTCTGATGGCAGGTGCACAAAAGTTAGGACAGCTAGGAGTTGCACGGCTTCAGCCAGGAAATGCCCTCCTCCCCAGACCAGGTACTGCATCATGAGTGGAGAGTCACAGGAAATCAAAGGCTGTGGACATCAATGGTATACCTCACTGATTACAGGTACACACATGTTAGGACACTTAGGACTTGCACGGACTCAGCCAGACAATGCTCCCCCACACCAGGTACTTCATCCTGAGTGGAGAGCCAAAGAAAAACTGAGGCCTTGGGCATCAATGGTACAGCTATCTGATTGCAGGTGCACACAGGTTAGGACAGTTAGGTGTTGCACAGCCTCAGCCAGGCAATGTCCTTGCCCACCAGACCAGGTGCTGCATCCTGAGTGGATAGCCACAGGAAAACAGAGGCCCTGGACATCAATGGTACACCTCACTGATTGCAGGTACACTCAAGTTAGGACACTTAGGAGTTGCATGGCCTCAGCCAGCCAATGCCTCCCCCAACCCCAGACCAGGTATTGCATCCTGAGTGGAGAGCCACAGCAAAACGGAGGCCTTGGACATCAGTGTTACAGCTCTCTGATTGTAGGTGCACACAAGTTAGGAGAGACAGGAGTTGCACAGCCTCAGCCAGGCAATTCCCCCCAGACCAGGTACTGCATCATGAGTGGAGAATAAGAGGAAAACAAAGGCCATGGACATCAGTGGTACACCTCACTGCTTGCAGGTGCAGACAAGTTAGGACAGTTAGGATTTGCAAGGACTTAGCCAGACAATGCCCCCATTCTCCCAGACCAGGTACTGCATTCTGAGTAGAGAGCCAGAGCAAAACTGAGGCCTTGGACATAAATGGCACAGCTCTCTGATTGCAGGTGCACACAAATTAGGGCAGTTAAGAGTTGCACGGCCTCAGACAGGCAATACTGTCCCCCCCAGACCAGGTACTGCATCCTGAGAGGAGAGCCACAGCAAAACTGAGGCCATGGACATCAGTGGTACAGCTCTCTGCTTACAGGTGCACACAAGTTAGGACAGTTAAGAGTTGCACAGCCTCAGCCAGGCAATGTCCTTCCCCACCCAAGCCAGGTACTGCATCCTAAGTGGAGAGCCACAGAAAAACAAAGGCCATTGACATCAATGGTGCACATCTCTGATTGCAGGTACACAGAAGTTAGGACAGTTAGGAGTTGCATGGCCTTAGCCATGCAATGCCACCCCAGACCAGGTACTGCATCCTGAGAGGAGAGCCAAAACAAAACTTAGGCATGGACGTCAGCGGTACACCTCCCTGATTGCAGGTGCGCACAAGTTAGGACAGTTAAGAGTTGCACGGCCTCAGCCAGGAAATGCCCCCCCCAGACAATGTACTGCATCCTGAGTGGAGTGCCACAGTAAAAGTGAGGCCTTGCAGATCAATGACACACCTCTCTGATTGCAGGTGCACACAAGTTAGGAAAGTTACGAGTTTCACGGCCTCAGACAGGCAATGACCCCCCCCAGACCAGGTACTGCATCCTGAGTGGAGAGTCACAGGAAAACAAAGGCCATGGACATCAAAGGTACACCTCATTGATTGCAGGTACAGACAAATAAGGACAATTAGGACTTGCACAGACTTAGCCAGGCAGTGCCCCTCCATAATCCCAAACCAGGTACTGCATCCTGAGTGGAGAGCCACAGCAAAACTGAGCCCATGGACATCAACTGCACACCTTCCTGATTGCAAGTGCACACAAGCTAGCACAGTCAGAAATTGCATGGCGTCAGACAGGCAATGCCCCCCCCAGACCAGGTACTGCATACTGAGTGGAGAGCCACAGCAAAATTGAGGTCTTGGACATCAATGGTACAGCTCTCTGATTGCAGCTGCACACAAGTTAGGACATTTAGGAGTTGCACGGCCTCAGCCAGGCAATGCGCTCCCCCCCAGACCAGGTACTACATCCTGAGTGGAGAGCCACAAGAAAATATAGGTCATGGACATCAATGGTACACCTCCCTGATTGCAGCTACACACAAGTTAGGACAGTTAGAAGTTGCACGGCCTCAGCCAGGCAATGCCCCCCCAGACCAGATAGTGCATCCTTGGTGGAGAGCCACAGCAAAACTCAGGCCATGGACATCAACGGTATACCACCCTGATTGCAGGTACACACATGTTAGGACAGTTAGGAGTTGCACGGCCTCAGCCAGGCAATGCCCCCCCCACACCTGGCACTTCATCCTGAGTGGAGAGCCACAGCTAAACTGAGTCCATGGACATCGAAGGTACACCTCTATGATTACAGCAGCAAGTGAGTTAGGACAGTTAGGAGTTGCATGGCCTCAGCCAGGCAAGGCCCCCACAGAACAGGGACTACATCCTGAGTGGTGGGCCACAGCAGAACTGAGGCCATGTTATCAACGGTATACCCCTCTGATTGTAGGTGCAGACAACTTAGGACAGTTAGCAGTTGCACGGCCTCAGCCAGACAATCCATGCCCCCTATCCTGATCAGGCACTGCATCCTGACTGGAGAGCCACAGCACAACTGAGGACATGGACGTGGACGTACACGCGATTGACAGCTATTTTGTCAGGCAATGCCCTCCACAGTTCAGGTAATGCATCCTGAGGACACCTTAGCAACTGATGGACATGATGTACATGTACCTTTATACACATTTAGGAGTTGGGTGTCTCAGTGAGGCAATGCTCTTCTCGCCAGACCAGGTAGTTCATTGGGTATCGAGCAACAGGAAAATAAAGGCCATGAATATCAACGTAAACCTTGTTTCGGGCAGGTTGCATGTTAGGACAGCAGTAGTTGCACAGCCTCAGCCAGGAAATGCCCCCCCTCCAGACCAGGTAGTGCATCCTGAGTGGAGAGACACAGCAAAACTGAGCTAATGGACATCAACGTTACACGTCCCTGATTGTAGGTATACACAAGTTAGCACAGTTAGGAGTTGTGTGGTATCAACAAGGCAATACCCTCTCCCCCAGACCAGGTACTGCATCCTGAGTGGAGAGCCACAGCAAAACTGAGGCATTGGACATCAATAGTACAGCTCTCTGATTGCAAGTGCACACAAGTTAGGACAGTTAGGAGTTGCACAGCCTCAGCCAGGCAATGCCCCCCCAGACCAGGTACTGCATCCTGAGTGGAGAGCCGAAGGAAAACAAAGGCCATGGACATTAATGGTACACCTCCCTGATTGCAGGTACAAACAAGTTAGGACAGTTAGGAGTTGCACAGCCTCAGCCAGGCAGTACCCCCCCAGACCAGGTAGTGCATCCTGAGTGGACAGCCACAGCAAAACTGAGGCCATGGACATCAATGGTACACCTTCCTGATTGCAGATGCACACAAGTTAGGACAGTTAGGAGTTGCACGGCCTCAGCCAGGCAATCCCCCTGACCAGGTACTGCATCCTGTGTGGAGAGCCAGAGCAAAAGTGAGGCCTTGAAGATCAATGGTACAGCTCTCTGAATGCAGGTGTGCACAAATTAGGACAGGTAAGAGTTGCACAGCCTCAGCCAGGCAATGGCCACCCCCCCCCAGACCAGGTACTGCATTCTGAGTGGACAGTCACAGGAAAACAAACGCCATGGACATCAATGGTACACCTCACTGATTGCAGGTACAGGCAAGTTAGGACACTTAGCACTTGCACAGACTCAGCCAGGCAATGCCCCCCCACACACTAGGTACTTCATCCTGAATGGAGAGCCTCAGAAAAATTGAGGCCTTGGACATCAATGGTACAGCTTTCTGATTGCAGGTGCACACAAGTTAGGACAGTTAGGAGTTGCACAGCCTCAGCCAGGCAATGCCCTTGCCCCCCAGACCAGGTACTGCATCCTGAGTGAAGAGTCACAGCAAAACTGTGACCTTGGAGATCAATGGTACACCTTTCTGACTGCAGGTGCACTCAAGTTAGGACATTTAGGAGTTGCAAGGCTTCAGCCATGCAATGCCCCCCTTCCCGATCAGATACTGCATCCTGAGTGGAGAGCTACAGCAAAACTGAGCCCATGGACATCAATGGTAGACCTCTGTGATTGCAGGTGCACACAAATTATAACAGTTAGATGTTGTATGGCCTCAGGCAGAAATGCCCACCCTGCCCCCAGAACAGGTGCTGTTCCATGAGTGGAGAGTCACTGCAAAACTTAGGCCATGGACATCAACTGTAACTGTCCCTGATTGCAGGTGCACACAAGTTAGGACAATTAGGAGTTGCATGGCCTCAGCCAGGCAATGCCCCCCCCCCACAAGGTACTGCATCCTGAGTGGAGAGGCACTGGTAAACTGAGTTCATAGACATCAACGGTACACCTCTCTGATTACTGCTGCAAGCAAGTTAGGGCAGTTAGGAGTTGCACGACCTTAGCTAGGCAATGCCCCCCCCAGACCAAGGACTGCATCCTGAGTAGAGAACCACAGCAAAACTGAGGCCATAGACATCAACGGTAGCTGTCCCTGATTACAGGTAAATGCAAATTAGGACACTAAGCAGTCGCATGACCTCAGTCAGGCAATGCCTTCCCTCCCCAAGACCAAGGACTTCATCCTGAGAGGAGAACCACAGCAGAACTGTGGCCATGTTAACCAATGGTATGCCTCTCTGATTGTAGGTGCACACAACTTAGGACAGTTAGGAGTTGCATGGCCTCAGCCAGGCAATGCCCCCCCAGACCAGGTACTGCATCCTGAGTGGAGAGCCAGAGCAAAACTGAGGCCATGGACATCAATAGTACACCTCCTTGATTGCAGGTGCACACAAGTTAGGACAGTTAGGAGTTGCACGGCCTCAGCCAGGCATCCCCCCTGACCAGGTACTGCATCCTGAGTGGAGAGCCACAGCAAGAGTGAGGCCTTGGAGATCAATGGTACAGCTCTCTGAATGCAGGTGCACACAAGTTAGGACAGTTAGGAGTTGCATGGACTCAGCCAGGCAATGGCCACCCCCCCGACCAGGTACTGCATCCTGAGTGGAGAGTCACAGGAAAACAAACACCATGGGCATCAACTGTACACCTAACTGACTGCAGGTACAGACAAGTTAGGGCACTTAGGACTTGCACAGACTCAGCCAAGCAATGCCCCCCCCCCACCAGGTACTTCATCCTGAGTGGAGAGCCACAGAAAAACTGAGGCCTTGCACATCAATGGTACAGCTCTCTGATTGCGGGTGCATACAAGTTAGGACAGTTAGGTGTTGCACAGCCTCAGTCAGGCAATGCCCTTGCTCCCCAGACCAGGTACTGCATCCTGAGTGGAGAGCCACAGGAAAACAAAGGCCATGGACATCAATGGTACACCTCCCTGATTGCAGGTACACTCAAGTTCGGACACTTAGAAGTTGCATGGCCTCAGCCATGCAATGCCCTTCCCCAGACCAGGAACTGCATCCTGAGTGGAGAGCCACAGCAAAAATGAGGCCTTGGACATAACCAGTACAGCTCTCTGATTGCAGGTGCACACAAGTTAGAACACTTAGGAGTTGCACGGCCTCAGCCAGCCAATGCCCCCCCCGACCATCTACAGAATCCTGAGTGAAGAACCACAGCAAAACTGAGGCCTTGGACATTAATGGTACAGCTCTCTGATGGCAGGTGTATACAAGTTAGGACAGTTGCACAGCCTCAGCCAGGCAGTGCCCTCCCTCCCAGACCAGGTACTGCATCCTAAGTGGAGAGCCACAGGAAATCAAAGGCTGTGGACATCACCGGTATACCTCCCTGATTGCAGGTACACACAGGTTAGGACACTTAGGAGTTGCACGGCCTCAGCCAGGCAATGCCCCCCCCAGACCAGGTACTTCATCCTGAGTGGAGAGCCACAGAAAAACTGAGGCCTTGGACATCAATGGTACAGCTCTCTGATTGAAGGTGCACACAAGTTAGGACAGTTAGGTGTTGCACAGCCTCAGCCAGGCAATGCCCTTGGCCCCCAGACGAGGTACTGCATCCTGAGTGGAGAGCCACAGGAAAACAGAGGCCATGGACATCAATGGTACACCTCCCTGATTGCAGGTACACTCAAGTTAGGACACTTAGGAGTTGCACGGCCTCAACCAGCCAATGCCTCCCCCACCCCCAGACCAGGTACAGAATCCTGAGTGGAGAGCCACAGCAAAACTGAGGCCTTGGAGATTAACGGTACAGCTCTCTGATGGCAGGTGCACACAAGTTAGGACAGCTAGGAGTTGCACGGCTTCAGCCAGGAAATGCCCTCCCCCCCAGACCAAGTACTGCATCATGAGTGGAGATCCACAGGAAATCAAAGGCCGTGGACATCAATGGTATACCTCACTGACTGCAGGTACAGACAAGTTAGGACACTTAGGACTTGCACGGACTCAGCCAGGCAATGCTCCCCCACACCGGGTACTTCATCCTGAGTGGAGAGCCACAGAAAAACTGAGGCCTTGGACATCAATGGTACAGCTCTCTGATTGCAGGTGCACACAAATTAGGACAGTTAGGTGTTGCACAGCCTCAGCCAGACAATGCCCTTGCCCCCCAGACCAGGTGCTGCATCCTGAGTGGATAGCCACAGGAAAACAGAGGCTATGGACGTCAATGGTACGCCTCCCTGATTGCAGGTACACTCAAGTTAGGACACTTAGGAGTTGCATGGCCTAAGCCAGACAATGCCTCCCCCAACCCCAGACCAGGTACAGAATCCTGAGTGGAGTGCCACAGCAAAACTGAGGCCTTGGACGTTAAATGTACAGCTCTCTGATGGCAGATGCACAAAAGTTAGGACAGTTAGGAGTTGCACAGCCTCAGCCAGGAAATGCCCCCCCCAGACCAGATACTGCATCGTGAGTGGAGAGCCACAGCAAAACTGAGGCCATGGACATCAATGGTACACCTCCCTGATTGCAGGTGCACACAAGTTAGGACAGTTAGGAGTTGCATGGCCTCAGCCTGACAATCCCCCCCAGACCAGGAACTGCATCCTGAGTGGAGAGCCACAGCAAAAGTGAGGCCTTGGAGATCAACAGTACACCTCTCTGATTGCAGGTGCAAGCAAGTTAGGACAGTTAGGAGTTGCACGACCTCAGCCAGGCAACCCAGACCAGGTACTGCATCCTGAATGGAGAGTCACAGAAAAACAAAGTCCATGAACATCAAAGGTACACCTCACTGATTGCAGGTACAGAAAAGTTAAGACAGTTAGGACTTGCACTGACTCAGCCAGGCAATGCCCCCCACCCTCCCGACCAGGGACTGCATCCTGAGTGGAGAGCCACAGCTAAACTGAGGCGATGCACATGAACGGTACACCTCCCTGATTGCAGGTGTACACAAGTTAGGACAGTTAGGAGTTGCACGGCCTCAGTGAGGATTCCCCCCCCCAGACCAGGTACTGCATCATGAGTGGAGAGCCACAGCAAAACTGAGGCCTTGGACGTAAATGTACAGCTCTGAGATTGCAGGTGCACACAATTTAGAACAGGAGTTGCACGGTCTCAGCCAGGCAATGCCCCCCCTCCCGATCAGGTACTGCATCCTGAGTGGAGAGCTACAGAAAAACTGAGCCCATTTACATCAACGGTAGATCTCTGTGATTGCAGGTGCACACAAATTATAACAGTTAGATGTTGCACGGCCTCAGGCAGAAATGCCCACCCTGCCCCCAGAACAGGTGCTGTTCCATGAGTGGAGAGTCACAGCAAAACTGAGGCCATGGACATCAACTGTAACTGTCCCCGATTACAGGTAAACTCAAATTAGGACAGTAAGCAGTCGCATGACCTCAGCCAGGCAATGCCTTCCCCCCCAGACCAGGGACTTCATCCTGAGTGGAGAAACACAGCAGAACTGAGGCCATGTTAACCAGTGGTATACCTCTCTGACTGTAGGTGCACACAACTTAGGACAGTTGGGAGTTGCACTGCCTCAGCCAGGCATCACTCCCCTTCTCCCGACCAGACATTGCATCCTGACAGGAGAGCCACAGCACAACTAAGGCTATGTACATGGACAGTACACATCCCTGATTGCAGACACACACAAGTTATCACAGTTAGGAGTTGCATGGCCTGCGCTAGGCAATCCCCACCCCCCAGACCAGGTACTGCATCTCGAGTGGAGAGCCACAGCAAAACTGAGGACATGGACATGAACGGTACACGTTGCTGATTGTAGTTACACACAAGTTACCACAATTAGGAGTTGCACCACCTCAGCTAGGCAATGCCCCCCCACCACACCAGGTACTGCATCCTAAGTGGAGAGCCACAGCTAAACTGAGTCCATGGACATCAACGGCACACCACAATTATTGCAGGTATACACAAGTTAGGACAGTTAGGGGCTACTCAGTCTCAGCGAGCAATCTTGAAAAGGTACTGCATCTTGGTGAGAGCCAGGGAAAAAGGCCATAGACAGCAACGATACACCCTCACTAATTAGAGGCACATACAAGTTAGGATATTTAGGAGGTGCACAGCCTCAGCCAGGGAATGCCCCTCCCCCACCTCCCATAACAGGTACTGCATCCTGAGTGGAGAGCCACAGTGAAACCGAGGATATGGACGTCAACAGTATACTTCTGTAATTGCAGGTGCACACAAGTTAGGACAGTTAGGAATTGCACAGGATCAGTCAGGCAATGCTCCCCCCGCACACCACCACACACCATGTACTGCATCTTGAGTGTAGAGCCACAGGAAAACAAAGGCCATGGACATCAACAGTACAGCTTCCTGACTGAGTAACCATAGACTAGAACACAGAATGTGTTAATGCTCTGTTTAGCAGTTTCCAACAACTGTATGTATTTCTGTTACAATACTTACATTCAGCTTTGGTGTCAGGCTTCTGCTTCACCTGCTTTTTAGCCACTGTGGCAACAGTCTCCCCTACCACTAGAGAATACATAAATAGATTGCTTAATACAGATCCTGTCAATATGTTCAAGGACAACAACACTGTTATTGTCTTTCATATACGAACATACAAAATTTGCCAGCAGATAAAGGCCTAGAGGTCTATCAAGTCTGCTCGAATGTGCAGCTAGCACCCCTTATTCTGCAGCTGCCCCTCCCTTCCATCCTTCCCCTTCATTAACCCTCCCCTTGTCCTGTCCCATCCTTGTTTGAAGCAGTCCACTGTTCTACTGCATACCACTTCAGCAGGTAACGCATTCCACCCAGCCACCACCCCTCTGTAAAAAGTGTCTCTCATCTCCCTCCTGAACCTTCCTCACTCCAGTCTCATATCATGGCCCTGGAGTCCCTCCCTCCCTTACTTTGAACAGCCCCTCTGTACCTGTCTTGTTTATTCCTTTCATGTATTTAAAGGTTTCAATCATGTCACCCCTGTCTCTCCTCTCCTCCAGTGAGTACATGTTCATCTCCTTCAACCTCCTCTTGTATGATAAGTCCCCCAGCCCCTTGCTCATCTTTGTCGCTCTGCGCTGCACCCCCTCCAGTAACTTAATGTCCCTCTTCAGATACAGACGCCAGTACTGCGCAGTACTCAGGTGTGGTCTAACTAATGACCTATACATGGCAGAATCACCTCCTCCTCCTCGAGGAAATACCCTTGCAATACAACCCAGCATTTTGTTGGCCTTTGCAGCTGCCTTCCTACATTGTGCCGAGTTGTTCATTGACCCTGTAATGAGCACACCCAGATCCTTCTCCTCCTCTGTCTGGGCTAGCTGCACTCTCCCTAGCTGGTAACTCCTCCTTGGGTTCTTCATCCCAAAATGCATCACCTTGCACTTTTTGGCATTAAAGCCCAGTTGCCAGGTGTCTGACCAGGTTTCAAGTTTCAATATCTATTCATATGTAATAATTCCAGGATGCCACAATGTGCTACAGTTAATAGTGTGCCTGCTGATAACTGGTAGTTGTGAGATGAAATCCATGGTAAAACAAATTATGTGCTACATTCTGAGTATATAACCACTGCTGAAATACAGGCATGGACATTAATTATATACATCTCTGATACCAAATGTATACAAGATAAGACACTGAATTGTTGTACGGTCTCAGACAGACAATGCAATCACACTCCCCTGATGTGGTGCTAGAACATGAGTACACAGCCATAGTACAAATACAGCCATGGACATCAATGGTGTAAACCATTGATTACAGCTTAATAGAAGTGACAACACTGAGGAGTTACACAGGCTAAGCCAGGCAATGGTCTTTCACTACTTCTCATACCACCACCACAGAACATGAGCTATTTGCTGAGTGCAGAGGTACAGTCCAACAAAAGGCATAAATATCATCAGTATATCTTCACGGTGCCAGCTGCACACAAGTTAGGACACTGAGGAGTTGTACAGATAAACCCAGGTAATGCCCCCCCCACCTCAGAGCAGTAACTACATCCTGAGTGGAGAGCCATAGCAAAAAGTAAAGGCATGGACATCAATTGTGCATCTCCCTGATTGCAGGTGTACACAGGTTAGAACAGTTAGAAGTTTCACAGCCTCAGCCAGGCAATGACCCCCCCCACTCCAGACCATGTACTGCATCCTGAGTGGAGAGCAACAGGAAAACAAAGCTGTGGAGTGCAGTGGTAAGCCTCCCTGATTACAGTTACACACAAGTTAACACAGTTAGGAGTTGAATGGACTCTGACAGCAAATGCTTCCCCTCCCGCCAGACCAGGCACTGCGTCCTGAGAGGAGAGTCACAGGGAAACTGAGGTCATGGACATCAATGGTACACCTCTTTGATAGCAGGTGCACACAGATTAAGACAGTTAGGAGTTACACGGCCTCAGCCAGGCAATGCCACCCCCTCCCCCACACCAGGTACTGCATTGTAAGTGGAGAGCTACAGCTAAACTACAGCCATTCACATCAACGGTACACCTCCCTGATTTCTGGTGTACACAAGTTAGGAGACTAAGCAGTTGAATGTCCTGAGGCAGGCAATACCCCCCAAAAAAGCAGGTACTGCACCCTGACTGTAGAGCCACAGCAAAACTACTGTCATGGACATGAATGGTACACACGTTTGCACAGTTAGGAGTTGCCCAGTGTCAGCCAGGCTATGACCACCCCACCACTGAACAGGTACTGTATTGTGAGTGGAGAGCCACAGCAAAACTATAGCCATGGACATCACTGTACACCTTACTGATTGCAGGTATACACAAGTTTGCACAGTTAGGAGTTGCATGGGGTCAGCCAGGCAATGCCTCCCCAAGGAGGTTCTGCATCCTGAGTGGAGAGTCACAGCAAAACTACAGACTTAGACATCAATGCTACAGCACCCAGATTGCAGGTGCATACAAGTTTGAACTGTTAGGAATTCCCTGGACTCTGCCAGACTATGACCCCCCCCCCCCCCCCAAGAGCAGGTACTGCATGCTTAGTAGATAGCCACAGCGAAACTTCAGGCATGGAGATCAATGGATTACCTCCCCGTTATTGCAGTTGCTCACAACTTTGTAGAGTTATGAGTTGCACAGCCTCAACCAGGCAATGACCCACTCTATTCCTACTGGATCAGGCACTGCATCCTGAGTGCTAAGACACATTGAAATTAAACTAATGTACATAAACAGCATACTTCTGTGATTAAGGTGTAAACAAGTTAGGAGACTGAGTACTTGCAGAGGATCACCCATGGCATGCCCACCTAACTACCCAGAACAACCATTCAAATCATTTTAGCAGCATTGTCTTACCTTCTGACTCGACAAAGATGACACTGTCAGAGTCAGAGTGTTCGGCTTCCACAGCCTCAGCCTGTGCTGGTACTACCTCCATGTGTGGTGGGGAGTGCCTGTGATGTCCTGTGAATTAAAGATAATATATTTCTTGAGTGTGGTATGCATCTCTCCAGTTATTTAATACAGATTTGTTTCAACAATGTTAGTATTATCTGTTCCATACGAATTGTCTTGTCTACAGTTTTATTTTCTGTGTCTATGCCTGTGTATTATATGGTCTCCTCAGATATGGAACATGAAACAGCATTTATTGAACACAACACAATAGGCAATGAAACAAAACAGTGACTGTACTCTTTTATATCTAGTAGTTAAACACAATGTACAGTAATATATTTATCACTAATGTTTTGTAGCACGGTTTTCTACATGCTCAGTCACAATTGCTTATTGTTACTGTGTACATTATTGAAGGTAGATGTACTATAGACATGGTGTGTTCTGTATGTACTTCTGTTATACAATGGTGATACTATCAAGAACTGACAGTGTGCCAAAATTTAACTACAGAACATTCTTGAAAGTGTAATATATATTGTGCTGATTTAGAAATGGCTTCTATACTCACGATGTTGTAGGTGCTCCTCCCCCAGCAGGCTTGGCAGCAGTCTCCCACATCTTGTATGCAAGGTAGTACCAGCCTGTGTCATTCTCTGGTATCTCCTCATGGTTTTTCAGTATGTAGAAGCACTGGCGCAGCAGCTTAAACTTCCGTTTGCACATCAGTGAGTTCTTATTTTTCACTTTGAAGCACATGAGCAGGTGGGTGCTTATGCACCTCCACATAACATCCAGCTTCCTGCTGGTGCTGCACATCAGCACCTTTGAGTTGCCTTTTTTCTGAGCTGCCTCAACCAGGCAGCACACCTCCCTCAGACTCCACAGTCGCATTGTTTTTCTTGTGCTGTAATGATCAGAGAGACAGACAATAGTACGTTAATATGGTATATTGCTACGTGTGTGTGTGTGTGTGTGTGCATCTGTTCAGCTTTTTGACTTCCTATGTGTGGGCACCATCATTATTATGATTGTACAGTTGTGATAAGAAGTTATGCCACATGACAACAATGATACTTACATTACATCACATAAAAAACACACTACTACCTCCATGATGTCATGTTTGAACTGTGGTGTATAGGCATGCCCAAACCACATACCTAAACATTAATATTACATCTTGCTGACAGAAGCTGTACACATGTCACAATTCTCAACATGTCCTTGTGTCAAATCTGCTATGGCAGTGTGAAAGAGAGATTGAATGTGTTTGTGTTACATGTGTTATGTATGTAGCTTTTCTATTTTTTGACCAAGATTTTGTGGCTCTTAAAAGAACCGATTTTTAAAGGTGCACATTTTAACAGTCTGATATTTTTAGAGGACTGTGAGGATTCCATCTCAAAGGTCCCCCAGGAAAAGACAATTGCCAGCATGAGAGGAGTGCACACCATCTGGTAGGTATAGCTAATCACTACAATACTTAATTTCAGGGTGATGTATGGTGTGCATCCAAGACATGTGCAGATATCCAGATATTTGTTTGTTCACCGTTCTTCATGCCCTGTCAAGCAGTTACATGTGGTGTTCTGCTTGCCAGACCCTATGCTCTGTAATATCTGAAAAAATGATCTTACAGGCAGGTAACATACCCATAATAGAAGCAAGGTCCAATTTAGCTTCTGTCACTAAATCTTCCCATTGTTTTGTGCCTAAGTCATTGCCTCCGAGATGAATCAGCAGTATGACCGGTCGACCTTGAGTGTTCAGTAGTCTGTGCACTGCTGGCATGAGATGCTCCCACCTCATGCCTTCCCAGCCAAACCACTTAACAGAGCAATTTGGAAGCTGCAGGTCTTTGCAAAAATCGCTCCTCTGAGCATACTCTGAAGCCCATCGTACTATGCTGCTGCCGATGATTCACGCAGTCCATTTGCTGTTTTCTGCCATTCTGAGGTTGTAAACTGAGAAGTGGACAGAGAGCTACCAAAAACATCAGCGTTTGTCCTGCAGTGTCTAGTCACTACTAAATATGAAAGTGAAATTTCGCTCTGTACTTCAACATTGCTTTGGTGGGCTGTCCCAAAACACAGTGATTAATAAACTAATTGGTTAATGCTTTCTCTTTGTTAACCAGTACAGTGTATGCATGCATTACAACTACACTGAATGGCTGCAGCTCCTGTCAACCAGAAGTGTTGCAAAGTTTCTAGGTGGGAAAATACTGCACTTTCATAGGCTATTTCAAACAATGACAAGTAAACAGAGATCTATGATTGGTTGCCTCTTGTGTTATCATACACGTGCTTTTTGTTTCCTGCCTCCATTTGCAACTCTATCTGTGCTAGTAAGTACTGATTGTCACTCTGACTTCAAACAGTAATAACTTCTTTTCACAGCACAGCAGCTTATTTATACTGTCATAGTCAAATAGAGCAGTAAAAAACGTTTTGTTTAATGCTATTTTTGTGGTGCTAACAGTTTTAATAATGCTAGAAAAATTGTATAGAAAATGTGATGTACTTACACAGAGTAAAGCAGGCTGCTCAGTGTTTTCCTAAGATGGCCACTATGTCCTTCTTCTCCAGTCTTCAGCAGTTGTGATTGGTTGCCTGACATGGCCTGATCAATGTTATGTTCCATTGATGTGAGCATCTGTCACTCAAATACAAAACATTGTCTGATTGGCTTAGCCTTAAAGAAGGCGTTTTTTTATGTGATTATTCAACACTTTCATGTTGACGACACTATTATTCAGCAGTGTCGTTCTGATTACACTATTTTGCGACACTACTATTTGACAGTGGCATGCTATCACCAAGATTTGCAACACTGTCGTGCTCATGACACCAACATTTGCGACACTGTCGCATGTTCGATACTACTTTTTGAAAATGTTGGGAAAAAACTGTTTTTTGACTAAAATAGTGTGGAGAGTTAGAATTTTGAGAATTATTTAGTTTCTGTCATATTTATGGATATTTTCTCATGTTATAAGTGACCTTCCATTCTGCGACACTTGAAAACAGTGTATATTGCATTCGCTAGTGTTGGGCTGTGAGAAGGATTATCTGTGGAATGTTTTGTAAGCAGTGCTATTTATTCTTGTAACATGACACATGAACAGTGCGTGTGACTATGTAATGTTAGGACAAAAAACTTGGCTCACCAATAAATATTTGTTTTTCTCTGTTTCTTATACAGGTGTCTGATACTTACATAACATTGTCCCACACTACTGTGAATTTCCAGAGAAGAAAGATGCCTTCTAAACAGAGATGCAGTTCTATGCAGAGATGAAACAGGTATCATAGTAATTCACTGTTGATTAAGAGTGATCCGAAAACCACACATGGTACATCAAGACGTAAACTGAATCAGCATTCCACTCAAGGAGTGGCTTCACAGGTTGCACACTCCACAGAAACAGTATGTGCTTGTTCAACTACAAGGCAAAAATGCTGAGCCCAGCATCAGTTGCAGAAATCTTTCAAATGGAAGACTAATGTTGCAAAGGCAAGCATAAAGAAGCATACCAAGCTGCAGCATAAAGGCATGGCTGGTGATGCTCATCTGAGGAAGCAAAAGTATTTCCGATCACTAGCTCCTAAAGCTAAGATTGATAGACTTATTGCTGCTGTGATGAGATGTGAGCACAAAAAACTAAGAGTCATCTATCTTTGATGAAATTGCATCTCAGAGTCAGTACATGTGTTAATAGAGCACTATTTGTTCTTCAACGCTTCAGGAAAGTTGTGTACAGCATTAAGATGAGGCTACAATGCTGTTCTGTCTTGAACCAATGCAACTTCTGTGATGTTTTCACAGGTAACTGGCTACACACACAGCACTCAGAGGCATATTTCTGGGAGGAGTTATATTACTCACAGAAAAAGGACAGCAACTTCTGCATTGATGAGTCCAGTAAACTGTGTAGCATGCTGAGTGTATGTGATGACACAACAATGCAATCAGATGATGAGTTTGAGGCAACTGTTCAGCCTCATGAGCTCACTGTCTGTCATGGACATGTGATGCGACTTGCAACTGTAGACAATCATCATTTGACAAAGTCGAGCACTTCATCAACCTGTTTGTTATTACTGATTGTAAAGACAGACATAAACTGTTTGAGACCATAGGCCTTTGTGAGATCCATCCACATACTGGACTTATGGGTCATTCACTTGCATGCCTAGATTGTGGTGTTTGCAATACTGTATTTCACCACATAGGGATGCAGAACTTTGTGTATAGGGTCTATGAGGTGTGATGAGTTGTTGTGCAGTATACTTGTCTGAATGATTTACTGCAGTCTAGTGACATGCATGGTGCCATGACATTTCTGAAACAGTTGAGACGTGACAGCAGTGTCACAGATACTGTGAGTGAACAGTCATCAATTGCTCATGGAAATTCTGTCTCTGTCTTAGAAACTGATATTCTCAAGCAGTTTGGAAAACCCATTGCCAAATTTAAGTTGGCAAAGACAGAGAAATTTGACTCTGTATGTGTGTCATGTGATCGGCTCTGTTATGAGAAACAAATGGTCACTGTGAACTTGGAAAACTTGTCACCATAAAATGACATGGGGTTTTGACTGTCAGCATTTCTGCTGTTAAAGTGTGACTTCCAGTTAGACCCAAACATTGTGATGTGCAAGCACTGTTTCTCCAGGTGAAGGCTAACATTCTGCCACCAAGGTCACTGTTGAACAATATGGAGTTACATGTTACACCTGCTGAGATTGCCACATTGAATATGTTTGAACGGATTCTTATTCAGACTATGAAACCATTTCAAACTATTCTACATCTGAAAACAAAAACATGGAACATTCCACAAAAGGAACTCATTAGGTCTCTTAAGGGTTCCATTATGTATCTTCCACTTCCTCTGCAGGAAAATGTGGAGGCAAGCTTCATTGAGAACAGTTTGGTGATTCTTGTCAACGGTGTTCCAACAAAGTCAAATGTCATTTGGCAGGATGTTATCAATGTAGAGAAGGTGAAGCTTGCTCTTACTTACTTGAAGAGCAACAATCCCTTTTAACCAGACCTTGACATTGATCGCATGACTAGCATGTCTGCTGAACATGATGTGTTGGATACCATAAAACCAATGATTGAGAAGGTCAATGTAGAGACAAATGGTAATGTGTATGAACAGTACATAATACACCCACTGCATGGCAGAGATCCAGTAGGGGATAACATTGATCTGTACCAAATGAAATAAGTGGAAGGTGAGCCTGTCAGCATTTTGGAGGCAACATTGGAAGCACGCTGTTTTCCAGACTTATCCCCAAAAGGGTCAGGTGGACACCTAGATGAAAGAAAAGTGTACGCAAGGTGCTGAGTACTGCACTAGCCATGTGCTCAGTAAGGATGGTAAATTCAGATGTAACATACAGTACCTGTTCCATCTCCTTTGGGAGAGTGAGCTTAGCATACTGTCTGCATCTATTGCACTTACTATACAGCTCACAACTCCACTTGATGGAATAATTGCCAACAGTTTTTGCAGAAATTATAGCAAAAAGATGAAAATGTGCAAGTCAATTTGTCTTCCATTCTGTCAAGCCTACGTGGCACCGAAGAATACTGGTATCACAGACACTCTGAGGTGATGACTATGCTGCAAGAGTATGGCACAGCCACATGGTTTGTCACACTCAGCTGTGCTCAGTATACCTGGGAGAAGGTCACTGAACTCTTGAAGTGGGCAAATTGTGATGTAGAGGGCATTTCTTCAGTGACACTCGGAGAAATGTGTTCACTTGACCCAGTGTCTGTGACTATACATTTTCACAAGTGATTCCATGATATTCTGACTTTCATTTTGTCAAAGGAGAATCCGTCTCTTGGTATTGTGGAGCATTACTTCTGGAAGACGGAATATCAGGCATGAGGTGCTCCTCATATTCATATGTTACTGTGGATCAAGGACGCCCCACACATAGGTGAACATGAAGCAGCAGAAGTGCTTGCATTCATTAAGCAATACATCACTTGCCGCATACCGGACAAATATGACAGTCCTACACTTTGGAAGTTGGTACAGAAGTTCCAATGCCATATTTGTGTGAAATACTGCCACCGGGTAGTGAAGAACAAATCTGATTGGCACACAAGATGGCGCTTCGGATTTCCCAGGCGTGTCTGCCAGGATGGTTGCATGAACTAACAGTTTTCTGCTATGTGACACCACTTGAAGGCAAAATAAACCAAGAGGGTATATGAGTTATGCAGAGATGAGAATGAGGTGTACATCAATGACTACAACCCCACTCTTCTTTTAATGTTGCAAGCAAACATAGATGTTCAGTTTGTGACTGACAACTCATTGGCTCTGGTTCGGTACATCACTTTGTGCATCACCAAACATGAACAGACTAGCTTGTAGGATCTTTGGGAAGATATTGGCAGTTCAAGCAAGTCACTGACATCTCAGTTGTGGTCACTGGGATTGAAGACCCTACCACACAGAGAATGTGGTGCTTATGAGGCCAGCGATCGCTTGATCGGTACACATTTGTACAGCAAATCTGATGTGCACTTTCTCAGTGTAAACTACAAAGATAAATGCAAATGTGCACTTATTCCTCACACTGAGATTGATGAACTGGCTCTCAAGAGACCCTCTTCAAGACATATCTTGAAGAATAACCTCCTTGACATGTACTACCCTCGTAGACATGAAGACATGGATCGAATGTGTTTATTTGAGGTGGCTAAGTGATACGACTACAAGACGGATGTCTCAACTGATTGCACATGTGACATTCACAAGGTCAAAGGAGTGGACAGCTGTCTTATTAAGAGACACAAGCCTTGGCTCATTGACCACTGCAAATTACATCTAGGCACATCTGAGAGCAGAGAGCATTACTACTTTGCTCTCCCATTTATATTTAAACCCTAGAGGAATGAGTCTGAATTAAAAGGCGACTGTGATACATTCGAGGAAGAATTCAATCACAGTTACGAGACATTCAAAACTGAATACTCAGACACATATATACAGAGACTACACGCTGAGAAGGAACAGCTTGAAAAGGCACAGAAACAACTTGAAGAAAACACTCCTGTTAGTTCATGGGACAACCTTGATCCAGAAGGAGAAGGTATATTTGAAGAACCTCTGCCTCTGAATGCCCCAGAAGTATTCATGTCAGAAGTGGAGAGTGCTATGGAACATGGCACACACTGCAGTGTTGACCCAGGAGAATTGAGAGAGAGACTCAATAAGCAGCAACATGTGGTGCACTCTGCAGTTACTGATGCTGTCCAGCATGGGATACTAAATGAACAGAAGAAATGTGACTGTCTTGACCACAAGCCACTACTGATGTTTGTTAGTGGCTCAGCAGGTACAGGAAAGAGCTTCCTTATAGAGGCCATAAT
Organism: Neoceratodus forsteri; assembly: GCA_016271365.2. NCBI lineage: Eukaryota > Metazoa > Chordata > Ceratodontiformes > Ceratodontidae > Neoceratodus > Neoceratodus forsteri. Next base: position 981,161,382 of record CM057459.1, read on the forward strand.
GGCTGAAATACGGAAACTAACAGGCTCATCAGTGTCTGTTGCTGTTAGTGCTCCCACTGGACTGGCTGCATACAACATTGGTGGAGTTACATTACACCGTTTCTTCATGTTGCCAGTGGAGCATGGCAAAGCAGGAGAGTATCGTAAGCTGTCATTTGAAGTTGCATCTCAGCTTCATTCTATGTTTACTAAGATGAAGTTAGTCATCATTGATGAGATTAGCATGGTCTCTAATTTGATGCTTGTCTGTATACACCTACGTCCACAGGAGATTTTGGGAATTGACTATGGAGATGCATTTGGTGGTAAAAGCATTGTTGTATTTTGAGACCTTTTACAACTTGCACCAGTCAATGTGGAACATGTCTTTGCAGCTCTGACTGTTAAGCAGGCTAAGAAGACACTAGGCTGCGTTGGAGGTTTTAACCTGTGGGAGTTATTTACCAGTATCGAATTGTGTCAGAACATGCGGCAGAGTGGTGATCTGGCTTACAAGGCACTGTTGGATCAAGCTCGTACAGGTTCTTTGTCACCAATGTTACATGGTTGATGAATCAGAATGGATACTACATCCATAGAAACAGCATGTGATGTTTTCAGTGATGTGTACTCCAGGGGCACACGGATTGTGTGTCTTATGCCACGATTTAAGAAATGTGCTGAGTTCAATAGTGTTAAGTTGCAGAGAGAGAGAATCAAGAAATTCTCACACTGCATGCTGTTGATACAGTTGATGGTGTCATTCTAAGTCAGAAGCTGGTAGCGAAGATGACTGAATGACTCTCTGAACTGAAGTTGGATGTTTCACGCACACCTGTCATGGAAGCTGTTCTTACAGTTTGTAAGAATGTGCATGTCATGCTACGGCGTAATCTTGATGTTGAGTGTAGCATGGTAAGTGGTTCCATGGGTCACATCATAGACTTCGTTTACATGTTCAGAAGTCATTTATCGAGGCACTTGTTGTCCACTTTGACAACATGGAACAACCTGTGCAGATTGATCATACCTGTGTTAAGTTCCAGGTATTTAAAGATATCTATGTCAACAGGAAACAGTTCCCAATATGTGTTGCATATGCTGTTTCAATTCACAAGTCTCAGGGCTTGAGTTTGGATTCAGCAATGGTGGATATAGGCACAGACATTTTCAAAGATGGCATGAGCTACGTTGCACTTTCACGCATCCGTAGTCTTTCTGGGTTGCACATCATAACACTTGCACCTCAAAAGATACGCACTGGAAAGCGATGCACTGTCGGGTACAAAAGAGTACATACTCTGTATCAGTCACAGATGTCTCTAATACCACTACCTACGTATGTGGTTGTCTCACATCCCACAGACACAGCTTCACCTGGCAACAAGAGGAAATGAGCTTCCACCACTGAATCAACTGTGCAGAGTACTAAGAAGATCAGAATGTCAAATGCAGATGCAGAACCAGCTGTTGCTCAGAAGTCACTTGGTATGGCTGTTGTCCCAGTGTTTGATAACAGTACTAGAGTAAATTGCTATGCTAATTCAGCTATGCAAGCTTTTCTCCACATGCCACACTTTGTGTAAGCAATATCAGCTTCACAAGACACTCCCTTATCAAAGGCATTGAAGGAAGTTGTCAGCGTGACTTCTGATCAGTCAAATAATGTACAGTCAGTGACACCTCTACGGCAGGACTTAGGTACATATGATGGATGCAGTACCTTTGCTGCTAACATGCAGCAGGACACCAGTGAGTTTATGATGTCCATTATAAACAACTTGGATGAAGAGGGGATTCCAATGTGTCAGTACTTCACTGTCTCATATGTTACCAGATATGTATGGCTGTCATGTGGTCATTCAGAGTGAGAAACCACTGAAGACATGCTTTGGGTTTCTCTGTTTGTGCCTCAGTCTCAAAGTGTCAAGTTCTGGCAGCTGTTTATCAATGCTGAAAATGGTCACTTATGTGTAAGGTGTGGAGGTACATGTACTCAGTCCATATGTCTGAGGACTTCATCTCAATATCTTATGCTTGTGTAGCATAGATTTGACTCTAATGGGCTCAGAATTGACACACCTATCACAGATTTCACAGTTGGTAGAATTGTATTTAACAAAGCAGTGTTTGACACTTAGGCTGTGGTCTACCACTATGGCCAGTCTGTACATTCTGGACATTACACTTGTTTGTTGAGGTACAGAAGTGGCTGGGTTGACTGTAATGACTCCACAAGCACTTTTAAATAGAGACTACCACAACACTTAAAAAATGCATACATGCTGATATTGAACAATTACTACAATCTTCATGCATCAGAGGAATAGTCACACAACATGTGACAACCATTTTGTTACAGAGTGAGTTCTGGTAGATAAACATTTTTTATGCAAATCTGCATTCAAGATTACACTGTTAACACATCACATGGTTTACATGCATATATTACTCAATCTGACTTATAAGATTGTTGCGTTGATCAGTGACACAGTGAAAATAGTTGCAGTGGTCTTCAATCAGCATCAACTGTCTTTACAGTCACCAGAAAAAACATATTTAGATGTCTAAGGAAGACTTTTAAATGTCAAAAGAGATATTCCCAGCCAGCCCGATGGCACTGAGGGTTGAGGAGCTGGATGCCACACCTCGCGTCATGCTGGTGACCGGATTCGGGTATGAACCCAGACCGCCGGGGGTCAGCAGGGGTGAGAGAGGATTGAGCATCCACTGGACTGCTCTCCACTCTCAGGGAGGGATCCAGGAGTAGCCTGGTGCAGCAGCAGCCCACGGTGGAGACCAGTGGCACTGCTATGCATTCAGGCTCATACAGTAAGGGGATGACATCAGACAGCTGCCTCTGGACATAAGTGGGAGCACCTATGCTACAGGCTGTGTGGCATTGCATGCCTTTCATCAAGGGAATAACCAGGAACACAGAAAAAAACAGCGCTGAGGATCAGGTGACAGCACCTATCCACCATGCCCAACGATGGGCTCTCCAAGGGCAGCCTTCGATTTCCAGGATCCACTCCTCATCCGATGACAGAGTCTGACTTGTAAGTGCACCAAGGTAGGAGGGGGTGACCCACCCCAGATAGGTTTAGCTGGGGGTGCTGCCATCAGAGAGGAGGGAGAGAGGAGGCTTAGCTCGGGTATTCTCAGGCGAGCAGGACAAGGCTAGGATGCCTGAGAGAGGACCTTGGGGCCACGATCAGAGGGAAAAGGAATTGAAAAAAAAAGAGAGATTCCTATCTGGTCATCCTCTTCTGACATTGTCTTTTCTTCTGAGTATGTCGTATGCAGACTTAATAAGTACTACTTGGCACACTTGACAACTGTGTGCCTCTACTAAGGCACAATATTTGTCCACGTGCATTAACAAAACTGTGTAACACATGTCTTTTTAAAAAGTTGTCTGCGTCATGACATTATTTGGATCTTTTATGAGTAAAAGATATCCTGGTGTTTGTGCCACTTCTGTGTTAGCACAATTGGACATTGTTTTTTACATGATCTGCTGACCTCTACTTAAGAGTACAATACTCTGAAATACACATCACTCTGTGACATGTTGAGTATCATCAGGTGTGGCCTGTGTTTTTTTTTCCTTTTGCAACTTCACTTAATACCACCATATTGTGCTGCAACAGTGTAATACTATCCCTGTTTTCTTGTCGTACATCTGGGTTGTATATATGTATATATGATTATTAATACATTATTTTATTACAGTTAGTATTTTTAGCTTTTAAGTTATTGTATTAATTGCTATTGAAGTGAATTTATTAAACAACGTTTCATATTTTGCTGTATAACAGTATTTGATTCACAAGTAAACATTCTTAATATATTTATTAATATAACATAGATATTTAGTAGAAATTTTCTAGTTAGTAGTAATTTCATATAGGCTTCATTAATAGTAAAGTGGAGTGTTGTGGTAGATATTTCTTTATTATCAAGAGGATTAATTTCCTGAATAAGAGATTCTTTAATGTAATATTCATAACATTCTGTAAAACGATTACTTATTAGTAACTACACGTTTTTACTGCTGTAGATGCTTCATAAATTCACTATGAATGTTGATTATAGCTTTGATCATTTTCAGTGATGTATATAATACCTGTTACCATATTCCATTTTATTTGGGTTTGTGTAAGAAGTTAATTAAATGTATGTATAGAATTGTACACTATTGTAAATCAGACACGTTCACTGATAACAACTGATTTTTATGTTCCTGATAATATTTCTTGATCACCTCTATTGAAGGGTCGGGTGGGAATTTTCCAAGTGCACCCATATATCTTTACGTCTTTACATGTATATGTATGTGTGTATATATATATATATGTATGTCTACACATAAATATAGTACAATTAAATGTTTAAAAATAGCTTACAGATGTATCTTTTTTTAGACAGCATTATGTGTTTGTACTGCTATTATTTAAAAAGTTGGCATCTGTTTTTTCACCCACCCCAGGAACATTCACACTATCAGTCACACAATGACAATACCATCATCACTGTTTGATGCATGTAACCAGTGTGCAGAGAGTACTGTGGTAGCTGTGTTCATGTGCTGTGCGCTACTGTCACATCTTACTCATGAAGTATCTGTCATACTGTTTTACTTGTATTTTAAACTTTGGTGTAATACCTTTTTAAGATTGTTTTGTGAGACTGATTTTGTGTACCAGTTGGACTTTTAATTCAGCCTTTTTAATCACCTTTTAATTGGACAATAAATCTTTTTTAAGCCTTATCGGCCTGTGTTGTGTCTTTTATTATATATTAAGTTACAGTGCTGATATGTATACTGGTCTTAGTATACTGCTGCATATAAACAAAGTGCAAGAGGTTCATCTGTGCATATTTTCTACTTAGCAGAGTACATGTACTATTGGTCCATGTGGTGCACATATTACTGTGCTAGTCCATTACTTTATCACTTCATTTCCATGTGGAAGGTGTACTACATGAACTATAGCTGCATGAATAGTATAATACAAGTAACTATTCTGACAAAGCTATCTATATCTTGGTGAGTTTGTGGTACAAAAAGGGAGGCATGTTCTCAACAACATATACAATATATTATGAGATACTGATGTCTCAGAAAGACAGGAAATTCATGTAAAAAAACTCAGTTTAATGCATCAGTTAGGGTTGTTCCACAGTGACAAAAGCAAGGAAATTCGGTGTTAGGTTTGAAACCCCTAATGCCCCATTCCCCACCCCCCAGCACCACGCACACACACACACACACACACACACACATATATATGCAAGTAGGGGGGAGGACCAAGGCAACATGACCAATCACAGACAACCAGCAGCAGGTGACAGAAATAACATACAACTGTCTAAACATACTACAAGACACATCCATCATCATGGGCCACAAACTGTAGCATTTGAGCAGGCATGGTTGTACACAGTGTTGTAGACATCTTCAGAGGGTCACATGGCAAGATAATAGTACTCTATACAGAATTCCTATGATATGCATAGTTTGCTTATGCTGTAATAATATCATGAGGTATCAACATAGAAGAAAGCATGTCTAAAATGATGCATTATATAATGTGGACATAGGCAGAACAAAAAATGACAGTATGGGAGCCTTTCAGTAACATGCATTATCCAATGTATGTCTGCTCAAATCAAAATGGTCATGGTCACATTGACACAGACATGTTGTATGAATAATGAGTTTTAGTCACAAATCTATTAATACATGCAGTGGTCAATAATTTAAAGACAGTTCTGTTCTTTATGATTAAATACAGTATGCAGAATGAATATTTGGTTATTTTACTGCTACATGGAAAACCACTAACATGACTAACAGTGGTATGAATGCTGTATGATGTTTCCAGCCTATGATAATAGTCATATTTCTGTAAATATGTGAAATGCTTTGTATAATAATGTCAACTATGGGCCATGATGATATTTAACAGTTTGTGACCTACAGTGCCATGTAGCTGCTGAACTGTTTAGGATTAGATAACAGTGCAGCAGCACAGTGTATGTACTTGTACTGTGACACAGCATTTGCTACTGTTAGGGAAGCATTAGGAGCCATTTACACAGATGAAAGGTTGATGTAAATGGTGTCTAATATTATCCATTCATAGGCACAGAAGTGGTAGCATGGTGTGTTTGGTCACCCATGTTACCAAATAGGTAGGAATTTGTATACAAACAGAAATAGGCATTTGCACTTACAAACTCATAGCAAGGCAAAGAGAGTGAAGTGGTATCATGGAATAGTTTGGCTGACACAGTCCCATATACAGCTGTGCAGCTTAAAATAATAGTGTAGAAGGACTTTCCAGATAATACAGTAATGATCTAATTTTTTCTTATGGCATGATAAGATCAGTGGGTACTTAGACATATTAAACTGTGTTGCAGTGATCTGTGGCACTACACAGTCATAGACACAAACATGTGAATGTGGGGCCTTTGAACACTATGGTAGCAGCAATATCTCAAATAGTGTAGAAACACATGTACCTGTTTCAAATGAGAAACTTTCCAGAACTCAGGTATTGTGTAGTGTGGCCATGTGAGTTATTGGGTCTGACAGTTCCACACAGATCTGCAATTCTACAATGTAAAATAATGGTACAGCAATACTGTGCACATAATAGTGTGCTGACACATTATTCTCTTATTGAAGGGTAACATCAGGAGACATTAACAGTCAACAAATGTCATAAAAGCAGTAGCAGATATTGGTATGTTATGAGGGTGATGATTACTGACACACTTTCATTCAGAAGAGATAAGAACTCTATTACACATAAAAAAATGTTTAATGTGATACAGCAACAACTGATGGGCAGTATCCATGTATAGCACCAAGGCACTTGGATGGCAGTAGAACTTCTACACATGGTGGCCCATGATGATGGATGTGTCTTGTAGTACATTTAGACAGTTGTATGTTATTTCTGTCACCTGCTGCTGGTTGTCTGTGATTGGTCATGTTGCCTTGGTCCTCCCCCTCACTTGCGTGTGTGTGTGTGTGTGTGTGTGTGTGTGTGTGTGTGTGTGTGTGCGTGGTGTTGGGGCATGGGGGTGGAGAATGTGGAGTTAGGGTTTTCAACCCTAACACTGAATTTCCTCACTTTTATCACTGTGGAACAACCCTAACTGATGCATTAAACGGAATTGTTTTACCATGAAAAACCACACACACATATATATATATATATATATATATATATATATATATATATATATATATAGATATAGATATATATTCATTGCAAGAAAACGTAATTAATACATCAGTTAGAGTTCCTATTACAGCAACAAAAATATGGAAATTTGGTGTTAGGATTCCCAACCCTAACACCACATCCAAACCCCCCAACCAACCCTGCCACCCCAACCTCCACACACCAACAGGCATTGGGGTGTGTCTTGGGGTCAGCTATCCTAACGCTCACCCCATTCTATGTGTAAGTAAGCTGAGATGGTACAGCTTAGGAGATTGGGGTGAGCATTAGAGTTGTCAACCCCAAGACACACCCCAACACCTGTTGATGTGTGGAGCACAGGGGTGGGGTGGTAGGGTTGGTTGGGGTTGGATGGGGTGTTAGGGTTGAAAACCCTAACACCACATTTCCATACTTCTGTTGCTGTAATAAGAACCCTAACTGATGCATTAACTGAGTTTTTTTGCAAATGAATTTCCTTATTTTTTGTGAAAGTATCATCATAGCCGTAGTTGTTTATGAGATCACAGGGCACTCTGGGGACTGTACTCCCATCTGTTCATAAGTGTAGAGATATGGCTGGCCCAGTGGTGCTGAGGGCTGAGGTGCTGGATACCTTACCTCACACAATGCTGGCGACCCGTGTTCACGAATGAGCAAGGGCTGTGGAGGGTCAGCAGGGGCAGTGAAGGATTGAGCATCTGATGGACCACTCTCCTTCTCTGGGGAGAGGGGTTCCCAATTGTCAGTACCTTAGTGGAGGCTGGGGGACATGGCCCATGCTGTAGACAGGGGAGGAGTCAGGGCAGACACTTGGAGGGAGCATGTGTGGACACCTGCATGCTTCACTCTGCAGGCTTCATTGCATCCCTTGACTCCAGGGGAGAAACATCAGAAAAAACAATTGCCACAGTAGAATGGTGAAGGACACCTTGCAGGCTCTGCTTCCAGCCAGCCACAGCGCTGGCCCCTTGAACTTGGTCTCCGGTTGGGGTTGGGGAACCCCATCAGCCCCCCAGGGGTAAGCCCTGGGGCCAGGTCAGTGCCAGATGGTGGACATTGGAGGATGGGTCTGGGGCTCCCTCCAGAAAGAAGCCGGCACAATAAAAGAGATAGATAACAAAAAGAATTAAGTGTAGAGAAATTGTAATTAATGGGCCTGCGCTCCCATGTCTTGTGATTTTCTTTATTTTATTGTGGAAGCACAGGGTCCTTCAGACCCTGCACATCTATCCTTCCATAGAAACATGACCAAACAATTGCCATAGCCATCTGATTAGCCCAGGGCATGTACCTAGCACAGAAAATGTTCAAATCCCCACAAACACATAATTCCACACAACTGCGATGGCATTCCATGCCACAGGTGCAAAAACAACACATTTTGGGCAGGATTTGAAAACTTACAGCTGTGACATACATGAGGTGGGGTAACAAGAAGGCTATGTTGTAAATTTGGGGTCAAAATATCGAACATTTCTGTAGTTACAAGCAGCCTTACTGAAATTGCAATGAACGGTCATAACTTTGTCATTTTTCCATATTTTGACCCCAAATGTTCAACATAGTCTTCCTATCACCCTACCTCATAAACCCCATAGGTGAAAATGTTGTAATCAATGGCAAAATGCCATTCCATGCCAGAGGTGCAGAAACATGTTTGGGGCAGGATGTGAGAAATGACAGCTGCAAAATAATATGTGTGGGTGTTAAAAAATGGTTATGCTGGAAATTTGGGTAAAAACATAAAAAAAATTGCCAAGTTGCGAGCACGCGTAGAAAAATTTCAATGACCGCACATAAATTAGGCATTTTTTGGTATTTTTGCAACAAATTTCAAAATGGACTTTTTGGGACTCCACTTTATGAACACTGGCAGTGTCATTTTATTATTCAGTCCCCAAAGGTGATTTTGCACAGTGACCATGCCATTCCACAACACAGGTGCAAAAACATGTTTCAAGGAGGCTGTGAAAAATGACAGCTGTACTGTTCATTAGATGGTGTGGAAAAAATGGCAATGTGGAAAATTTGGAGTGAAAATATAAAAAATTGCCAAAGTTATGAGCGTGCATAGAAAATCTTCAATGACCATGCATAACTTAAATGTTTTTTGGTATTTTTGAACCAAATTTTCCAAATGGGCTTTTTGGGACCCCACCTCATGAACACTGGCACTGTTATTTCACTACTCAGTCCTGAAAGGTGATTTAGCACAGCAACCACAAAAATCACCTTACGGGTATGAGTAATGAAACAACAGTGACAGTGGTCATGAGGTGGGGTGTCAAAAACTCATGTTGAAAATTTGGTGAAAAATTACCAAGAAATGGCTAAGATATCCACATAAGTTCAAAACACCTTTGATAGCCATTATATGGCACTTACCTTGATTCTTCAGTTCGCAGTCTGGCTTGAAGATTGTAGATATGTCCCGGTCCACAGAAGATGATCTCCAGTGGTAAGTATTGGGCAAGAGGGGTGTGAGGTGGTGGGTTGCTCAGTGGGAGGGTCAGGATGGGGGATGGAGGACATGGAGACAGTGAGGGACCGTTTTCCGTGTTTCATAAAAAAAAAAAGACATTGGGAGACTGTTTTCTTATTTTCAGGTATACATAAATAAACATTTCAAGACACTGGGTGGGCTCCCCAGTGTCCCACAGTACTGGTGGTGGTGGTGGGGTATGACATAACTGGGGAAACTAGGAGTGGGCTCCCCAGTGTCCCACCTTAGGGGGTTCTAGTGCCAACATAAGGGATTGGGCATCCAATTGTCTGCAATGTCAGGAGACTGTTTTCTTCTTTTGGGGATAGTGGGAGTGGGATCCCCAGCGTACCACACTGCTGGGGGGGGCGTCTATTGCTGACATGGAGATTGTGCACCCTGATGATGGCAGAAACATTTTTTAAAAACTAAATATTCCAGGACATTGAGGGTGGGCTCCCCAGTTTCCCACACAAGTGGGAGGGGTGAGGGACCTCTACCACTGCCAACATGGGGATTTTGCACCCTGATGTCAGCAGAAACTGTTTTTTTAAATGCCTTGGTCCCATTAGAGACAGTAAAAGGATGATAGATCCTTTTATTAGGTAAACATCAACAGGTGTTTACCTTAATGGGGGCCAAGGAGTATGATTCTGGCCTTATCTTGGCCCAAAAATGGCCAGGAAATATTCTGGCCATTTATAGGGACCAATTTTTTTTTTATTAAAGTAGTGCTGCAAATTTGCGGAAGTTTTCATGAAAAGTACTGCAAATTTGTAGCAGTTCTCACACAACAGTGCTGTTAGTTGCATGAAAAGTGTTGCAATTTGTGGCACTTTCACAAAAGTAGTGTCGCAAATTTGCAACACTTCCAACAGCCAAATTAAAAAAACATATTTCTGACCATAATTTTTAAAATCTAATGTCATGATCATGTTTCTTGGGCAACAATTAAGTGAACACAACTGTTGGTGTTTTCCAAGGGGAAGTCGTTTCTGAATTACAGCATTTTTTTATCCCTCATTAATTGAAAATAATATAGTGGCAGCACGACACTACTGATCCATTTGTGAAAGCAAAAACTGCTTTTGCAATAGCAGAATTTGCTTTCGAACCGCACATCTAATTTTCCCCATAGGCTTTAATGGGAAACTTAAAACTTTAATAACTTTTTGAATGGATTCATATTTTTTCACCAAACATTCAAAAGGCACATCTGCAGACCAAACCACATATACCCTAATAATTTTCGACTAGAACTCCTATGCTGTACCTTTTGGAGATGCAGCTGAGCAAAGAATTTGCACCTAAATGGTAATTTTCACACTTTTTGACACTCTGCAGCTCCACATCCACACTTCCGACTGGAACAAAATGTATCACATCAAAAGATGTTTGGTACCAGATGGCACATACAAAATTTTATGTGCATCAGTCATATGGCTGCAAAGTAATTAAAGTGCAAACTTTTTGGTTTAACGTAGAAGTGACAGGTGGATGCTAACTATACTGGTACCACTACCATTATATATATATGTGTATATATATATATATATATATATATATTCATGTATGTATGTTTATATATGCATGTATATACTGTATATGTATGTATTACCTGTTAGCCCCATTCATGTACATGCCACCAAAGATAATCTTATAACATTTAGGGAGCCTTGCTGCCCAAATTGTGTTATAGCCTTCATTGAGTGCCTGCAACCCTGTTCTCTACTTCATGTCATAATCATGCTATTTTTACCAGTGGGACTGCAGTGCTCATCATCTGTTTGGCTTGTACTATGAAGTTACAAGCTGGGCTTTATGAGTAAAATTACTTTACAACTACTAAGAACAAAACATTAATTTATTTAGGAAAGGCTGATAGGACAAGCATCTGAATGGTATGGCTTGTCATCTTGAAACATGTTAACACCCCTCTTATTGATAAGCTGTATATGAAAGGAGGCAAGCTATAAATGAAAGGAGATGTGTCAATCACAAATACACCAGTAACACTTAAAATGCACCCCAAAAAAAATTGTAGGGGAAGCTGAAGCCACTTGACTTTTCTTTCTGCCTTGCAAGGGTGGAGACTGTTGACATAATCTTCCACAGTCTATGTGTTTTCTGCTTGATTCCTTAAGTACCTGACAATGGATAATAGAATAAGAATGTCAATGCTACAACACTGACAGTTAGGAGTGACTGTCAAGTTCATAGCTTGTGTACAGGACCACAGATGTTACTGTCAGCTGTCCATACAATAATACTGCATATTTACAAATAGATGTCTTTTTCAGTTTTTGAAGTTCAGGAAAAATGTATATATGAAAGGAGGTATCTGAATGGGGTGTACCAACCATAGAGCAACACTACCACAGCAAAGACTACACAATGACAGAATTTGCTGTGATGCTTCCTTTTGACACCAGCACTGCATCTCCTGGTATTTCACCCCCTCACCAAGACAACTCCTACTGAGAGTTGTATATTTAGAACCGTGGAGGCACAGCCCCCCACATGGGGGGTTCAGGGGTGCATCTCCCTAAGAAAACATACCAACATCCCTGACAATACAATGCCAACACTCAGCATTGTGTCTGTTGCTGTCAGGGATGTCGTGAAAGTAGATGTCGCTGCATGATAGGTAAACCTCTGAATGGATATTACAAAAACAACAGTTGATATTTAGTCAGAACATACGTAAGGGAAAAGGTACTTGGCTTCCTCTCATACTTTTATCATGGTAACAGTGGGGTTTGCATAGTGTAATTACTAACTTTTAGTGAATGATTACTTAAATGGGTGAAATGGGTACTATGATAGGAATCTGAGTACTAGAATGGTAATAGTCATTACCCAGTTACAAATTCATGGGTTATGTACATCGCTTTTAAACTACCTGCTAACACAGGTTTCAACAGTTGCTAACACATAACTTTATGACTGTGTGCAAGTAAAGGATAATGGATATATGGAAAGTGCATGGGAGTGAACACATCCCCAGGCATACTACAACGGTTACAGTTGTTACCAGCTCAAAAATTATAGCAAGAGTAAATGTACTGTATAATCCCTATTTTCTCTGTAAATTTATTTCCACTATATCCACTGTGCAGAAATCTGTGGAAATAAATTTGCCCTAAAAATAAACTGACGTTTCTGATGTAAGCACTAAAGCAAGAAGCAAGATTTTAACCTTGATCTTGCACTACACCAACACTACAACCCTCATACTCAGTGAACAATAAAGTACCTTTCAACCTCGTAATTCATTTAGGAAGTAGTACATTTCAGCATTCTAATCCATGTCTGACTTTTTCTTGCTTTTCTACAGACACCATAAAACAAATTCAAACAAACTGTCATGCTGTCATGGACACACCAAGACGACCACACCACGTGACAACATGGCGGTTTGATTGTGTTTGTTTTTGCATGGATTATGATGCTGAAATATACTACTGCAACTACTGGAATACTAGACACAAAAAAAGTAATGATTGAGAAGGTCTCGATGAATACAAATGAGAATGTGTATGAACAGTACACAATCCATATGCTGCATGGCAAAGATCCAGTAATTGATAATATTGATTTTTGCCAGATAAAGCAGATTAAAGTGAGTACTGTTAGTACATGGGAGAGCATATTGGAAGCACAATGTTTTCCTAATCTGTTTCTGGATGGTACTAGTGATCACTTGGATAAACATGAGGTATGTGTTCCTGGAGCTGAGTACCAAGCATCCTCAGTGTTGCATTCTGATGGTACATTCAGATGAAATATTCAGTATTTATTTCTCCTACTGTGGGAAAGTAAGTTAAGCATACTCTTTGCATCCATTGCCCATACTTAGTGGCTCACCACAAATTTGGATGGTATGACAGCTGCAGAGTTGCTCCAAAAGTTACAATAAAAGGATGAGACACTGCATGTGAATTTGAACTCCATCCTTTCCAGTATGCATGGCACCAAAGAATATTGGTATTGAAGCCACTCTGACGTTATGTGTATGTTACAAGTGTGTGGTGCAGCCACTTGGTTTGTTACCCTAAGCTGTGCAGAATACAGCTGGGAAGAGTTGTCAGACATTCTCAAGTGGGAAAATGCAGATGTAGATGGCATATCATCTATGACTCTCGATGAGATGTGCTGTCCAGACCCTGTGTCCATGTCATGATACTTTAATCTTCATTTTCATGCACTGCTGAGATTCATTCTGTCAAAGACTAATCCACCACTTGGTATCATGGAACACCACTTTTGTAGAGCGGAATATCAGGCATGTGGGGCTCCTATTCACATGCTGCTGTGGGTAAAGGATGCTCCCTTCATTTGTGACAGTAAGGACTCTGAGAGCCTCAAGTTTGTCATGCAGTACATTACATGTCAGATCCCTGACAAGTATGACAGTCTAACACTATAGAAACTGGTGGAAAAGTTCCAGCATCATTTATATTGGAACTATTGTTGTAGAAAGGTGAAAAATCATGGCAAATGGTACACAAGGGGTTGTTTTGGATAGCCAAGGCATGTGTGCAAAAATGGCCATGTGAATGATTTGTTCTGCGCCATGCGCCATCATCTGAAAGCTAAATCCACAAAGAGAGTGTATGAGTTGCCCAAAAAGGAAAATGAGGCATTCATAATTGATTACAGACCATCTTTGTTGTTGATGTGGCAGGCTAACATTGATGTGCAGTTTGTTGCAGACAATTCCAAGGGTCTGGTATGGTATGTGACTTCCTGTCTCTCCAAAAATGAGCAAACCTGCTAGCAGGAGCTTTGGGAAGATTTGTGCAACAGCAGCAGCTGAATCTCTTCATGGCTATAGTCACAAGGGTTAAAAATTCTGTCAGACTGTGAATGTGGCGCTTATGAAGCCAGTGACCAGTTGATTGGAATACACCTGTATGGAAAATCAGAGTCAATATGATACAAGAACATCAACTACAAAGAAAAGGGAGATGTAGGGCCTGATTCTCAAAACTCAGCACAAGCAGCACCAATGGCAGCTTGCACAAATTGCCGGTGTGCCAAGGACCCAGTGTCCTATTCTCTATTGGGTAAGGTCCTGGCGGTGAAGTCTCACAACTTGTGGCAACTGTAGCCATGTGCCAAACAGATGGCATGTCTGGATATGTTGCCACAAGTTGCAGGACAGCCGTGGACCACTCTAAGACATCCCTGGTGTCTAGCAGTCCCCACAGCCCCAATCCCCTTTTATTAGGGTCAAACACACTCCTGGTGGTCTAGCAGGCGCCCCAGCCCTGATCCCCTTTTATTAAACATAAACATGTTCCTGGTGGTCTAGTGGACCCTCCAGTCCAGTTGGGGGGACCGCTATACCACCAAGGATGGTTTGATTTTAATAAAAGGTGATTGGGGCTGGGGGGGTCTGCTAGATCACAAGGAATATGTTTATATTTAATAAGAGGGGATCAGGACTGGAGGAGTCTGCTAGACTACCAGGGACATGTTTGATTTTAATAAAAGGGGATTGGGCTGGAGGGTCTGCTAGACAACCAAGAACCTGTTTGATTTTATTAAAAGGGGATAGGGGCTGGAGGTTCCACTAGACCACAAAGGACGTGTTTATATTTTATTTATTTATTTATTTATTTTTTATTTTAGTCTTTGGTAACCGGGTAAGGCCCACTAGACACAAGTGCCTGTTTTCAGGGGTGACCTGGGAGCACTGGGCAGTTAAGTGACTTGCTTAGAGTCGCACAGTATGCAAGTGGAGGTTGTGAGAATCAAACTCAGGTCTGGTCTGCTGGATGTACCAAGCTCATTCACACCTATTCCTCTAACCTCTAGGCTATACTGCCACCCCAAAATAATAAAAGGGGATTGGGGGGTCTACTAGACCACCAGGAATGGGATTAATATTAATAAAAGGGGACAGAAGATTGGGAGGGAACTGTGGCACATGTTTCCTCCTGCCCAGGGAGGGCTCAGAGAGTGGTGCAAGTGCACTAACCCTCCCAGAGGGTGAAATTCTAAGTACACTTAAACCAGCCCTGGCTGGTCCAAGAGTACATAGGTTTTCATGCTCTGTGGGGGTTTACAGAATCCCAAATTAGGGGATATGACAGCTTGCATCTGCCACATGCCCTGTACCAAGATGCCACAGCCTATTTTGTGCTGCAAGGATGGTGCACGATCTCTTTGGTGCCTGCGGTTAATGCAGGCTGCATTTGTGAATTGCTCCCACTGCATTTTTTGGCACAAACAGCACTTTGCTCCTTTTCTTGTGGTATAAGCCCCTTGCACCATTCTGGGAGCTTTGAGAATCTGGCATGTCTTGTCCTCAGATTAGATTGAAGAGCTTGCAGCAACCAAGTCATCTTCAGAAAATATCTTGAGGAACAATTTAATTGACTCATACTATCCACAGCGCCACAATGCCATTGTGAATATGTGTCTCTCTGAAGTCATACAATGGTATGACTATAGGTCTAAAGTTGAGTCAGATTCTGCAATACAGATATATCAAGTGACAGACTTGCAGGGTAGTCTAGTGAAAAGGAGGAAACCTTGATTGAGTGACCATTGTAATCTCAGTCTCAAAACTAAAGAGAAGAAGAGCATTACTACTTTGTGCTCCTCTTCCTGTTTAAGCCATGGAGGAAAGAAAGCTAATTGAAAGGTGATTGTAACACATTTCAGGAGCAGTTCAATTTGAGCTATGAGCCATCAAGACTGAAGCAACAGTTACTTGTATTAATAGATTATAGTTAGAAAAAGAACAACTGGAAAAGGCTAGACAAATAACTGGAGGAAGATACTACAGTAAATTCACAAGAAATGAATCAGAGATATGAGGAGCTCTGGGACCACCCCTTCCCGTAAATGATCCATCAGTACTGATATAAGAGGTTGAAAGTGCTATGCAACAAGCATGCCACTCCACCACTGAGAGCTATATGATCTAGCAGCAGTTGAACTCACATCAGGAAATTGTATATACCACTGTGACACATGCCATGAAGTATAGTATGCACCATCAGAACAAGGAATGTAGTTGTGATAAGCACAGATCGCTGTGTATGTCTGTGAGTGGTTCTGCTGGGACAGACAAGAGTTTCCTTATTGAAGTCATTAGTGTAGAAATATGGAAACATACTGGACTAGTAATGTCTGTAATTGTTACAGCCAACTGTGCTAGCAGCATACAAAATAGGCAGAGTAACACTGCACCATCTTTTTATGCTGCCTGTTGAACATGGCAAGACAGGTTAGTACCGCAAATTGTCATTTGAAGTTGCAAGTGAGCTACAGACCATGTTTGATAAGATGGAGCTCTTGATTATTGTTGAGATCAATATGGATTCCAATGTTTTTTTTTTCTTGCTTTCATTCACCTACATCTGCAGGAGATTGCTGGTGCAGATGATGATGTTCCCTTTGGAGGAAAATATTGTTGTTTCTGGAGACCTTCTTCAACTAGCACCTGTGAATGATTAATATGTCTTCTCTACACTTTCTGTCAAGGAAGCTAAAGAGACTATTAAGTACATTGGTAGAATAAACCTCAGATAGTTTTTAACCTATGTTGAACTGTTTCAGAATATGAGACAGGTACTGATCTTCAATACAAAGCAATGAGGTTTGCATTGGAAACTTGTAACCTTCTAATGCAGCACTGTTGAAGACTCGTGTCATAGCCAAAAGTTATACTTCCATGCTTGATGTGTGTGATCTATTTTCAAATCTATGCACTGATGGAAGACACATTGTCTGTTTGATGCCAAAACTTAAGCAGTGTGTAGAATTTAACCAAATTATGCTGGAGGGACAGCAAGTTCAAGTTTCAAGTTCAAGTTCAAGTTTATTACAGGAAAACAAACTCCATTGAGCAAGCTCATTCACAAGGAGGTCCTAGTATACATATACAAAAATACTAACAGGAGACATACAGTAATGCATACAACAGAGATTCAAGTGCTGGCAAGATACATATGAGACAAGTGTACAAGCGTTGTTCAGTGCATTATAATATATCATATCGAGTGGGTCATCATACTCAGGCAACATAGTGCAACTTCAATCCATAAAGACCTTGGGCTGTTAAAGACATATACTGTCATAGTGAATGCCAGTTTTACAGACAGTTACAGACGTCTTTTATTTTTCGAGAAATCAACTTTTTGAAGAGACCAACAGAGACTAACTTAGTCAGTTTCAGAGAGGATTGTACTCTGTTCCAGATAACTGGGAAGGCAATGGAGATAGCATGTTTACCGAAGATGGTGCGGGTTTTGGGGACGTCCAAGAAGATAAAATCTGCTTTTCTGAGTGCATAGATACTACTGCAGGTATGGATGATAGAGGTTAGATAGTTTGGTAGCTTGTTAAGGAGAAGCTTTAGAGTCCAGGTGCTGACGTGGAGAATACGTCTAGTTGTAAGGGATGTCCAACCTACATCTGAGTATAGGTCACAGTGATGTGTCCTATATGGTGAGTTTGTAATGAAGCACAGTGCTCAATGGTAGAGGGTATCTAGTTTAGAAAGTTTTGAGGTGGTAGCAGAGTTATAGATAATATCCCCATAGTCTAGTAATGGAAGGAATGTGGCTTGGACGAGCCTAGTCCTGATCTTGGGTGGGAATAGGGACCTATTGTGGTAAAGGAAGCCTAACCTGATTTTTAGTCTTTTACACAGATCATCAAGGTGTTCAGAGAAGGCTAGCCTGCTGTCTAGCCAGAAACCCAGGTATTTAAATTTATCAGCGACTTCCAAGGGCTCACCTATGGAGGTAACTATAAAGTCTTTCTGTAGGGTGGTGAGAGCAGGGGACAGGGAACTAGGGGGTGAAGATCATAGCTTTGGTTTTCTTAGCATTTTAGAGGAGTTTGGCGCTAATGAGATTGGATTCAAGTAGAGCAAAGTCAGCTTAGAGGATGTCCCTAACCTTACTCAGTGAGGCGTTAGATGTGTAGAGGACTGTGTCATCAGGAAAGAAGTGCAATTTGGAGTTGGATATATGACTGTCGAGGTTATTAATGTATAGCGAGAACAGAATGGGGCCTAAGATGGAGCCTTGTGGGACTCCTCTGCTGATTGATGGGGGGAGGAGAGCAGTCCATCTGTTTTGATTTTTTGCAGCCTTCCTGAGAGATAGTTCCTAAACCACTGAATGGTTGGCAGGGTGGCACCTATTTTAGCAAGGCTGGTTTTGATAAGGCTGTGGTCTATGGTATCGAAAGCTTTGCTGAGGTCTAAGAAGACAGCTCCCATGAACTTCTTGGAGTCCATAGCAGTGATCCAATCGTTGGTTACTTTAGCGAGGGCAGTGACGGTACTGTGATTAGAATGGAAGTCAGACTGGGCTGGATTCAGAAGTGAATAGGTATCTAAGTGGTGCTTTAGTTGAGCATAAACCAGCTTTTTAAAGACCTTTGATAGGATGGGCAAGCTAGAGATGGGTCTATAATTATTTAAGTCGCAAGGATCCCCAGACTTAAATAGAGGTAGAATGTGAGCTGATTTCCAGCATGAAGGTACTGTAGAGGAAGAGATAGAGAGGTTGAAGATGTGTAGGATTGGGGCCGTAAGGTAGGTGAACCCAAGTTTTAGGAAAAACGGTTCAATTCCATCATCCCCTTCACTTTTCTTGGTATCCAAATTCATAAGAGCTTCTTCCACTTCTTTGAAGTTAAGGGGGAGCAGCTGAAAGGGATGGCTTGTTTCGGGATCAGTGGAATTTATACCATCTAGGCTATTGACACTTGCAGCATAAGGGGATGAATCAAACGCTTGGCTGGCAGTAACAAAGTGAGAGTTAAATTCTTCAAGGATATGGGTACTGTTTTCCGTGGCAGCACCTTTTATGACTATCTTAGTTGGCAGGGATGGGGCCACCGGCCACCCTTCAATGGACTTAAGGGTCTTCCAGATTTTTGGGGGGTTACCTTTGGCCTGCTCTAAAGAGGAGATGTAATAGTTGGCTTTGGCAGATTGGATACATTTAACGCAGGCATTCCTGGCTGCTCTGAACACTTGCCAATCCGCAGGGCTTTTAGTGTGTCTAGCTTTGGCCCAAAGCTAATCACGGTTAGAGAGGGTGGTCTTTAGATCAGCAGAGAACCAAGGGTGGGAAATATTTCTAGTTCTAACCTTGATGAATGGAGCATGCTTGTTTGCTAAAGTGATAAGGTTGTTATTCAGGACCGTAACCGCTTCATCAGGCATTTTTGAAAGATAAAGGTTTTGCCATCTGACCTGGCTAAGGTCTTTGAGGAAGTTCAATTCATTGAACTTATGGTATGACCACTTGGTAATTATCTTAGGCTGGTGATGATTCTTAGTTAGTAGTCTTGTACAGACTACAATGTTATGGTCGCTCATATCATTATGAAATACCGTAGAATTAAGTATTTTGTGGGGATGGGTTGATAGAATAAGATCAAGAAGTGAGCTGTTAGCTGGGTTTGTCTTATTAACCCTGGTGGGTTCAGACACTAGTTGGGTAAGACCAAGTTCATCACAGAGAGACTTTAGCTTGTGGGATTTATGTGATAACCAGTCCATGTTGAAATCCCCAAAGATTATAACTTCGGAATTAGCAGCTGATGTTAGCGTTTTTAGGATATTAAAGAGATCGGTTCCACCACCAGGAGGTCTGTAGCAGCCTATAATTGTAAGGCATTCCATGGAGGGAAGGTGTAACTTTAAGGACACTATTTCATATTCCTTATGCCTTGAGCTGCATAGGATGTCACTAACTGAGAACTTGGCTTTTGTGTAAATAGCTACTCCCCCCCAGTCCCCCTATCTGCCCTATACAACTTATAGCCCATAAGGGTGACTTGTTGATTCATATTAGTTTTTCTTAGCCAGGCTTCTGTGATAATAATGAGATCAGGCTCAGTATGTAGAGCCCATACTTGAAGTTGGTCGATTTTCTTGGGCAAGCTTAGGATATTAACTAGCATTAATTTAAGGCCTGGAGCTGAAGCAAATTCAGTAGGTGAGGTGAAAAAGGTTGGTGGGCCAGGGTTCAACTCTACGTTTCCTGAGCATAGAAGGAGTATGAATAATAGTTGCTTAAGAACCCTCAGGAGAGACCTGAGTGTTTTATTCCTATTGTCACAATTAATTGTAGTTACTAAGGGACACCTATTTGTGCTGGTGTGTGCCAATGAGGCATGGTAATTTGAGTGAAGCATAAGGAGTGCTTTAAGAGCATTGGAGAAGGGAGTAAGAGGTGTTGTGGGTGAAAGGAAGTGGAGTACTGTGGCAAAGGGCAGGGCACTAATAAGTATAACGTGCCCCGATAAAGGGTAGGGCTAGTCAGGGCTGGAGGGATAAAGTATGGACTAGGTCCATAAGGTACGTTAATATGACTGACAGCTGGTAAAAGGCAGAGTAGCAAAATGATACTGTGGGTGCAGTATGCCATAGCTCTAGGGGGAGAAGCTGAGAGGTAGCAGATAGAAAGAGTAACTAGTCCTAACTTCATAGGAGAGGGAGCTATGATAGGTCCTAGCAGTGACCAATAGGAAGCTGAGGCACCAGCTGTGGGTGGGACAAGAGGGTATTTAATGGTGGCCTGGGAGGGGGCAGGGTGGGAAGAAAAAGCAGAGATCAGGGCTGGGTGTCCTTGGAGCACAAATTCAAGCCATGGCTGGGAGCCAATCAGGGCTGAATGCAAAGAGGTGCCTGAGTTTCGATTGTTCTAGGAGTGGCCATACCTTTTGTGTGAGTGGAATCCGGGCTTGGTGCAGTGGTCGGTGGCTTCAGGAGCGCCGTCTGTCCGGGGGGTGCCTTAGGTCTTTCAGCGAGGGCTGAAGCGCAGCAACACATTCTGACTGTATCATCTCTTGAGTCAAATGATGGTGTCTGCCGAAAGCAGTAGTGCAATGCAATTGTCAGAAAATTGGACCCTACCTTTTTTTCACTATAAAAGAGTCCAGGCATCTTCCAGTTTTATTTGGTGGTACAATTTTCAAATTCCACCAAACTTTAAGTATTTTAGAAATGTTTTAATTGAGTTTCTTTCTCAAAAAATATATGGCTGCCCTATTTTGCATAGAAATAGCATTGTAGACCTGGCAAGGGTAAGGATCAAGGGAAAAAAGATACATGGTGCACAGCATAGGAGGCCCCTAGACATGTATCTTTGAAGAGTATGTTATATTTTTCTTAATTGTATCTGAAATAGACTTTTTTGGGAAAACATTTTTCATTGCACTGCTGCTTCAAGTCCCAAGATGGTATCAAAGATGGTTGAATGTCTGAAATAACTGACCTCAGAAATGCCATGAACAGCTGGTTTGGAGGCAGTGAGGCAGTTCTGATAGTGTGTAAGAATGCACCTGTCATGCTATGTTGTAATCTTGATGTGGATCATGGACTTGTCAATGGTGCAATGGGGCATATAGTTGACTTCCAATAAAATGTTCAGAGAACAATTGTTAAGATGCTTGTGGTAAAATTTAACAAACCTGATTACACACAGAACATTGAAAGATGTTCGGTAAAATTACAACTTGTAAAAGACATTCATGTAACAAGAAAGCAATTTCCACTCTGAGTTGCATATGCTGTCTCAATTCACAGCTCTCAAGGTTTGAGTTTAAATGTAGCAATGGTTGACATAGGCAATGGTATCTTCAAAGATGGCATGAGCTGTGTTGCCTTGTCTCATGTCATAAGTGTGGCAGAACTGTACATCATAAACATTGCATCAAATAAACTTCATCTGATGAAAAGTGCATTGTTGAGTACAATCATCTGCGGACTCTGTAGCAACCCAACCTATCCCTGATCCTGGTACCTACCAAGGTAGTGATGCAAAATGTGTCTCTAGATCTGTTACATATGTTGTAGAGGAAGAAGCCTAGTATACATCACTCTTCCACTTCACAGGTCATGAGTAATTTAGTGTTGTCAATCAAACCAGATCACCTCCAGCAAAGAAGTGTATCTGTCTCTCTGTGATGGTAACATTTGAAAGCAATACTGGAGTAAGCTGTGATGCTAACTCTGCAATGCAGGTGTTCCTTAATGTGCCAGAGTTTGTTGACATGATTAGTGCTTCTCGTTCAAGAAT
This sequence comes from Neoceratodus forsteri, assembly GCA_016271365.2. NCBI lineage: Eukaryota > Metazoa > Chordata > Ceratodontiformes > Ceratodontidae > Neoceratodus > Neoceratodus forsteri. The sequence goes on from CM057459.1 coordinate 981,184,154, forward strand.
TTTTTCTGATTCACTGAAGCAAGTTGCAAGTGCCAGTCAACAGCAAGCTACCAGTTTGTAGACACTAACACCACTGTGTGTAGCTCTGGCAGTTTATAGTTGACATAAAACACTTGCTGATAACCCTCAGCAAGATGTTACATAGTTCATGATGTCTATTATCAGTACTTTGAAAGATGAATACATTCCAGTAAGACAGCACTTCACCGTTAGCTACATCTCCAAGTACAGTGAAGCCCACCAGGATGAAGTGCAACACCACAGAAGTGTGCAGTAGAGTTACTACAGCAAACAATAACATTTCAATGGGAATTAATCCCTTTTGTCATGCAGTAAACCTGTGACACCGTGCTTCATCCTGGCAGGCTTCACTGTATATATATCTGTCCTGTGGTAAGAAGACAGAGAAGTGACAGATGACATGTTGTGGATTTCTGTGTATATCCCAGATGACCCATCTATGAAATTCAGAAAGTTGTTTAGCCATGCAAAATCTAAGTGGGAGTGCCATAGGTGTGACAGAAACACCACACGGTCACTGACAGTATCACATTCTGCAAACTATCTCATGCTTGTACTTCAGTGATTTGACTAACAAGGAGTCAAAGTTGTGACACCAGTAACAGACTTTACTGCAGGTAGAGTCATGTTTGGACAGATGCATTTTGACACTTGTGCAATAATTTTCTACCATGGACCTTTGGTGCAATCTGGTCATTATGTGACCTGGCTCAGATGCAGTGATGGGGTGGATAGAGTGTAATGATGCTATATGCACCTTCAAAGAGAGACTGACAAAGAATCTCAAGGATGCATATATCCTGGTTCTCAAAAATATGGTGTTTGTACAAGCTACAGAAAACTGTCTCCTCACAGTATGCCTCTGAGTTACATATACTTGAAAGCTGAGGCTATGCGTAGTTCCATTAATCACATCTATGTCACCTGCATAGTATCCAGCCATAAATACAGTGGAAAGTATTATTTCTTTTGCTGTTTCTTTCTACATGTAACACCTCAGTTGCACTACTGATTAAAATGAACTGGTTACAGTTCAAGTGGGTTCTTACAAGAGTGCCAGGCTGTATGTACAATCAGTGAGCATAACATATCTTGGCCCATGTAGACCTTTTTCATGGCATAGTCATCCAGCAAATGCAATAGCATCTCACTATAAGTACAGTGAAAAGTATTATTTCTTTTGCTGTGTCTTTCTGCATGTAACACCTTGATTGTCCTACTGATTAAAATAAACTGGTTACAGTTTGAGTTGGCTGTTACGAGGGTGCAGGGCTATATCGACAATCAGTGAGCATAACATGTTTTGGTCCATGTAGACTTTTTTATGGCATAATCCTCCAAATAAATGAAATAGCATCTGGCCATAAGTACAGTGAAAATTATTATTTCTTTTGTTGCTTCTTCTACATGTAATGCCTCAATTGTGCTACTGATTAAAATGAACTATTTGCAGTTCAAATGGGTTCTTACAAGAGTGCCAGGCTGGATGTACAATCGGTGAGCATAGCATAACTTGGCCCATGTAGATCTTTTCATTGGCATACTCCTCTGAAAAAAGTGCACAGTACTTTCAGTTCAGATGCATGCCTAATATTGTATGTCAATGTTATGCAAGAAACCATGTCTTTCAAACTGCACTATGCCTGAATGAGTTTATACCAGCTACCAAATTACAACTCAGACTTGTAAGTATGAATACATGGCTGAAAATGTCTTTTTCTATAAATATACTGCATTGCCATTGTTGTAATTATATATTTTGAAAAGTAATGCAGTTGATATCTGTGTACACCGTTGTATATATTAAATGCTTTGTTTGTCAGCACACAGTATAAATTGTTAAACTAATAAATGTTTCAGCACTCTTAAGCAATGATAAGTCACTTACAGTGGTAGTTATAGAAATGTTGGGCAGTACCCTACTATGATGCTGTAGGTGTGGTAGCAGTATGTGGTAGGTGGTTGGTGGTATGCAGTATGAGGTATGGATTATGCGGTAATCTGACTATCTTGTTATTTTTTTGTCCAAATGTCAAAATGCATCAAGTGGCACTGTTTCCATGTCAATTGAACCACTAAATTTAGCTTTTCCTGCAGGTGTCTCCCTTGTTTGTAAATTATCTCTGTTCCTTCCTGCCTATCTTTACTGCAAATGAATAGCCGGTAGTACTAGGAGCAAGGCATTGAATGACTGCACCTTCAGTACTTACACCCCAGCTCACAAGTTTGTGTTAATGTTGTTGAAAGTGGAGTTTTTATGATATAGACACTGGCAGGTTCGGAAACTATAGACACACCTGTGTGGCAATGTTATATGCTGACAGAATGGTAACTGAGATTACATTCAGCAACAAGAACTTGGAGCAATATTCTGTAACTTTATCCATGCCTCTCTGCTGCAAGCTATGACCCAAACAGGTTTGCGGTGGATGAAAGACATTGTAGGGATGCTGAAAATTGAATGCCACCTAAAAAGAGAAATCTGGACTGGACACAACCAAATAGAGACCCAGAGCATGACTGGCAACAGCCAGGCAGCTTTATTTGGAATGCTATGGCCACTGTTAACATCTTTGCAGCTGGTACTGTACATCCAATTTAGGAGAAGTGTTGTGATCTGGGAAATTGCTAACCAGCCAAGTACTGTAGCTAATGATGGTAATCAGTCTGAACTAACTAAGGAAGCCAAGATTCACCCCACAATGGCTCTGCAAGCTAGTACTACCAATGCCTCAGAGACCAGTGTTGCTGGCGATCGACTCTGTCCTCCTTTCTCCACAATCCAGGACTGGCATTTATTAATTGACAGCTCAGTTGGGTGCTCGAACCAGGGAATTAAAAAATATGTGCATGGGTTTGGGTGGGGGGAGGCACCACTAGCTACCAGGCAGAAAATCGATTTTATTTTATATTGGCAATTGGTGCTGGGTGGGGGGTGGGCCACTAAGCTCTGGAAGAAACTCAGGCTATGGTCAGGATATGGTCAGCTTTACATAATCATTTATGGTCCAGAGGGACCAGTGTGTCTGTCAGAATGGATCTATGTGATAACGGCGATCGCACAAAGGCGATCACCATTACGGCGAATGTACATCGGCAAAAATCAATTTTGCCAATGGACACCAAAACACACAGTAAAAGGGTGCTGGGGACTTGCATTTTCTATGTTCACCCCTCCCGCAGGAGGTTTCACACTCTGCACCCCCTACTGAAGGATTCTCAACTCCACAGGGGTGCATGTTGGGGGGGATGCAAATTAAAAAAAAAATTCAGACCGGGCACAACAAAATGTATGCGCGCCCGGACCTGAACCTGGCACCCTCACAGCTGCAGCCTGCAACCCACCCACCATACCATGAGGCAGCTGAGCAGCCCATTGCCACAACATGCTACACAAACTCTCCCTCCTATTCCACCATGCTCACTCCCCCCTCCACGCGGGTGTGTATATAGCGACTGGATGTCGCTATACCTGCAGTCGCCCCCCCATCTAGCAGCAATCTGATAAGGTGCCACTGTTGAGTTATCCTTTTTGTGTGCACTCAATAGTGAGAGCACTTATCACAGGATACCATCACAACACATGTACTTTCTGGTGACATCTGTTGTCCCTAATTTGTCCCTTATTTGCCTTAACTTGATACACTTTGATAGCATCAGGATAAAGCATTCTTTGCTTCCAGATAGTTATCTTGCACAGGTAAAAAATGTTTTGCATTGATAGAAACAATAAACAAGAAAGAGTAGTGTTATGCTTCTGCAAGTGTGAAAACTGTTTGGTCATTTGCACTCTCTATTCCATGGGGAATTACCACCCTGTATGGGTAATGAAGGTAAGGAATCCTCAAAGAGGGTTCCACCCAAGAAGTCCCACAGAAAAGAGTCCCTTGGCTAAAAGTACCTTAGAAATGACACCCCCCCCCAAGGAGAGAGGCATGCCACTGGAGGAGGAGGGGAGGATGGTGGGGCAAAGGAAAAGTGCTTCAGAAAAAGGCTGTGAGGAACTGCTCATAAAGCTCAGGATGGGGGCATGGCTGGTTGCTCACCCCATTGAACTACAGGCATAGCCTTTCAATTCAATGATCCTATGTAACCAGAATAGTGTTATGCTTCTGCAACTGTGATAACTGTTTGGCCATTCACACTCTCAATTCCACTTAGACCACCCTGTAGGGATACCGAAGGCAAAGAACCCTTGAAGAGGGTTCCACCACTAGACATGGCACAGGAAAGATTCCCTTGACTAAAGGTACCTTAAGAAGGAGCCCCAAAAAGAACACTGAGCAGTAAACATTGACTATGAGGCATAGTAGCAGATTGACAGCAATGAGACAGCTTGATAAATCACAAATGGGATGCATAGGTTGTCAGGACTGCACTAATAAAATGGATTGCACTAATGACACCAGGGAACATCCTAAGGAGAGAGGAAAGAGTGAGTAGAGCCACCATCCACATACCTCTCAATCTTTTGTCACTGAAATGAGGGACATGGACATTTTCGGGCACTCAAAATGAGGTACAATGAGGGATACAGACCCTCAGAATGAGGAACAAATTCTCAGACATGGAGATAAACACTCATAACACTGTGGAATCCATTGTCTTTACCTGTAGAAAGTTAATTTCTTATTTAGCATCTTAGAATATTATGAATTTCTGCTTTAAAGTTTGAATTTACAGCACATTCTCCGCATGGGCAGCACCTTTTCCATGATGTATGAATGAGGGACAGGGCAGTTTCAAGTGGTAAAATGAGGGACGTCCCTCATAATCAGGGATAGTTGAGAAGTAAGACCATCCATCTCCATCTAACTGTAGAAATCTACCTAAGGAAACTAGGGAATATACTATAAACTAACTATGTACTATGATCTTTGGCATGGAGGTTAGGAAAAATGCCTTTTTTAAAAGGAGGAAACCTCTGGGGATACAAGGCCTTGGTCACCTTCCCCTCCAAGCTAGGGGTATTTTATTTAGTGACAGCTTACCTAATGCAATTTGGAAACCCAATTGTGGGGGAGAGTCAATTTGGAGAAAGGTTCTCACTCTATCCCTCTATGAGAAACACTGTGTGTGGATGCAAATATAGCTCTGCAGCAAAGGGAGTCTCCCACACAGGAGGCCCTCATGCAAGCTGGTGGAGGAAGAAAGCCACATAATCATTCACATAATTGGGACTGTCTAGTACAACATGCCGTGTAAGCCCATACTGTACCTGTCATTCGGTGGATGTCAGGGCAGTATGTAGGTGGGTTACAGCTGCCCACCAATGACAGGGGGGAGTGGGGTGGACAAGGGGTCCTGTGTGGGTGGGAGGGGTGGAAGTGCCACTGGATCACCAGGGAATTATGTTTCAGCAATTTACCATGATCAGGGACCTGGGAAGGAGGGGGGCTGCACTAGACCAACAGGGAATGGCTTATAATACAGATACCATGATCAGGTACTTGGGAGGGAGGGGGTCCACTAGACTACCGTGGAATGTCTGAATTTACATTTACCATGATTACGGTTATGAGGCGGGGGGGTGCCACTAGACTATCAGGGTTATGTAGGCACTTCATGACGGTGTTCTGGGTGGGTAGGTGGCCACCTACAGCTGGCGGCTGCTGTGCTGTACCATGCAATACACCAGTTCACCTGTGGGTGGCCAGGATTTTTTCCCACTTTTCATGGGCTCAACTTTGAGCCCCCCTACACAGCAGGGTTGTGCCAGCATATGCGCCGCACATCCCCGGCTGAATATCAGGATGTGTTACATATGTATGGGCATGCCCCTGCATCTGTGCTGCATGCGATTACATTGCACCCCAGCACATCGGGATTTGCTCTGTGCTGGGCAGCCTTTCCAATATCCCGCCGGGGTGTAATGTGGGGTTGCACTGGTGCAACCCCATTGCACCATGCACAACCCCTTTGAATATCCGAGCCATGGTTTACAAACAGAAATTCAATTACCATTTGTAAAACATGAATTGACTTCTTTATGGTTTCTTGTTGAAGGGAACTCTTAAACTTGGCACCATACATAGGAACACCCACAGTGACAGCTGCCATCCAATCCAGGCAAAACTCTGCTCCTCTCCGTTTACTATTGAAAAAAGATTCCCCTAAGTGTTGTGTCCACAACACTATCCCTCAAGACTGTAGGATCTCTACCGTGCTGGAAACTGGGTTCCTGAAAGGGGAAGATTCTTTACCATTGCTGGAAAATGGCTCCCCAAAAGGGGCACATGCCTTAGGTTAACCTGGCTGATGCATCACCATTGAAACTATAGGCCTGCTCCTGTTATTGGAAACTGGTACTCCAGGGGGCTATTGCCCTAGCTTTTTTTCCTGGTAGTATTCCTAGTCTGTAAGAAGTTCTTGCAGACCCGGAAGAATGTGTGCCTATGTAAGCCCTACCATGTGGGGAATCTGTGTGCTCTCTCTCTTGACTATCCTCTCACTTATACTGGGGGCACCTTATTGGCCTAAACTCCTTTCTCAATCTGAGGAATATGATACTCAACTAGAATGCCTTCTGCAAAATAATTCCTCTGACAGATACCTTTGTGTCCTTACACTCCCTCAACTACAAGCATACACTCAGGGAACTCTCTATGGAGGCACCAGTGCTGAGATGACTTCTCAAGCTATCCCTTCCTCCCTCATACTATGGTACTTGTCTTTCCTTGTATTTCACTACCAGACTATTGATCTTCATAGCTTTAGGTCAGTACACCCCTGGGGTAGTGATAAGTATACCCTAATTGAGAAACCACAAAGATGTGCTAGAGCTAGAATACTCAGATTAACTATTGCCACCTTATCAAAGATCATAATACTTCTGTTATGCTCTGGCAATACTGAACTGAATTCTGGTCCTCCTGCAGCCCTTACATCTCCCTCTAATACTGCCAGGCTGAAAGGCATGAGTTTCTGGCATGTTAATGTCTGTAGCCTCATGAAAAGGTTTACTCTGATCCAGGCATGGATTTGCCATATTTCACAAGATGTATTGATGATCTCCAAATCCTGACTCAGGCCAGCCACCTTGGACAGTGAGAGTAACATCCCTACTTATACATTATTCAGAATTGATAGACTGACTAGAGGAGGAGGAGGAGGAGTGGCAATCTATGTTAAGAACAAATACTCTGCATCTTGTCTTGATTCAGCTACAGTAAAAAACTAATTTGAATGTCTGGCTATTATGATTGAGTTATCCACTTCCATTGTGTTTCATGTAATAGGTTGCTATAGACCACCATCCACTGGGCTACAGCTCCTTATGTATTTTGGCTCTTTATTAGGGAAAGGGAACCTTAAAACAATTATTCTAGGAGATCTCAATTTCGACTAGCTAGCCAAGCCTTCTACTCCTCTTAATACCTTCTGTGATTCCCTTGGGCTAACACAATTAATTGATGAACCTACACAGTCAAATAAAAGGAACTGAGCAATAGTACCTTACTAGATGTTATACTAGTTAATAAGCCCCACCTATTTTCTCATGCTGGTACCTTCTTCTCGGATGTTAGTGACCATTGCTTTATTGCTGGCATCAGATTGTTACCTAATACAGTACCCGCAGCTAAATTTAATACTAAAAGGTCCTGTTGGAACTTTGATCTGTTTTCCTGCATTAATGACCTAAAACATTCACTGCATTGGCAGGACTTCTACTTAGCCAACACAGTTAACATGGCCTATGATATTTTCTATGAAATATTGGCTGGGGCACTAAACAAGTATACCCCTATGGTAAAAATTTGTGTGAGGAACAAAGCTTGTCACTGGTTCTGTGCTGAACTGAAGGCTGCTTTGCTGGCAAGAGACAAACTCTGGAAAAAGGCACACAGATCTAAGTTAGACATTGATTGGTGTCAGTTCAGGAAAGCTCGGAATGCATGCACTAAATGGTTAGGGAAGCAAAGGTTACATTCTGTCGTAATGAACTGGATTCCACTGCAAAGTGTTCCTCTAAATTTTGGAAGACAATTAAGGAAATGTCGGGGCACAGCCCAGGCAATTGTCTGTTGGCAAAGATTAACTCAGGGAATACTAGTATTTGTGATAAAATGGAGATTCTAGACTCCTTTAGCAATCATTTTGCCATTGCTGGTCTTGCATTTGATAACTCTCCTGCATGCTTGGCATGCTCGCAACTAGGAGTGCAAGATGAGTAATTTCCTGCCCCTGCCCCTGGCTTCTCCTTCCAGCCTGCATCCCTGAAAGAGGTAGAAGATCATTTGCTTCAGCTGGACTCTAAGAAAAGCGCTGGGGCAGATTCACTAGATCCCTATTTCCTTAAGATTGCCTATCATGTTCTAGCAGTGCTAATCACTCATCTCTTTAACCTGTCACTGTTTCAAGGGATTATTCCCCGATGTGGAAAACTGAACATGTCATTCCCCTGTTTAAATCATGGGACTCTTGTGACCTGAACAATTTCAGACCAATATCTCTCCTACCTATCTTGTCAAAACTTCTGGAAAAAATAGTGAGTAACCAGCTCAGGAACTACATTGAGTCCAAAAATCTATTAATCCCCATGCAATCTGGTTTTAGATCAAGACACAGCACTATTTCAGCCCTTGCCAAAGCAACCAATGGCTAGCACAGTGACTTGGATAGTAAAAATTTTGTCTGTGCTGTATTCTTAGACCTAAGCAAGGCTTTTGACACCGTGGATCACAGCCTGCTTCTCTCATCCATGAGGAATATAGGTCTTGACCCAATTCCAATGAGTTGGTTTACTGATTATCTCTCAGGATGGCTCTAGCAGATCAAGGCAGAGGGTGAGCTGTCCTCACTCAAGAATCTTTAAAGGTAAGTGCCACAGGGGTCAATACTTGGCCCATTACTGTTTGCTGTCTATATTAATAATATTGATGATAGTATAAATAAGGCCAGTATGCATCTGTTTGTGGATGACACTGTTCTTTACCTTAGTCATCCGACTCCTGAAGCCACCAGTGCAGATCTCCAGGAGGAATTTAACGAGCTGCAGAATCAGCTTCTTTTTAAAAAAGCTCCTCCTAAATGCAAAAAAAAACTAAAGCGATGCTTTTCTCATCCCACAGTCATGTGGTGAACCTGGCCACTTCTGGAATGTTACCTCTAATCACCACAATCCTTGGCAAGAACCTGGAGTTTATTTCAAAGTTTAAATACTTGGGAGTGTGGCTGGATCAGAATCTCTCATTCACAGAGCATATTGAGGACTTGCTAAAGAAACTAAGACAAAGGCTGGGTCTTTTCTTTAGGATTAACCAGTTTCTTACTAGTGAGGCTAAAAAGCACCCAGTCCAAACAACTTTCCTCTCTCTGGTTGATTATGCAGACTTCTTATATAGACAGCACCCTAAATCCTGTCTTGACAAATTGGACATGCTTTACCACAGAGTTATTAGGTTTATAACTGGCCTTCCCCTCTCCACCTACCATTGCACCTTGTATGCAGTTGTAGGGTGGACTTCTCTTATATTTAGGTGTAATAGAAATGTGGTGATTTGTACCTTCAGTGCGGTCACAAAAAAGCTTCCTCAATATGTCATTGACTGTCTCCTGCTAAGTACACCAGGAATATATGCCTTAAGAAGTGCCTCCGCTATCTGAAGGTCCAAATCACCAACAGCTTACTCTGGTTCAAGGTCAGTTGGCATTCATCTGTATCCCCCTTCCCCAGGTTGTGCCTGAAAATAAGCAGGATTTGTCTAGTGCACTTACCCGGTCAACAAAAACGAAATAAAAAAATAACATTGCGTATCCCCAAGGTTTCTTCCCACTTTGGTAGAGCAGCAATTAGCTTTGAGTTACCATCCCTGTGTAATAAACAGCAAAAATTGTTGAAATTGAGCACTCTCATCAGTTTGGAATCCTTCAAGACCCTATATACTCAGATGGTGAGGGAACCCTGTAATTGCTTCCCTCATCACTAACCTACCCTGAATTATAGGCTTTCAGCTCCTTGCAGATTATACTATAGTATAATGCTGGATTCATGTGCCCCCATTACTCTGATCTCATCCCAAGGCCATATATCATTAAACTGTGTGGGAATTCTATAATCACTTCCCCTCTTCCTCAGGCTGCCTCTGCACCCTTTTTCCATGCATACCACTCAGGCCACTGCTCTCCTTCTCCCTACCTTGTTTCTTCCCCACATCTTACCACCCCCCCCCACCCTGCTGCACCTCCCCCTCTCTGTTTCTTTGCTTCAGTTTTTCTGGGAACTCCATACATCCCCTCAACCTAGCTGTACATCCCCGGCCAGGACTAGGTATTGTACTTGCTACATTACTCGCCAGTCTGTTATCTGGCTGAACCATCCATTTTGCACAAACCATCTAGCTTCCAAATTTCACATATATGCCACAGTTATCCTCTGTGCTCTTGTATGCCTACCTCTGTATTGTAGCTGATGCTGTATTATGCACCATCTTTGTATGTATTTCCTTTATGATGATGTTATTGTCACTGTGACTGTAAAAAATTATTTGCAATGTATTTTGACCCGGAAATAACCAGGTCCATCTTGCAAATGAGCTTGCTCAATGATGTTCACATGGATACATAAAGATTTGATTGATTGACACAGTAATAATAAGACATTATTTAATATAGAGATTTCATAAGGTTCTGTGAAAAGTATTGTGTACGGTATGTACTAGCAGAGTGGTGTGAAAAGATAGATAACGAAAACAGTTCTGTGTTCTGAATACATTCTGAAAAAGTAAGGAAATTCATTGCAAAAAAACTTCATTAATCCATCAATTAGGGTTCAGGTTAAAGTCACAAAAGTCTGAAATGTGAGGTTAGGGTTTCCAGCCCGAACTCTGCATTCCCCCCTCCCAACAAGCAGTGAAAGGGGCAAGGCAACACAAGTAACCAGAGACAGCCATCATCAGGCAAGACAAACAACATACAGCTCTCTGCTGATAATACAAGAGACATCCATCATCATGGTCCACCACTTCTGTAGCCATAGATACACATGCACACTTCAAAACATATACACCCACTTCAGGCTGAGGAAATACACCACCTTCAAAATGGTAAACAGAAACATAAACAAGATAACAGGATAAGAAAATTATTAGCCTACCACTTTGTCAGCCTATGCATCACAAAACAATTGATGCTTCTGAGAGTACTCTTCTATTGTTGAAACAACACTTGTGCCATTCCACTTGCATAGAAATGCACTAAAAACTGAACACAGTTGCATCAAGTTGGAATGTCTCTGCTGCTGTGCTAATAATAAATAAGACTGTCTTATGTCATAACACTACATTGCTATTGGAAACTCATTCTTCATATATCAATTATTGACTTTCTCTTTCTATGGCATACTATAGAAACTACATAAAAAACCCTGGAGCCACAATATTCAAACTGCATCCTAAAAGGGCACAAGTATTTGGGCTGCACAACTGAGTTGTGCTGGAGTGCAAAATTGCTATATTCAAACAATATGTGCAATCATGCATCTCATCTGAATACAGCAAAAGATGTGGCTGGCACAAATGGGTGCCACCAAAGATGCACTGGTGCATCCCCCTGCATGGTCTGAATACCTGGAATGTGGATGCACAGCACATTATCGGGATGCACTGGGTAATAATGCCAGGTGTTCAGACCGACATATACAGTTGGGGCCATTATGCATGCAAGGCATAAATGGGGTCATTTGTTTGTCATTATGACCCCATTTGCATGTTCTGTGTAGAGATGCACCCAGCATGATGCACTGGGTGCCCTGCATGTACATTGAAGTCCATAGTTCCTGGTAGTCTAGTGGCCCCCCCATCCCCGAGTGTAAAATAAAATATCACACTCCCATTTTTCTTGTAGTCCAGTGGCCCCCCTCCCATCCCCAAACTGTGCTGTAAATGTATGAATGCCCTTAAAATATTCCCTGGTAGTCTAGTGTCCCCCCATCCCCAATTGTGTAATAAAACATTAAGATCCCTTTTATCCCTATTAGTCCAGTGCCCCCCCGCTCTGAACCCAATTGTAGTGTACATATTGTTAAAAAAGAATCTCCCTGATAGTCCAGTGGCCCCTCTCCTTTCCCTGTCCCCCATTTGTAACATAACTCAAGTGTGAAATACCCTGGTAGTCTAGTGGTGCCCCCCATCCCCTACCCCATCCGTATAATAATCCTAGTTCAAAATGCCCTGGTAGTCTAGTGGCCACCTCCCTAGCCCCAATCATAACATAGAAAATAAATCCCAGTATTTACCTAGTAGTCCAGTTGCCAACTTTGAGAATGAAAGCTTACAGTACACACTGCAAGCCCATTGGTTTACAGTGTCGACCAACAGTATTGTAGTGCTTACTGTAAGCTCTTATTCAGTGACAGCTCTGTCAGCAGGCAGCTGTGGAGGTGTGGAGGTGGATTTTGCTGCCTACCAGCTTCATTGACCAAGCTGTAACAGGGAAGCATGGTGGGGTGTGGGTGCCTTAGTGGCTGGAGGGTGGGGAGTCCACTGGACTACCAAGGAAATATTGGGATTTATTTTCTATGCTTATGATCAGGGTTGGGAGGGGGCCACTAGACTACCAGGATATCTTGAACTAGGATTATTATATGGATGGGGTTGGGGATGAGAGGGGGGCACCACTAGACTACCAGGGTATTTTGCACTTGAGTTATGTTGCAGACAGGGTTTGGGGAAGGGAGGGGGCCACTGGACTACCAGGGAGATTCTTTTTTAACAATATGTATACTATGATCAGGCTCTGGGCAGGGAAGGCGGACACTGGACTACTAGGTATAAAAGGGATCTTAATGTTTTATTATGCAATCAGGGATGGGAGGGGGGCCACTAGACAACCAGAGATAAAAGGGTTTGCTACAGTTTCTTCTATGTTCAGGGGTTGGGGGAGTTGGGGAAGCTAGCCACACAGGGGCTGGCAGCTGCTGTGTTGCGCTGTGCAGTACAGCAGCCCACCTGTGGATGGCTAGCAGTTAGGCATGTTTTTAACATGCCTAACTTTGTGCTGTGCATCACCAGGATGTGCGGGCAGCTGCACTGCACATCTGGACTGAATATAGATATGTGGCCTGCATGCATGGGGACACTCCTTCTGGATGCACCACATACATTATCTTTGCTCTGTGGAGCATCCAGAATTGTGTGAAGCATCTCTGCCTTTGGAATATGTCCCAGGGAGACATTCCTGGGGATGCACCAGCACAACTCAGTTGCACCAGGTGCATATCCTTTGAATATCTAGGCCAGTATGTATAAAGACAGAAATTATTACAAAAAAGGAAGAATTATACAAACACTATGGTGTGCTAGTGATGTCATGAAGTGCCAGTCTATGTGTGCCACAGTCAGATAATATAAGTTATTGGAACCATCACTACAAAGAAAAAACTAAACAAATAGAAGTTACACACTACATGGTATAAGGATTTCAGAACATTGTCACGAACAGTGTCTGACTGTAAAATTCTAGATATCTTTGACTATGTATTATTGTCTTTTAGAAAATGTCAAAAGATAATTCTCTATTCTGATTGGCTCAGACACGTTTTTAGGTGGACATCTATCAGACAATAGATACCCAGCTAAAAATAAGAGCCAGGCTACAGTGCCCCTTCACTCACTGTACTATCCAAGCACCCACTCTGCTTCCTAATTGGCTACAACGTAAATTTAATATTTAAAATTCGCCGCCATTTTTTTATCCCCACTTAGCGAGAGGGTTACCAAGATTCCCTCCCATTAAATCTTTTACTGATCCAGTAATGTTGAAAACAAAAATGCACAGCAGTAGTTTCCCTCTTGTCCAAAGTCAGTCGAACTTCTGTAATGAACTGACAAAAAAAACAAAAATGCAGGCTTACAGAACTATTTGTAAGGCTGCTCTAACTCCCAGTAGTGGCTGTGTGTTTCAGTCAAATAATCAGGAAGGTCAGGTGAGGCGTCCCTGGCTGTCGCTGCTCAGTCTCTATAGGAAAACCCCAAATGATCTGTTTAAGTAATGCTGCGCTCTTACCTGCATCTGTATTTGTTTGAATATTTGTGTCCCCACCACCCTCCTGCCTGGTGCAGTTTGCCAGGTCCTCCACTGCTGCCTCCCCCTTCTCGTAGCTGGCTCTATGTGCTTACAGAGCCTGTCCCCGATGCTCTTCCTGGTCGCGCTGGGCTCGTACCAACCTCCTGAGCTGCCGCTGTACTGCATTTCACCGGGTGCTGAGACGGGTGACCCGCGACACTCCAATCATGCCGCCACTGCCTCTGGCCTCCTCATTACTGTGTTGGACGGGGTGTTGTATGGTGGTGGACATACTTAATGTGCAAAGGGATACAAATTTATTTCCTGTGTGTACTGTAAAAAAAAACTACTAGATGTCAGAACCAGCCATGAAATCACAGGCATTTTCCTGAGTTATCATACAGCAGATGGGTGTCCATCTGTGGTAGGGTAAATCAAGAAAATACCACCAGTCTCATACACAGTAGCATTCCTTGAGATTGCGTATACTGTGACTGTTTGCAACCAACATCAGCCAATCAAAACCTCCACTGTCAGAGAGCAACATTGTCTGATTGATCCCATAAAGGGACTATTTTTTCTCTAGTCGTAATATTCAACTTAAATGAAACATTCAGTGTTTTTACCTAAAATCAGTGTGTACTTGATGTAATACTGCTTGTATTGTCAGTTTAAAATGTTTTTACGTCTAATTTTTGGAGTCCTAGCCAACGCTGGTCTAGGAGGAGGAGCTGTAGTTCACCAGGCTATTTCCTGGACTACACCTCAGTGATTTATTTAATTTTATTTTAATTTGGGGGAAACTGAGCCTATTAAAAACATCTAGAAGGCACAGTAGTGGGCTTTTAAAACATTTATAAAGCTTTTGGAACAAACAATTGTCGGAGGTGTAGTGTGACCCCAGATTACACTTCTAGGTTCTGGGGCTATTTAAATACCCTGCAGCAGTGGGGTAGTGCGAACAAGACATGCGCATCAGTGAGTGTTATGCGTGTTGTGCATTTGGAGTAAAATATTGTAAGGGCTTACTTACTTGTTTAAAGAACAAGGTTTTATCTACTTAAACTTGGTAAGCAATATTTTCATAAGTTGTGATACATTAAAAAAATGGCCAGTGTTATATTAGCTACAGATGGGAGAAAAGGTAGTATGTGCTTATTATGTAATATGTTTGACTTTGAAATAGAGAAACAAAATACTAAATCCTTCATTTGTAGTAAATGTATTAAGATTCAAGAACTTGAGGATGAAATACAATTATTTGATGATAGACTAAGAATACTTGAATGTAGTCAAATTGAAACAGCTAAAAGGCCACAAATAACAGAGAATCAAAAGTCAATGGTAAAATCCAGTGATAGTTCAAAACACACAACTATCCATACTGATACTGTGACAAGAAAAAGACCAAGACAAGAAGGAAATGGATCAGATTCAGATGATGATTGGTATACTGTACAATATAAAAAAACATCTAAAAGAGGGAGAAAAGCTAATTATTTTCACATACCTTTACAGAATAAATTTGATCCATTATTAATAAATATGGATATAGAGGAGGCTGGGGATGTGGAAACTGCATTATCATTGTCAAACAATGATTTGGAAGATTTTGCTATACCAGTAAATAGTGACATTAGTCATACACAAGCTAATCTTATTAATTTTACAGAGAATAACCTTAGAGAAGTAGAAAATACAGATATAGGACCTTTGAGTTCAGATCGTATAGCACAGTCACAAATTTTTGTATTAGGGGACTCCTTGTTATCTAATCTAGATAGGATAATATGAAACCCCAATAAAGCTACTCGCACTTTATCTTGTTTTCGAGGTGCCCAGATTCATGACATAGCTAGAATGAGTAGACAGATTCTATGAAAGTGTAGCGAAAATGATCTTGTATTAATACATGTTGGGGTCAATAATATATGGCATCAGAATGCCCAACAGATTAAGGAAGCTTATGTTGGTATGTCAAACATTTTTGCTGAAATAGGAATCCACACAGTGTTTGCTGAGATTCTTCCAGTTCCTAGAGCTGAGCATTCTTTAACGAATAAAATAAAACATATAAATGGTTGGCTCAGGGCATGGTGTCTTAAACAAAATATTAAATGCTTAACTCATTGGGAGCAGTTCCAGTCAAATGGTACTTATTATGCAAAGGATGGATTACATATAAGTAGAATGGGTAAAGAAGTTCTGGGAAATGAGTTTAACTCAGCAATAGATTTTGTTTATGTAATGTTCCGAGGTGGGACTAGATACTGATATAATTAAGGACGAACAGAACTTAGCACTGAATTTTGTTAAATCTATACCTTGCATTTTTAATAACTATCAAACATCCAAATTAAATCTACTTCTACTAAATGCTAGGAGTCGGTGCAATAAAATTCATGAACTCCAAATCGTTTTACATAATGAAAATATTGATATTTGTGGTGTCACTGAAACCTGGTTTAATGACGATCAATGGGGACAAAATATCTGTGGATACACCCTTTTTAAGAATAATCGTGTATATACAAGGGGAGGAGGTGTTGCCTTTTATGTTAAAGAAGATATTAAATGTACAGAAGTCATTATTAATAGCAATTCTCCACAAGGCCTTGAAATAATATGGATTAAGCTTTATAACAAATAATTTCCAGTTACACTAGAGCTATGTTATAGGCCATCGTCTATGGATTCTGTTAATAATGAAAACTTCTGTAATTATTTGGAAAATGTCAATATAAATACTGATACTTTTTTGATGGGTGATTTCAATTATTCTGGTATAAATTGGTCAAATGGATTAGGTTCAAAAAACAGAAAAATAAATTTATTGGTACAATTGCCCATTTAGGTTTAGACCAAATTAATATCCCAACAAGAGATAATAATATTTTAGACTTAATATTTACTAATATGAAAGAAGGCATTGACTTTCCAGGTACTATGGCTCCAATAGGTAATAGTGACTATTTAATGATTAAATGGTCATTTAATTATTATATTAAAAATTCCAATGGCATAACCAAATTTAGAAACTACAATATGGCAAATTACATAGCAATTAAAGAATACCTAATGAGGTGGAATTGGAAAAATGAATTAATTGGGCTACCTGTGGAAGAAATATGGCATAGAATTAAAGATAAAATTGATTTTTGTATTTCAGAGTGGGTACCAATTAGAGTTAAATACATTAGAAATAAAAGGATTCCACCTTGGTTTTCAACTAAAATAAGAAGGTTAGTATTAGCTAAAAAAAGGCTTTCAATAAATATAAGAAAAATAAATCTGATTCTACTTGGTCTAAATTTGTTCTTAAAGCAAAAAAATCAAAATATGCAATTAAAAAAGCTAAAAAAGATTTGGAACTTAATCTAGTTAGTAATCAAGGAGATGATAGGAAAACATTCTTCAATTATATTGGTTCCTTAAAATCTACACCTAACCTAGTTGGACCCATAAAAATTAATGATGAGATTATAAATAATGAATAAATAATGGCAAACAAATTTAATCAATATTTTGCTAGCATATTCAAAAAAAAGGATATTCTATTGGATGAGAGTCCTTCTGCTTTGGATCCTGTAGTTGAATTTACTGTTGCTGAAACTTATACTATTATTAATTCAGTTAAATCTTCCACATCTGTTGGACCTGATAATATTCCCTCTATATTTTTAAAAAATGTTTCTTATGAGCTAGCAGGTGTGTTAACTTTTCTATTTAATGAATCATTAGCAAAGGGAATTGTTGTTAAAGAATGGAGAGATGTTTTAGTCATCTTATTCATAAGAATGGTTCAAAGCAGGAGTTAAAAAATTATAGACCTAAAAACTTGACGTCTTCTGTATGTAAAATTATGGAAAAACTTATATTAAATAAAATTAATAAACATATCATAGATAAAGGTCAAACTGATATATTACAACATGGTTTTCAACCTGGTATATCATGTCATACTAATTTAATAAACTTTTTTGAGCCAGTGAGCAATGCATTGGACATAGGTCTTCCAGTAGATGTTATTTATTTGGATTTTGAAAAAGCTTTTGACTGTCTCATGTAGTATATTACATGAATGTTTATTAGAAATAGAGCTTAATAAATTTATAACTGCTTGGATTATACAATGGCTAACTGATAGAAGACAACGGGTATCACTAAGAGGTTATACTTCTGTATGGACTGAAGTTACTAGTGGGGTCCCTCAGGGCTCTGTTTTGGGCTCTATATTGTTTAATATTCTTATAGCTAGTATGAACTCTAAAAACGGTATATGGTTAACAAAATATGCAGACGATGCTAAATTAGGTGGGATTGTTAACAATTTAAAATCCATGTCTAATTTACAGGATAACTTGAATTTAATTTCAGACTGGGTTACCAATCATAAATTAAACTTTAATATTAATAAATGTAAAGTCATGCATTTTGGCCTTAATAGCATATGTGCTGTTTATTATATTAACAGCCATGTGTTAATTGTAATTACTGCCGAAAAGGATCTGGGTGTTACTACTACTAATAACTTAAAATTTACAGAACATTTGAATACTACCGTTAAAAAATGTACTCGATTATCCAATTGTATATTCAAAAATATAAAAAGCAGAGAACCAGCCGTATTACTACCATTATTTACTAGTATTATAAGATCCAATTTTGACTATTGTTCATCATTCAGTGCTCCAACATTAATAGGAGATAGGTTATCTAGAGAGAAAATTTAAAGGAGATTTACCAAAAATATTACTGGCATGGGTCTTTTGACTTATGAAGAAAGATTAAAAAAATTACAACTGTATAGTGTGGAATATAGATCATTGAGAGGTGACCTTTGTTTGCTTTATAAGGCAACTAAGAATGAATATTTGTTCAATACATTATATTTGACTTGGAATCCAACATCTGTGCATACTCAAACACATAATTTGAAATTAACTGCAACTACAAACAAAACTACAAAGAGAAATAATTTTTTTACTCAAAGAATAGTTCCAATATGGAACTCACTTCCAAATGAGGTGGTGCATTGTGATAATTTGGCTCTATTTAAATTGAAACTTGATTCTTACATGAATGACCTAAAATATATAATCCACCTGGCTTAGGTGACGTGATCTAATTGGGCTTGTTCTTCGATCATGTATTTCACCTATGAACCTGTGAACCTATAAATGCTTAAAATTAAACACATGTCTCAATGAATTTATCTATAAAGGTTGTACATTTTCTAAGTGCAATAATACCCTCCAGGGTGGGTGATATTGGGCAATACTGGACCACCCAGGAGCAGAAGTGCCCTCCTGCCTGTATGCTGGGCCCTCATTATGCCCCTGCATGGTCCGGTATTGCCCAATACCACCCACCCTGTCAGATATTATTGCTTGCATAATGTATGGGAGGGCATTTTTAAGGCTGGAATTTAATGAATTCCTAGCCTTGTTATGGTATTGTTATGACATCAAGAGGTTGTTATACCCACTTGAGTACATCACATAGATACCATAACAAAGTGAACACATCTGCACATGTGCATCTCTGAACCACGAATGGCTGTGGAGGTGAAAGCTGGCCCAACAGAGAGTGGCACAATGGGGTAAAAAAGAAAGTAAGCACAAATTTAGTTTACCTGGTGCCCAAGTAAAAGGACTAGTGCTGTGGGAACAAAACGTTGGTTATAAAAATATTTCATTATAATATTGTTTTGCATTATTTTAATTACTATGTTACATTCTTTATAAATGCTTAATTAATAAGAAAGGTAATCGGGGTGTAATGCTAGACAACTGGTTTAAATTTCTGTCTACATAAGTTCTCTATGCAAGAAGGGCTTGCCTGCAAGAACTGTCTGAAAAAAACTTCTGCTAAAGAGTGGTTTTCAAAATTGAGAAAAAAAATTATCTAGTTTGCAAGTTTTAAAACTGACCTTTTTGACCCAGTGAAGAGCTTCTACAGACTTAAGTTTTGGTTTATGTCCAGCTAAGAGATAGTTACCATATGAACTTGACATTTGATGAAATGCAGCTGGTCCTCTGTATCAGCCTATAGCAGGCACCAACAAGTATATGAAGTTAAACTGCTATATGTTTCAACATGAAAGAAAGACTTTTGATTCTTGTAAGACTATTTTTAATGCTGCCAGCATAAAACATACACAGTGAATAAAGTACATCTTGACCTCTAAACTGGTCAAATTGTGTGAATGCAGCTGATAGGGGGTCCAAAGCTATCCACACAAATATCTTGAGACAATAATTTTTAAAGTAAGCATACCATGTTTGATCTTAAGTGGAAGATGGCATCATGACAAATCCACAGATATATTTCTTATGTGTGTAACTTGTTGCTAAACAGAAATAGTCCATCTTAAAGAGTTTGAGCTAACCACTTGGAAAGCATGGCTGCATGATCGAGACAGCTCTTTGCAATGGAATTCCATGCTTTTAAGGACTTTCCCAAACAGTTTTCTGGAAAACAAAATAACTACCTTATTCTAAAGCTGCAGGCATGGGAAACAGAAGTATCACTTTATTTTCAAAAGACTTTGCTGAGAATTAAAGTTATAATCATTATTAATTTATCTCAGAAAATATTTGTGTCACAGACATAGGATACACCTCAAAAGACTGCTTTTTCATGAGCTGAATCCAAAAATGTTTGTATGGAGACTGTATCCTGTTGCATTCAAAAGGTATAAGACAAATTAATTTAAAACTTTAAACTGGACTCTTGCAAAGAGGGACAGTCTTCAGAGAGAGAGAGAGGAGCCACCCCTTTCGTCATTTGCATGATCCAATCAAAGTTAATAAAATTTACAAGAAATGATGTTTGGACTATGCTCTAACCAAAGGTAATAAAAGCCAACCACTGGAAAAGGAAATTATGTTAGGATGATGCTCTAACCAGAAGTAATAAAAGCCAACCACTGGAAAAGGAAATGATGTTAGAATGATGCTCTAACCAGAGGTAATAAAAGCCAACCACCAGAAAAAAGCCCAGTCTGCTTCCATCTGAGATGCCAAAAGAACCTGTTGTGGTGCTGTGGACATTTTTGTTGTTATAAGTACCATTTGAAGTTCCTGCCAAAACCAGAACAAAGGAACTGAGATACCTATTGATGTCTAAACCAAAAGCAAGCATGCACTACAGTGTTGAAGCCAACGGAGACCATGATGCAAGGTTTGAATGTGTGTGGAGTGAAAACAGGAACTACAACAAGATCAACCCACTAAAATAACTTTTGTCATCCAAGAGGAGGAGAACTCGCCAAGATTTTGAAGTTAGCAAAGAAAATCCAGGCCCTGCAGCTAACCAGATGTCTTAAGTATTATCTTAATTATATTAAGTTGGCTTAGCTGGGGAGGTGACTTGGTAAAATCAACTTCTTAAATACAGAAGCTTGGGTATATGGTAAAGCTTATACTCATTCTAAAAGATATGAACATATTGCATGCTATAAGGTATTCAAATGAGTTTTATACAGAAAAATAGTTCAAGACACTAATGCAAAGAGTCTGCAAGTTCTCATGCAGAAAAGTAATGCTATATACAAAAGCATGCTGAAGGCATGGTATACAGCTGATGTTACTCATTGTTTTTGAATTTTGCTTGTTTTTCTTTGTTATTTGTTTATTTTCTGAAACCTTTGTTGTTTTTGTTTACATTGCTTTTCACTATGTTTACAATGTTTTATATCTATGCAAATTATTAGAAACTAGTTATATTGTATAGAGGCAAATAAAATCCATTTTTATTTAGAAAATGGGCTTTTTATTTGCTGGGCTCTGATTGGCTAGTACCCCTGCCAGAGGGGTACATTAACTTTCAATAGATGCCCAGCAAATAAAAAAGTGCCAACCCAAACCTGCCTCATGCCCAGCAACTATCCTTGTGCCCAGCCTGCTTCCTCATTGGCTTAAGTACTGGGCACACAATTCAAACTGCCACCATTTTTTCTTTTAAGTTAGTGAGTGAGTTATGCTGCCCCCACCACCACCACCACGAAAGAATTAACACACTGAGCTCAACAGTCACATAATTGAAGCAATGGAAAAAACATTCTTTCAATAAATCACCAGTGAAGCCCAAGCTCAACTTCACCACACTGTGATCACTAGCGCAGTTTCTGATACCGGTCAGTCAGCTTTCACAAGCTCCTTTACTGACTGACTGGCATTTACTGTCAGTAAATTGCCCATATTTTAGAAGAGGCACTCATTACATTTACAAAAAAAAGAGAACAAAAGCAAAGAAACAATTTGCCAATCGTGCTTACTTTACAACGTGGCAGTCTCCAGTCCTTGCCTTGCACTCACTTTCCAAATGCTTCCTGACTGCTCTGCTGCTTAACAAGCATCTCCTACTCCAAGACCCGTTCAGTTTTCTTATCTCATCCATGGCAGTTACTTCCACTTACATTCTCAAACTGGACAAAAAAAATGGAACAAAAATGGGGGGGGGCTCAGCTTCATGTACCAACGAGGAACACATATTGTATAGCAGTAAACACACACTACAACTGCCCTCTACTGGTACACATTGCTAAGAATACCAGTAGAGGGACTACTTTACTAACAAACCAGCAATAAGTTGATTTTAGCCTTTCTTTTTAATATTTTTTTTTTTTAGTATTACAAAATAACTTTACAGATAGTCCATTTTCTAAGTGCAATAATACCCTTCAGGGTGTGTGGCATGGGCAATATCAGGCCTTCAAAGGGCAATAAGGCCCTCCACCAGTGACATCAGGCCTCATTCTGCCCCTGGGCAGTCTGGTATTGCCCAATACTGCCCACCCTGTTGGGTATTATTGTTTGCATATTACATAAGGGTGTGACAAAAAAGTTATTTGCCATTATCTATAACTGCATGCAGTAGGTGGTAAAGTAAAATTTGAGCCAGGCTTACATTGTTTATATAGTGCTATGCAAATTTTGTGATGGGGCTAAAGACTTAGCTAAGTGCCATAATAAGAAATTGGTATTCCAACCTATTATTCTGACATTCTGGGGGTTTGCCCATGATAATGTTTTTTTGAATACCAGTCCACACCCTAATGTGTATGAGAAATAGATATTATTATTACTATTATTATTAATAACAATAATTGCAAAGTTACTGAGTCTGAAGGTGCAGCTTCATAAAGTGAACTGGGTGAGGCTAGACAATGGAAAAAGCAGTATACCCTTTTGAAAAAACATATCTTTGAATTAGGAAAAGAAGTTAGTGACTTAAAGGCCCAAAAACAAGATACTAAGAGTAAAAATAAAAATCAGGTAAGACCAAAAGCATCTGAGGAATCAGGCACTGATGACTCCGGCACTGATGACTCCTCCCCTGAAAAGGAATATCCCTGTTCAGAAGAGGACTCACATGATAAACATAAAAAGAGACATGAAACTAAACAGAAAAGAAGTTCTGGTTCCAAAGATGAATCAGCTGATAGGTCCCAAAGAAATAAAAAGGTGTCTGAAAAAGAACAGGGGTATTTAAAATGAAAGACAGTTATACAAGCCTTGAAGTTGATAGGAGATTGGTACAATTCTAAAACTGCAAAAGGGGGCATTGAGCAGCAAACTCATAACTTGAAAGAGTGCTTTGAATCATTGAATGTAACTGATGTGGGAGAACAGAGTTTTGTAATTAGGTGGTCTGTTGATGATCCTCCAGCTGAGTGGTCAAGAATACATAGAGAAAGTAGGAATAAACCAGATAGGCTGTATGTATTTCTGAAAAAGGAGTTTGGTAAATATCACACTAACGGGGCAGCCAGTCATGCTGCCTACCAGATTCAGTGTAGTATTACTCAAAGTCCAAGGGAATTCCATTGTAAGCTGAAGTATGTGTACTTTGGAGCTGAAGATCATTCAGACAGTGATTTGGATGACTTCCAAGGCCCATACTATCAAGGCTAATGCTTTTCTATTAGGACACAATTGGCACTCAAGCTTAAAAGGAGGCCCAGAAATGTTCATTGGGATGTAAGACAGGCAAAACACATCTGGGACTCTGGAAGAGGTGATGAATCCCCTCCACATAAAAAGGGGGCCCTGCTCCTAAAGTCCAAGTGTCTGAAGTAACTACCTCAGATACTTTGGCTATGGAAGGGGGTGAGATATCTTCTCCCAAAAACAGGAGGTAGAAAAAGGAAAAGGGCAAAAAAACTCCAACAGAAAAAGCTGTGGAGCAGCCCAAGGCTGTACCTGACTCCACAGTGGTGGTTCAATCTACCAACTCTGCCCAACCTTCCCCCACTGTGGTTCCACAACCTGGTCCTGAGCCACATTTCTACCAAAGCCCTCAGCAATGCCCACAACCTCAACTGTACCAAAACCTGGGCCCCACCTATGGAGAACATGACTCTGGTAGAGGGTGTGGCCGAGGGTATGGGAGAAGATACAACAATGACCATAGAGGATACTATAGAGGATACAATAATGACTATAGAGGTGATACAGGTGCCTATGGGGGCACCAGAATTATGACCATGATCAAAACAATTACAGGCTCCAAGACAGGTCTAGATCTAGTTCCCTCAGCCTAGATGATAGGATTAAGAGATCACAGGAAGAGGTGAGGAGGGAAATAAAGGGAGTAGAGAAACAAGTTGGAGCTTTAAAGACACTTCTTCAAAACCACTTATTCCAATCTCCCCAATTACCCTCTGTGCTTCATTCCCCTGTGCCAAACCCTGCAGAATCTGGCACAGTTGAGACTAGCACCAATCTTGGATCCAATTGACTAGTGCCTTCTGTACTCTCTAATGCTGCCCAGGTAAATGAAATTGCAATTGCTGACAATGTTAATGAAACTGCTATCGAATGAATGTATGCCAAAGGGAAAAGCAAATGTTAGATCAGAATCTGACCTTTCCCTAGAGGTATCCAGAGTTACTGCTGCAAACAGTGTACTGGGCCACAGTGAACCTGCCATGTTGCCAGGAGTTGAGAAAAAATTTTTTACCTGGGCAACTTAATCCCTAAACAGGGGGAAGATAGGTTTTACTTTGACATAAACATTGAAACAGTCTGAATCATGAAGCTTTAATGGACTCAGAAGCAGAAGTGACCCTGATGTCCAAGAACTTCTACGATAAGCTGACTGATGTGTTGGGTAACTCAAAGGTGCTGAAAACCCTCTGTGATGGCTTACAAGTTGTAGGTTATGGGTGGGTGCAACAGACTCTAGGTAAAGTGTGATTAAGGTACTAGGTAAAGTGTGAAATGAGTTTAAGATTTGGCAAAATGGAAGTAACCCAACCAGTGTATATCAATAATAGAACTGGAGATGATTTAGTTTTTGAAATGACCTTCTGAAAAGGTTTCAGCCTGTCAGGAGGTCTAAACCTCACTCTCAGGTTCTTGGCAATATTGGGAATGCAAGAAATCACAGACACATTGTGTAAGAGTAATATAGAGAATACTGGATGGGCAACTATGCACAACTAGTGTGTTCTGCCATAGAGGGGTTCTGATTTCCTCTGACCTCGAGAGTGAAGCTTGAGAGGTCCATGGGAATCAGAACCCCGAGGTGACAGAACACACAGGCTGTGCATAAAGTTGCTCATCCTGTATTTTTTATAGTGTATAGTAGTATTATGTGAAATGTGTGCTTTGTGTTTTCTTTCTCTCTTTTTCATAGTGAAACTGACTTGAAAAGTCTGTAGAGGTTCTAGAATACTGTCACCACAGAATTAAATAGAGGAAAGCAACAATGTGCCAGCATTCCAAGTGGTTCTGCTGCAGTAGTGATATCACTACTGCAGCAGAAGAACATAATGACATCACTACTGCAGAAGAACAAGCATATTCCAGGCATGGAATTTCATGCATAATAGAATTCCACTATACACTATAAACTTTTTTATTACTACCAAAGGGATAAATCACAGTTGCCCTAAGCAGTTCTTACCAATATGAACCAGGAGCCAATCTAAGCGTTCCCTACACCTCAAGGTTTCTTCATGTCTCTTGGAGTCTCCAAGGTATAAGACTCAGTGTCTCACATTATATACCTATGATAATTACTATGGTTACTGTAAGATAGAAACATTTCTAGTTACAGAGATTAGCTCTATTGGCTAAATTAGTGGTGGCTCCACGGTCCAAGATAACATTATACAAGTTTGTAGTAGTCATCACTTTGAGAAACAAAAGAGTACAGTTCTTACACAAATAGTTTAGTATTACAAATCACCAAAAGGTGGCAATGCCGACTTATATATCATAATCATTACAAGAACACAGATGTCCTCACATCTTATAAGCAGAAATAAATAGAATATTGATATGTATTAGAAAGCAAAGTGTATAACAATAGTCTGTATACATATACTGACATCTACTCTTGTACAGTAGATGCCCTAAGCCCTAAATGCTAGTATAACATATGCCTAAACACTAGCTGTCTACAGTGTACCTGTGGGGGGGTACCAATAAAGGTGCAGGGACCTCGTTTAACATTCCCCCCTTGTTGCCTCCAAGGGCAACACAGGCAAAAATAGGGAAAGGTCAGGGAGCAGGGGCCATTTACAAACCCAACGCGTGAGCCTTGTGAAGGAACTCCAGCTTCTCATGGTTTTGGCATAGTGTGCGCAGTAGGCAGCATACCATAATAACCAAGAAAAATATCAGAAATGCTTGTAAAATAACAAAATCTTTAAAAGTAATCTCTAACCATGTGTTAGTTAATGCATTATTCATATCACCATCATTAATCAATGAAAGGATAGCTTTGTTAGACTTAGTGATATTATTGCTGATGTGGATGAGGTGGGTGCCTTTTCTCTCTAAAAGTGATTTTAATGTAAGTGTCAGGGGATCTATGTGTACATTAAAATATGGTAAATATTCAGAAAGGGTGAGCAGATAATTGGGGTTGCCATCAATGTTGTCCGCATCCATAAGGGGGATGGGGGTAATAACGATATGTCCAATAACAGCTTTTTGGTGGGGGACAAAGTAGAAGTTGGGAGAATCAATAACACATGTCTCAGTTCTGTATGTATAACTTTTATAATTGGTTACTACACAGTACTCCCCATCAGAATTATACTGCATTTTAACAGTGGGGAGTCTCCATTTTT
This sequence comes from Neoceratodus forsteri, assembly GCA_016271365.2. Taxonomy (NCBI): domain Eukaryota; kingdom Metazoa; phylum Chordata; order Ceratodontiformes; family Ceratodontidae; genus Neoceratodus; species Neoceratodus forsteri. The sequence continues at coordinate 981,211,269 of CM057459.1, forward strand.
GCAACTGTACCTGGCAGGTGTAGGTCGTCTTGGAAATCCATGTTGTCAGGTGATGAACCTCCTCACGATAAGACTGGTAAAGTTTATATGGAGCCAATGTTGAGTCCGAAAAGGCTGTGTCATTCATGCTGATGTCATCGTCCATGGAAAAGGATCAATCAATACTGTCGGGAGAATAACCACATACAGGTTTAATAACATCAAATACATCACATCGACACAAGTAGATATATTGTTTCTTCGCACAGCAGTTGGTGTGCGGTGAGACCCAGGCATCCAGGAAAGGATGGAAGACCAATAGAGGAGGCAAGTCCAGGCGTTCTCTGTAGATGTCATCATCAAGGTGCCTGATGGAATGTACAGAAGCGAGCTTGTCGAACAAAGCTGTAGTGGGATCAAAACATGTTAAAGAGACAGTAAAAGGAACAAAGATTGTACCTTTGATAGAACATTTCTTAGAAGTAAAACAGGGACAGTGTTAGGGTGTCTGGTCACAAGACCCAAGTTCCTAGCTGTAGAAAGAGTAATAGTTAAAGATTGTTGCATACACATAACAATACAGCCAGGAGTTTTACATCGTGGACAATACCATTTAGAAATATGTTTGTCATGTATGATATCAGGGATTCTTCCAGATTCTAGATCCCAGAAGAGATTATTGATGGTAGTGATAATGTAAGAGCCATAGGCTGAGCATAAAATCTCACATGCAATGTATTGTTTATCTGCGACTTTGTCATTCTGTGCAATGAGTGTGTTAATCTTATCTTTAGAATCTGTAAATGCCTTAGCAATGTCGTGCATATTGTAAACAGTGTATCTTTCTTCCTGACTAAGGCCATCCACACCATGCAATAATGGGGGTAGTATATTATTTACCAAACCAGTCTGAAATTTGGCAGAATGAGATTTGAAAGCAGCAATGTCTGCTTTGTTCCGGATAGACATAGCTGTACCAAAGAGACCTGTGAGATAGGGTCTTGAGTACGAATCTGAAATGTTGCTAGACTATCAAGCAATAATGCACTGTAAAATGCTGAAGTGTTAATATTGTGACACATGCCAAATTCTTTCATATTCCAGTAAGTTAAGTTGAAAAAACAGGTATATGCATAAATTGTAAATTGTTGATCAGTGTACCAGGTAGAGCAGTGGCTGTTAGACCACTGCGGGGACCAGGGGTGTGCTTTGGACATTCCAAAAGCTGTTTGTCAGTAGGTGGTAACACAGAAAGGTACATGACAGCAGAGGCCATGTTGTGTACAGTACAAAATTTTTGAGCAGAGTCGTTAGACAAAGAATTACAGAAGGAGTGGTCAATCAAAGCAGTGATATTGTATAAACCTGAATGTCTAACAGCAGTTTGTAGCAAGGACAGAGAACCATTTGGGGATAATTTAGCATTAGGCCAACCCTGAAAAGTTCCCTTAGAAAGCTTGGCCAAAGGGAGAATTTGTCCTTGTGATGTGGTTTGCCCTCAATTTGTAGGGTACATTTATCAGGAACAACAACCGAGGCAAAGAGGTAAGTATCGGAACCTTCCTGGACAGTAATCAAACTATCTGGTATTTTGATGGATACTGCCTCTGGGGCAGATGCTGGAGGATCAAGGTGAGGTAGGAGGTTTTGTACTGTGCCTTGGATGCAGGGGATAACTCCTGAGATGAGGAGAAAATGGAACAAGATAGCCATTTTGTCAGTATATCTGAAAAGGAAAATTAAACATTAGATTAGTACTGTTCTGCCCACTGGGGTGAGGAAAAGTAATTATACTCCTTTATACAGTTTCAGTTGGTTTGTATATAACCACTTGTCACTCAGTTTATTGTTGTGCAGGAGTCTAACGTCATAGACTGCCAGACTGAGCTTGTTGACAATGGGGTAAGGGCCTTCCCACTTATTGGAGAAGGAGTGTGTGGGATGTGCAAATCTGAGGACCATTACCTGATCTCCAACCTGGCAATCCACTTCTTGTGCATGTTTGTTGAACTGTATCTTGGACTGTTGCTAGGCCTTGCTCATGCAATTGGCAGCATGCAAGTGTGTGTGTATGAGATCTTTTCTGAGTTTTTCCACAAGTTGGTCTACAGACACACGGTCCATAGTGGGGGGGTGCAGGTCGTACAACAGGTGTTTGAGTAATCTAATCAGTCTGCCAGTCATTACCTCAAAGGGTGTCAACTGGGTGGTGGCTGAGGGTGTGCCCCTGATTGCCATAAGGAGTAATGGCAACAGGGAATACCAGGTTTTGGGATTGTCCTCAATGAATTTGGAGAGCATTTGCTTAATCCGTCTGTTGGCTCTTTCTACTTGACCTGAAGACTGAGGGTGGTAAGGTAAGTGAAACTTTTGCTGAACTCCAAGGAGTTCAAGGGATTCTTTCATCAACTCACCTGTAAAACTGGTTCCTTTGTCGGAGTCCACCTTAAGAGATAGGCCCCACCTAAAGAAAATGTGTTCCACCAGGATTTTGGCAGTGGTTTTAGCAGTGCATGTGTTAGTGGGGAAAGCTTTGACCCACTTAGAGAAAAGATCAGTTACCACAAGAGCATACTTGTTGTTTTTGTTGGTATTGGTCAGGGGACCAATAAAATCAATCTATATGACATGCCAAGGGACAGAGCGTCTTTGTGGTAAGAGTCTGGCTTTTCGTTTGGTGGGGATGGGATTGTTTTGTGCACAAACAAGGCAGTTGTCTATGTACTGTTTAACATCTTTTGTGATGCCAGGCCACCAGGTGGTGGTCTTGAGTATCTGGAGGGTGTTTTCCACTCCCTGGTGTCCAACAGTGGGTGTATCATACACTTGGTGCAATAATTCAGACCTAAGATGTCTGGGGACCACCCACAACCTAGTGGTAGAATCATCTGTTTGATACCAGATGAGCTTGTCATCTGGTGACAAGTGTAACTTACTTTCATGCCTCCAGTAGGATTATGTGTGGAAAGTTTTTCTTTGGTACCTTTGTCAAGGAATCTGAATACTTCTTTGAGTTCAGTATCAATATGTTGGGCTGCTGAAAGGTCCAAGGGGGAAAAGGTTCAGGTTTCTTCCTGACTGCTGCAATGCATACAGCCGCATTGGTCTCTGGATGGCCCATCATCCAGGTGTCCCCCCTCAGGCCCCTTCCTTGGCAAGGGTGTCTGCTGTGTCATTAAAGGCATGGTATGGGTCATGAATGGAGGGAGTCTTGACTTTGTGTACATAGAGTTTGTGTGCAAACCTTTGTATCAGTGAGTGTATGTATATTACCAGTTCTTTGTATTTTACTGGGCTGCCATCAGAAGAGAGGAAGGAGTTCTTCTGCCGGAAAGGAAGAAATTCTGTAAGAGAACAACAAACCCAGTTAGAGTCTGTAAAAATAATCATATCCTTGGTCCCATGCTTGATGAACTTGAGGGCACAGGCCACCACTGCCATCTCTGCATACTGTGATGATGCCACACTGCAATGCTTAGAGATTTTAACAGTGTTACCATAAGGGTAAATTACCAATATACCCATCCCTACAATTTGTTCTCCCTGATAGTGGGAAGCTGAACCATCTGTGAAAATATGACACAAAGAGGTGCTTTCAAGAATGTGTGGCATGGCAGGGAGGAAAGGACCTGGATCTGGAAGATCAGGTGGTTGCAATGTACAGTCAGGGGTTTTCCTTGCAAAAGGAGTCCATGTGACAGCATGGATGGAATTTTGGTTGGGTGTACCTGTATGTCTCTCTCCTGGAGAAGAAGTGACCAGTGTGTCAGTCTGGTGTTAGAGACTGACCCATCCTTCACTCTGTCTGATAGCAGGAAGGTAGTTCAATCAATCAATCAATCAAAAATTTATTTATAAAAAGGCGCCTTTCTAAAACCAAGGCGCCTGTACATCACATAATAGAACAATATTACTAAAAACAATAAAAATTATCCAAGCTTAATAATACTTAAAAATCATTATACGTGTGTTTAAAAAGATATGTTTCAAGTGTTCCCTTAAAAGTTTGGACGGTCAGGCAATCTCATACCTGATGAGGTAGAGAATTCCACAGGGTCAGGGCCATAAAACTAAAAGATCTGGCCCTGGAAGTCTTCAAACGAACCCTGGGAATCTCTAGCAATCCCTCGTCAGTGGATCGGAGAGAGCGGGGGGGACACACAGTGGGGTTTGGTTGGTGTTAATAATCAGTGGAGAGTACCCAATGATATACATAAAGTGCTTGACAGCCCAGTAAGTAGCCAAAGGCTGTACTTTTGTTCCACTGGGGTCAAGAGCTGTGATGCATATGCAGTGGGTCTCAGAGTACCATGAACCTTCTGGGCCAGCACTGCTGACATGGCAATGTCAGAGGTGGTGCATTCCAGATGAAATGGTAGTGCTGGATTGGGGTTGACCAGAGCTGGAGCCGAGGCCAAGGCCTGCTTCAGTGAAGTCACAGCCTGGATGTGTATGGGACCCCAAGTCCAGGGAATGTCCTTCTTTAGTAGCTGATACAGAGGAGCAGCCTTTTGAGCAAAATCACAAATAAAATCTCTAGAATACTTCACCATACCTAGAGACCTTCTAAGAGTTGCCACACTGGTAGGCAATGACAAGTCTTGTAATCCTTGTATCTTCTTCCAGGTAGGGCTGTGGCCTTGGTCAATTATTCTGAGGCTCAGAAACAGTACCTTTTTCTGACATAGTTGTGCTTTTGCTGGGTTGCATTTGAGGCTTGCTCTCTTGGATGAGAGCCAATAGTTCATCCAAGAGATCCAAGTGTTGTTCCTGTGTGGCTGTTGCCAACAGCAGATCATCTACATACTGCAAGAGACACTGGGGAGTAGACAAACCCTCAAGGGCATCCATCATGTGCAGATGGAACAGGGATGGGCTGTTATGGGATCCCCTGTGGTAAGAAGGTCCACGTATAATGTCTACCTTTAAAGGTGAAGGAAAACTTATATTGACTTTTAGGGGCCAATGGCAGTGACCAGAAACCATTGGAAATATCCAGGGCACTGAGCCATTTCAGGTGAGGGGTCAAGAGTCGCATCACGTCAGGTGTGGAGGCCACAGTTGGAACACAACTGATGGTGACCCGGTTCAGTTTTCTGTAGTCAATAGTAAGTCTCCAGGCACCTGTAGGTTTCTTCACAGGCCACAATGGGGAGTTGGCAGTAGAGACACATATTCTGATTACCCCTTGGTTGAGGACTGATTTTATTGTTTCCCTAAGAGAAGGCAAAGCCTCAGATGGGAAAGGATATTGCCTTTTCCTCTCATGTGCTGGGCCTGGCACTTCGATGACAGTGTGCATTCTGCCACAGTCATGCTTGTTGGTAGCAAATGCTTCCAAATGTCTTTGTAGGATGGGAAGGAACTTTGGGAAAAGCTCATGGTTCTTGAACAAATCTATGACATCATACTCCTTATTGTTGGCAGATATTGTTGCCACAACGTGTGAATTAGGGATCAAGATAGTATGATATTGGCCCTGAATCTGTATCAATAGCATGTTAGTTTGATTCACTACACAACTGTGTGGCGCAAGGAAATCAATCCCAGTGATGCTAAGGCGATCATGTAATACCATCAGTTGGAAGGTGTGTGAGGCCTTCAGGTGTCCCAACTCTACAGGTAGTGGTAGACAGCTGCATGCAGGTAACCTAGTACCATCTACTCCTGACATGTTGGTCCTCTGTCCAATGGACCAAGGAGATGTATCCAGGTGATCATCATGTAATACAGACACAGCCACACCTGTATCCAATAACACTGTAAGTAGGCAGTTCCTGACCTCAACCTCAGTGTAGAGCCTTCCGTTTGTATCCAAGACCAACTTGTTTACAATCCAGACTGGGGCCTGTAATTTTCAATCTGTACTGGAGGAAGCATGGAGAGATTGGGGCTGGATCCTTTGAGCCACTTCACCATGCTGCACTGATGCTATGTAGGGAGGTGCTTCTGGGTTCAGGCCTGTATGGGCCTGACAGCCTGTACTTCCAGTATCACCACTGCTCATTGGGACCTGGGTTCCTGGTTGTATGGCTGTAAGGGACTGAGTAGGAACAGCATCCCCTACAGAGTGCACTTGCCCCAGGAGTTCTCTAAATTTCTGATTTTCTTTGGCTCTCTCCCTATATGAAGGGCCTAGTCTTTGTTGTTGTTTACCCTTATGATTCTTGTGTTTCTTATTCTTATGATAGTTCCAGTTCCCACCCCATTGCTGTTGTTGCTGTTGTGGTTGTTGTTGGGCCTACTGAGGGTGTTGGTTGTCCATGGGGAGGGGCTGTTTGTGTTGGGCCTGCCCTTCCACCATGTAGTGTGTTGTGGCCTCTTGATTAGACTCCACGGTGGCTACTTTCTTGGAACCGGAGCCCAGATCACAGATGTAGAGTTGGTAAACTCACTCGGTTTTCCAAAGGATGTCAGCAAACCTTTCTGTGGTGGGATAGGTGGTTGGCTCTACCTTCTCTCTTACTGCAGGGATCATGTTCCTAAGGAACAAGGTCTTATATTCAATAAGATCTACATCTGCAGCTTCTTGTGCATGTTGTTTTCGTGTTCAGTAGGCCATCCAGAGTCTCCGGTGGTAAGTCGCTGGACTTTCCTTTGCATTCTGTTTCACAGGGTATGCAAACATCACTCCTCCTACACCTGGGCCGTGTGAAGCAATTAGTTCAGCTGCAACCTCATCAAAGGTGGCTTTGCCAGCCTGGTGGATGGCATCAGGGAGTTTGGCCCACAAGCCAGGGTCGATGGTCTGGTGTAGGATCTGGACCTGGTAGTCTGCAGTGAGGCCAAGCATCTCACATTTGGAATGCATCTTCTCCATGTGACAGCTAAGGTTGTCAGATGGGCTCATCCGACCAATACTGTCAGCTATTTGCTGGACAGAGTAGGCCATTTGTAGGGGATTAGTGGGATGATCAGGTGGAGGTGCATTTCCTTGGGTGCCATCCAGGGCTGTCCAAGCTGCAGCCTCCACTACTGAGTGGACTATGCTCTCCTGAGTACCAGTTTCATGAATAAGCTGCCTAATTTGGCCTTTTAAAACTCGTTTATTCCTCTCTGGGATGGGCACACTATTTACCACATTATCAATCTTTTTGTCTATCTGTCTTCCATATTAATAATGGCTATCAGTGTGCCATCAGTGGTGCCAGGCTTGGGCCTGCTCCCCCCCCATCATGAGGGATGCCATGTTGGCATCACCCATGATCTGCGACAATATGTCAACAATGAATGACAAGGTGTGGGTGGAGTGGGACCCGCCATATTGTGGATGGCTGAGTGGGGTGTCTGGGCCATAGTAGGGGTGTGACTGGGCATTGTACTGGGAGATGTCATCATCTGAGACCTCCCCTTCAGATGACGTGGTTAAGGCAGGGTCTACGCCTCCCATCGCCTTAACATGTCCAGCCAAAACCTCTCGCTGATGGCACAGTTTTGCCATCTTAGATTCACATTCTGCATGACTCACAGTTGCAACATTTACATCAATCTCATCTGGCATTTGTTAATGCAACACTCTGTATGCGGCGCTCAATTCGCGATTGTCCCTAGTAGCCACTTCTAAGTCATTACGTACCTGGTTTATCTCATCCTGTGTCTCTCCTATATCCTCATGCAACTGTTCATTCGCTCTACTTAACAAGTCATTCATATTCAAAGCCTGCCCCTTATCCTGTCTCAAACTTTCACATCCCTGCTTCAACATACACATTTCTTGCTCTCCAGCCTCTGCGGAATGATGCAAAAGTGAATCCTTTTCATTGCACAGTGTTTGAAGTTCAGACTCCAAATTCTGCTGCAGTCTCTCACATTCTGTTTCCTGCAAACCCATCACTTGCTTAAGAGATGAAATCTGCAGGTCAAGGGTTCAAAACCTTGCTTCGGAGGATTCCAAAGCAGCATAGAGAGCCACAACCAACAGCCCTTTGGCATGACGCTTATTGGCTGTTTGTCTCATTTCACAGTACTGGGTTGAGATCCCAAGTATAGGATTTTTGGATTCACTTGTGTCACGCACGAAGTCAGCCCATCCTCCATGGGAGGCAAGGAAGTTTGAGACATCAAGTCTCAGTTCTACGAAGATATTTGATGCGGTGGCCATTGTGTGGGAGGGAATGAAAAATCAAACTGTGAAAAAGGTACAGTGCTGTGTATCGATCCACAGCAGGAACACTTTACACACAGTTGGGCTACTGTATACTCTGTAGGCTTGCAATTCAAAGCTACTGTGGAGTGGGTCAAGTCGACATTGATCACACCCAAGAAAAGCAGCCAGATTTTGCAAGTGATTACAAAGTGATCAGAAAATAGGAGAGATGATTCAGAAATGCACATCTATAGTCCCCATTGGGAAGGGAAAAGTTTTAAGCAACAAGTGAAATCTCACAAACACCAAATATTGCCTGCACACGGTCATCAATTGTCAGGAGGTCTAAACCTCACTCTCAGGTTCTTGCCAATATTGGGAATGCAAGAAATCACAGACACATTGCATAAGAGTAATAAACTTGTTTATTACTACTAAAGCGATAAATCACAGTTGCCCTAAGCAGTTCTTACCAATACGAACCGGGAGCCAATGCTAAGTGTTCCCTATACCTCAAGATTTCTTCATGCCTCTTGGGGTCTCCGAGGTATAAGACTCAGTGTCTCACATTATATACCTATGATAATTACTATGGTTACTGTAAGATAGAAACATTTCTAGTTACAGAGATTAGCCCTATTGGCTAAATTAGAGGTGGCTCCACGGTCCAAGATAACATTATACAATTTTGTAGTGGTCATCACTTTGTGAAACAAAAGAGTACAGTTCTTACACAAGTCAGTGTAGTAGTACAAATCACCAAAAGGTGGCAATGCACAATCATTACAAGGACACAGATGTCCTAACATTATATAAGCAGAAGTATATAGAATATATATATATATATATATATATATATATATATATATATATGTATTCAAAAGCAAAGTGTATAACGATAGCATGCATACATATCCTGACATCTACTCTTGTATGGTAGATGCCCTAAGCCCCATATGCTAGTATAACATATGCCTAAACACTAGCTGTCTATGGTGTACCTGTGGGGGTACCAATAAAGGTGCAGAGACCATGTGTAACAAGCCTATCATTGGCTACTTTCATAGAGTCTTGTGGTCACAGGTAAACAGGCCCATTCCATTTGGGAAGAGTCTTAAGGTTGCTAAACAATAATCAGAATCATGTTATCTTGAGAAAGTTGATGTGACAATTAAACTGAATTGTGTATGTTCTGATGTACCTGATGTATCTATGCTGGATAATTCTGAACATTTGGCTCCATGCAGAAGTAGAGCTCATGTGGTTTGTTTGTCAAAGCATGATGTGGTGAAATCTGAGGTTAATACAGAGGACTAACTTTCTCTTCACAAAGGAAGTGAACCCTGTTGTCCCAGAGGCAGGCCCATCCTGTATCTGACACAGGGACATTGGATTCTGAGTACCCGACCTCCTCTGAGCATGGTGGAAAAGAAACACCACTGAATCACAAGTCCTTTCTCTGCAATGTAAGGTCAGAGGAAGGCAGCATGGAGGTGCCCATCAAAGCAGAGGATTTGTAGACCGCTGATTCAGTGTTATGCTTAGACTATCGACACTGTCTAATCAGTGAACTGTTTTACAAAGTGTTAAAAAGGCAGAGGCCAAGTTTATCATATGTAAAGAAACAGGAGTGGTTTAAAAATGTCCCAAACCATACAGGTAGCTGGAAAAGTATAGGCATTTGTGTGTTGAACCTCCAAATAGGGCAAAAAAGAAAATACAACACCCTGTGCAGGTAGTACAAGGCCTGAAATTTCCCATGTGCCTTGGGTTAGACATCCTTGTAAAACTGGGTATGTACAGATATGTAGACCTAGCCAATGATGTTCTTTGGTCATGAATAGGGGGAGACCCTTACCAGTAAAAGTGACACCACAGGCCTTGAGGTCTGGACAAACTATCCCTCAAGTATACCAGGTGGTGAGTAAATTCACTACAACAGTTCCAGGTAATGTAAAGGAATTCTCTATTAGGGTTAATGTAAAGAAAGGCCAAGAAGTGTCTGACCAAACTGTACTCTTTGTACTTAACAAGCAACTTAGCAACATGGGTTTAAAGATCCATTCCACACTTTGCTTGGACATGAGCAGCAGAGTAATGCACATTTTGGTACAGAACCCAACTGGAGAGCCTATCACTATAGAAGCTAACAGTGAGTTGTGGGTAGCGATATGGAAATCCATCCATGATTTGGAATTAGTTGTTCCAGTTATTGGGAAGCTACCAGAGAACATTGTTCAGAATTATGAGACCGAGGAAGAGATCAGGTCTATATCGAATGGTGTAATTGTTTTGCAAGAAATTTACCCAGCAGATAAGAAGGAAATACATACATGTGAAGTTGAAAATTATTTTCTTGTACCATCCATTATGGTTAATGAAACAGCAATTTAAAGAAGCACATGTGATCAATACTAAGAATGTTTCTGAGATAACAGAAGATAAGATGCAAGTAGGTGAGAATTTACCTTTTTTCTGATTTTAAAGAACAAAGTGAACAAGCTGTACAAGCCTGTAATTGTAAAACTGTGACGAGGCTGAATCCTTTGAGTGTACCACGGTGGCAGGTGTAGGTTGTAGGATAGCTCTTGTCTACCATCCACACAGGGATGAGAAGCAATTCCTACAGGAAGTAGCAGACTTTGTGGTTGACATGGCACTGGAGTCACCCAGACTGATGGTTCTGGGAGACTTTAATGCCTGGACTGATGACGAACTCTCACAATTTGGACAGCACTTCCTCCAGCTGATGACATTGCTGGGTCTTTCACAGATTGTTACCTCTGCTACCGATCAACACAGTCACTCTCTTGATTTGGTTTTCCACCTGGGGATTGAGGCTTCCAATTTGGGGGTGGAACCTGTCGGTTTTTCCGATCACGACATCGTGAGGTTCAAGTTTTTCACCCCCCTCCATAGGCCTGCCCCTGTGGAGATGGTCAGTTACTGCCATTTATGGGAGGTGAGCCCTGAAGCCCTGATGGTGGTGAGTGACCTCTCAGAGTTTTCTGTGGCCAGCATGAGTCCAGAGACCTTGGTTTGGCCTATAATAAGGCACACACACACACACACACACACACACACACACAAAAGTAGATAAACATGTGGGGAGTAGTGCAATGTAATGGCTGTGGGGCAGCAGTCTTCCGGGAGTCTTTCTGGAGGCTGAGATGCTGCCTATTTGCAGACAACTCTCTGCCCTGAGGGAGGAAGTTGCCTGTCTTCAGGCCACACTGGACAATAGTAAGGGAACCTTCCCCAGGCCACACTGGACAGTAGGAAGGGAACCTCCCCCATCCAAGGAGCATCAGAGCCACCACCAATACCTCAGAGGTTGTGAAGAAAGCACAGCAGTTGGACCACAGTGGGCTCAAGGAGGGTGAAGATGATGGAACAGAGGCACACCCAGTCAGTTTTTCCACTCCACAATCCATACACCATTCTGGGGGAGCATAGCTCCCCTATGGATGCACTCACAGAGGAGACTAAGGAGGCTGAGGACAACTGTCACAAGGGAGGCCCACAGGGAGGAGGCAGAGGACACCACAGGGAAAGGAAGCAGCTCCTGGTGGGGGACTCAATTATTAGGGGGATAGAACTTGGGGGAGCAGGAAAAACTGAAGTAAAGTGCCTGCCTGGTGCCATGGCTTGGATGGACAGGGAAGCGATCCTCAGGATCACTAGAACAGCTGCACGGGAGTCTGAGCTGGACGCCATTGTCCACCTAGGGACAAATGACTTGGCTCATCATGAGATTAGAGCAGTGCAGGAGGACTTTGTAGAGTTGGGAGGGGCCTAAGACAAGTAACACACACAGTATCCTTCTCGGAGGTGCTGCCTGTCAATGGCATAGGTGAGGCAAGGGTACTTTGCACCATGCAGTTTAATGAATGGTTGAAAAAATGATGTGGAGCACAGGGGTTTGGCTTCATTGGGACTGGGGTTCCACCTGGAGGGACACCAGCCTATACTGGCAGGATGGTCTGCATCTGTCCAGGAAGGGAACAAGTCTTTTGAGCAATCTGTTTAAATGCTTCATTGCCAAGCTTTTAAACTAGTCAAGGGGGGAGGCACTGATAAGCAGCAGGAAAATCCAGCCTCTCCCTACAAAACAGGGTACTAAATGAGAAAAAGACTGAGGTAGAAAGGTCAGTGGGGGATGCTGCAACAGAAGGTAAAGCCATCAAAAAATGGAGAGCAATGAGTACCAATGCCTGTAGTCTGAGTAACAAGCTTCCTGAATTAGTGGCCTTGATGGAGGAGGAACATCTGGATATCGTGGCAGTCACAGAAACATGGTACACACAAAACCATGACTGGGACATAAACATACCAGGATACACTATCTACAGGAGGGACAGGAAGGGTAAAAGAGGAGGAAGAGTAGCTCTTTACGTAAGGGAAGGAATCAAAGCAACAGAACAAAAGGGTAAACAGGGAGGAGAAGAAGCACTGTGGTTGCTTTGTCCACCTTCAGTTTCAGGAGTTCTTTCAGAACCCTTTCTTCTGTGAAAGGACTATCAACCCCCCTATTCAGAGTGCTTCTATTGACTGGTTTAGGTACCTCCCCCTCCTCTTCTTTTGTGAATACTGAGCAGAAGTATTCATTCAGTGTCCCTGCTTTTTCACTGTCCCATTCTGCCCACTCACCCTCCTCTTTATTTAGCCTCAGTATATAGCCCAGTATCCCTCCCTTTGTCTTTCTTCACTCCCTAATATACCTATAAAAGGTTTTATCCCCCTTCTTAACCGAGTTGGCTATCTTTTCCTCAGTTTGGAACTTTGCTATTCTGACTGCCTTCCCCACTTTCTTCTGCTTTAAGTGGTACAGTTCTCTGTCCTGCTCCTTCTGTTTCCTTATACAGTACTTCCTGAATGCTATCTTTTTCTCCCTAACATTCCCCGCCACCTCTTTTGAGAACCGTAGTGTTTTTTCTTTTGTTTTGATTCGTTTATTTGCTTCACACAAAGACTTGTTGCCTCTGTGATGGCATTTCTGATGTTTCCCCATTGTTGCTGCACCCCTCTTTCTTGCCTGTTTGCTAGTGCTTTTCTAAGGCACTCTCTCATTTTGGCAAAATCAGCCCTCCTGAAGTCCAGTACCTTCACTTTTGTATGGCTTGACTCTACAGCTGAATTTATTGTGAACCACACTGTTTGGTGGTCACTTGTTCCCAGATGGCTACCCATATCTAGACTTGAGATCCTCTCTCCATCCCCATTTGAGAGTACGAGGTCTAAGACTGCTCCTCCTGAGTGGGTTCCAACACTTGCTGTCTGAGGCATGCTCCCTGTAGGGCATCGAGAATGGCCCTGCTGCTGCAAAGGTGCTCCAGTTAACATCTGGCATATTCAGGTCCCTCATCAGCAATATTTCCCCTTTCTTTGCCATCCTAAGGATGTCTTCTATTATTTCCTTGTCCATTTCCTCCCCCTGAGACTGGGGTCTGTATACAACCCCTGTGCAGATTGTGGTGCCATTTTCAGTCTCCAGGGTGACACACAGTGCCTCCTCTCCTCCCTGTTTACCCTTTAGTCACATTGCTTTGATCCTTTCCCTTATATAGAGAGCTACTCTTCCTCCTCCTCCTCTTCTACCTTCCCTATCCCTCCTATAGATTGTGTACCCTGGTATGTTGACATCCCAGTCATGGTTCTCTGTGTACAGTGTTTCTGTGACTGCCACAATATCCAGGCATCCCTCTTCCGTCAAGGCCACCAATTCAGGGAGCTTTTTACCTATACTATGGGCATTGGTACTCATTACCCTCCATTTTTTGATGGCCTTACCCCTTTTTCCCCATCCCTGTCCTTACTGCAATTGTCTTTTTCTCCATTTACCCATGCCCTTCTCCCTATTGACTTCTCTATCTTGGTGTTTACCTCACTAACTACCCTGATTTTTTGGGGGGGGGTCTAGGATTTACCTTCTCCTTTTTCAGTGCCTTGCCCCATGGCTAGTTTAAATGCTTATCAATGAAGCATTTAAACCAATCACCTAGGATCCCGGTTCCCCACCTGGACAGATGCAGACCATCGCACCAGTACAGGCCTGCATCCCTCCAGGTGGACCCCCACTCCCCAATAAAGCCAAAATCCTGAGCTCTGCACTAGTTTTTCAACTACTGATTGAATCCCATGGTGTGGAACACCCTAGCCTCACCCATGCCATAGACAGGCAGTACCTCTGAGAAGGTTACTGTGCATGCTACTTGTCTAAGGCCCCTCTCCAACTCCACAAACTCCTCCTGCACAGCTCTGATCCCTTTCTCAGCCAGGTCATTTGTCCCTAGCTGGACAATGATATCCAGCTCCCTCCCCCATGCAGCTACTCCCATGATCCTGAGGATTATCTCCCTGTCCCTCCAAGCCATAGCACCAGGCAGGTACCTTACCTCCCTCTCTCCTACCTCCCCCAGTTCTACCCTCCTAACAATGGAGTCCCTCACCAGAAGTTGTCTCCTTTCCCTGTAGGGTCCCATGCCACCCTCCTGGGTCTCCTTTGTGGTGGTTCCCTGCATCCTCCTTGGTCTCCACTGCAGGTGCCTCCATAGAGGAACCACACTCTGCCAGAACAACATATGAATTGTGGAAAGGTACAACTGGAGGGATGCATTTCTGTTCCACCACCCTCTCCCTCCCTGAGCCCACTGTGGTCCAACCACTCCTCTTTCTTGGCAACCTCTGTGGCAACAGCGGTGGCCCTGGTGGTCCCTGGGAGGGAATGGAGGTCCCCCAAATTCTGGCCAACTCAGCCTGGAGATGAGCAACCTCCTCCCTTGGCCCAGAGAGGTGCCTGCAGATGGGACAACACTGCATTCTCCAGAATGTTTCCCAGAAGACTGCTGCTTCACAGCCACTGCACTGCACTGCACCACTCCCATCATGTCTTATTTGTGGCCCTTTAACTGTTGTTTTGTATACTTACTCTTTCCTCTCTCTGTTTATTTTTTTATATATCATTTTTCTCCCTACTTTCCTACTGCCTCCATGCCCTTAAAGCTCCTGATCTTCCTGTTCTGGGACAGGAAGTTCCTATATTCTTCAGTAGTCTCCTTCTTACTTGCTCAGTGTCAGACCTCCAGCAGCTGGGGGGGTGGAGAGCTACTCTTTTCCTTCTAGGATGGTGAGTCTTTTGTGCATCTGTGATCACTCCTTCCTGCTCCCAAACAGGAAGTTCCTGTTGTCAGTCAAATCCTGTGCCCATAAAAGTAGAACCAGATAAGGTGGGAGGGAGGATGAGGGCAATATAGTCCCAGTGAGTTCTAACAGCAGCTCCTTCCTCTTGCTGCTCTCTGCCAAAAGCTATCTAGGTCAGTTTTTAAATGCAAACACCTGGTTTCCTTCTGCCTAAGCCACTCCCCTAATTCACAGTTTCTTTCTTCACCTAGCTAACTGCACAGATAACAATTCCTTCACCCAACTCAGACAAACACACTGACTCTTTTTTTTTTTTTTTGCTTTTGGTTTGTTTTTACCCTAAATTGAAGTTCCCAGTAGTAGAGTTCTAGTTCTTTAGTCCAGTAGAGTAGTAAAGTTCTAACAGCAGCCCCTTCCTCTTGCTGTTCTCTGCCAGAAGCTATCTAGGTCAGTTTTTAAATTGAAACACCTGGCTTCCATCTGCCTAAGCCACTCCTCCTAATTCACAGTTTCTTTCTTCACCTAGCTAACTGCACAGATAACAATTCCTTCACCCAACTCAGACAAACACACTGACTCTTTTTTTTTTGCTTTTGGTTTGTTTTTACCCTAAATTGAAGTTCCCAGTAGTAGAGTTCTAGTTATTTAGTCCAGTAGAGTAGTAAAGTTCTAACAGTAGCTCCTTCCTCTTGCTGTTCTAGTATTAATGGCCATATGGGCTAAACCTAGTAAATCTACAGGCGCATCTCCTTTTGAAATGATGAAAGGAAATGTAATGGTGTGTTCTCTTCTTCTCTTTCTCTACCAAGTGGTATGAGGCAAGGCTGTCCCCTTTCTCCATTTTTGTTTAATTTATATCTGAAGCCCCTTCTTTGGTTGATTCAACTTAATCCGGATATCAGAGGTAATCCAGTGGGAGATGTAAGATATAAATTTCTGCATATGCTGACCTCCTCTAGCATATGTTGGACCCACAGACATCCATTCCCATTGCCTTGGAGGAGATTGATAGGTTTTCCTGGGTAGCAGGCTACAAACTAAATCTGGATAAATCCCAGGTGATGCCACTAAATGCACACATGAGCAAGCATTGGATAAATGGACTCGGTCCCTCCTGGGAACCTAAGGTTCTCACAAATCTAGGAATTAAGATATCTAGATCTATTTCTGGATTGGTCAAGTGCAATCTCCCTCCCCCCGTCCAGACATTAAGCTGGACCTGCAGAGATGAAGCTCTCTTCCCCTCTCTTTGTGGGGGCACATGAATGTGATAAAATGAATGTATTACCCTGGATCTTATACTCACTGGGTATGATTGGCCCTTACCTCCCAAAAACATGGTTCTCATTTTTTCAGAGTAATCTTTCTGATTTTCTGTGAAACAGAAAAGCTGTCTGTAGGGCCTATTATAAGCTTACCATTCAGAAAGAGCTTGTGGGCCTATGGACGCCTAATTTCTTTCTTTACTTTTGTGCCATACACTGTAGTAAACTTTTTCAATGTGGTTCCATAGGGAATACTCCACCTTACTGTTCTTATTACCCCCTGTGGCTATCTTTACAGCAGCGGCTCTGCTATCAGCATTGTTTCACCTTAGGTAGTTTATTGTATGCTAAGCCATTCAAGCTTCCTGAACTGCTTCATGCCTTCCCATATTTTGGTCCCTTAAAGCCCTTCATGAGATTTATTCTCATTTGTGCTTGGATTCCAGTAAAGATATTGCTCAACCGCTTATGGGTAATCCGCACTTTTGTATAGTGAGCCATCCTATACCCTCTACTTTCTGTCCGCCACTTCACCAGGCTTCAGTGGAGTTCCTACTTAAAGACAATATGCCTCTTTCTGCAGGTGAGTTACAGGACCACTTCTGCATTCCCACCTACCACCTTTTCAGACACTTACAACTAATTAGGGCACTTTCATCTTTTCTGGGGCACTCGCCTTGGGGAGCGGACACTAGCCACTTGCTAAAAACCTTTACAGATATTGCAGTTCACCCTCACCCTGTCTTCAAGTTCTACAATGTCCTTCAGCAGTGGGATCCAAGAAACCCCTAAGGAATCTGCTTTTATTGGCAAGAGGAGCTGGGACTTGACCTGGAGGAGGGAGCATGGTGGCAGGTTTGGCAGCGTATGTATAAATATGTTAAGCAAGATCATCTCCACTTCTTTCAATACCGTATCTTGCATAATCTATGTTTCACTCCCTCCAGGCTACATAGAATGGTAGGTCCACTTCCCCAGCTTGTATTCAGTGTGGGTGTTCTGATGGGACCCTTAAACATATCCTCTGGGATTGCTCCCTGGTAGTACCATTCTGGCAGGCAGACCAGAATGCTTTAGATCCCCTATTGAGACTGGATCCCTATCTTACCCCACAGTTTTGCCTGGTGGGCGATTTCCAGACAGACATGACTGTCTGCCATAGGGCTTTGTTTCTCTGATTTCTTGTGTTGCCAAACTATCGACCGACACTGGCTGGATGGTTTAGTTCCCTCCCTTAGCGAATGGCACTCAGAAACACTCCAAGCTCTCAAAATGGAGAGACATATAGCCTGCTGGGAGGCTCATCTGGAGGGGTTTCAATGGAGATGGGACCCACTGGTAGCCTTCCTTCCTACACAGGTTTCTTAGAGGGTGCTAGCTGGAGGTGCAGGTGTGGATGGCTCCCTCTCCCATTGGGAGGGGGCAGTAGGATCCAATGTCATTTCCACCTTCTTTTCATGCCCATTTAGATTGTTTTATTTCTTTTGGGTTATCGCTCCTTATTGTGCTCTGGGTGGGGTGGGAGTTTGAGTTCTGGGGGGAATGGCTGGGGCAGGGAGGGTGGAGGGTTGGTAGTTTGGTTACTATTGTGATTACTGTCCTGATCATTCTTATCACCTTCTGATTTTGTTACAGACTTACTAATACTTGTACTGACTTAACTGTTGTCTGATGTTTTTTATGTTTGTTGCTATTATACTTTTAATAAAGTATACTGAATTGAAAAAAAAGAAATGATGAAAGAAAGGCAAATGGTGCTGCCCTTGCATCTCCTGTATACAACAGGAAATGTAAATTCAGTACATGCTACCACAGTGCATGAATATGTAACCCATTTAAAGCAGCACTTGCAGGAAACCTTTGCATTTGCTCAAAATAACTTAGAGAACAGTGTTCAGGCTTCTAAGTCATAATATGACCAACAAAACTGATCCAAAAGAGTATCAAACTGGAGATAAGGTGTTTTACTCTGACTACAAAAGGGATAAAACCAAGGTTAAAAAGTTCCTTCCAAGCTAACAAGGACCCCTTTTGATCATGGATAAAGTCTCACCTGTAGCATACTAAATTGAGCTCAAGAAGAAGAGCATGGGAGAAGTGATACCTAAATGGGTTCATATTAATCAGGTAAGGCAATACTTTGAAAGCATAAAGACATTGCAAAATATTTCAAGTGAAACTAAAAGTGATGATCAGGAACAAGAGTCACATTGAAAATGTTAATTGTAGCCAAGGGCTAGTGGGGAACACAAAAGGAAGATTAGGGAGATAAACCAGTGGCTCAGGGAGTGGTGTGAGGCCAGAGGGTATGGGTTGATGGGGGATTGGGGGGAGACCTGGGAGGATAAGGAGCTGTATGCTAGAGATAGACTCCATCTCAATTTGGAGGGGAAGGGAATCCTTAAGTTGAAAATAGAGGGGTTCATTGGTGAAAAGTGGGGTTTAAACTTGTGAAGGGGGAGGGATGGGAGAAAAGGCTGTCAAGGGGGTGTCAATAAAGGAGGTACTCTGTCTCCACCCCCCTGGGGAGCTGGAAGATTGTGGAAAAAGGCCGACTGGCAAAGTGCAGACCAGGGGAAAACAGAATCCCCATGGGAACGAGCAGGGGAAATGGAACTATAGGGAAAGGGTGGAAGGTAGTCCTGCTAAATGCCAGAAGCTTGGGCAATAAAATACCTGAGCTCCAGGTGATGCTAACTGAGGGAGCAGTGGATGTGGCAGTGGTCACTGAGACTTGGGCCACTGCAGGACATGACTGGGACCTGAACCTGGAGAGTTACACTATGTTCAGGAAGGACGGGGGAGGGAAGGGGAGGAGGGGTAGCAATGATAGTCAAAAACTGCATTGGCAAAGGGGGAGTAGAGGAGGTGGAGGGAACTGTGGAGGAATTTGGGTCACCTTGATAACAGGGGAGGAGAGTAAAAATAGAGTGGTGTATAGACCCCTGCCCTGGCAGAGGAGCTGGAGGAGAGTCTGGTGGCAGATGTTGGGAGACACTGCAGACTGGGCAGAGGAATGGTGGTGGTGTTGGGAGACTTAAACATGCCAGGAACAGACTGGGAGACTATGACATCCTCTGTGACCAGGGAACAGAGGTTGTTGGATGTCTTTCAAGACGTGTTCCTAACTCAGCAGGTGAGGGAACCGACCAGGGAGGCACAGGTACTGGATGTGGTCCTGGCAGACAGTGACCAGATTGGGAGCCTGAAGGTAAGGGACCCATTGGCGGGGAGTGACCACGCCACGGTCTGGTTCTGCCTGGACCTAGGAGGGGTAGAAGGCTGCACAAAGACAGAAGTAACCGACTTCAGGGGGGTGGATTTTAAGAAAATGGGAAGGATCCTTAAGAAGCATTTGGATGGGATTGGGTCAGACATGGACACTGATATTAGGTGGGAAATCATCAGGAGAGGGGTGCAGGATGCTACCAGCACCTGTGCAAGAGTAAGACAAAAATGCGGTAGGGCCCAAAAACCCTGCTGGTGGACCAGGGAGGTCAGGAGGTGGTGTGGGAAAGAAGGCAGCCTATAAGAAATTCAAGTGCTCCAAGGAGTGAAAGGGATCGAGGGGAGTACGAGCTGATGGCTAGAAGGCCACTAGGGTGGTGAGGCTAAGGCAAGGAAGGAGCAGAACCTGGCCAGGTAAATTAGGAGAGGAACAAGGGTTCTTTAGATACATTGGGGAAAACGAAGGGTGAAGGGCAGATTAGCAGGATTAAATCAGGGGAGAGATGGGCACAAGACCCGGGAGCAGGCTGAGGTACTTAAATGAGTACTCACTCAGTTTTCACCAAGGAAAATGGGGGTGCTGCATCATACATGGGAGGAGGCAGAGATACTGAGGAGGGGGGGACCCTTACCAATCAGCGGGTCTGGGGAGAGGAGGAGGCATCACTAGCAGAAGGGGGGAGGGCTAAGCAGGGAGAAGAGGTACCAGAAGTGGAAATCACAGCAGAGACAGTGAGGGAAGCCCTCAGCTCCCTTAAGATGGAGAAAGCACTGGGGCCAGATAAATTACATCCCAGAGTACTGAAGGAACTTTGCGGATGTCGAAAAGCCCTGGCGGAACTCACCACTCTCTGAGGACAGGGTGGGTGCCCCAGGACTGGAAGGTGGTGCATAAGTGCCTATCCACAAGGGGGATCAAGGGAGGTGGCTGGGAACTACAGGACTGTCAGCCTGACATCGGTGGTGGGCAAGGTGATGGAGGGCATTGTCAAGGAGAGGCTGGGGGGGACCTGGATAAGTCAGGGTGCCTGGACAATAGACAGCATGGATTCATCCCGGGGAAATCATGTCAGACAAACCTTGTGGAGTTCTATGACTGGGTGACGAGTGCCTTGGACCTGGGTAGACCAGTGGACGTCCTCTTTCTAGACTTCAGCAAGGCATTTGACTCTGTTCCTCACATGGGCCTGTTGGATAAGCTGGGAGAAATGGGAATGGGGAACAAGATGATCAGATGGATAGGCAATTGGCTCCAGGACCAGACTCAGAGGGTCGTAGTTGGCGGGATAGTCTCATCCCCAAGGAGGGTCATTAGTGGGGTCCCACAGGGATCAGTCCTTGGGCCCCTTCTGTTCAATGCCTACATCTCTGACATAAGGACAGGAATCAGGAGTGAGATGAGTCTCTTTGCAGATGACTCAAAACTGGGAGTGGTGGTGGATGGGGAGGAGGCGAGGGTGGCCCTACAGGGGGACCTGGAGGCTCTGGAAAGATGGTCTAGAAAGTGGAAGCTGAGGTTCAATGCAGGAAAATGCATGGTACTCCACCTGGGGGCCAGAAACCCGGGCCAAGTGTACACCCTGGGGGGGAATGCTACAAGTCTCAATGGCTGAGAGGGACCTGGGGGTGGTGGTGGATGTCAAGATGAACAACTCTGAGACTTGTAGGAGGGCAGCAGCCAAGGCCAACAGGATGCTGGGATGCATCACTAGGGGGATCACCTCTAGAAGGAGGGAAGTGATACTCCCTCTGTATAACTGCTTGGTGAGGCCGCACCTTGAGTACTGCTTGCAGTTTTGGAGGCCACACTTAAAGAGGGACATCAACCTCCTGGAGAGGGTCCAGAGGAGGGCAACCAAAATGATTTGGGGCTTGGGGGACAGGACCTATGAGGAGAGGCTCGAAGAGCTAAATATGTACACATTGGAAGAGAGAAGGGACCAGGGGGACATGATAGAGGTCTTCCGGTACATGAAGAGGGTAAATAGGGGAGGAACAGTCAGGATGCTTTGAAGGAAGGAGGAGGGGGCCACTAGAGGGCATGGGTGGAAGCTGGAGGGGGGAAGATTCAGGGGAGAAAGGAGGAGGTGCTACTTCACTGAGAGGGTGGTGGAGCCATGGAATGCACTGCCTAGGGGGCTGGTGGAGGCAAAGACAGTGGAGGGTTCAAGAGGGGGTGGAACAGGTACAGGGGAAGGGTTCTGGAAGCAAAATCAAATGCAGCAAGAATATCCAGAACTGGGACAGGAGAAGCCAGAGAAGGCGAGGGGGGCAGGGTGGGGGCTGACCAAACGAGCAGACACGAAAGACCGTTAGGCTTATTCTGCTGGCATTTTAGTATGTTAGTAATACTGACACTTGTAAATGATGAACAAAAAGCTAGTTTGTTGCACTTATAAAATGTTTGAAACAATGTGAAAGAAAATGTTGCAGCATTTAAAGGAAAAGAGTATATAGTTGTCATGTTTAATCATGTAGTACTATTCATGAGGGTGGTGTTGGAGGGGCGACGTCACCACAAGATGGCTGGGCTGAGTGCAGGAGCTGTGTGAGCTGAGTGCTTTGTGGGACTCTCCCCTAATTTTTTCCTCAGTTTAAATGAATACCTTTCTCTCCAAATTTGGTGGAGTTTTGCTCCTGTTCCAGTGTATGTAAAGAGAAACGAGGGCTCTGTAAGTTAAGAGAGTGCTAGAAGCTTCTTTTTTTCCTTGTCAGGTATGTCTAAAAGGTTTCAGCATGTGCATGAAGTTTTGCGACATAGTCCTGAGTGAGAGCCATCGGTTGGAAAACGCCGACTGAGGAGAATGGAGACAGCCCAGAATTAATCTAATTTGTTGGGTGATATTTATTTAAAAAATCAGGTGAAATCATTTGGTAGTGGTGAGGCCCAAGCAACAGGTACATCAAATGTTTCTCTTATTACTCCAGGAGCTATTGGGGCAGAAGATTTTAACAACCCACTCTGGAGGGGAAGTGTTGATGAATTGATAACGCTGAATGGAGACAATACATATATTTTGGGCACTCAAACAGAGAATTACCTACCTACCTACAACAGGATTGTCTGGGGCTGCCGGTGAACTGAGACAGGGTATTTTGAAGCAAGATGGGTTGTTTGTGGGTGAAGGATGAGAAGGTGGAAATTTCTCGTTAGCAGATGTGTTTGATAAAAAAGGAGAGGGGGAGAAAAGAAGCTCTTGCCTGCGAAAGATGGTATAACTACTGAAAGTTTGGCCTCAGAGTGTGTGAGTGAACAGGAAATGGATAAACAAGCTTTTAATGAAGAGAGTGTAACATCGTGGATCACTGGAAGAAAAACTATTAAAACTCCATCTTCATTATTTCAAGTCTGTCGTGACATTCTTAAAATATCCAGTGTGTCAAAAAACTGTATACCTGAATTCTGGAATGGCCTCTTCAGTAAAAACAAGGCAATTGAAACAGTCAGAGAAACATAATAAAGGAGAGGGTGGGTTGTTAGATGAAGGGAAAAACAGGATGCAGATTCTGCTAGACCCGACCCCACCCCTTCCCCATGCGACAAGAAATCTCTGGGAGCATTTGGTAATGAAAACACTTCATTGTTAGAGAATTCAGATAAGGATTTACGAATATAAATTTGGCAATTGCTTCTTTGGACAAGAAATTCTCTGATATAGTTGAAAAGATGAATGAAGTTGTATTAAGAACAGACCAGGATTGAGCAGAGGGTATCTAATGTGGAAGACATGATTCCTAAAATGACAACAGATTTGGCTTCTGAAAATAAGGAATTGGCCATGTTAAAAGATAAAGTTGAAGATTTGGAGGCTAGGTCAAGGAGAGGAAATATTAAGATTAGTAGCTTGTCAGAGGGAGTGGAGGGGGAGAACTCTTTGTCTCACTGTGAACAAATGTTAACTTCAATAATGGGCCATAAATATCTGGAGGATAAAATTGAGATAGATAGAGCTCACAGAGCATTTGGGCAGTGAAGGGAGGATGGTAGGCCTAGATTTATGTATATCAAAACTTTGCAATTCCAAAACAGGAAGGAGATTCCGGCTAAAGCAAGGAAAGAAAGAAGTTTGGTGTGTAAGAGAATAAAATTACAGGCTTTTTCTGACCTCCCCACCCCCTCAGTTTTGAGTATGCATAAATCTTTTGAAGGTATTAGAGACTAGTAAAGGAAACGGGGTATTTCTTGTGCTCTACTTCACCCGGCCAAACTCAGTATTTTCATAGAGGGTAAAGCCTTTTTTTATTTCCTCACCTCAAGAGGCAAGAACTTTTCTACATGTTAAAGGGTTCACAGAATTTACAACTCCTTAATTTATGGGTTCATAAGGGGAAGGAGGGGGGTATTCAAACAGTAATTAGATAGGAAATATATGTAATGGTGGAGAAGCAGAAGTTAGCTCAAGATATAACATCTATGCACACAGTTTAAAGTAAGCTATCTTAGAGTTTGGGGGTAGGGAGATGGCTTTTCTGTGGGTAGAAAAGCCTGTAAGGGTGAACAGGGTGGGGGGGATGATAAGATTGGTTAATAGGGTGATTATTAAGAAAAAGGGGTGCTTGGTAAAAATTTAAAATATAAATTATTTAGGTGTGAATGAGAAAGGGGAATGGTTATTTGGGAATGTTTTCCTGCCTGTGGTTGGGGTTAAAATAAAATGGGAAATAGTTTTTCTTTTGTTATATAATGACTTAGGCATTTAGGATATGGACTTGGAACATGAAGGGAGCCATAGATAGGATTAAGCTCAAACAAATTGTTAATTATTTAAATAAGAAAAAAATTGATTGTGTCTTGCTACATGAAATGCATTTTGGGAAAAAAGATGTAGTGTATTTTTCTAACCTCTTCAATGCAGTAGATATTTCTACTCTGTTTTCATGTAATACAAGAGGGGCCGCTATTTTTATTAAAAAAGTACATAAACCCTAAAATTGAATATTCAGGGGTGGATACTGAGGGGTGTTGGGCGAGTGCAAAAATCACTGTAGGGCAATCTGTATTTTTCTTTATTAATATCTATGCTCCAAATGAGGAAAATCTGTCTTTTTTTACTAAAATTTTTTTATAGGCTATAGCCTCAGATGTTCCGGTGATAATAGGGGTGATTTTAATGTAACATTGACCCAGTTAGATAGGGTGCTTTTTAGCTCTAGAACGTAAAATAAAATTGGTACGGCTTATAAGGAATCATGCTAAGGATTTGGCTTTGCTGGATCCTTTTTGGGTTTTGTATCAAGATCTGAAGAAATGTTCTTTTTTTTCAAATGTCTATAATTTTCTGTCGAGGATTGATTATTTTCTCATATCAGGGTCTCTTTTGCAATCTGTGGTGTTTGTAAGATATAATGCTATTTTGATTTCAGATCATGCTTCATGTTACATAGAACAAGATTTGTTAAAAAATTCATTTTCAGGGTCAAAGAGTTGGAGATTTAATAATATGTTATTACAGGATTTTCAGTTTGGGGTCTTTTTGAGGAAATAAATGTTTTTTTTTTTTTTTGGAATATAACTCCCCAATAGCTGTTCTTGGGTTGGTATCTGGGAGGCCCTTAAGGCGCACCTGAGCGGTTCTATTATAAGCTATGAAAGTATGGTTTAAACTAAGAATCAACTATATTTAGATCAATTGGAGCAAGAACTGATTTTTATAGAGGAACGTTATGCAGAATCAGTAACTGATGAAATTAAAATAGAAATGATGTTCTTAAAAGAAAAATTGGGAACAATTAGTCGGGAAAAGGCGGAAAAATAGATGTATAGATCCAGGGCAAAATATTATTTTTGTGTGGATACCCCATCCAAGTTATTGGCATACCAATTAAAATACAGGATAATCAGAATAGAATTGAAGTTTTACTCTAGAGGGGGAAAAGATTTTTGATACAATTCAGACTAATGTGGAATTTCAAAAATTCTATAAAGATTTGCATAAAGAGAATAGGTTGGTGGATAATTTGGAGATAGAGGAATATATATAAAAGGGATTGACTTGCCTCAGATACTGGAGTCGGAAGGGGACGGTCTGATTATGGAAATATCAATGGCAGAGATTAATAATGTTATAACTAATATGTTAAATAATAAAACCCCAGGACCAGATGGGTACTCTTTGGAATTTTATAAATATTTTTGGGAAGATCTTGCCCTTTTATTTAATTTGTTTAAAAAGTTTCAGTCACATAAGGATTTTCCAGCAACTTTCAATCAATCGTTTATTATTTTGCTTCTGAAGAAGGATAAACCCCCAAGATTATGTGGTTCTTATAGACCTATTTCACTGCTAAACAATGATTACAAGATTTTTGCAAAAAGTTTGGCCAATAGGTTGGCGTGTGTTATTCCAAAAATTATTTATTCGGATCAAAGTGGGTTTGTGATTGGTAGAAGATTAAATCATAGTGTAAGATGAGCAGTCAATTTATTGGATCCAGCATTGGATACAAGATTGGCTGCTCTTTCCCTTGATGCCGAAAAAGCTTTTGTTAGGGTGAGGTAGGAATTTTTATTTTGCTTATTGAAGACTTTTGGCATCAAGGGAACATTTTTGGAATGGATAAAGCTGATTTACCATGCGCCTTTGGCTTCAGTTAGGACAAATCAGAACTGTTCATGTTATTTTGAGTTAGAGTGAGGCACTAGGCAGGGGTGTCCTCTGTCACCCCTGCTTTTTGCTTTATTTATTGAACCATTGGCTGTGTTGGTGAGGAATGACCTTCAGGTTAGGGGAGTTGAGATAGGAGGAAAGGTACATAAAATATCATTGTACACGGATGACATTTTGTTGCTTTTGACTGACTCAGCCAAGGATTTTGACCATTTATTAGAAATATTTGCAAAATATAGTAAGTTTTCTGGATATAGAATTAATTGGAGTAAGACAGAGGCAATGGTGAATTTAAATGAAAGTGAACTACCTAGAGATCATCTGTTATATACTTATCACAAACCATATATGAAGTATTTGGGCATTTATATATCTTCAGGCATAAATACATTATATGAGAACAATTTTATACCGGTACTTAAAAAATTAAACAGGATCTTATAAGGTGGCACTATCTTCCCTTAGTGTTGATTGGGTGGGTTAACATTGTTAAGATGAACATTCTGCCAAGGATGCTGTTCTTGTTTCAGATTGTTCCTATCATTGTTCCTAAAGTATTCTTTGACACTTTAAATAGGGCACTTAATAAATTTTTATGGAAACAGAAGACACCAAGGATTGCCTTTAAAAAGTTATTATTATCAAAGGAAAAGGGGGGGGATTGGCTTTGCCTAATTTTGAATATTATCATTTGGCGGCTCAATTGGAGTGTTTGGGATATTGGGTTCAGGATAGAGAGGAGATGCCGGCATGTTTTCAGATTGAGGCAGAGAAAGTTCCATTTTCATCTTTAGAACATAGTTTAGGGATAAATATAAATGATCTAATTTTTTTCTGTACTCTAAGGTTCTTCATTCAACCAAATTTACAAATTGGGCCTGGAATTTGGCAAGGAGATTGTTGGGGGAAAATAATAACTTAATTTATAGGACACTTCTTGTTATTAATCATGATTTTCTCCCATCTATTGGAAGGGGATTAATACAAAAAGAATTGGGGGGAAAATGTTTGTGTTCATTGCAGAATTTTCTGACTGTACACAGATTTTTCTCTTTTGATGAGTTAAGAGATAGGAATGATTTATCTGATAGAGCATTTTTTGCATACCTTCAGGTAAGGAATTTTATATATAAGAATAATCAAAAATCATTAACAGTTTCCAAGGGGGGGTTGGAGGTTGTTTTTTTTTTGATAATTTGTATTCTTTAAAACATTTAATTGGTGAAATATATCAGTATTTGAGGGAAAAGGATAGATCAGTCTCTTTGGGTAAACTCAAGCAAAGTTGGGAAAAAGAAAGGGGTCAATCTATATCAGATATTAGGTGGGAGTCTTTGGCTAATTTGTTTTTTTTTTTGTTTGTTTGTTTTGTTTTTATTTTTGAAATTCAACATCTTTATTGTTTTCATCATAACACATAACTAATAAACAATTTCAAGGCTAATCACACAGAAATAATAGCCAAAATAGACAAGGGATAACATAACACCAGACTGCCTCTGGATCAATTAAAACCAAAATAACAATACCAATACACCTATAAAACCCCTCCTCTCCCCCATTATCTCACCCCACCAACCCCCCTCCCTGAAGTGTGCCTGATATACATAACAAAACAGAGAGAATCAAGAATTATAAACCAACAGTTAATAAATGCCAAAAGTAAATAAACCAACTGAAATAAGCAGAGACATGCATTATCAATATCTCAATTCAGGTATAAGGCATATAATTTACCCCATTTGTGATTAAATGCATCCATACAATTCCAGGAAATGGCTATCAGTCTCTCAGTATTGAAACAAAGTGATATTTCTTGCAACTATTCCGAGTATGTTATAACCAATTGGTCCACCCAATGCTTAAGAACCAATCTTTTGACTACAATAGAAATTAAGGCCATATGAAATCTACGTTCCTTAATCTTAATGGTTGAAAACATCCCAAGAATACATATCTCTATAGTAAACAAGTCCCCCAATCCCAGTAGAGGATCTAGGTTGGATTGAATTGTATTCCAAAGTGGTGCCACCTTGTTACAATGCCAAAATATATGAGTCAGATTCCCTTCAGATGTACCACATCTGGTACAGATTGCCACAGGAAGCCTACCCAATTTGGCTAATTTGACAGGTGTATTATACATATTATTTAGGATATGATACTGAATAAGTCTATGCCTGTCTTGGGTATGGTATCTATACAAATCCTTCCAGATCTGACTCCACATAGGAATAATATTAGACAGGAGGGAAGTCCAAATTTTAGAACCCAGGAGGGCATTTGGGAATTTAATTCCCAAGCAGAAAGAGTAAATCGCTGATATTCCATGGGGCTTATTGGCGTATGCCTGTACCTGTTCCAAGAAGGGTCTTTATTTTATTTAGTTTTTGTTGACTGGGTAAGTGCACTAGACAAATCCTGCCTGTTTTCAGGCATGACCCGGGGGGGGGGATACAGATGAATGCCAACTGACCTTGAACCATATTAAGCTGTTGGTGGTATTTTTAGTGAATGAGGGAAATTTGGCCAGGACACCAGAGGAAATTCCCCTACTCTTTCCGATAAGTGCCATGGGATCTTTAACATCCACCTGAACTACCACCAATCCAGGCAGATGGGACCTCGATTTAACGTCTCATCTAAAAGACGGCACCTCAGATGTGCAGCACCCCTCTCATGCTGCACTACAGTGTCAGTACTGGGATATTAACCCACATTCCAGATGTGGGAACTGAACCCACAGCCCTCTGATCTCCCAGCCTCAGAGGTGAGTGTGCTACCTACTGAGCCACTGACACTGCCTAACCTGAGATTGTTTAAATGTAGTTCCAAAGTTGGACACCATAAGGTGTCTCAGCTGGAAAACTTTGAAAATATATTTCTGAGGAATATTAAATTTAGCCATTATATCAGGGGATGAAAGGAGAGTGGTCTGACAGAGCAGATGTTCCACTAAAACACTCTGTAGCTGAGGAAGCCAATCAGGGGAAAGCAGCGATCCCCCTATTTTAATATTCAGGTTCCGAGTAAGGGGTTGAGCCGTGTCCCTTTTGGATGAAATGTTAAACAAATTCCAACATTGGGCTAAGACTGTAATAGAGACTCCCACCACCGAGTTTTGTATGGAATTTGGCAACGCAGAACTAGTGGAGAAGAATAGTCTGGAGGAATTGAGGTTGTGTAAACCAAGAAGCTTCCTTTCTAATTTAGCCAGATTGGAAGGTGCCCGTCGGCTGTATCTGAGAACCATCTCCCCATTTTAGACAGGTGACTCGCTCAGTAGTAGAAAATGAAGTTGGGGAGACGAAGTCCACCTAGTTCCTTAGGAAAGCTGAGTTTTATGAAAGAGCGTCTGGGATGTTTGCCCTACCAAATAAATTTGGAGAGGGCAGAATGAAATTGTCAGAAATAGGACATTGGGAGCCAGAGATTCATTAAATTTAGGGGTAAAAAAGACAGGGGAGCACATTCATTTTAACAATGCTGATACAACCCCATATCGAAAGAGGGAGGTTTACCCATCTTTGAAAATCTTGTTGAATGTTCGTTATTAAGTCATCTAGATTAAGTTTTGTGAAGGTCTCTGGGTCATTAGTGAGGTGTATACCCAAATATTTAATTGAATGAGAGGACCATTTCATGCCCAGATAAGCAAAGTTAACTTGGTGGGTAAGGACATTTAAAGGAAAAATCACAGTTTTCAATAAGTTTAATTTATAGTTGGCTATGAGTCCGAACTGTCTGATGATTTATAAAGCATGTGATAACGATACATCAGGATAGGCCAAATGAAGGAGAATATCATCAGCATACACTGAAAGGGTTAAAGACTGTTGATACATTGAACAGCCCATAACCTGGGGGGAGCGCTTAATACTAAGTTAAAGGGGTTCCTGATATAAATTAAATAAAAAAGGAGATAAGTGACAACCTTGCCTGGTGCCAGTAAATAAAGAGAACCGTGAAGAGAATATACCATTACAGTAAATGTTGGCGGTGGGGGCTTAGTAAACCGTCTGTATCCATCAAATGAAAACCATTGGGAAACCCATTTTCTTAAGAGTTGCCCAGAGAAACTCCCAGTTTACTCTGTCAAAGGCTTTTTCTGTGTCTAATGAGATTAGAGCCATGGGAATCTGGGAGCTCTGGGCAACCTGAAAAATATGTGAAAGGGTTCACAGATGATCCACTGAGGATTGGCCCTGCACAAACCCCACCTGCTCAGGACTCAACAAATGGGACCAAACCCTTTTGATTCTAAGAGATAAGATTTTTGTTAGGATTTTGATATCATAATTTAAAAGTGAAATCGGGTGATAGCTGACTGGATCATTATGCGGTTTGTCAGGCTTCGGGATAAGAACTATCGTAGCTTCCAGCAAGGTGGGATCTAGGGTATCTGAAGTGAACATGTATTCAAATAAGTTTAAGAGAAGGGGGGCTAATTCTTTACAAAAGATTTTGTAGAAGTTGGAGGGAAAGCCGTCAAGTCCTGGCAATTTATCTAATGCAAGCCCCTTGATTGCCTCCTCTATCTCCCCCAAGGTAATTGGGGAAGACAAGGTTAGACAATGACGTGCCTGGAGAGATGGGAGGTTAAGGCTGTCCAGATATTGTTCAATACATGAGGACGAGACCTGTGAGGGATTTTTAATTATAAGTCTTTATAGAAGTTCTTGAAAACCTGAGAAATATCACATGGGGAAGTCTTAATAGAGCCATCTGAAGCTAGTATGGAGGGAACTAGCCTCAAGCTCTCTAATTCCCATAGACAGAGGGCTAACATTCTACCCAGCTTCTTGCCTTGGTCAAAATAGCGGGCCTTAGTTTTTAGGATGGTGTATTCCACCTTTTCTTTTAATAAATCTGCGTATTCATTTCTAAGCTTCAGTAGGGTTTCCAAGAGACCTGAAGGGGAGGATGTGGATAGGGTATTTTCAGCCACCTTGATTTGATTTGACAGAGAGATAATTCTTGCCTCCCTTTGCTTTTTCCATTTGGAAACCAACTTAATGAATTCCCCCTTAACGTAGCATTTAAAGAACACCATATTTGATCCTCCCTTTTAATGGAGCCCTTATTAATGTCCATATAGGATGAGATTGAATCCTTAATGTGAGAGATTATACACTCCTCTTTTAGGAGTTGTGTGTTTAATTTCCAGGTAGTGTCCATCTGGATGCTCGGGTCAAGGGAGATCACTAGCCATGCCATTGAATGGTCCGATATAACAATTGGTTCAATTCCTGTCTAGTGAAGACCAGCTAAGAGTGAGGTACTGGTTAGAATGTAGTCTAACCTAGACCATGACTGGTGAACCTGGGAGTAGAAGGAGAAAAGCTGACCAGAGGGATTAAATAGGTGCCATGGATCGCACAGACCCAATAACCCCATAAAGTCCCTCAGGGCTTGCTGTGGGGGGAATAGGGGCTTTAGTGGCCTGTAAGTTCTATCTAGATCTTGTGTTGGGGGGATATTCCAATCCCTCCAATAATTAACCTGGAGGGCAGAAATCTGCTCAGCTTGTTGGCCAAGCACATAAGGAACTCCGCATTGCCACCAACTGGGCCATAAACTGCACCCAATACCACCATGGTGTTGTTAAGCGTGCCCTTAACTATGATAAATCTGCCTTCTGGGTCCAATAGACATTCTTCTGCTACAAACGAAATATGCCTCTTGTCCAGAATTGCCACCCCCCTATTTGCTGATGACCCACAGGCAGTAAAAATTTGGGAAAATCCCTGTCTGCATAACCCATTTGTTTCAGTAGTTAAAAGGTGGGTTTCCTGCATCAAAAGAATATCTATATTTAAGAGAGCACAATTTTTGAGAACCTGATTTCTTTTAGTCATGTCTCTGACTCATCTAACATTCCATGTGGCAATTTTAATTGGCACTAAAGTCATTACCGATCTTCTTGAGAAAAAAATAACCATGTGTCAGTAGTTGGAAAGAGAACCCCAAAAGGCACACTCCAGTCCCCTCCGCTACCCTCATCCCCATTTGAGCAAAGGTAATATTAAGGAAAGAAAACCCCTCACAGCTAATTCCCTTGTATGCCTGTAAAACTGAGAATATGTATAGGGATAACCACTCCCTTTTAATCTCCGACATTGCAGTCATCGGGAAAGGCATCTGAATCATAAAACCCCCCTCCGTCTTTGGCTAATTTGGAAGATTTGCTATTTAAGAACAACCGGTTAAAACAAATTTATATAAATATGTTACATAGAACATATTTGACACCAGTAAGGTTACATAAAATAAGTGCTAACAATTCGGAACTATGTACAAGATATGGGGAGGTTAGAGGTGCATTGGACTATCTGTTGGTTTCCTGTCACAAGCTGGAATCATTTTGGCAAAAAATATTTGGGTCACTTGGAAAACTTATTGGGCTTGATTTCCCATTTGACCCGGGTATTGCTCTATTCGCGCCTGGAGGAGGTGTGTTGGATTTGGAGGATGTCACAGAATTATGTTCTATGAGTTTGTTGTTGGCAAAGAAACTTGTATTGGTACATCGGAAAGATACATCTCCTCCATCTTTTGTAGAGTGGGTTCAGGGACTGGTAGGTTTACATAGAGTTGAAGAAATGCATTACAAAATGAAAAATCAATTTGGGCTGTACCTTCGGATCTGGTTCCCATTCATGAGTCTTAGATCAAAGTTAAATTAAAGTAGTATAGTTGTTGAATAGGGACACGAGCGGCAGGGAGGGTGTTTGATAAGGATGAGATGGGATGTTGCAGAACTTTAAGATGATGAGTGTGATAACCATATTCTCTGAATCATTCACTTAAAAAAATAACAAAAAATGTAGTACTATTTATATTTCTATGCACAAATGTACATCTCCAATGATGTCACATCTGATGATGTCACAAGTAATGATATAACGCACTAATGATGCCATAAGTTACCACATGATGATGCAACTTTGTGTTCTGTGTTTTGTTTTCCCTGTGATGCTCAAACTATATACACATACTGTAGGATTGCAGTTTTTGAATTAAGAAAAGTATTGTTTCAGCATACATTTTAATTCAAAAAGGGGGAAATGTGGCAACAGAACCTTGGTTATAAAAACATTTTATTATAATATTGTTTTGCATTATTTTAATTACTATTTTATGTGCATTATAAATGCTTAATTGTTAATTAAGGTAGTCGAGGTGTAATACTAGACAAATGGTTTAAATTTCTGTCTACTTAAGTTCTCTAAGCAAGAAAGGCTTGCCTGTAAGAACTGTCAAAAAAAAACTTCTGCTAAAAAGTGGTTTTCAAAGTTGAGGAAAGAAAATGGTCTATTTGCAAGTTTTAAAACTAACCTTTTTGACCAAGTGAAGAGCTTCTACGGACTTAAATTTTGGTTTGTCTCCCACTAAGAGATATTTACAATGGGAACTTGACATTTGATGAATTGCAACTGGTCCTGTATATCAGCCTATAGCAGGCACCACCAAGTACCTAAAGTTAAACTGCTATGTGTTTCCATATGAAAGAAAGACTTTTGTTTCTTGCAAGACTATTGTTAATGCTGCAGGCATGAAACACACACAGTGACTAAAGTACATCTTGACCTCTCAACTGACCAAATTCTGTGAATGCAGCTGATGGGGGTTCAAAGTTATCCACAAGAATTTCTTGGGACAAAATCTTTAAAGTAAGCATACCATGTTTGATCTTTAGTGGAAGATGGTATCATGACAATTCCATAGATATAGTCCTTGTGTGTGTAACTTGTTGCTAAAAAGAAATAAACCATCTTAAAGAGTTTGAGCTAACCACTTGGAAAGCATGGTTGCATGGTCCAGTGATCACAAACAAAGAGACCACTCTTTGCAATGGAATTCCATGCTTTTAAGGACTTTCCTAAAGAGTTTTCTAGAAGAAATCTACCTTATACTAAAGCTGCATACATGGAAAACAGAAGTATCACTTTGTTTTCAAAACACTTTGCTGAGAATTAAAGTTTTTAGTTGTGTTTAACCAGGATTAGCACACTAAGCTGAAAGCTTTTTTACAGGTGCGACCTGGGAGCACAGGGAAGTTAAGTGACTTGCTCAGGGTCACACAGTATGTAAGTGGAAGCTGTGGGATTAAAACCCAGGTCTGGTCTGCTGGATATCACCAGATTTGCAGCTCAGGGCCTTAAACCACTGTGCTATACTGCCTCCCGTATAATCATTATTAACATATCTCAGGAAATATGTGTGTCACAGACATGGAAGACACCTCAACAGACTGTTTTAAATTAGCTGAATCCAAACATGTTTGTACAGATATTGTATCTTGTTGCATTCAAATGTTATAAGAAACATTAGTTTTAAACTTAAAACTGGACTTTTGCAAAGAGGAGCAGTCCTCAGAGAGATTGAGGAGCCACCCCTTTTGTAATTTGCCTGATGCAATCAAAGCTGGTAAAATTTACAGGAAATTATGTTAGGACAATGCTGCAACCAGAGATAATAAGAGACAACCATTGGGAAAAAAAGGTCCAGTCTGCTGCCAACTGAGATGCCAAGAGGATTTGTTATGGTGCTGTGGACATTTTTGTTGCTATAAGTATTGTTTGAAGTTCCCGCCAAAACCAGAACAAAGGAACTGAGATGCCTATTGATGTCTAAACCAGGAGAAGCAGGACTGCACTACAGTGTTGAAGCCAAAGGAGTCCATGATCCAGGGTTTGAATGTGTGTGGAGTGAAAACAAGAACTACAATAACATCCAGCCACTAAAATAACTTTTTGCCATCCAAAAGGAGGAGTACTCACCAAGACTTTGAAGTCAGAAAAGAAAATCCAGGCCCTGCAGCTAACCAGATGTTTTAATATTATCTTAATTATATTAATTGGCTTAGCTGGGGAGGTAGCATGGTAAAATTAACTTCTTAAATACAGAAGCTTGGGTATGTGGTAAAGCCTATGCTCATTCTAAAAGGTACGAACATTTTGCATGCTATAAGGTATTTAAACAAATTTTATACAGAAAAAAAATAGTCCAAGAGACTAGTGCAGAGAGTCTGCAAGTTCTCATGCAGAAAAGTAATGCTATACGCAAAAGCATGCTAAGGCATGGTATACAGCTGATGTTATTCATTACTTTTGAATTTTGCTTGTTTTTCTTTGTTGTTTGTTTATTTTCTGAAACCTTTGTTGTTTATGTTTACATTGCTTTTCACTGTGTTTACAATGTTTTATATCTATGCAAATTATTAGAAACTAGTTATATTGTACAGGGACAAATAAAATCTATTTTTATATATTACATAAGGATGTGACAAATAAGTATTTGCTGTTATCTAGAACTGCATGCAATAGGTTGTAAAGTACGATTTGAGCCAGTCTTACATTGTTTATATGGTTTTATGCAAATTTTGTGACACAGGACAAAAGGATTAGCTAAGTGCCCATAATAAGAAATTGGTATTCCAGCCTATTGTTCTGACAGTGCCCAGCCACTATAAAAGCTAACGGCTGGCCTTTGGGTAATAACCTTACTGCAACCACTTCTCGAGGTTGTCATGACAAGAGTAAACCTCTCGAGCTTCACTCTCAAGGTTTACAATGTTGTCCTGGCAACCTCTCAAAGTGATTACAGTGTGGTTATTAACTCAAGGCCAGCCTTTATCCTCTATGTAATAACTGGTTGCTGTTTTCTGTCATTGGAGAAGCCAGTTATAATTCATCTTTATAACCCATGGGTTATAATGGGGAACACATGCCAGCTTTTCCTTAGCTGGGCTAATGCTGCCTCACAGTGCCCTGAAACCAGACATCAATCAGCAGAAATTTAAATACCTGATGTAATAACACTGAAATCGAAAACAATGGTCCCAAAACATTTTAAAACCCAAAACAATTATTGCTTCTGTCACTAACCTTCTGATTCACTTCATGTCCCTAACTCTGAGATTTACAGGCACCTTCTCTCTTACACTCACCTCCTCAGAAATGTGCGTAACCTATAACCTCAGTAGCTAATTAAAATATTGCCAAGGCAATGGCAATCTGAAGAAACCAGAAAAAAGTTCAAATAAACAAAAAAGACTAGCATCTTGCTTTTCTTTGTGACCTTCTGTTGTACTTAGATTCATAGATTCATAGACAAGTGACAGCAGAAAACGGCCTTCCTGGCCCGTGAAACAGTGAACATGAACAGTGCTTTACTGATAACTCTCTTACTACTTGATTTCACTGGCAGTCATTCACACACAGATGCCACAATCTAGCTATAAAACAAAGTACTTTATAGCTTTCTAAAAACCGATTCACTAACTGGGTTTCTAAAAACACATTTATTTAATGGTTTTGAAATGTTTTATGTTTAATTTTCATATGCTTAATTCTGTTCCATGTTAAATTCAGTAAAATGTACAACCAACACCCTGTATCACAGACACTTGTTTTTATCTGGCTGGACAAAAAATGGCATCCAGCAGTTACATAAAACATTACATGAGGGAGTGTAAAACTCAAATTTAATGCACACCTTAGTGTGGGATGCTTTGATAAACCCCTCAGACTTCGCTCGGGGCTTATGTAGTATCCCACACCTCAGGTCTGCATTAAATTCTTGTTATGCACTTCCCCCATGCATTAGTCTACATATAAATATCACTGTTTTGTGCATAGGACCCATCTGTAAGCAAGAAACAAAAAATTATGTAGCACTAGATTTGCATATTAAATTGACAGAACACCATTACAGTACAATGATAGCATAGAAGTGTTTTCTCACAATACTCACATATCATCAATCCAGTTCTAACAACCTTATTCACAAATAAATGTCTTACTGAGCAAAAAAGAGAGAAGACAATGGTGTAGCACAGTTTCAGAGTTACTCAGCAATGACATATGTACATATGGTAAGGTAAGAAATTCCTTGAGTTATAGCACTCCATAGTGTATTCTTTGTGAAAAAGAACCAAGGCTGGGTGTATATTATATATAGAATAAGACATGGGGGAGTACTTACGTGAATTAAATGCACACCCAAGGTGTGGGATGCTACATAAACCCTGAGCGAAGTCTGAGGGGTTTATCAAAGCATTCCACACTGAGGGTATGCATTAAATTCTCATTATGCACCCCCACCATGTATTGTCTTATGTGATTGCTGGGTACAGTTTTTTTTTTGCCAGCTACTGTATTAGAAATAAAAGAGTAAAAAAAAACATGCATCTGTTTTGTGTTTTTCTCTATTATGTTTACAAGAAGACACTATGGGAAGACAATTAGTGGCACAAATAGTACAACTTAGTTTGAAAAGGGACATTTGATTTGTTTAAAAAAATTAATGTGTAGTCAGGAGTGAGCTGGATACCAGAACTGTGTGAATACTCAGTGGGAAAACAACAAGACTGAGAAGATGAATCGGGTATAAAAAATGGGTGAAACCTGTTAAAAACAGCAAGAAATATTTAGAGAAAAAGTCTTTTTAATAGTGATTTAATTTTCCTTAAAGTATACATTATTATCTGTTTAAGCCAGTGCCATTCCAATATTTGGTTTCCATAGCAATAACCTAATAAATAGCATAGCTCAGAGGTCAGCCATGGTTTCTATGAGAGACTGAGAGCCAAAAACCTAATATTGTCTCTCCGATATTTGCTTTTCAGTAGTATAGTGCCTCATTTACTAAGTTAGTGAGGTCTGGTGAGTACAGGCAGACTTTATTTTTATACTGAATTAAAATTAATGGCAGTTGTGCCATTTGCCATTCAGCTGAGTGAGCAGCTGAGTGGGTGTGAACTGTCCATTGGAAAAGTCAGTGCGTGTTTGCTGTTATAACCCGCAGGTTATAACAGCGAATTATAACCTGCTTTTTCAATGGAAAAAAACAGTACCCAGTTATTACAGAATATTTATAATCCTCCTCTTCAATTTTGGTATTAACTTCTGATTGGGAGCTTCTTGTTATTTGTTATTACATCCATAACCAGGGTTTTATCTGATACATTATTATATCTTTATAGAGGTGCAGCCCCCCACTTCATTAATAGTTACAATTTGGATTTGATGGGAAGTTGAATTAATTAATACATTATGGGGATTTATTATTTTATTATTATTATTATTATATATTTTCTATTCATATGCACATATGGAAGGATCCATTTGGACAATTATGTAGTTAATAATTTTAGGGTCAGGCTGTGAACAAATCATAAACTTTCCAAACATTCATGGAATATACATATTATATTGCATATTATGTATCATTGCTATGTAATTTGCATTTATAACTATCTGCAATATTTGATAGATTTAACTTTTATAATCATATACTGCTTGAAAAGTGTGGTCTGGTCCTCCATTTTTATACAAAAGGATTTTTAATATGGGAGTGGCAATACCAGACTTCTTTGAATATTTTAATTCTTAAATATTTAAAGCAAATATACTGTACATGGATATGCACCTTGTTGTTTGTAGTTACCATTTTATTTGTTTCACATATGTATATGTTTCAATCATTTTGGTATATGGTGCATGTGTCTTTAAATACTGCATTTAAAAGTAAAATATCAGTGGCAGTGGGACACTCTCTGAGGATGCTATTATGAAACCAGTACGAGTTGGTGGGTCCTGTTGGTGTTTCCCCAGTCTCCATGTTGCAGACATGGTTTGAAGTCAGCAGTCTTGTTTAAATAAATGTTTGTGCTCACTATTATTTGAATTCTCCTGGTTTTTCATAATGGTGGATGGTGCTGGATGTTTGTTTACAATTGCATCTTATCTGTTTTGCACACCCAGCCATGGGGGGGGGTCTTTTGGCATTTTGTGGATGTTGTTTGTCTTACCTGATGATGGCTGTCTCTGGTTGTTTGTGTTGCCTTGCCCGATTCACTGCTTGTTGGGTGGGACAGAATGCCGAGTTAGAGTTCAAGACCCTAACATCCCATTTCCCAACTTTAATCACTTTATCAATCAATCACTCAATAATGCTTTATTTCTATAGCACCTTTCAAATACCAAGGCACTGCACATAAAATCAGATAAAAATTGAATGTAAATATAGATTAAAACAAAGAGAATAAATAACAGATCAGCCATAATTAAAAAATTTCAAGTTAAATAGGTATGTTTTTAGTTCAGTTTTGAACCTATCGATGGTCAGGCTTTCTCTTAACTGATGAAGTAGAGAATTCCACAGGGTTGGAGCCGAAAAAGAAAAAGCACCGTGAATCCTAACTGATGCATTAACAAAGTTGTTTTGCAATTATGTTAATACTGCCTCAAAAACCACTCTTATAGTTATAAGAGTGCTCTCACACACATTCTTATGGTATGAGAACTGTGAACTGAAGGTGAGTAGGTCTGATGCCCTAAGGATGTAAGTGAAACCACTCTTACAACTGTAAGAGTGTCCTCAGTGGCAGTATTAAAATATTATTGATCAAGATTGATCAATAATATATTAAAATTTAAAAAAACAGCCCTTAACATGCCCATTTCCAGAGCAGCTGCACATGAGACACTCTTTACAGAGTAAGAGAGTCTCATGCACATAGGAAATGAGTGCATCAATTGGCCAGGAGCACTCCCTCCCTCTATAATGTACTATGTAAGTCCTGATATGCAATCTCTGTGGGAATATCCTTTGGCAGGTAGGACTAGGAGGAGGCACGCCCAAATGTAGTCCATGAGGGCAGAATACATGTTCAATTCTTTTCTGTCAAATCTGTGTTTCTTGTGACCCCATTAAGCCTGCTGGCAATGCTAAGCAACCTTAAAAGCAAAGAGGTACAGTTGTGCACAGCATGGAGAACCCTGGGTAAGTGAATGTTTTGATTATTCAAGAGACAGTAGTACCACAAAAATAGCAGGCAGAAAATGTCAACTTTAAAAAGAAGTTCCTTATTAAAAGGGGAAGCAAATAAGTTGAGGGTTAAATGCAATTACATAGCATTGACACAGTTCACAGTTACAGTAAAGTGTGATAGAGTAAATGAATAAAACAGAAGTAAGTGCAAATAGTAGTAAGCAGCAAAAATCATGGAATTCATCCACACCTATACCAGAGTAGGAGCCAAATGTAGAGGTGCAGTCAGGTAGGGGGGAAACAGGAGCAAGAGGGAAAGAGAAGGAGTTTCTGCTGCTATCTGAGGGAAACAGGGGAAGTAGTGAAACAGAGGGTGGATAGGAGTAGCTTCCAAAATGAAGGGAGATGAAAGGAAAAGGCTGATTGCCAAGTAAAGGAGTAGTGATGAGGACTGATGAAAGTGTGAGGATCCTGGAGGTTTGATGCATCAACTGCGACTAGTGCAGAATGCCCCAGCCCGGATGTTGATGGATTCCTTATCAAGGGACCACATTACTCTGGTTCTGTGAACCATGCATTGTTTGCCTTTGTGTTCCCACATGACCTTCAAGATTGGATTTTTGACATACAAAGCCCTATGTGGTCTAGGATCAGACTATTTAAAAGAGCTCCTTATTCCCTACCAACCACTCTGCCCTCTTCACTCCATCAAAGCTGGTTTGCTGGTGGTCCCCACATCAAGGCTCAGGTATCAAGTGATACAGCTTTTGGTGTGGCGGCATCTATTATTTGGAATTCAATCCTTTATTATATTTGCACAGCCAGCATGGTGGAGGCCTATAAAGCCTCTTTAAAAATGTATCTATTTGAGTGAGCATTTCATTCAACGTGATTTGTTTTAGTGTTTCCTTGCTATATATTTTATTGTTGTTGTTTTGGTTTTAATTTTTTATTAAGCACTCATAGCCCTTGCTGGATTGAACATTATATAAATAAAATGTGCCTTGCCATCCTTGGAGTAGAGGGAGCTGGAGGTAGAGGGAATGGAGGAGAGTAGTGAGGAGAGGTAGGAAGGAAGGGACATAAACCAGTATTTGGATATGAAACAGGTACAGTGGTTCTGGCAACATGAACGTACAGGAAGAATGGATAAGAGGAGTAGAATGAGCAATTGTGGATATGAGAGGGGGAGTTGGTAGCAGAATGACAGAAGGCATTGCGGAGAGTGTCACGTCTAACCAGGGAGGTGGAGGTATAGGTGCCATAGACCACATCTGCATAGTCAAAGAGTAGGAGCACCATTTTGGTGACAAGCTCATGGCTTACCTGTGAAGACAGACAGTCTTTTTTGCAGTAAAAGGCACTATGTTTAGGGTAGGGCTTGATGTAGACGGTGTCAATGAGGGCAGGGAAGTCAAGTTTGCTGTCTAGCCACACAATGAGGCACTGGATTTGCACTGAATAGGACATCACAGCAGCTAAGGTACACTGAGCTCAGGTAAGTTGCATTGGAAGTGGAGGTAAAGGTAAGAATGGCCCAGACTCAACCTGACCAGAGTTTAAAACATATCTCTCAAAAGGAGCTTTTCCACCCCAACTAACAGGCAGGGTAGCTCCTACTGTACACAACAATGGAACAGGAGACTAAGATGGTGCTGGTTGGCACACAAGGGGTGCCTGTTCTCTGCAGTACACTAAGAATCCAGGACTTATTCATCCCAAAGAATGCTTTTGAGGGATAGGATCACTCCAAGTCTCTCCTCAGATCATACAATAAGTCTCATATAAGCCCCATCCCTAAAAGGTGTGAAGGAGATATATCCCAGAAGGTGTGGTATGAGGGGGAGGGCAAACCCCCACCTTTTCATGCCAAAAGACACAGCACTGAGTAAACCAAAATAAGAAATGCATGACTGAACCACCATCCAAGTTCTCAAATCAACTTGTGGAAATAACTAACTACTGTTTTATGACCTTCAGCACAGATGAGAGGAAAAATGCAAGGAAAACAAAAAAGTGGCACACAGAATACTCAGCTACGGCAAACAATGTTGCTCACAAGATTTTATCTGTGAGACTCAGGTGCAGAAATGAAGGCAGGGAACACAGCTACACCCCAGGGCTTTACCTCTATCCCAAGAGGCTTTGGCAGGGAGAAGGGACAAATAGCAACAAAAGCAGAGAGTAAAAATGCCTTTGTGGAGGTAACCTCCAGTGATCCAAGGCTTCAGGTCAAAATCCCACCAGGCATGACATGATACTATTAAATAATACTATTAAACCCCAAGAGACATTCCCCTGTAAGCTAAGGAGAAAAGTTGGACATATCCTTCTGTTTTGCTAAGACTTGTACCTCCACAGTGATGTTACAGCATGTGGCCCTGCAATCAAAGGAGTTCCAGATTGAAGAGGCTCCATCCCTACTAGATTTACATAGATAAATAAAAATGCTAAAGGAACACCTGGGTCATAGAAAAAACACATGAAAAGAAAAAGATGGCAAACCAAGGAAAGGCTTTTTTTTTTTTTGGTGTAGTGCTCTATCACAGCAGCTAGGGTGGTTCACAGTAAATACCAACAAGGCAATAAACACATATAATACATAAGCAATCATATCAGAAACATGCATACAGTTAAATAAATGCTGATAAATAAATGCTGAGGGTGTGGATACCACATCATTGGTCCCCAAATGCTAACAGGAACAGAAAATATTTTAGCCATAAGCAACAGCTGCTTCAGGCCTGGCAGCCCTTATATTCTCTTCTGAATAACAAGACCCATGGATATAAGAAAGAAACTAAGCCCTCGCATGGCATGGTGCATTGCCATACTAAGCCATAGGTGGATCAAATTGTACTGAGCCCTTAAAGGACAATCATTTGGGCAAGTGCCCAGTAGTTTACTTGGTGTGCACCCAATTGTCATTGGAGTGTGTGCCAGATGTCATTGGAGCATGCACTTGATTGTCACTGGTGCATATGCTGGATTATGATTTAAACATTTTCTGGATAGTATAAGAAAGAAGTCGAGCCCTTGAGGGGCATGGTTTATTGCAATACAAAGCCATAAATGGGCAAAAGCATCTGAGCCCTTAAGGGTTTGTCACTGGGGCAAGTGCCCAGTGGTCTTTGGGAAGTGTGCCTAATTGTTGTTGAGGCATGTGCCCAATGTCATTGAGTGAAAAGCAGGGAAAAGCAGCAGGACAGAATCCCATAGGCTGGGCCAGGAAGGGGCAGTAGGCAGCACAGCAGAACCAGTGGCATAGACCCAGTAGGAATCAAATGACAACCTAGAAGTAGACTGCAAGCCAATTTTAAACAGCTAAGTAAATCCATGCAAAGAATACACACACTTTAAAAAGACCTGCAAAGCCAAGGCACAGCAAAAGGAGCCAGCAGGATAAATGCCTTTGAACCATAGCAGCGTGGCAATGGCAGGTAGGAGGGGGATGGGCAGGAGAGATGGCAACTAAGTGGCTGCCACAAAGAATGAGCCTCAAGTTTCTGCTGCACCCCCTTCCCCAGCCCTAGTACTTGTCTTCTCTGGAACTTATATCTACCATTTACTCTCCCCTAAGGTTTCTGGTGAGCAATGATTCACATTTATGCACTGGTGTATGATGTGCTATCTGTGTCTAGCAGTGTCCCTCCTCCAGTGCAATCCTCCACTGTACTACTACCTAACTTTAGTAAGGTGACAGGCAAGCAGTAGAGCACCATCACCTCCACTTGAAGAACTGTGCTTGGGATGCTCAGTCCTCCTTCCCCTGCCTGACCTCCAGTGAAATTAGTCTGTTCCCAAACCCAGGTCACTAGTATAGCAGCTGTGCTCCCATGCCAGCTTGGCAATTTTGTTTCTCAAAGAGATGACTTGGAATGAAAAAGAAGTCTCACGTTATATGCAATTTACTGCCTTTACACCAAAGAAGATACAGAATATAGCAATCCCAGGTGATAAAATTAGATGGGGTTGTTTCCTGTCCTTGTCTAATACAGCATGGAGTACCCAAAGGTTCCTCACTAGGACCTTTTCTAGTCTCCCTTATGATTTAACAAATGGTGTACTTGCAACAGCAGTTCTAAAATATTTCTCTTTCCAGATGATACTGTAATTTACATTAGCTTCAAAGAGAGCTAGCCTCCCAAAAATCTGAAACTGGATTTTGGAATACTTTAGACCTGGCTGGTATCCCACAAGCAGGGCCACTGGAAAATTGCGCCTGCAGTTTTTTTGTGGAATCCGCAAATTTCACCATTTTCCGCAAAAACCGACATGTTCCACAATTTCTTGCAATCTTTGAATTTTTATATTGATCTGTGTACAAAGTATTAACATTTTTAATAAAATACTCTCAAATATATTGACAATTTTGCATGCAGACTTGGGTTTGGCAGAAACAATGCAGTGCAAGGTAGAACAAGGGTTTTATGTGACACTGATTTCTTTTGAATCCTTGTCTTGTTTGGTTTCAAAATCCACTAGCCAAGCATAAGTACAATTAAACACTTAACATTTGTTCTGTGTTGAAGCAGTCAATCAGAAAACTTTTTGTTGCCACACAGACTGAAACAAAAGATGGGATAAAAGGTGTAAATTATCCCATTCACTTAAATGGGGTGCTAACTATGAAACC
The DNA here is from genome assembly GCA_016271365.2 of Neoceratodus forsteri. Classification (NCBI taxonomy): domain Eukaryota; kingdom Metazoa; phylum Chordata; order Ceratodontiformes; family Ceratodontidae; genus Neoceratodus; species Neoceratodus forsteri. Next base: position 981,255,990 of record CM057459.1, read on the forward strand.
TTTTTGTAAGTGGCAGGGCAAGTTTTTCCTTATGAGCATACTTTCATTCAGACTAGTTTTGATTCAAACAGCTGAGGATTTTTGCATGACCCTGCAGATTTTAAACTTGCATAAACTAGTTGCTAACAGTGATCTCACTCTTAGCAACTACCCCCTAGATGCTCACATGCAAAGACTATAATAAAAACCTGACTAAAGTATAAAAACAAGCTTATAAAACACAAAATGTATCTGAACATTTATATTTAACTAAACAAAATCATTGCAGCCAGAGTAAAACAAAGGTAAATTACAGGGTATCCTGACTACTGTATAATGCAGTAAAAGTATATTGGTATTTTTGTACATTTTTTGGTAACCGCGTAAGGCCCACTAGGCACAAGTGCCTGTTTTCAAGTACAACCCAGGAGTACTGCACAGGTTAAATGACTTGTTCGGACTTGCACAGTATACAAGTGGAGGTTGTGGGAATCAAACCCAGGTCTGCTAGATGTCATCATCTCATTCATAGTTTGTTACACTATCCTCTAGATTATACTGCCAGCCCCAATAACCCCCAGATTTAATGTTTAAATATGTGATTTCAAAAATAGTGTACAGTACCTACAGTACAAATTATGATCATTAAACACTTTAACAAAATTTTACTAAAACTCAATTATTTACCACTCTGTCTGCTTATTTTTTCTTGTACAAAAGTGGGTGAATAGCTGGCACAGCACTTTAAACAGCTGCTGATTAGGCTGCATTATTCTACAGCCAGAAACAAAAAAATATATTTCTTATGGCTTTATTTAATATTGATTTGCTGTGGCTCACTTTATAGAATCTATTTAGCACTGTATGAGGCAGATGCTTTTAAATTTTGGAAGATAGGAAATGCTTACGATAGCTTATCAGTTTAGTATTCTTTTTTAGGAACATAAACATTTCTTTATGTTTTAAACATATTCAGGTGTCAGTGTATTCATGTAGCAATTTATACTGACTAATATATGCTGCAGAAAACATTAAAAGATTTATTGTGAAGCACTCAGGGTCTATAGTAGAACCCCCACAATTTCCCGCAATTTTTGCAAAATGCTCCGCAATTTTGGGTAACCTTTTCAGCAATTTTCCAGTGGCCCTGCCCATAAGTTGTTAGTGAATGAGAAAAAGACCAACACCATCCTGATTGGCACTAAACCCAAAATGAACAAACTGCACAGGCAATTTAACATTAAAACTGTGAATGGCACTGAACTTAAACTAGCCAAAAAAAAAATGTAAATACCTGGGAGTTAATTTAAAATTTGACCTAACTGAGGAAAAACATATTGACATGATGAAAAAAAGTCCCATCAGAAAATTGGTGCACTATATAAAATCAAAACTTTCATGAGCCATACTGCCACTCCCCTACAGGCCTGCTGACCAATTCAGCATAAGATAACAGTGCTACAAAGCTTAATGTGGCATTTTGCAACATCACATAAGCAGGCACGACATTGCAAACATTGCTCTTCTGCATTACACCGCCTGTTCCACCAAAACAAATATGTATAGAGCATTAGTATTCTAGTGCAAAAGATATTTGTCAAAAACACCTAAGTCCATTTCACATTGATTGGCATCAAATGGAGCAATTATAAACCTTTGATTCATAAACAAAAAAAAGTATTAAGTGTACCTTTATTGAAGAGAAACATGGACCAACAATTATTCTAATGCATTGCAGCCAAAATCTGGAATGATTTACCTCTTGATTTAAAACATTAATTTGGCCCATGGGAGTGCCTTACTGCTATTATAAAAATAGTTTCAAAAAGTTGTTAGATGTGTAATTTTTTCCCCTTATCAAGAGGGAAATTTGTATTATAAAATGAGTATGGAATTCGATGCAGCCTGATTGGCCAAGATGATTTAGAACCCAGGTCCTTACAGGATGAAAACCACCCCTCCAGAAATTCTTCCAGCAACCAGAATGCAGCATATCTTAATATCAATGTCTGTCAGCAGAAGGAAGGAGGTGATTATGCCCCTGTACAGATCCTTGGTGAGACCTCATCTGGAGTGCTGTGCACAGTTCTGGAGCTTGCACCTGGAGGACAGGGGCCTCTTGCAAGCTGTTCAAAGGAGGACTATGAAGATCATACAGGGGCAGCTGGGGAAGACATATGAGGAGAGAGTGAAAGGCCAGAGAGACTCAATACTCTGTATATATGCTAGAAGCCAGGAGGGAGAGGGGGAACATGATAGAGACTTTTAAGTACCTAAGATATTAAAAGTGGACAGCAGTGTCCTGTTCTCAAGATGCAAGGTCAAGGTAACAAGAGACCATGGATGAAAACTGGAGGGGGATCTTCAGGAGGGCTCTAAGGAAGTTCTACTTTACCGAAAGATAGGGGAGCATTGGAATATACTGCCAAAAGTGGTCAACACAGGTCTACAGCCAGCTTCAAACATAATTGAATAGGCTCAGGGGAACTGTCTAAAGCAGAGAAGAGAGGGAGGGTGGGCACTGGCAGTCGAGGGAATTGAATGAATGGACTAGAGTAAGGGTGTTGAAATACAGTCATGGCCATCAGTAGACTAGGTCCAGTCCAGCATTAGGCCTGGTGAGGCTTCAGGCAGGCACTGAGCAGAATTCAAAGGCTATGCCTGCAGTTCAGTGGATGGCAGCAACCAGCCACACCCCCTTCCGGGAGCTATGTAAGCCAGCTTCCTCCAGCCTCACTCAGAAGCATTGTTTCTTTTCTGCAGCCAGAGGCTCTGCCAGGACCCCCCTCCCATGTTTCCATGTTTGCCTCCCACTAGCCCTTTATGATTTGGACTTTTTATTGGTTTGTGCCTCCACCAGCTTTCCAGGTCAATCTTTTGCTTTCTACTTTCCTGGCTGCAGTTTGTGCTTCTCTCAGTCAACTTTTCTGCTGAACTCCTGTTCTCATGTACCTCTGGTACTTCTTTCTGTTTTGATTCTTGTGTGCTTCTAGTTTTCAGTGTCCTGCCTTTGTCATTCTTTGACTTCTGCTATTCTAGGCTCCCCTTTTTGCTGTTTCATCCATATCATTTGCAATCTCCCAGTTCAGCTACAATTCTTAAATGTTTTCATGTGGCTCCTAGCAAGGTAGTCACTCCCTTTTGTGTTCTGATGGTTTAGTCAGTTGGTCAGTACAGCAGCATGCTGCTTCTTAGTTTTTAGTTGTCATGTGCTGCTGTTTTTCCATAACAGATTTATGTGTAGTTTTCTACTACCTCAGCCAACCTGGCCTGCAGTGTATCAGCAACTAACATTGACCTCCCTTATGAAACTGGTTGGCATGCATTCACCATTCAGTTCAAGCACATATCCTTTAGTCTCATACAGTGTCATAGCTGTCATTTGATGTTTCAGTCAGGCATTCATCTTTGCCTATGTTTTATTTCCACCTTGTGCTGATAGCCATCAGGCTTCGCCATCAGCCTCCCACTACTCCTGCACTCAGATGCATGCTGGCCATCACCATAGCATGGTTTCCAGGGATCCCTGATCTTTATGCTGAGAGTCTTACTCTGGTCCTTTGAAGTCAACATCTTGTGGGTGGGTCCCTCAACTCAGACAGGGTCCTTCTTTTTTTACCCTTCAGGTGAGAATGTCTTATGCTCCAAGAGAAACTTCAACCATACAGATCAATTCAGTGGCACCTCTTGATGTAGCATTTTAAGACTACAGTTGCTTGAGGGTGGGCTTCTAAGTCCATAGAACCTCCTTTAGCTGTGCAGACCACCTTGGCAGCATTTTCAAAGCTATTCCCCCCACAGCTGCCTAAGGTTCACCTGGTCTCTAACTACTTCCCTTCTTCTGCCCCTCAAAGGTGAATATCATACAATTATGCAAGCAGAGGACTCTCAATGGCACAGCTCCTATGCCTTACCCCCAGAGATTTCTTCTTCATAGGGTTTTTTTCTTTACTCCATGCCAAAGATCATAAAAGTTAAGTAGTCTCTGCAGGAAGTGGTCCATAATGTGGCATGTCTATATTAGTGTAGCATTCATCCTAGTATGCTTATGCTGTGAGTTGGAGTTGGATGACAGCCCTTTGTTCCATCCTGCCTTTCCCTTGTCCCTTGCAGAAGTCCTACCTCTGTCTGCTATCAGTTACCAATTATTGTCAATCATTGCTCAGTTCAGTCTCTGTTATCAGTCATCACTAAACGCTGTCACTCTGTCCTTCCTCTGGCTCTGTGTTTACCACCTGATGCACAGTACTTTTTGGTTCCTTCCTAGAGTACCTTTAGCCTAAAGCAATTATGTTCCCATGGTACCTTTAAGAGTGGAACACTCATCAAGAGGGTTCCTTTGTCTTCATGGTACACCAACAGGGTTATAGTTCCCCATGGGACAGAAAGTATGAATAGCCAAAGTATCCATGTATGACAATACCGTAAGACTGTCAATAGTGTTGCACAGGCATAACTCCGCACTAAGTTGTGTATGCTCATTGAATTCAAAGGCTGTGCCTGCAATTTAGTAGGCAGGAAAAACCAGCCACACCCCTTTCCTCAGCTATTTAAGCCAGATTCTTCCACCCTCACTCAGAAGCATTCTTTCTTTGCCTTGTCATCCTCTCCTTCTCCTCCTCCAGCTGGGTGCCTCTCTCCTTGGGATCCTCCCTAAGCTACCTTTAGCCTAAAGGAATTATGTTCCTGTGGCACCTCTAGGGCTGGACCCCTCTTTAAGAGGGTTTCTTTGCCTTCATGGTACCCTGGAAGGGTGACAGTTCCCCATGGGACTGAGAGTGTAAATGGCCAAAGTATCTACATATGACAGTCAACACATTCATTCAAATTCCTTCAGACTATCAACAACATTGCACAAGCATAATTCCTCACTAAGTTGCTTACACCCATTGATTCAGTGGATCACTGAACCTTTTTCTGCTGCCACCGTCTGTGTTTCTATGTTTGATGCTATCCAGCTAGTTGTGCTCCTTCTGTACTGTATGTTAATACTTCCCTCATTTAGCACTCATTGATAAAAGAGTGGTTTCGCATGTATTCATCAGGTGTAAGAGTTGCAAAGAGAAGCTAAGCAGTTTTCACACTGGAATAATGCTAGTGAAACCACTTAAATCAAGAATAGTGCCCACTGGGGACATATTACAATATTTTTAAATAATGTCATTTGTTTTTTGTAATTAAAATGTTATAATTTCAATTACTTTACACAGAAGCGCTGTTTACCCTCTTGAGTGCTCCAGTCAATATGATATCGGTACAGTAAGTGCAAGAGACACTCACAAAATAACAGTGCCTCTCAAGCTTATAAATGAAATAATTCTGATTGGCAGAATGACTTTATGGATTTATAATATTTTTGACACATACAAAGAGATATGTTTATTACAAATGTCAATGAAATGTGTGGTGAAGAACTGTAGAGTACAGTTTGCTTCAAAGATTACTTCAACATAAGACCAGTCAATTCCATTTAAGCCATAAACAAATGTTTGCTGATTAGATTTCCTAACATAGCAGTGTGGTAGCACCCCTATAGTTAAGGTTAAGTGTGCCCTTTAATGCTGAACACTGTTTTTAGTCTCTTAAAGCTCAGCCATCATTTGACAGGAAGGCAAGGCGGCATGATCCCCTGGCATGCATATAAAAGATAACTTTTTTATTAATTTAGTTTTGTTACCACCCATGAAACCTGCTTGTTGGTGTTTTGTGGTCCTTGCCACTTTAGTTAGTTAGTTGTAGATTGATTGATTGATTGATTGATTTATGTCACTTTGTTGACCAGGTAAAGTGCACTTGTGTAAAACACCTTTTTAGGCACAACCTTGGTCCTAAAAAAGGTACAGTACAAAAGTACTACACTATAAAACTGAGACAATTACAAAATTCAGATATGCACACAAGACAAATGCATAATCAACCTTCATAATACAAAATTAAATATAACATGTGCAAACATTTTCTAGATGTAAATGATCTCTAAAACTTCTAGAAAAACACTTTAAAGGTTAATGCAGCTGTAACTGAAGAGGGAGCAGTATTCCAAAACTTTGTAATGTGGTTACCTAAAGAATTCTGACTTTGTCAAAGCTAGTGGTACTTGTAGTTCTTATATCTTTTTTGTGATCAGCCTCTTTTTTCCTGTTCTATAGTCAGACATTGGGGTATCTGTGGCAGCTTATACAATCCTGCCTTTGTTTACATTCTCTGTCATGTCCCTTTGTGTTTCTAGCTCTATAACTATCCTATGCTTAGGGTGAGTTCAAATTGCTATTGTACAATAGGTCTCTGAAAAAGCTACCTTAGGTTGCCCAACTTTGATGGGGTACAGTTTCTGGCTGAAGGTGTGGTTAGCAGCTTTGGAGTAGCACTTGATGAAATGTTAACTGTGGAACTCCTTGTGTGAGCTGTAGCTAAGGGTTGCTTCTATTACCTCATGAATAACATCATGCTATGCCTTTTTTAAAGCCAGATGATCTAAAAACTCTGGTAAAGACATTCATATCCTCACATCTCAATGGCTGTTGTGTACTCTTCAATAGCCTACCCTGTTACCAGCTTCAAAACCTGCAAATATAGTAGTACAGAACACTGCAACTCATCTTCTGAGCTCCCTCTAGAAGTCAAATCATATCACCCAAGCACTGTTCAATTTATGCTGGCTACCAGTTAGTTAGGGAATCTGTGACAGGGTCATTATTCTGAATGTTAAGGTTCTAAATGGAACCTTTTCAGGCTCCTGATACCCCACCACCTACGTAGAGACCATCGCTCCAGAGGTCAGGGGCTAATTGTGTCCATTCAGGGTTAATGTTGGTAGGGGTACAGCATTCTTGATAGCATTCCCATTCTTGTGGAATTCCCTCTTACAATTGGTCTGGAAGTTTATGATATTGATGAGCCACTTCAAAACATAAGTTAAAATGTGGCTTTTTAGCTCCACGTACCCTGGCCTCAATCACATGATTACATTATTTTTCAGCCACATCACAAATGTAACCCATGCACATAAGGAGTAGCAAGTCCAAGCTATAACTTATAAAAGGCTTGTACTTTTCTATCTTCATATAAATGATCCTTGGTTAAACACTGATGCTCAGTGCCTCCACCTGAGAGGTTTCTAATGCCTCCCAGTAAAACTCATGCATATGTTGCTTTTACTTTATGTGTGAGTACAGGCTCTAAGCTTAATTTGGAAGCAGTGGGCACCAAAAATAAACTCACAAAATAAAAAACTGTTGGCTGTGCATTTGCAGATCATTTGTTTACTGATTTTCTGTAATGGTGTATTTTACACACCTGTAATTGAACATCAGCGATGACAGGTGCAAGAACATCCATGAAGTTAACAGTTTCTTAGTTCACTTCCTCCTACACATTGAATTTCATGGTGACACTGGGAGCCCCTTTCCAGTACCACTTTCAATTTGTACATTTTTATTCTTTAAACTAGCCTTGGGGGCCAGCCCTGATGCCAGTATCTGAGTGCCAACTGGGAGCCTATACCAAAAAAGGACAGGCTGTACACGGGGAGCATCACAAGGTGCTACAGACCTACTGACATGGGATCAGATGTGGGAGGGGATACCACTGAATGACATGAACTGGCTGACATGAGACAGAGTGTGGCAGCGGAGGCCATGGTTGCCAGGGATATATTGACATGGGACATGGTGTGGGAGGTGCCACTGGATGTCAAGTATTGCTTGGCACAAGGATGGCTGAAACAGTGGGTGTCACTGGATTCAATGGATTGCTTAGAATGAGGACCAAGTCAGGGAAGCAGTTGCTACTGAACACTAGAGAATACTTGATGGATCAGGGTGAAGGAGGGGCATGCCACTGAACTCTAGGGACTGCTTCTAATGAGGGAAGGGGTGGTAGCTGCCACTGGACAATACAGACTACTTGAGATCATTTGGGGGAAAGAGAAGCACACCACTGAATTCAAGGGACTGCTTGGAATATGAGGAGGGATGAGGTGGCACAGAATACAAGAGACTGCTTGCAATGGAGTTTATTGCATTAATGAGTGATAGTGGACATCGGGGACTGCTTGGTAGAAAAGGTACTGAGAATGCTGGCCAATGTAGTGCCAATACAAATGAGTGTGCATCTGTTATTAGATATCCTTTTAAAAAGAAAGGGAATTTGCAGCCCAAAACTTTGTTTAGTCATCAGATAGGACTGAAATACAAAGCCACAAAGATCTAGAATATCTGGTATGCCACTTTACTGTTACATGTTGTGTTGTTTAACTTTTCTGTTTACTTTAAACATCAATTATTATAAGATACTGGAGATACAGACTGCTTTTGTTGCATTGTTAATGACTGTCTTATCCTGATGAATTTAATGGCTGTTAGTGTTAACAAACTGACACCGCTGATATTGTACTGCATTTATGCTTGTCGTGTAACTGAAAACTTAATACAGTTTTTAGCTACAAAGCCACAAAGGAAGAAAAATGTGAGGTTAGAGTGAAAAAATAGTCTCCCTGATTTACGTGTGGTGTGGTATTCCCCAGGGTTTGAATGAGTGTTTGAGTCAGCATTGGTATTACACTTACTTTAGTGCCCTTTCTCAAAGCATGCTGTGGGTGTATAAGTAAATGTCTGTATGTTGAATGACAGTACTAAAGTTAAGGTAATGGCAGTGTTGTGTTGTGCAAATCCAGAGAAGCAGCACACCTCACATTCACCAAGAACAAGGGGACATTTTTACCATAACATTGCATTTCCCTACTTTTGTGGCTCTGTGATTCAACCCTAACTGATGTATAAAACTAGTTTTTTGTAATGAATATTTTCCATAAAAAGATGGTGTCTCTTTGTGGTAAGTTTTGTAAAACCAAGTTTTTTATGGCAAGTAACAGTTCTCCTCACTGAGCAAAACTAGTTTAAGTACCATGCCCTGATTATATAAATGTCACCTTTGCTCACTAGGAAAAAGTGTTTTTTTGTTATACAAAAAAAATCTTTGAAATTAATAGGGGCTATATCTGCATTCACTACTGAGTGATGACATTAACATTTTGCTGAAAACAGTCAAGCTGGCTTTTAACGGTCACATTCCATGCTCCACAGAAGCAAAATAGAATATTTTGCTATAAATTCCAGGATTTCTTCTATATCTTTTCAGATAAGAGAAAATGATTAATTAGTAGTAATAGACTTGAATTTTAATGTTTAAAAAACATATGCATGGTGCTTCTTACGCAATATGACTTTCTGTCATATGTTGTTATTGTGATTTATAAAATGGTAAGAAAGAGTTTAGCTATTTGAATGGCTAAGCAATACGGTTAGCCATGTAATTGTCTGTCCATAATTACATGGAAAGTTATTCTGACTTCAGCATGGGTATCAAAGTCAATACACCTCTCACTAGCTTCAGTGTTCCATGCCAAGCACTTAATGCTGACAGAAAACACAGTCACCTACCTGAAAGATGTCCCAAGAATATTCTGTAGAGACATGGTTGGATAGAAACTTACAAAGAAAGGGACCAAATACATCTACACTGGACAATGTGTCATAACCAGAACCATCTGCTGCCAATGCTCAGCAATAAGTAGGTAATTGTACTGAAATAGAGAAAAATGGCTTAAAGCAACTTGAAACTGAGAAAATGAGTCGAACCCTAAATTGCAAACCTTGTCAGAAGAAACTGTATTACTAACGTAACAGAAAAAAAAACAAGTAAATTTACAGATGAAAATGGTATTCATTACATCAGCTGAAGAGTCAACAAATATGCAAAAACCACAGTGACACCCAAGAGAAAAGCAAAGGAAATTTGCAGGGCTTGATGTTCAAGTGACTGGAACAAGTACAAAGCTTGATCATGTACACCTCCAAAATGTCAGCTGACACACCAAGTTTCTTTCTCCATCTCTGACATCTACCTCAAACATGCCTCAGCCTAGAACCAATCTGATTAACCCATAACACTATGGGAATTAATTATTATTTGATTTTATTTTAAATTTGTTAACTGGGTAGGGACACTGGGCAAAGGCCCTTTTTCAGGACTGACCTGGACAAAAAATATAAATACAAATATACACACAACAATAAAATTACATATATAACAAATCACAGATTGCAATTACACACATTCAAAGAATGCAGGCATGTCTTAAAGTGCACTTTAAAGCTTGAGAATGTAGTATCCAATTGCAGCAATAGCGGCAGCTCATTCCACAGTTAAGCAGCAGGAGCAGAGAAGGAGCATAATCCAAATTAGTTTTTATGTGAAGGGACTGCAAGAGTAATACCCTTGGTGGACCATAGGTTGGTAGAGAAACACCTGAGAGTGAGTAAGTCAGACAGAGGAAAAGGGGAAGAAGAATAAATAGAGTTATAGGCCAGACATCCCAAACAGTATACAAATTTGAGAGTAGGAGAGAGCCAACCAATTGAGGAGTACAGCATGCAGTGATGCATCTTTAAAGGAGCTAGAAGAACAAAGTGACAAATATCAAATGCAACAGCAAGAGTATGAATTTCATTAGAACTCAAATTGTGATTCAAAAAAGAAACATAATCAATATGAGGCAATAGAGTACCAATAGCAAGAGCATAATGAGTGTTATAAGACAAATAATGTTTAAATTTATACAATAACCCAATCTTTTGATTTATGATCTTACTGTCTTAACTTGGGCACTGAGAGTCATACTAGAGTCTAACAGAAACCCAATATACTTAAATTAATTCACTTGACCTACACTATTACCTAAACCATCATTAATTAGTAGACATAAGTTATCTCTGAGCATATACTTTGTATCAAAAATCATTGCCTTAGTCGTTTTAACATTCATAATCATATGGTCATTAGATAACCAGGAGCATAAACGCAAAAAATCAGATTGTAAGGCAGAAGTGAGTTGTGGAACTGAAAATGCCTGAGAAAATAAAATAAGATCATCAGCATATAAAAGACACTGACGATGATTAAAAACTAGAGGCAACTAATTAATAAACAAGGAAAATAACAGGGGTCCAAGAATGGACCCCTGCGGTACACTGCAGATTATGGGCCTGCTGCTAGAACTCACAGAGCCAATGGAAACAAATTGAGTTCTTGCATGCAAATAGTCCTTCATCCAGTTAACCACATTCTCAGAGTTACTCAATTCCTCAAGCTTGCAACAAAGTGGGGGATGATCTATAAGATCAAATGCCCTGGTCAGGTCCACAAACACCGCCTCAGTAAAAACACCTCTATCAAACCCCTGTAGAACAGTGTCTGCGAACCTGACCAGGGCAGTACCAGTCACATGACCACACCTAAAGCCATGTTGTTGGGTGCACAAAATATTATTAACACCCAAATAATCAGTAGGTTGGTTAGCAATCAATTACTCCAGTATCTAACTTAAAGTATTGAGCATGGATATAGGCCGATAATCTTCCACAAATCTGGCATGATATTTTTTAGGGCCTGGCACAATCCTGGCACATTTCTAAACCAAAGAAAAACTCTGAGTAGACAGGCACAGATTATATATGATACATAAAAGACCAGCACTAAAAGGGGCAGCCAATTTAAGAAATTGCCCATCTAAACACCTACCACAGTCACTAAATTTGTTGGGTAATAGTTTCAGAACACCTCTATCAAACCCCTGAAGAAAGGTGTCTGTGAACCTGACCAGGGCAGTAAATAAAACAATGACCTAGTCTCATCTAAACTAGCTGAATCAGGACTAGCATTAACTGAACCCTGAACAGAATCATGCCCTGTTTGTTTATAACCAGACATGTCAGAAAATTTCAAATTTAATGAATCAGCAATATCAGTAAGCTGAGTAACCTCCCCAGCTGCAGTCTGTAACTTATTAATCACAGTCTGGTCTTTGGGTGAAAACAAAGAGTGAACCATATTCCAAAAACCCTGTGGATCAGATGCCAAGGCCACAAACTGACTCCTGTAAAAATCACTTTTGCCTTGTTTAACTAATTTACTGACCTTATTCCATAATGATCTATAAATGGACAATAAATTTGGAGAGGGAGAATGTTTGAAAGCAGCCCATGCTTGTTTCCTTTGTTAGATCTTTGACTTAATATCCTTGGAAAACCATCAATTACTAGAGCCTCTAACCGTCCAAGAACACAATGGAAATAAAGCATCTTGCACAATCAATAACTGAGAACAGAAATAATCAATAGCACATACAAGATCAGGAATAGCATTGATATATGACCTATCTATTTTCAAAAGTTCAGCCTTCAGAAAATCATAATTAACTTTCTTGAAGTTCCAAAACTGGATGGTCCTATGGGGGATCCCAGGGCATTTAAAGTTCACAACACAATAAATGGCCTGATGATCACTAATGGCTTCTTCCAATACTCCAAACATCGAAATCATACTAGGATTGTTGAAAACGATATAATCCAATGTTGAGTGATTATTAGTTAGTGTGTTAAGCCATGTGGGTTTGTTAATAAACTGAGATAGACTAAATTAATTTAATAAAGATTATAGGCCCAGGGAGTCACCCTTGGACCAATCCTGGTTCACATCACCTAGTAAAACAAAATCATGATTAGATATATAGACAGAGGCATCATTCAGGAATTCCCTAACCCAGTAATTCCACACTGAGGGGGTAGTAAAAACAAGCAATGGTGACAAACTTGCAGCTACCAAGTACTACTCATAATATCAACCAATCACAGGCAGACTCATGGTCAGTACTGGAGGCCAGCACAGAAACCTCCATGTGTTCCAAAAAATAAATAACTACTCCACCACCCTTCTTTTTGGATTTTTGATCTGATCTTACCAGATTATAACCAGGAAGAGAATATGAGCCATCTGGGGTTAGGGGCTTCAAACAAGATTCAGAAGTGGCCATTAAATTAGGCTTATAAGAACAGGAGAAAGCCTCCAAGTTAGCTAATTTAGGGATAAGGCTCCTGGCATTAACATGAAAAATGTTAATACCATGAGACTTAGACCAAGGCCAAGAAGAATCAACATTGAAGAAAGATTCAGGACATTAAGGACCAGGATTTACCTCAATATCTCCAGATAAAATAAGTAAACATAACAAAAACACAATTTTTTGTCCTAGGTAGATGCTCAGACAATATTGAGCTAGTATAACAAGTGTCCAACTAACAAGGAGTAAACCACAAACAAGTAGCACTACGTTCTCTGACAGTAATAACAAAATGGGGTTTATCGTATATTGAGATCCCACTAAAAGTCCTGACATCCTAAAGTCAGATGTATTGCAATCCAAAGGTCTTTGTAAGCCTTTGCTAGGGGGAGTTACTACATTACACAAAAAACAGCTTACCCACAACATGAAAGTCTAGATACACAACCAATATATAAAACCCATATTGCTAAAATACATAGCCCACAGCACACCTAAATACTTAACTTGCAAGTTATAGGCCACAATACCCTGTCCAAGACTGCCATGGCTTCCATAGACTCCACCAACTCCAGTTGCACTTTGCCACACTTCACTGCCTCCCAGCCACCACCGCATCTGAGCAAGCAGGGATTTAAACTCCACCATCCCACCCTTATCTTGCCACAGTGCTTCCCCCTTTGTCCCAAGAAGGCTGTCTCAGCTGCAGATAAATTAACCACTCACTCGAAAGTACAGCAGTCCACATTCTGGCATGGGATTAGTAGCTAGGCAAACTATAACAGGGCACAAATGTGAAGCAAGCCTACAAAATTACTGGTCAGCCTCTTTTCAAATCCAATGCATTTGGAGCAACATACATGGCTACAAACCAGAAAAATTGCAAGTTGAGTTTAAATATTGACCTGCACGCACATCATCAATCCAGCAGCAGCCTAATCAAATGTCCAGTGTTGTCTGCCATCCCCATGAACAAAACAGTTATCCTGAACTGTGTCATCACTGGAAATGTGGTATTTTATTTCCAACAAATTAAATGCAATACAAATGAAAAATTTAAATAAATTAAACTATTGGATAGTTAAGACCCAGAAAAATTGTCCAGGATGCCCTCTCTTCCATTGAACAGAAACAAGGAAGGTTCAGAATCTAGCAAACACCCCTATAGACTCCAGTAATGTGGAAAATAGTTAGGGGTTTAGTCCAATGATCCACTTCAGTAATAATTATTTATTTAGCCACACACAAATACATCAATGGTGACACTGTGTCATCTTAATGCCAGGTTGTGAGGCCATCTGGTTAGTGTGTTCTATATTTTGCAGGCATATCAACTTAAACACGTTGCATATGTGATTCAGAATATACTTAAAATAGGAATAAATTTGTGCTCCCAGAGAACACCATCCCATTCAGACAATAGTCACAGTTTGATAAGAACCAGTGAAGGTCTGGGAAGTCTCATGGTCCTCAGCAGGCTCTCACAGGCAAGTAGAGCTTTAGGCTCATTTAGGCATATTAAGGTTAGTGTGACTCAGATATGAAACATGTTAAAGTTGATAATGTTTGTAAGAGATAGAATACAGTAACCAAAGGGCCTAACAAAGTGTTATTAGGGCTATGAAACATTGCCATTGATGTCTTTTGTGTAGTTTAATAAAGGAAGAAGATAACTACCGGAATTAAATATCGGAGTGAACCTCTATCTGTATCTTTTTTGAACTACTGGCTAGTTGCTGTATTTAGGGATAACTAGTAAAGAAGCTAGACCATTTACCCCTGTTTTGAGATGGTTTTATGTTCCACAGTTCAATAAATTTAAGCATTTTAAACTTTGAAATAGGGCTGAAAGTTTGATTCTTCAAAAGAATCGAACACCTCAAACTTTGGCTGTTCAGTTCTTTCTGACAGTGGCAAACATCTAGGGAAAATAGGTGGACTTTTGGTTTGACTGGTTTGTCCTGGTCCAAATGACCAAGTGAACCAGTAGAACTCCAAACCACAGTTCACATCTGAAACAGTTAACTAGGGCACAGTGTAAGACACAGCCACATTGGCGAGTTAGACTAAGCTCAACGATGTGAGCCAGTGTGAAAGCTCACTTACATGGTTATTGTTGGGCTGTTAGGTAGCTCATGCAGAGCTGTGGTTCATTTCTAGTTAGATTAGATAGGAAATTCTTCAAAAAGCAAAAGAAAATCTTCACAAGTTTAACTTACACCAGTTCAACAGCAAAGCTGCTGTGCTGAAGGGGATATGAGCATTGTTGCAGGAGGCTTCTGAGAGAGCTGACAAGAGAGAAACTGGACTCTGGAGGAGTGTGCATGGGGCTGAGCAGTGGGCAGATGGGGCATGAGGTGGTAGTCTATCAGTGCCCACTTGTTACCTAATCTCAGCAGTGCAACAGATATTTTTTCCACTGTAGAACTAGAATTTAAGCAGTACCTACAAACAGAATTGACTGAAGCCCCTACCAGAAGCCTGAAATGTGATCTTTTGGGGGAGTTACTTTTGTTTACTAATTTTACTGGGCAGCAAGTGTGTGCCAGCTGGAAGCAGGACAATACCCGACCACTAGTAGTTGGCACCTTGGTAGCACCCCATAACAAAGTTAAAAAAATTATTCGTTCATGTTCATGTTCCTTTTATGGCAGTGTCAAACTCTTTACATTTGCCCAGGTTGCAGGCTCCCTTGCAGAAGGAGAAGAATCCTCAGCTCCACTCACACATGCCACTAGCATGTCCAAAGAGCAAAGTAAAAAACAAGGCACTGCAAGGTAATGGAATTTAATCATAAAAAGGGGGCTAACAAAGCTGGCCTTATAGCACCAACACCTCTACCGGTTTCACACAATGTGCATCATCAGGAGGATGATGCACCACATGTCCACAATCCTTAAATAACACCAGTTCATGATAATTAACACATAATGAGCTCATTTCATGTTCTGATTAATAACAAGGCACCACAGGTACCAATATACCACAAAATAAAGGGGGAAAATGTAAAACTCACAAGTCACAAAACTAATACAGTATTTAAACAAAAAAAATATGTATATATTGTATAACAAAATAAACATTACAAAGTACTGATATAATACAGTACTTAAAGCCAGGCAATTAACCCATCCATTATTCACTTTTGTATTGTATGTGTAAGGGATACGTCATACCCACTTATTGCTATTTGCTAAGTTCTAGTTATTTAAGGATTGTGGACATGTGTGAAATCGGTAGAGGTGTTGTTACTTTTGTACTATAAGGGCGGCTCTGTTAACCCCTTCTTTATGATTAAATTCCATTACCTTGCAGTGCCTTGTGTTTTACTAGGCTCCCTTGCTGCAGTTGCTTCTTCCTCCTCTTGATTCCTGAAGCAGCCTTTTCCATTGGGATCTTGGCAGTGAGCAGCAAGTTTGTGCCAGCTGGCAGTGTGCTAGTGCCCAGTGTTATGCTTGGCCAGCTGGTTATGATTATTGTATGATATTTGTAATATAAAAATATAGTATTTGATTGTCTCACATAAGACAGCCTGTGCTTCCATGGGTACCCCCTTCCCAGGTTTCAGTAAAGCTACAGGATATGAAAACTGACCAGAAACCATTTAATTAACTGACTTCCTTCAGAATGGAATTTTATTACCATTTCTGACATGCCTAGACTTTTTGAAGAGCAAACCAAATGTGACTTTATGACTTCAGAAACATGACATCATTAGGCTGATTTCTGTTAGCTTTTTAACACATTGGTGCCAGTGTGGGATTGCTAAGTTCAAAGGAAACTTGCGTAATTAAGGAGTTATATATAGAAAATGTATTTTTTCTTCTGATGGCACCTTATTTAAAATACCTCCTGATAGGAAACCATTTTTTGTAATTTTATATTCTAAAAGGAGGAGCTAGATGACTCACAGAAGGAGTGTGGAGACACAGAGTTTACTGATACTTGTGTCTGAAATATTTGTCATATCATTTTTGGACCTAGAGAGACACAGCTGTCTGATTTCACTTTAAAACACACTTCCAGAGGTAATACCTTAGATAGCAAAAATCTAAATGTATTGTGGTAGGAGTTTTGCTTTTAAATTTTCCCTTGTTCTTTTATGTGATTGTGAGTTCTTTGATATAGTGTTCTGTGTTCACATGTTTCATATTTTTATCATCTTTTAGTAAGGTACATTTTCTTAAGATACTGTCTGGGTCTCCTTAGTCATTTTTTGCACATTATTGCTGAACGAATATTAAATCTGACAACTGTTCAAAGGCTTGATAGTGTTACTAAGCTTGGTAAAATGTAAGAATATACCCAAGGTCTCTTATAGAGTTTTAAGGGTTCATTTTGGATACCTGGTTAGGTGCCCTTAGGTAAAAGATATATTGCATCCCCCCAAAGAGAATATTATCTAAGCCTGTACATTTGGGTATGCTAGCATAAGGTTCACAGTTTGAATCCCCCCAGAACTTGAGACTAAAGGTAATTCAGACCCAAAAGCAGACAGGAGGGTTACCCTGTCTGTTACCTGTTCACACTATTGTGCTCTGAGGTTGGCACTGTGAGAGCAGAGGGCCTGACCTGCGGAGTGCAATTGTGACACCCAGCACCTGGAAGCTGGCACCTTGGTGGAATCCCATAAAAAATTAAAACAATAATTCATGTTCACATTTCTTTTTCTGGCAGTTTCAAAATCTTTACATTTGCCCAAGTTTCAGGATTGCTTGCAGCAGTTATTTCTTTCTCCTCCTGAATCCTGAAGCAACCTTTTCAGTGTGACCTGGGCAGTGGGCAGCAAGTGTGTGCTAGCTGGTAGTTGGCACCTTAGTGGCATCCCATAACAAAATTTTTAAGTCATTTTGTCCTTTTTCTGTCAGTTTACAAATTGAAATTCTTTACATTCCCCCAAGTTGTTGTAGTTTCTTCCTTCCTTCCTCCCTCCTCCTCCTGAGTCCTGAAGCAGCGTGTGTGTGTGTGTGTGTGTGTGTTCCTGAGCTTTGCTGTTGCAGTGTGATCTGGACAGTGGATAGCAAGTGTGTGCCAGTTGGCAGCATACTGGTGCCTGGTTGTTGGCATTTCAGGGCATATCATAAAAAAGTAAAAAAAAACTAAATTAAGAAAAAAAAATTCCCACATTCCTTCGAGTTGCTGAAGTTCCTTTCTCCTCTTCATGAATCCCGACACAGTCTGTGTGTGTTGACCTGAGCTGTGTTGTTGCAGTGTTATCTGGGCAGTGGGCAGCAAGTGTATGCCAGCTAGTAAAGTGCCAATGCCTGGTCCCTCATGCCAGGAACCTTGGTAGCATCCCATAAAAAATATTTTAAAAAATGTTCATTTTTTCCTTTTGTGACAGTTTTCAAATTGAAACTCTTAACAGTTCCACAGGTTGCTGTGCTGCCTTCCTCCTAAGTCCTGAAGCAGCCGATGTGTGTGTGTGTGTGTGTTGTCATGTGCTGTGTTGTTGCTGTGTGATCTGGGCAATGGGCAGCCAGTGCATGCCATCTGGTAGCATGCCAGTGTCCAGTCTCTGGTAGTTGGCACCTTGATTGTATTCTATAAAGAAGTAAAAAAAAATTCTGCACATTCCCTCAAGTTGTTTTAACTCCTTCCTCCTTCTCTTCTTCCTCCTGAGTCCTTAAGGGGTGTGTGTGTGTGTGTGTGTGGTCCTGAGCTGCGCTGTTGAAGTGTGTGATCTGGGTAGAGGGCAGAATGTATATATCACTTGGTAGGGAGTCAGTTCCTCACCTGTGGTAGTCCTTGGGAGCATCCTATTCATAAAATAAAAATTAAAATAAAAAAATTAAAAAATTAAATAAAATAAAGTCTTACTCTTCATCACTCATCACCCAAGTGGCTAAGTCCTGTAACAAGCATTAGTAAATAGAGAAACAGAGAAGCCAAGGAGATGGTTTCATGGGATCATCCAGTCGCATCAAAGAACAATATTTAGCCGGATACAGTAAGGCTGCAGTCAAGCTCACAAAGTTCCTGATTGGCCTGTTTTGTCACCGCTACTTTTGCCTGAGTCCCTGATGCTGCTTGAGTCTCTGTCTGACCACAGATAATGTTTTTCCATCTAAAGAGAGGCCAGAGTA
Source organism: Neoceratodus forsteri (assembly GCA_016271365.2). Classification (NCBI taxonomy): domain Eukaryota; kingdom Metazoa; phylum Chordata; order Ceratodontiformes; family Ceratodontidae; genus Neoceratodus; species Neoceratodus forsteri. The sequence goes on from CM057459.1 coordinate 981,274,953, forward strand.
GCAGAGACACATAACTGCTTGCATCTGCATCGAGAAAGTGAGAGTTGGCAGTCCACACATTCGTGGTGGCACACATCCATTTTCTCACTATGATAGCAGCACATCAAGAGCTCCCCAGTGCTCCAAGACCATGAGATCAGTTAGTTGGGGCCCAGAGACATGAAGGTTGTGATGGGAAAGCCACAAAGTAGTTGTTTAAAGAGCACCAATGAGCAGAAGGCAGGCAGGGTTGATTAATATTCATGAGCTGGCCGTTATTATGTACAAATTCAGTTCCACTCCACTCATTGGCATTCTTTAAATAAATACATTCATGGTTTCTGCACCACAGCCCTTATGTCTCCAGACCCCAACTAAGTGGGTCTGGGAGCACCAGGGGAGCTCCTGATTAGTGGTGGGTGAAGTGGCCTCAATTTGCTTTGCAGAGCGATTCACCGAGTGAAGGCGGATTCATGAAGTGTTCCACAGCGCAAAGCAGAGTACTTCACATCATAATAGGTAACATGAAGTCCATTGAAAACAATGAGTTCACGTTACTCTGAATTCCCCAAACCACTGCTCCACAAATTTTAAGGCGAAGTACATTGAAAACAATGTACTTCGCCTCACTTTGCCTTGTTTTAAGCTCCAAAGGCAAATTTTGCAGTGATTCATGGGATTTCAGGTCACATGGGCTCTAGATTGTTCTGCACAGCCTCAGTTTGGGGTAGTGTGTGTAGGAAGCTGTTGGAGACAGTCTGCTCTGGAAGCTCTCTGCAATTCAAACCTTCTAAAAGCTGTTAAAAAAGCATTTTTGAGTCATTTCTTTGCTGAAACTTTAGTTAATCGATTGTAGGAAACACTTCTGTGCTCATATCATTGAGCATTTATTGTTTGTGTGTGGATTTTGATTATTAATGTACAACATTCAATCTGTGTACTGAGAGACAGTGGAAGTGTGCTGTCGTGTACGTAGACTTAAGTCGAAAAAATAGGAAGTTCTTTGTTTTTTGGTTATATTTTTCTTGTATAACCGACTGTGTTAATGTACACACAGTAATATTAGTAATTGTTGGCTTTTTTTGCTGATTGTGTGTGTTGTGGATCTGGTGCAGCAGTGCATAATTTCTGGTTGCTTAAAATATGTTGTATATTACTGAAGTTTTCAATTTGTTACGCATTACTTGTAGGCAAATTGAGCGTGTGTGTGTGTGTGTGTGTGTGTGTGTGTATGTGGTGTGTGACATCAAATAATACACCTTTTATTGTGCCACAGTGTAATTGCAGGCACAGCAGTGTGAACCTGCTATCCACTGCACCTGCATGATTTTGTACTGCCATTATGGTATCTTTTCTTGGTTTCGCACTGCTGTAATCTGCAGTCAGTGCTCCCCCAACCCCCACCAGCAAAAGGTATTCTTTTCCAGACTGGATTGTTTGTGACTTGAGAGCACCAATGATTAGTTAAGGTGTTGTTGAACTTGTTGTGACTTTGTGTCTGTATCTCTTATTGAAGCCACAGTTGTTTTTTTGGCTTCACATCCAGCATCCCTGCCCCCAGCCCCCACCCAGAGTGAACGTTCCAAAATCTAAATTTGTTTAGAATATTCTTGTTGATCCCCCCAAAATGACTGCAAAGAGACATGCAAGCAAAGCTGTTTCTCACCATGGCACTGCTGCCAGTGGTAAGATTGTCTGTGGACATAGAAATACGCAGTCACAGAATTGCATTGCTGATGTGAGTAAAGGTATTTCTCCTTCAATGTTTTTTATAGCACAATCAGTAGCTTCACTCATAGTTGGAGGAGATGATGTTGTCCCAGCTGGTGGTATTAGTGCAGATGCTGGTGGTGGTATGAGCCTTGCTGCTTCAAGTTCCACTTCTGACCAGTTTAACATGTCCAAAAATATAGTGGAGTGTGAAGCAGTGTCAGTGAGTGACAGTGTAGATGATGTCATGCTCCCCAGTAACATCCCAGTAACTGAACATGAGGAGTCTGATCATCATGTCAACAATAGCACACAATGTGACATTTCTTCCACCATGGTTCAGGTCACGCACTTGCCGCGCAGTGATTCAAAGTGTGGTGAAAAAAAGTCTGGGTGATGGTGGTGCTGATGCTGATGAATCTGATGCTGATGATGTTGCTGTGGTTGCAGCATGCAGTCCACATGCCAGCATCCAAGCAGAAGATGTGGATGATGATGAATATGATGATGATGTCAGTGACCCCCTGTTGGGAACCAGAGAAAAAGAAATTCAAGGTGGCTGTGTCTGGGTCTGTTTGCATTAACCACACCTCCCCCCGTAAAAAGCTGTAATTTACCAGTTTCAGTTGATGATGATGATGACCCAGTAATAATGATAGATAGTCATGGTGGTCAGTTGCAGTCCAGGTGTGTTCTGCCTGAAAAATCATGTAGCACACCCCCCACTTCATGGCTTAAAAAAACGGAGTCCAATAAGCAGCATCATGGAGGACATGTTAGAACTAGAGCATCACTATCCCTTGTTTGGGATTTTTTTGTGCAAGATGCAAATGATGAGTCAGTTGCAATCTGCCAGGTTTGCCAGGTTCATGTGAGTTGAGGTAAAAAGGGGAGCCATCTAGGCACAGGAGGACAGCATACACATCTTAAGAACAGGCATATGGCACTGTGGATCCAGCACAAGATGGCAGCTAATACCTGTACCACAGTGGGGTGTTCACCCTCGTCATCAACCATAACAAGTATGTTATCCCCTACCATGACTGTAATATCAAGTAGAAAATTAAATGTGTGCAGTAATGATGAAATAAGAGCAGAAGATTACTACAGGCATGATGAGGTGGAGGAGTAGAATGACTTTGAAATCTTGTCCAGCAGTGGTGAGAGTAGCAGTTTTGGTGGTGGTGGTGGTCAATGCATTATGTCTAGTGCAAGTAGTACATCAACCGCTGTTGGTAAATCTGGAAAAATAACTGCATTTCTGGGTTTGCCATCACCTGTGCAACCATCTTCATCACACGTCCACACTCCACCCTCTGTGATTCGCAGAGCAGAGCCATTTGTCATCACACCCCATGTAAAACATTTAAGTCAGCCCATGTTACAGAGTGTTTCTGTGCATAAGCTGAAGTACCTACCCAATCATACAGTGCAACGTGAACTTAATGCTGCTCTAGCCAAAATGCTGGCAATTGATCTTTTGCCCTTCTCCTTTGTGGAGAATTCTGGGTTCCAGCAGTTTGCTGCACATGCCAGTCCAAAACAGCAAGTCCCATCCAGAACATACTTTTCTACCCGTGCTGTCCCCAAGTTGTACCTTACTGTATCCAACTCAGTAAGACATGCCCTTCAGCATTCCTCCTCTCCATTCTTCCATTTAAGTATGGATATGTGGACAAGTGGCCAAATAGCGGGGAGTTCATATTTGTGTATAACTGCACACTGGGTGCAGGTGCCAGGGGTTGTTTGTGCTGTTGGTAGTGTGACTAATCAGTGTAGAAAGGTGGAGTGTCATGGTAGCAATCTTCCGGAAATTTGACAGCATGCAATGATTGCTATGTGCAATGTGACCTGTTCACACACTGGTGAAGACATGTTGGACCTGGTACTGACTGAAATTGAAAAGTGGCTGAAACCCCTGTCCCTGAGAGCTGGGTTCATAGCAAGTCACAATGGGTCAAATGTGGTAAAATGCAACAAAAATGGTGACTTTTTTCAGGTTCCATGCATGGCCCACTGTTTACATCTTGTGATGCAGCAGTTTCTGCAGCACCCTGATATAAAGAAAATGCTTAGAGTTGCATGCCATATAGGTTCTCACTTTTCATGCTGTGCAAAAGCCCTTGACCAGCTTCAGCAGTTGCAGATCTGAAACAACCTCCCACAGCACCGCTTGAAGCTGGAAACACATGCTGACAGTATTTGACCAGAATTGTCACATCTTGAACATTCAGAATAGTGACAACTTTGCAATAGCAACAATGCAAGACCCATGAATTGCCTCACTACTGGTGGATGGTCCTGAACAGGAAAAAACTGTCAGTGGGCAACTGGTGCACTTGGTTCATGGGGCACAGAAGTCACATGCCAAGGTCAGCAAACTTCAGCAGCATAATCAGGCTGAAGGTGAACCTGGAGGAGTAGTATCAAGCATATACTGTAAGGGGAAAGGGACTGCAGCTCCAGGTGGTCTGTCATCAAAAGTGGTTGGTATTAATCCACTTTGGAAGGCTTTATCCCAAGTGGGGATCTATGATATAAATGATTCTGTAGAAGCGGGTGATGCATCAACCAGTGGACTTAGAGCAGCACAGTGAATGGTTGAGTCATATTTGTCTGAAAACAGGCATCTGTCAATCACTGATGATCCCCTTTTATACTGGAGTGAAAAGGTCAGTGAATGGTCAGAGCTGACTGTTGTGGTACTGAAGTACCTGACATGCCCACCCTCCAGTGTGAGTGTCGAGAGGGTATTCGGCTCAGCAGGTGCAATAGCTTGGGATCATTGTGCAAACATCTCTCCTGCAAATGTCAGTTTGCTGACATTCATAAAAATGAATGAGAGGTACATACCAGCTCAGACTGCAACCTCTGTATTCATACCCCGGCATAGTCATGGTTTTGCTGATGTTGTAGAAAGGGACCATCCTGGTGGCAGTGGCAGCATGAAACAGCCTACCATTGACTTAGATGATAACACAATGGAGAAAAAATTTCCCAGTGGTCAGAATTCAGACATAGAAGACTGGAATGGCAGGATGATGATGAATGATGATGAGGTTAATGTTGGCAGGTTTTTTTTAACTTAAGTGGTTAAAAGGCTGTCACATTTCTTGTATGGTACATGTTTTCTTTTTCATAAAGTTGAATCAGTATCCTACTCATAGTGACTCAAATTACATATGTCACATCACATTCATAACATAGAGCACAGTATATTCTGGTCCCCGGACTACCACCACTATAAGACCACTGTTACCTGTTCCCCACTTCCACCATAGGGAATGTGACCATGTGTTCCCCTGGACTACTACCACCATAAGGCCACTGTTCACCACTGCCACCATAGAGAATGTGACCATGTGTCCCCCTGAACTACAACCACCATAAGACCGCTGTTCTCCACTGCCACCATGGGGAATGTGACTGTGTGTCCCCCTGGACTACCACCACCATAAGACCATTGTTCACCACTACCACCATAGGGAATGTGACCGTGTGTCCCCCTGGACTACCACCACCATAAGACCACCGTTCACCACTGTCACCATAGGGAATGTTGTCTTGTATCCCCTGGACTACCACCACTGTAAGACTGCTGTAAGCCACTGTCACCACCACCACAAGAAGCAGAAAGCTGTGAGAGGGAATGTCATCATGTGCCTTAGCTATGCCCACCACCACCCACCACCACCATTGTGACAATGTTTTCCATTACATGTCTTGACCATGCCAAGGCAGAGGGAGTCGAACAGCAGACCACATCCATGAGCTACAGGCACAAGGCTTCTTACTATTAAAACTATAAAGTGAGTATTTGTACTGATGTTTTTCATGCTATTCGACTTCCTTTAGCTATATGTTTTGTTTTCTGTTGCTTTTCTGAGCTGCAATGGTCAAACACATATGGTCAACTTATTTTGTTTTTTTACAGGTTAACAACAAAGGACTGTCCTTTGCTGAAGGTGTGTATAAATGGTACAGCAGCAGTACTGTCTACAGGAACCTATGGGATCTCCATTTCCAAGCCATACTGGTAAGTATATCAATTTTATTTAATCTATTCCTTTTTTTTATAAGAGTGCAAAAAATCCAACTGACGATTCTTAAACTAGGTGACACATACATCACAACAAATATTTCTGCAACATATCATGCACTGTATTACAAATTTGCAGTTGTGCAGCCATGACAGTGTTGAAAAAGTTGGACTCAGGTTGTATCACTTTTACTTGACAAGATGTTGTATTAAAATATAACTTGAGGTGCAGGGACACTGACACAGTGTATTTGTTACACAGCCCGGTACTAAATTAAATTGTGATCTGATGATTGCAGTGGGACAGCTTGCTATCTGTGTTAATCCAGAGGATACCCATAGTGGAACAGCCACGGCTTGAACATAATGTCTTACTGCTGCAATCAAGTTGTAATAAGTCCTTCATTTCTTCTTTTAGGAAACTTCCAGATGTTTTGTGGTGTCATAGTTGCCATATCCAAAGAACTTCTTCAACATCATGCCCCCCCAGGCTGGGGCAGACAAGTAACAAGCAGAAGTCATTTGAATCGATGATGACCATGACCATCATTACCGGACTGGAGAAGGATGCAGATGAAATCTGTGAAGAAGTAACCAAATAATAAACCATTAATGAGACCTACTTGCAAATATGCTCCACCTCCAAAAAAAAGATACTTACCTTCATTGGCTTGAGAGTATTCCAATTCCAATTTCAACATCAACATTTCTCATCAAGCACTGGGATGTGCACACCAACAGTATGTGACCTGTGATACAAAACAATACAGTGAGTACATATATATATATATATATATATATATATATATATATATATATATATATATATATATATGTATATGTCAACCCCCACCTAGAAAAAAAAATATATATATATCTCAACTCTCCAATGCTTCAATTAGTGTACACACTAAGGGCACCTTCCCATCCAGTTGAGGTGATCACATCGCATTCACAGGAATCGCAGCACTGTTTGGACAAGCAACAGTTCTCTCATGGTCATCATTTCTGATGGAACACTAAATGGATTCATGTCATGTTATCCCTCCTTCACATGGTTTGGCAAGACACTGTGCATCATGATATCATCATTACAGTATGTTAATTTTCTGGACACAAGATAGTTGCATTTTGGGGATGCAGAAAGATTCTGGGGTCTCTATGTGACTACTACATGCACGAGGGACTGTGCAATAAATTCTGGGGGACTTTGCATTTGGTGTACTGCTCCCATTTCATTTCGTCAGCACTTGGGAATTTTCTGGACACAAGACAGTTGCATTTTGGGATGCATAAAAATTCTGGGGACTCTGTGTGACCACTGCGGGCATGAGTGACTGCGCAATAAATTCTGGGGGACTTTCCATGTGGCGTACTGCTCCCATTTCACTTCGTCAGCACTTGGGAATTTTCTGGACAGAAGACAGTTGCATTTTGTGTGTTGTGAGCACATACTGTCATAATTAAATTAGAAATTAAAGCAGCGGTGCAACAATATGGTGAAAATGCTGACCTATACTTTTTTATGTTTTTTAAATTGCCAGCCACTTACCTCCTGACTTGTATGATACCCTTCTTTTCACAATGTATGTCTGCTTTAGTACTTTTTCTCATGTCTGAAAAAATTAAAGGATCACTCCTTTTAATATGGCTCGGACCAGGTTTTCATCAGTATTTACAGATGTTTTTGAACAAATATTGTTCTGTGAGGACAGAAAACACTGCCTGCTGCATAATTGTACATTTTACTCACAACAGAAGTAATATATAAACAACTAATGGACAAAAACAATGGAAAATACTGATGAAGACCTGGTCTGCACCGTATTAAAAGGAGCACTCCTTTTATTATTTCAGATATGAAAAAAAGTACTAAAGCAGACTCAAATACTGGAAAGAATGGTATTGTACAAGTCAGGAGGTAAGTAAAGTAGCAATGTAAAATAGCATAAAAAAGTATAGGTCACAATTTTCACCAGATTGGTGAACTGCTGCTTTAATGTCTATTTCAAAAAATAAATATTTCTGGAGCCTCAGTAATATTTACTTTCTGTCAGGACTCATGAAGTGTTTGTCAAAAAGCAGGACTGAGCAGTGCAAGTATGCTGTGCTAAACTGCATGTGTGCTGTCAGTGTTCTTTCCTCTGTGTGCAGACAAGGGTCATGCAAACATATATATGGTGTGACTTGTTGCAGTATGTAAAGAATAAAGATAAGAAAGAATATACGATGTATATTTGATTTGTACCATCAGCACTGGTGGAGTAAGTAATATGATATTTTTTCAGAGGTCTCAGGTCACTGTGCACCTCAGTCACTCACAGTGCACACATGACTTTGCAGAGATAATAGCACAAAAAACACATGCTCTTCTAAAAGTCATGTGTGTAGCATGTGACTAAGGTGCACTCTGGCCAGTCACCTCTAAAAAAATATCATATCACTTAGTCCACTGATGATGATGGTGACAATAAAATATACATTATATATTCTTATCTCTATTCTTTATACCATAAACACTGCAACAAGTCAGCATATATATGTTTGCAAAAAGCTTGACAATCTCATGTCACACACACACAGGAAACAACACTGATGCACAGGTGCAATTTAGCACATTATACTTGCACTGCTCAGTCCTGCTTTTCCACAAACACTCCACAACAGAAAGTAAACATTACTGTGACACCGGATTATAATAACAGGGCAATAAGGAGCATGTATGTATGTATGTGTATGTATATATTTAAAAGGAAGCAGTAAGTAACAAGAGTTCCCACCCCCTGCAAGGCTTACCCTCCAGTTAAGCCTTTTAAGTATGTTGCAGCGTTTTTCTTGCTCTGCAAAATACTTTATTTTAATAAAGAAAAGTCCATGACCCAGAAGTATGGCAGATGCTATGGGGGCTCCATTATATGTAAAGGTGTGGTGACACACCATGCGCTTCAATACAAAAGTATTGAAGCACATGGTGCATCACCACACCTTTACACATAATGGAGCCCCCATAGTGTCCTCCATACTTTCGGGTCATGGACTTTTCTTTATTAAAATAAAGTATGTTGCAGTGCGAGAAAAATGCCACAATATACTTAAAAGGCTTAACTGGAGGGTAAGCCTTGCAGGGGGTGGGAGCTCCTGCTACTGACTGCTTCCCTTTAAATTACTACTGTGGCTTTCCCTCTGTCTGTTATTAAACAAAATACAAAACACTACAGCAGTGGGGGGGGTGTGCTGCAAAAAAAAGCTAATGGGGGAATCCCATGATGGTCCAGCAGCAGATGGAGCATCGACACAATCTGTAACTGGTGTTGCTGTATCTGTTCCACCTGCTGCTGGACAGCACCCACTCTCTTATTGTTTTCTCCCACCGTGGCTCACAAAAGTGCTATGTCTGCCTTAGTTGCAGGCATTGTGAGGTCCACTGGTGTTGGGTACACCAGGTAGATGTGGTGGTGAGGATGGTGCTGGTGGTGGTAGTGGGGCAACTGCTGCTGTAGCCCTCCTACTGCTGTGATTAAACACAACAGCAGCACCCTCTGCCACTGAAGGGCCAACAGGAGAAGGTCTGGCCCATTCTGTGGCAGCCTGCCACTCCACCTTGTGGTGGTTCAATATATGGGTGCACTGGCCCCCAGTCCCCAGATGTGTCCCCTGGCAGCCACGGTGCACCTGCACCCTACAAAGTAGACATACCACAAGGCTGCTGTCCCCCCAACACAGTTGAAAAACTGCCAAACTGGGGAGCTGTGGGGGACCAGGCATGGGATGGGCAGATGCAGTGCCAGCAGCATGGTCATGGACCTGGGGCACTACCTGCTGCTATGGAAGCAGTGTTGCTGGAGCTCCTGCAGCTGGCACTGGTGGTGGTGGTGGACTTGGTGGACATTGCACTGGTGCTGCTGCTGCTTCTGGGGGGAGGACCAAAGACTCTTGAGTGGTCCAACACCACCCGGCTACATCTCCTATGCATGTGCACTACTCCCCTCTTACCATGGGCCACATTCTGTCCCTGCTCCATTGCAAAAAAAATCACTCCTTCCATCTCCAATGACTTCACACACACTCACACAACACAGGCACACACGCACAAAACAAAACTTACGAAACAAAGAAATCAGTCACCACAAGAAAACATTTACTGACAAAACACTACAAAAAAAATTAAACAATTAGATTTTAAAAAAGTGTTTGGGTTTTTCAAGCATTTCAGTCAGAACAAGAACAATCATCTCCTCTCCTACACAAAATGCCTCCTCTCTCTACCTCTGCAAAAGAGAAAGTGAAAGTATCTGCTTGTATAACTCACTTCCTTCCTGCCTGGCTAAAGCATGTGACTTACAATACTGTAAGCCATGTGATGTGTGGGGGCTGCCTATATTGTTGTCACACCACCTTACTTCATGTTAAGGTGGAATGACAACACAAAGTCATAATAATAAAGTGAAGTGAGCACTTTGCAATGGCATCTCCACGTAGCACTGGAACAACATGAAGTAGTCACTTAGTGTTCCCTTTGCCAGCAGAATTTAATTTCACTGCATCTCTAGTCATGCAGCACCCAAGTGGTGGTTGTGGGAATCAAGCCAAACTCTCCTGAATGTACCAAGCACATTCCCAGCTTGCTGCTCTAACCTCTAACCCAAGAGTGTTCAACCTTTTCTTGGACGTGACCACATTTAAATTTCTGACTAAAATGTGAGCCACAACAATGTGCGGACCACGTACCATGACAATATTTAGCAGCTAAAATAATAACACTCCTAGGCAATAGTCAATAATCATATTTATTAATGTTATTGTATTTTTAAAATATAGTTATATTTTTAAAATAGTTATTCAGAGCAGCTCTAGGGGGTGGGGGTGATTTGACTCTGTGAGCCTGAGGGTATTGTTGGCAGAGCTTATTTACAACGGTGGTTTGTTGCTGTAATTTATTGGATCAGGGTGCTGTTGGGGGGGCATTGAACTCTGTGAGCCTGAGTGTCTTGTTGGCAGAGGTGACCATCCAGTTACTTATACACCCCAAATGTGTAGTCGGAGTGGATTTCAAAACAACAATCAGTGAAGATCTGAACTGACGTTTGCAGAGAATGGGATGGGGGAAGCAGAGTAGACTCTGTGAGCCTGAGTGTCTTGTTGGCAGAGGTGGTCGTCCAGTTACCTATGTGCCCCAAATGTGTAGTCAGAGGGGACATCAAAGCAGCAATCAATGAAGGTTTGAACAGAAGTTTACTGTGAATGGGACCGTGGGAAGCAGAGCAGATTCTTTCAGCCTGAGTGTCTTGTTGGCAGAGGTGATCAGAGGGCTGTTTTTGGGGGGGTTGCCTTTGGCTCTATGACTTTGTTTAGCTCTACAGGATGTCCACAATGTGTTTGCAGGCATACTATACCATATATGAGTCCATTATTCGGTCCTGCTTCAGATGTGTTGCTTTTCAAAATTTGGGCATCAGGATGTAAATCGAAGATGCTGCAAGAGACTATGACGCGTAATTGATGTGTAATTGACAAATTACCTAATTCTGACCGTGTCTTCAGTGGGCTCTCATGAGACACATCAAACTGCTTTTTGAGCAGCATGTGGCTCATGAGCTACGGTTTGGATACCCCTGCTCTAGGCTATACTGCCTGCTCTTTGTGTCAGCCAAAGTGTGTTGTGGGGCTTGAACCCTCAAACCTCTGATGCAGAAGTAAGTGGGCTACCCCTGAACCATGCTGACAATGGCTCTGCAGAAAAAGGCTGTTTACTAACAGTGAGGTAGACAGAATTAGAACACAAAATTCTCTGTTAACATCAGCACTTCCAAGATATGTTTATAAAACATCTTGATTTGCCAAATAAGTGAAGGGTGTACAATAAATCTAAAGTTTTTATTCCTTTGATGAGTCTGAAATATGTCTGTGCTTGAGTGTTTATAATATTATAAAATCAAAGATGCAGATCTTCTTGCAATCTCTTAGAACAGACACCCATTCTTTGTAGCTTGCTATTAAACCCTAGTCAGGGCAGGTGGGAGGCTCTTAGCAGAGCTGATTGACTGTTGTCTTTGAAACAGTAAAGTCAGTCTAAGGAGAGAAAGAGAGACATAGAGAGAAACAGTGAGAGATAAATAGCTGGAAACCTCTTGAGATGTTTAAAGGTCTGAATGGGAGTCCAATTAGCTATTCTAGCTTTGCAATCAGCAGTTCACACACTATTAAAATGGGCAGTGACCGCACATGGGCGGACCGCCAGCTCACACATTTTTAGTGCAGCTTCAAGCGGTTCCGCATCTCTGCTCCTCCAGCCCTTCTTTAGAAGGACAGGTATTATGTGGGGCCAAACATAGACTCAGCCAGCATCAGGGACTCAGGGCAAAGTGGAGGTGAACAAATGGGATAATGAGACCTCCACTGCTGGTGGCTGCCCAAGGAACAGCATTATCAATGGTTGAAGGCAGCCTCTAGTCCCCCCCCCCGGGTGGAAATGAAGCAGCCCCAGTTGCCAATTTGGGGGAACAGAGGGAAGTTGGTACAAAGAAGGAAAAACTATTAAAAAAGTGAGGGGGCCGTAACTGTGAAGGGGGAGGGGTGGGGCAGCTGCAAGGTAAGGGTGCTAGCTGCACACTCGAGCAGACTAGATAGACCAGGTGGCCTATTTCAGCTGGCAAATTCTAATGTTCGTATGCTTGCATGTCTTCTTGTGAGGAATGGTATGCCTGTACACTGGGGATTATCCAGTCTCTATTACAAAAGTACTGTACAGCTGCCAGAAATTATCTGAAAGAATTTCAGCTTAATGCCTCACCCTAAGGATGACACCACGAACAGGGCAATTTGTGTTTCCCCAAATACAGAACAGTCCCCTCAGCATTTGTATTTATTTTTATTTTACAGGGTTTTTTTTGGTCAGGAAAGGCACATTCAACCAAAGCTCATTTCCAGCTGCATTTTAGAAGCACAAGAAATTTAAGTGACTTGCTCAGGGTCACACAGCATCCAAGTGGTGGTTGTAGAAATCAAGCCAAAGTTTCCTGGATGTACCAAGCACATTTCCAGCTTGCTGCTCTAACCTCTAAGCCGGGGTGTCCAACCTTTTCTTATATGTGAGCCACATTTAAATTTCTGTTGAACACATGAGCCACAACAATGTGTGGCCCCCACACCATACAAATATTTAGCAATATTTAGGAGTTAAAATAATAACTGTCATAGGCAATAGTCAATAATTGTATTTATTAATTTTATTGTATTTTTAAAATAGTTATTCAGAGCAGCTCTAGGGAGTGGGGGTGATTTGACTCTGTGAGCCTGAGGGTATTGGCAGAGCTTATTCACAAAGGTGGTTTGTTGCAGTAATTTATTGGATTGAGGTCCTGTTGGGGGGGCATTGAGCTCTGTGCGCCTGAGTGTTTTGTTGGCAGAGGCAACCATCCAGTTACCTATGTGCTCCAAATGTGTAGTCAGAGTGGATTTCAAAGCAGTAATAAGTGAAAATCTTTAGGGGAGGCAGTATAGCACAGTGGTTTAAGGCTCTGAGCTGCAAATCTGGAGACTTGTGTTTGAATCCCACAGCCCCACTTGCATACTGTGTGACCCTGAGCAAGTCACTTAACTTCCCTGTGCTCCCAGGTCACACCTGTAAACAAGCTTTCGGGTTAGTGTGTCTCTCCTGGTTAAACAATTGGGAGAAAAAGGTCTTAACAGAAGTTTGCAGAGAATGGGATGTGGGGAAGCAAAGTAGACTCTGTGAGCCTGAGTGTCTTGTTGGCAGAGGCAGCCATCCAGTTACCTATATGCCCCAAATGTGTAGTCAGGGGATTTCAAAGCAGCAATCAGTGAGGGTTTGAACAGAAATTTACAGTGAACGGGGTGAGGAGAAGCAAAGCAGACTCTGTCAGCCTGAGTGTCTTGTTGGCAGATGCCACCAGGGGGCTGTTTTGGGGGAGGGTGACTTGACTCTGTGATTTTGTTCAGCTCTATGGTAATTCCACATTATGTCTGCAGGCATACTGTACCATTTATGAATCCATTTTTCAGTCCCTCTTCAGCTGCTTTGCTTTTCAAAATGTGGGCATCAGGGTGAAAATCAAAGATGCTGCAAGAGACTATGATGCATAATTGACAAATTACTTAATTCTGACTGTGTCTTCAGTGGGCTCTCACAAGTCACATCAAATTGCTTTGCAAGGAACATTGGCTCATGAGCTACAGGTTGGACACCCACTCTGTTGGCTATACTGCTAGCTCTTTGTGTAAGCCAAAGTGTGTTGTGGGACTTGAACCCTCAAACTTCTGATGCAGAGGTAAGTGGGCTACCCCTGAACCATGCTGACAGTGGCTCTGCAGAAAAAGGCTGGTTACTAATGGTGAAGCAGACAGACTTTTAACACAAATGTCTCTGTTACCATCAGAGCTTCCATGGTATGTTTATAAAACATCATGATTCACCAAAGAAGTGAATGGTGCACAAGAAAGCTAAAGTTTATATTCCTTCGATGAGTCTGAAATATGTCTGTGCTTGAGTGTTTTTAATTATGTAAAATCAAGATGCAGATCTTGTTGCAAAATCTTAGAACAGACAATCATTCTTTTTAGCTTGATATTAAACCCTAGTCGGGGCAGGCGGGAGGCTCTTAGCAGTGCTGATAGACTGCTGTTTTTGAAACAATAAAGTCAGTCTAAAGAGAGAGAGAGAGAGAGTTAAACAGCTGGAAACCTCTTGAGATGTTTAAAGGGTTGAATGGGAGTTCAGTTAGCTATTTCAGCTTTACAATCAGCAGTTCACATGCTATTAAAATGGGCACTGACCATGCATGCTCGGACTGCCAGTCCCCACATTCTTGGTGTGGCTGCAAGCAGTTCCATGTCTCTGTTCCTGTGTCCCCTCTTTTTGAAGGATAGACATTATGTGGGGCTGGATGGAAACTCAGCCAGCATCAGGAACTTGGGCCCAAGTGGTGGTAAGCAAATGGGGCAAACGGAACCTCCACCGGGCATGCATGTGGAACTGACAGGCTAAAAATAGTGCTGTGCAAAGAGTAAATTGAGACAGCAGAGTGCTTCACGGACCATAGAGGTGACTGTGATGCAACTCCTAAATTGTTCTTTGGTCAGAGGGTGTCATCGAGACACAGGTCAGGAAGCATAGGAAAACCAGGAGCAATTTCAAAATTTACAAATAGCATTTTATTTTTCTCAATAACAGCAAAATAAAAAATAAACATTATTCAGTATAACTATTTACAAAGGCAGTACAAACAGAGAAAACTAAGTCCTTCTTCTGAGTGTTTCTTCTCAGTTTCAAATCTCAGTCTCTCTCTCTTGCAGCAAAAAATATTGCTGCTCCAGCAAAAAATATTGCTGCACTTTTTATAAGTCTTTGCAGGGAGCTTGTTAAGGAGACATTGTTTTTCATAGAATGTTCTTGAAAGTTTACAGAATGTTCTTGTCAGTTTTGATGCAGGAGCAGCAAAAAGAACGTAGTGACCCAGAATTCACCTCTTGTTTATAGCTCTGTAAAAGGTTGAAAACTGTATCTCATGTTAACACCTTGAGTCTCAAATAGCTTTTTGCAATAATTTCAACAGTATAACTATATAAAGTTTTAAACGAAGGAATCCCAGTATCAGTGACTTTTCCACATAAAGATTCACATATATTTTTATACTCACAGATATGCAAGGGGGGGGAGAAAGGACAGAACTAGCAAGGGAAGGCAGAGAGATAGCAAGAGGCGGAGAATTGAGAAACCGTCGGAGTGATCAGTTCTTAGGTCTCATAAGAAAATGTGGTTGCACAACCAGACAGACAGACAAGAAACAGAAAAGGAGAGGATAGAACAGACTCTTGCAGTTAAACACATTCTGCTTAACAAATGGGGCAGGGCCTTATTCAACCCTGTCACAAAGGATGAGTCCTTTTTTGATTGCAAGACATCTGTAGGGCTCCACCCACTGCAACCATAAAAGCAAAAGCAGTGTGGGCTTAATCATAGAGCGTCTGCTTCAGTGGGAACTACAAGTGTAGAGGAAGATAACAGTAGTGGTCTAACAGTCCATAAAGTATCACACATTGTAGGAACCACTCACAATGACACTGCAAGGGCTGTAACATGAGTAATCATTGTAGAAAAAAATGAATAAGAAAGGAGTGCATCAGGTAGAGACACAAAGGGAGGAGGAGGAGTAGCTAAGTGATTTGGCATAGCTTGGAGACAGAGAAATAGACTGCGATTATATACCCAATGAAAATGAATGCAGTAGAAGAAGTTCTGAGGAGGAGGAGATGGAACTGGTGGGAGTTTGACTTGGGGCAGATGCACATAAGAAATCGTAAAAGACCAAAAGTGGTGGTAAAAAAAAAGGTCACAAAACAACAAGGGAACTATAACAACAGACATCTGAAGTGACAGCAGATAAAGAAGACACAGGCAAAGCTGATTGCCCAGGACACATGATAGAGAAAGAAGATGCACTCCCTAACCCAGAAGAACTGGTGGAGGAAGAGGAGCAGGGTGTTGATGTAGAGCCAGCCCACAGTAGTCTGTCCAGTATGCAACAACCAAGAGTGCCAGGAGGAAAGACAAACCAGTGACATCGGTGGTGTGGTATTTCTTTCCAGTGTGCAAAAATCACAGACACATCAAGTGTGTTTTTTAGGTAAAGACAGAGGCTGAGCTGGGGTAAGGAAGGAACATGGATAGGAACATCTACCATGAAAAGCAATTTGCTGAAGTTCCACAGAACTCAGTATGAGAAAGCATGCCAACACACTGTGTTAGCAGCAGCACCACCTAGCAATGAAGCTGATAATGATAATGACAATGGCCAGGGGGAGGAGAACATTAGGATGCCAGGTAGAGAGGAAAAGGAAGAACATCTGTCATGTGACAGCCAATGCACAACTCCAACATCATCCATTCATCAGTTCTTTAGCTCATTGACTCCCACACCACTGAGGGGCTGCAAATGTAATTATTTATTTATTTTCGAAAGTTTCACCAAGAAAGACATACTGAGCTAAAATAGCTAGTTTCCAGATGTGTGCTGGGGAAGGGGAAATAGCTGCAAAATTGAACACTTGATTATGTGATAATACAAAAATGTCATGTAGAGATATAAAATTAGACAGTGCAAGGTATGTATATAAGGAGTGTGAGTGAACTAGGCACGCGCAAGAAATAATGCATAAAGCATAACAAGTAACATAAGTCTAGGGAGGGAGATAAGTCCTGTAGGAACAGGGAAATGAAATCTTAAGTAGGTGAGGGTTGAATGGGATAGGGTGTAGTACTAGGGAGGAGCACTGAGGGAAGGGAGGAGAAAGGGAGGTAGATAACTAGTGAGGAGGGTAATAGGAAGGGAGGAGCGAGAGAGGAAGGAAAGGAAGGCGAGTGAAAGAGAAGGGTAGGAGTGCATAGTGAAATGGATGGGAGAGGTAGGTGAGGGAGGAAGCTAGGAAAGGAGAGGTGAAGGGGCAAGGTGTTGAAAAAAGGGGAGGATGAAAAAAGCTGGATCAGGAAAGAGCTTAGACTAACAGCATTAACAGGAGGGAGCAGTGTGATCAAGGAATAGAGAGGAGAGAGAGAGTTTGGAAGATGTAGAGTGAATGGTTAGGGGGAGAGAATTCCAGAGTTTAGGAAAAAGGAAATGGAATGCAACCTGACCAGCAAGGGATTTATGAATGGGGAAGCATGCGAGAATGGTAGCCAGAGTTACGGAGGGAGTATTGGGAGGGGAACAGAGAGGAGAAGAGAGAGTTGAGATAGGGAGGGAGAGAAGCCAGCCAGAATTTAAAGATCAAAGAGGCACAGTGGATTAGGTAGCAATTTAAGAAGGAGGGGCGTGAAAGGGCAGAGTACAAAAAACAGTGGTGAGGTGAGGTGGGCAGTCCAAGGCAAAATGGCAGAAGGCGTGAAAGAGGGGATCCAGCCTGGCAAAGGTGGACTTTGGGCAGCACCGTAGACAATGTCGCCATAATCAGTAATACGGAGAATCAATTTAGAGATATCTCGGTGGGCAGGAAGTGGGATGCAGCTTTTATTTCTATAAAGAGTACTGAGCTTGGGGTGCAGTTTTTAGAGAATAATCTATGTGCTGTGAAATGTCAAGATGTCTGTCAAGTCAGACTTCAAGGTACTTAAATGAGAGCATATCATCAATTGTGACCTCATCTAGGGTTTGGAAGGAAGGAAGGGAGGAATGGGAGTTTGGAGAGCCTCTGTCTTGTAACGAAGGTCATGAAGACAGTTTTTTTTACCATTTAGGAATAGTTGATTTGGTCTGAACCATTGCTGGACAGCATCAAAATCATCAAAATCATAAGCCTGGCTGTTAACTCAGCTGGGGAGGACACAAGAGCAAACAGAACAGTATCATCTGCAAACACGTGGGTGGATGCAGATGAGCAAGCAGAGGGAAGGTCATTGAGGAATATGGAGAAAAGTAGCAGGTCACAGACAGAGCCTTGGGGAAGGACGGTGCAAATAGGAAGGGGTGGGAAGAGACTGTCCAATATGAACTGACTGAGATCTGCCTGATAAGTAAGAGCTGAACCAGCTCATTGCAGAGTCAGAGAGACCCTCTGACTTAAGCTTGTCTTGGAGAAGAGGGTATGAAACAATGACAAAAGCTTTGGCTAAATCAACAAAGATGGTAGAGGTGAGGAGGCCCTGATCCATGCCTGTGTGGATGAAGTCAGTGAGCCGGAAGAGGGATGATGTGCCGAGTAGAGTTTGTGGAAGCTAGACTGGAAAGGGGTGAAAAGGAGGAGGAGCTGAGGAAGGGAGAGAGTTGAGACAGCACTAGGTGCTGTTGGAGTTTGGAAGGAGGGAGATAGGGCAGAAATTGCCAGGAGAGTAGGAGTCACCTACTTTGGGAAAGGGAATAACTGTTGCATGCTTCCAAGTGATAGAGAAAGAGAGGTTTAGAAGGGAGGAGATGGGAAAGGCAATGGCAGGGGTAAAGAGGTGTAGGAGTTTGGGGTCAAGCCATTAGAGCTCCCACCTTCCTAAGGGCTGAGGACCTGGAGGGCACTTAAGGTAATTGTAGAGGTATCTGATGAGAAGGAGAAGGGAAGTGATGGAGGGGCATTGGGGAAGGAGGGAGGAGGGGTGGTGGTGGAGAGGAGGGCAGATAGGAGACAGGAGGTACAGGTAGTGAAGTAGAAGTTGAATGCAGTGGCCACAGAAGGAGGGTCAGAGATGAGGGTGTCACCCACCTTGAGGACTGGGTGAGCCATTGGTGAGGGGAGAAGAGGACATGGATGACCTTCCAGAATTTGGAGGGGTGACTAAGATTGTTTTGGAAGGAGGAGGAAAAGACCTCAGTTGTTGCAAGCGTGGTGGCTCTGGTACAAGAATTCCAGCTTGGTATCTGTTAAGGTCAACCTGTGCACCAGTGGACTTGTAAGTCTTCCATGCTAGGTCACGTGCACAGAGGCAGGCCAAACGTTCTGCTGAGATCCAGGGGAGATGAGAGATGCAGACTCTGGTTTTCCAGAGGGGGGCCATGCAGATCCCATATTGATAAAAATTTGGAATGAAAGTATTCCAGTGCTGAGTTGATGTTAATGGAATTAGATAGGTAACTAATCTGTAAATAGCAAGCCTGCATGTAATAGGGATAAGTCTAATGACCTGTAGGACCTGACCTGGATAATTTTTTGGGAGACTCTGGGACGGTGAATTTTATGTATGCAGTAGACCATATGATCATCACTGAGTGCATCAGGGAGGGTGTCAGCATCAATGATATGGTGCAGTTGTTTTGTGAGTACCCAATCCAGTAGTGAATGGTTTAGGGATCTGTAATTGTGACAGGGACTGAAATAAGTTGTGTAAGATGGAGGGATTTAATATTTTGGAAAAGTTTAGAGTGGGAGCGTGAAAGCTAATTAAAATATTGAAGCCAAATCACATGCTTCTTCCACCCCCAGAGGTGGCAAAAATAGGAACCAGCTGTCATGTCCAGGGAAAAAAGAGCACACAACTCTAACAGGTTGAATCCATAGGAATGGGCCAGAAATCTAAAGTCAACAGATCGGAGGCAAAAAAAAATTAAGAGCAATTGCAAAAGTGGTAGCCATTGAAATGTTGCCATTCTCCTTTGTGAGCAATGTAGGTTTTCTATCACTAATCCAAGTTGTAGTGCTAAGATATCAAGTGCCCAGCCGTACTTGCTTTTCCACAGTAGATTTTCCCGATTTGTATCAGAGTCTATAAGACTGTCACATGCCCTGAAAGCATCATTTGTTCCAGGCCATCACATCACCAATCACATGTGGAACAGTTGTTAGACTACTGATTACATGGTAGTGACTCCCATTGGGTCAGTTTCCCCTCTTTGGTCCCCTCCTCTTCCTTCTCCTCTTAACAACAGCAGTAACAGTAGCCACAAGTCATCAGGGCCCCCCAACCTCTGCAAGCAGGCAGGTTTATGCACTGCTGGCTTTGACAATGACCATGGTACACAAAACTTTACACTTCCTTCAACAGAAGTTTGATGAGTGGCTGACACCACACTCATTAATACCAGGTTTTATGGTATCAGATAATGCAAAGAACATTGTAAAGGCAGTTGATGATGGGGATTATACACGTTCCACGTTTTGCTCACTGTATAAATCAGGTAGTTCAGGGATTCCTAGGAGAGGACGGCACCACAGTGCAGACATGTGTAGGTCGGACCAAATACATTTGCAGTCAGTTTAGCCATTCTGTAGAGGCACAGAAGCTATTATGAAACATTCTGCAGCAGATACACCTTCCCATCCAGCACCTGAAACAAGATGTGGCACAAGATGGAATTCCACATATTACATGATGGAATGGCAGTTAGAACAACACACAGCTTTCTACCACTATGCTATTAAGCCTGGTATTGGCAACAGAGATGTAAATATCAGACTACATCGGGGCATCTGATGGAGACTATCTGCACTGTGCTGAAACTGTTTGAGGAGTCTACATATAGAATAATATATGGGGTGGTGTGTGTAACAAGAATTGTACTCACACCTGAGGTGTTGGATGTCACATAAACCCAGAGAGCAAAGCTCGAGGGGTTTATGTAGGCATCCAGCACTGAGGGTGTGTGTAAAATTTGAGTTACACACACCACCCCATGTTTTATTCTATATAATTGCTGGTGTGTGCTTTTTCACCACAGCAATTATATAAAATAAATAGAGATTGGTGTTTGGCGGCCATGGACTGGTAGGGATTCAGCGCGGTCCGCAGTCTGCCAGTTTCACATATTATGTAAGTGTGTGCCCCAGAAAGAAGATCACTGTTAGTTTAGTGAAAAAATTCTTTTTTTTTTGTTTCAAAAGTTTTGCTTGCTGCTGAGTGGCAATTTCAGCATCTCAAGGAAGCAGCGTTTGCAGCATCCATCCAGCAAGGAGGTGGAGAGATTGGCTGGTGCATGTGCAGAGTCAGGGAAACCCAATGTGTGTTTGCCATAATAACCAGTTGGTTATTATGGCAAATTATAACTGGGTTTCCCCAATGGGAAAACGTGGATGCCAGTAATTATAAGGGTGGTAAATGCTGATTCACCTGGCCTAAGTCAGGTACTCCCCTTCATTGCCCTCATTAGCCTGCAGCTTCTCCATATGAAAACTCAGTATGAGGAAAAGGAGGAAACCACTGCACTCAGTCTAGTAGAAAGGACAGCGATGGCACAATGCTAACAACTGGCATTGTGCCATCACTGTAAAAAAGTGTTTTTTTGTGGGGGGCCTCACCTCCCATGTGGGGACCCCCTACACTATAGATTACCAACTCTGAGTCAGAGTGGATTCGATGAAGGGGAATGCTCCCCAGAGACAGCAGCATCAGGAAAGCAGTGGACCTTCATAGAGAACTGTCGATTTTGTCGCTGTGATGGTCTTCGCTGCTTTCCCATCACTGTTCAAACATGATACCTTCAAAAATGCATACAGATGACCATTACATCATGGCCACTCTGTCTTGGTCCCTTGGTTAAAATATGCATTTGAGACATTATTTGATGCACAAGAATGTGGTATGGATCAGCAATCCTACAAAGCCTTGCTTATACATCTGGTCTCTGTACTTATGGCACAAAACAAGAACAAAATCACAAACAGAGCAGTGGAACAGCACTCATCATCATTTCTTGCAATTGCACTGAAAGGCCAGGTGGAGAAGAAGGAAGAAGGAGGGTCAAAATTTATTTCCACTGCTACTACTGAACGTCACAGGAGTCACTCATTTTTGTCTTCAAGTCAACCTGCTATTACAGCTTCTGCAGCACCTTCCAGAAAGACAGCCACTGATGATAAACCACTATGGGAACAACTGTCTGACTATGGCTTGATGAAAAAAACATGACATATAGAATAATGGATAGGGAACTGTGCACACCAAGGCTGTGTTTCCATCGAGGGGGTTGATGACATCATAGACCTCGAGAGCGAAGCTCGAGAGGTCCTAATGATGTCATCACCCACCTGAGATGGAAACACCGCATTCTTGGTGTGCACAGGTCCCCATCTATTATTTTATATAGTATAAGGTTGCCCCCAAAAAATGTGACCATTTTAATTTACGTTTAAGGATTGCGGTACAGTTTCCTACCATGTTGTGTTCACACTGCGCATCCACCCGGTCCTCGCTGCCATGTCACCCCGAATAACTCCATACTCCTTGTTGTGGTCCTGCTCCATTTTTACCATAACTGTGCCAGAGATTAAAAAATCAAAACAAAAAAAAAAACCAATGTAAATTGATAGTTTGGACACACGGAGCCAATAATGACAGCCGGTGTCCAAACTATCTTCTGGCCCGCCCACTCGCTAAATGGATACACCATTTTAGAATGCATTTTTAAAAGCACTGCCTGTTTCCACCAATCGGGTAGGAGCTCAAGGGGCAAAAGTTGTTGTACTATCGATGTGATGTCAGAACGATAGTACAACAACTTTTTTGACCTTTGAACTGTCCTACAACAGGATTTGGAAAACCATCATTTTCTATCCACAACAAACCCTAACCATATACTATAAGTCATTTTCTGATATAGTGTCGCCAGGGTATACTGACACGAGGTCGAATTCACCACCATGACGTCCAGCACAGTGACAGAATTCACCTGGATACGGTGAGTCACCATGCTGGACATAGCGAAAACCGGTGGTGTGGCACCTGGTGTTGCACCCCCCGGTCCAGACTCCCTACTCAGAGTTAGATATCTAGAGACTGAGGGGTTCGGGGGGGTACAGCCCCTGTCTGAATCACACTGCATCCCCGACAGTTCAATGCCGACACTCAGCATTGTGTTTCTCGCTGTCAGAGATGTCGGCGTGAGCGCTGTCACAGCGTAATAGTAAAACCGTAGTGCCAGAGATGCCAGCAAACAAAATGGTGCATGATTTCCTAAATGAGAACATACCACTAGCAGAAGGAGATGTGCATATGTTGTACTGGTACCAAAAAAAGACCCTTTGGCCCTCATTGACACAGGTAGCTGTTGAACACCTCAATTGCTCACGTACAATTACATACTCAGAGAGAATTTTCAGTGCTACAGGTAATATTGTCACCAGCAGGAGAACATACCTTTCAACCCAAAATGTAGAGGTTCTCACTCTGAAAAAAAATCATCTGCCCTCTTCTTCAAAGCCCTTTTTGCCACGGTTTATGGCTGATGAATTTCCTAGACTTCTAGCTGAGTTAAAGACAGAGGATGATGATGATGATGTGAATGGGGAGGGCTTTTGTGTCCACTGTGGGATGCTGCACGGCTGTCTTCACTTAGTCTTCATCAGATTAATGTTTTGTTAATTTTAGGCAGGTTTACACAGGCCAAATAAATATCTGGGGCAATGTTGTTCATGAAACCAATGTGTACAACACTTATCCATGGCAAAACAGGAAGCTTTGTCAAGGTGTGGTGTTATCCCAATGGACACACAATTTTTGGAACCAGTAGCCCTCACTGTGGGATGTTGCACTGTTGCCTAAACTCAGTCATCTTCAGATTAATGTTTTGAGAATTTCAACAGGCCTGCACAGGCCAAATAAATAATTTTTGGGACAACATTTCCAATGAAACCTGTGTGTACAACACTTATCCAGGACACAAGGGGAAGCCTTGTCCATGTGTGGAGCTGTCCCAATGTGCACAGAATCTTTGGAACCAGCAGTGTTGGGTAAGTTACTTTTTCTATTACTTTCTATTATGTTTGGAAACTTGTTCCAGGAAGCTCTGTGCAGTCACTAGCAAGGATGGAGAAGTACTAGAAAAAGTAATACACCTTACAATTATAGTTACTTATTTCTTTTTATACAAAAACAATACAAAAGCTTTCAGCTTAGTGTGCTATACCTGGTTAAACAACTAAATAAAAAATTAAAAAAAAATAATAACTGTAACAGATTACATTTTTGAAAGTAATAGGTTAGTGACTAGTTACTTTCAAATAAATTTAATCAGTTTCAGTTATGTATTTCTTTTGTATAAAAAGACATAAGTAATTGTAACTGTAAGGTGTGTATTACCTCAGTACTTCTCCATCTATTTCTAAATTTGAACAAGTTTCCAAAAGTAATAGAAAGTAATAAAAAAAGTAACTTGCACAACACTGGGAACCAGTAGCCCATATTGTGGGATGCTGTACTGTTGTCTTCGCTCAGACTTCTTCAGATTAATGTTTTGTGACTTTTTGCCAGGCCTACATAGGCCAATTAAATAATTTTTGCAACGTTCCTCATATACCCAGTGTGTACCACACTTATCCATGACATAATGGGAATTTTTGTCCATGTGTGACTCTGCCCAACAGACCCACAGTTTTTAGAATCAGTATCCTACACTGTGGGATCCTGTACTGATAATCTGTAAGCATACATAGGCCTTATAAATACAAACCATTTTATTTTGAGCACTGTTAACCATTTACTCTTGTTTACTACTAAAATTGTCCGTGTTTGGCACTGACTGAACAGATACGATGTTTGGAACCAGTACCTCTCTATGTGGCCCACTCCTACATTCTGCTGTTTTGGGTGCTTTGCCGGCCCAGTGCGTTATGTTATTTTATAAAATTGTTTGCATCAAATAAGCAATCTGATTTATTAAAACAGATCACATGACCATACATGAATTTTAAGTACTGCACACCTCAGATTTTACTTTCCCTTTTTCCTGATTTTTTTAACCCTTAAAACCATTCTATAAATGTAATAACACACTCCAGTGTGTGCGGAAATGTCATAACTTACCGCACTTTCCAGGTGGTATAAGGCACTTAACTACACCTTGCAACAGCCCTGTAGTGACTGTTCCACCATGAATAATAGGAAAATATAGTTAATTTTATGATGTCTAAAAAATAGGTTAGTGAAGACATAGGTTTTAGTCCTGGGGTAGGTAGGAGCTGCCAGATAGATAAAGGGCGGCCTCCGCAGTAAAATAAAAGAAAGTATCACTAACTAAATAAAATAAAAAATAAATAGTAAGCATTTTAAATAGCAGATAGCTGTGTTTTAGTGTGAGCATATTTATAATTATTTCAGGAGGATGCAGCATGGGGGGAGAATGGAAAAGACTACCTGTCCCTGGCTTCCTTACCCACATGCAGTTTTGTACTCAATCAATAGTGATTGGCAACCTTTTTATAAAAATACTTGTAATTTTAGTAAAGAAATAGTAAGCTTTAATCATTGGTGGCCAGTGGGCTAGTAACTCGCATGCCCTGGCTACAGTAACATTGCCCTGGTGGTCCAGTGATTTTATTTGGTCTGCCTGGGTTGCTCTGTTGTAATTTAATGTTTTTCTAGAGAGAATTCCTGTTAAAAAAAGAAATAAAGAGCTGCTCTGTGTTAGTTTTAGAAGTGCAGAGTGGCAGCTGTGGGTGCTGGCTGTGACCAGTCAAAAGTCTGCTCCACAGCATAGTGCTGGTGAGCTCATGTAGGGAATCATGTAGCACTGCTTCAGGGTGGCCACTCCTCTACCATGACCTCGGTCGTGAATCAGACTTCAGCCTAGCTGCCTTGCGATTGTGCGAGAGGGAGTAGCAGAGGTAGGCACTCTTTTCGCAGGCAGGATCAACCAGGCAAAATGTCCCTTTTATTTGTGCAGGTGATTAGCACCAGAGAAATGGATTTTAGGGACTGGTTCACAAAATAAATAAAATAAACTAATGAACACAGTCTGTATTGGGGCTCTGGAGAGTCCTGAGAAGAAAACAAATGGAGAGAGTGTGAAAGAGCTTGGTAGGTGCCATTTTGTACAGGAATGAACATGTTTTGCATGGAGAACCCACAGAATTTGTGAAGGCATAAAATCACACTAAAAATACATATTTATCATTAATAAAAGCTATAATGGGGCTAAGGGAATTACTGGATATAATACAAAAATAAAGTGACTTCTCAGAAGTGTCAAAATGGAGCAGTTTAAAGACAGGCTCTGTGTCAGAAAGTCACACAGTCATACAATGCATTCAGGAGACAGTTCATTTTCAAAATAGTGCTGCCAAGTATTTTTTTACTCAGTTTACCCCAAAATCAGGGATACCATATTTTACTCAGTGTTGCGCAGTGCCATCTCATGACATGTACATCACGCGATGTAGTACTGTACATATGTAAAGTACCTTTATGCTTTTTAAATGTCTAATTCAGTTGCATGTTATCAAATGGCAAAATAAAACAGTCAAATGTTCTGCATGTTTATGCTGTAATTTCTCTTCATTTACGTACTTGAAACTAAAGTGGAACACAGGCACTTCTATATACTTGAAACTAAAGTGGAACACAGGCACTTCTAAAGAATTTCTTTTTTGATCCTGTGTTATGTTAATTTACAGGCTTTTTAAGGATCCACTGTTATTACTTTCCATACTTAAAGGAGAACCGCACTGAATCTATAGGTCATTTTCCCCAGTAGAAGCTGTTTTTTAAATACTGCTTCAAATTGTGTTATTGCTATAGATATCCAGGCTTTTCAGCTATCCTAGCGGGTATTTCTGATTTACATGCTGCTGGTAAAAACACTTTAGAATTGTATGATGTAGTTTATATCCCTGTTCTACTCTTCTATTGTTGGCACAATGCATCTGTGTTCTACTATAGAACTCTGTGGCTAAGAGGTACATAAGGCACTTTTACACATGCATTCTTACAACAGATTAAGCGTTACGGAAGGAACGTAGCGGTCCATCCCATGCTGTCTAAATACTTTTTGTTCTGTTGTAAAATGAACGGTCACCTGAACCACATTCCCTGGCATGGGTGGCTTGTCCCCAAATGTGCCGTTGCAGCGCGCAGTGTAAAGTGCCCATTCCAGCTCAACAACTCTAGCTCTTGAGTTGGCCACTGTTCTACCCTCTCCCCCTCCCCATTCTCGCAAGGAGCACTGCACCATTACTATACCATTACTACACCATTATGGAGAGCTGGGCGATGTTGTGGCAAAACAGGAGCTCGTCTAATCAGGACATGAAGCGCAACAGGCTGTATCTGCGCCGAATAGGTAACGCTGGTTTTGGAACAGCAGTGTGTGTGTAAAAGTGCCTATAGACTACATCATACTGTTCTAAACTAACACTTAACACCAGAATGTAAACAAGAAAAACCCACTGAGGTTCTTAAAAGGCCTGTATAGATGGAACAATGTCATGTCAATTAAAAGCAGCTCCAATACTTTTCTGACTTGCAAGATAAATTCCAATAATAGTAATCCAAAGAAACCAGCACTGACAAATGATCCAAGACTAAGACAAGATTTATTCTTGTGACAAGTCCTTGTAAATACAAGTCCAGCACACCATGCCTGCTACAGCAGCCATGAGTTCAACCCACTAGTGACCCCACTATAGATTGGATTACTATAGATGGAACAATAACAGAAATTTAAAGCAGCAGTGCAATGAAAATGGGTTAAAATTTGACCCCACTTACTTTTCTTCTTACTTGATGCCAGATGTCTTCCAGTTTATTTTAGTGGTGAACTTTTCAGTTGTCATTATCATTTAAGAATTTTATGAATGTTTTCAAGTAATTATTTCTCAAGAAAAAAGGTGTCTGACCCATTTTTGTATAGAAATAATACTAAGGACCTGAGAAGGATAAGAGTCCAGACAAAATGCAAATGTACAGTACACAGCATAGGAAGCATCCAGAAACCCCAAATCAACAGTTCTACCAATATTTTTATAACAATAGCAGAAAATTAGCTTTTTGGAATGACTTTTTTCATTGCACTGCTGCTTTATTTAGTACATAAAAACAGTTTATATTGGGGAAAATGACTTACAGGCTCAGTGCAGTTGTCCTGAACAGAAATATGCTGTATTGGAATGCAGAGTGTGTGTGTGTACGTGTGTGTGTGTGTGTGTCTGTCTGTCTGTCTGTCTGTCTCTCCCTCAGTTTCATTCCAGAAACTGAACCTGTGGAATGCAGGGGGGGAGGAGGAGGGCTGCCTCCTCCAGGCTATTGCTACCTGTTTAGTTTAACTTGTGTTGCTGGCTGATATATCAGTCCAGAATTCCTAGACTTGTCAATTCTGTTGGTAACTTAAGGGTCAGACAACACACTGGCATTTAAAACATCCATGACAGAAGCAATTAATTTGGGACAAGCGGTCTAAATCCGTGACATCCCAGGAAAATCTGGGACAGTTGAGAGGTATGATGCAGACAGTTATGCAGGAGGTGGAGCTAAGCATGGGAAAATGAATATTCAGTTTTATCTGAAAAAAAAATGTTGTGGTCAATGTACTTAAAGGAGAAGCTGTTATTTCGGAGGCAAAATGAAGTTAAAAATGTTCAGAAGTGTGTTATTTGAAAGTTTAATGTTAGACAAGTTCAAGACTTAGTGACTTAGGTTTATGGTGGATCAATTTTTATAGACAAATTTCAGGAGAGAGCTAGAGATGTAAGCTTTCCAGCTAAAGCAGTGAGAAAGTGCTTAAACAAAGAGGAAATGTTTATTTTTATGTGCAAAGTGAATGTGTACACAAATAGGACTCAAAGTGAGAAAAAGGGAAGCCTTAGAATGTTGGGAAGGGCAGTTGGATTTCAAAAACTGTGTATTCCATTGTGGCTTATGCTGCTTCAGAAAAATGTGATTGGTGCTGAGCCCCTGGACAGGTCAGTGTCTACCCAGTAACCAGAAATTATCATATGTAAATTAGTTTGGGGCATAAAAGTAGCTGCACAGCCAGTGTGTAGTGAGTTCAAGCAGTGAGAGTGACCAAGAAGAAGGGACCCAAGCCAAGTGGTTGTCCAGTCAGAAGAGGCCTGCTGTTGTGATACAGCTTGAAGGGGACAGCTTTTATTTATTTATTTAATTAACACTTTTAGAATTACAACCCTTTGAGTCAGGGACTCATTTACAAAGGCTCTGCATCAGAACAGCATATACAGAATAATGCATATACACAGACCATGACAATGGTTGCAACGACAGAAAGACTACAGGTTTCAGGTATTACAGTTACACAGTATTGCTACCTCATGAGACGTATTTACATTGCATGAACAGCGATACATGGAGCTACAGTTTGCAGTTTTAAGATTATAAAGCATTTGTAGGAATAGGAGAGAGAGTAACATACTGACCTTTACATAGTAATAGAACTTAATAGATATCTAGTGAATGCAGCCAGTTGAGGCATTATTAAGAGGTATTATACAGTACACTGAGGAGATTGGAAGGCCTGCTGATGCGGATGTTAGGAGCTGTCAAACAATTTACAGATGCCAGTGTGGCAAGTACAACAGTTCAGGTGACTTGTGGAGCCTGAGGACAAGCTGGCAGGTGAGTTTCACAGGAGAGTGCTGCCTTGGGGGGCATTGTCGGAGTACATCCAATGAGCACTCAGGGCTAGCTGGTACACTGGCAGCACCATGAGGAGATGATGTGATCCTTGAGGGCTAACTTGAAGGATCCTAAATTGGAGGCAGCGGTAACTACAAAGGGGAGTTCATTGTACCATAATGGGGCTCTGTAGGGGAAAGACCTTTGAGCAAGTGAGGTCCTAACCCTGGGAATGGACCACACTTGTTTGTTGGCAGTGCGAATGTTTACTGAGGTGTGTGAAGAGAGAAGAGCAGCAGGGACCCCTAAGGCCCATGTGTATTTTTTTAGTGAAGAGACATGTTTGATAATGTAGTCTTTCATCCAAGGTGAGGTTATTTGTTGGGCATAAAGGTCACAGGTGTGGGTACACTTGTCCACCCCAGAGAGGAGTCTGCATGCTTTGTTTATGGCCAGATGGATTCTGTTAAGGGCTATGTGGTCAGCAGCTGCATAGTCAGTGAGCCCATAATCGACTAGTGAGAAGATAGATGAGGTAACAGCCAGGTTAAGGGCTTCTGGGGTTAAGCAATCTCTGTGTCAGTAAAGTAGGCCTATGCAGGATTTTACGGTTGATGATAGAGTGTTAATATGGGAGTGGAAGGAGAGGTTGGAGTCAAATGTAAGCCCCAGGTACTTATATGTATGGACCTGTTCTAGTGGGATGAGAGAGTGGGAGAGGATTGTTAGCTGTGTATTCCCTGTTCTTGTTCTGTCAATGGACAAAGAGCATGGTCTTAGAGGTCATAGAGACAAAAACAATAGGTGAATTCAAGAGTGCATGGAATAGACAGAAGGTAACCATAGTGGTAGGAAAGAGAAGGTAAGCTGCAGAATCATTTAGGATCTGGAGCTTATGTAGGTAGGGAAAATGGGCAGACTAGGTGTTATTAAGTGCCTAATGATCCAGATGTACCAAGTTTTCCTCTCAGAAAAAAACTGCCACCTGAAGAATTGATCGCTTCTCCAGTTTTCCATCACCACAGCTGCCTGTTCCAGAGGGCCCTTACAAGAATTCCTCAGAAGTTTTCCTCAAAGAATTTCCTCAAGTAATCCAAGGAATGTGGTATTGTACAAAATGTATTGCTACAATTTGGGGACTATTTTAAAAGTCAAGTGACACTAAAGTGAAAGTAATTTACCTCAATCTTTCTGCATTTTAAAAGACTTTTGTAATCTGAAGGACTGAACAGTTCAATGACTGAGGGGGGAAAATTGTCCTAGCTTTTTATGTACCAGTACATGATATGTTTCATGCCACTGTTTTCCTAATTGTTAAGTGTGTTTTATCTGCTGTAGAGAAATGTTAAATGATTTAACTGTGTTAAAGCTATAGAATTAAGTAGTGCAACTGTGTATGTAGATACCAGGGTGGGTATCTGGTGTAAGGGGTCAGTGGGCTGACTAAGGTAGAATAAGGCCTAGTAGCCACTGCTCACCCTTAAGACTACAGCGTGAACAAGCTCAGGGATTAAGGCCAGGGAGGGCATTTATTGTGGGCCTTGTTTGTGTTCTGGAGGGCTAGTGGGTGGTATGTACCTGCAGTCTCCAAGAAAAGTTGTGTTCTGGAGGGCTGGTGGGTGGTGTGTGTCTGCAGTCTCCAGGGAAAGTGTTGTGGGCTGGTGTGTCCTGCTGGGAAAGAAAAAGAAAAAGTGTTTATTCAAACTGCAATTCATGTTTTTCTCTTCACAAAGTTTATGCAAAAGGTGTGATTTGGGGGGCGTGGCTTGAGGTTGACTTTGGCGGATGCAGCCTAGCCTAGCTCCTGTGGGCACATTGCAAACATTACAGTGAATTGGTATGCCCAGTGAAGAATTCGAACAACTAAAAGGTGGAACGATAGCTGACACTTATGGCATCAGGGAGGAGTAAAAATAAGCAAGCTAAGTTCCAATTTCCCCAATCACAGCAGTCGAGATCGCAGCGCCGTGGCCTAGAGGTGCAGAACAGCAATGGAGACTCTGAAATAGCGCGGGAAGGAACTGCGGAGATAGAGGGCTCTCTCGCTTCTGTACCTGCCACATTAGCCCTTATACAACATGACATGAAAGCAGGCTTTGATAATATCACGGCACAGATTTCCCACACGCAAGCCATAGTTACTGGACTTTCGGAGAATGCATCCATGCATACAAATCAAATTGCTGAACTAGAAAATTGGGTTGGGCATCTTGAAGACTCTCTGGCTACAGTTGCCACTAATGATTCCCTTAAAAAAACAAGTGGCAGACTTACTAGAGAAAGTCGATGATCAAGAAAATCGGTCACGTCACTCAAATATCCACATAATCGGCCTTCCCGAGGGAACAGAGTGAAATAATCCAGGCAAATTACTGCATGCATGGCTCACTGAGCACTTGGGCCTACCGCCAGAACTGCACAATTGCGAGGTGGAGCGTGCGCAACGAGTGAGCCCTAAAGCAACAAGCTCTCGTCCCAGGCACTGTTTAATTAAGTATTTGCACTTTACGGACAAGGAAGCTGTTCTTCAGAAAGCGCGAGAGAAAGGTCCAATAGTCCTGGGCAACACTAAAATATTTGTATTTCAGGATTATAACAAGGATTTGCAACAACGCAGGCAGAAGTTTAATGAAATTAAGGGGGCCCCTCTTCAAATTGGGCTGGTCATTTTCACTCTTATACCCAGCCAAATTAAAAGTAAGTAGGCTGGGTGGTAGCCCTCATACTTGTACCTGCCCTAAAGAAGCCATGCAGTGGGTGGATGGTATAGTTAATGGAAACGGAGGGAGAACACCACATCGTAGTGACTCTGATGACCGTTGATGATCTGAGCTGCTCTCTGTTGTACTGAATGTTTTTTGCTGATATGGGGACCATCAGTGACTGTGATCTCAGGGGGTAGCAGTGCGGCTATAATTTATCTTGTCTGAAGATGTGGCAATAGAACTGTATATACAGAACCAGATCAGAATCATATCGAATGCTTCCCTCAGACTGAAACACTGCTGCACTATATATGGATCCCCATACAAACTCATTTATCCCCATTTATTTCTGCTGGACCCAGAGGATTGTGGCAGCTTCTTGGCAGGACTGACGTAATTTTTAGTTAAATTCCTGTATCTTGCTAAATTGAGTGCCATAAATACGCCTTATCAATATACCCATGACAAATTGGGTCATATGAGTGGGGAGAGGGCGTTTTTATGTTATTTTAATAATTTGGGTTAGTTGTTCAAGAATGATTGGTAATTTTGGGCATTCCTAGATAGGCCGAATGGTATAAAAAGTGCCCACAAAAAACATGATTTAAATATAATGTTAAGTCAATTGTTTGCAAGGAATTTAATCAGGGCTGGAAACAGCTCTGTGGGTGGGGGGAGGGGGCTTGCTATTATAAATTGTTTCTACTGTTTTTGGGGGGTGTTAAATGTTTGGTTTGGATTGGGTGGGGATTCGAAGTGGGGAAGTTTCAGCGTTTGGCCACAAGGGGTCTCGCTCTTCCAGGATTTGGTCAATGTTCCTGTGCCCACTGATCCCTGGTATGAGATTGTGAGCTACTGCTCTGCATGGGCCTATCTGCTGACCCTGGAAACTTTCAGGCCCCTAAAGGGGAGGGATGTTAATATAAAAATAGGACTGAGTTTTATATGCGATGCAGATACTACTGATAGGAATTTTGCTTTGCACATAGGGATTATTTGGTTGTTACAATGGTGGCATCGAAGATCTTTTACTTTTTTACCAAATGCTCACTGAACTCAGGGTGGCTACCTGGAATGTCAACGGTTTAAAAACAGTAGTGAAACAGAAGAAGTTGTTAGCAGAAGTTAAGAGAGCTAAATGGCAGGTGGTTTTACTACAGGAAACCCACATGTCAAGGGTGGAAGCCTCCAGGATGGAGAGTTCTCTGGGGGGGGGGACTTGGATATCAGCTCATTTTTCGACCAAGGCCAGAGGTGTAGCCATTTGGCTGCCTCGGGGTTCACAGACCAAACTGATGGAATCTCATGCTGACTCATCAGGAAGATTTGCTTTGGCGAAAGTAGCATTCCCTGGAATCGGAATGTTGAATTTTGCTTCAGTTTATGCACCGAATAGAGGATCACCAATTTTTTCAGAGACTCTCCTTGGAGTTGGTGGCATGTTCCGGACCCTGGGTGATGGGGGGAGATTATAATTGTGCGGGACGTATTTCTTGACAGATCTAGCACTAAGCCCATTTCTTCTACTAAAAACACACAGGCCTTGGGGGTAATGGAAGAGGAGATAGGTCTGATTGATGCCTGGCAACACCTTTACCCCGCAGGTAGAGACTACAGTTTCTACTCCCACGCACACAAATCTTATGCAATAATAGATCGTATTTTAATCAGCCCCTCACTCCTACCAGCATTAAAAAGGGCGAATTATTCCCCCATACTACTTTGGGATCATGCTTCCTTGTCCATGGAGTTCTTTCCGGGGGGGATTTTCTACAGGAATAAGTCTTGGAGATTAGACCCATTGCTATTAAATGATCAAACGTATATTAATTATATGGGGCAGTGTATAAGGGATTTTTTAAAATTTAATAAAAAGGGAGAGACTTCACGTTCTACTAGGTGGGAGGCACTAAAAGCTTATATGTGGGGGCAAACAATCTCTTTCGCAACCCATAAGGCATGGATATCTGCTGGGGAGATTGAAGATTTACGACATAGAATTGAAGCATGTGAGTGAGCGCATAAAAACGCTCCTACCCCTGCTTTGTATTCTGAAATGCAACAATTAAAATGGAAATATAACACGCTTAACAGTGCTCGCTTGGAAAGGGCTATTTTGCTGTCACATGTGGGTCAGTATTTTGACGGTGACCGTGCTGGGAAGTTGATGGCATGGCAGCTCCATAAGAGGGATGGTAAGAGGGTGGTCTACCAGGTTCATGACTCATCTGGGGTGTTAGTGAATGACCCGGAGGAGATAGGCCGTACTTTTGGAAATTATTATAGATCCCTTTACTCCTCTGAGGTCACACCTTCCTTTGAGAGGCTGAATGCTTTAATTGATGAGGCTGGTATTCACTCACTTACGGACTGGCAGGCAAATGATCTTGATGCTCCTTTAACATCCGATGAGCTGAGCCGGGCTATTCGATCTCTACGTGGTGGGAAGGCCCCAGGACCGAATGGGATCCCGATTGATTTTCTAAAGTGCTTCCATGACCTTAGATACATAGACAGTGTCGGCAGATAAGGGCCTATGGCCCACCCAGTCTGCCCATTTGAGCTTGTAAGTTCAGTTTGTTTTCCTAGAAGTCTGTTGCACTTTACCTTACACCTTCTCTTGGAACCATTGGGAAATATGATAATGGAAAGCTTAACTGGTGGGATGTTGCCCCCCTCCACCTGGACAGCCACTATAACTATTCTCCCAAAACCCGGTAAGGATCCTATTTATTGCACCTCATACAGGCCTATCTCACTTCTCACAGTGAACTATAAGGTCTTGGCTAAAGCATTAGCTACCAGGTTGGAACCCCTGCTCCCTGATCTGATCCACCCGGATCAGGCAGGATTTGTAAAAGGTAGGCAAGGGAAATACAATATACAGTATGTAAGACCTTGAATATAATGCACACTTGGGAGAAATCTAAACAGAAACATGGGGCCACTGTATTAACTCTAGATGCGGAGAAGGCCTTTGACCAGGTGGAGTGGGGGTACCTTTTCACCATACTGCAGAGAATGGGTTTTGGTGAGCGTCTTGTATCTTGGGTTAAGATGCTATATACTGATCCAACGGTGCAGGTAGTAATAAATGGACAGTTGACCCCCAAATTTACTCTAAGTAGGGGCACAAGGCAGGGTTGCCCCCCTTCCCCCTGCTATACGTCTTATCACTAGAGCCATTGGCGGGAGTCATTCGGAGGGCTACAGGGATTAGGGGATTCCAGTTGGGCAAGCAGGAACACAAATTGGCCATTTATGCGGATGACATCCTCATGTTTCTTCAGTGCCCATCTGAGGATCTCACTCTGGTGCATACAGTGCAACAGGAGTGTGGTTCGTTATCGGGCCATAAAATCAACAGGTTCAAGAGTGAGGCATTACCCATTGGCTTGCTGGACAGACAGCCCCTACTCCAGAACCTTAATGGGCTGCAATTAGTATCTAAAATAAAATACCTAGGTATAATAGTCTCCAGTAAAATCCATGCTCTTTATAGGTTAAATGTTAGGCCTATATTGGGGAAGATCTCTGAGGACTGTGAGAGGTGGACGGCCCTGCCTTTGTCTCTTATGGGGAGGGTCGGAGTGATAAACATGATGATCCTTCCAAAGTTGTTGTATTTGTTTCAGTCCCTTCTGGTTCAGATTCCAAAGAGTTATTTCCATAGAACTGACTCTATTATTCACAGTTTCCTCTGGTGAGGTAAGCCTGCTAGAGTATTGAAAAACATACTCCAGCTTCCCCAGGGACAGGGTGGTCTTGGTCTCCCAAATTTTACACTATATTATTTGGCTGCACAGCTGGCGGCGATACCCATTGGTTTAAAGGGAGATGATTCTGGGTGGCTCGAGCTGGAAGAATTGGGTGGCACACGGAAGTTGAAGGGAGGCCTGCTTGCAGAGGTTATATGGATGGTGCAGAGTCATCACATCCTAACCCTTTTGCCTCAACAATCAACGCTTGGCATAGGTCTCACCTTATTTCAGGTTGGACTCCAGCACCCATAAAGTTGGCGCGGATCCTTGAGGCTGTTCAGATGGGGTCTTTTCCCTCGGTGTCAGTTGTCCAGTGGCTCAGGGATTGGTAACACAGAGATCTATGCTGGGTTGAGCAGCTATACGAGGAAGATACCCTTAATGAGTTTTCAACAGCTGATGACACAGTGGGGTATCCCACGCGGAGATTTTTTTAATTTTCTTAGCCTAAGAAATATGTTTGGCACCACACTAGGTTCTAATGATGGCTGGTCCCCTCCCTCTGCATTTGAAGAAGGTCTCTTCTACCCCCAACCTGGAGCTAAACAGCTATCCACTTTCTACCAAATTTTGAGGGGTGGTAGTGGTAAAGAGACAGAGAAGACAGTTGACAAGTGGAGTGGAGATTTGGGGTATACAATTGATGAACAGACATGGCTTGGAGCATGTACTCATTTTGTAAGTTGTTCCAAGAATAATAAATTAAGGCAAATACAATTCAACTTTCTCCACCAAACCTACTTCACCCCAATGAAGCTGCATAGCATAGATCCCAGTAAATCATAACTCTGTCCCAAGTGTAGTAATGTGTCTGGGGATTTTTTACACTTAGCTCTACTATGCCCCAATGTTGCTCCCTTCTGGCATGAGGTGCATGCCATCATGTCAAAAGTCTTGGGTGTCACTCTTCCAAGCAACCCAATGGAGTTTATGCTGGGAGCAGACCCAGAGCGCCCTACTCAGAGGAATATAAGTGCCCTGTGGTCGTTGGCTTTGGTTAATGCCAAGAAAACTATTGCACAGACATGGATGTCTCCTATAGCTCCCTCAATTCAGCAATGGGCTAATAATTTAAATACCTGTCTACTGTTAGAGAAAGCAGGGTATGGAGCTGCTGGCTTGCAGCATAAATTTGAGGAGCTCTGGGACCCACTAATTAAGGTCATAGAAAATGATCAATTTCCATCTTAATATACACTGTTATTGAAGCATATACTTCATAATCTATCTGATTTACTTCTACATATTTATTTAGTGAAACCTCCTTTGGCAATTCCAGGAAAAGCATAAAACAAAGATGTACGAAGATGTACTAAAGCGAATAGCCTAGTTTACTTCTCTAATAGTCACCTAGTAATGATTGTGATTAGTTTTTTACTGTATAATGTAATTTGATATATTATAAGTATATCTGTATGATGTGCCGCATGTAACCAAAGTCCACAATAAACTTTGTTGAAAAACAAAAGGTGTGTTTTGCCATTTGTGACTGTACAAGCTATTTTTTTCTCAATCTTTCAGTAAAATTTACCTCTTTTTTCATCGATCCAAGTGTCAGTGTCCTTGCTTGCAGAGTCTGTGTCTCACATTCCTGAAGGTCTCCAGGTCAGTCCAGTGCAGCATCTCTCTCTCTCCCTTGGCAGCAATCAGCTATACCAGTTGGGGAGGTAAGGTACTGTGTTCGGGTAGTACCCAACTGAAAGAGTGTTGTTAGAGGAAGAGACAAAGAAATCTGATGCCCACTACTGTGTGAAATGGTCCCATATTTATTTATTTGAATTTTGATGACCGGGTAGGCCCACTGAGACAAGACAGTCACTTTTTCAGTGGCGACCCGGGGAATCTAAGCATTCCACAAATGATAGACATTAAGCATAGTAGATGGACATTAAACATAGTACCAACAGTGGTACAAGCAGTAGTAACATCAACAAGTGGAAATATTCAGCAATTTGATGCAGTAAGTACATAAGATAGAGAACATTATACACTTTAGGGCATAAACAACTTTCAGACTCATTGGTTACACAGGGTTCAGAGAACCTTGAGAGCATGACATAGGATTGGCCCCTGCCTGCTAGGCAGGGGATTATGTACAGTTACACGTGCCAGTGGCAAAGACTAGGTCCATGTACTGTTTTTTAAAATGTGAGAGGGATGTGTAGGATAGAAATTCTATTGGAAGATTGTTCCATTTATGTGCAGTTGCATACAAGAAAGATCTTTTTCCAACTGCTGAATGAGTTTTAGGTATACTTAGTAATGGAAGATGAGATGTTCTAAGGGACCTGGTGAATGGGTTCTGGGTGAGTAGGTTAGACAGGCTTGGAAGGGAGGGGAGGTGACCTATCATGGGTTGAGGTGACTTGTGTGATTGGCACCTGGGAGGCAGTGGCCACCTATAATAAGGTGGTGTCTGAAGCTCTGGATGCCATCGCACCAGTTCATATACGACCCAGATCTTCTTACTTGAGATCCCCTTGGTTTCACAGGGATCTCAAAGTGATGAAGATCAAGGGTCAGAAGTTGGAGCATTGCTGGTGGAAGTCCCAGCTAGATGCTGACAAACTGGTCCTGAGCACCTATTATCATGAGTGCCAGGGGGCACTCTCCCATAAGAAGACAGAGTTCCTGTCCAGGGAGATTGCAGCAGGGAGGAACAGACCTGCTCAGCTTTTTCAGACTGTGGACAGGCTTCTTCATTTGGCCTGTCTTCAGTCAAAAACAGCTTTTTCATCAACCTTGTATGAGGAGTTTGCTCTGTTCTTCTCTGACAGGGTGTTGGCTAGCCAATTGGTGATTCCATCAGGTAGGTTTTTGCCTCGCAGTTGCCAGTCTGCTGAGAGCAGAGGAACTCTGCCTGCCTGGGAAGAGTTTAGGCCATGGGAGGTGTCTGCAGTGACTCAGGTGATCTTAGAGCTGAAGTATACATCTTGTGAACTGGACCCAGCCCCAATGCATTTCTTGATGGGATGCACTGAGGCTGTTGGACCAGTGCTCACTGGGTTAGCCAGGTGTTCGATGGTGTAGGGTGTGTTTCCAGCTCCTCTGAAAGAGGCACTTGTGAGACCCCTCCTAAAGAAATCTTCCCATGACCCAGACATCCTAGCGAATTACCATCCTATCTCCAACTGTCTTTTTTGAGCAAGGTTGTTGAGAAACTGGTAGCACAGCAGCTCGAGGATCAGCTCCTGTCCTTTGATATCTAAGAGCCATTTTAGTTGGGTTTTTGGGCTAGACACAGCACAAAAACTGCACTAGTCAGGGTGGACAATGACTTACTCAGAGCTCAAGGTAGAGGAGACAGGTCAGTTCTTGTGCTTCTCAATCTCTCTTCAGCTTTCGACACCATGGACCACATTGTGCTTCTTGATCAGCTCTGTGAATTTTGTGGACTCACTAGTGTTGCCATCAGATGGTTTGAGTCCTATCTCTCAGACAGGGTGCAGTGGGTAGTGATGGGGAATTTCTTTTCTCCAATGCCTCTGTCTTGTGGAGTTCCATAGGGTTCGATCTTGTCACCAGTGCTGTTCACACTGTATATGCTGCCCCTGGGTGAGATCATTTGACAGTATAGCATGGAGTTTCACTGCTATGCAGATGACACCCACCTGCATTTGCCTCTGGGACATATGGTGTGGTTGATGTGCTTAACACCTGCCTGGCTAAAATCAATGACTGGATAGCTTCTAGTTGGCAGTGACTCAACACAGACAAGACAGAGGTGCTAGTGGTCGAGTCAGATCGCAGGCGTGATGGGTTACTACCTGGAGCAGACACTGGTCTTTTCCTAGGGTCTGCTCTGTTGGTTTCATCCCTGAAGGTGAGAAATCTAGGTGTGATCCTGGACAGCAGACTGACCTTTGAAGATCAGGTGTCGTCTGTTGTGAAGAGTGGTTTTTACCACTTATGGAACATCGCCAGGATCACGCCCCTCATTCGGCCAAAGATCTGCCAACCCTAGTATATGCCTTTGTGACCTCCAGACTTGACTACTGTAATTCTCTTTACTTTGGGGTCACAGGAGGGACCCTCCACAGGCAGCAGCTGCTGCAGAACATGGTGGCCCAATTATTGGCGGAACTATCTTGGACGTGCCATGTGACTCTGGTTCTGCATGTTCTGCACTGGCTGCCGGTCAGGTGGAGGGTCCTTTCCAAGGTGGGCATGCTCACCTATAAAGCCCTATATGGGCTGGGTCCTGGCTACCTGTCTGAGTTCCTGTCACCTGCAACCTCTGCCAGCTCCCTCTACTCCATTTCAAGGGGCCTCCTGGTTGTTCCCAGAGTTTGGCTCAAGACCTCTGGTGACTGAGCATTAAATGTCCCTGGGCTGACCCTGTGGAACAAGCTTCCAGCTGTTGTCTGAGAGGCCCCCTCAATTGGTGTCTTTAAGCAGAGGCTTAAGTTCCATCTCTTCTGCCAGGCTTTTGGGGATTCAGCCATCTCCCCCTACCCTATCCTCAGCATTTTAATATTTTATATGTATGATTTTAAGAATGTTGTTTTAAAGATTTTGCTACTGCTACTGCATTTATTTCTGTATTTGTATTCTGTATTTTGTATTCTGTTTTTATTGTGTGTGGTGTCCAGAGCCTCTGGGATTGGGTGCCATAGAAATAAAATTGCCTTGCCTTGCCTTAATTTGAAGGTGGTACATAGCAAGGGGTAGTCCAACTTCACCTCAAAACCTGGCCAATTTAAGGTACTGAGCACAGCACAGAGGTGAGTTCGGGCCAGGGCTGAAGCAGCAAATCTGGCAATATTGTGATATGCTTGTCTAAGTCTGTTCAAAATGAATGGCTTCACTGTGAAAAGCAAGGATGCACCATAGAGGAGACTCTGGAGTACGGTTGCAGTAGAGATGGTCTTTCTGGATTGGGAAGTGAGGTAGGGGGCAGTGCGGTATAGTAACTCTAGTTTCTGGTGAGTTGATTTTATAATTTTATTGGTATGGATCTCAAAGGATAGATTTTCATCTAAGGTGATGCCCTGGTATTTAAAGCCTTTGACACATTTCAGCATCACCCCAGCTAATGTTTTAACAACCAAAGGCAGGCTGCCAGAGTCTAAGATGGCCACCTGAGGGTTTGGATGTGTGGAAGCAAGCTCTGCACCTGTACAATTTAAATGGGTTTACCTTTTTATGTGAGCAGCTCTCCTCAATATGCATTGAGATTAAAAAACTGCAAGGAGATGCTGACATGTCGGAATCCAGAAGAAGGAACAAACTGCTAGCTGATGCACCTGAAAGAAAAAAAATTAAAACCTCGTTGAAGAATAATTCAAAGCAACCAGGGAACAGAGCTTTATTAGACCGCGACTCTGCATCTGGCTTACCTGGATCAACTATACCTCCTGTGGTCCGAATGAGGCTTCAACAAAAAACATTGCAGTTTTTACCTGTGTCAGACCAAGGTCTGTTAAAAATACCTTATTTACTGTCTGCACTTGATTTAACCCAGATGCAATCCCGGCTTAATATGCCAAAGGAAAAGGCAAACCTGGGTGATGGTCAGGGAGAAAAAGATAGCATTCCGGGAAGTATAAGGAAACACAGAAGGAGCAGGACAGAGAGCTGTACCAGTTAAGGCAGAATGAAGCAGGGAGGGAAGTCAGAATAGCAAAGGCCCAAACTGAGGAAAAGATAGCCAACTCAGTTAAGAAGGGGATAAAACCTTTTATAGGTACATCAGTGAGCGTAGAAAGACAAAGGGAGGGATAGTGAGGCTGAATAGAATGAATGGTGGGTGGGCAGAGGGGACAGTGAAAAGCAGGATACTGAACAAATATTTCTGCTCAGTATTCACAAAAGAGGAGGGGGAAGTACCTAATCCAATTAACAGAAGCACTCTTGATAGGGGGGTCGATCCCAGTCCTTTCACAGAAGA
Source organism: Neoceratodus forsteri (assembly GCA_016271365.2). Lineage (NCBI taxonomy): Eukaryota > Metazoa > Chordata > Ceratodontiformes > Ceratodontidae > Neoceratodus > Neoceratodus forsteri. Next base: position 981,316,810 of record CM057459.1, read on the forward strand.
AAGGGTTCTGCAAGAACTCCTAAAACTGAAGGTGGGCAAAGCAATGTGGCCTGATGGAATTCACTCCAGAATTCTAAAAGAATTAAGGGGGGAACTAGTGAAACCACTGGCTACTCTTTTTAATAAATCATGGGAGGATGATGTGGTACCCAAGGACTGGAGGAAGGCTGATGTGATTCCTCTTCAAAAAAGTGGGACCAAGACAGAGGCAGGAAACTACAGACCTGTCAGTTTGACCTCTGTGGTAGGGAAAGTGATGGAGTCACTTCTGAAGGAAAGAATTGTTGAGTACCTAGAGGCCAGTGGGGCACAGGACCCAAGGCAGCACAGGTTCACAGTGGGAAGGTCATGTCAGATGAATCTAATGGATTTATTTGACTTGGTGACCAAAGTAGTAGACCAGGGAGGGGCTGTGGACATGGCCTACCTAGACTTTAGCAAGGCATTTGGCACAGTCCCACACAAAAGATTAATAGTCAAATTAACCAGCCTGGGGGTGGGTCCCAGGGTGGTAGCCTGGGTAAAACATTGGCTGGACAACAGGACACAGAAGATAATTGTAAATGGAGTCCACTCTGAAGAAAGAGGGGTTACTAGTGGGGTACTGCAGGGTTCAGTGCTTGGTCCAGTCCTTTTTAATATTTTTATAAGTGACATTGCAGAGGGACTGGAAGGAAAAGTATGCCTCCTTGCAGATGACACAAAGATCTGCAACAGGGTTGATACACAAGGAGGCGTGGAAGGATAAGAAGGGACTTGGCAAGGTTGGAGGAATGGTCAGAAGTATGTCAGCTAGGATTCAATGCAAAGAAGTGCAAAATAATGCACCTGGGAAACAAGAACCCAGGAGAAGAATACACAATGGGGGGAGGTAGTAACAACAACAAAAAAGGAAAGGGACCTGGGGTAATCATATTAGATGACCTTAAGGTTAGCAAGCAATGTGACAAGGCAGTAGGGAGGGCTGGGGGTATACTGGGATGCATAGGGAGAGGCATCACCAGCAGAAAACAGGAAGTTGTTATCCTGCTGTACAGACAGTTGGTGAGACCCCATCTGGAGTAATGCATCCAGTTCTGGAGACCCCATCTCCTCAAGGACATAGACAGGATAGAGGCAGTTCAGAGAAGGGCAACTAAAATGGTGCAGGGTCTGCAAGAGAAGCCATATGAGAAGAGACTTAAGGAGCTTAATATGTATACCCTTGAGGAAAGAAGGGAGGGGGGCATGATAGAAACTTTTAAGTACCTCAGTGGAATCAACAAAGTCCAAGAGGGTAGCATCTTTCAGAAAAAGAGACGTGCAAGAAAAGGGGACACAATTTAAAGATAGAGGGGGGTGGTTCGGGGCAATGTGAGGAAGTATTTTTTCACAGAGAGGGTAGTGGATGCATGGAACAGCCTTCCTGAGGAGGTTGTGGGGTCTAAAACTGTGGGAGAATTCAAGAATGCATGGGACAGACATAAGGCAATTCTTGTGTGGGGTAGGAAGAAATAGGCTGTTGGTTAACTAGGATCTGCGGCCTATCCTGTAGGTAGGGAAATGGGCAGACTAGATGGGCCAAGCGGTCCTTATCTGCTGTCAAAGTCTATGCTTCTATGTTTCTATGTTTCTATGGTCAACGGGACACAACAATTTTTTTTGATGCAGAAGAAAGGATTTCACAAACAATGACTTCTGTGACACAGGACGGCAGCTTCTCTTTGATGGAGACAGCGGTTATGCCATCTTATTCTCAATCTGAAGAAGTAAGACAACCATCTTTGCACCTCATAACAAAACGGCACAATAATTTAACAGCAGCAATAGTGTGCCTAATAATATAACTGCACCTACTGTGGAAGCGAGCTGTACAGGAGGGGAAAGTCAGCTTTCACAACAGAAATTAACAACAGCAACAAACAGTAACACTGAAGCAAAAGGGGGTGAAAGTTTAGCACTGAGTCGAATGGGAGATGTGCAAAATACTTACGAATCCGATGCTCTTAACAAACTTAGAGAAGAAATTAAAAAAGATATTAAAATGGGGTTTGACCAGATAACCAAGGCACTGGCAGGACTTACTCTAGCAATCTTAGATCTTGGCATAAAAATGGACTCCTTATCTAAACAGACTGCTGAAGCTGAAAGCAGAATTGGCCAGTTGGAAGATACAGTTCCCCATTACAAAAGCAACTGATAAAATGTAAATCCCAACTTGAACTTCTTCAACAAAAAATAACTAATCAAGAAGATAGGTCCAGACTTAAGATTTAAGATTAATTAATATTACAGAGGGCGTTGAAGGTAAAGGGGATCCTATTCAATTTTTTTAAAAACTTTTAACCACTGCTTTGGGGCTAAAATATCCAGATGAAAATATCTCATTGGACAGGGCTCACAGAGCTGGGCCAAATCCCCATAAACTTCAGAATGCAACATCACAGCGACAACTAACTAGGCCAGTATACATCAGGATCCATAATTATCATGATCGTGAAAGACTTTTGCAAAAAGCAAGAATTGGAAAAGGCCTAACAGCTGAAGGAATGACATTTTCTGCCTTTCCTGACTTTAGTACTGAAACTGTTTCTTCAAGAAAAAACTTTGATAAAGCAAAGGCAATTTTGAAAGAAATGGGGATCCGTTTTTCAATTTTGCCACCAGCCAAGCTTAGATTCTTCTGGCATGGGAAAATGCATTATTTCACAAATCATGAAAAAGCAGAAACTTTTTTGAAATCACAATTTGATAATAACACAACTCTGTTAGTATGTGCCCAGTCTGAAGAAAAGTTTAATGACTAGCTTCCAAGTTTAAAAACTTATATTTAAAGTACTTAAAGTGCTTAAGATGTTAAAAATAGAACAATGATTATATAAATATATTAACTTGCATTTCTATTGCAGGAGTGTATACTTCCTCTGTTATATGTTTTGCCTTATGTCCCCCCCCCTTTTTTGTGTGTGTGTGTGTTACTTCTAGGTCTATGAAATGGAGGGTTTTGGTGATTCTTAATTCTTAGGATATTTCAGAGAGAACGTTTTGATCATCATATTTTATAGCATTAGCGAGTAAAATAAAGAAAATTAATAAAAAGTTGAACGTAGCAGACTGGGCTAAGGGGCTACCTTGTTACTGCTCACATGATTAATAAGATCAATGATAAAGGGAAAAGGAGGAGCGGGCTTTACTCGCTTCATCAGCACACTCCGATGCGCCTCATTCATGGCTATCAAGATAGGAGTACAACACGAGGTACCAAGGTCATTTAGATGTCTGATTACTATTTGGATAATAATATGTATATTGTGGTTTGGACTGATGGTTAAGGTTAAGATAGAAGGGGGAGGGAAGAGGAGGGGGTATAGTTCACTTTGGTGGGTGAAGGGAAAAAAAAATTTCAGAATAGACAGGACTTAGCACTCAGGGTAACAGTATGTAAAACAACTAATTTACGCTTCTTTTTCAGTTTTTTCTATTTTTTCTTCTTTTGCTATGTCTCTTTTCCTTGTAGATTGACATGACTAATCAATTGAAAATAGTAACATGGAACGTTAAGGGAATGAGGGAAAGGCAGAAAAATATTTAATTACATTAATAATATTTCAGCCAATGTTTTGATAGTGCAGGAATCACACCCCCTACCAGCAGACTTCCAATTTTATGCTAATAAATGAGGACAAGGAATCGACGCTTCATACTGGTCCAGTGCTAGAGGGGTGTCAATTTTCTTTAAGAGGAATTTGAGAATTTCTATATTAAAAGAAAGTATTGACCCTAATTGGTCGATTCATATTCTGTGAGGTTTTGGTGGAAGGTGTGACACTTACATTTCTTAATGTTTATGGACCTAATGAGAATGAGCCTGATTTTTTTGTTCAAATTTTTTTGATGGCAGCTACATTTAACTCACCACTTATTATTGGGGGAGATTTTAATCTGGTTCTCAACCCAGCTTTAGATAAATCTAATATAATGGTTTCCCCAAATCAAACTTCTGCCAAAAAAATATGCAGTTTACAGAAGATTTTAAACTGCTTGACCCCTGGCGTTATACCTTCCCTTTAATAAAACAATATTTGTTCTTTTCCTCAGCACATCAGTCCTATTCCAGAATAAATTTTTTTATTTCAGAAAGTATATTTTATTTTGATACAAAAACTGAATACAGAGCCACACATATATCAGATCATGCTCCAGTGATTTTAACTTTACAAATTAAAGCACCTAAACAATACAATCAATTCAGATTTAATAACCTTCTTCTTAAGGATATACAGTTTATTTCAAAAATATCACAAGAGATAGAAACATTTTTTTCTTTGAACAAATATGAAGAAGTACCGGCAATAATGATTTGGGATTCCTTTAAGGCTTTTATTAGAGGGATAGTCATCTCATATAATGCTAAAAAATCTAAGGATAAAAAACAAAAGCTATCATCTTTGGAGAAATCCATATCACAGAAAGAAAATTTATATGATATAAATAAGAACCCATTAATCTTACAAGAAATTCTTGAACTTAAAAATAAATATAATAAAATCACAACTATTGAAGCAGAACATCAACTTTTAAATACTAGACACTAAATATTATGCTCTGGTAATAAACCAGATAAAATATTAAGTTGGCAATTAAAGAAAGAGAAAGCTTATAATGCTATAACTAAAATCAGGGATGAAAATGGGATATTAATATCAGACCCAGAACAAATTAATAAAACATTTGCACTCTATTACAAAAAGCTTTATACCTCTGAACTTTCTACAGAGGATGCAGATACTGAACAATACCTATTAAATATTGATATACATCATATCAGTGATATGCATAGGGATTTACTTGATCAACATATTACTTTGATGGAGATCGGCCCAGATGGGATACCAATTGATTTTTATAAAACATTTAGCTATTTAATTGCCCCTCATTTAAAAATTCTTTATGATTATATGATTTTCAATAAAGTAATAAATCCATCAGCATGTGAAGCAACTATACTGTTATTTAAGAAAAAAGATAAAGATCCTACTCTGACCACTTCATATCGACCTATTTCTTTAATTAATACAGACTCTAAAATCTTAACTAAAATTCTAGCAAACAGACTTAATAAAATCTTATCTCAAATCATACACACTGATCAAAATGGATTCATACAAAATCAACAACTTAAAACTAATATTAGAAGAACTCTAAACTTAATTGATAAATTTAAAGAAAGTGACTGTTCAATATTATCCTTAGACACGGAAAAAGCGTTCCATCGGGTCGAATGGAGGTATATCAAAACATTAATCAAAATCATGAACTTTGGACCAAGATTTCAATCCTGTATAGATATATTATACAATAACATCACAGCTAGAATGAAAAACAATAATGATATATCAATTTTTTTTTTTTTTACAGCGGGGAATTAGACAGGGTTGCCTCTCTTTCCTCTCATATTTGCTCTAGCTATAGAACAACTTGCAATGCTAATTAGAATGAATGATAAAATAAAGGGACTTCAAGTGGGTCAAGTTGATCACAAAATTAACTTGTATACAGACGATGCTTTGATTTATTTAAGTAATTTATATAAAACATATGAAGAGCTCAATCATATATTAGATTTATTTGGCAAACATTCTGAGTATAAAATGAATTGGCACAAGACTGAGTTAATTGAATCAAAAAAAATTCAGATCCATTCAATAATATTATTAACCCAAAAATCAGAAAAGTACCCAAATTAAAATATCTAGGTGTACATTTGGATAATTACAATAATCATGTTTTTCAAAATAACTTTGAACCTTTGTTATCTAAAACACAATAACAATTTGATAAATGGGAATCATTACCTTTGACATTGATAGGAAGGGTTAATGTTATCATAATGAATACACTTCTGACATTTTTATTTCTATTTCAGACACTCCCTATTCTTATTAATAATTTCTTAAAAAAATGGAAAAAATAATAAAAATAATTTTATGGAAAGGCAAAAGACCTAGACTTAAGCTAGAAAAATGTTATATTTCTAAAATGGAGGGAGGGTTGTCCTTACCAAATTTTTATCATTATTATTTAATAATAATAATAATAATAAATGTATTTGTATGGCACCTTTCCATTGCCAAGGTGCCTAACAATATAAAAACAAGTCATACAACATCAGATGACAAATGAAAGCAAGTAAAATCAGATACCAATACAACAGTTGCTCATTTCAGTTAACTATAAAAGCTTTTTTCCACAGGTAGGTTTTTAAACCCTGCTTAAATTCTTCCACAGTTGCACACTCCCATAATCAGTGAGAGAGAATTCCAAAGGGTGGGGGCTGCATACACAAATGTTCTACAACCAGATGACTTCAAATTCACCCTCAGAATCTCTAACAACCCCTCATTGGCCGAGTGGAGCATTCGACCAGGGCAGTAAGGAACCAGAAGCTCTTTCAGATAACAGCAAACATTTCAATAATATATGAATGGTGTCGGCAAGAATCTTATCAGGCAAATTGCCAACTTGAATTATCCCAAACTCCATTTAAATATTTAAAACTTGTTCTATATGCCGGAACCTCATTAAGGGGTAATCAGATCTTATTCACTACGCAAACTACTTGTGAAATATGGGACATCACTATGGCAAAATGGTTTCAGGTTAATATGATTTCACCCAACACCCCAATAATTCTAAACAGAGATTTTCTTCCTTCAGTAGAGGACAAGGGTTTTAGACTATGGTATATGAATGGACTATTAGAGATTAATTCTATGTACAATAATGAGGGGTTGATATCCTTTATGGAAATTAAACAACTTTATAATATCCAAAATCATCACTTTTATAGATATTTACAAATAAAACATTATTTAGAAAAAAGGGATTATTATATAATAAACCAACTTTTAATGAATTAGAATCTCAACTTACATTGAAAAATAATATTAAAATGATTTTGAAAGTGTATTCCTTATTACAAAATAATAAAGGCAATATATTGAATATTTTAAAACAAAAATGAGAAAGTAAACTTAGGATCAAAATTATGGATACAAAATGGGTACAAATTATAAATTTCTAGAATATTTGATTATTATCTACGAGACTGATCCAAATATACTTTAATATCATACATAGGACCTATTATACACCTCATAGGTTAAATTTGATGAACCCTCAGTACCCAAATCATTGCCCTAGATGTAAAAATGTAAATGCTACTTTTGAACATATGCTTATTGCCTGCAAAACTTTAAACTCTTTTTGGCAAAAAATCATAGAAGTTATCTTTAAGATGACGGCGGTGAAAGTCAAAAAGAACATTGAAGGTTTATTTTTGACTAGCTGCTATTTATCTGAACAAGTGAATCATAGTCAAAAAAGTTTGATAATGTTGGCTATTATTAATGCTCATAAATGTTTATTAATGAAGTGGAAGGATCCTCCCCCCCCCTCCCAGAATATCAAATGCGGTTAAATCTTATGGTTGATGTTTATAAGATTGAAAAAATACACTACTGTTTACAAGAAAATTATATGAAACTCAATAAAATATGGCAACCATTTGAAAATGTTATATCATCAAGAAATTTTTTATAAAACTACAGGTGGAATTATTTTCATACTTAATTCTGTATGTATTTATGTGATACTTTGAGATTACTGTACTAAACCTGTCTGTTGGAATTTATATTGCTCATTTATACCTTAATGAAAAAAAAAAAACAACCAAAGGCAGTTGGTTATCAAGTTTATAGGAGGTGTGGTGGAATAACATGGTTTGAGTCTTTTTAGTGTTAAGTACTAACAGGTTGGCTTTGAACCAGGCCTCTGAAGCCTGAAAATCACTCTTGAGGTTGGCGTTTATGACATTAATATCCTTAGCAGACCTGTACAGAATGGCATCATCAGCATATAATTGAACTGCTGCAGCCCCACAATTGAGTGGCAGTTCATTGATGAAAATGGAGAATAGGAGTGGTCCTAATATGGAGCCCTGTGGAACACCACTGGTTATGGAAGAGAGGGAGGATGTGGCACCAGACCATTTTACACACTGGAGCCTGTTGGTTAAGTATTTGACTAGCCAGGAGTGGGATGCAGGGTCAAGACCTAGTTGATGGAGTTTAGTGAGGAGATGTTGGTGGTTGACAAGGTTGAAGGCTTTGGTCAGGTCCAGAAAGGTGGCATCTGTAGCCTCACCCTGATCCATTGCCCTGAAAATGTCTGAGGTTACACGCAGCTGTGCTGATTCTGTGTGATGCAGTTTATGAAATCCATGCTGATGGATAGTTAAGGCACTGTTGAGTTTATAGGCCTATAGTTTTCTACCAGGTTTGTGGGGCCACTTTTAAGTACAGGGACTACAACTGCAGTTTTCCATTTGTTCGGGATTGTTTCAGAAAGGAAAGATTTGTTTATTAATAGCATTACTGGGAAGGTGATGGCAGGTGCTCCTAGCCTAAGGAATTTTGGATGAAGGGCATAGAATCCAGGGGCACTGTCTGGGTTGAGACCCTTGAGTAGTCTGAGGACCTCTAGCCTTGTGGCCAGTTTTAGGTGGAAGGTGGGGAGGGTACTGTCGGGGTCAGGCAATGTTGAGTCAGTTGGGACGGGAGGCAGTTTTTTTTTTTGTATTTGTCCAGGTCAGTGACAATATGTGGCCAGAGGGTAAATGCATCAGAGGGGTGATCATAGCCTCATGCCTCACAACCCACCTGGGGCATACAGTAATTTAATGTTTACCACATACTCTGTCATATGTCACTGCTTACCTACCACACACTTCAAATTATGCTTTAGTTTTTCCCAGCCTTTCAACTCTTAAACCTGTTTCATGAGCTCAATAACACACTCAAGGTTGTGTGGTAATGCAGTAAACTACTACACATCCCAGATGGTTAAAGGCCCTCAGCTGTGCCTCACGCTACTTATCCCTTCTGGTGTGTGTGGTACATTTGCATTAACTCACACCTGTCATATGTTATTCCTTTCATTCTAGAAACTTCAAATTATACTTTCTTTGTTCCTGATTTTCAATTCTTAAGCCGATGCAATGGGGGCAATAACAAACTCAAGGATGTCCAAGAATTCATTAAACTAATGCACTTCCCTGATGGATTACAGTACTTGGCTGCACCTCATGCCCCACAACCCACTAGGATCTTGCAACACTTTTGTGTTCCTCTTTTTGTACCACACACCTCAGATTATACTTTCTTTCTTTGTGCTTTACAACTCATACCCATTTGATGCAAGCAATAACACACTTAAGGGTGTGCATTAATGCCTTAAGGTACTGCAGTTCCCGTGTGCTTCCAGGCACTTGACTGCACCGACTACATTGAAACCCAACTGTAGTGTGTGGTACTTTTGCATTACCACACACCCTGTTATGTGTTACTGTTTATGTACTGCAGGCAGCAGGCATGAAGCAAGACACAAGGTCATTAGGAAGTGCATTAAAATCATGTGGTGCACACCATGGAGGGGCCCTTCTAAATTTATCAAATTACTCTACTTTTGTTTTTGTTTTAAATGGTGGTAGGATGGGTAGGACACTGAGATTTTGCATCTCACTGTATATAGACAGAAATTAACAACCCAATCAAGTGATATGTCTCTGCCAATAATATTTCTAGATTTAACACTGCCATTACATAAATGTGTTTAAGTTCTGTGGATCAAAACATAACTAAGATATTCAAATGTCATATGGCATGATCTACATGGAATGATCTTACTGCCAGAAGCACCATATATTTGAAGGATTTCTTCCTGAAAAGCCTCAGCCATCCCCCATCCCTGCTCTTATCCACTATCCCAAGTTAATTCACCCATGTCATGTGTTAATGCTTAAATATGCCTTGGCACTGGTATGATTCAGGGAACCCCTCATTCACATGCACGGTGCGGTATGGCAGTTATGGGCCATCCTGCAGTGACTTCAAACATACAGAATACTGCCAAAGACTACCAGTACTATACAGATTGCTGCAGGAAATAACCCTAAACTATCCTTCTTCAACCATGTTTTACATTTGACAATAGCAATTAAATGTACTAAAGGGTCGGGCACTTGTTTAACTTGAGAATAGCAATTAAATGTACTAAAGGGTCAGGGGCACTTGTTTAACTTGAGAATAGCAATTAAATGTACTAAAGGGTCAGGGGAAATTGTTTACCCCAGACAGGCATGCTAAGAAGAAGAAGCATGTTTCTAGGTGTAGCTCTACTTTACTGAGGGACCCCACTGAAAATGAGCCTCTGGCTCAGATGAGATATCGTATTCATTTCTACATCTTATGAATATACCTTTTACTACTACTACTACTACTATATGCGACCAGGGAGCACAAGGCAGTAAAATGACTTGCTCAGGGACACACAGGATACAAATTGGGGCTGTGAGATTCAAACCCAGGTCTCCAGGTTTGCAACTTAGTGCTCTACACCACTGTACTATACTGCCTCCTGTACTAGTATCTAAGCAAGGGACATCATAACAAATCCACAACAATTGCTCTTTACAGTTAGAATTTTTAACAAGGTTAACGCTTGTGAAGTTGTGATAAAAGTAGTTTTTTTTTTCATAAAGGGAAGCAGCACAGCAATGTAACATGGGAGCAGTGAACAACATATATGAGCTTCTATGGCCAGGCACCTACATAGTTATAGTTCTAAGACAAGGAAAATATGTCAAACATGTATTGCTACCCAACTTCTTAGGGGGATAGAGGCAGTTAAAAACCGTTTGTATTTTTCTACTCATTCATATCACCCTACACTCACACCACAAAACAAAATCCCACTACAACCGATAAAAACACCTACAACCTACCACTGTGTGAACTAGACTACTTGCCAAAAATATGTAAGTTATGGTGCAGTAAGTGATCAATAAACTGCTAGAGAAAAGAAAAAAAAACACACAAGATATGCTAAACTTAGTTATTTCCAACTGCTACTTCAAGTCAGACTGACTAGTTACTGAACTGTGAGGAATGGCTAACCGCAGAATGACATGCAGCGCACGTGTCCTTTAAATGCTTGCTCTGGTAACTTCTGGGTTTTCACTTTTCTAGCTTGAGCATGCTCATTTCTACAGACTGCATCCGATTCAGGGCTTGTGCAGTTACATGCAGAGAAATTCTGACTTCAAAATGGAAAACCCAGCCCTCTCAAATGGATTCCTGAAGGTAATCAGAAATCGTGATTCTGGGGATTTTACCTGTTTACATGCGATGGGATTTCCAACTTGAATCTGGTTGCTGAATTGGAATAGAGACAATTCCATCTTGAATCAGATTCAAGCCAGCATGTAAATGAGGTGACTCTCTCTCTCTCTCTCTCTCTCTCTCTCTCTCTCTGTCTCTCTTTTTCCTTCTTTATTCCCTTTGTTGTGATTTAATCTGTAGAGTACAGCAGTCAGTCTCCTCCCTCCCCCCCACACGAATCTCTTTTCAACAGCCAGAAGCCTCTTTATGTTAAAGGGAACATATGTATTTATTTCAGTTTGTGATTAAATACATTTAAGCCAAAGGCTTGTTTGCAAAGGTTCCAAGTCAGACATGGTACAAGGCAGATAAAACAATAACAACAGAAAATCCATGAGTACAACTAGATACAATGAAAGTGCGAACTTTCAATTGCATACAAACGATTCATTAGGTTACAAGGTTAAACAGGTTACTTAATAGACGTTTTTCCTCATATTAGGTAATTTACACTTTTGTTAACATCTGTTTAGAAATTCGCAAGGAGATTTCACCGTCAGTTCAACAGTAGGCAAGTATGACAGACTGCTTACTGGAATAGGCTACCCTGTGTTAATTGCATGGATCAGCTGGGGATTTCACAAACTTGTACTTAGGTAGAGTAAGGTAGACAGAGAGAGTCTTGGTTCAGGTTATGTAAGAGTAGCAGCTTGAGGAGGCTTTGTACTGAGCGGCAGGGGGGTCAAAGTGAGTGAAAGGTGGATAGGAAGAAATGAGAAGGGGTGGTTGAGGGGTAGGAAGTGAAGGGGGAAGGAGGATACAGGGGTGGTGGATGAAAGGGAGGTAAGAGGAGTGGGGATGGAGAGTGGTAAGTAGTAGGTATAGGAGTAAGGGGAGGGCTGTGAAAGGGAGGGAATGATAGGAGAGAGTGAGAAGGTAGGTGACAGATTAAGGAGAGGACCATGAAGTGGGGGTAGGTAGGAGAGAGTGAGAAAGTAGAAAGGGGTGGTGAGCACGGGGGGGGGGCGTGATGATAAGCCTTTGTAGATCTTATATGGTGAGGTTGGAAGGGGCGGTTGGGGGATTTTTCTAGTGTTAGAGGTTAGGGCAAACAGGATCCTTCAGGTGTCTGTAATAAGGTTAGGTTATGTTGGGTCATTCACATATACAAGAGAGAGTTAGATGTGCTCAGAGACCAGCTTTGAAGTTGCCAACCTTATTGCATTCAATGAGGTTGGGGGGTAGGTCATATATCTGCTTGGGTCCTCTAAATGACAGGGACCTTTGAACTATTGAGGTACGCTTGAAAGGTACCACAAACACACTCCTGGAGGACTTCTGTGTACTGATTGTTGGTTGGTCTATTCTGAATAGACACAAGGTGGATTCAGGAGCTAGTCCAAGCATGGTTTTCTTTCCCAATAGGTAGGCCTGATATTGGGCCCTGAGGTGAAGGGGTAGCCATCCGGTTGCATTGTAGAGGTCACAAGTATGTGTCCAGTGATCCAGTCCCAGGACCAGCTGACACTCTTTATTGAGAAGGGGTTTTACCCTTTGTTAGGGCAGTGTCAGTACCTGTAACATAAATAGGTCTTTTGCAGAAAAAAAAAAACACTGCATAGTAGGCTAGAATCTTACCTACATAATGTTACACTCTGTTTGCCACACAGCTGTGTTTTAATCCATTTTCACCACAGATTAATATCCCGACGAATGTCCTTATTCAAAAATCGCACTTTGGTAGGAACCTAAAATGGCCGCAACGTCCTCAGTGTGATGTCGTCAGTTTAGCAAGACCTTTGCTATGCCCATCATCTGTGCAGTGAGAACTTGGCATGAAGTAGACAAAAATGTAGCATAAATTCATTAGCTGTCTCAGAAAAAGTTATCGGAGAATAAGTAATCATAGAATCCAGCTCTAAAGTATTTACTGTTACTTTCAGAATTTAATACCCAGTTTTACACATTAAACCTTCTAAGGCTCCTAGGGTGATTGCTGAGTTATAGCAAAGTGAAGGTAGATTATAACAAGGTGAAGCATGGAGTGAACTGCCTACTGAGCTCGCTAAGCTTGCTAAATACCGATGTCTCACTCCCAAACCATTCCTTCCTTCCTGATAGCGAGTGATAATGGGTGACATGGGGTGCTGCCTAGAATATCCATATCGCTACATAGATGCAGGGCATAGCAAAGAACTTGTTAAACTGATGTCATTACACTGAGGACATTGCAGCCATTTTAGGCTCCTACCGAAGTGTAATTTCTGAATGAGGAGCAGAGTTTGTTTACATTTGTCGGGACATTAATCTGTGGTGAAAATGGAATAAAACACAGTTGTATGGCAAATGAAGTGTAACACTATGTAGGTAAGCTTCTAGCCTACTGTGCTGTGGTTTGGGGTTTATCTCTGCAAAAGACCTGTTTATGTTCCCTTTAAGGAGTTTTTTTGTTTGTAAAATGGTAACTTTTGTTTGGCAGCTTGCTTGTTTTCTCTCTCTCTCTCTCTCTCACTCTACTAAGAAGTCACTTTCAAGGGGTATTTTTGTAAAATGTTAACTTTTGTTACATTAAAGGGTATTTTCTGTAAAATTGCAATGTTTAAGTAGTAGTTTGCTTGCCTTTTTGAGCAGCCCTCTCCCCCAACACATTCTCCTGTATCTGTCTGTCTGTCTCTTTCTCTCTGTCCATCTCCATCCTCAGCAGCCAGATGCCCCTTTTCAAATAACTTCCTTGATTAATTTATCATAGTATTTATTTCTGGTCTTCTATATTTTCAACCTTGACCCTCCCACCATTTCAATATCCTGTGTCTCTCTCCCTCTCCCCCATTTCTGTCTCTCTCTCTCCAGCTCCAGTCTCAGAAGCTAGAAGTTACTCTTAAGGGGTATTTTTTTGTAAAATGGCAACTTTTGTTACATTAAAGGGTATTTTTTGTAAAACTGCAATGCTTATTTAGTAGTTTGCTTGCCTTTTTGAGCAGCCCTCTCCCCAACACATTCTCCTCTATCTGTCTGTCTGTCTGTCTCCTTCTCTCTGTCCAGCTCCGTCCTCAGCAGCCAGAAGCCCCTTTTTAAATGGTAGCTTGCTTCTTTAATTTATTTTAGTATTTATTACTGGTCTTTCATTTTTTCAACCTTGACCCTTCTACCAGTTCAATATCCTGTGTCTCTCTTCCCCTCGCCCTCCCTCTCTCTCTCTCTCTCTCTCTCCCTCTCTCCTACTCCTTCCTCTCAGCAGCCAGCCAGAACCCCCTTTTTAATGTTGTTTTATTTATTTATTTAGTAGGTTTCTTGTTTTTTTAGTAGAATCTTCCTTACACTCCCTGTCCTATCCCTGACTCTCCCTCTCTCATCACGCTCTGCCTGCTCCACCACACTCACTCTCCATCTCCATTTGTGCTGCACACTATGGCAGTATTTATACTGCTGAGTGGTGTCACATGACATCCATTCTAAAAGCTACTTTATTATAGGCTGCTACCAACAGCGTGCTAATGGTCCATTGTGTCAGCCAGTCCCCTGCTCTGCATGTTGCCCAGGCCTCTCCTCCCCACCCACCAAGGGACCAGATACACACAGCATCTCTCCTCCCCATGTCACCCTGTCCCATCCTCCCAACACACCGAAGCATTGATCAGATGCACACTGCCATGATTGTGGTGCAGCTCCACCAGCAACTACCCATGGACAGAGAACCAGGCTTAATTGACTGAGTTTGTATTTATCCACGTCAGTGGGTAAGTGCTGGATAAAAAAACAGTCCCTCCATCCCTAGCAAGGTAACATACAACCAGACTTCAGTTTTATGTACAGATGGGTTCTTCATTCCATTAAGAAATGGTGTAAAATGATAGTTGTATGTTTTTTATACGGTATATTAGGATTTCCCCTATCAAGTTTTGAAAGAATAGAGGGATTTGCAAAGTCAAAATACCAAACCAGTCTTGAAGAGTCCAGGGACATGCCTTCCTGGAAAATGTTTAAAAAATTGATTGAAAATCGTGCATTCTGGGTGGGTTTCATGCCAGTTTTGTGACTTTTTTCCTCCTTTTAAAAACTGAGATTTGGAAGTAAAAAAATATTTTTTTCACCCAGATCAGCTTAAATATTCATCAGTCTGATATTTTGTATTTTTCCATTTTCAAATCTCAAAAGTACATCATTTTAGTATCCAGTAACCAAGGGTACCAATTTTTTCAACATCTGCTTTTTATGGCTGCAGCAGGTGTAGCCTGCAGACATTTTGCTGAGAAAAGGACTCCCTGTATAAATTACCTTCTGTGGAACACAATAGTTGAGTCCACCATTATTGTGATCCCATCCTGAAATCAATGCGAGCCTATGTTTAGCATGGCTCTCAATGTTGGCACAGGCTTATTTTGTTAGGTCCATGGGAGGGAAGAGAGCTGGGACTTTTTATGTGGGAGGGAGCAGTACCAGCAATGAAAGGGTTGTGGAAGGGGAAAGAGTTGGAACTGTGTGCATGGAAGGTAGTGTTCCTCCCATGGGGGAGGAGAAAGTGAAGCCTACTTTGCCAACAGTGTTAGAGCTGACCATCTCCTTTACAGTGCTGTCAAGTATACCACATTTATAAAATGCAAAAAAAAATGAATGGTGTTTCTTTTTATAGCAAGGAGCTCTGGCAATTATTTTTTTTCATATTTAAGTGCAGTTCTACTGTCTCACAACAATTTTCCTGTTGACAGGAGGAAAAATATTTCTCCCTGGTCTAAATGGTAGCCCAAACAGATCCTCCAAACAAGCACAGCTCAAACGTTTATCATTATCTCCAATAGCATGCCACTCTGTGTCTCTAGATTCACACTCTATTTACTGCTCCCCAAGTTAATGACCCAAGCACACTTAAACACAGCTCATTTAAAAGTTGTATTTTGCCTGAACTGAGGGTAGATTTTGATAGTTTATAGGCTTTTGTAACCAAAAAAAACTTTTTTTATGTTTGAATTCAGCTTCCAAAGTACCAAAAAAGAGATTGTCTGTTGATATTCCCTTTGTTATTCATGAAAATTGAGCTCAGCCCCACCCCCAGGATTGCCAATAGTGTTAGAGCTGACCATCTCCTTTACAGTGCTGTCAAGTATACCACATTCATAAAATGCAAAACAAAACTGAATGGTATTTCTTTTTTACAGCAAGGAGCTCTGACAATAATTTTTTTTCATATTTAAGTGCAGTTCTACTGTCACAACAATGATCCTGTTGACAGGAGAACAAAATCTCTCCCTGATCTAAATGGTAGCCCAAACAGATCCTCCAAACAAGCACAACTCAAAAGTGTATCACCATCTCCAATAGCATGCCTCTCAATCTGAGACACAACTCTATTTACAGCTCTGCAAGTTAATGGCCCAAGGACACTTAAACACAGCTCATTTAAAAATTTTGTTTTGCCTGAACTGAGGGTAGTTGTTGATAGTTTATAGGCTTTTGTAACCAAAACAATTTACTTTTATGTTTGAATTCAGCTTCCAAAGTACAAAAATAAGAGTTTATCTATTGATATTCCCTTTGTTATTCAGGAACACTGAGCTCAGCCCCCATGCCCAGGGATCTCCTGTGATGTCACACTGGCCTGAATCATTGGCTCATGCTGTGCATGGCTGTATTAAAAAAAAATCTCGGTTCACAATGCTTTCAGTGTGCCTGTGATCAATACCTACAATGTTCGAAGTTGAAGAATTTGAAGATGTGGAAGACATTGATCTAAACTTTGATATTGGTATCTGACTATACCAATTTGAGCCTCTAGTATCTTGTGATATTCCTAGTGAGGGTGCTCAAGCTGCATCTGATTCATATATAGATGACAGCTCTGATCAGTTCTGTTGCCAGTCCCTTTTATTATTTATTATTATTTATTTAGTTAAACATCAGTTTAGAAACCTTTGAGCCAGAGGCTCATTTACAAAGGTACCTCGTCACAAAGAGGATATCAGAACAGTAGTACAAGGGACACAGTACTTACAAACAAAAAAGTTACAGTTCAATTACAATTTTGTTACAATAGAATACAATCTCCAACGAAGCAAAGATAACAAAAGGTGCAAAACTTATGGTCAGGGGAGAGCTGGTGGGAGTAGAAGGGAAGGAGCTAGGGGAGGAGGAGGAATTAGTAGGGAAAGGAAGGGGGGGGAGCCGCTCAGTGAGCATTGTCAAACAGAGTATATGTATATATATATATTTTTTTTATACTAGGCTAGCGGCAGTTGCATTTGCGAATGGACCTCTTTCAGACTGACTACCTTGATGTGTGTTTGTGTGCGGGGAGGATGGCTCAGTGTTTATGGGTGGCTAGTGGGTGTGTTATCTATATTTTAATGTCTTCAATGGTGACATTGCAGAAGGGTTGGAAGGGAATGTTTGCCTGGTGCCCCCCCTGCAGAGATGACACCAGCACTCATGCATGCAGACTGAGGGGGTCAATCTGGTCTGTGAAACACACCCACTAGCCACCCATAAACACTGAGCCATCCTCCCCACACACAAACACACATCAAGGTAGTCAGTCTGAAAGAGGTCCATTCACACTAGCATTCATGCATACAGTCTTATTGGGCCACTACTGCCTGTGAAACACACCCACCACCCACCCATAAACACTGAGCCATCCTCCCTATACACAAACACACATCAAGGTAGTCAGTCTGAAAGAGGTCCATTCACACTAGCATTCATGCATACAGTCTTATTGGGCCACTACTGCCTGTGAAACACACCCACCGACCCACCCATACACACCTAGCCACCCCCACACACAAACAAATACACCCACACACCCACAAACAGTGCCAGCCACACACACCCTAACACTCACACACACGCACAACCAGTCAACACACACGCACACAAACATAAACACAGAGCCAGCCACTCACTCCATTCCTGCCCCCATACACAGCCAGCCAACACAAACCCAGCCACCACCATACACACACATACAGCCAACATGAACCTAGCCACCACACATACACA